>CM073581.1:85493568-86743568 GCA_037074715.1 Magnolia kwangsiensis
ATGGAGGAAATCATACACATCCCTAGGGTAGTTGAGAATCCTATCTCAACACCCATTTAAAGCACTATCTCCTAAGTACTTACTTATATAAGCATTTTCACAAACACTTAGACTACACTTATTAGCCTACATAACATAAGTTGGTCCAAACATGTATTAGGGCAAATCTTCTCGCCAAGGAGTTGTTATACGCATAGGTAGAGTATACACACGGTAGTTAATCATGGCAAGCACACTTTCAAATTTCATACGTATACGGTACTTTCTATAATTACAAAGAATATGCTAAACTCCACATAGTTCATATATAACTGAAACATAAAACAGACATCGTATTTTGCATGTGAAATAGCACCCACGTCAGGAATCTATCATTAACCGATATTGAAAGCTTTGAAAACCATAATCTATACATCTATAGTCCGCACCTTTAACCAGAAAATCTGCAACGGATTTGATTTAGACGATAAGTCTTCGTCAACGGCGAATAGGCAACCTAAGGCATGGATTAGGTTAGGTACATCAACACTTAGACTATTCTAAGTTCCAAACAAGTTAGGGTTTGATTGTCTTACCCAAAAAATGAAATTAGAATCGCCGGAATAACGATTCAGATAGGTGGATTAGGCACGTAGAAAGACTGTGAAGAATCCCAAGATGATTCACCAACTTCTCTCTCACTCTCTCTCTTTTTCTCTCTCTTTCTTAGCTAGGGTTTGAGAATTCGTATGAAATTTGTGAGAGAGGGTTTAAGGTCCTTATATAGGCCCAGAACTAACGAAAATAGCCCTAGGGCCATGGTATACTAAGGTTATATCCAAATCGGGCTTGTTCCGATCCCCTTAAGCTCACAGATACTGGATCTTGATCAAGTTAAGTTTCAGTCCAATCGGGTTTCCAGATCAACCGTGGTGGACCAATTTCAGTTCAGCGGTCATCGAAACTCAATCAGGGCCACAAGTATATTGGCATATGTGGGCTATCTTCCCTGATCTGAGGATGAATTTGGGTCAGAATCCAATGGTCAAAATGTTTATAATTGGTCCGCAAGCGACACGATTCAAATTACTTAAATTTATATTTAATTTCTAAATATATTCACTTTTTTCACACTTTTCACTCCGGACTCAATCAAATCATCTCATGACCTCATTTGGACTTGATTTTTGAGGTGATAGCCAAGTCCAACTAGGCGGTCATAATTTTCTAAGTTCATTGCTATCAGACTTTTGACGTGCGGTCCAGGTCCGTTACAGAGTTTCTGAATGCTCCCGAGAGCAACGGGGTTTAGAGTTGGATCCTAGGTTTCTAGGTAACGTAGAATTAGTGGTTCTACTCATTTTGGATTTGTAGTTCATATTTAATGTGGTTCAAACTAATTCTACTGAGTATTTAGTTTAGTAGTTAACCAAATTCTACCCTAATTATGGCAGAATATGGTCCTAGGGCCATTCTATGCCCCATTTTTAGCACTTTTAGTTATTATATTATTTTAATTATTTTTCTAATAGTTCATCATCACGTTTACCCCGTCTCCACCAAATTTCATGAGATTTAGTATTGTAAAAAAATTCTAAAATTTTTAGAAGCAGCGGCTGTCCAACAAGTGATTTTCGGATAGTTGTCACAACGACCTAATTTAAACTATATTAAATATTTTATTATATTTTTCACATACTTTTATATAAAATTAGACTCATTTAGGTTCAATTTAGTTTTGAATCAAATAAATCAGAGTTATAACGAGGGAGATATGATTTTTTAAAGTTGGATAAAATGCACAGAAAAATACAGAAAATGGGCTGCCTAATCCGCTGTATGGACGAGGCCTCGCCAAACCGGCGATCCCTTTGCCGGTCACTGGACAGTTGGACGAGGGCTCACCCCAGGGGCGATGTCCTCCCCCCCCCCCCCCCCCCCCCCCCCTAGGGATGCCGAAAACATGTGGGACTTACCCCGGGTCTCCTCGAATTGAGTCGTTTGGGCCCACGAGTCCGTCGAGACATTATTGGGTCTCATTTGTAAACCGGAATGAGTTACATGATGTACAATATATGATTTTAGGATAGGAGAAGCTAATATATCTAAATAAACTATCTATATCATGAGACTCCAAAAATTCAATAGTCGAAATCCCATTTTATGCATGTATTTACCATTTACAGTAAGTTTTAGTTTAAGTATAGTTCTTCACCATTTAAACTTTAGAATTTGTGTCTAATATGAAATTACTTGGAGAAATTTGAAGAATGAGGTGGTAAAAGGTGAGATTTTGAAAGAAATGGGTTGAAAAGCGATTTCTCTGGCTTTAGAATTGAGTTATGAGAAGTTACCAAGGTGTTATGGTTGACCCATTGCCTAAAGACGTCTAATTTCAGGTTGGCAAAAATTTGAGGTGTTACATGTATATTTGTCTCATGCCCTACCCCACATGAATGTGAAAGTGTATTATATGAATGGTTCCTTAGCTTGGATCTTTAGTCACTTGCATTGGAAAATATTATTTACAAGCATCAAAATTGGGAGACCTATTGTGCCCAAACTTGAATAGGCTCGTGGTTACATTAACCTCATTACAATTCTCAAGACCTGAGAATGTGCCATTGGTGAGGCCCTGATTGATCATGCATTGGTCTCCTTACGAGGATTCTGTATAATTGCTAAAAGTAAGTGTTTGATGAGTTTCTCCATCAGAGTCCTTGAAGTATGCGTGATTCAACATGAGATCCACTTAGTCTTCTCAAGACATGAATAAGTACTTGATTTTAATGTTTAAATCATCCATCAAGTGTTTAAAGGGCTAGCTGACACCTCTAAGGTTTTCAATAAGTTAACTGAGTTCATCTGTTAACTTTCATTTTCTGTTGATTTATTGTATAACATGCCTGATGAACATTCAATGGTTGAGAAATGACATGATCTGTCACGCCCCAAACCTGAAAATTAGATTCACAGGAATCCCGATCGCCAAATCTGGTGCCGATAGCCTCTGTAGTACCCTATTCTCGGCTCCTGCCAATCATATGCTAAATTTCGATCTTGAGATCCTACAAAGAGGATTTTTAGAATGAATTTTTTTTTAATGGAGCATAACCACAAGCATAATCAAGTCACAAAAAACATCACCACATATCCACTATATCAAAAACTTTAAGTACAATACGGAAAGGGAAATACAAGTGATCAAAAAGCTCCAAAATACTCAGATGCGCACTCCTGCCTCAGCGCTGCTGCTGTCCAACACTACCTGCACGCAACTGTCGTGTATAAGCTTACAAAAACTTAGAGGGCGGTGAAAGTGTGTGCGCAAGGTAAGTGTCAAGTATATAATATCAGAGTAATGTGGAAACATGCGATAAGTCCATGAATGTTATCAGTTGTACCAAATCTATATGATGTAAGGCATGAATGTTATCGACCATACCAAGGTCATGCGATGCGAGACCTATGTAGCCAAATGTCATATGCGAGATGTAAAGCAAGCATACTAATCCTCATCAAGTACACATATCAGTACAGTTCCTCTCTGGATATCACCGGGGTCTAATACACTTCACACTAACTGCCTCCTCCCTAGTTACACAGTCAAGCAAGCAGAATAGACCTTACTATTTGCCTGATTAGTAGTCTGCCAATACCTACCTGGCTCGTCCTTAGCGGACTCATTTGCGAGCTAGTCAAACTCAGCCTAGCTTATAGCCCCCTCATTCGGGCGGATAAGGCCACACCCCCTCCCAACCGACCACAACATAGTGGAAGACGCAGCCTACTGGTATTCGACACTCGGGCGCTCGTGTATCCACTCGGTCTAGACATTGGGGCAACTCCTGGTACCAAAAGGGTTCTGCGACTTTCACCCAAGGATATCCTAAGTGCCCACAGTGATAGAACCAAGTATTTTCAGTATCCGATATGACCATCTACGATGTATCTATTGAGTCATGGCCCTGATGTCGCCAGGGCGTATAATGATCAAGTCACACATATGCGAGATGCATGAGTCACACCATACAATCATGCAGCAATCTCGCGCGTACTATGCCCTCATGTAGGGCACTCTGTCTCATAAAGAGTCTTGTAAATGTCTCAGCCCAACGACTTATGCTATGATCAAACATTCCTCATATCAAGCTTACATATGATGCGTATGGCATGAGGCATAGAATTATTCTAAGATGTTATAAAGAAATGAACTATCTTTTCAACGTAGATGGGCCTAAATGACCTAACAAGTACTGGCCTATTAATGGGCCCTAGGGAGAGTCATAATGCGGACATTTAACTAACATTATTCTTACAATGTGAACATCAAACCAGCATTGCTCCCAAGGCATAGCCTGCCATAAAACATCATTACACAAACCATGGGGGCATCATGCATTGCAATGGACCCTAAGGATGTCCCGTTGGGCCTCGACTCATGGGCCTTAGATACATCAAATGGGCCGCATCATATGGGCCTTTTATAAATCAAGTAGGCCACATCAATGGGCCTTATGTACATTGCAATGGGCCATAACCCCTGAGCCTTTGAATACATCACAATGGGCCTCGTAACATGGGCCTCATATATATCAAAGTGGGCCTCAACAATGGGCCACAAATACACAAGATGAGCCTAATCACATGGGCCTTTTGTATATCAGATGGGCCACACCCATTAGGCCCCATATGTACATCAAATGGGCCACAACTAAATGAGAGTGGTGATAATGATTTTCACCATTTAAAGTTCTTAAGGCCCACCATAACATATGTTTCCCATCCAACCTGCTTATAAATTAACATAGTGATAGATGAAGGGGAAACAAATATCAGCTTAATAGGGAACTACTATAGCCCTTAGAAATTTTGAACGGTGGACGTCATCATCCACTACTTAAGTGGTGGGGTCCACTTGAACTTTAGGTCTGACTTATTCTTTAGCCCTATGCCATCAAATGAGCTTTCAAAGGGGTTGGATGGCTTGAATGCATCACTTGCATAATGGTGGGGGTCCACATAAGGATGGACGGTGTGGAGAGAATACATACATCAATGGGTCCCTACTGTCCAGTACAGGGACAGCGTGGACAAAACACATACACCTTGGTGGGTTCCACCGTCCACGGCCGTGGACGGTGTAAATAAAACACATACATCACTGTGGGTCCCACGTAGGGCCCACCATAATGTTTATTTAGCATCCAACCATTGATAAGGTCGCACGGACCTGACTGAATAGGAAAAACAAATTTCATATTGATTTAAAACTTCTGTGAACCCAAAAATGGGTTTCAACGGCAGACGGTTCAACCCCACTATTTCCTATGACGTGAGCCACATGAGCTTTGGATGTGGCTAATTTTTGGAGGGTGGCCTACTGCCCTAAGGGCCTACAAAATGGACGGTGTGGATATACAAAACACACATCATGGTGTGGCCCATGGCTGGTCTGTGGGTTTGCTGTCCATCCACCCAAATGTCGCAGGCGCTGCTTGTGCACTTCTGACAGTAGTAGCATTTGCTGCATATATTGTTTTTTTTTTAAATCACAAAATCTCACGGTTTTTCATGGGTGGGGTGTAAGACCCGTATCTTGGTCCGTACATTTCCGTAGACTTCCGCGGTCTTACCGGTCGAATTTTGACAACCTTCGACCCTTAACCGATATCTACGCGCGACCCTGATTCATATGCCGACAACCCGAGTCGACTCAACCCAAGACCACTACCATAGCGACCGCGCCGTCGCTGCGGTTCCAATGTCGCGACTCGCCCGCCGAGGCGATACCCTGGTCAAGAGATGTGGGCCAACGTTCGGTGCGAGGAAACGCCGCGCATTGCGAAACCCAAGAGAATCTCTACGATGTGTCACATCAATCACATCAATCCCATCAATCAATCAATCCATGAATCCATCACATGTCAAGTACACATCACTTTCACCCCTTTTCCCAAGCAATCACAAAAGTCTTCACCTCCCATACCTCTCTTACACAAAAGGCCTCAAAAGTCAAGCTTTTCTTACACCTCCCATACCTCTCTTACACAAAAGGCCATAAAAGTCAAAACCTTCTTACACAACCATCATTCATCCATCCATCCATCTCTCTCTACAACACTCTCTCTCTCTTTCTCATTTTCTCATCTCAATTCCAAGCAACAAACCCCTCCTACCTATAAGCCTCTCCCTCTCTTCCTAAACTCCAAGTGTGGCCCACCTCTTCATCCCAAGATCTCTCATCTCAACCCTCCATTCCTCATCTCATCCATTGAAGTTGAAGTTAAGGTGCCAAGGAACCCCTAGGAGCAAGAAGATCGGACAGTGGGTGTTAGATCATACTAGTTTTTCTTGTTTTTGAGATGGGCCAAGTGAGGCCAACCGATCAATGGTTTGGATCTCACTTGGGACCCTATGATGTGGCCGATGGCCCACTAGGATCATCATGATCATTCCATGATGGGGCCATTCTCCATGGACCCCATCATGATGTTTATTTTCTTTTCAAAGGTCATCTAGACCGTCCATGTTGGTGGGGAAAGGATCTCCACCATTGATTTTAAATTTCGGTGGTCCCACATGCTTTAAGGCCCACTTGATGTATGATTCATTGTAAGGGAGGGCCCATAATGTCGGGGTCCCTCCATCACAAAGCGTGTCCCACTCTCCATGTCTCTCTCTCTCTTTTATTTCTCTTTATTTTGTTTTATTTTATTTTATGTGATAAGGTTGTGTGGCCCACTTGAATGGACCCCACCTTGAGTTTTATTTTGCTCAAATTTTTATTCAAGTGGGGCCCACCTTATATGTTGTACCCACGACAAACATCAGTGGTGGCCCACTTCATCAGGGCCCACCACAATATATTTAAGAGAACCACACCGTCCAGCGGCTGGGACGCTGAACATCCCTGTACTAAAAAAAAAGAAAAAAAAAAGAAAAAAGGAGAAGCTTTTGGGGTGGTCCCCTTGTGTAGGCCCCACCTTGATGTATATATTCGATCCAAGCCGTCCATCCCCTTACCCACATCATTTTAACCGTCGAGTAAAAGAATGGGGCTGATCTGAATATCTTGTGGGCCATAGTATGGGGAACATTGGCGGTTACCATTGAGAAATTTTCTGGTGTTTCTATGCACCCAAAAAATTCAAACTTCGGATTCTTTTTGTCTATTACAAGCTGTAGAACACTATGGCTGGAGTGGATTTCCAGGTAGCGGGCCCCACGCATGATTTTTGGCAAAAATGAAAATTAAAGGAGAGAGAGGGAGGATGGGGCAGCAAGCTGCTGCTTGTGTCAGGACAGCGCAGGCAGCGCCTGCGCTGTTGCAGGGGATGGGCGGACGGACGCAGGGGCCCACGGCCCTATGTGTGGGCCCCACTATAATGTTTATTTGTTATCCAACCTGCTCATGAGGTGGGCCACCCCAGTAGTGGGTCCCCCTCCAAAAATGAGACAGATCCAAAACTCAGGTGGCCCACACCACATGAAACAGTGAAATGGAATATCTACCATTGAAATCTTTTTGGGGCCCACAGAAGTGTTGGATCAAGCTGAAATTTATGTTTTCCCTTCATCCAGGCCCGAGTGACCTTATGAACGGGTTGGATGGCATCTGAGCATTACAGTGGGCTCCACATGGGACCCACAATGATTTATGATTGATAAGTCCACCGTCCAGGCGGACGGTGGCACCCACCTTAATGTATTCATACTCCCACCGTCCAGCGGACGGTGGGGCCCTTGGTGAAATCATTTAAAAAAAAAAAAAAAAACATGAGCTGTTGGTTGGGTGGGCCACTCATATATGGGTTAGGCCTATTTGATTTGTAACAGGCCTATGGGCTAGGCCTATTTGAATTACAAAAGGCCTATGGGTTAGGCCCATTTGATTTATGAAATGCTTATGGGTTAGGCCCATTTGATTCATATAAGGCCTATGAACTTGGGCCCACTTGATATGTAAAGCCTATGGGCTTAGGCCCACTTGATATTTAAGGCGTATAGGTTTAGGCCCACTTGATATGTTTCACGTCCATGGGACTAGGCCCATTTGATATACCCCAAGGCCCAGGGGATTGGACCATTTGATGTGTTCCAAGCCCATGGGATTAGGTCCATTTGATGTAATTTAAAGCCCATGGGATCAGGCCCCTTTTGATGTAATTTAAGGCCTATGGGTTCCCATCTGATATGCATCGGACCCATATGATTAGGCCTATATTGACATACTCTGAGGCCCCCTGGATTGTGATCCATTGCAATGTACCTACGGCCCATTGGTGAAGCCCAGTAATGCGGCCAATTTGATAAACGTAAGGCCCACTTGATGCATATAAGGCCCATTGAATGTGACCTATTTGATATAATTAAGGCCCAATGGGATGTACCTAAGGTCCCTTGCAATGTGTGACACCAACACAGAGTATGTAACGACGTTTAAGACGATCGTGCCTTGGGAATAATGTTGGTTTGACGTCCACATTGCGAGTGTAATGCTGGTTGGATGTCCATATTACGACTCTCCTTAGGGCCCATTGTTAGGCCCGTACTTATTGTGTATAGGCCGTCCACGTCCATCTGCATTGTAAAATAGTTCATTTCATTATAACATGTTGAGTACAGTTCCATGACTCATGATCATACGCATCATATGTATGCTTGACGTGAGAATTGTCTGATCATAGCATATGCCTTCGGGAAGGTTGTTTATGGGCTCCCGATTAGGCGGTGTTGCCCTACATCAGCGCACGATATGCGCAGGATTTGTTGCATGACTGGATAGCGTGAATCATGCATTTCGCATTTGTGTGACATGGTTATTGTACGCCCTAGCGACATCAGGGCCGTAGCCTCCACAGACGCATCGTGGTTGGCAGGATTGAATACCGAAAATCTTATTCTACATGAGGTACTATAGATATCCCTGGATGAAAGTCCCTAAACCCTTATGATACCAAGAGGTTGCTCCAACGTCTAGACCGAGTGGGTAGATGAGCGCTGAGTGCTGATTACCAGATGGCTGTGCTCTCCACTGTGTCATGGTCGGTTGGAAGGGAGTACGGCCTTACCCGTCCGAGTGTAGGGGGCAATCTTAGGCTGAGTTTGACCAGCTCGAGGAATGGGTCCGCTATCGACGAGTCGCGCCCGTTATTGGCAGACTGATAGTGAGGTCTTTTTCACTTACCTTATTGCGCGCGATGTGGCGGCAATCTGGTTTAGAGTGTATAAGACCCCGGTGATATCCCATATTTGAGCTGTATTGATGTGTGAACATAGATGAGGATCTGTATGCTTGAGTTGCATTGCACATCGCATGGCCTTAGAATGGCCGATACCATTCATGTCTTGCATCACATAGCCTTGGTACGACTCATGATATTATGGATCCATCCGCATATTTCACATTACTCTGACATTGCATGTTCATATTACTACCTTGCGCACACACTTTTACCACCCTCTAAGCTTTCTATAAGCTTATGCACGACCGTTGCGTGCAGGTGACGTTGGTTCGTAGCAGCACTGAGGCAGGAGCACGTTGCAACTCGTTTTGGAGTTTTTGTTCTTTACCATTGTATTTCCCTTTATGCTCATTGTACTTGTAAAGTTTTTTATCATAGTGGAAATGTAATGGAGTTCTTGGTTTTTATTTGTGGGTTATGCCATTATTTATGCTTATTACGAATCAAATGGACGTTGAAAATCCTCCTCGTAGCATCCCAGGATCGGAACCTGGTGAATGGGAGCTAAGAGCCGAGAATGGGGTTCTACGGAGGCTGTCGGCGCCGGATTCGGCGATTGAAAATTTTGTGAGCCCGGTTTCCGAGTTTGGGGCGTGACATGGGGCCCACATCGGAAGGATCCATCTCACCCAATGGATTTTATAGTCCAAAACCAATCCATTAAGCCCAATATTGGGCATGCTTTGACGTGTAGAAAAATTTAAGTAAATTTGAACAGTGAAAATCACTATTTTCAAAGGTGTGGCCCTTCAAAAAGTTGGATCAACTACATTTTTCAGCTCAACGCCTAAAATGGTCTGGGTAAAGGAATGGACGGTGTGGATTGGGTTAAAACATCAAGGTGGGGCCTGTATGAGTGGCCCACCCAAAAGTCCTAAAAAAAATAAAACCAAACTGCTTTGCTGTGAGTACAGGCACTGTCTGTTCACACTTCATTTGCAAACATCCAGGGTCCCTAGATGCTGGACGGTTTTCACACAATTACGGTGGGTCCTATAGGGACGTGGCCACTTAGATAAATCTGATATTTGTGTTTTTCCATCTCCCTAAGATAGGACCCACATGGTTTGAATGGTGTAGATCCTATACGTCCATTAAGTGGGTCCCACGAAGGTAGATGACTTAGATAAAATGCATACATCAAGGGGCCAATAACAAGGGAAGAGAGAGAGAGAGAGAGGGACACGCGTGTGATGAAGGGACCCCGATACTATAGGCTCTCCTTTGTAATCAATCATACATCAAGTGGGTCCCATAACACGTGGGGCCCATCTAATCAAAAATCAACGGTCGAGATCCTTTCTCCACTAAATGTAAGGTCTAGATGACCCTTTTTAAGCTAGGAAGTAAACATCATGATGGGGTTTATGGAGAATGGCCCGATCATGGAATTATAATAAAAATCAAGGTGGGCCATCGGCCATATTTAGGATTCAAAGTGAGATCCATACCATCAATCGGTATGCCTCACTTGGCCCATCATCAAAATATGAAAAAAAAAACTAGCTTAGTAAGCACCCACCATTCGATCTTCTTAGTCTGTTGGAAAGCCGATCTCTTTGTGTCTCACTTTAATGGTGAAAGATGAAAAATGAATTGCTAGGATGAAGGATTTTGGAAGAGGGAAGTGGGTCACACACACTCACTTTTCTCACACTTGGGATGCCATGAACATGGGATTTTTTTTCCTTGCTTAGGAATGTGAGTTTGAAAAATGAAAGAGGGAGAGGATTGTAAAGAGAGAGAGAGAGAGAGAGAGAGAGAGAGAGAGAGAGAGAGAGTAGCTTAGGTAATCCATGATTACTTGTAAGAGAGGGTGGTTAGCAATAAATGCTTGTAAGAGGGCTAAGGGTAGGATGGTGTCACACCCCAAACTCGGAAACCAGGCTCACAGAATTTCCGATCGCCGAATCCGGCGCCGACAGCCTCCGTAGAACCCCATTCTCGGCTCCTAACTCCCATTCGCCAGGTTCCGATCCTGGGATGCTACGAGGAGGATTTTCAATGTCAGTTTGATTCGTAATAAGCATAACCAAAGGATTACCCACAAACAACAACCAAGAACTCCATTACATTTCCACTATGATCAAAAACTTTACAGGTACAATGAGCATAAAGGGAAATACAATGGTAAATAACAAAAGAACTTCAAATGATCAGCAACGTGCTCCTGCCTCAGCGCTGCTACGATCCAACGTCACCATAATATCATGAGCCCTCCCATACATGAAATCATACATCAAATGGGTCATTTCGCACATGTGACCATCAAAACTAAAGATCAACGGTGGGGATCATTTTCCCACCAATATGGATGGTCTAGATGACCTTTCCAAATGAAAATAAACATCATGATGGGGTCCATGGAGAATGGCCCCATCATGGAATGATCATGGTGATCCAAGTGGTCCATCGGCCACGTATTAGGGTCCCAAGTGAGATCCACACCATTGATCGGTGGGCCTCACTTGGTCCACTATAAAAACAAATACATCTACCCTATAGAGGCACCCACCGTACGATCTTCTCGCTCCTAGGGGTTCCTTGGCACCTTAGATTCAACTTCAATGGTTAAGATGAAGAATGGAGGGGTGAGATGAGATATTTTGGGGTAGGAAGGTGGGCCACTTGAAGCTTAGAGAGACTTAGAAAATTCCATACGTATGGAGTTTTTGGAAATCCTTTGTTGCTTGGGATTTTAAAATGAGAAAGAAAGAAAGAGAGAGAGTGATGTAAAGGGAGAGAGAGAGAGTGATGGATGGATGGGTGAGTGATGGTTGTGTAAGAAATCTTTGACTTTGTGGCCTTTTGTGTAAGAAAGGTATGGGTTAGGAAGACTTTTGTGGCTTTTTGTGTAAGAAAGGTATGGGTGGTGAAGACTTTTGTGGTTGCTTGGGAAAAGGGATGGAAGTGATGTGTACTTGACATGTGATGGATTGATGGGTGATTGATTGATGGGATTGATGTGATTGATGTGACACATCGTAGAGATTCCCTTAGTTTTCGCAACGCGCGGCGTTTTCTCGCACTGAACGTTGGCCCATAACTCTTGACCAGGGTATCGCCTCGGCGCGCGAGTCGCGGTATCGGAACCGTGGCGACGGTGCGGTCACTATGGTATTGGTCTCGGGTTGAGTCGACTCGGGTTGTCCGCACATGAACCAGGGTCGCGCGTCGATACTGGTTAAGGGTCGAAAGTTGCCGGAATTTGACCGGTAAGACCGCGGAAGTGTACGGAAAGGTACGGACCAAGATACGGGTCTTACAGCTCCCCCTCCTTATAAAAATTTCGTCCTTGAAATTTACTCAAGCATCGCAACTAAGCATTACTCATGAAGAAGAAGCGACATAATATTATCATATAAAATTGGAGACAGTATACAAAATACATCACATGATCAACCATCAAAGAGATGAGGATAACGCTCTCGAATCTCAGCCTCACGCTCCCACGAAGCCTCCTCTACAGAATGGTGACCCCACTGCACCTTCACCAACGGAATGACCTTGGTTCTGAGGACTTGCTTCTTCCGATCAAGGATACGAACTGGCTGCTCAATGTAAGAAGCGTCCTCACGAACCTCTAACGGCTGCCAATCAATAACGGGAACTATGTCTGACCCACACTTCCTCAACATGGAGACATGGAAAACATCGTGGACGCCAGACAACTGTGATGGCAAGGCAAGCCGATAGGCCACTGCGCCAACGCGCCCAGTGATCTTAAAAGGTCCTATGAATCTCGGGGCAAGCTTGCCCTTTACTCCAAATCGAACTATGCCCTTCATGGGCGAGACCTTGAGATATACATGGTCCCCTACATCAAACTCCAAGGGACGACGCCGACGATCAGCAGAACTCTTCTGTCGGCTCTGAGCTGTGCGCATCCTCTGCCTGATGATGTCAATAGCCTCTGAAGTCTCCTGCACAAGTTCGGGATCTAGGAGACGGTGCTCTCCAACCTCGGTTCAACAACTCGGTGATCTACATGGTTTGCCATATAGTGCCTCAAAAGGAGTCATGCCGATGGTCGCCTGATAGCTGTTATTGTACGCGAACTCAGCCAATCGCAGATGCTCATCCCAGCTACCCCCGAAGTCAATCGCGCAGGCCTGAAGCATATCCTCAAGTATCTGATTGACCCTCTCGGTCTGGCCATCGGTCTGCGGATGGTACGCGGTGCTGAGCTGCAAATCAGTCCCCATCGCTCGCTGGAAGCTTCCCCAAAACTGAGACGTGAACCTCGAGTCTCGGTCAGAAACGATCGAGACTGGAACACCATGCAGTCTCACAATCTTCTCGATAAATAATCTCGCAAGCCGGTCCATAGACCAAGTCGCACGCATTGCAAGGAAATGTACCGACTTCGTCAGACGATCCACAACAACCCAAATGACGTTATGACCGTGCTGAGTCCTCGGCAAACCCATAATGAAATCAGTCGACATGTGCTCCCACTTCCACATCGGGACGCTCAACGGCTGCAATAAACCAGGAGGTCTTTGATGATCGGCCTTGACACGCTGGCACGTGTCACACTCGGCCACAAAACTGGCGATCTGGTGCTTCATTCCTGCCCAAAAATACTGTCGCCTCATGTCACGGTACATCTTCGTCGAGCTTGGGTGGATAGAAAATTGCGATCGATGTGCATCGGTCATAAGATCCCTGCGTAACTCTGGAATATCCGGGACACATAATCGGCCTCTGAAGCGAAGTCCACCGTCTATACCAATCTGCCAATCAGTCTGACCCTCAGATGCCGCCTCAGCCATATAACCCTGCAACGACTCATCAGCGTACTGAGCCTCGATCACCCTAGCGACAAGAGAGGGTTGAATCGACAAGCTCGATAACTGCACAATGGAAGACTGCAGGCCGAACTCAAAATCATACGCTGCAACATCCTCAAGCATCCGCCACTCCTGAATCATCATATATGCCACTAGGCCTCGTGGCTGACGGCTGAGGGCATCTGCCACCACGTTCGCCTTACCTGGGTGGTACTGGAGGTCGAAATCATAGTCCTTCAGGAGCTCCATCCAGCGCCTCTGTCTCATATTCAACTCAGACTGCGAGAAGAGGTACTTCAAGCTCTTGTGATCAGAGAAGAGCTCGAACCTAACCCCGTAAAGATAGTGCCTCCACACCTTCAGTGCGAAGACAACTGCAGCCAGCTCTAAGTCATGTGTAGGGTAGTTCAGCTCATGGACCTTGAGCTGACGAGACACAAAGGCCACTGGTCTCCCGTGCTGCATCAGGATGGCACCCAAACCGATATGCGAGGCATCAGTGAATACAATAAATCCGTCACTCCCAGAGGGAAGAGTGAGGACAGGAGCGGACGTCAGACGGTCCTTCAACTCCATAAATGCTCGCTCGCAGGCGTCACTCCAAATGAACTCTGTGCCCTTCCGAGTCAGCCTGGTCAGCGGGGCTGCAATACGAGAGAAGCCCTCAATGAAACGCCGGTAATAGCCCGCCAAGCCAAGGAAACTACGGATCTCTGTCGCAGTCGTGGGCTGGCCCCACTGACGCACTGCCTCGACCTTCGAGGGGTCCACTGCGACACCCTCCCTCGTCACCACGTAACCGAGGAACTTCACCTCCTCCTACCAGAACTCGCACTTCTCCAGCTTCGCATGCAGCTGGTGTGCACGGAGGGTCTGCAAGGTAATCTCCAAGTGCTGCTCATGCTCCTCACGGGTCCTCGAGTAGATCAGAATGTCGTCGATGAAGACTACAACAAACTGATCCAGATATGGGCAGAAAACCTCGTTCATCAGCTGTATGAAGACCGCGGGTGCATTGGTCAGCCCGAAGGACATGACCTGAAACTCAAAATGACCGTAACGCGTCCTGAATGTTGTCTTCGGAATGTCCTCATCTCGGACCCGAATCTGATGATAATCGCAATGCAGGTCAATCTTTGAAAAGAACTGTGCACCCTGCAGCTGGTCGAACAAATCATCAATCCTAGGGAGCGGGTACTTGTTCTTGATCGTGACTTTGTTGAGTTTGAGATAATCAACGCAGAGCCTCAACGAGCCATCCTTCTTCTTCACGAAGAGTATCGGCGCTCCCCACGGCAAACTGCTCGGACGGATAAAACCCAACTCAAGTAACTCGTCCAACTGCTTCTGCAGTTCCTGTAACTCTAACGGTGCCATATGATACAGGGCCTTTGAAATAGACGCGGTACCAGGCACGAGATCGATCTGAAACTCGGTAAGTCGACGAGGAGGTAATCTCGGAATCTCCTGAAACACATCGGGAAAATGGCAAACCACGGGCAGATGGTCGATGCAAACGGCAACAGGCTCCTCAATGGCGCAAGACATCAAACAAGACAACCGCTCTCCTCTGGCCTCTGCAACGAACTCGAACTGTGGCACACCGGGTATACAGAACGTGACGGTCCTCGCGACGCAGTCCAAAATGGCGTAATACTCAGCGAGCCAATCCATGCCCAAGATGACGTCGAACTCAGACATCGGCAAAACGAATAAATCAGCGGGCAGGAAGGTATCCCCAACTAGAACGGGACAAGACGAACAAAATCGTCCTAACACTGCAGTCCTCCCCAAGGGAGTCGATACTAATAGGCCCTCATCAGCAGACTCCAACGGTAAGCCAGCCGATCGACAAAAGCTCTCAGCCACAAAGGAGTGCGATGCACCGGAATCAAACAACACTCGTGCAATGCATGCAGAAACTAGAAGTATACCCTCAACAACTCCTCCAGAAGACTGAGGGTCCTGCTGAGCTGCATAAAACCTAGCCTGAGCCGGCTGGGGAGGTGTCTGTCCCCTCTGAGCGTGCTGCTGCTGCTGATGGGGTCGCTGAGGCGGTCGAAACTGCTGCCTCTACTGCTGCGGCCTCTGAGGCTGGTGATGATGCTGATGCTGCTGCTGCTGAGGTGGCCTCGGTGGTAGAGGCTGTTGTCGCTACTGCTGTGGGGGTCTCTGCTGCTGCGGTGGAGGTCTCTGCTACTGTGGACCTCTCTGCTACTGCTGGGGGCTGAGACACTCCCATGAACGGTGTCCCGTCGCACCGCACCTAAAACAAGTGCCAGTGAACTGTCTCTGAGGTGGTGGTGGAGGTGCTGATGGTGCTGATGGTGCACGGAAAGCTGGGCGACCAGTGCGCCTCTGCTGCTGTGGTCGACGCTGCTGGGAAGGACTGGAAGGAGCCTGCCTCTTCCGGTCTCCCCTCTGACCACGATCAGACTGAGAACCGGCCCACTCAGTCTCATATATCTGAGCTTTCCGCACTACTGCCTGGAAAGTAGGAAGCTCATGCCCAATGACACGACCTCGAAGGCCGTAACGTAAGCCGTGCTCGAAACGACGGGCCTTCCGCCCCTCGTCATCAACCATGTATGATGCGAATCTCGATAGTGCCATGAAACGGGCCGCGTACTGCGCCACAGTCATATCTCCCTGCACCAGAGTCTCGAACTCTAAAGCTCGCTGACGGTGAATATGGTCGGAGAAGTACTGCTCCTCGAATCGATCAACAAACTCCTCCCATGTCCAGATATACTCCGGTCCGGCAACACGGGTAATAGAGGTCCACCAATGCTCGGCCTCACCCTGAAAGAGAAATACTGCTAACCGGACGCGCTGCTCGGTCGTACATGACATGGTATCGAAAATCTTCTCCACGTCGGAGCGCCATCTCTCAGCTGCGATCGGATCTGGCTCGCCCTGGAAGCGTGGGGGATCATGCCGCCTGAACTCACGAAGTACGGCGCTCACGCGCTCCTGCTCTGCCTGAGCTGGTGAAATAGCTGGGCGTCTGCCCTGTCCCTGGAGTGTGGCTGTCACAGCCTGTAACATCTGTTGTAACTGAGAGGCACTCACAGTCACGGTCGGCTCCTCATCGGCCTCAGGTGGAGGAATGTCATCCTCATGGGAGGAAGCAGGGATCTCTGAGGGTGGAACGGGAGACGCAGGGGGTAAAGCTGGAGCCTCCGATGGTGAAGCAGAATCCTCAGGTGGTGGTGCGGGAGTCGATCGAGTAACTCTCACAGGCGCCATATCCTACAGGAAAGAGCGAAAGCGCCTATCAACTTCAAAACTCTCGAATGTACGCATGTTAACGGTCTGTATTGGAAGGTCGTGAAGCTATCCGAACTTCGGGACTTAGTCATTCCACACTCATAGTAGACATATAATGTTGTTCTCGGTTATTCCCAAGTTATGCTCTGATACCAACTTCTGTCACGCCCCAAACTCGAAAACCGGGCTCACAGAATTCCCGATCTCCGAATCCGGCGCCGACAGCCTCCGTAGAACCCTATTCTCGGCTCCTAGCTCCCATTCGCCAGGTTCCGATCCTGTGATGCTACGAGGAGGATTTTCAATGTCAGTTTGATTCGTAATAAGCATAACCAAGGGCATAACCCACAAACAACAACCAAGAACTCCATTACATTTCCACTATGATCAAAAACTTTACAGGTACAATGAGCATAAAGGAAAATACAATGGTAAATAATAAAAGAACTTCAAATGATCAGCAACGTGCTCCTGCCTCAGCGCTGCTGCGATCCAACGTCACCTGCACGTAACGGTCGTACATAAGCTTACAAAAAGCTTAGAGGGTGGTGAAAGTGTATGCACAAGATAGAATATAAATGCAATGTCAGAGTAATGCGGAATATACGGATGGAACCATAATATCATGAGCCGTACCAAGGCCTATGCGATGCAAGACATGAATGGTATCGGCCATCCTAAGGCCATGCAATGTATAATGCAACTCAAGCATACAGATCCTCATCAATGTCCACACATCAATACAGCTCAAAGTATGAAATATCACCGGGGTCTAGTACACTCTAAACCAGATTGCCGCCACATCGCGCGCAATAAGGTAAGTGGAAGAGACCACACTATCCGTCTGCCAATATCGGGCACGACTCGTCGATAGCGGACCCATTCCTCGAGCTGGTCAAACTCAGCCTAGCATTGCCCCCTACACTCGGACGGGTAAGGCCGCACCCACTTCCAACCGACCACGACACAGTGGAGAGCACAGCCAACTGGTATTCGGCACTCAGTACTCATCTACCCACTCGGTCTAGACGTTGGAGCAACCTCTTGGTACCATAAGGGTTTAGGGACTTTCACCCAGGGATATCTATAGTACCCCATGTAGAACAAGATTTCCGGTATCCAATCCTGCCAACCACGATCTGTCTGTGGAGGCTACGACCCCGATGTCGCTAGGGCATACAATAATCATGTCACACAAATGCGGAATGCATGAATCAGGCTATCCAGTCATACAACCAATCCTGCGCATATCGTGCGCTCGTGTAGGGCAACACCGCTTAACCGGGAGCCCATAAACAACCTTCCCGAAGGTAAATGCTATGATCAGACAATTCTCACGTCAAGCATACATATGATGCGTATGATCATGAGTCATGAAACTGTACTAAACATGATGTAATAAAATGAACTATCTCACAATGCAGATGGACCTGAACGGCCTATATATATACGATAAGTACAGCCTAGTAATGGGCCCTAAGGAGAGTCATAATGTGGACATCCAACCGACATTACACTCGCAATGTGGACATCAAACCAACATTGCTCCCAAGGCACGATCTTATTAAACGTCGCTACATAACCTGTATTGGGATTACACATTGCAATGGACCTTAGGTTCATCCCATTGGGCCTTACATATATATCAAATGGGCCATAACTTATGGGCCTTTTATTCATCAGATGGGCCATATAAATGGGCCATACCAATGGGTCTTATGTGCATTGCAATGGGTCAAACCCGTGGGCCTTGGATTGCATCAATTGGACCTAGTCACAAGAGTCTAGTATGTATCAAATGGGTCACACCAATTGGGCCCCCAAATGTATATCAAATAGGCTTCAACCCAGAGGCCTTACATGAGTCGAATGGGCCTAAATCCCTAGGCCTTAAACAATTCAAATGGGCCTAATCCATGAGCTTGCATGCATATCAAAGTGGGCCTAATCCCATGGACCCTTTTATAATCAAATGGGTGTAGTCCCATGGGTCTCACAATATAACAAATGGGTCCACTTCCATGGGCTTTAAGAATGCGACAAATGGGTACAATTTTATGGGCCTTGAAGTACATCAAATGGGCCTAGTCCCATGGACTTACAACACGTCAAATGGGCCTAAGCTCTTAGGCTAAAAATGAATCAAATGGGCCCAGCCCATAAGCATTTTATAAATCAAATGGGCCTAGCCCATAGCCCTATTGAAATTAAGTGGGTCCCGACTCATGGGCCTTACAAAACATTTATTTCCATCCAAACTATTCATAGGGACACATGGTCTAGGGCCCACTACAATTTTCATATTATAAAATATACATTTAAACTATATAACATACATAAATATATAATGGTGGGTCCCACAGAAAATAATATGGGTAGCTGGCAGTGGGCCCCATCATCAAGACAGATGGACGGCGTGTGTAAAACACATGCAACAGGGTGAGTCTCACCGTCCACAGCCTGTGGACGGTGAAAATGAAACATATACATTAACGTGGGTCCCACAAATGTGGCCCACCGTAATATTTATTTGAGATCCAACCCGCTCATAAGGTCACCCAGACCTGTATGAAGCGAGGATAAAAATTTCAGATTGATCTAAAATTTCTGTGGGCCCAAAAATAGATTTCAATGGTAGTTGTACAAACTCACTATTTCACGTGGTGTGGGCTACCTGAGTTTTGGATCTGACTCATTTTTGGAGGGGGGCCACTTTAGGGGGTGGCCCACCCGATGAACGGTTTGAATGTCATATAAACATCAAGGTGGGGCCCACGGCTGGAGCCGTGGGTCCCTGGCTTGGACGCCGCCTGGACGGCTGCACGCAGCAGCGTGCAGCGCTGCCATCCCATTGACAACCAGAGGCTCTGCCTCTTGAATTTTAAAATTTGAAAAAAAACTATTTTCTCGAGGTTTTTCGCACGTAGGGCCCGCTAAAGTGAAATCCGCCCTGGCCATTGCGATCAGCGGCCCGAAACAGACGAAATGAGTCTAGAGTTCAAATTTTTTTGAGCTTAGGAAGTGAAATAAAATAAGAAAATAGAGTTGAATGGTGAGGGCGCAATATTTGGCGCTATGGTCCACCAGGCGATTGGATCAGCTCCCAACTTCTACCCAACAGCTAAAATGCCGTGGGTAAGAGGATAGACGGCTTGGATCGAACATAAACATCAGGGTGGGGCCTATGCAAGGGGGCCACCCCAAAGGCTTCCCTTTCTTTCTTCCTTTTTTTTTTTTTTTTTTCTTTACAACGTCTAGCGTCTGGCCAGCGTCCCAGACGCTAGACGGTCCAGTATAAAATTTTTTTTTATTTTTAAATGGTGGGCCCTGATGAAGTGGGCCACCACATGATGGGTGACATGGGTTTAACATTTAAGGTGGGCCTCGCTTGAATAAAATAAATACCTCCAAGTGGGATCCACCCAAGTGGGCCACACCATCCTATTGCATAAAAGAAAATAAAATAAACTAAAAGAGAGAGAGAGACATGGAGAGTGGGACACGGCTTGTGATGGAGGGACCCCGTCATTATGGGCCCTCCCATACATGAAATCATACATCAAATGGGTCATTTCGCACATGTGACCATCAAAACTAAAGATCAACGGTGGGGATCCTTTCCCACCAATATGGATGGTCTAGATGACCTTTCCAAATGAAAATAAACATCATGATGGGGTCCATGGAGAATGGCCCCATCATGGAATGATCATGGTGATCCAAGTGGTCCATCGGCCACGTATTAGTGTCCCAAGTGAGATCCACACCATTGATCGGTGGGCCTCACTTGGTCCACCATAAAAATAAATAAATCTACCCTATAGAAGCACCCACTGTCCGATCTTCTCGCTCCTAGGGGTTCCTTGGCACCTTAGATTCAACTTCAATGGTTAAGATGAAGAATGGAGGGGTGAGATGAGAGATTTTGGGGTAGGAAGGTGGGCCACTTGAAGCTTAGAGAGACTTAGAAAATTCCATACGTATGGAGTTTTTAGAAATCCTTTGTTGCTTGGGATTTTGAAATGAGAAAGAAAGAAAGAGAGAGAGTGATGTAAAGGGAGAGAGAGAGAGAGTGATGGATGGATGGGTGAGTGATGGTTGTGTAAGAAATCTTTGACTTTGTGGCCTTTTGTGTAAGAAAGGTATGGGTTAGGAAGACTTTTGTGGCTTTTTGTGTAAGAGAGGTATGGGTGGTGAAGACTTTTGTGGTTGCTTGGAAAAAAGGGATGGAAGTGATGTGTACTTGACATGTGATGGATTGATGGGTGATTGATTGATGGGATTGATGTGATTGATGTGATACATGGTAGAGATTTCCTTGGTTTTCGTAACGCGCGGCGTTTTCTCACACCGAACGTTGGCCCATAACTCTTGACCAGGGTATCGCCTAGGCGCGCGAGTCGCGGTATCAGAACCGCGGCGACGGTGCGGTCGCTATGGTATTGGTCTCGGGTTGAGTCGACTCGGGTTGTCGGCACATGAACCAGGGTCGCACGTCGATACTGGTTAAGGGTCGAAAGTTGCCGAAATTCGACCGGTAAGACCGCGGAAGTGTACGGAAAGGTACGGACCAAGATACGGGTCTTACAGATGGTTAGCCATAAGTACTTGTAAAAAGGCTAGGAGGTAGGGTGGCTATAGCTAGGGTGATGTCATCCATCACCCTCATGATTACCTAGGGATTGGTATCACATGGGATGAGTGGGTCCCACAATATGCAGTCCACGTTCATTATAATGCGTGATCTGCTTCTTATGATCTAAGCGTCGAATTGACACACGAGACGCGGCGTTGAAACCGCGGCGACGGTGTGGTCGCAATGGTACAGGTCTCGAATTAAGCCGACTCAAACTACAAGATATGGCTTATGATCGTGCACAAACATTGCTTATAGGTCACAGGTTGTCGAAATTTGACGGGAATGATCGAGTGAGTCGACAGAATAGTACGGACTAGGACACGGGTCTTACATGATCCATACCATGGGTAGTATAAGAATTATCCAAGAATGGTGACCACTTATAGTAGACACATTTGAATGGTTAGGGTGCATAAGTTAAGCAGGTATTTAGACATCCTTCAAAGTAAGGCACATAGATGTTCCGTAGGATAGTGAAGAACCATATGAGGTATATCCACATCCAATCTAAACTTTCTTTTAATATCCTATTCAAAAGGGGAGGAGAGAGAGAGAGCTTTTGACACATCTCTACCTCTAGAGATAGGAAAAGATAGGAAAAGAGAAAAATTTGTGAGAAGGAGAGAGAGGAAGTGGGCCATGCCCATGCCCTCTTGGATCTCACATGTCCACACCTTACGTGTGGGGTCCACTTTAGGATACCTCAAAGGTCAAATTTGGTCCTTACCAATATTCCAATGATGGTTCTCTACCCTCTTTAGCTTAAATAGATCTGAGAGAGGCTCATTGCATTGGAAGATCAACAGTAGCACTCGATTGACAGTTCTACTGTAAGTATAAGTAGATTAAATTAGATTTTTTAATTTTTGAAAAACGTAAACTGATATAAGACGGGAATCCTGTAATATATATTCCATTACTTTTTCAAATCCAATTCATCAGTGACTACTATTTATTCCTTGGCTCCAATTTAATCTCATGTAGTGCTAAAAAACAAAATACCATTTCTCGACCAACACAGGATTTGAATGCTATTGATTTTCAATCACATGGATTTAGTCACTTTTTCATAAATAGGAATGTGACATTAATTAATTAACTCTTCCAATATAATGGTTTGATAATATGGGCGCAACTTATCTCACTGTTAATCTCATGTTTAACTCTGGAATATATTAAGATATATTATCATTTTTTAGACAAAAGTATCTCGCGTCATTTAAATGTTTGTTTTATTTCCCCAAAGGATCAAATTGTTGATATCTTCATCAAAGGACTCAGTGCACCATGTTTTTGTGATGTTCAGGATAAACTAACCATCACAAATTGACAGCTTAGCTTGAAAGGGTATATGGAAACTACTTTACCTAGATCCTTTCTACCGGTGATTCCCTAGATAAACATCGCATTCTCAATCTCAATCAAATATGTAATACAATTGGACCAAGTCCATACCTTTTATTTTGTGAAAATTGTATAGTTGTACAAGATATACAATTAGTTATACATGATATGTAAACATTTAAATTTCAATAATATAAATATTAAACAAACTCACTATCCAAACACGATGATTTTTCCTATTTCAACAATATTCTCTCTTATCTTCTTAGTTATCATTTGACATGAGCTAGGTTTTCAATTAAAAGCATAGTTTTAAGATTTAACTACTCAAAAATTTCAACAATATAAATATTGAAGAAAATTTTCATCCAAAACACGATGAGTTTTCCTGTTTCAACAATATTTCTTGTTATCTTCTTAGTTATCACTTGAAGTTTCTAATTGGAAGCATAGTTTTAAGACTCAACTACTTCAATTGACTTATTTAATTCTAAATTGAGTTAAGGGTGATTTGGCTCCTTTATTTTCAATTTTTATATCCCAAGTGAAGGACTATGTTGTAGTGATAACTCAGTGAGACCGAGATCGTTCCATAGGAATTTCTGGATAAGAACATAATAAGAACTAATCGAGTGGTTTGAGTTTTTAATCCAATGAAAGAAAATAAGAATTTAAATAATAATTCAAAGTAAGGATCCAAGAATCCCAACTTAATAAATTTTGAAACTCAATTCGTCTAATTCAAGTCAATAACTCAAATAGAATTGGATTCCATTCCGTTCTAAATAAAGTTATAAACACAAACATCCAACAATATGTATGAATTGAGATAGATCGATCTCTCATGTAGCTATAGGCAATTGATCACAAGGAATCAAAACCATGTATTGTACTCAGAGTTTACAATAGATCAATTAATTCCTTCTCTAATCTAGAAATTCAATCAAAACAATCATAATTCAACATATAAAAATTAATAACTTGAATTAAATTAAATAACAAAATTCATTAAGAGGTTCATCCATTAGCCTTAGTTAAGAGATTAACCTAACATGGCTAATATCTCAAACAAAAACAAACTAGGAAGGACAAATTGAAGAAGAACAATGATGGAAGAGCTTTGCTTTCACTTTAAATCACCCAAAAAACCCTAGATTAATACTTAGGGACATCTTAGATGGCTTTACTTATAAAATTGAAAGACATAATTTTACACTGCCTCAAAAAATTCACAAACTTTTACACTTTTGCGCACATTTGATAGGATCGAGGCCTATCGAGGTCCGTCGATGGGATCAAAAGAGCGCTTGATGGCATCAAAGAATACATTAAAATTGTCTAAGAACTAACTTTAAAATTTTTTAATTTTCTCAACGAGATCGAAGTATCTTTGATGATATCAAAGAAATAATCGAGAAAGAAATTTCAGAATTTATTGATATAAGGCTCAATCACATCGAGTCCTATCGCGATAACTTGTCGATAGGATCGAAGACCTATCAATGGAATCGATAATAACTAATTTTCTTCAGTTCTTTTTCGATCCATTCAATCTTCAATTCCTCACTCTAACACTTTGTTTCCTTGAATCTTTGAGTATTCAATTCCACATTTTTTATTTTCAAAATCTTCAATTCTTTAAGTGTATTCTTTTAGACTTTAATTCCATCGTTTTACGCACATATTTACTTCATACTTCAAAATCATCCTACATGTTGAAAAAGTATCTAATTAAAGTAATTTAACACTTAAATGTAATGGAAGAAAATGAACAAAAGAGGATAAATATGCAATATTTAAGTCTCAACACCCGTGGTGTTGAATTGAATTGGATTTGACCAAGTTCAAGTTAACTCATATGAAACCTAGTTCTTATTGGACTCATCCAGGTTTTATAACTTTGATAAGTTATTAGTAACTAAGAGTGTCCTAAAAAAAACATGAGTGCGGGCCCCTTATTAAGATGTAGCAATTGGAGAACTATTAAGTATCCAAACTATTTGACGTGTAGGACCACGACGCGTCACAAGGGCAACTAACAGATCTAATTGATAGATCTGAAATTCAAAAAACCCAAATCTCGACCAATAGTCTATCCCCTTCAGAAACCTCGACCTTATACTCTCTAATAAAACTCAACTCTGCTGGCTTAGAAAATATCGAAAGGCTAAATGATAAAGATTAAACAAAATCCTAATGCCTCCTAAAAGCATTCAATGATTCTAATTGGACAATCCTAGACTAAACAAATAAGAATCAAGGAAGTGACCCAACTCTCCAAAGGCTCAGGAACTCTTTATGCATAATTAAAAAAATGTAAATTGAAAAAGTAAATCGTTGGTCCATTGCACGTCGACAGCCATCTAACTTGCTTTATACCTAATAAAGATCCTATCTCGACTTCCTATACACCGAATACTCAAACTAAGGGCAGGTGCCACACCACAAACCGAGATCTCGATCAATAAATTCAATGCCCATGCTGCCATTTTAGAGGTAGAGGACAAGCTAAAGGAAGGGAGGGACCAATAGAGGAGAGGAAGAGGTAACAAGGAGAGAGAAAAAAGGAGAGAATTGTGGGGGATGTCCTTTCTTTTGGAGAATATCAAAGATTAATTTTAGGCAACGTGAATGCCCTACCTAACTCTAGAAGCTTAGCCCTGAAAAGAAAATTCACCAAACAAGCCGACAATGTCAAGAGTAGGGTTAGAATATTGGAGATATTTGACTATCATTTTTACATTAAAAAGGGTATCTGATCTATCATTTCCTTTTTCATATGTCAATCAAATTCCAAATGCATTCCACTCCACATATCTCTAACACAACTGTGATACGCACTGTTATTCATCCTTGTTCGCATCTCCTTTGCTTATTTAATTTGACTGTCTAGGATTTTAAACCCTACGTTGTAAGGCTAGAATTGCATTTCAATTAACTTATTATCGCCTACTAGGAGCCATCTGACTTTGAGAAGTATGGTTAAGCATTTCTTACTCTTTTAGATGCCCAACCCTCGTGGGTAATGTGAAGCATGACTAGATACCTACACTAAAATTCCGTAGATCCCCTTAAAAATTGTAAAACCTTGTGCAATAGAAATCGCACATTATGTGGGTAGGAGAGGTTGTCTAACCCCTTCATCTTCTGTCACCAAGACCCATACTCAGCAATCTACAGTCGTAAATGAACCATAGAAGTCACTCGGATCAGAAAATCTCACAATTCCTTAATTCATAAGCGATTATATGATTTGTGGTCAATTGTAGATGTAATAATTTTGTTGGTTATTGATAACTCCAAGAGTTTAAAACACATCTCATTCCTCAGATATTGCAAAACTAAAGATATAAAAGTGATCACAATCTAATCAAGAACATTCCACCAAGGAAGCGCATGCACACAAACCATAACAACGACGCTCACACAGATACATGTTTGTGTTGCCCTCAATAATGAGGGTGTGTAAGATTCCTTTGGGAATAAAAGATTCATTCTAATTTTCATCTAGATAGAAATGTCTACAAAAGCTAAAATGTGGTACTCTTTTTATTATGCATTTTGAAAAATAATTACTCCGGTTTTTATTCCTTACAAAAAAATCAAAGAGATTTTAACTTTTAAAATTTTAATTTTACCTAACATCAAATGCTATCTTAAGCCTTTATGAATCTACAAATGAATGGCATGTAAGTAACTTGAAAAATTATTTTAATGGAGTGCACTTGTCCTTATATTTTGTGTAGGGACTAATATACATGATAAATCCAATTATGTTGTCTCTTATGTAACGTCTCGAAAAAATTCGTATAAAGACCCAAGTACCACCTCAGGAAGAAATCGCTAAGGACCAAATCCTTTCAAAATTAGATGTGAATTAACTAAGTGTTAAACTAGATTGCCTATGAAATTAGCACTAATCACTTTAAATTTGATCTATGACTCAAAATCTGCAGGATCGCTAACGCTGCATTACCTAAAAACTTAGGATCCATCTCAAAATCCAGTTACTCTCGGGAGCATCATGAAACTCCGTATCGAACCCGGACTGTGCGTCGAAAGTCCAATTATCCCGAAACTATACGGTTATGACCGCCCTGCTGGACCTGACAACCACCTCAGAAATTAAGTCCTAATAGTACCCAAAAGTGTACAACTTGAGCCCGGAGCGAAGTGTATGAGAAATGTAAATATCTTTAGGAAATGAACTGAAACTTAAGTGAATTGAGTTGGTACGCTTGTAAGCCAAATATAAAGATTCAGACAGTCAGAATCTGACCCAATTACACCCTCGGATTAGAAAAAATTTTCAACACATGTCAGTGTACTTGTGACCCTAATCGAGTACTGGTGACCGTTGAACTGAAACTGGTCCGCCATGGTCGATCTGTGAATTCAATCGGACTAAAAACTTAACCTGACCTAGATCCATGGTCAGGGAGCTTAAGTCCGACTGCATGTAGAAAAGGAGCCTTCAGAACAGCTCTGTTGGACCGAAACAACCAACCTTTGGCTAAACTTAAGTATACCATAGCCTCGGGGCCATTTTCATCAGTTCTGGGCCTATATAAGGGCCTTAAATCCTCTCTCCCTTGTCATACGAATTTTTTAAAACCCTAGGAGAGAGAAGAAAAGAAAGAGAAGGAAAGAGAGAGAAAGTGTGAGAGAGAGTTAGAGTTTGCTCCAGAGATTCTTTCCTTCCACTTTGTGTATCAAATCACTGCTACCGTATCACAATACCAGAGATTCTGGTTCCATCTTGGGTAAGAAATCCTAACCCTAACTTGTTTTAGAGTTTCAAACAGTATAAATGACGAAATAGCTAATTTATTTCATACTTTAGGTTGTCGTTGTGTTGTAGACAACGAGTTAGAGAACGAATTGAATTTGTTACGTATCTACCGGCGTAAGGTGCGGATTATAAACGTCTAGATTATGGTTTTCAAGGCTTTCAATGTCAGTCAATGATTTATGACTGACTTGAGTGCTATTACACATGCCTAGTTAGAGTATTTCAACATATTACTCATATATGTAGGTTAGGTTGATTTTCAATGCATTACATGTGTTTATTGAAATGACTGAATGAATATGGAACTGTGATTTGTGCCTATCATGATGATTGATCATAAATACATGATTTTTGTGCATGTGGTAACTCCTATGTGAAAGGATTTGCTATAATATGTGTTTTACTATTTTATTACATGTATGTTAATATGTGTAATATAAGTGTTTGATGAAATACCTGAAAGAGAAAGTTTTTGGTGATTGGTATTTTCTAAGGGGGTTGAGATGAGATTCTTAACTACCTTGGCTATATATATGAATTCCTTCATGAGACTTAAACGTAACTATGTGAACCATGTGTGAATTACATGTTTAGGATGATGTGTTTAATATGTGTTTTTATAAATGCTTACATGGATGTAGTATTTGATTTATTGGTTCTTTATTGTTTTGACTATTTCATGTGATTACTTGTTGGAATTGAGTGTGATTGGGACTATGGTATAGTCCAGAAAATCGGTAACTGGTCCTGATCAGGTGGCTGGGGTTGTTTCACCACACAAGACGCATTCGATGAACCCGAGCCGTATATTGCTTGTCGATAGTGGTTAGGCCACGTGGAGTGCTTACGCACTTCATGTCGATTAACCCAACGTGCGTTTGTACTAGTCGAGCTTGTCAAGTAACCCAATTGGCCGATGTATGTTCACCATGTATGGATGTTACTGCTTGAATCTAAGGTACTAAACTCACCAGTGAGAAACTCCGTTAACCTTGGTACCTCGATCCGCTAAGACTCATAAGCCGGACATGGTGGTATGGGACATCGTGGTCGAGCTGTTAGCCTATGCTGGGGTGACGAGCCCACCCATAATGACCAGTAGTAACTTAAGCTCGTGAGATGAATACGGTGGTATGGGACACTGTATTAAAGCTGTCGGCCTACACTGATCAGGTAATGAGCCCTTTGTAATTCCCTCGAGCATACTTTGAAACTGCGTTGAAGCGACGAGCCTTTCCGTAGCAACTAGAGTATAAACTAAGCTTACACTAATCAGGTGACGAGCCCTTTATAATGACCTAGAACCACAACATTGTGTAAAATTTACTAGGATTGACGACCCTAGAATGGATCATTGTTTAAGAATTGATATAAGGGAGGTGCCTTAGCTTCTCAACCCTGTTGTATAAATAAACCTAAGTAAGAACTTGGTAATCACGACCATAACATTGCATTGCACGGTGCTTTGGTGAGGAAGTACATGTGTCTGGAGTGATGCATGCCGCGACTGTGAGATGAAGTTCGCTGATTGAGTGTTGACAAGGGCATACATCATTATCATACCATCCTTGCATTAATAAGAGTACTTAGGACTTGACTATTGTACTGCTCTATCATTACTGCTTGATTAAATTGATAACATGTTAACCTTTGCATTATAATCCCACTGAGTTGATCACTCACTCCCACATTCTGGGACGGTGTTTTAAACACCAACCAAACTCTGTCTTAGATGCAGATGAGGTGCGACGTATGAAGCCAAGCCAGACTTCTACGATGATGAGGAGGAATTCTCATATATGCAGTTATCAGGCGGGTTTACGTAGGCCGCTCTGATCAACGGGGATTGTTGGGTTGCTGACTAGATGACATTACACATTTTGTATATTTTAAAATTTTGCATGTAACTATTTGACCTGGTAACATGATCATACTCAGGAGACTCACAATCACTTATATACTTTATATTCTTATCACAATCTTCCACTTGCGTACTTTAACTATCTCTGGAGTATGATATGTTGTTTTGGTATAATCTCACTCATGTTTAATGCACTAATACAAACAACCTTCAATCATCATTATTTATGTTGCATAAGTGATGTATTGGAACTCGGGAGTTCGGCTCCTGCTCAACCCTCGATTTTTAGGGCGTTACATCTTAGTTTAAGGCTAACTTTGACATAGAGATGGTAATGGGTTGGGCTAAGGTTAGGCTGGAGTTGAACCTAGCCCACTAAGCCTGTCTTCGGTCCTAGCCATAATCAGGTTGCCTTGGCCTTGACCCTAGCAATACACTGTCATGCCAAGGAGAAAAATGTGAGAAAATTAAAGATTTGAAATAGTTCAAATTAGAACAAATAAAAAATGGGAGTTTGCAATAAGTCCCATCAAATAATTGGTTTTGATTGTAGAAAAATAGACTCAAATCCAAAAATGTTTTTGAACTCCACATATATGTCGAATGGGACTCTAAAAAATATTTACTAAGGGCTCGTTTAGCATCTCTACTCCAGTTTAATAAGAGCTTTTCAAATAAGTGCTACTTTAATAAGCTCTTTTATTATAACTCTTATTTTAAATAAGCTTGTTTGGTAAAATCAAGTTTTCAAAACTAAAAAAACTCTTATATGAAATAAGTATGTTTAGTAAAATGTTCAAATAATTAGAGTTTTTTCTAGGGGTAGTTGATATCATTTATAAAGATTATAACAACTCCATTATAAGGGTAATCCAGGCGATTGGTTTGGAGAATCTCATCATAGATCGATTATGCCCCCATTGGCAAAAGAATGGATGGCTACAATCTTCTTGTTTTAAGACATTAGGGTCGTCTATTATGTCGGACATTAGATATGGATCCTCCATCACATGGAGCTCACCTTTGATGTCCACAATCCATCATGTGGGTCTCACCTTTGCTATGGACGGTCCATCATGTGGAGCCCCCTTGATGTCGATGGTACATCATGTAGGGCCACATTTTAATGTGAGCCATCTATCATGTGGGTCGACCCACATTTGATGTTCACCATCCATCATGTGGGTCTCACCTTTGTTATACACCGTCCATCACATTGGGCCCAACCTTCAGTGTGGATCATTCATCATGTGGGGCCACCTTTGATATCAACCTTCTATCATGTGGTCCCACCTTCAATGTTCACCATCCATCATGGGGGTCCCACCTTTGATGTGGGTCGTCCATCATGTGGTGCCACACTTTGATGATGGACATCCATTGTATGGGGCCCACCTTTGATGTGACCATGCATTATGTGGGCCCACCTATGAGTTACTCATTATGTGGGTCCACTTTAGATAGATTGTAAATAGAAGAGAGGAGAGTAAGATGGGAATTATTTAAAAAGTTTAAAATAAACTTATTTAAAAATTAATAATAAAAAATGCTTACCTGTTTAAGATAAATAAGCTTTTAAATAAATTTAAAAAATAACCTACCCATTACTTATTTTTAAGAACTTTTTGACTAGTTTTTAAAACAATAAACTCTATAATTAAAGATTTATAGACTCGGTGGTAGACTCTGAGGAGTTTCAACATGAGGTCTTGAGTTCAATACCCATAGGTGGTGAAATCTCACTATGGTGTGCGTGGGTGTGTATGTCAGGTGCATGTGTGTGTGTGTAGCGGAACACTCACCTGCGAACAGGTTCGTACGTACTACGTACGAACTTTATTGAAAACCTATCATACGTGATGTGGATACAAAATCTGAACCGTTCATGTGAAGCAGCACCTCGTGAAACCCCCAAGGAAAAAATTTTACTTTGATCTAAAACTTGATGGGCCATGAAAAATGAAAACAGTTTCTTCTCTTGATTTGCATTTCTCTTTGTTATGGCCCACCAGAATTTTAGATTGGGGTGAAAATTTGTCACATGGGGTTTCATGGGATTCCGCATCACATGAACCGTTTAGATTAGACACCGATGGCACGTGTGCAAAGGTGCACACATGCGTAAGTGCGTAGGGGAGCATACTCTCTCTCTCTCTCTATATATATATATATATATAGAGAGAGAGAGAGAGAGAGAGAGAGAGAGAGAGAGAGAGAGAGAGAGAGAGAGAGAGAGAGAGAGAGAGAGAGAGAGAGAGAGAGAGAGAGAGAGAGAGCAAATAGGCTCTTATTATTAGAGATGCCAAATGACCCCCAGTCGACTGTTCCCCATCCATTGTGCAATAGTAACTCTCTTGATGTTTAGGTCATTTGTCAGTGGCTTTGACCTGGAAACTGCGCCTAGATTTCAAGCTCAGGCATAACCCTCATGCCAAAGTTTAGATGCCCAAGCCCTGACCTTATAATATTGGGTGACTCGGCCTATTGCCACCCATAACCTATATAACTGAGAATGTGTTCAACGCAAGAGGTTTGCTGGGAAACACCCAACCGTGTCATAGTAGGGACTTGGGCTGTTGGATTTAGATTCTTTTCAACGACGTAGACCGCTAATATGACAGGGGTACCCTTGGATGGGGAAAAAAACCGTCACATCAAATATTTTCAATTCTTTAATTATATAAATGTTACAATGGCCTGAGATGATTCAAATGGGAGCTTTTTATTTAATGGCATCCACCACACAAAGTGACCCATCGCAATCACGATCATTAGAACATGACCTGAATTCAGAGGCTAAATTTACAAAGTACCGTATTACATGTACCGGGGCAAACCTCTTAAGATAACTAGTATTATGTGAGGCAACAAATAAAAATTGTCTAAGTTTGGGTCCAAATGGGTTAGGTCTAAGTTGCTTTTGCTTGATGTCTGATTTACTTTAGCCTTTTTCTTAGGTAACCTACTGATTATATTCTTTAAGTAGCAGTTAAATTTTACTTAATTGCTTCAATTAACTTAATTGAAGGAACTTTAAGGTCCCATAGATACCCAAAAAACAAGTTTATCTCAATTTTAATTAATAGTAATTGTCTTGGACATTATGAGTTCATGCTAATAATGATTTCATAAGAAATACATATTTATTGTTAACTAAAATGAGATAAACGATCATTTTTAAGCATCTACCAAACAATTAGGCTAGGTATGAGTTTGGATGGATATTTGAACTTAATGTTGATGGTGCCTATAGAAGAATTCATGTTACGAAGGGCACGGATTGTGTACTACCCTAGCCAGGACTGGGCTAGAGATGGATGGTGATGTAGAAATTAAGTGTCATAGATACATTCCTAACATGGTTAGACCAATGGAAGGTAGACCATAAATTAATAATAACTTTTTATCTGAGTATCGTTACGGTGCATTAGACTGAGTATCATGAACCGAAGTAGTACAAAAACTCGAGAACGAGTTCTTTTGAAGTCGAGAAAACTAATGTAGAGTAGATCGCGGACACTTTCATGTCCAAGATGGATCAAAGAAGGCCCGATCAGAGGTAGAAGTCATCAAGACCGTCGGAACCTTAAAATAAGCATATCTCATAAACCGAAATGAGTTACTCGACGTACCATATATGATTTTGGGGGAGGATGAGCTATTTTATCCAACCAACCTGGCTATACCGGGTTTCCCACGCCGAATTTGTAAAATTCTATAATATTGACAATCAAATTTCATGTTTAGTTCTGTTTTTACTATAACTAGTAAGTTTTAGTTTGATTATAACTCTTCATCCATTGGGCCTTAGGAGTTGTGCCCAACACGAAAAGAGCTTAGAAAAACTTTACTCAAGAGGAAAACTCGAGGAATAGTTCTTTTGAAGTGGATGAAACTAAACTAACACATGAAAATATATAATTATTGTTAACTAAAATGATATAAACTCATTTTTAAGCATTTACCAAACAACTATGTTGGGGATGAGTTTGGATGGATATTTGAACTCAATGTTGATGGTGCCTATAGAAGAATTCATGTTATGAAGGGTGCGGATTGTGTACTACCCTGGCCAAGACTTAGCTAGAGAAGGACGGTCATGTCAAGGGCTCTGAGTCCCATAGTGATGCATGTGTTTTATCCATGCCGTCCATCAATTTTGAAAGATCATTTTAGGACATGAGTAAAGATGAAGCAATTGAAGGCTCAAGTGGACCACACCACATACTATTAAAAAATTCTCGGGCAGTATAGAAGATTTAGATTAAGCTGATATTTATACTTCCCCTTCATTAAGGTCTACATGACCTTATGAATAGGTTGGATGGCAAATAAACATAACAGTGTGCTCTAAGAAGTTTTCAACGTTAGGAATATTTCAATCCTCACTACTAGTGGTGTTGTCGGGTTGAGCCTTCAATCTACCTTTCTTTTAGGCTCATACCCTAAAATGATTTGTTAAAAGGAATGGACAATATGGATAAAACATATATATTACTATGGTCCCAAAGATCCCTTGACTGGACTGTCCATCTCTAGCTAGGTACCCAACCTGCAACTTGTTAGGGAGGCTTGGAATTGTCAAAAACGATCAAAGAGATTTTTATTTTTTGCATTTAGTCATTTTTTAATTGAAATTTCACAAAAATGATTGCAGAAAGTACAACTCTTCTCCATGGTATGTGATTTTGAAAATTTTATAATTTTATGTAGCCTAAGGATTGAAAGTGATTCTAAAATGTTGGTTGATATGCTATCAAGCGTACCTACCTAAAACCAACTTCTTGGACAAATTTGGTATTGGTGGTCTAATTTTCAAGATTGCTTGAGATTTGGAAACTGAAATAGCCAATGCTTTTAGAAATTATTATTTTGCCATTGACACTTTGGCCAAAAGTGATATGGAGTAGGACAAAGCGTACTGCAAATGGTCGGATTTATCTCAAAAGTTTTGCATTTCATGTTTTCGTGATAAATATGGAATTTCCTAATACTATAACAAGTAAAATTTCAAATCTTGTGAAGGGTGGTCATTATCTTTCATTGTCAATTGATGGATAAGTTCTAATCACCCATCCCTTTGTTTTTATATTCATTTTCCTTTTTAAAATAAAATCTTGATAGTATCTTCTACCTTCCCAAAAAAAAAAAATAATAAATAAATAACTTTTTTTTTTTAAAAAAGGTCTGAGTATTAGTCAATGTCATTTTTGAGTGGTACAAACCTAACCTATGTGTAAAGGTCAGGTCCGTAGCTCGTTGTGTTATATCAACTTTCAGAGGTTCTAGGTCTGACATTTTATCATTAGCACATTGTCGGCCCTAGGGTTCCATTCTAGAACCAGACCCATTTATTATTGGGGCAGGTATAATAACATATGGGGTCCACTACACCCATTTGCAACCCTATGTTCAAGCAAAGTCACGTATCTCCGTTGGTGGTTGACCCTAGACATTCTATCAGCTGTGACTGGCTCCTCCCTCCATGTACATGAGTAATTGAGCTCTCTCTTCAACGGTAATAAAATTAGAGCATTGAAATCTACCAAGTCCATGACTCCTCAACACCACATGACATAGAAGGAGCATGTTTGTGTCCTTTGTTGACCTGGGTTCTCATGCTGAAGAAGAAATTCCATGATCTTGATCAAGTCAAGCACATGGACCTTGTTCTCAGATTTTGAGTTGAAAGGATTGACCCGTGAACAACTCTTTCTCCCTAGTATGAAATCTCTCTCTCTCTCTCTCTCTCTCTCTCTCTCTCTCTCTCCCCTACCTACTGCACTACTACACATGCTAGTTTTACTTAGAGGTGTACAGGAACTGAGCTAGGTCGGTTAGCTCACTCAACTCAACTCAAAAAAGCTTGATTCAACTCAGTTCAAAGCTGAGTTCGAGCCGAATCGAGCTGATTTTTTGAGCTCAAAAATGAGTTTGAGCTGAGTTCGAGCTTGCCCCAGTTCGACTCAACTCGGATCGAACCCAGCCCGAATCAAACTCGGATGGAACCAATCCGGTGACTCGATTACTTTGATATTGATGTTGCTCGCCAAGTGTTTGATAAAATGTCTCGAAGAAGTATGGCTAGTGGCAAGGAAGGTATGTATATGAAATGCCAACACCCTTTTTTTCTTGATTTTTTTGTTGCTTAGAAGGTGTTTGATTTTTTATTTTTTTTATATATATATTTTTTTACACATTCACGTCATAGTGGGATTTCACCACCTATGGGTACTCGAACCCTCAACCAGGTGTTGAAACTCCTGAGAGTCTACCATTGGAGTAAGAGCAAGGACCCAAGGTGTTTGATAAATTACTTGTAAAACCATTGCTACTGTCTCAAATATAATAAGATTTTGAAGGTGCAGTTCAAGTGTTTGTGAAAATGATGCAATGGCGAACTCGGCTCGATCTTGGCTCAGACTAGCCTGACTTGCTAACCGAGCCAAGCCGAGTTGGCCAGTTAGTCTCGAGGACCGACCTGAGCCGAGTTCAAGCTAAGGTCAATTAGTGGCCGAGCCGAGTCGAGTTGAGGCCAGCTCGACTCAATGTATACCCTTAGTTTTACCAATATATTTTTACTATGTATAATAAAATTGAACACAGATTGCATACTGACACTGCTCGCTACTAGATGGTGCTCTGTAAGCCCTCATGATTATGTGTTTTATACATGCCATTCATCCATTAATTAAAAAGATTTGGTGATTGTACACCCACCATTAAAAACTTCTTAGGACTTAGGGTAGTGTATATTTGTCATCCAACATGGACTTGAATGAAGGGAAAACACAAATATCAGCTTGATTCAAAACTTCCTTAAAAGTTTTTAATAGTGGGCACTCAATCACCACGGTGTCCTGTGGTGTGATTCACATGAGATTTGGATATGCCTCATTATGGGACTCATGCCCTAATTGAGTTGACAAAATGGATGAACAACATGAATTAAACACATATGTCATGGTGGGGCCCACAAAGCACCGTCCATACTAAGTGTGTAGATGTAATCCTCATCCAAAACATCAAGGTGCAAAAGTTCATACACAACTAGTTTTTCCATTTGCTAAAAGTATACATTTAATTAAAAGATTTGTCACAAATATTAAACCACAAAAAAACAAAAAGAAAAAAAAAAGAAAAAAAGAGGCATTTGGGTCTGCTTGGATGCAATGAGAAAATCCATTACCCTCATTTTCATTTAAAACCCTTGTTTTGTATCAATATGAGGGTGTGGGTGTTCACACGCCACCGGCCTTGAGAAGTTTTTAGTGGTGTGCATCCAATTTTGTGGTATGGTCCACATGAGATTTAGACTAACCTTACTTTTTGACTCAAGCCTTAAAATGAGCTGACAAAATGAATAGACAACAACATATATAAAACACATACACCGGTGAGCCCACAAAGCACTACTCAGTAGAAAGTCTATAAATGGTCTTGATGGGTCCTTCTCACTCTTGCCCTGTGGTAGACTAACAAGAGTTTCAATACCAAGTCATGGGTTTCAGCACCCATAGGTAGTGAAATCCCACTACGGTTTGAGTGTGCGGGTGTATTAAAAAAAAATGCCATGGGTCTTGAACCACAAGAATAAGGCATTTAAGGTCTGTTTGGATAGATGGAGAAAAACCATGTCTAATAAGAAGCCCTCATTTCGATCTAAAACCCTTATTTAGCATGCATGGTTTGGATCACACCCCCAATCTCTAATTTGGGACACTTGGAGTTTCATGCAATAAACCCTTGTTTCACTACAAATCAATTGGATTGGATTTTGGTGAGACTATATGATTGGGTGAAGCCAGCTGTAGGCCAAACTCCCCATTAACTGTCATTAAAACCACTTCTCTTCTCGCTGCACGTGCTATATTTATTTATGACATTTTCAATACATTCCTATATCTTGGGACGAACGTTTGTATATATTTTCTACTCATGCAATATTGTATTTGCATTTTGTATTGTATTGCATGGCTGGATTAATTAATAAAAGCATATTTCCAATACAACACCATGCAGTCCAAGATGCTGATCCTTGTTGTGGACTGTTCAATAGGGATGATTTTTGCTCAGTTCCCCAATCCATGGCAGGGCTCATTGGATCAATAGCTTGGATCATTTGAGCTGTGGGCCCCACTTGAGCAAACACAAGACTGAGGACATCATACAGTGGCGAGGATTGGTCTCTGTGGGGCCCACTATGTTTATCCACGCCGTCCATTTATTTTGACAGATTATTTCAGGAGATGAGCCAAAAAAAGAGGCAGATTGAAGGATGAATCGGACCACACCACAGGAAGCAGTAAGGATTGAAATCCTACCGTCCAAAATATCCTAGAGCAAACCGTGATGTTTATTTGTCATCGAACCTGTTCATAAGGTCGCATAGACCTGGATGAAGGGAAAACATAAATATCAGCATGATCCAAAACTTATGTGGACCTTAATAAAATTTCAACGGTAGACTTTCAATCCTCACTGCTTCATGTGATGTGGTCCAATTGAGCTATCAATCTGCCTCTTTTTTGTTCTCATAGCTATAAAATGATGTTTTAAAATGGATGGACGGAGTGGATAAAACATATACATCACGGTCGGCACCTAACACGAACGTCCCTCTCTAATTATCTCCTGGTGGGGTAGTACCCAATCCGCGTCCATCGTACAGAGGAATTCTGCATACGTGAAGGCTTCTTTCAACAGAATATACGTGTTTTCAGTTCTGACAATTGGGACCATGGTTTGGCGACCCGTTGGAAAATCTCATCAGTCATCAGCCTATGTGAGGACCTTTTCAGCTAACCGACGTTGTATTTTTATTCTTAACCGTCTATTTATAGGCCATAAATGAACGGTCAATCTCATCCTAAAGAGATGCATTTTGAATCATAATCCATCCATGGTCTGACAGAGCAGACCAACCACCTGGATTACATAAATCAAGGATCAAATTGTAAGAATTGAAAACCATACGTGTATCGTGCAAACAAGTGTAGCTGTGTACCATATAAATACTCTATAACGCATTATTCCTCTTTCCCAAGATTCTCAATGGAGTCGACACTCACATGTTATGTCTCTCTAAAATGCACATGCGTTTCCAAAATTCCAAGTCATGGCCACGTGGGTCAACCCACTTGTCTGTCAGCATAGAAAAGCAGATGAAAAGATGGCCCACCTGAAAATCACTTTTTTCAAGTACTGTGATGGATGGCCCAATTATCAACTCCATAATTATGATTTAACAACACTAATTATTTATTTTATTTTTAGTGAAAATATTGCAGCCCTTAAGGCCGTTGATCAACGTTTATGATTCTCTGGTGGGTCTTCATGTGTATGATGGATATCGATTTATGGTACGGATCTTGCGTATCTAATTTTAAAGAATAAAGGTTGAGAAGGATCACATATAGTGTGGGGCCCGCTGGTGATGTGTGAGTGACATGCAATCCGTCCATTAGATGCATCACCTAATGTAAGGTTTAAATCCTAAATTCCAGCCAGATTTTTAAATTATATGGAACACACAAAAGGGAACAATGGTGGGATATTGGAGAGGGGGATGGTCACTTTAGAGATTTCAAGATGGAATGTGGGGTCCACCGTGTTGTGAATGTGTCATCCAACAAAGTCATCAGGTGAGCCCCACATGATGAAGGAACAGTCCAAAACTCAAGCTATCCAAAATTATGTGGGCCACAGGAAGTGAATATACAGCTATGAGGAGTGATAGGACATTGAAACCGGTGGAATGTCCCTTCTGAGTTTTTGATATGGATGATTCTTGGGATGTACGGCTCGCATGAAGAGGCGCACCATATCCACTGTTTGGGTTCCACGTTAACATCAGAGGTGGGCCCCACATAGCTAAAAAAAAAATGTATGTTAATCGCCGTACATCCGAACGCATGTGATCTTTCTCCTCATTGATTTGTAGGCCTTAACACGTACAAATGTGCCATGATTTCACAATGTGGGCCGTCGGTTCATGATCTAAATGGTTGATAAGGTGGGTCCCACCGTTGATGGGAAGCTCATAAAACCTGTTTGATTGTAAGGTCCCAACCTTCCTATGTTTGGTCTATTTTTCGTGCCTGCTTTTGCATTTGTGTCTTAAATTGTCAATTTCTGGACCGCCGTTCGATCGAGGGTTTAAGATTATCCGAATCCATGGTGGGGTCCACAAGGGAAAAATCTAGATGCAGTGGGCCCACATGAATGGAATCGTACGACTAATGTAAGCTATACATTTGCTGACTCTCAGGACGTGATAATTGACAATTCATCTGAGGAGGTTATAACTGCCCTGATGCTTAGCAGTTAGCAAACGTACAATGTACAGTGGATCCCATGTCCGTACATGCGAGCCCACAGTTCGATGATCCAGACCGTTTATGTCATGGGTCCATCGTTATATCAGACACCCAAAATCAGATTAATGGCCCACCAAGCTGACGGCTTAGAAAACTTGTGGTGACGGTTCATATTCAATTGAAAATAGGCGAAGGATGAAAAAGGGTTGTAATCTTTCTATTTAGGAGACGTGCAGACCGTCACCTATCCATGATGGGGCCCACCAGATCAAAACTCTGGCTCACTGAACCATGGGCCCACAAGTCCTCAAGTTTGCTTCTGAGCCGAGCCCTAATTCTCACGATTCTTCATGCAGTCAGTGGCATTTCCGCTTTAAGGGATATGATTGCATGCCCTCTTTGGCAAGTTTGTGCGAAATCCAGGCCGTTCATCGACCAGTCATGTATGTTTGTAGCCTGAAAATTAATCAGATTCAGTCGTTTGATGGGTCATATGTGAGCTTCAATTACCGTTGATCAATTTCTTTTAACCGTCCAGTTTTCATGAGCTAGATTCTTATGATAGTTATCCACCGTTTAAAAATGGTGATGATTCATTCTCCTGCACTCATGTAAGAGGCTACCCAGGCCATTCAAATTGTGGGGAAAATTTCTGGACGAAGAATATCTCCAAAATCACACTGATCAAGCAATCCTACCTATCCACTTTCTGGCTATTAAATGGATGGTTGAAAGTAAAATGGTCAATGGCTCAAATTCTAAGGGAAAAAATCAGACCGTTATGATCATCTTCTCTGCTAAATTTTTAGGTTAGGCTTCATCCAAAATTAGATTAGTGATTTGGACGGTTTGGATTGCTTTACACTTTCCCATGTGTACGGTGAAGTATCAGAGGAATCTAGCTCCCTTTTTTAAACATACACATGCAGCGTAACCCATGACCGGAACAACGACAGGTCGCACCAGATGAAAGATGCGGCTCGTGTACACAAGTGTTCCATTGACACGTGTCGGAAAAGTAGGACTCGAGAGGACGCGAACTTTCTGAAACGGTTGTAGGGAGCCCGTGACAAAGAAAGGCTCTGTGAGGCCCACCTTCAGCATGTATAAAATCCACTCCCTCTATCATTGGAGTCACCTCATGTTAGAACATGAACCCAAAAATCAAGGAGATCCAATATTCAAGTGCGCCACACCACAGAAACAGTGCAGATAGGGAGACGAACCATTAAATCCTTCCTGGGCCCAACTTGATGTTTACATGCCATCCAACCCGTTCATAAGACGATTCCCACTAGGATGAAGGGAAAAATCAAATATAAGCCTTATCCAAAACTTCGATGGGCCTTAAAAAAGTTTCAATTGTAGACGTCCACATCCCCATTGTCCTTGAGGTGTGGCCCAGTTGAATTTTAGATCAGGCTTATTTTTACAATCATGTCATAGAATTAACCCTCGAAAATGATGGACGTCGTGGATTTCAAACGCAATTTACGATGGGGCCCACAGATTTTATTGCTCTGGCTCACGGCACCAGTTGTTTTGGGAAACTCGCACTCGATTCAAAATTCTACTCTTGCGAGTAGCCATCAGATATTCTAACCGCAGGGAAGGGGGAGTTATGGGAGGCGAGCAACCGAACCGGGTTTAATAACCGGCGCGGCTGAAGGAGCGAGCCGAGCCAAACCAATAGGAGTGGCTGACCTCCCGAGTAACGTGTACATCAGGCACAGTACGTAAAAACAGACTCCAACAGCTGCAATTTTAGGTGGACAGGTCCCTCATGTGACCATCGGTTTGTGTTGATGGGACCCATCTCTAATACTCTATGGAGACAACACACCCTCTCACGAACCCCACCACATCTGCACCCCTGAATGGACGAGAATGTCCCCTGTGGGGACCACACGTCTCTTTTTTACTCGATTGTCCCTTCCTTCCCCACCTTTTATTTGAATCATAGAGGGCATTTCCGTCCTTTATCTTGTTCCAACTTCCACGCTCAATGCTTACTGTGACAAATGCCGCCGAGAATTTTAATTTTCGCGATATTTTCAAAATATCGTCACTTTTCAATTTACTCGAAATGATCGCGACGTTACTTTGAAATTCATTAAATATTTCAAATCATTCACTAAAGAAACAGAGTTAGCTTTAAAATATCCCTAAATTAATAATAAATATTGTAAAATCATTTTACTTTATTTGAGCTAGATTTTCCCGATAACACAAAAATTCGAAATCCCAAGATATCCTGATACTCCTCACACGTGCTACCATGCACGTGCCAATGGATCGGGGACGCTCATCAGAACAAACCACTCACCAGTTGAGCTATAAAACACGTCCATTTATACGAACCTGCGGAGCCCAACAGTTGGAAACAATCAATGAACGTCTCGGATCCCGCATACACTTGCTATTATGGTACGCGTGGCGCGTTTTTTGGTCGGCGCTTGAAGATGAGGCGCGTGTAACAGGTATGTGTGGTAATCGAAGTCACGGTGAGGGAAGGGAGGAGAAAGAGAGCCTGCCATAACCAAAGGTTCCTTAGCTTTGGGGAATATGATTGATGGATTTAAAATGCCGAAAATGACCCTGTGAAATGTTGAAATTACTAGGGCAGTCCACGTAGGTGGGGAACACCCCACCACCCAATAACGTGGAGGGAGGGGAAGAAAGGGCCACTCAAGCAGGACTTTTTAATGTGGCAGGTGGTGGGCCCCACCCAATTGCTACTGTATGGTAGTGATCATCCGACTCCGTTGGTCAGCTTATAGGCTGCTGGACCGGATCAATCTGCATTGGAGTTGATTTTTTTCTTTTCTTTTTTAAAAAGGCTGGTTCCTCTAGAACTACAGTACAGTGAGCTTCTTTTAGGGCTCGGTGTCTGCTGGCCCACCATGATGTGTGCATCATACCCACTCTGTCCATGATGTGAACCCCTCCCTCATGTTTCTCCTTTGGACTAAAAAAATGGGTCCCATCTAAAACTCAGGTGGGCTACACCTAAAATTTATAAAATCACGTGGTGTGGCCCACCTGAGCTTTTCGATGGCATGAATTTTTGGGTTGTCTATTCATCCCGGTGGAACTCATCTTATGAATGGATTGGATGGCATATAACAAAAAATAATAATAACAACAAGAAGAAGAAGTTTCCTGTAGATAATCTGAAATATATTAACGGTGAGCATCCATCCCAACTTCTCCATGTGATGTGACCCACCTGTATTTTCGATTGGGCAGTGTTGTGATAAGGATTGAAGTTGAAGAACCATACCTTATGGAAAGAGTGGATGTGGGGCATACATCAATTTGGGGCCCACACAATTTCGAAATAAGTTATGCAATGGTTGTACAGAAACCAGCCTCGATTTTTTATTTATTATTTTATATATATATATATATATATATATAATTTTAACCGGATTACACTGAAAATGAGATGGTGGAGAATCTGAAAATGGTACACCCTTTCATAGACCGTACATTTGGCAGGGGGACATATGAATCGGGTCCATCCATGTAATGGTACTTATTATGGATGGCACATGGTCCAAAAATCACACCTGTCGGACATCTATATTCATCATTTAATTTTCACTTTTCACCGGTGAATTTATTACGTCAACATTATTGTTTCTGCCATCCGTTCATAGGCCAGTGATTGGATGACATGGATCATCCATTTAACAGTGTAAGCAATTAGATGGACGGTCTGGATTTACGTGTACGCATGCCAACGTGGACTTAAGAAAGGTGACAGTACCGAATTCTTACTTCACTGGTTCTTTCTCTACCGTTGCCCTCGGATAAATTACATGGCCGTGATGCACCAGGACCCAGATTGATTTGCAGCCATTTTCGACCGTGGAATTGAAATCCCAAAATGTAAAATAGATGTAATAACAAAAAATAAAAAATAAAAAGATCATGTGCAACCTGATCTCAAGGTGCCAACATGGACGAGTCTATGGCAATTTGGACCTTCCAAAAAGTGGGCCCTAGATGGATGTACTACGTGGCGAAAATTACAATGATTGGTAGTTCCACGTGGCAGTACGATGGACATTTTCCCTTGGATGTGGACCGTTAACCGCATTGTTTTTAACCATCAATTTGTCCTCCACCTACTAGACACATGAATCATTCCAACGGCTCAACGTGCAGCCAATCCAAGGCCTTACCCTCCAGCTGGACGGTCCGGATCATAGCTCACATGGCCGTGTTTTGGTGATGTACCACCTCAATCAATCAACCCAAGAAATTTTATTTTTTTAAAAGCAAAAGACATTTTATTACTGAACAGAAAAAGAACAAAGAAAATAATGGAAAAAGAAGCTAATTCTACACACGTGTAGGAGATATGAGCCATTAATCTTATAGAAAGAGTATACAGACAGTTAAAATATTTTGAATTTGATGGCCCACTTGAGTTATTAAATGGTATTAATTTTAGGCTAAAAGACCTAAAATAATAGAAAGATCTGATGTCACACACGTGTTCCACATTCCACATTGGCACGTGTACCTTATGGTGATGTAGAAGGACCCCACAAAGAATTAGCAAATCTCTGACTTGAAAACATACCCAAAATCAAGTTAGGTGAGTTTTCACTTGTCAAAATACATAGACGGTCATTATTTTTGCTACAGGAAGAATGCAGGTTTGAGTATTTCACCTACCGTTGAAGTTGGTGGGCCCCCTTTTCTTGTACTTGTATTAATTCATTTCTACTGTGATGTAATCCAAACCAGAAAGCAGAGGGATGCCTTTGTCAATAAGTTGGGTGTATGTATCAATCCCTTACTCTTGTGGTCTAGATGTACTTATTTTCATGCAGCATCTCAGACCCAACAAGTGGGGCCCAATGACTTTGATCTGATGGACCCCAATGTTGGGGAATCTCCCAGATTGGAAGATCCTATCCGTCCATTAAATTTGCTGTCTTTTGCTGAATGTGGAACATTGGTATGTTTCCTGAACCATCCATCTAGAGAGGTCACCCATCCAAGGGTCGGATCATGTGGTAAATTTAGTTCAGTGGGGCCCATCAGATCAAGGGTCATGATCAGATCCTTCTAAACCAAAATTTTATTAATTAACATCAAAACTAAAATTTTAAAAAAGGAAAAAAAAAAAATCTCTCTCTAAATTACTCTAAATTACGACATGGATGTAAAATTGATTTAAAAAAGAGAGAGAGAGAGAGCGCAGAAATTAATACAGCTTATTCTATCGTATCTCGAGCCGGCTGGGCCTGCGGCTCAGTGGCTTGCCAAGACGAAGATGCGATGAGCGGCCGGCTATGCCAGCCCAAGGTGAGGCACCCGCCGTTCTCCTCCACGCAGTAGCCCTGCGCCGAGAAGAGCGTGAGCAGCATGCTAGCCTGCTTGAAGGCGTTGGAGCCGAGGTGGAGTGGCTTGAAGCCGGCTCGAACCATCCTGGCCCTCCATTTAGCCAAGGGCTCGTGTCGCTCGACACGTGCGGCGCCCTCGTAGCACAAGATGTTGCAAATCTCCTTCTGTATGTACATCTCCGCCACCGCCTTCTCGGGCTGCAGCGCGCACGCTTCAAGCGAATCGAACATGGTCGAGTAGTAGTAGAGCGATTCGGTGAACCGGTCCACGAATTTCGGACCGTTGTGATCTGCTTCTTGCTCGACAACGGTCACGATCTTCGGGTTCAGCCCGTATATCCACCCGAGCACCGAGTCGATCGGTGCGGGGCCACGGCTCGTGTCTGAGCCGAGAAGCCGGTGGAGCTGCATTACCGAATTGACGGCCACGGCTTCCCTGGGGCCCACCTGGAGCATCCCCGGTTTGACGTCGTCGAGCCGGGACGCCGCGACGCCGCGGAAGGCGAACCGGACGCGGACGGACCGAGCCAGCTCGGCGAGTCGGAGGCCGATCTCGCGGAGGGAGTCGCGGCCGTCAGGGGACGGTGGGCCGATGCCGGTCAGGCGGAGGAAAGGCGGGCCACCAGGGCGGAGCGCGAGGGCTTGGATCAGGGCGGGCCATTGCAGGCCGTGCATCAGGTTGAAGTCGATGACGTGGACGCAATCGTGGCCGTGGAATGCCTCGAGGATGGCTTGATTGGCGGTGAAGTGGGCGAATTTGAGGTAGGGGCAGGCCTCGTAGAAGTGGTGGTAGAGGATCTCGTTCTCAAGAGCCGAACCGGAGCAGTCCGGCCCCGTCTGGGCCGGTGAGAAGAGCCGCCGGCTTAGAGCGTCGATGAAGTAGCTGGCGACCTTCCCGATGCCGCATCCGATGTTGACGCGTGTCAGGAGGAGTCGCATCTCGTCGATCAGTGACCCCGCCAATGCGATCTCGCCACGCTGCATCGACTCGGCACACGTCATCAGCAGGTGCACGAGCCGGATGCCGGAGTCCTCTTCCTCCAAGGCCGCCATGACTGTCAGCTGCTGCTGCTGCATCGGGTCCGTGCAGGGGTCGGGTTGCCACGTGTCCAGCATCGGGGAAGGCTTCTGTGGGTCTGAGAAGGTGGGGAGGAGATGAGACGGTGGTGAATGGTGGAACTCGGAGAGCATGGACTCGACCCATGACGCTAGGTCGGAGGGGTTGTAGTGTACGGCCTCTGAGGCTAGGTTGGAGATGTTCTCGGGAGCCTGGTTGACCATCGCTGACTCTAGATGCTCTAGCCTCTGAGCCACGTGGCGTAGATCCGACGACCGGATGTGGTAGCCCGCCCCTGCGAGGAGGCCGTCGATCTCCGAGAGCTTGGATGGGCCGCATGGAGAGGAGTTGGTGGTGGTGGGGGAGATTGCCGTGTCGTATGGTCCCATTTCGGGAACGGAGTGTTTGGATGTGCAGATTACGATTTAAGGCCGCATGACGGATTGTGGCGGATTTGGACGGCTGCTGCTGTGTAGAGAGGGAGAGAGAGTTTGGGGAGGAAATGATAGGAGAGAGATGCATAGGTGGGGTTTTGTTATTGTGAAATAGATCCATGGTTTGGTGGAGTATGGTAATCCATGCTCATGCGCAATGATAAGTGGACTTATTATGTTATTTTTGCATATTTTTCTTAATCCAGACCATTCAAATCATGAGGATTTTTATGGATTGATTACAACGGACATTTTTAACCGTTTGATTGTTTCAATCGGGTGTTTAACATGAGGATTTTATGATGGTATAAATTTAGAAAACAAGTGTCAAATGACGTAAGGTTAGGATTTTTTACTGCTGTTCTGATTTTAGAGTATGCCTCATCTGTAATTCACGGCTTATATTGGTGTGGCTGACGTGTATTGTTACGTACATGCAGATGCCTCATTTATGTGATCCGGACGGTTGACTATAGAGCCCACTGTTGATGATGGTGACGAACGGATCTCAAACACCGGAAGATCGAAGCCGTAGATCTTCCGTGTTGTATTTTGACCACGGATCAATGGTTTATTTTCACCCAAGTAAGTAAAACTTCACGGCATCGCCAATCGAAGACGGGGAACATCAGATCAACGGTTTGAATTGGGAATGCATGATCCACACATGTACTGAATCCTGCGCGTCCATGTGACAGTACAAGGGCTGATGCACAGGATCCCATAATTCAGAGAGGGAGATGACGTCAGGAGTCATGAGATGGTATCCCTGGCTGCCTGCCACTGTCAAAGAGAGAAAGATGCATGGATGCATCGATCGAGGCCATGCACGTATCATCATGCCAACGAGATCATCTCTATCCTCGGCTACCTTCTTTTTTCTCTAGAGAAATTGTAGTCTCTGCGGCGATGTTGGAAGCCTACTCGCGTGTAGGATTGGAGGCATAGGTGGCACCATTGCACGTGTAAGGGATTGGACCGTTCATCAGTGCCTCGTACTACCGTAATGCATATCATGGTCTCATGCTGTGCTGCTTCTGGAAAAGCTGTGGGCATGATGTATGTGTTTTATCCAAACCGTTAATCCGTTCCGCCAGGTCATGTTAAAGCATGCTTCCAAAAATGAAAGAGATCCCAATCTCAGGTGGACCACACCGTAAGAAATAGTGGTGCTTGAATGCACATGATTGAAAACTATTTGGAGACCACGGAAGTTTTGGATCAAGCTAACATCCGTGATTTCCCTTCATCAGGTTTGTGTGACCTAATTAATATTAGGTTGGATGGAAAATAAATGTCACAATAAGGCCTAGGAAATTTTTAATGGTAGGCATTCAATCGCTATGGTTTCAATGGCGAGGACAATCTGATATGTGGATCTTCTTCGCTTTTGGGCTTATACCCTAAAACAAGCCGGTAAAATGGAAGACCCGCAAGAATAAAACACATACACCATGGTGGGGCTTACAAACCTTTTGCGGCGGTTGTGTGCTACACTATCCAATCCAAGTCCTTGTTTAGTGTGCTGCAATTGTAGATTGAATGTAGAGCGTTGGTTACTTTTTTCTGCACCTAATCCAAATGGACCATCTTATGAGTGGCTTTCTGATAAATGGATTGGATTTCTCGAGCATGACAAGTCGTGTGTGGCTTTAGGCCTCATTTGGCACAATAGATTTGAAATATGGATTGAAAATCTTTGGATTTGGAATACCTTGACTCAAAATTCCCTTTAATCCCAAAGTAGTTATCCATTTATATTACATAGCATATTTATAAGAGTTTGAATTTAATTACTAAATTAACTTTAATTTCTCTAATTACTTTCAGTATGAGATGTTTGAAATAATAATTGTAATAAGCCCATTAAAATATATATTTTGCCTGAAAATAGTAAAATTCCAAGCATTGGATGAGCCACATGCATATGATCATAGCTGAGCAGTTAACCAATGATTTTTAACTATTGATTTGCATAGATAATGTTTGGACTACTAAGATCACTCTATTGAAATAATTTTAGTGATTTAGAATTCAATTATCTTAGAATATCATATTAGATTAGTAGTTTAATGAAACATCTTTACATATACTACACTCTTACCTTTAAAAATTAACAAATTAAATGGATTGAAAATCTAAATAATAGGAATGAATTACAAAACTCACAAAAAGTGAGGATTTGAAATGCCCTCTAATCCATCCTACCAAACAACGAGATGGATTTGGAATCCCCTCCAATCCTCCCAAATCCATAGTGCCAAACTACCTCTTAGCATAGTTTCTCTCCCTATAATATGATTTGTATAAAATGTTTACGTATGATTGATGGTAAACTCGCACGTTATATGCATCGAGCTATTATCAATTCGGACAGGCAACAACCAAATCGGATGGGGTAACTCAATATGCTGTAGGGTACTGAGTAAACTCCGTGGGGCCCACCATAATATATATGTCTTGTCCACCCCGTACATCCGTTTTACCAGCTTATTTTAGGATATGATCCCAAATTCGAAGCATTTCCAAAGCTCAAGTGGACAACAGCACAGTAGACTGAATTGAACACCTACAAATTGACAGTGGAAATCATTATCCCTACTGTTTCCTGCGGTGGGGTCCACTTGAGCTTTGGACATGCTTCAATTTTGGGCTCAACCGTTAAAATGGGCTGAAAAAATGAATGGACGGTCTGGATAAGCCATGTACAATCACTTTGGGCACAACAAAGTTTACTGAGTACGATGAAGCGATCAGCTTCCGGTAGCATCAGACCCAATTGGATTGTTTAAGATCCGAAATCCCTTTTATTAGACAATCGAGTCCATCTAATCGGGATATTTCCCCATTGAAAACTTCACTCAACTTGATCATGTGTTGAGTCTGAGTTGAATCGAGGAACTTGGTTGTACCTATTCAATAAAATGCAATAAGCGAATTTTCCGTTCTCTCTTCATTGGCTCACTTCAGCTGTCTATTTAATCAATCTTAACCATCTGTTAAGTCCAAAATACAGTAAACCATGAAACATAGTGCTGATTGGATGGTTCAATTATCCTTATTTTGGCTTTATTATCTAATCGACATCCCTTTTCCAAGCCATGGATAGAATTGTCATGATTGCCCAATGAAAGTTATTCTTCCAAATCATAAGTAATCCATAATTACCCTAAGAAATAGATGTATCAAATTGTTGATTTGACCTATTTTGTGTAAACAATTTTGGCTGTTTATACTAAAGGTCATTGATCAAATGGTTAATATTTGTTAGAATGGTACGATGTTTACATAGTAGCTCTCATGAAATATGTTAGACCTAACAAACAGTCTAAATCAATGGATTGGATTATCTACCATCATAATGTAACTAAGAGCACTATAACTACTACTTGTGTTCAAAAGTTACTAGAGCATCATCCATATCACCCTAATCATCATTATTATTATCATTGAAGCCTTATCTCAACTACCTAGGATTGGCTACATAAATCCTGTTTTGTCATTCTACTATATATAAATAACCATTAAGTACTTCAACTATATATATATATATATATATATATATATATATATATATATATATATATGTCATCACATATTTTCTTAATATCTCCACTTATATAATTTTAATCCTTATCTTACCAACTTGGATCAACTCACTTCTTTTAATTGATGTAGTGGTTCGTAGTTGCATTAGTTCCCTTGGACTGTCCAATCTAACATTTCGAATTGTCCTAAGTATCCATTAAGTCAAGAAGATATGTTATGGGATACCATGAAAAAATCATACTAAATAATTTAACCCATTCTTAATTTGTCTTTATTTTCTTTAGGCATCCTATTTCCAAGCCATGGATATGAAATGGCTACGATTGCCTAAAAAAAGTGACTCTTTAGAGTCACAGGCAATCCAGGGTGGTCCCTAACAAATAAATGAATTAAATTACTTTTCAAACCCATACATTTTTGTGTGAATGACTTTGACCATTATATTTAAGGCTATTGATTAAATGGCAAGTATTTGTTCGATCAGTGCGATGCTTTGATGGTAGCCCATGAAATATATGTCGGACTTAATGAACAATCTAGATCAATCAATTCAACTGTCTAGGTTCCCAATGCAACTAGGAGCACTATAACTTATAGTGCTCTAAGAGCTACCACTGGAGCATTTCGCAATTCTCATCTATAAATATTGTACATTGGAGTCAAATTTCAGCCAATTTCTTCCAATCTTTTCTAAGTCAATTCGTCTTTCATGGGTCTAGAGTCTTGACTGAATTTTATCCATATATGTATTTTTTCAAGTCTTTAATGAAAATTTGAGCCGAGTCCACTTGTCCGAGTCAACTCAGAACTTTACTTGAGTTTTTAAACTTTAGTGTGGACACCATTCATCAGAATCACATCTACATCTTAATGTGATGATGCAGCTGGTCCATATATACATTTAAGTATGCTATTCTTGAAAATCAAGTATACCAGCTCAGTGCTCAACACTCTATCATCATTGTCATGGGAGTGATAGACCATCTACACTTCTTAATACATGCAACTATTCTTCTACCCTGGGGAATTAAAATGGTAAGAAGAGTGTGCTACTCCAATACCGAAAGTAGGGTGGCAATATTACTAATTGCATTAGTTTCAAGTCATTTTGGTATATACTTTCGGTCTTCTAGGAATTGCAGATAGAGGTCACTTGGACACATGGAATGAGGTCCTTTTCCTGAAAGTACAATGGATGGGCATGACTTGAGGAGGTGATTTTGTCAACATGTGCTAACATGGTGCACATGTTTGCAAGATTTTTAGACCTTATGTCTGGGTAGAAATGTGAACATGATATATCTCAAAATTTGGGGGTGTATACTTTGTTAAAGCATAGTTGTAGTAATCATATGAAGTACTTGAGTATTTTTTTTTTTTTGTGAAAATTTTTTATCCATGGAAGATATATTTCAGATATTATTGGACACAAACAGTATCGTTTAAATAGTAAAATAGAAAATTTTAATTCATTAGATAATGATTACCTTATATCTTATTTTTAAAAATCTTGACGATGTATGAGGTTAGTGATTACTCTGTATAATTTATTTTTTTCTTTCATTCAAAAAATAACTGTTATCTAATATTGAAAAGAATATAGTTCCTTTACCGTTTGGATACTCAATGTTTAAACATAACTAGCAAACCTACATCCAAATTATGAAAACCTTAAATTTCTAGGAATACCTTTGCAAGAGTACTGAAGTTTGTCACACATTTTGCAGTCTAACAAGTGGGGGGCATGATTTAGTAACCAATGGTTTGTTGCGTTTATAACATGGTTCATGATCCAAATGTCTTCTACATCGGGGATCAATCAACTAATCTTGTGGCCCTCTTTTTTCCTTGATGGTTGTTGTTTTACATTTTTGATCATCTATTTGCAAGCCACAAATCCAAAGGTTGAAAATGTTCTATTGAGAAACTTTATTCAATGGTCAATCCATAGTAGGACCAACATCTCTTAGGGCTTGTTTGGATACTACCAAATAAGTTACTTTTTCTATTTACAACGGTAGATAAGTGACATATCTCAAATAAGTATGTTAATTTAGTTTAGGATTAGTTATAAGCAACTTTTTTACTTAAAAGTATTTAATCACTTCGGTTAACTTTTTTAGCTTTTTTACTCTTCATAAGTTGTTGAAGAGATTCATTATGAGAGCTAAAAGAGAAAAGTTGATAAGTATATTATTTGTTGAACATACTCATCTTCTTAATAAATAAAAAAACTAAGACAATTAAGGTACTTGTGAAATAAGTAGCTTATCTTAAGCAACTTCAAATCCAAACTGCCCTTACTTTTAATTCAAACCATGGGACCCACTTGTAAGATTTGTAAATCATGAATGATATGATTCATTTATTATGAAAATGATGTGGATTATGCTAATTAAGGAACTGAGCTGCATGCACTCCATCTGATGCCAAGGGCCACGTGCCTGCATCATCAGTGGAACCGGTGTTGAAAAAGTAAAGACTCTTTTTATAAAATTATGCTTTCATCCTTTTCAACTGGGTCTCATGAGTAAGCACACGCACATGATCATTTTTTATTGAAGTTGGATAAAATATTTCTAATGCTTTACTTGACCGTTACCATTTTAAGTGAGAAATGTTAATTAAAATGCATGAGTATGGGTAAGCTCTCACACAAAAACCTCTTTGCATGGCACGTGGCAGACGTGTAATAAGAGTTGTTCTTGTGGTGGGCCATCACATTAATTAGACATGTCCCAAAAATCAATTTCAGACGACTTTCGTCGCCATCACATAGGTGACTTACAAAAGAGATGGTTAGAGCAGTCCAAATTGAACGGTTAAAAATCAAACCAATTGGATAATCAGAGGCGTCCATTCATGGCCATCACACCGTATCCCCATATCAACTCTCCTGGTCACACCTTTGGGAAGGGAGGTTGAAAAAACTTTCAAACTGCATGCCATGAGTTCGTTTTGCCCATAACACCACTTGGCATTCCCATGTGTAGCCGCCGTGAGGCCAATACCAGAGATGGTCGAGTGATCAGAACCGTCCACATTCTTGCAGCTGCCTAGATAGAACGAATAACAAAATTATACTGAAATGACAGATTCTACCCTCTGATATATGTAAATGAATTCTAGACCATTGAAAAAAATATTTCAATGGTACACTCAATTATAGAAATAAATGGTCAGGATCATTCTATACCATACACCATCCAAAATATCACTCACAGGATGGACGCTTCGGATTATTCAATCATCTTTGCCCGTGGGCCGTACAGTCACATATGGTGGTGCTCCTGAGTAACATCACAGATAAAACCATCTTACTTGAGTTTCTTGGCTTTGATAGATTAGTAATCCGGATTCCTTTTCGGGAAATGGTAAATGGAGATATGGTAGATCAGGTAGAACTGGAATACGGTATAACAATCTCTCTATAACATACAAAATAGGTTAACAATATCGAATCCGAGACGTATATCCACCGAGAACTTCATTAGATGAGCCTTTTTGAAAAAGTATGCTTGTAAGAAATCTAATACATCGATCTTCATCAATTTACCACACTTTAAAATCGACCATTAGCCACTTCTATTTTTTACTCTAGATTTGAAGCCTACTGATCAAATGTCTAGGATCATCCAATCAATATACTTTTAAAATCATCATCCAACCACATTATAGTCCCTATATGGACGGTCTCGATTGAGACTTAACCCTGCCACGTATGATTTGGTTATGTGACTCTACCATAAAACGGATCTACCGGTCTATCGCATCTTCTCTGTGTTAATCTATACAAAATATCGTGAAATTCCGCGATAAATCGAAAATAATCGCGATTCGCGACAGGTTGCCACTGAGAAAGTGTGCAGGACTATTTGATATGGCGCGCTGGATGATGAAGAAATATTTATGGCCCAATATCTGACACTTTGCAGGTGATGTAATGAATCCAGACCGCCCATCTAATTTTACAAGATTTTTATTGGCCCAAGGTCGCAAATCACACCAAACTGACCATCCTATCCATCAGTGTTTTGTCGGATGTACACCATAAACCATTTTCATCCATTTCTAGGCCAGTTCTTGCATTGCTGGGGAAGCTCTTTTGCTGTGAGCTTCAAACAAGGGCCATCCACTGATAAAATCCACTGGATGGACGGTATGGATCTATAGTTCACCTCATACATATGCACTATTTGCCAAGGAACATCCTTCTTGATCTAGGCATGGAAGCCAACATGTTGCTGGAAGTTTATATCCCTACCGTCCGATCAAAATTCATATGGAAACGGTGGTGACTTGATGTAGATCAGGTTATGGGCTGCATCATGGATGGTTAGGATTTGAAAAATGCGAACAAAAAGTTGGATCTAAGATAGAAAGTGGTGCTGTTTGTTTAATGACCCCAACACCAGCCATCTAGCTGTTGTCGAAGTTCTATGGGTCCACCATGATGAATGTTTTACCGACCCCGTCCATTCATTTTTCTAATTTATTTGGTTTGATTTAGTTACTTCCATTTTCATATAATTTCTCTCAAATCAACATTAAATACATATATCAAACAACATTACATGTATTTGCTTCCGATCAGATTTAATCATAATTCCAAGCCAAAGCTTGGTGGGGCCCTCCATGATATATTTTTTTATATCCGGTCCATCTATTCATTAATATAGATCATTTTAGGACACGGCAAAAAAATGAGATACATTCAAAGATCAAGTGGATCATACTATGTAAAATACCGAAGATTGAATACTAACCATTTAAATATTCTTCCTATGGTGTAGTCGACTTGAGTTTTGTATGTGTTAATTTTGGAGGCATACCCTTAGAATAATCTGGCCAAAAGAATTGGCAATGTGGATAAAACACATACATCATGGTGGTCCACATACATCATGGTAGGACCACCACGGTATATGTGTTTTTATCCTTGCAGTCCATTCAATTTTCTAGTTCGTTTGGATTAGATTTTATGATAATTTCTCTCAAACCAATATTAAATGCATACTTTAAACAACATCACATGCGTTTAAAAGTGAGGAGTAGCAGCCTGGAATTAGATTTTATGATAATTCAAAGCCAATTACTAGGCCCCATCATGATATATGTATTATATCTTGTTCATCTATTTATTAATGCAGATAATTTTAGGACATGGGCCTAAAAATGAGGTATATTCAAAGATCAAGTGGACCATACCATGTAAAATATTGGAGATTGAATACTAACCATTTAAATATTTTTCTCATAGTGTAGTCGGCTTAAGTTTTGGATTTGTCCCTTTTTTGGAGGCATACCTTAGAATAATTTAGCCAAATGAATTGACAATGCGGATAAAACATATACATCAAGGTGGGTCCCACCATGATGTATGTGTTTTATCCCCGCAGTCCATTCATTTTTCCATTTGGTTTGGTTTGACATAATTACATGCATTTAATTTCTCTCAAATCAGCATTAAATGCATACATCAAACAACATCACATGGGTTTGAAAGTGATGAGAGCTAGCATCATATCAGATTTCATGATAATTCAAAGCCAAAGCATGGTAGGCCCCGCCAGGATATATGTGGTATATCTGGTCTATCTATTCATTAATACAAATAATTTTAGGGCCTAGGCCCAAAAATGCGGTACGTTTGAAGATCAAGTGAACCACACTACATAAAATATTGGAGATTGAACACTAACAATTTAATGTTCTTCCCATAGTATGGTCCACTTGAATTTTGGGTCTGTCTCATTTTTGGAGGCATACCCTATGATAATCTAGCAAAATGAAGTGGCAATGTGAATAAACTATATACATTACGGTGGAAGTCTTAGAGTCCCATCTCTTTTTCTTGCTAAAAAGTTGCTGCTGTAAATCTCACACATCGTCCCTTCCATTACAAATTTTTGTAATAATTAATTAATGCTTAAAGATTGTAAAACACATTACAACGTCCTTAAAATACGTCCAACCAAATAGGCCCTTAGGGGAGAGTGGGATTTAGATGCTGACAAGGTGAGTAGCCAAATGGCTATTGAAGTAACGTCACCAAGCTCTGTGAACCCTACCATGATGCATGTATTGTATCCATGTTGTCCAACCATTTGTAGAGATCGTTTTATGGCATTAGAAAAAGAATGATATAAATCTAAAGTTCAAGTGGACCCACCATAGAAAACCGTGAGATCAGTCATACCCACCATTGAAACATTTATAGGGCTCAACATGATGTATTTTTTAGATCCAACCTATTCATAAATTAACATAGCAATAGATGAAGTGAAAACAAAAATATAAGCTTGATCGGAAACTTCTATGGCCCCTAAGAAGTTTTGAACGGTGGATGTCACTGTCTCCATTATTTTTTATGGTGGCGTCCACTTGAACTTTAGATCTATCTCATTATTTTTATCATGCCATAAAACAATCTCTCCAAGTGGATGGACGATATGAATATAACACATGCATCATGGTGAGGCCCACTGAACTTGGTGATGTCACTCCAGTTTGGATTTGGATACTGGCCTTGCTGGTTTCTAATCCGCACCCCTTAGGGCATAGCTTCAAAAGTAGGCATATCAAACTTTCAAGTGAGCCATAACACAGGAAATAGTGGGGATTGAATGCTTACTATTGAAAGCTTTTTGGAGTAAGGGAAGTTTTGGATCAAATTTATATTTGTGTCTTACCCTCGTCTGAGTCTCTGTGACCTTATCAACAAATTAGATGCCAAATAAAGATTACAATGAGCCCTAAGAAGTTTTTAATGGTGGACATTTAATCAACACTATTTTCCTATGGTATTGTTCACCTATAATTTGGATCCTCCCCATTTTTTTGGACTCATGCCCTAAAATGAGTTAGGAAATTGCGAAACAGGGTGAATCAAATACATATATTATTCCTATGGTTCTGTTCACCTGTGATTTCGATTTACTCTAATTTTTTGGGGGTCATGCCCTAAAATGAGTTATGTAACATCCCGAAAATCGGGGGGTCGAGCAAAAACCCAACTCCCGAGTTCCAAAATGTTATTTATGCAACATAGATATGTATGATTGAATGTTGTCTGTGATAATGTATTAAACATGAGTGAGATTAAGCCAGAACAGCATATCATACTCCAGAGATAGTTAAATTTACAAGCGGAAGACTGTAATAGTATGTATAACATATATAAACCATTGTATGTCTCCAGAGTGTGAACATGTTACCAGGTTATATACATACATGTATACTTCAAAAGTAACCAAAAGAATATACATGAGTTCTCTAAAAATATAAAATGACAAGTGTCAAGGTATTTAAGCAACCTCCCTGTAATCCCGTCAATCAGAACACGCATAAAGGAGGGATCCTCCTCATCATCATCAAGTCCAGCTCCGCCTCATAGGCCGCGCCATCATCTGCAATCACAAAAGGGTCTGGTGGGTGTCCAGGAACACCGTCCCGTAACGTGGGAGTGAGTAGCTAACTCAGTGGAATAATAGAGCAAGGATTAACATGTTCTCAAATCAATCACGCGATAATAGTAAAGCAATAAATCAAACAATCCTAATACTGTTGTTAATGCAATTATGACATGACGTGATGTATGCCCTCACCGACGATCACCCTCATGCGGCAACATCTTACGACCGCGGCATGCCACACTCCCTAGAGTGCTCCACATCTTCCAGGCACATGCAATGCTATGGTGATATGATTACCAAGTTGTTATTAGTCCATTCAAACAGCAGGATTGGGAAACTAAGGTACCTCCCTTGTATCAATCCCAACACGGATCCTGTCTAGGGTCGTCACTCCTAGTAATCTCATACGATGTACATTTCGTAGGTCACTGCAAGGGCTGCCAGGGCTGTTGCTCGCACTCGTTGCACCGCTCCCCCATCACCTTATCAATACAGGCCTACTGTACTCTACTGCACGGAAGGGTCGTCGCCTCCCGTGAACTCAGAATACGCTCGCGGTCACTACAAAGGGCTCGTCGCCTGATCAGTGTAGGCCGACAGCTAGAATATAGTGTCCCATACCACCATAATCTGCTCACGAGTCAAGGTGCTCACTGGTCACTACGGGGAGGTTTGTGGCCCCAGCGTAGGCCGACAGCTCGACCACGGTGTCCCATACCACCATGCCCGGCTCATGAGTCTTCGTGGATCAAGGTACCACGGTTAATAGGGTTTACAATGGTAAGTTCAGTACCCTAGGTTCAAGCAGTTATGACACATACAAGGTGAACATACATCGGCCAGTCGGGTTACTTGACGGGCTCGACTAGCGCGATCGCATCTCGAATTGAACGACATGAAGTGCGTAAAACACTTCGCGTGGCCTAACCACTGCCGCCAACTCTCAACACGAATCACATTCATCGACGCGTCGTTCGTGGCTATGACCAGTCAGCCACGAATTCGCTCGGTTACCGACTGCCTGGACTAAGTCAAGTCCCACACATCTATGGAATTACATTAACACTATACAAAGGTATTGAAACTGAAATACATCATGTGAGCATGTTAGCACATGTTATAACATTCAACTTAAGCAAATCTTCAAGGCATACTTCCCATGCATATTCAACTTAAGCAAATCCTCAAGGCATACTTTCTATGCATGTAATGCGATCATGCATAAGGTCAACATGTAGGAGATCATTTAGGTCAGCATATTAATCATGAAATCAATCTCAAACTACTACATAACATCATTTAATTCAATACATACTAATACAAGCATTTATACAAACACATACACTACACACTTAAATCCACATATAGTATGTCGACCCAAAGTGCGCAACTTGGCGAATCTCTTCGCCAAACTGATTATGCAATCATTCCTAACTCTCTAATGCGGCGACAAACCATGTCAATCACGTCAGCAAAATATGCATGTAGACCGTACTTCCTACAAATGACTAAAATGCCCTAAATCTCATATTCTTCGTTAATTTACAAAACGGGAAACAGAGAGCATTTTGTACATGCCAAACGGCATTGCCGTCAAGAATCTACTATTAAACGACATTGAAAGCGTTGGGAACCGTCAATCAAAGCGTCTAAAATCCTCACCTTATGTCTTGTAGACTCGGGAATTGAAACGGAGTGTATACGCTTCGTCTACGGCGAGTAAGGAGCCTAATACACAAGATCCATAAGCTACACCGCTATGGAAACAAGGGAAACTCAAATCAACAACTATTTAGGGTTTTTACTTACCTAGGATCGCGGTGGAATCGCCGGGAAAGCGGTAGAGTTGTGTTGCTTAAGCACGTGCAACACGTAGCACAAGTGGCAGGAAGAACTCTCCCACACTCTCACAATCTCCCACCTTTTTCTCTCTCCCAAGCTAGGGCTTCTCTCAAATTCGGATGGGAGAGAGGAGTGAGGGTTTCAACCCCTTTTATAGCCTACAACATGCCCAAAATAGGCTTGGGAACAATGTTTACTTGGTGCCTAACCAAATCGGGGCCGTTTCGGTCCAAAAGGGCATTTCTGGAGGTCCCCAGGCCAAATGCGGTCGGACTTAAGCTCATGCATACTGGATCTAGCACACATCCAGTTTTCAGACCGGTTGGGTTCCCAGATCGCACGTGGCGGCCCAGTTTCAGTTTAACGGTCACCGCACCAAGATCAGGCCTATAAGTCTCGTGATATATAATAGATATTTTTCCTGATCCAAGGGTGTAGTTTGGCTGTATTCTGACGGTCAGAACGCTCAATACTGATGCGTCAAATTGTGTGCCAGATTTGAATTTCAAATTCCAATTCTAACCCTATTCTCACTCTCTTCGGTCCGGGCTCAATGAAATAGCCTGTGATTATCGGTTTGACTTGATTTTTGGAATGAGTGTCAAGTCCAGCTAGACGGTTCTAACGGTCTAAGATAGGAGGTATCGGACTTTCGACGTGCGGTCTAGATCCAATACAAAGATTCAAAGTGGTCCAGAGAACAAACCTGCTTAGAGTTTGGTCCGAGGTTTTAGAGCATTATAGCACCATTGGTTCCACTTGCTTTGGGCCTTGTAGAACGTATTTAAAGTAATCAGGGACTGTTTCCCAGCCACTCCAACGTTGCGCTAGCTAACTTATGCTTAGTTTCTAAAGAAATTTATCCTAAGTGGTTTCTTTGGCTATGGAATTGGGTTCTGAACGATTTTTCAGGTGTTTTAATTGACCCACTGTCTAAGGACGTCAAATCCCAGATTGGCCAAAATCCGGGGTGTTACAATCTACCCCCCTTAAAACACAATGTCGTCCCCGACATTGGCGAAGGGCAAGGAGTACTTTTTCTAAGGAAGGTTCAAATCCTATTTAATAACCTAATCGTACATATAACCTAAATCAAATGTTTCGATCCTGGGCCAGTGGGAAAGAGGCCAACCACTCTTCCGCTGCGCCACACTGATCGAACGGCAGTGTTGACTAATCCTAACTGGATTGGACTTAATACGTTCTACCCCCCTTAAAACTTGGTTCTACTTAAAGTCTAAGAATCGTTGCATCGATCCGTATATCGGAACGAGGCGCAACTTAGGGGCTATCCTTAACCTTTCTCTACATAGTTTTAAGTCCTTGTCATTTCCCAAAGACAATGTGATCCTGTTTAGTTGTAGATGGTTGGGCCATCACAGAAGAAAGGTTGTGTAGTGGGTCTAAGTCGGATACGTTGAACCTTCTGTCTAATCAGGACAGAAAATGTGTTGTATCAGTTCTTAATCCAAGTCGATGCCGATCCTCTGCTTGATCAGAGCATTGGATTCATTGGTAACCACTAGGAGTAAGAAATCGACTCAAACCGCGAATACATCGCTTACATGTAGTTCCTTTACTCTGCGTTCCCGAATGCAATAAGTCCTTGGGAAAGGCAATTCTAAGGGGCGTGCTAGTTCATTCTAAGTTCAATCTGAGAGAGTTATAAATGTTCCCTGAGAGTGTATGGTTCCTTCCTATGGGCAACAACAGGAGTCTATAAGTCATAAGGGGATCTATCCAAGGAAGGGAGTCTCATTCCAATCAAAACTAATCTATCATTCCTTAACATATACAGGCTTTACCCTACTCTAGGTAACTAGTAGGCTAGTCTGTAACTCAGTAGCTATAATCCAAAGCCTAAGATTATACGGTAAATGGCTTTCTATTCCATTTCTACTACAGGGAATTCTTCTATTGCTTAGGGTCAAGATTCGTCTAACTGGAATTGGATTTCTTATGTCGTCAGATCCTTCAAATCTAGGAGTGCTAACACTAGATCCAAAAACGCCTAGGGCCTATGTAGCCGGTAGCGTTTAGTTGTCTTAAATGGAACCGCATTCCTAGTCCCATAGCGGGATAGGGAGTGGCATGCTTGGTTGGAGGGTGGGGTGGGATAAAAATCTAATTTGTAGGCTGAATCCCGGGAGTTATAATACTCCCAATCTAGGGACAATACCTCACCACAAAATGAATCGGCATGCATTTCATTCAACAAAATTCAGCTATGATAAAGCCAAACCACAACACAAACACAGTTTCTACCTGTAACTTCACTAAACCTAACAACAACAAAACACAGAAATCCTTAAAATAAAAATCAAACAATCTACAGGGCAAAGGCATAGATGCCTAACTCTACCAAAGGACTTTACCACAGTCCCGACTTACCTTCTTTATCCCTGTCGAGTCTAATACTGTCTGTTGCTCACTAGAGGTCTCTCAGCCATATATTTTCAGTATCCCTTAAGCAAAGAAAATGGAGAAATAGGATTGAGAGGGAGGATGGTGAAAAGAGAGAAAAAGGCTAAAACGGCTTAACAATAGCCATGAAAAATGGGAGAAATGCAAGGAAATGGCTAACCAAACTAGAAAAGGGAGATCTAGGCGTTGTAGAGGGATGTTTCAAGCTCCCCTAGGATGTATTTTCAGAAACAAAAGAGAATGAAAAAGGGGAATGGAGCGCCTCACGATTTCAGCTCGATTTGGGCATTGTAAGAGCTCCAAACGATGAAATCTTCAAGAGGGAGGGCTGCCAACTTCAAAGGAATGATGGAGGGTGGTCGTTTTTGGCAGGGAATGGATCTAGGGGTGGTTTGGAACCACGGTTTTGGGTTAGGGCAGCAAGAAAACGAAAATGGGGCTAGGAAAGAGGACTTTTGTGAAGGAAGTACATCTTTTAGAGAGTTTCAAGGTACGGACCGCATACCAGGGGACTACCCTAGCCCCCAAACTCCTCCAGCCCAAAGATCAAGCCCATCCGACAAGTTTGACCGGCGATGCATCGCCGAACCGGCGATGGCATCGCCGGTGAAGTTGCAAACTGGCCTCTGAGGCCATATGGGATGGATTCCTCTTGCCCTAGGGATTCCAAAAAGGTATGGTGCACACTCTAGTTCATTGTAGATTGCCCTAGGGAGGCCAATACATTTTTAACATCCATTCGAGAATTTTTGGGTCCAATCTTCAATCCCGAATACAAAACCCTATCATGCAGCATATGATTTTGGGGTAGAAGGATCTAGTACATCCATATAAACCATTAGTTACTAAAGAAAGTGAAGTTAGAATGGCCTTATGGCTATTTTTCATGAAATTTTACTATTCACTGTAAAATTTTGTGAAAGTACTAATTTGTGTTATTTTCATATTAGGTTTGATGCCTAATATGAAATGGATAAGAAATAAATGAATATTGGAGTGTTTAGAGGAGGAATTTTGAAGATTTTTGGTGAAACGGGGTTTTTAAGCCCTGGCGATTGATTACAGGAGTCGTGGTCATCCCACGGCTCAAAGATTCACTTTTGCGGTTTAAAACCACTCATGGGACGTCTCCACCCGACTTCCTACAACTTAGAAGTGATTCGAGTTGCTTTACGCGACCCGAGATACGTTACAGACTCGATCTTGCGATCGATCCTAATAGACTTCGCTTATCGGCGAATCTGCGATCCTAGAAGTGTTTCTAGACCCTTCTCGCACCCACCTAAGTCAAAGGAAGCGACAGCGTGCGTCGCATGACCATAACCCAGGCCCGGTTAATCCAAATCATGCTCTGATACCATCTGTAACATCCCGAAAATCGGGGGGTCGAGCAAAAACCCAACTCCCGAGTTTCAAAATGTTATTTATGCAACATAGATATGTATGATTGAATGTTGTCTGTGATAATGTATTAAACATGAGTGAGATTAAGCCAGAACAGCATATCATACTCCAGAGATAGTTAAATTTACAAGCGGAAGACTGTAATAGTATGTATAACATATATAAACCATTGTATGTCTCCAGAGTGTGAACATGTTACCAGGTTATATACATACATGTATACTTCAAAAGTAACCAAAAGAATATACATGAGTTCTCTAAAAATATAAAATGACAAGTGTCAAGGTATTTAAGCAACCTCCCTGTAATCCCGTCAATCAGAACACGCATAAAGGAGGGATCCTCCTCATCATCATCAAGTCCAGCTCCGCCTCATAGGCCGCGCCATCATCTGCAATCACAAAAGGGTCTGGTGGGTGTCCAGGAACACCGTCCCGTAACGTGGGAGTGAGTAGCTAACTCAGTGGAATAATAGAGCAAGGATTAACATGTTCTCAAATCAATCACGCGATAATAGTAAAGCAATAAATCAAACAATCCTAATACTGTTGTTAATGCAATTATGACATGACGTGATGTATGCCCTCACCGACGATCACCCTCATGCGGCAACATCTTACGACCGCGGCATGCCACACTCCCTAGAGTGCTCCACATCTTCCAGGCACATGCAATGCTATGGTGATATGATTACCAAGTTGTTATTAGTCCATTCAAACAGCAGGATTGGGAAACTAAGGTACCTCCCTTGTATCAATCCCAACACGGATCCTGTCTAGGGTCGTCACTCCTAGTAATCTCATACGATGTACATTTCGTAGGTCACTGCAAGGGCTGCCAGGGCTGTTGCTCGCACTCGTTGCACCGCTCCCCCATCACCTTATCAATACAGGCCTACTGTACTCTACTGCACGGAAGGGTCGTCGCCTCCCGTGAACTCAGAATACGCTCGCGGTCACTACAAAGGGCTCGTCGCCTGATCAGTGTAGGCCGACAGCTAGAATATAGTGTCCCATACCACCATAATCTGCTCACGAGTCAAGGTGCTCACTGGTCACTACGGGGAGGTTTGTGGCCCCAGCGTAGGCCGACAGCTCGACCACGGTGTCCCATACCACCATGCCCGGCTCATGAGTCTTCGTGGATCAAGGTACCACGGTTAATAGGGTTTACAATGGTAAGTTCAGTACCCTAGGTTCAAGCAGTTATGACACATACAAGGTGAACATACATCGGCCAGTCGGGTTACTTGACGGGCTCGACTAGCGCGATCGCATCTCGAATTGAACGACATGAAGTGCGTAAAACACTTCGCGTGGCCTAACCACTGCCGCCAACTCTCAACACGAATCACATTCATCGACGCGTCGTTCGTGGCTATGACCAGTCAGCCACGAATTCGCTCGGTTACCGACTGCCTGGACTAAGTCAAGTCCCACACATCTATGGAATTACATTAACACTATACAAAGGTATTGAAACTGAAATACATCATGTGAGCATGTTAGCACATGTTATAACATTCAACTTAAGCAAATCTTCAAGGCATACTTCCCATGCATATTCAACTTAAGCAAATCCTCAAGGCATACTTTCTATGCATGTAATGCGATCATGCATAAGGTCAACATGTAGGAGATCATTTAGGTCAGCATATTAATCATGAAATCAATCTCAAACTACTACATAACATCATTTAATTCAATACATACTAATACAAGCATTTATACAAACACATACACTACACACTTAAATCCACATATAGTATGTCGACCCAAAGTGCGCAACTTGGCGAATCTCTTCGCCAAACTGATTATGCAATCATTCCTAACTCTCTAATGCGGCGACAAACCATGTCAATCACGTCAGCAAAATATGCATGTAGACCGTACTTCCTACAAATGACTAAAATGCCCTAAATCTCATATTCTTCGTTAATTTACAAAACGGGAAACAGAGAGCATTTTGTACATGCCAAACGGCATTGCCGTCAAGAATCTACTATTAAACGACATTGAAAGCGTTGGGAACCGTCAATCAAAGCGTCTAAAATCCTCACCTTATGTCTTGTAGACTCGGGAATTGAAACGGAGTGTATACGCTTCGTCTACGGCGAGTAAGGAGCCTAATACACAAGATCCATAAGCTACACCGCTATGGAAACAAGGGAAACTCAAATCAACAACTATTTAGGGTTTTTACTTACCTAGGATCGCGGTGGAATCGCCGGGAAAGCGGTAGAGTTGTGTTGCTTAAGCACGTGCAACACGTAGCACAAGTGGCAGGAAGAACTCTCCCACACTCTCACAATCTCCCACCTTTTTCTCTCTCCCAAGCTAGGGCTTCTCTCAAATTCGGATGGGAGAGAGGAGTGAGGGTTTCAACCCCTTTTATAGCCTACAACATGCCCAAAATAGGCTTGGGAACAATGTTTACTTGGTGCCTAACCAAATCGGGGCCGTTTCGGTCCAAAAGGGCATTTCTGGAGGTCCCCAGGCCAAATGCGGTCGGACTTAAGCTCATGCATACTGGATCTAGCACACATCCAGTTTTCAGACCGGTTGGGTTCCCAGATCGCACGTGGCGGCCCAGTTTCAGTTTAACGGTCACCGCACCAAGATCAGGCCTATAAGTCTCGTGATATATAATAGATATTTTTCCTGATCCAAGGGTGTAGTTTGGCTGTATTCTGACGGTCAGAACGCTCAATACTGATGTGTCAAATTGTGTGCCAGATTTGAATTTCAAATTCCAATTCTAACCCTATTCTCACTCTCTTCGGTCCGGGCTCAATGAAATAGCCTGTGATTATCGGTTTGACTTGATTTTTGGAATGAGTGTCAAGTCCAGCTAGACGGTTCTAACGGTCTAAGATAGGAGGTATCGGACTTTCGACGTGCGGTCTAGATCCAATACAAAGATTCAAAGTGGTCCAGAGAACAAACCTGCTTAGAGTTTGGTCCGAGGTTTTAGAGCATTATAGCACCATTGGTTCCACTTGCTTTGGGCCTTGTAGAACGTATTTAAAGTAATCAGGGACTGTTTCCCAGCCACTCCAACGTTGCGCTAGCTAACTTATGCTTAGTTTCTAAAGAAATTTATCCTAAGTGGTTTCTTTGGCTATGGAATTGGGTTCTGAACGATTTTTCAGGTGTTTTAATTGACCCACTGTCTAAGGACGTCAAATCCCAGATTGGCCAAAATCCGGGGTGTTACAGTTAGGAAATTGGTGGAATAGGGTGAATCAAATACATACATTATGGTAGGGCCCATAGAGTTTTGACCCTAGCTATCTAGCTGATGTTGGGGTCCCTAGCCAAATTGATAGAAGTACCTAAACTTTGATGATAACTTTAAATGGTCTGACACTTGTTGTGTGCATATAATATGTCATTGAAAAGTCACAAAAGTTAAATTTAAATTTCAAGTTAATGATTATATATCTTTTTTATTTTTAGTAAATTTTATTATTTTAAAATTTTTCTTTTATTTCAATTCAAATTAAGAATGGAGACCTAATTTAATTATATAAGGGCACAAAAAATATTATAAATACACTTCATTCAATAATATCAATTTCTATTTTCCATTGGCACTTCTCCTATAACCATTATGTTATGATTCATCTTCCCGGTGCACACAACAAAGGCCATAAAAACTGAGGGGCGCATAGTCCATGAGAAATTATTAAAAGGTCATATTTGTTCAATCAATCCTAACCATCTAATTCTAGTTATCAAATAAATGACTAAAAATAAAATAGTGATGGTTCCAAGTTCAATAATTACTGAATTCAAGAATTTTCTATCACATTGACGCAGAGATGAACATGATAAGCTTGATCACCATCTTCCTCAAGGATAACTACTCCGAATCCATGGAGCTTCTCTGGTTTCCTCATAGTGACTTTTAGAATCCACGAGAAAAGAAAGCAAGATAATAGAAATAAATTTTAATAAAATTCAAAATTAATTAATAAATGAATAAAAATGAGTTCACAACCCTTTAAATAAGGGAACCAAGTAATAGGAAAGAAATCAGAATCAAACTACAACTAAAACTCCAAGAATCCGCGGCTTACTATAAATAGTCATGATGTCTACTAGTGCGCAAGGTTTTCGGCAAAAAATAGTAAGTGTCCTATTTGGCTTTACCAAACTGTTTTCCTAATTATTCTAAGCACTTTTCATGTTGGACACAACTCTTATGAAGAGTTATAATAAAATAAAAATTTACTATTTATAGTAAAAACGAAAATAAAATAGGAAAACGAGCGTCGATCAAGGGGTTTCTAGCAAATTCAGGCTGCGCAACCCGACATAGCGGGGTTGGTTTGCTAAAGTAGCTCATTCTACCCTAAAATCATATATTTTACGTCAGATAACTCATTCCGGATTGTAAGATACGCCCGATCTAAGGTCCAACGGTCCGGATCACTTCTGTTGTCGACCGGACCTTTTCTGATCCATCTTGGCCATGAAACTGTCTGCGACCCGCTTTACATCACACATGCTCGGTGTGAGTATTGTGTTTTGCTCCACCACCTAAGTTAATTGACTTGGATGGATTTTGGCAACATATCGCTTTACAAATGATCAAATTTGAGCTTGAATGAAAAACGTTGTTAAATTCTCAAATGGTTAGGATCATCAGCTGGGCACCATTCTATTACAAGTGGTGGACCTACCACTTCAACGGTTTTGATCATATAAGAGGAATTATACCGGATCACCATATGCACACCTTGTACAGTCATATCAATCTTGACCATCCAAATCATGGGCCACACTTTAGATGGGGCATACCTCAAAAAATCATATTGAATGAACAATGGTAACTATCCGATTTTGCACATTTATCTGGACCTTTGAACATTTCTATATATCTTTAACCATCTGCTTGATAGCCATCAATCAGTGGTTTGTTTGACCATGGCTGTCCACATGAAAGTCCCATATTTTGCTAGCTTGGATTGCCGTACACGTACTCCACTTGTACGGCCATTTTCTGATGTTAATGAAAACTCCCTACTCTTTTTATAATAATAAAATCAAGCGTTTTGGAAAAACGTCTTGAAAATGACGAAAATATCTTCTTCTTTTTTAATTTTTTTAATTATTTAAATTTTTTGTTCTTATCATCACCATCCACTCTCATCTAAAATATGGTTTCTACGTCAGGGATATATTGGTAATTTTGAGGGACATTTATTTATATAGAAATCATGGTGTGAGTTGTATCTGAACGTGGACTGCCCAACAAATTACTCAGGACCATTCATTCAGTCCCTAACACTCTTCAAAGGAGACCAATTAAAAATCTCATCGATAGGACGATCAGAACCATTCAATCATAACCCAAAGAATGGAAGGTCAGTACCATTAAGTGAACAATCACAACCATCCATTGGTGGGCCCCAACTTAGATTACTTACAGTTCTAAAAATAAACATTTGACCCGTTTCCTAGTGATAGGGTCATCTAGTTAGAGCCTGGGGTAGATACGGCCGGTCCTGATTGATTGATTGGACTGTTCCTATGTCTAAATATAAACCGTAGCGCCATAAATTACCGAGAACAGTGGGTCCCATCTAACTAATTTTTCACGAGTTTTAAATAGAAAATTGTTAAAATATGCCCATGCCTATAATTTTAAAAAGGCCTTTTATTTAATACTCCTACAGAGTACGATATGCAGGTATACCTTGCATACATTAACTTCAATTAAACCCAAATCCAACCAACAAAATTGTGAAGCTCCATCAGATTGGTTGAACAATCCTTGCCTCTGATTGGTGGGCCATTGGATTTGTTTTAACCGTCCAATAAATGTCCACTGGTTGAAAAGTCATATCATCAACCAAGCATATATAATCTTTTAAACTGAGAACCATAATCTGTAAAGATTAATTTGAATTACTTTTACACCACACATGCATTTTCAAAGTATTCCGAAATGCCTGTGTATCATCTATCACATTTTGCTAAAGTATCAAAGTTTTTATCTTTTATAAATATGGGTTTTTTATCTATTCAGATAATGACCATTTAACGACCTTTAAACCTTGTGAAAATTGACAGAAAAGGCTCTGAGAATGACATTTTATATCAACATCATTTTTAATATTTTAAAAATAATTTCATTGCTTTGTATATTCTTATATGCAACCGTTCGTGTGTGCAAATTACAATTTAATGCTACTTAGCAGTACAATATTTTAGTAACTTCATTGCAGTACACACATATACATATTATTATATACCCGTCTCTTTCTAAAATTTGGAAATATATAAGATAAAGTTAGGGTTGGCTTCACCACAATGTGCGTTACGTCGAATTCATAGCTCAAGCTCATCCATTTTACAAAACTAAAAAATGTATATATCGTCCATCAAAGAGGAGTGGTAGTTGCCTGGGGCCCACCCATAAAACTAGGGCTTATCCCATAAACTCCAAATGAGGATCAAGATCACACTCAAGTTTGAAATCTAGACCTAATGTCTTGGTTTGGCTGGCCCAAACCTGTGATGAAATGGTCCGCTTTGGGCTCATGCTCTCCTCCGATCATCAAGTATACAAGAAAAATGGACATTTTATAGATATGTTGTTTAATGGCAATGATAAGATCTCAATATATTTTAATGGTTCAAGTGATTTATACGTGTGGCCTCTATAAACCTTTGATCATTTTTTAAATCAAATTATTTTAAACCTTTGATCATTTTTTAAATCAAATTATTTTTATAAACCTTTGATCATTTTTTAAATCAATTCTCTCATTTTTTAAATCAAATTATTTTAAACCTTTGATCATTTAAATCTTTTCTCTATAAATAGAAATTTCTCTCTTTTTTTAATCAAACTATTTTAAACCTTTAATCATTTAAATCTTTTTTTATAGAGCTAGCCTAGCCTGGCTTTTAAGCCCAATTATACTTAAGGTCGACCAAGACTAGGGCTTATGAAATTAGGGCTGGATTAGGGCCAATTCAGACAATCCTACCCCATCCATTGCCACCCATATAACCCAGACCGTCCAAAATAAGCATTCCTCTTATGCCCACGATTCCACAACTACAATCAACGGATCGTTGTAATTTTTGGGTTGTGTTGAGTACACGATGGTCCCCGATGACTCAAATTCACCGCTCGTGATGGATAAACTGCGGCAAACGCACATTATAGTCTTTTAGCCATTCTTGGTATAAACCATCTTATAAAAGAAAATAGGAGTCCACATCTAAGCTTGTTATATTCCGTCACATGACATGTGTCAACATAAAGTACATATGCCATGGCCATGCAACAGCGAGTGTGCAAAATAATGTTAGAAATAAAAAAGTATATGTTGACGTCAGTGAAATAACAGGAGGATTATATTTATGTGAGAAAATGCCAAGTTGGGTATTAAAAAATAGATGGGTGGGATGTGAAGATATGAGTCAGGAGAGCAGCGTTGTGGCTAAGTAATTGAAATGGAGTGAAGGTTGGGGGACCAGGAAAGATAGTCCAAGCACCAAAACCCTAAGTTCTTTAAGAGAATCATTTATTGCTTTTTTATTCATGGATAATTTTGATGTGGGCCTACAATCCAATGTGTATTTCCACCAAGTACCATATGGTGGCAACCTATGGATGGTACATGTGGCATACATGCACAGCTGATCAAGACTGTTGGAATCGAAATGGCCACAGTATTCATCTAGTAGAACCCATAAATCATGCAAATTGGATGATTATAAATTTGAGGTAAAGAATTAACGATGAGTTTTGCAATGCGGCTACCTTTCAATTGAGGGCATTTTTGTCTTTTGAGTCTAGTGATGCCAACTTATTTGTTATCACTTTTTCTTCCTTGTGTACTTTGCATATAAGCATGATAGTAAGGAAATTTTTAAAATTTTACCATGATTATTTTGTGACATCCACCTCGTATACTTATTATACCAACTTATGATAGAATGTTAATAATAAAAAATAAAAAATTGACAGCTCTTAAGTTTGAGTATGCCATATAACTAAAAGGAAAAAAGTGACAATTTATCCCCCATTATTAGACTTCTCCATTGCCCTCTCCCATTATGCACATTAATGTAAGCATCGAGGGCATAAACTTGAGTTTGGGTCAACTTGAACTTGATTGACCTAACCTGAGTTTAGATTAGGTTGAGTTCGATCATCAAGGTCTTAAGTTGAGTTAAGGTTGGAAATCTCCAATCTTATTGGAAATGGAGAAAATTAGCATTGGGTTAGGTTAGGACTAATCATATTTAGAGTTGAATGTGAAGGGATTTAGAGCTAAGGTTCCAATTTGGGTCAGGTTGATTTACAGGTTGAGTAGTCTTCAGGTCTCGTCTGTCACTCTCAATTATTATTTTTTTCTTTTCCTTTCTTTTAAAAGCGCACGCGCAGCATAATGCTAATTCTCTTTCTTTCTCGAGTCAATACTAAGTTAATTGGGTATGATTAATCTATAATGATCATGAAAAAGGAGACCAACCGTTCATTTAATAATTTGATGGGTCCTTTTCTTGACATGGTTACATTGGATTCTGTTTCCCTCAGGATTTATATTCCGCGTGGCCTGTTTATCACACCGAATAGATGCTCATCATTCACATGAAAAAGGAGAAAATCTCACTATGCTTTTTTTCCATCTTCTCAAATCATGATTTTAAACTATCTACTTTCCCTAGCCTATATAACCTTAGGCCTTGTACAATCAATGCTCTCTCTCTCTCTCTCTCTCTCTCTCTCTCTCTCCAAATTGTGGTAAGGCATCACATTTATAGAGAAAATTAACGGTCCAACCCACGAACATTTGCTCCTTGAATGCAGGTAGATGACCATTTTCATTTTAACTGTTCATTCATTGGCCACCGATTGAATGGTTAGATTCATTTTTATCAGCATGGTTTTGGGCCATGCACCCATCCTTGATTTGTTCCACAATCTACATTCCATGGATTGATTAAATGTATGCCGTATACACACAAAAAACATGCGTGAGTACACTACACTGTACTCTAACAAAGTATCGTATAATCCCTTACAATTTTATTTTTTTTTTCTTAAAGCATGTCCAAGTACACAACCGTAAGTATACTATATACGAGGTGAAATGTGAAAAACCCAAATATATTTTGGTGGTTTGGTACGCACACACCCACTACGTGGAACCCATCAACACGCCACCTCATATGCCAACGTGGCCAACGTCTTTGAGATCCATCCTATCCATCAGGTGGGTCCCACTTTGTAGATGCCCCACCCAAAAACCAGTCCTGTCCACTCATTAAATATACACACTAAAAAAATAATAATATTCCTACCGTCCATTTGTTTCTTAAACTGTGGCTCAACTGATTTGTGGACAGGCCCAAATTGGTCAATGGTACAATGCATCTGATGGACAGCTTGGATCTAGCGCGTGTGGGTGAGATCAGCTCCCTTGTACACGCGTGTGGAGGTAGCAAAGTTCTATAATCTCTGCTATGAAGATTCTCAACGGTAGATTTATGTGGTCCTTGATAGTCAGGGAGTGTGGGGACCAATGCCCATGGCCTTGTTATTTTCACTTCTACAAAACCCTAAAAAGCTTTGATTACACATATAGAGATATGCATACTCGAGTCCCAATATGTCATTCGGACATGAGATTTACTAATATACATCCTCACGGATTTGAATAGGATTCATCAGCACAATGACCGTTGGATCTAGATCATTCTCAGTGATCCAAACCGTTGACAAGATGACCTTACTGTCTATGGATCATAGCAAATACTCAAATCCCCTTTCCGAATACTTCAACACTTTAATTATTTAACTTTTTTCCATTGTATGTAGACCATCTCCAATACCATTGGCTTGTGGACCATTGATTCAAAAGTCTAATATTCTCTGATCTTGAAGATTTTTGAGGCACCCAACTTCATCATCATGTAAAATACAACAGATCAACGGTTTCGATCTACCAATATGACCCCAGATCCAACAGCTATAGTCCGGGCTTATCTTGCAGCAATATGTAGGTATGTATTGTACCAAAACTCTTTGGACAGAGATGAGGTGTAACTACTAAGGTTTGAATTTATTAAATGAAGGTGGGCCATTTTTGAACAAGATCTTGGGACCAGCATGCCCTAGAATGTGCTGTGGGAGGGACAGCCACTTAGTTGTATGTGTCCCGTTGTTTTAGCTGACATTATCATATTACCTTTTTAAGGTACATGGGTTTTATGCATATGGTATGTGGTGATAGCCCTTTGTTTTGTAGCACTACTTGTAGAGAAATGCTACAGTGCTCTCTCAGAGCAAAAGTCCTAGTTGCAGTGGGACACTTAGTCCAATCTATTGATCTAGACCGTTCATCAGGTCTAATCACATTTCAAGGGCTACCAACAAAGCACCACACTGATCTGACAAATTTTAACCATATGATCAGTGGCCTTATACATGGACGGTCAAGATCATTTGAAAAAAAATAGTTCCAATAAATTATCTGATCCATCTGTTTGTTAGGGATTATAATGGATTGCTTATGTTTCTAAAGAATTTCTTTTGTTAGGAAATGGAGTAATCATCCCATCAATGGCTTCGACAATGTATGGCTATAGAAAATAAAGCCAAATCAAGGATGGATTAAATAATCTGATCAGTGTGATTTTTGTATGGTAGCCCATGAAATGTGTCCTGAACTTAATGGACAGTTCAGATTTATCGATTGAACTGTTCCAGTGAAGAAATGCAACTGGGAGCACTATAACTTACCATACTCAGATAGCATTGGAGCATTTTCCTACTTTGTATATACATAAATAGTGTTTGGATGTGCTGTGGAGACCTTTGTTTTTGGTCCCAAAACCGCTACTATTTCTTTTCAAAGTTCCAAAAATTCTGCAATCTGCATGTTCAAAACTTGCCCAAATGCCTTCTTTGGGGTCCCCCACACATGGAAATGTTTTAGAAATGAGAAATGCTCTAGTGCTATTAGGTCACTTGGACAGTCCAATCAATCAATCTGAACTGTTAATAAAGTCAAGAACAGAATTTTATATGCTACTGTTTAAAAATAAGACTGATTGGATGATCCAATCCATCCTTGATTTGGTCATTATTTCATTGCCATCTGGAAAATTGTGGTGGCCAGTGGCTCATCCTCACATGTGGCACTCGTGTAGAGCTATCCGGACCATCCAAATTGTGTGGCAGGTTTTGGGTGGGGTATATCTCTAATTCACACTAACCATTTAAATTTAATCCATGGAAATCAAATGGAAGGCTATTATCATCCTCTTGATATATATATATATATATATATATATATATATATATATATATATATATATATATATATATATATATATATATTGTGTGTGTGTGTATGATCCACCCACAATAGAGGTATGTTCTACTTATGGAATCATGGATATTTAAGGCCCATTTGAATACCAGCAACTTACGATCCAAAGGCTCCCTTATTAAGGATTAAAAATGAAAAACTACCAATGGTCCTATTTCAATAAGCAATTTGTCTATGAATCAGAGGTTAGGATTATTCAACCAACCTTGCGACTGTGACTTGGCGACAGTGGCTTCTGTAATTTAGATAGTTTAATTTGAGTTAATGTATCCACCTGTGCAATTTCTCAGTTGCTGCGTGTCAAGCATGCTATTTGTCAGAGTATCCGATGAGCATTCATCAACTTATATGAACCGTGTGCGGAGATAGTCCGATGATCGAAACCATCCATCTGTTATAAACTATCTAGATAGGCCCTGGACCAAATATCATGTCCAGCGGCTGATCATGACCATCAGTTAGGAGTTTAAATTTGGATTGTTGCCAAAAAAAAAAAAAAAAAAAGAACATTAACTAGACGTTAATTTGGATGGTTGAAAGAAAATAGCTAGTTCACCAATAGATGGTTAGCATCATCCATCCAATATGGTTATTCGTCAACGATCCATCCATGTTTAGACATCACTGGTGGGTTGGTCTAGCGGACCATCTCTAAGTGGTGGCCCCATGGTAGGGGTAGCAATGGGCCGGACGGGCTACTTTAAGTGTTGTCCTTGGTGTGTGTGTATATATATATATATATATAGAGAGAGAGAGAGAGAGAGAGAGAGAGAGAGGGGGGGGGGGGGGGGGTACTGTGAGGTCGACCTTGTGGGAAGTTCCCATGAGGTTGAGCTGTGTCGGCCCAGTGTGATGTGTATTGAAATCTACCCCATCAGCCAGATGCACTATTCCATGTTGGGCTACGTGCTTAAAAATAAAATCAATTCATGACTTGGGTGGGCCACATCACATACAACAGTTGATAGGAGTTACCCTCCCATTAAAACATTCATAATCATTTATTTATCCCACTGAGATGTGGTTCACAAATCTAGCACATCCATTGTGTGTGCCACTTGGATGAGGAGTCATACGAAGTTTCAATTGCATCCAAAACTCAGGTAGCCCCCACCAAGTGCTTTTATATATTTTAGGCACGTCTTCATATTTTAGAAGGTATAGCTCACCTGAGTTTTGTATATAGTTGATTTTTGGGATATCCCATGACCTAAAGGGGACCCATCAAATACATGGTGTTGATGTTCACCACACATCACGGTGGAGCCCACACAGCTCGACCTCATGGAAAGTTCCCGTATAGTACCATTTCCCACACACACACACACACACACACACACACACACACACACACACACACACATATATATATATATATATATATATATATATATATATATATATATATATATATAACATTATCATCTAAAAGGTTTGGACTATTACAACATGAATCCACTTCTAATGAGTGCCTTTAAACTACATTAGCTCATTGAGTGGGAATCATTAATGTCTTTAAACTGTCTACTCTTTCTATCTACTAATGGACCACTTGATGATTGGACCGGAGGGCCAAGCTCTGGGGCCTTATTGGGATGTCAGGATGGGCCAGGCCACTCGTCCTATTGCCACCCATCCCACATGGCAATGAGTTTCAAAAAATATATTGTATTGTTGCCATCCTAATAATAGGCGACGGACACGCCTTTACGTAGCTTTTTGCATTTTTGTCAACGTATGAAATAGACTATTAGATAGCGTTGCAGGTCCAACCAAAATAAAGGAGAAGGGTTGCTTTAAGTTGTCAGCCAGCCTCAAACTTATAGTACTATAGCTTTCATTGTGAATACCAAGATGATCGTGATGATAATACATTCACCTTTTAGTGGCGGACTGGGACACATGGCTTGAGGTCCTCTTCACCTGCCACCGCCTAACAGTTAGGCATTTAGAGTGATCCTATCTACTCATTTGGATTATTTTGTGCAGTGGATAAAAATAAAGTAGGTTTTAGCCATATGCTTTTTCTAGCCATGGTCTATCATGGTGGGTCCTCTAAGACTGAGCCATTGAGACTAGGGTTCTTGATTGTAATCAATCTATGTATCAGTCCAATACATTACATCCGTGGGAGTTTTGTATTCCCACGGTTGGTCTCCAGCTTGGATGAAAGAGAAAGGTTGCTACGGGTTGGCAGCCAGCATCAAACTCATGCCATAGCTTTCATTATAAATTTGAAGATGATGATGATAATGATGATGATGATGATACATCGTATAATTCTGTGGATAGGGACATGTTTTAAAGCCCATTTCACCAACTATGGCTTAACATTTACATGTGTTGGTTGATCTAATCTGCTTATTTAAATTATTTTGTGCATTGGATAAAAACAATGTAATTTTTAGCCATTTAATTTTTCTTGCAGTGGCCTATCATGTGTGGGTCCTGCAAGATGACCCATTCAGACTGAGGGTTCTTGATTGTAATCAATCTATGTAGCAGTCTATTATATTACGTTTGTGGGAGTTTTATATCTTAGTGCTGGTCCATTTTAAAATATTGTTTTATATATTTTTAAAATAAAAAAATATATTATATGTTATAAAAAAAGGGTTACAAAATACCTTTTTTCTAGTGTTTTGGGAATAGTACTCCCACATTAGAAAAAGAGTAGAAAATTCTTTGGTATATATGAGAATGGTGAAGTATTGTTATGTTTACCTACCTAGTCCAAGGAGAATCGGGCTTGCACACTGGAGCACCCCCGTGCGTACTCAGTCTCGGTGGGAGGATGTGGGCATATGAGACACTATGGTTGTAGAGACACTAGTGGCACACTTTGCACGTCACTCATTCGTGAACCGGTGCGACAGAGAGCTAAGGCGGATGACTGGCTGGGAGTCTATAGGACTGAATGAGGTCCCTTAGATTATATAGAGGCTGGAAATAGAGCTGTTGGAAGGAGGTAGAACTCCTCATACAATTGCTCGCTGACCATGCAAAAACTACTGTATGTGGCTAGCCTAACAGTTAGAAATAACTATCCAGTGTCTCACAACGGTCAGAAACAGCTGCATGCAGTAGCCATTACACTACATGCACAACAATAAAAAAAATGTCAATAATGGTTAGTTTCTCACAACAGCTAAAAATGGTCATTTGGATTAATTTTTTGGACCAAAACTGCCAGCCACTATAGCCTATATATACTGGGCCTAGATGGGTTTCCAATCCATCATAAAAATCACACTCCAACAAATACATACAAATTCTCTCATACAGGCAGATAATCTAGCAAAATAGTAAGGTTCATTTGAACCATTACTTGAAGATCACACCAACGTTGTGGTTTAACATAATTCATCTGAACTAGTAGCTGAAGATAAGAATAGTGCAATGTTCTAACACGAATCTTCTTCTCTTTTTAGGATTTTTTCCTTTTTCATTTCTGCCAGAAAATTTGTGTAACAAGAGTTCCATCAGTGGGTCTTCGTTTTGCTGAACGCAAATTCACATAAGGCTTGTCATATCCTAGAAACGATTTGCCTATAACCTTTTAGCATACTCAATCTATTTGAGTAGAGACAAATTAAGCTTTAAGGATAGCGTTCCATACATGCTTCAATCTGTCCTAATTCCATATTATTTTTGAATTTTTATAATTTACAGAAAATCATTATTTCTGTATTAGCTTTAACAATCTTAAAGCTTAATTTCGATGGAAGCCGATAGTGTATCATCCATCAAGTTGATGAATCAGGACTTGATTCGTCTTGATCGATTCGATGGAACCAATTTTATCAGATGACAAGACAAACTCAAGTTTCTTCTGATGACGCTTAAGATCTATTACATCTTAGATCCAACTCTGCAACCATTACTTGTAGATACTGAAGCAAACACACCCGAACAGATCGCTGCCCGCACCAAATGAGTTGAAGACGAACTCCTGTGTCATGGACACATCTTGAATGCGCTCTCCGACCGTCTGTATGATCTATACAAACAAACATCGTCAGCAAAAGAAATCTGGACCGCCTTGGAGTTCAAATACAAGGTTGAAGAATAAGGTACCAACAAGTTCCTAATTGCCAAGTACTTTAACTAACATGGTATAGATAACAAACCCTTGTTGCCACAAATTCAAGAATTGCAGATAATTGTAAATAAAATCAAGGCCATTAAAATTGATCTTCCTGAATCATTCCAAGTCAGGGCCATTATCGCTAAGTTGCCCCCGATGTGGAAAGATTATAGAAAGAAGTTACTGCATAAGACTGAGGACTATACATTGGAACAAATCCAGAAACATCTTAGAATTAAGGAGGAATCCCGCAACTGCGATAAAAAGAATGATAATGAAAATTCCTTGTCCAAAGTACACGTAGTAGAGAATACGAATACTAAGAATCCTGAGAAGGACAATTTCATAAAACCCAATAAAGAAAAATTCAAGAAAAATACCCCAAAGAAGAACAAAAAGTTTAAAGGCCCATGCCATGTCTGTGGGAAAACCGGACACTATGCTCGAGTTTACCGATATCTCAAATCTAAAAGGAAGCAAGTGCAGTACAAGGTAATATTGTGGTAATGATCACTAAGGTGAACACAATCTAAGGAAAAGTTCCCAGTTGGTGGTACGATATTGCCGCTACCGTATATGTCTATTACGATAGATCAGCCTTCAAAACCTATGAGGAATTGACAATTGGTCAAGAAGTCCAAATGGGTAATGAAGTCCGATCAAAGGTTGTCGGAAAAGAAACAATCGAACTGGTGTTTACTTTTGCGAAGAAAGTGATTCTGACAAATATACTACATGTCCCAAACATGAGGCGAAACTTAGTTTTTGGGGATCTTCTGGGAAAAACTGGAATAAGGGTGGTGTACGAGTCAGGAAAACTGATTCTATCGAAGAATGAAAACTTTGTTAGAAAGGAATATACTTGTAATGGTATGGTCAAGTTTTCTCTAAATGAAAGTAACACTTCTGCGTATATGGTTGAATTTGTTAGACTACGGCATGATAGATTAGCCCATATAGGGTATAGTACTTTAAAGTTTATGGCTAAGAATGGTTTAATCTCATACACGAAAAATGAAAATGACAAATGTGAAGTGTGCATACGATCTATATAAAGAAATCTTTTCTAAGTGTTAAGAGATCATTTCAAGTGTTGGATTTTGTGGACATTGATATTTGTGAGTTAAACAACATTCTTACTTGTGGAGGTAAAAGGTATTTGATAACCTTTATTAATGATTTCTCTAGATATGTGTATGTGTACCTGTTAAAGAGCAAAGATGAGCATTGAACATGTTTAAGTGATAGAGGAGGAGAATATGTATCTAATAAATTCGATAACTTCTGTAAAGAACAAGGACTAATACATCAATATATTGCACCATATACACCTCAACAAAAAGGAATAGAAGAAAAGAAGAATAGAACGTTAGTAGAGATGGTCAACTCAATGTTAATACGAGCAAAGTTACCACTCGGTCTATGAGGTAAGGCATTGCTTACAACATGTCATATATTAAATAAAATTCTATCTAGGAAATATAAAATATCTCTATATGAAACATAGGAAGGTAGAAAAAGCTAACCTAGGATATCTTAAAGTATGGGGGTGTCTTGCATATTGCAGAACTCCTGTTAACAAAATAACTAAGTTAGGACTCAGAACTATTAAGTGTGCCTTCGTATGGTATGTAAAAAATAGTAAAGTTTATATACTCCGAGATCTAGAGTCTAACACCATAATAGAATCAAGAGACGTTGAGTTCTTTGAGAACTCACTATCCTTGGAGTCAAAGGATAGTGAAGTTCAAACTCCAGATAGAAAACTATATAGTATAGCTCCACAAGTAGTGAAAGCTCCTAGAACATTGTAGGAGTCAAAGGATAAGAATAGAGAAGAGTCTACACGATGATTATATAAACTCTCAGTGCATCTTTTTTCATTTTGTAGAAGAAGATAGAAAAAATATTATAAAAAAAATACCTATAGTAATAACTATAGAAGATGATCCTAAAACATATAAAGAGGCTATATCTTTTAGAGACTCAGCTTTCTAGAAAGAGACTATTAATGATAAAATGGAGTTAAATCAAACATTGGAACTAGTAAATTTATCTCTAGGTTTTAGACCCATAAGTTGCAAGTAGGTATATATTTAGAAAAAAAAATCACACTAATGGGACTATTCAAAGCTTTAAAGCTAAACTAGTAGCTAAGGGTTTTAGACAAAAAAAAAGATACATTATTTTGACATATATTCTCTTGTAGCTAAAATAATATTCATTAGGATATTGTTTGCACTAGCTTCCATACACACTACGTGAAAAATGGAAAAAAATGATGGATTTAGAGACGTTTCTGGACCGTCTCTAAAATTACTTGGTTTAAAGACGCTTTAGAAACGGCCGTAAACCATCTCTAAAATTAGGGACGGCTCCTGACCGTCCCTAATATTGTCTTTAAATGTTCTGCGTCCGCAAATAATTTAAGACAGTCTTTAACCGTCTCATATACCTCATCAGAGACGGTCAAAGACCGTCTGCATTAGAGATGGTCTTCGACCATCTTATATGTGGTCATTTGAGACGGTCACTGGCCGTCCCTATTAGAGACGGTCATTGGCTGTCTTTTACTTGTAATCTGAGACTGTCAAAGACCGTCTCTACTAGAGACGGTCCTTAACCATCTTATTGTCCTGTCAAAAACCGTCTCTATTAGAGACTGTCAAAGACCGTCTCTATTAGAGACTGTCAATGACTGTCTCTATTAGAGACGGTCCTTAGCCGTCTTATTGCCGTATCAAAAACCGTCTCTATTAGAGACTGTCGAAGACCGTCTCTATTAGAGACTGTTACTGACCGTCTCTATTAGGGACGGTCCTTAGCCATCTTCTAAGACTGTGGAAGACCGTCTGTATTAGAGACGGTTCTTAACCGTCTCTAATGCTTAGTTAAGGAACTTAAAAAAATAATTAACAATGTTTTAAAAAAATTTGTGATTTTATAAAAATCTACATTTTGAATAAAAATTAAGAACTTTGAATAATGTTGATAACTTTGAAAAAAAAATATTTCAATAAAAAAAATGATATTTTGAAAAAGAAAATATAAAAAATTAAACAAAATTGTAAAAAAAAATATATTTTTTAAAAAAGAAAACTAGATTTTGTATTTTGACAAAAAAATTAAAAAGCTATATAACAAGATTTCAATAAAAAAAATGATATTTTGAAAAAGAAAATTTAAAAAATTAAATAAAATTGTGAAAATTTTGACAAATTGAAAAAAAATATATTTTTTAAAAAAGAAAACTAGATTTTGCATTTTGACAAGAAAAATTGAAAAGTTATATAACAAAAGTGATATTAAAAAAATGATATTTTGAAAAAGAAAATTTAAGAAATTAAACAAAATTGTGAAAAAATTGACAAATTGTAAAAAAATATATGTTGATTTATTTGTGGCTCCATTAGTTGAGATTTTCATTACTTATTTGGCTAGGAAAATTTTTTTTTTTAAAAAAAATAGAGAAGTTAATCACAAATGTATGGATTTATCAGGAGATTCAAGACATTAATCACATATGCATTAGAACATATTCCTTGGCATTGAAGCAACTTTAAAAGAGCATAAGAAAATAGGATCTTAGAAAGGATTTGCATCGTTTGGTGATATAAATGAAAAAGGAAAAAAGAAAAAAACAGTATCAGTTATCAGTAACCTCTTTGATACCCATAGCATATGTTTGATGTTGTGCATGCCCCTTCTCTCACGGTTTGTGGTCTTTGATTATTTTCTGCAAACATCATAAGAAAGAAAGTGCTGCTTGATTAATGAGTTAGACATGAAATATTGACCTGAAAACATGAAATATTGACCTGAAAAGTTTGGAGGTTGTATGGCAAATAAACATTCGGGTGAGATTGAGAGAGAGAGAGCGGAGAGAGAGAGAGAGAGAGAGAGAGAGAGAGAGAGAGAAATACGTCAATGTTGCTGGAGATTTGGAATTTGAAGGGAAGATGGAGAAACGCACTCTCTCTGCGTCTGCAACGGCCGCCCTCCCTCTTTGCAATCTCTCTCCGTCTGCAATCACCGCCCACGAAAGTTTTGGATCAATGTATGTTGTGCCCACAAATTTATGTAGTCTATCCACGTCGTTCATCCATTTTTTCAAATAATTTAAGGGGTTGAACCCAAAATTGAAGCATATCAAAAGATCAAGCGGATCATACAACAGGAAACAGTGGGAATGATGATTTCCACCGTTAAAACCTTACTAGGCCCCCCAATGATGTTTATTTGTCATCCAACCTGTTCATAAGATATAGACATGGATGAATGGAAAACATAAAAATAAGCTTGATCCAAAACTTATGTGGCCCCCAAGATTTTTTCAACTGTAGATGTTCAATTCACACGTTTTTTGTCGTGTGGTCCATTTCAGTGTTGGATATGCTTAATTTTTGGGTTATAAAGTCCTAAACTTATCTGATAAAATGGATGGACGAAGTGGATCAAATACATAAATCATGGTCTACCTTATCGAGTTTAATATGCTGAAATTTGGATGTGCTCTGTGAGCCGACGAAACGGATAAATGCATGGTATGGATACACAAATATCATCTTGATATAAAAGTTTTGAGGCCTTTATAGATATATACACAAATAAATCATATCCAAATATTAAATGGACTGCATCCACATTAAGGCATGTGAAGTAGTTTTGTTTTAGGATGCAGATGGGTCGTATGTTGCACAAATTAATAGTGATTTGAAAGCAGGTGTGATATCTTTTTTTTTTTTTGGGGGGGTCATAAGCAAGCTTTTAAAATTGTTCTAGTCAGTTTTAGGTTGTAATTCTGCTTCATTTGAGATCCACACAAAATAGAGAATTAGCATAACCTAGTTGTTATAGTATTTTTTTTTTTTTTTGAAGTACAAGCAATGGCCCGCATTGGTGGTCAATTTTGGGTCAGGTTGGTCCCAACATGCATTCTGTATTGTGTTTAAAACATTGCATATGTATGCAAGTGGATAATAATATTCAATAAATATTTTGAGATATTTTTAAATTTATCGTACCAGCATAAATGTATTAGGTCACATATATTAGAATTAAAGTTAGTCGTTAATGGGATATGATGTCTGATATTTGATAAATCAAAACATTTGACAGAAGGCTATTATAGTAAGTAGTAGAGTTAGACACGAGATGACTCGATTAACTCGACTCGCTCGGACCCAACTCGATCTGAACCGAATGGGTGAGTCAGTTCGAACCGAGTAGGCTTCACCCAATCCGAACTCAAACTAAGTCGAGTTCGAGTTATCTAGTAAATCGACCTAACTTGACCTGAAACTCGATCTAGTTAGACTCGACTCTATCCGAAACCTGACTCCAATTCGGGTGTGTGTGTGTGTGTGACTCGATCCGAAACTTGACTCAAAATCAGGTGTGTGTGTGTGTGTGTGTGTGTGTGTGTGTGTGTGTGTGTGTGTCTATATATATATATATATATATATATATATATGGACCACAAATGAATCATATCCAAAGATTAAATAGACTACACCACAGATAAGGGGAACATATTGGAGGCCATGAAAGTTTTGGATCGAGATGATTTTTGTTTTTCCCCTTCATCTAGGCATGTATGACCTAATAAACAAATTGGATGCTAAATAAATCGTATAGTGGGCCTTACAAGGATTTAAATGATGGATATCCAATCACTATTGTTTTCATGTGGTGTGGTTCGCTTGATATTTATACACCTCTCATTTTTGTCCCCACCATATGATGTATGTTTTATATTGTAACGCCCGTGAAAAACCTGTACTTGGGCCCGAGTACCAACCCGACCCGAAATTGCGTAGAATTAATTCTTTTAGAAAATATGACTAAGTTAGCTAGCGCAACGCTGGAGTGGCTGGGAAATAGTCCCTGATCACTTTAAATACATTCTACAAGACCCAAATCGAGTAGAACAAACGACTCTATAATACTCTATAACCTCGGATCAAACTCTAAGCAGGTTTGTTCTCTGGACCGCTTTGAATTTTTGTATTGGATCTAGACCGCACGTCGAAAGTCCGATACCTCCTATCTTAGACCGTTAGAACCACCTAGTTGGACTTGACACTCATTTCGAAAATCAAGTCAAACCGATAATCACAGGCTATTTCATTGAGCCCGGACTGAAGAGAGTGCGAACAGGGACAGAATTGGAATTTCAAATTCAAATCTAGCACACGACTTGACGCGTCAGTATTAAGCGTTCTGACCGTCAGAATTCATCCAGATTACACCCTCGGATCAGGAGAAATTTTTATTTTATATCATGAGACTTTCAGCCCTGATCTACGTGCGGTGACCGCTGAACTGAAACTGGTCCGCCACGTGCGATCTGCGAACCCTGCCGGACTAAAAACTTAATACGTGCTATATCTGGTACACATGAGCTTAAGTCCGATCGCATTCGACCAGGGGACCACCAGAAAGCATCTTTTGGACCGAAACAGCCCCGAATTGGATATGCACTAAGTAAACTTCGTTCCGGAGCCTATTTTCGGCATTTTTAAGCTTATAAAAGGGGTTGAAACCCTCATTCCTCTCTCCCATCCGAAAATTGAAAAACCCTAGCTTTGGGAGAGAGAAAAGGAGAGAGTTTGAGAGAGAGAGTAGAAGGATTTTTCCCGCCTTCGTGTCGATGATTGCACGTGCTTCAGCAACTCTTCCCAATCACCTGGCCGGTGATTTCTCCACTTTTTCAGGTATGAAACGACCCTAAAAGTTATTGATTTAGGGATTACTTGGATTCATAGCGTGTTAGCTAACGTACTTTGTAAAACAGGTTCTCCTACTGCCGTAGACGAAGCGTATACGCTCCGTTCGAATTCACGAGTCTACAAGAGACTAGGTGAGGATTTTATACGCTTTGATTGACAGTTTACAACGCTTTCAATGTCGTTTAATAGTAGATTATCGACGGCATCACCGTTTGACATGTACAACATGCTCTTCGTTTCCTGTTTCGTAAATTAACGAAGATATGAGATTTAGGGCATTTTAGTCATTTGTAGGAAGTACAGATTACGTTCATATTTTGCTGATGTGATTGACATGGTTTGTTGTCGCATTAGGAAGTTAGGAATACGTGCATAATTAGTTTGGCGAAGAGATTCGCCTAATTGCGTACTTCGGGTCGACATACTATATGTAGACTTAAGTGTGTAGTGTATGTGTTTGTATAAATGCTTGTATTAGTATGTATTGAATTAAATGATGTTATGAATTAGTTTGAGATGGATTTCTCAATTAATATGCTGACCTAAATGATTTCCTACATGTTGACTATATGCATGATTTCATTACATGCATGAAATATATGTGTTTGAATATTTACTTAAGTTGAATGTTATAACATGTGTTAACATGCTCACATGATTGTATTTCAATTCCAATATTCCTATATGAATTGCTGATGTGATTCCATAATTTTTTGGGACTATACTTAGTCCAGGCAGTCGGTAACTGAGCGAATTCGTGGCTGGCTGGTCTTAGCCACGAACGACGCATCGATGAACGCGATTCGTGTTTGGAGTTGGCGGCAGTGGTTAGGCCACGTGAAGTGTTTTACGCACTTCATGTCGTTCGACTTGAGATGCGATCGCGCTAGTCGAGCCCGTCAAGTAACCCGACTGGCCGATGTATGTTCACCCTGTATGAGTCATAACTGCTTGAACCTAGGGTACTGAACTTACCATTGTAAACCCTGTTAACCATGATACCTTGATCCACGAAGACTCATGAGCCGGGCATGGTGGTATGGGACACCGTGGTCGAGGTGTCGGCCTACGCTGGAGCCACAAACCTCCCCGTAGTGACTAGTGAGCACCTAGACTCGTGAGCAGATTATGGTGGTATGGGACACTATATTCTAGCTGTCGGCCTACACTGATCAGGCGACGAGTCCTTTGTAGTGACCGCGAGCGCATTCTGAGTCCACGGGAGGCGACGACCCTTCCGTTGCAGTAGAGTACGGTAGGCCTGTATTGATAAGGTGATGGGGGAGCGGTGCAACGAGTGCGAGCAACAGCCCTGGCAGCCCTTGCAGTGACCTACAAAATATATATCGTATGAGACTACTAGGAGTGACGACCCTAGACAGGATTTGTGTTGGGATTGATACAAGGGAAGTACCTTAGTTTTCCAATCTTGCTGTTTGAATGGACTAATAACAACTCGAAAATCATATCACCATGCCATTGCATGTGCCTGGAAGATGTGGAGCACTTGAGGGTCGATTGTATGCCGCGGTCGTAAGATGTTGCCGTATGAGGGAGATCGTCGGTGAGGGCATACATCACTTCATGTCATCTTGCATTAACAACAGTATTAGGATTATCTGATTTACTGCTTTACTATTATCGCATGATTGAATTGTGAACATGCTAATCTTTGCTCTATGATTCTACTGAGTTGATCACTCACTCCCACATTACGGGATGGTGTTTGCAACACCCACCAGACCCTGTTGTAGATGCAGGTGAGGCTGAGATCCAGGAGGCAGAGCCAGACTTCGACGAGGACCAGAATAAGTTCTCGTACATGCAGTATCATGATGGCTTTGCGTAGGTGACCTGGATTGATGGGACTTCAGTGGGACCATTTTGAACATTTACTTTTGTTCATGTATATGTATATGAGACTCAGAGATGTATTCATACTTTAGAGACAGATGAGATCTACTTTGTTTTTCCATACAGTGATATATATATTGTTTAGTCTTCCGCTTGCTTTTATCACTGGATCTGAAGTATGAATTGCAGTTTTGGTATACTTTTACTCATGTGAATGTTTTAAATCAGACAACATTGAATCATAATCATTTTTGTTGCATAAGTGACGGTCTGGAACTCGGGAGTTGAGTTTATACACGACCCCCGATTTTCAGGGTGTTACATATATCCACACCTTCCATCCGTTTGGAGAGATCATTTTAAGGCAATATCGAAAGAACGAGTTAAATCCAAAGCTCCAGTGGACCCCAACACAAAAAAACAGTGGGACAGTGACGTCCACCATTAAAAACTTCTAAAGGCAACAAAAGTTTTATATATATTAATATGATATTTGTGTTTTCCATTATTTAATGTATTTTTTAAACTTTTGAACGAGTTGGATTTTAAATAAATATTACGATGGGCCTTCATATAGTTTCAACGGTAGGAATCACTCTCTTCACTGTTTTCTGTGTGGACCACTACAGATTTATATCTGTCTCATTCTCTGGTTCATGATTTAAAATGATATCTCAAAATGGATGGACGGTGTGGATATATCAAATACATCATAGTGGGGCCTCAGTAGGATTTTAATTGTGGATATCCAATCACAATTGTTTTCCAGTGGTGCGGTCCACCTGAAATTTATACTGTTTCCTATGATGTGGTCCACTTCAGATTTTTATAGGCTTCAATTTTGAAATATTATTATAGGGCATGAAACCAAAAATCATCTAGATCAAAGGCTAAAGTGGACCATACGTAGGAAACATGGAAATTAAATCACATGTGTTTGCTATGGTGGGGAACAGATTGGCTACTCCCCCTTACACCAGCCATTAACTGGTGGTCGGTGCTCTGTGGGGCCCACCATGATGTATGTTCATCCATGCCGTCCAACTATTTTTTTATATCATTTTATGATATGAAAAAAAAAAAGAATTATATCTCAATCTCAAGTGTACCACATTACAGGAATTAGTGTTGAATGAATTTTGACCATTAAAAATGTTCTGAGAGCCATAAAAGTTTTGGATCAAGCTGATATTTATTTTTTCCCTTCATTTGGGTCTTTATGACCAAATCAACAAATTGGATGTCAAATAAACTTTACAGTGGGCCTTAGGAGGATTTTAATTGTGAATATCCATTCATTTTTTTTTCTTGTGGTGTGGCTCACCTAAGATTTATATCCCTATCATTTTTTGTATCAAGCACTAAAACGATCTATAAAAATCGATGAACGGAATGGACGAAACATGTACATCATGGTGGGGCCCACAGAGCACCAACCAGCAGTCACGGTTCTACCCAAAATTGGGCGCGAGCTCAAAACAGAGCTGCGCCCAACATTTCCTAAACCTAAACGCTCTCTCGCCGCTCTCCCTCTGCCATCTCTCTCTCTCTCTCTCCAACGCCCTACATTCTGAAAATCCCTGGAATTTTCCTCCTAGGTTTCTTCCACGCGCTCCTTGATCTGCATTATCGGGATTTTCTAGAGAGAAAACGAGGGATTTCTAGGGTTTATAGCTAAGAAAGAATAGAAGCTTCTGAAATCGTGATTTTTTCCTGAAATTTCTAGAAATCTGTTCTGTTTTCCTGTTTGTAGAGGTGGATCTGACCATCGGATATCTTCAAGGTGATTTGTTCCATTTTTTTTTTACTCGGATCGGAGCCCAATCAGCGCAGAAGCTCAGATCTCTGGAGTTTCCAGACCTTTGGCTTGCTCATTTTCACTGAATTTTTGTAAGAAATCTGATCTCTTGTGTTTCTTCCTCTTTTCCTCCAAAAGAATATGATCTATCTTTCCTTTCCAATCTCTGTTCAGCTCTTCCTTTGAAGCTTTTCATGAATGTTTAAGGTGTGCACAACATGTGTTTGATGAAATGCCTCTTTAAGTGGTACGTTTGCTAAATTCGAGGTCATTATACTTGCTTGATATTAGTCTTGTTGATTCTAGAATCCAGGGTGGTCCTGGTAGCTTTCAGTAAATTATTTTTACAATTTTACATGCTCAGTTGATATTAGTCTTGTTGATTCCAGAATACAGGGTGAATTGTCAGATATTTTGGTTCTGCAATCAAATTTCAAAATTTATACCTTTGCTCTATATTTTGCTTTAGTAATACATATCATTCTGATTGCCACTCCACACACTTTATTTGTTGTTTAAAAACTATCTGTATGCAACTTCTGCAGTGACATGCTATTCAGTTGTTGTACTATTATACATTTGAAACATATCAATTATGCATCAATCAAATATGTTATCATGATGCATCAGGATGCGATGTGTCCCTGTGTGCTAGTCTTCATTGATCTGTTTCAATGCTGTCATGGACCCCATAATGGATGGGTATGACCAAAATCTTCTTGATTGGATGATCCTACTCCGATCAATGGCCTGCAAACCACAAGTGGATGTTTATGGTGGAATGCAGCAATGGTTTATAAAAAAGGCAAAGCATTGGATTGTTAGGATCTTCCAGACCAGGGTATTTTGGAGCCATTCTCCTTTGGTAGTTGGGTGCATCAGATGAATGCCTGGATCAATCATTCATGGGCCCATTTGTAAGGACTGGGTGCATCAGGACCCTATGATTCATAGGATCTAAATATGTAGAAATTCAGGATTGATGGTTGTTTTATGCTCTATACAGGGTTCATTGATCGGATTATCTACAACTCCTAGGGTTAATTATAGCCTATATAATCAGCTAATTAAGATGTCCAGGAAGGGTTGTAGGTGATGTAAATATAATCATAAAATACCACTACAATGTATAGTAAAAGAAGATATCATAAAAATATGATCATTTGTATTCTTTGACGCCTCTTGCTTCTCCTCCTCCTCTTCCCACTCCTTTTGCTTCTCAAGTATTCGAGAAGAAACAACATTCGCCCAATCTGATACTCGTGCTGTTTAAGAAGATCTTATTTAGTAATCAATCGCAAAAGGAACAAGCAATATATTTAACAGATTGCAAAAGCACACAATATAAGTTAAGACACAAAACTATTACACAAGGTATCATGCGATGCTCAATTGAAAGAGGCATCATATTCTCTTTGTTTTGTTTTTTTTTTTTTTTTTTTGAAAGATGAGAATTTTTTTGATAAGCAGCAAAAGCAAAAGAAAAACAACGTTCTCTTTGGCAAAAACAAAAGAGACATCATTCTCTTTGTTAGACTCAGCAACAATACAGATGGGCCCACCTTTGGTAAATTAATCCATATGAGTAATTGAACACATGGGACATGTATACCAAGATATCTTCCGCATCAGATGATCCCAGCCATCTGATGAATCAGACAATTTATGACCAAATAAAAGGGGTCCAATCAGATATTTGGTGATTTTCGGAGTTTCAACATCCACCATGTTCCCAATCATATGAATGATTGTATATTTTCTCCTACTAAGAGCTTGAACCATTGAGTTTTGAATGTTAACTTCCTAAAAAGTTTCAAACTTGAACCTTAAACATGTCAAAATCTGAACCATATGAGGATTTTCTTTTCTTTTCTTCTTTTCTTTTCCCGGTAATGAACCATAAGAAATGGCTTCAACAAAGAGCACTAACATATCTGAATTGAAGGGATTGGTATCTTCATATAAAGATAAAGATGTTTCACAAGAATGTGGATTCAAATTTGTAGATTCTTAAAGAATTTCTTCAATAACTGCATAAAATGGCTTCTAAATATGAACATGCACCAAGTATTGTAGATTGAAGGAAGACAGGAAAACGCCTATGGATAATTCCTTTTGATAAAAGACTTGGACATGTGAGACTCGGTGAATTCTTTATATGATTCCTTTGGCGTCTAATGAATGCCATTCAACATAGAAAGCGAAATTCCTATAGTAATTGATTTCTAAGAAAGTTTGAACTCATGAGAAACTACAAAGAACAATCTAATTCATCACAGTATTTTCACCACTGATCTAAAAACTAAACTTTAAAGTCAATTGTTAAGAAATGTCAACTTGTAGCGTTAATTAGTTAGAACAACAAAACAGAAAAAATGGCAGCTGAATTTGAATATAGGACTTCCTTAAAGGTATGGAAATGCAATCAAGTACAAAGAATAGGACTACCTGAAAGGTGTGGAAATGCAATCAAGTAAAATGAATAGGGACTTCCTTAAAGGACCAGTTCATTGGCTTATTAGCTATATGTAAAAGGCTACAAACTTAGAATGAAGATTCCTTCACGGAATTTAAACAGGATATCAATGCAGAGAAAGCTGCTCCCAAAGGTTTCAAGCTGCCTTCAAATACAAATAAATGAAGAATTAGAAGATTATGGAGTCAAAATGGGATGTTTAGGTCCTGTTTGGATATCACCCCATAAGTAACTTTTTTATTTATAGAAGCAAATAAGTTACTTTTTTTTTAAACTTAGTCTAGTAAGCATGCACCCTTTCTAAAAGTAACTTAACACATCAAGGTGGGCCCCACATGATGGCTGATCCACATCAAAAGTATGCCCTTAATGATGAATGATCCAAGGCAGCCCCACATGATGGACGGCCGACATCAAAGGTGAGGCCCACACGATGGATGGTCCACATCAAAGGTGGGCTCCACATGATGGACAATAAGATTGATGATGGGCTCTATGTGATGGATGACCCATATCAAGGTGGGCCCCACATGAGGACAACATGAGGACAGTTCACATAAAAGGTCGGCCCCTAATGATGAATGGCCCACATTCAAGGCAGGCCCCACATGATGGACGGACCACTTCAAAGTTGGGCCCCGCATGATGGATGGTCCACAGTAAAAGTGGGCCCCGCATGGTCCGACATGATGGATGGCTCACATCCAAGGTGGGCCCCACGTGATGAATAGCCCACATCGAAGGTGGGCCTTGCAAGGTGGGCACATCTAGCACATGCAAAGCATTTGAAGATGAGGGAAGCAAATGTGCACATGGCACATTGGGGAGTGGAGCACATTGAAATGTGGGTCACTGAATATGGACTATGGCAAATGTGGCACAACACAATTGCACATGTGTGGTTCTTTAAGATGGATAGTGGTACATTGGCATGTGGGAAGCACTTTAAGATGGACAGTTGCACATGTAGGGTACTCAGGAGATGGGTTGTGGTGGCACATGTGACCACCATGTGGGACCCTTTATAATTAAAAAAGGGGGGGGGGGGGGGGGGGGGGGGTCATTTCCTCTCAATTTCTTGGAAGTGGCATTTCTTAAGTCCGGACAAGGAAATGGAAAATGAGCAATTTATGACCTTTAGTAACTTGGTTAATTAAAAAGAACTACATAGTGGCTTGATCCCAATCTGACTTTTTGAGTACGTAGGCAGCCGTTCGTAATGTATTAGAATATCGGTGCAGCCACAAATCTTTTTTCTCTTTTGATTTGTAACAGACTGTATTAGTTACATTTTTCTCTGTCATATAGGTTGTGGCTATCAAAGATATAATATCACCTCCTTATAGGGAAACATTTAATGATGTGTACAGGTAAATTCATTTTTTCTTATTCCTTATATTATATCTTTAATGATGTGTAAACATTAAATTATGTGTACAGGTCATTTAATAATATTATTCCTTCGGTCGATTGTGGCTTGTGGACAAAGGGATGAGTAACCAACAATACAAATATGGGAGGCCTTCCCCAGGTATCCAGATGCTTTTAGATATATTTATGTTGTTTTTAAATGTATTAGCTCGAAATTGATGGAGCAGACCCGGATGTGCGTCGGATCTATCTGGATGAGCGGGGGTCCCTGGAAGGTGGGAACCACTGTTATGGCCATGATGAAGTTGTCCATTTCCTATGGACAACATTGGAGGGGCCTGACTATTTGGACAGGCCGTGTTTATGTATTTGCTCAAAATTAATGAAGTATACCCGGATGTGTGTCGGAGCTATCCGAATGAGCGGGGGTCCCTGGAAGGTGGGAACCGCTAACCATGATGAAGCTGTTCATTTCCTATGAATAGCATTGGAAGGGCCTGGAAATTTGGATAGGCCATGTTTATATCTGTTTTTACAGGGACCTCACCCTTAACCTAAACCACACCCTAAACCTATAATCTAAACCTATTCTCAGTTACTTAAACTTATAACTTATAACCTAAACCTAAACCTATAACCTAAACCTATTCTGAAATCCCAACCTATTCTGAAATCCCAAAAGCTATACTTATAACCTAAAACTTACGACCTAAACTTATTCTCAAATCCCAAAAGCTATACTTATAACCTAAACCTATTCTCAAATCCCAAAAGCTATACCTTAACCTAAACTTAAACCTATAACCTAACCTTAACCTAAACCTAAACCGAAACCTACACCTAATCCTAATCTCAACTCCCTAACCTAAACCTAAACCTAAACTTGAAAACCCAAACCTAAACCCGATTCCAAACCCAAATCCAATTTCCTAAACCTAATCCTTAAACTATTCTCAATTCCCTAAACCTAAACCTAAAACTTAAATGTATTCTCAAATTCCTAAACCGAAACCTACACCTAAGTCTAATCTCAACTCCCTAACCTAAACCTAAACCTAAACTTAAAAACCCAAACCTAAACCCGATCCCGAACCCGAATCCGATTTCCTAAACCTAATCCTTACCCTATTCTCAATTCCCTAAACCTAAACCTAAAACCTAAATGTATTCTCAAATTCCTAAATCGAAACCTACACCTAATCCTAATCTCAACTCCCTAACCCAAACCTAAACCTAAACTTGAAAACCCAAACCTAAACTCGGTCCCAAACCCGAATGTATTCTCAAATCCTTAAACCGAAACCTACGCCTAATCCTAATCTCAACTCCCTAACCTAAACCTAAACTTAACCTTGAAAACCCAAACCTAAACCCGATCCCAAACTCGAATGTATTCTCAAATCCTTAAACCGAAACCTACACCTAATCCTAATCTCAACTCCCTAACCTAAACCTAAACCTAAACTTAAAAATCCAAACCTAAACCTGATCCCGAACCCGAATCTAATTTTGTAAACCTAAACCTTAAACTATTCTCAATTCCCTAAACCTAAACCTAAAACTTAAATGTATTCTCAAATCCCTAAACTGAAACCTACACCTAATCCTAATCTCAATTCCCTAACCTAAACCTAAACCTAAACTTGAAAACCTAAACCTAAACCCAATCCCAAACCTGAACCCGATTTCCTAAACCTAAACCTTAACCTATTCTCAATTCCTTAAACCTAAACCTAAAACCTAAATGTATTCTCAAATCCCTAAACCTAAACCACAACCTAAACCTAAACTTTAACCTATTCTCAATTCCCTAAACCTATAGCTTATAACTTTAACCTAAACCTTAACCTTAATCTAAACCTAAACCTAAACCTAAACCTATAACCTTAACCTAAACCAAAACCTATGACCTAAAACCTTAACCTATGACTTATAACCTATAACCTAAACTTAACCTAAACTTAAAACCTAAACCTTAACTTATAACCTAAAACCTAAACCAAAACCTAAAACCTAAATGTATTCTCAAATCCCTAAACCTAAACCTACACCTAATCCTAATCCTAACTCCCTAACTTAAACCTAAGCCTAAACTTGAAAACCCAAACCTAAACCCGATCCCGAACTCGAATCCGATTTCCTAAACCTAATCCTTAACCTATTCTCAATTCCCTAAACCTAAACCTAAAACTTAAATGTAATCTCAAATCCCTAAACTGAAACCTACACCTAATCCTAATCTCAACTCCCTAACCTAAACCTAAACCTAAACTTGAAAACCCAAACCTAAACCTGATCCCGAACCCAAATCCGATTTCCTAAACCTAATACTTTACCTATTCTCAATTCCCTAAACCTAAACCTAAAATTTAAATGTATTTTCAAATCCCTAAACCGAAACCTACACCTAATCCTAATCTCAACTCCCTAATCTAAACCCAAACCTAAACTTGAAAACCCAAACCTAAACCCAATTCCGAACCCGAATCCGATTTCCTAAAACTAAACCTTAACGTATTCTCAATTCCCTAAACCTAAACATAAAACCTAAATGTATTCTCAAATCCCTAAACCTAAACCACACCCTAAACCTAAACCTTAACTTATTCTCAATTCCCTAAACCTATAGCTTATAACTTTAACCTAAACCTTAACCTTAATCTAAACCTAAACCTAAACCTAAACCTATAACCTTAACCTAAACCAAAACCTATGACCTAAAACCTTAACTTATGACTTATAACCTAAACTTATAACCTATAACCTAACCTTAACCTAGACCTAAAACCTAAACCTTAACTTCTAACCTAAAACCTAAACCAAAACAAAAAACCTAAATGTATTCTCAAATCCCTAAACCTAAACCTACACCTAATCCTAATCTCAACTCTCTAACCTAAACCCAAACCTAAACTTGAAAACCCAAACCTAAACCCGATCCCGAATTCGATTTTCTAAACCTAATCCTTAACCTATTCCCAATTCCCTAAACCTAAACCTAAAACTTAAATGTATTCTCAAATTCCTAAACCGAAACCTACACCTAATCCTAATTTTAACTCCCTAACCTAAACTTGAAAACCCAAACCTAAACCCGATCCCGAACCCGAATTCGATTTCCTAAACCTAATCCTTAACCTATTCTCAATTCCCAAAACCTAAACCTAAAACCTAAATGTATTCTCAAATCCCTAAACCGAAACCTACACCTAATCCTAATCTCAACTCCTTAACCTAAACCTAAACCTAAACTTGAAAACCCAAACCTAAACCCGATCCCGAACCCGAATCTGATTTCATAAACCTAAACCTTAACCTATTCTCAATTCTCTAAACCTAAACCTAAAACTTAAATGTATTCTCAAATCCCTAAACCGAAACCTACACCTAATACTAATCTCAACTCCCTAACTTAAACCTAAACCTAAACTTGAAAACCTAAACCTAAACCTAATACCAAATCCGAACCTGATTTCCTAAACCTAAACCTTAACCTATTCTCAATTCCCTAAACCTAAACCTAAAACCAAATGTATTCTCAAATCCCTAAACCTAAACCACACCCTAAACCTAAACCTTAACCTATTCTCAATTCCCTAAACCTAAACCTAAAACCTAAATGTATTCTCAAATCCCTAAACCTAAACCACACCCTAAACCTAAACCTTAACCTATTCTCAATTCCCTAAACCTATAGCTTATAACTTTAACCTAAACCTTAACCTTAATCTAAACCTAAACCTAAACCTAAACCTATAACCTTAACCTAAACCAAAACCTATGACCTAAAACCTTAACCTATGACTTATAACCTAAACTTATAACCTATAACCTAACCTTAACCTAGACCTAAAACCTAAACCTTAACTTCTAACCTAAAACCTAAACCAAAATCCAAAATCTAAATGTATTCTCAAATCCCTAAACCTAAACCTACACCTAATCCTAATCTCAACTCCCTAACCTAAACCCAAACCTAAACTTGAAAACCCAAACCTAAACCCGATCCCGAATCCGATTTTCTAAACCTAATCCTTAACCTATTCCCAATTCCCTAAACCTAAACCTAAAACTTAAATATATTCTCAAATTCCTAAACCGAAACCTACACCTAATCCTAATTTCAACTCCCTAACCTAAACTTGAAAACCCAAACCTAAACCCGATCCCGAACCCGAATTCGATTTCCTAAACCTAATCCTTAACCTATTCTCAATTCCCAAAACCTAAACCTAAAACCTAAATGTATTCTCAAATCCCTAAACCGAAACCTACACCTAATCCTAATCTCAACTCCTTAACCTATACCTAAACCTAAACTTGAAAACCCAAACCTAAACCCGATCCCGAACCCGAATCCGATTTCATAAACCTAAACCTTAACCTATTCTCAATTCTCTAAACCTAAACCTAAAACTTAAATGTATTCTCAAATCCCTAAACCGAAACCTACACCTAATGCTAATCTCAACTTCCTAACTTAAACCTAAACCTAAACTTGAAAACCCAAACCTAAACCCAATACCAAACCCGAACCCGATTTCCTAAACCTAAACCTTAACCTATTCTCAATTCCCTAAACCTAAACCTAAAACCTAAATGTATTCTCAAATCCCCAAACCTAAACCACACCCTAAACCTAAACCTTAACCTATTCTCAATTCCCTAAACCTAAACCTAAAACCTAAATGTATTCTCAAATCCCTAAACCTAAACCACACCCTAAACCTTAACCTATTCTCAATTCCCTAAACCTATAGCTTATAACTTTAACCTAAACCTTAACCTTAATCAAAACCTAAACCTAAACCTAAACCTATAACCTTAACCAAAATCAAAACCTATGATCCAAAACCTTAACCTATGACTTATAACCTAAACTTATAACCTATAATCTAACCTTAACCTAAACCTAAAACCTAAACCTTAACCTATAACCTATAACCTAAACCTAAACCTAAACCTAAATATATTCTCAAATCCCTACACCTAAATCTACACCTAATCTTAATCTCACCTCCCTAACCTAAACCTAAACCTAAACTTGAAAACCCAAACCTAAACCCGATTCCGGACCCGAATCTGATATCCTCAACCTAAAGCTTAACCTGTTCTCAATTCCCTAAACTTATGGCTTATAACCTAAACCTAAACCTATCACCTTAATCTAAACCAAAACTTATGACCTAAAACCTACCTTAACCTATAACCTATAACCTAAACTTATAACCTATAACCTATAACCTAAAACCTTAACCTATAACCTAAAACCTAAACCTAAACGTAAAACCTAAATGTATTCTCAAATCCCTAAACCTACACTTAGTCCTAATCTCAACTCCCTAACCCAAACCTAAACCTAAACTTGAAAACCCAAACCTAAACCTGGTCCCAAACTCGAATGTATTCTCAAATCCTTAAACTGAAACCTACACCTAATCCTAATCTCAACTCCCTAACCTAAACCTAAACCTAAACTTGAAAACCCAAACCTAAACACGATCCCAAACCCAAATGTATTCTCAAATCCTCAAACCGAAACCTACACCTAATCCTAATCTCAACTCTCTAACCTAAACCTAAACCTAAACCTAAACTTGAAAATCCAAACCTAAACCCGATCCTGAACCCGAATCCAATTTCCTAAACCTAAACCTTAACCTATTCTCAATTCCCTAAACCTAATTTAAATGTATTCTCAAATCCCTAAACCGAAACCTACACCTAATCCTAATCTCAACTCCCTAACCTAAACCTAAACCTAAACTTGAAAACCCAAATCTAAACCCAATCCCGAACCTGAACCCAATTTTCGAAACCTAAACCTTAACCTATTCTCAATTCCCTAAACTTAAACCTAAAACCTAAATGTATTCTTAAATCCCTAAACCTAAACCACACCCTAAATCTAAACCTTAACCTATTCTCAATTCCCTAAACCTATAGCTTATAGCTTTAATCTAAACCTAAACCTAAACCTAAACCTAAACCTATAACCTTAACCTAAACCAAAACCTATGACCTAAAACCTTAACCTATGACTTATAACCTATAACCTAACCTTAACCTAAATCAAAAACCTAAACCTTAACCTATAACCTAAAACCTAAACCTAAACCTAAAACCTAAATCTATTCTCAAATCCCTAAACCTAAACCTACACCTAATCCTAATCTCAACTAACTATCTTAAACCTAAACCTAAACTTGAAAACCCAAACCTAAACCCGATTCCGAACCCGAACCTGATTTTCTAAACCTAAAGCTTAACTTATTCTCAATTCTCTAAACCTATGGCTTATAACCTAAACCTATAACCTTAATCTAAACCTAAACCTATGACCTAAAACATTAACCTATAACCTATAACCTAAACTTATAACCTATAACCTAACCTAAACCTTAACCTATAACCTAAAACCTAAAACCTAAACCTAAACCTATAACCTAAATGTATTCTCAAATCCCTAAACTTAAACCTACACTTAGTCCTAATCTCAACTCCCTAACATAAACCTAAACCTAAACTTGAAAACCCAAACCTAAACTCGATCCCAAACCCAAACCCGATTTCCTAAACCTTAACCTATTCTCAATTCCCTAAACCTATAGCTTATAAACCTTAACCTAAACTAAACCTATAACCTTAACCTAAACCAAAACCTATGACCTAAAACCTTTAACCTATAACCTATAACCTAAACTTATAACCTATAACCTAACCTTAACCTAAACCTAAACCTAAAACCTAAAACCTAAACCTTAACCTATAACCTAAAATGTAAACCTAAACCTAAAACCTAAATCTATTCTCAAATCCCTAAACCTAAACCTACACTTAATCCTAATCTCAACTCCTTAACCTAAACCTAAACCTAAACTTAAAAATCCAAACCTAAACCCGATCCCGAACCCGAACCCGATTTCCTAAACCTAAACGTTAACCAATTTTCAATTTTCTAAACCTATAGCTTATAACCTAAATCTAAACCTTAACGTAAACCTACAACCTTAACCTAAACCAAAACCTATAACCTAAAACCTTAACCTATAACCTATAACCTAAACTTGTAACCTATAACCTAACCTTAACCTAAACCTAAAACCTAAACCTTAACGTATAACCTAAAACCTAAACCTAAGCCTAAGCCTAAGCCTAAAACCTAAATGTATTATTAAATCTCTAAACCTAAACCTACACCCAATCCTAATCTCAACTCCCTAACCTAAACCTAAACCTAAACTTGAAACCCAAACCTAAACCCGATCCCGAACCCGAACCCGATTTCCTAAATCTAAACCTTAACCTATTCTCAATTCCCTTAACCTATAGCTTATAACCTAAACCTAAACCTTAACCTAAACATAAACCTAAACCTATAACCTATAACCTAAACTTAAACTTAAAACCTAAATGTATTCTCAAATCCCTAAACCTAAACCTACACCTAATCCTAATCTCAACTCTCTAACCTAAACCTAAACCTAAACTTGAAAACTCAAACCTCAAACTGATCCCGAACCCGAACCCGATTTCCTAAACCTAAACCTTAACCTATTCTTAATTCCATAAACCTATAGCTTATAACCTAAACCTAAACCTATAACCTATAACCTAAACCTAAACCTAAAACCAAAATGTATTCTTAAATCCTTAAACTTAAACCTACACCTAATCCTAATCTCAACTCTTTAACCTAAACCTAAACCTAAACTTGAAAACCCAAACTTAAACCTGATCCCGAACCCGAACCCGATTTCCTAAACCTAAACGTTAACCTATTCTCAATTCCACATCGTCTGCTAAATCCAATGTTTATTGTATTGGAATGGAATAAAAGATTGACCTAAACCACCCAAAGACCTTCAAATTCATATGTAGCCCACCTGATTATTGGATTTAATTTTTTGGCCTCACATGATCATCATGGTGAAATGAACCTGTTGTATGGGTTGAATGTGATGAACACACCATGAAAGCCTAAAAATGCTTTACCTTGACACTTTCTAGGAGAAAATCAAAAGAGAAAAAAAGGTATTTTAGTCAATTGATTTCTCTAAAAGCATATTCTAGTTCTTTACATAAGTCATTGTTGGTAAAATCTTTCAACCTTATAATTAATGGCATATTTTTTAATTTATTTATTTTTATCTTTGTTGAATGTTACATTTTGACTTTTTTTTTTCTTTTGCAGGATTTTAATTAATTGTGCCTAAATTTAGGCCTACAAGCACTTCAGCCTCTTGACGCCACTCGTGTTAGGAGTAGACCATAGAGGATTTATTTTTTATTTATTTATTTTTATTCAAGACCATTTTCAATTTATTGTTGTAAATATTATATTTTTTTTATTGTGAAGTAATATAAATTTTGTTTAATATTTAGTTTTAATTGTATTACAATATTTTTTTATGTTTAAAACATTAAAAAATACAGGTTTCAATTGAATATATCAGATTTTTTATTACCAGGTCTTTCAGCATCAGGGACGGTCTAAGATCGTCCTATTTAGGTTGATCAGAGACGGTCCAAAACAGTCTTTAAAAAGGACGGTCCAAAACAGTCCTTTTTAAGGACGGTCTAAGACCATCCTTTTTAGCTTCAATACAGCCATTTAGTGTCTACCCTTATAAACGGTTATAGACCGTCTTTCTTTAGAGACGGTCCATGACCGTCCTTCTTTAGAGACGGTTTATGGCCGTCCTTTAAGTAATACGACGCCCCAAAATATGAAGGCCCTTGCGACGGTCCAAGACCGTCCTTTATGGCCCTTTGAGATAGTTTTCGACTGTCCTTTTTTCGCTGTTTTGGCATAGTGACATTATCTTCACATCCACCAAATGGATGTAAAGATCGCATTTTCGAATGGTGACCTTAATGAAGAAATATACATGGAATAATCTGAACGATTCGTTTCACCAGGAAATAAAAATAAAGTGTGTAGATTAATAAAACATTTGTATTGATTAAAACAAGCATCAAAATAATGACATAAGAAATTTGATTCCAAAATATTATCTCATAGTTTCACACATAATGTACCTGATAAATGCATATATTCTAAGGTTGATGATAACCGTATTACTATTATTTGTCTATATGTTGATGACATGCTAATAATTAGTAATAAAATGAAAGGTATAACTGAAACAAAGAGATTTTTATCTTGCGTATTCAAAATGAAGGATCTTGGACAAGTAGATACTGTTATGGGGAGATTCGAGCCTGTGGTAGGACATCAATCCGGCTGTATGTTCGAGCCGAGACATCTGATGCATGACCCATCTAACCAGACTTCAGCATCGCAACGAGGACACGAGCATCTTTGGGTAAGGGTCAGCTCGGAGGAGTCCTATCAATCCGATCAGATAGCCTATTATTCCCCAAACAAGATATGCTCAAGCCGGCCGCATCGGATTTCGCATGACGGGTCGGTTCGGGTCGGATGTCGTCTAACTTGGAATATTCTTTACTATGGTTTGACGAGCCGAGCTGAGCCGACCTTCAGATGCGCATATCCCACTCGCCAAACATGAAAACTACCATAACCAAACATGTCCGATAATGTCGCTCGCAGATACGCCTTATTTGTTGGATATGCTACACGATCGACGGATTGCGGGTGGTATCTCCACGATCTGTGAATCCCCCTGATCGTGCCGAGATTATCGGGACCAAACCGCCCCACAGGCAAGTATAAATAGCACGCAGCGCCGTATCTACAGGTACGCGAAATCGAACTCTCCTCCTCTACTCTCGACCTAGACCCTGATTCCTTTGTCCTGACTTAGGCATCGGAGGGTCTTCCGGCTTAGCCAGGGTCACCTTTGCCTTTTCTCTTGGTGCAAGCTTCAGGGACGGTCCGCAGAGGGCGACGTGGAGAGAGGACCGACCAAATTTTGACCTCAACATTTTTTGACACCATCTGTGGGAACCTGAAACTAGAAGTCAGGTTCTCATTTTTCCAAACAATGGCGAGGAAGAAGAAAGCTGCAGTGGTGTAGCCGCAACCTAATGAGCAGACTCGGTCGTCGTCACCTCTTCATGCCGAGTCCGCAGCAGGGCCCTCCCAGCGTTCACGCAATCGGTCGAGTAAGTATCACGCCATGTAAAACGAGATCCAGGCCCTTCGCGACGAGATAAACCGAATGAAACATCAGAGAGATCCAGAGCTACACCCGGCTCAGGAACAGCCCGTTCTCGAGCCGGTGGGGTTGTTTGTGAAAACTCGCTCTATATCGATGAGTATGAGACTTAAGGCCCCCCAACACTCAGGGGTGCCGCATTCGAGTCAAAATCCTCCTACAATACATACCGAGGCATCCGCACGGAACACCACCACTCGGGCCCCCACAACCATTCATTCGGCCACATCTGCCCTGCCGCCCACGAACCTTCGTCATCAGTTAGAACGGATGAGAGAAAGGAGAACGCCGGAAGTCGAGCATGCCCCAGAAGTCGTTGCGAAAAATAGGGACCCATGGGAGGCACGATTTGCGGAGTTGAAAGATAAGTTCCTGACATTGGAGAAAAAGCAGCAACAATCGACAGTTCCAGCCACGATCCAGGCAATGATGGAAGAGACCGAGCCTCCCTTCACCCCAGCCTTCATGGCTGAAGTGATGCCGCAAAGGTTTCAGATGCCTCCCGTCATCCAGTATTCAGGATCTGGAGACCCATTCGAACACCTGGAGTCCTACCGATCGTGGATGCAGATCCAGACGGTAATAGACGCAATGATGTTTAGGGGGTTTTTTATCACCCTCATAGGGTCTGCTCGGATTTGGTATCGCCAGCTCAGACCCAACTTCGTAGACTCTTTCGCGGAACTAAGTCGACTATTCTTTACGCAGTTCATAAGCGGTAAGAGAAGTCGGAAGCCTAACACTCACCTGCTCACCATCAAGCAGGCCCCGAAGGAGTCATTGAAGGATTATATCACTCGCTTTAACGAAGGAGTATTGCATGTCGAGGACTACGATGATAAGATGGCCCTCGCTGCCATTCTGAGCGGACTGAAAGAAGGAAAGTTCACCTTCTCCATTGGGAAGAATCCGCTAAAGACGCTAGCGGACTTCATGGAGAAAGCCTAAAAGTATACTAAAGCCGAAGAATTTACTAACGCTCGAAAAGGCACACAAGTATCCGACTTGGCGAACAAAGGAAAAAGACCTCGGAACGAAGACTCCTAACCGACTGGCAAAGGCGCGGTCCGCGATCGTCGACCAAGCCGCACGCCGGAAGAGAAATTCCATTCCTATACTCCACTCAATACATCTACCGAGCAGATTCTGCTGGATATCCGAGGAGACAGACTACTCAATTGGCCGGTCTGCATGAAGGCTGACCCAGAGCACCGGAATAAGTGAAAATTCTACCATTTCCACCGGGACCATGGTCACAACATGGACGATTGCGTAGATATGAAAGATGAGATTGAGTCCCTCATCTGCAAGGGACATCTACGTCGTTACACCAAAAAAGAAAAATTCACTCAGAGAGAGGAACGACCGCCAAAACAGTCGAACAACCCCGTAGAGGAACCCGCAGAAATTCGCACCATCTTCGGGGGTTCGGTGGGGGGAGGGGATTCAAACAGGGCCCAAAAAGCCCATTCCCGGAGATCCGAGCCGGAACACCACGTTCACCTGGCTGAACGTCCCAGCAAGGAACTTTGGGTCGCTCCGTGCAGCTTAACCTTCACGGAAGATGATGCGCATGGGATCCAGCATCCCCACGATAATGCGCTAGTGGTTACCATGACCATATCAAATCACAAAGTGTACTGCATTTTAGTCGACACCGTTAGTTCGGCTAATGTTATGTATTCTGAAGCATTCAAAAAGATAAGAATTTCACGGTCCCGACTCCTACCCGTGAAGACTCCCTTGCATGGCTTTGCCGGAGAGAGAGTCATCTCCGAAAGAGCCATTTTCCTCCCAGTGACAGCAGGAGAAGGGCAACATCAAGTCACACTTTTGGTAAACTTTTTAGTTGTCAATGTTCTATCAGTCCACAACATGATCCTAGGCCGACCCTCCCTCAACGCAATGAGAGAGGTCGTCTCAACTTACCATCTGATGATGAAGTTCCCAGCTGAAGGTGGGATTGGTTATCTCCGAGGCAATCAAAGCGAGGCCCGGAGGTGTTATACGATAGTCGTAAGAAAAGGAGCTACCAAACAAACGCTCGTAGTGGACGCCTTGGATCCTCGAGGACCAACGGAAAGCTCCTCAGTCGAAGATCTGGTAAGAGTACTACTCGATGAATCAGACCCAAGAAAAACTGTTCAGCTCGGATCATTACTGAATCTGGAGCGGAGGAATGAGCTATTGGCCTTCTTGAAGCAACACTGAGATATCTTCGCATGGTCACACGCAGATATGCCAGGGATCTCACCTGAAGTGCTGGTCCACAGACTGAATGTGGACCCAAATCACCGGTCGGTTAAGTAAAAAAGAAGACCGTTCGATACCGAACGATATGAAGCCATTGCCGAGGAGGTCTCAGTCCTGCTCGACGCGGGTTTCATAGAAGAAGTGTACTATCCTGACTGGATAGCAAATGTTGTGCTCGTCAGAAAATCTAACGGAAAGTGGCGAGTCTGTGTAGACTATTCTAATCTGAATAAGGCATGTCCCAAAGACAGCTTCCCATTACCTCGGATCGACTAACTAGTGGACAGTACGGCCAGACATGAGTTACTCTTGTTTCTAGACGCTTATTCCGGGTACAACCAGATCATTATGTATCCCCCAGACAGGTAGAAGACTACCTTTGTCACAGACAGAGGGCTCTACCATTACCGGGTTATGCCATTTGGCCTGAAAAATGCTGGGGCAACATATCAGAGGCTGGTGAATCAGATGGTTGCCAGCCAGATTAGGTGCACCATGGAGGTGTACGTGGACGACATGCTAGTAAAAACTACCCAAGCCTCTAACCACCTCGCCGACCTCGGAGAAACATTCAGCGTCCTCCGAGAATATCAGACGAAATTGAATCCCGTTAAGTGTGCATTCGGAGTTGAGTCAGGAAAGTTTCTTGGCTTTCAAGTCAGTCAGCGAGGTATCGAGGCCAATCCCGATAAGATCAAGGCCCTCCTCGACATGAACTCGTCTCGGACTCTTAAGGAGATACAGTGTCTCACGGAAAGAGTTGTCGCCCTCGGACGCTTCATATCTAGGGCTACAGATAAATGCCTTTCCTTCTTCCAACAGCTAAAGGGCCATAAGAAGGCAGAGTGGATGCCAGAGTGTGAGCATGCCTTCCAGCAATTAAAATAGTACTTGGGTTCACCGCCTCTACTATCCAAGCTAGAAGAAGGGGAGCCTTTGTTCCTCTACCTCGCAGTATCGACTTCGGCTATCAGTTCGGCTCTGATTAGAGAGGTCAGAAGCAAGCAGTATCCCGTGTACTACGTAAGCAAAGCTATGGTACCAGCTGAAATAAGGTACCAGTCCTTGGAAAAACTAGCGCTCTGCCTCGTCGTCTCGGCCAGAAGACTGCGGCCATACTTCCAGGCCCACTCCATAGTTGTTCTAACAGACTCTCCTCTGAGGCAGGTCCTCCAGAGACCCGAAGTGTCGGGTCAGATGACCAAGTGGGCCGTAGAGCTTGGAGAGTTTGACATTCAATTCCGCCCCAGGACGGCACTCAAGGGTCAAGCCGTAGCCGACTTTATCGCCGAGTTCATAACTCCGGATGAGGAGCAAGTCAGTAAGAAAGTCGAAATGACACCGCCTGTCCCGTTGAGCAACCAAGAGGCAGCATCGGACCTGGGGTGGGTCCTTTATGTTGACGGATCTTCCAATATTAAAGGAGCAGGAGCCGGTATTGTCCTGGTTGCACCTGATTCAAAGACAATCCAATACGCGATCAGACTCGGATTCAAAGCTTCAAACAACGAGGCCGAGTACGAAGCGTTGTTAGTTAGGCTCAGGCTAGTAGTGAGCTTAGGTGTTCAGACCTTGCAAGTCCGTTGCGACTCGCAGCTGGTAGTGAACCACATCTCTTTAGAGTACGAAGCTAAAGAAGTCAGAATGATCACTTATCTTGAGGAAGCGAGAAAGTTGATCGAGAGATTTTGGAGTTGCACCATCCAGCAGATCCCCAAAGCTGAGAACTCATGGGTCGATGCCTTAGCGAGACTCGCCTCGGCCTCCAAAGGAAGGATCTAGTGTTTCATCCCTATCGAGTTCATTGAACACCCAAGTATCAGCCAGTTGGAGGAAGTCAATCCCATCCAGTCCACTCCTAGTTGGATGGACCCAATCTTCAATTATCTGTCATCCGGCGAAATCTCCTCAGATAAACTAGAGGCGAGGTGACTTAGGGTCAGAGCGGCCTAGTATGCTATTTTGGATGGAGTGTTGTACAAGAATGGGCATTCTCGGCCTTACCTCAGATGCCTCCGACCGGAGGAGGCCGACTACGTGATTCGGGAGATTCACGAGGGAATCTGCGGGAACCATTCTGACAGTCAAGCCTTGGCCATGAAGATACTTCGTTAAGGGTATTTCTGACCAACTCTTAAGCAAGATTCCAAGGACTTTGTTCGGAAGTGTGACAAGTGTTAGCGTTTTGCTGCCGTGCCGAGGCAACCGACTGAAGAAATGACCCCCATGAGTGGGTCGTGGCCGTTCGCCCAATGGGGGATTGACATCATTGGTCCTTTGCCCACTGGAAAGGGATAAGTCAAGTTCGCTATAGTTGCAGTCGACTACTTCACTAAGTGGGACGAGGCCGAGCTAGTCGCGAAGATCACGGAGTAAAAAGTAATCGACTTTGTATGAAAAAATATCATCTACCGGTTCGGAATCCCACGAACCATCGTTTCTGATAACGGCCGCCAGTTCAATAATGACAAGTTTCGTAGTATGTGTTAGGGACTAGGCATCGCGAACGCCTACTGATCGCCTCAGTACCATCAGTTGAATGAATAGGTAGAGGCGGTTAACAAGATCATCAAGCACCATTTCAAGACAAAACTGGAAAAAGTGAAGGGAAATTGGGCCGAGGAGCTCCCCTTCGTCCTTTGGGCTTACAGGACCACAACCCAGACTTCGACGGGTGAAATCCCATTTTTGTTATCTTATGGCTCGGAGGCAATGATGCTAGTAGAAGTCGGACTCCCTACGGCACGGGTAAGGAGCTGCGAAGAAAATCAAAACTCCGAACAGATTGCTGCTAATATGGATTTGCTCGAAGAACTCAGAGAGGTTTCTAAGCTCTAAACGACGGATCGACACGAGCAGGTAGCGCGTTTCTACAATTCAAAGGTCAAAGTCAGGCGCTTCCGCCCAGGGGACTTAGTCCTCCGATGGGTCTTCCAGAACACGGCTGAACCAGGGGCAGGAGCGCTTGGACCCAACTAGGAAGGATCATATCATGTGGTTAGGTCTGTCAAACCGGGCTTGTATCACTTGAAAGACCTCGAAAGTCGTCATCTCCCTCATCCTTGGAACGCTGAGCACTTGAAGGTCTACTACCAATGAGAAACTAGTCTTTAAGGCTCATAATAAAATGTACGCCTCCGAGCGGCTAGCCTTTAAGGCTCTTAATAAAAGTTCAATTCTACTTTGGATGTTTGTCCGATTATCTTATTAACTCAAGCACGAATTAAATGACCCGATCCTTTAAGGGATCGAAGCCTAATCTAGCGAAAAATCGACTAGGCATCCCCTCGAGGGAAAAGGCCTAATAATGACCCGACCCTTCATTGAAACGCTCGGTTCGACATTCGAAGGAATAAAGGTTCTCGCCAGACAGGCGACGAGCCGAGTGTCCTAAGAGATCGGACCTAACTAAGACTTAGGGCGAGGAAGCTCGGAGAGCCGACTCTAAGAACCAACTACGTAAAGAAGTCAGTTTGACATCTCAGAATGAGTTAACACAATACTAATCAGAGCGAACTAACATAATTCCAAAGAAATATTTTTCATTAAATTCCCTCGGAGGGGCAAAAAATACATTGATAGTTCTAAAAAAAATATATGATAAAATGTCTTCATGCCGGAGGAGGAGCTTGGGCGTCGGGAGCTTGGTCCGAGCGAGCGATTTCAGCTGGGGCATCCTCAGAGTCCTTAGGCAGGACGGAGTCAAGGTCGAGGTCCGGGTATAAACCCAGGACTGCCTCGAGACAAGCATCGAAGCCACGGTTGTAGAACGTTGCAGCTTCAGCGTCTCTCTCCTTAGAGGTCTTGAAACCTTCAATCGTGGCGGCAACCGCTATGGCCAAAGAAGCCTCGTCTTTGATCCGCTGAGCCTCCACGGCCTGATTCACGGCTCGTGTCCGTTCCTCAGTAGCCTCAGCCTTGGCGCGTTTCAGGGCCTCACCGAGACGGGTAGTATCCATAGTCAAAGAATCCGTGTGGGCCCTGGCACGGGTCAGCTCGGCGGTCACTGCATCGCAGCTCACCTTGAAATTATCCGCCCTCTCCTGCAGGTGCAGCTCCCTGGCCTCCAAGTCGATGACGACTCCCTGCAGTTGGATCACCCTAGCCCTTTCGCTCGAAAGCTGCCGACGCAACTCGCTTTGCTCGGACTTCAAGGCTGCCAGCTCAGCCTGGAGAGTCTCAAACTCCGCCTCCCTCCTCCGATGCTCCCGTACCCTCTCTCGGATTAAGAGCAACACTGGGACGGCCTGAACAGGAAACAAAAGTCAGAATCTAAAAAATGTATGTATAACGATATGGAAGAAAGGGAGAATTCTCTTGGAGGTATACCATGTAGCACACGGAGGCGAAGTCGTTCAGAAAGTCACCTTCCAATCGGTCAAGGTTTCGAGCAATATCCTCCTCCTTAGCATGCTTAGCAGCCCACGGAGCCAAGCACACCATATGATAGCCAGGCTCGAACCTCTCACTGCTCGTGCCAGCCTCGGCAGCAGCCCCCTCGGCCTCTACCCCGCGAGGACATCTCCCCCGACCTCGGGGGGAAAGCATATTGTTGGCCATTCTAACAGCCTCCTCCCATTCGGAGGAAGAAGGAACAAAGATAGGGGGCTCAGGGACTGCGGTAGGAGTCTCCGCGGTGGGGGAAACGACGACAGCAGGAGCACGAGCGACAGGGCTCAGAACGACTGGGGTATCGGCCACAGTCGTCTGGACGAGCCCCGGAGGAGGAGACACCACCGGGAGCAAGACCGTCAAAGGAGCAGCGGCAGCACTGGGGCATACTGGGGTCGGCACCGTAGAGGAAGAGCTGACTGGTTTTGGAGCTGGGGCTGCTGAGGTCGGCGCAGCAGAAGATTCCCCCACGCAAGGGGAAACTGGCTTCTTCCGAATGATCTTCACTCGGAGGGCTTCCTTCAGCAACTCCGCAGCTGTCGGAGCTGCTTTTCTCTTTCGAGCTCCGGATGCCTCGGCCATGCCTGAGAAAGAAAAGATTGTGTCAGCTACTAAATAACTGAAAGAAAGTCTATCGAAGAGATCAGGGCAGCTTACTGAGGGACGTAGGCAAAGGCTGAGATTTGTAAAGCCCAGACCAGTGAAGGTTGGCCGCGGTGATCAGATCAGCCCAGGAACGGAGCGTCTCCGATCATGCCCTGGCCTTCGCAATGTGGTTTTTCTGGTCTGAGTCGAGGAGCGGTAACTCCTTTGGGAAAGCTGCAAAAGAAAAAAAAAGAGATGTCACTTCAACGGAAACAGGTGAAAACTAAGGCAGCAATCAGAAAGCCAGATGAAGTCTGACCTGGTTTCGTAAAGTGGGTCGGAATGCGAGCTGTTGAGGCCCTAAGCTCAGCTGCTGGTGCCTCCCAGTCACCTACCACCCAGAACCACTTATTTTTCCAGTCCTTATTAGAGGACGGCAGGTACATCACCAATCCCAACCCCTTGCTCCCCCAAGTCACAAAATAGTACCACGGATCGTTGCTATCATACTTGATCAGGTACAGGCTCAACAGTTCCTCTGGAATTAGCTCAGAGTTTCTAACTTGTCTCCAGATAATGTAGGCGGAGATCATTACCCTCCATGTATTCGGAGTAAACTGCCCGGGAGCCAATCCAAGGTAAGCCGCTACCTTCCTGATGAAGGGGTGTAGCAGGAGCCGGACCCTGCACTGCAGCGCGCAAAGAAAGATGACCACTTCTCCCTTGGTAGGAGCGCCAACAACTTCCAAAGGATCGGGAGCTCTTATCTGAACGGAGTCAGGGATTTGGAACTCCAAATGAATCCACTCCATCTGAGATTCTGATATGACAGAACCTTATGGGACTACCTCCACGGCACGTAAACTCACGGGCATTTCGGTAGTGGCAGTGGTCTCGACTCGGCGGGCTCGGGAGGCTGTCTTCTTGCTGAGCTGCTTGGTTTTAGAGCCTAACATTTTTTGCCTCTAAGGCGGGGGGTATGGGAGTGTGGTCTTGAAAGGGCCTTCGAAAGACCCACTCCCACTTTCAGTACTCCCCAGCTCGGAGTCGTCGGCATATTCGCGGACCATCTCGAGGTCGGAAGACATGGCAGAAAGAAGGGCGAAGAGCAACGGGACTCACCGGGTGAATGCCGGAAATCGCCTTCTATCGGGAACTTCGGATTCTGCCAGAATCGCCTCGTCAAAAATGACCTCCTCCGGTATGCTCTTCTAATTCAGAATGTAAAGTGACAGATGAAAATTCAAAGCACCTTATATAGGCAACGAAGGAATCCTGCATTGATGGCGAGCCACAATGGTAGCAGCTGAATCGGCACGAGCCGATCTCCGAGTACACATGGCCGCACCGCATTGGAGGAGTACTGAACCGTTAATACGGCTTTGACATCGGGCAGCGTACCTCGATAGGTGAAGCGATGCCCCAGCAGTCGGAGCTGTCACAAACACGCCTCTTTAGGCCTGCGTGGCAGCCTCCCATAGGCTGGGGAGAGATTCGGGATCGTAACTGTCGCCACGCATTAACCAAGGTGACCATCGCACGCACGAATCGAGACCCACCATCATTGCGATAAGGGCGGGAGATTTCTTGTATAAGTACTCTCCGAGCCTGCGAGCAAGCTCGAAGAGTAGGGGGCTTCCGTTATGGGCAGATCCGAGCCCGTGGTAGGACATCAATCCGGCTGTATGTCCGAGCCGAGGCATCCGATGCATGACCCGTCTAACCAGACTTCAGCATCGCAACGAGGACACGAGCATCTTTGGGTAAGGGTCAGCTCGGAGGAGTCCTATCAATCCGATCGGATAGCCTATTATTCCCCAAACACGATATGCTCAAGCCGGCCGAATCGGATTCCGCATGACGGGTCGGGTCGGGTCGGATGTCGTCTAACTTGGAATATTCTTTACTATGGTCTGACGAGCCGAGCTGAGCAGGCCTTTAGATGCGCATATCTCACTCGCCAAACATGGAAATTGTCATAACCAAACGTGGCCGATAACGTCGCTCGCAGATATGCCCTATTCGCTGGATATGCTACACGATCGACGGATTGCGGGTCGTATCTCCACAATCTGGGAATCCCTCTGATCGTGTCGAGATTATCGAGACCAGACCGCCCCACAGGCAAGTATAAATAGCACGCGGTGCCGTATCTACAGGTATGCGAAATCGAGTTCTCCTCCTCTACTCTCGACCTAGACCCTGATTCCCTTGTCCTGACTTAGGCATCGGAGGGTCCCCCCGCTTAACCGGGGTCACCTTTGCCTTTTCTCTTGGTGCAGGCTTTAGGGATGGTCCGCAAAAGGCGACGTGGAGAGAGGGCCAACTAAATTTTGACCTCAACAGATACTATCATAGGTATCAAAGTTAAAAAATATTGTGGGGGTTATGCTTCATGTCAATCTTATTATATTGAGAAGATACTAAACAAGTTTAACCATCTGAATATTAAAGAAGCAAAAATCTTATTTGATCCAAGTATCAAGCTAAAAGAGAATACGGAAGAGTAGTTGCACAACTGGAGTATGTGAGTGCTATAAGGAGTCTTATGTATGATATGCAATGCATTGGACCTAATATCGCATATGCTGTGAGTAAACCTTGCAAGTTTACTAGTAACCCTAGTACTAAACATTGGAATGCAATTAGTAGAATCCTTGGCTACTTAAAAGCAACCAAAACTTATTACTATTTTATTTAGAGTTTCCTGCTGTATTGGAAGGATATACCAATGCAAGCTGGATATCGAGTGCAGGGTATAAACAAGTCTACTATAGGGTTGGTATTCACCCTAAGAGGTGCAACTGTATCTTGGAGATCTAAGAAACAGATCTGCACAATGCACTCGACTATGTAGTCTGAATTTATAGCTTTGTTTGCAACAGGTAAAGATGTTGAGTAGTTAAGGGATCTTTTACTAGAAATTCTTTTTTTTTGTAAAGCCTATATCGGTTGTGTCACTACATTGTGATAGTGAAGCCACATTAGCTAGAGCCTATAGTGGCACCTATAATAGTAAGTACAAACATGTAAGTCTATGACATGATTATATCAGATAGTTGATTTAGGATAGAATCATTGTTATTTCCTATGTAAAATCAAACAATAGCCTAGCAGATCCTTTTACTAAACTTTTACCGAGAGAAGTAAGAAAGACAACATCTAGAGGGATGGGGTTGAAACTCCTTAACCAATATTCCACTAGTGATGGTAACCCAACCTAAAATTAGAAAAGCTTTAATGTCGAATTTAATGGGTAAAAAATAAGTTATTGATATGTAGAAAGTTTTCAACAGTAAAATAATTTACGACCTCATCCATAATAGATAAGTGTTGAACGTTAAGGAAGAGGATTGAGTATTAAGAACTCTTAATAAAATTCAGTCTAAACGAGAAGTATCTTAGTAATGAAGACACTGGAAGGATTTCACCTATGTAGACATAAAGATGGTGCCATCTCTCATGAGAGTTGGAGTTTTCTCACGGAATCATTCATGAAATAGGACAAGCATATGGTCATTAATTATGCTGAGCAAGATTATGGGAACTCTAAAATACACATAGTGAATATGAGTGTAGTTTTTCTGCCTCTATTATTTAGGAATAACTGGTTCAACGCTACGGCTACCAGTCATTTCGATAGAGCTTTGAGTTAATTATACCAAGGAAATATTTAAATCGAAAAATATCTTTCTTTATCCATATAAGTTGTTTTTGTTCTGGTAGAGATTTTTTTATATATATATATAAAATATATTTTGAAAACAAGTGGGGGACTGTTATAAAATATTGTCGTATATATTCATATATATATATATATATATATATATATATATATATATATATATATATATATATATATATATATATATATATTAAAAAAAGGTTTATAAAATACCTTTTTCCAAGTGTTTTGGGAATAGTCCCACATTGGAAAAAGAGAAGAAAATTATTTGGTATATATGAGAATGGTGGAGTATTGTTATGTTTACCCACCTAGTACAAGGAGAATCGGGCCTGCGTGTTCCAGCGTGAAGCATTGGAACACTCGGGCGCGCATTAGTGCTCCGGCTCGGGCACGAGCACGGGCTTAGTCTCAGTCACGGGCCCAGGCACGGGTTCAATTCGAGGGCATGGGCATGTGAGGAAGTGTAGTTGTAGAGTCGCTAGTGGTGTAATTTGCACTTTGCACGTCCGCATCGTGTCGCAGACGGTCGCTCCTTCGCGAAGTTACGCGAGACAAGTACAAGGTGCGATGCAACAGAGAGCTAAGACGGATGGTTGGCTGGAAGTCTAGAGGACTGAATGAGGTCCCTTAGAGTATATAGAGGCTGGAAATAGAGCTGTTGCAAGGAGGTGTAACTCCTCATGCAATTGATTATTGACCATGCAGAAAATGCTTCATTGGGCTGGCCCAACAACTAGAAATTGCTAACCAGTGTCTCACAATGGTCAGAAATAGTTGTATGCAGTAGCCATTACACTACATGCACAACAGTCAGAAACTGCCAATAACGGCTAGTTTCTCACAACAGCTAGAAAATGGTCATTTGGATTAATTTCTTGGACCAAAATTGCCAGCCACCATAGCCTATATATACTGGGCTTGGATGGGTTTCCAATCCATCACAAAAATCACACTCCAACAAATACATACGAATTCTCTCGTACAGGAAGATACTCCAGCAAAACAGTAAGGTTCATTTGAACCATTACTTGAAGATCAGACCAACGTTATGGTCTAATATGGTTCATCTGAACCAGTAGCTGAAGATAAGAACAGTGTAATGTTCTAACAAGAATTTTCTTCTTCTCTTTTTGGGATTTTTTCCTTTTTCATTTCTGCCAGACAATTTATGTAACAAGAGTTCCATTTGTGGATCTTCGTATTTGTTGAATGTAGATACACATCAGGCTCGTCGTATCCTATAAGTGATTTGCTTGTAACCTTTCAACATACTCAATCTATTTGAGTAGGGGCAAATTAAGCTTTAAGGACAGTATTCCATATGTGCTTCAACCCATCCTGATTCCATATTATTTTAAGCTTTTTATAATTTATAGAAAATCATTATTTTTGTATTAGCTTCAACAGGTCCCTTACCCTGCATCAGGTTAGCAGCCAGCATCAAACTTATGCCATAACATTCATTGTGAATTTAAAGATGGTGATAACGATGATACATTCATATTTTCATATGGATTGGAACACATGGTTTAAGGTCCTCTTCACCAACTATGGCCTAACATTTAAATGTGTTGGTTAATCCTGTTTGCTCATTTGAATTATTTTAGGCAGTGGATAAAAACAAATTAGTTTTTAGCCATTTGCATTTTTGGGCCATGGCCTATCATGGTCGGTCCTACATGAAACTTGGGGTTATTGATTGTAATCAACCTTCCAATGGGGTTCTTAATAGCAATCATGGTCTATGACATTTTGTACTCTTATTGTTGGTTCCAACCCCAATAAATGAGAAAGGTTATGCCATAGATTTTATTATGACTCTGAAGAAGTTGATGATGATACATTATTGTTTTTGTGTGGATTGGGATGTAATAATTCTATAAGGTGAACCTTATTAATCAATAGTGTAGATTGTCCAAAGGGCTGGATAGTGCGATCGGGAGTATAAGTGAACTCTACTCAGTTGTGATATATCATATAATTGTCATACACAAACAGTGTTTTAGCTGAACTATGATTACCCAATTCATGTTGAGCCTTAGGAAAGGAGTTTTGATTGGTTTTAAACTCCTCAACCCTCTAAAACTATATAAAGAGGGTTGGTTCCCGAATCCTACATAACCACAAAAGCTTTCATTCCTATCTCAGTGAATTTCTAAGGGTGCAAAGAGTGGAAGACTACGACATCAAGCCTACAACAATGGCATCTCAATAAAGTAAACTGTCTAGTTCATCTTATCTCCATAATCGATGCATAACACAGTATTTTGCGATTCCGCAGATAGTTTACATGAGACACATGATTTAAGGTCCTCTTCGCGAGCTATGGTGTAACATTTATATGTGTCGGTTGATCATATCAGTGTTGTGTTTTTTTTTTAGAATAAAAATAAATTTTAAAAATAAAAGTTATTTTTAGAAAGTAAATAAATATATTAATTATTTAAAACTTTTCATAAATAGTATGAATAGCCAGTCGGTAAGAGAGGGGAGGTTTTTGCTTATGCAACCAAAGTTCAAATCTCCTCGAGGACGGTGCGAAGCACCGTCCGCGCACGTGCGCGCGTGGTGTGGGCTGTAGGGCTGCTTGGGCGCTTTATTAAGAGCACTTAGCACTTCGCACGTTCGCATCGTCGCAAGGAGCAAAAAGAACTTAATCTTTTTGGCACTTGGTTCAAATTTTTTGAGTCATGGAATTGAACCCTGATGCTTTATTACCTTTTGTTGATTAAGAATAATTATGACATGATTGTACATGTGGCACCTATGCCACGTATTGCTTATGTGGATAGAGTTTTGTTGGATAACTGCTTCTGTCTGAATGGGTACAGAAATAACTGCCATAGGACAAAAAGTCATGTCCTTTCATGGAAGGTAATTATTTGTTGTGAATGGGTGTGGATTTCTTGAAGAGTCTCTTTAGCAGCTTTTCAGGAAGAAATCCATAACTCTTTAATTGATATAAATCCTGGATGCTATAATTCAGATGGAGTAACTCTTATCCTTAAGATTATATCATCTTTTGAGCAATTACTCTTTATCTAATCTCTTACTGAATTTTTGCTGAACGTTTTATGGCATATCAGTGTTTAAATTAGAGATCTGTTCAACACTTAAATGTGCAAATTTTCGTGTTGAAAATCGGATTGAGAGTTCATTGTATCCTGAAGACAATTTACAGATTTCCTTTATTTGCACTTGCTGGAAATTTCAAGAAAAGGGCAGTAAATCTGTCTTGAGAAATTGACTATTCAAGTCAAGCCTTGAACCCGATAAATCTGATCATTTTGTTATTATTTTCTTCTATCCTCCGTTGTGTACAAAGTACTACAGATTCTAACAACCAGCTCATTTGGATTATTTTGTGCAGTGGATTAAAAAACAAAGTAATTTTTAGCCAGCCATGTGCTTTTTCTGGTCATGGCCTATCATGGAGGGTCCCACAAGGTGACCCATTCAGACTAGGGGTGGTAATGGGTGGTGCTACGGGCAGGCCACGGTTGGGCCAATCCAGGCCCTGGTCCTCTTTAGTCCCGGCATTAGTCATAATGGTGCTGAAAAGGCCCTGGCAGGTCCAGGTCCAGGTCCAGGTCCAAGGCCGAGTTGGGTCAGAGGCTCAGAGCCGTGCTACGTATATAAAACGATCATTTATTGCTATTTGCTTACTGGAGTTATCTGATACTCATAGAGTGCTGTGGTTGGTACACATGCACTACAAAATGTACAAGTAGCATGTATTAATTTATGTTGAAACTTTCGGATTGTGGGACCCACTGAGGGTAGGTTGTAAACCCAAGATCAGATTGTTTGAGGGATCCCACGAGTCATAGCCATTTGATTTTTCCCTTTGAATTGGGACCTTTCACCACTTAAACCATCCATTGTATAGCCATTAATTGGTCGGCTAGGATCACTTGATTATTGTGATTTTAGATGCATGCTCCATCCGTAATGAGGTCCACAATATGGATGGTCTGGATAACTGGTTTTACATCAGTCCCACATGTGAAAAGGATGACTGGACACCTTTTTTTTAACGGGGCAAAACTAATATGTCAGTCTAGCCTTTTGTATTGTATGGGAATTGTAATTAAGGTTGTACGTTTGAAGAGTCACTTGAATGTGCCACACATGGAAACATCTGGGAAATCTGAGCTTTTTAATCCGATAGACTCTACGGTTAGTATATCTGCCATGAAAATCAGGCCATTTATCAATCGCACAAAACAAATTGGACAGCCAGAACAGGATTGTTTCAAATGTGGCCCACCTAGAAGTGACATTGCCTGGATTTTTAGCCAAAAAATAAATTAATTATTTCAAACCTAATGGAAGGATAAGATCAATCTCACATTTTTTTCATGTTTGAATGTGTTGGCGTGTAATTTTTTTTTTTTAAAAGTAACCAATAGAGGGGCTAGTGTCATGAAATATCATGTAATCAAAGGGGAAATGATTTAGCAAGCCATTGTGTATCATGATAGGTAAGCCATCAATTATTCAGGGACAAGCGGTAGATAAATTCACTTTTTCAGACTAAAAGTGCTTTAAAGACAAAAATGAGTCATCAAGATTGGTGGCCTACTATATTATGATACAAACAGAAATTATGTATTTCTTTTACTATAATATGATGTCAATGAAAAAACATCCCGTATGTGTATTAGATAATATTTACAATGAAAAATGTAAAATCATTATTTCATTAGAAAAATTCTACACGGATCCCACGTAAAATGAAACTTTTTCATTGGTGTTGCACATAATTCACATTTTTATAGTACTCTATGATATCAGTTGGCTTTATTTATTATTTGATTTATGTTAGAAGTTTTAGTATGAGTTTGATATCAACTAGCGACTAATCAATTACCTACATGAAACAACCCTCTATTCATTCATACTAGAGATTGGCAATGAGAGTATAAATTCTCACCAGCGCAATGTCATAAGCTATTACATAGATCGATTGTGATCAACCATTATCTGATAGTCCATTACATCGGTTGATTACAATTAACAAGTTGATAACAATACAAGTAACTTGTGAGTGAGAAGTAGGACTCTATAACCTATTATCTGTACTTGTATTTAGGGAATTTTATAAAATAGTACTTGATTATTATTGAATTTACAGACACTATCTTTTTTATAAAAGCTTTTCAAATTATGTTAGATTTTTTCGAGCATTGGATATAAGTGGGGGGATTTTTTGTAAAGGATGAAACTACCCTTCCATGAAAATGCCCTTTCAATAAACAAGTACTCAGAAAAATTCCTATTGTCGCTTCCATCTCACATAATCACGCATGCATGCGTATATGATTATTGGAATGTCAAATCTTCAAGTGATGACGATTGATTGGCCATTTACTGAACATTGCCTCAACCGCCGCTATATTAGCCACCAATTAAGATGACTTTCTTGGCAAATGAATGTGAACCTTTGTTGTTTTTTTTTTGTCTTCTAGTATGCATTTATAGGTCACTAGTTAATGAATTATAATCATCCAAATATATATTTTTTATTTTTTTTTATTTTTCTTTTGTGGACTATTCATTTCTGAACCTATTTAATAAATATTCTGATCTGTTCCACATATGATACTTGTGCTACATTAACACATCTGGTCACCAACAAATGTTTCTTTGCTAAAGAACATTGAATATTTTCTACTTTTGAGTAATCAATTACAATTATTTATTAGGTCGATTGTCAGTTGTATGTAAATTTTGGATTGTGACCCATCAAAAGTGGCCCCCACTGTTTGGATGGTTTAATTCGAGTGATGTGTAGCCATGTACAATTTATGAATTCATGTGTATGAACCATTACACTTTGTCAGTGTATCAAAGCTCAAACTGTAGACATAGTAAAACCTATTGATAGCCAGCATTGAATCTCAGCATCATGTTAATAGGCATTTGTTTATTAAATCAAGCGGCATGCACCTGATTTTCATATCAGAAAACATCTACAGTAGGCCTCACAGGACCAATGTCCCGGATCAAATATGCATCATGCCCTTTCTCCATCTTAATCATGCAAGTCTCCATGAGTTTCTATCTTAATCACCATAGGCATTTTAGGGTAGCACCCACAGCATAGTCCAAAAACATGGAAAAGATGCATAGAAGTTGTACATGTGATGTTATTCAACTGCCTTGTCCACTATGTTGTGTGGATGCCATCCAACCTTGGAACCAAGTGAATACCGTAACTATGGAATGCCCCAAAAATCAGGTCTATGCACTCATTAAGTGCCACACAAAATAATCAACATCCAACCTAAAACTTCCTAAATCACATGTTAATCCTCCTAGTGATTGAATTTGCTTTATTTTTACGGCGTCTCACTTTCTCGGTGGAGCGACCATTCTAGACGGATTGGATTTCGTACAAAAACTACGGCTTGCCCAACAACTAGAGAGGTAGAAAAAGCTTTTCATAAAAATGTTGAGGACCCAACCTCTTGTAAGTCACTAAAATATCATTTATTTTGTTTCGAATCCTTTTCATGTCCTTTAATAATACATACTTTTAGCGATTCAAGAAATTATTTGCGTACATATTTTTAAATAGAGGAGATTTAGTCTAATTGGGAATACTTAGTTTATACAAAACATCACGTTTATACCATAAACATGAAATTTGTAATATTATACCAATCATTCAATTAATCATCGGACTGTGTGAATGGATTATAAGAAAAAAATCATAATGATCAGACAATTCTACTTAAAGGCGGCTTAATGCCTATCCTTGAGGCCTTTATCCTCTTTCATATTAAATCTCTAGATGATGACATTTGGACGCCTATTCTTAAGGTATCAAACCCTCTTTTCATATTAAATTTGAAGTAAAAACACCAAAATACGTAAGTTTTTAAATTGAAAAATCTAAGCTTAGGAACCTAAATGCCAATGCTTAAACATTTTCCCTTTTCCATGTTAAAATTTTAGATGTAGGTCATGTTTTAAATATCAACGATATTGGCTGATATATCCCATGATATATCTTGTATTCCACCTGTGTAAAACGAAACACACTGGTAGTGTCAATATATCCCACATTTTCGATCCGATGAGCATTTTTAATTTCTGATACCTTTTTTTTTATAGAAATTATGTTAAATTAGTGTCAAATGGTTATAAATCCATTGGTTCTTCGTGTTTTGTACAAAAAATCATGAAGTTGAATCTTTGATTTCGATATCCATTGGTTCTTCATGTTCTCCACATTTTTTTTTCTTAATATTTTTCTTCAACTAGCTGTTAATTGAGATTAATTTTGATGTATTTAGGAGTATTTGATGAAATGATCATCATATACACTATAATTTTGAAATTTAAGGATAGGTGGTATAATTTGGTAAAATTTCATACTTTTTTCAATTTCTCCCAAATTACTTGCAATGTTACACTCCAAACATGAAATTAAGCATTTATGAGGCATAATTTACTGATTTGTTAAGTCTTTGTCTATTTTTGAAAAATAAAAATTATTTTTTAATTAAAATTAATAAAAAATTATTAAAATACAAATTCTTTTTCTAAATTTTCCTTCAACCAGCCGTCAATTAAAATTAATTTCGAAGTATCTAGGAGTGTTTGATGAAATGATCATCACATACACTCTAAATATTATACTTTATTTTGAATATAGTTACATTAGTTCAGTCAAACAGTGCATAATTTAGAACCCTATACAAAGGAAATCTATTATGTGCATTTCTTTTTAAGGATTTTATGATTTAAAAGTGTGTATTACGATTTTTTTAACAATTGCTAAAGTTTCATTAAAAAATTCAACCATTTTTCAAATGTTTCTCCATGTTTCCCAAAATGTGCGATAAATTACTCGATACAAATGATATATCTCGTGCGATAACCGATATGTATCTATATCCCAAGAACGCAATAAGTAACACGATACTGATATTTCGAACACTGGATGTAGTCACCTAAATCCATATCTTTAATGCATTAAGCCACCTTTTCATGTTAAAACCCAGAAAAAAGGAACCACAATGCTTATCTTAAAGTCATTTAACCTTTTTTCATATTAGAAATTTAGTAAATGCTTTTCCTGATGGCCTTTAACCATGTTTTCATATTGGAACTTTAGGTAAAGGCACATAAATATCCTTAAAGCTTCTTCTATTTTCCATGTTAAAATTCTAGATTAAGACATGTAAATGCCAACCTACCATACATTTAAGCTTATTTTCTAGTTAAATTTCAAAGAAAAATGCACTATAATGCCTATCCAAAAGGCATTAGCCTTTTTTGTCAAATTGAAACTTCAGGTATAGGCATCTAATTTTCAATCCTTCAAACATTTTCATATCTTCAATTTAGATAACAACACCAAAATGCATAGGCTCTTTTCATATTAAAATTCAAAGAAAAGGCACCAAAATGCCTATAAGAAGCCGTCTATGTTTGTTTTCAAATTGAAAATTATTAAGGAACCTAGATTTTTGTGCATTTTCCCTCTTTCATGATGAAATTCTAGATGAAGGCATCTAGATTCATATTCTTAAAACTCATAGAATTGACCCCAAAATGCCTATTCTAAAGGCATCCAATTATTAAATTGTTGATAGATATTTAGGCTTTGGTCTCTGTATAGGCTTGGGCTTTGTTGGACCTTGGCCGATGCCCAAGCCGTTTTCATTTCATTATCTATAAATAATGGAGTTTTGGAGAGATTAAAATCACGAGACCTTTGCAAGGTTACCTGTCACGAGACCTTTGCAGGTGGCAAAGGTGAAGTCAGTTAAGTTATTTTGTTTGCTGTTGTCCATCTACATTAAGCATTGCATCAGTTGAAAATCAAGAATGCCTTTTTATATGGAAATTTTTACAAAGAAATTTATATGAGTCTTCCTCTCAGAGTTCTCGTCACTTAATTCAAAGGTAAAAAAGGGTATAAGTTGAATAAAATATTTTATGGGCTTAAATAATCTCCAATTGAAATATTCACAAATTTCATTTGATCTCAAACAATAATATTTGACAATGAGATGATATTCATGAAGTTAACAAAAAAAAATAATCTTACTTCGGCATTTGAGATCAAGGATTTGATCTAACTACACCTTGAGAAATGAAGCTACTCGTAACAAAAAAATGAACTATATATGTTGTCACCAGATTCTGGCCAACAGATATGATCAATGTAGAATTGAGCCCTTTGATGACCTGCAAAAAATAGGGAAGAGACGGACAGTTGTGGGCATCGGTGGTCGCTTGTGGACCCTCCAATGCTTAAATTAGGTTAGCAGGTAAGAATCTTGGTGGTGTGGATTAGGGTTTTAGATCTTACCTCCTTTTGGTTTAGGATGGTGGTATATATAGGGTTCTCGAGCGGTTTTGAAATCATCGTGTATTAATAGGATAGCTGGAGAGTCCATGTTCTGATGGGAAACTACCTTCGAAGATGTCGTCAAGCTCGCCTCGATTAACGTAATTTTCAGCTAAGATCAGGCCGGATCTTCTTCTTCCGGGTTTGGGGTGTAATCCCCTCCGAGTTACTCAAACTGCACTAGCAGTGGTTAGCCGGGTCAGCTCGGAGTGCAGGAGAGCTTAGGGCTCGAGCTCCTTCCCTTATGGGTGGTTATCTGCATTGTAGACATTCCTGGTGAAGCGAATCCTCTCCCGCCGAGCTTTGCGTCAAACAACTCAGCTTAAGAACTCGTCTCTACGTCAAAGTAACTCCTCATCATGTCTCCTAGCCCCGTGCTATGACAACTTAGCACGACAACTTGTTAAATGGCCCTTCTGCCTAGACCGTTGTCACCTCCACTCGAGGCTAAATCATCCCAGAGGCACATCAGTTGTAGTTGGACCATCATACTTTCCTGCGTGGGGGACTAGTTCGATTTTCCCCACAACAAACTATAAATTGAAGCTTTTTAGTTTTTGAGCTACGGCTATAAGAAACTACCATACCATAACTTGTATTGTTGTATCATCTTTCCTTTCAATATGCAACTTGTGTAGGACATGCATACCATGGGGTCAGTAGGCTCCTTTGTGAAGATCACCCTGCTCGAAAGTTTTGAACCTCTCTAGGTTGACTCTTGTACATTGTTTCATGCATGTCAAACCATCAATTGTCCACTGCCCAACTTTTGTTCTAGGTGATCTTCATGATGGGGCATGCAATTTTCATTATACAAAGGTGATGTAGGATGTGGCTGTAAGAACTTTATTTAGTGGGCCTCACTGATCAACAGTCTGGATTGTTAAACAGTTGGATGGATGACTGAGTAGACCAGTGGGCCCCACTTTAGGTGATGCGCTGCGCAGTCTATCTGCGCAGCTCTGTATACTTGGGCTGGAATGCTATGACTGTCTTATGCAGACAGCAGTTTGAGTTGAACTGGGATTCTACAATGTGGAGCGTGGGAGGAAGAGTTTTGATGGGTTTCAAACTCTCTCTCCACAGTCTCTATAAAAGAGAGCTAGGTACCCGATCCACCACCACACAGCAGAAGTCTAGTCTCATCTATAGTTTTGGAGAAAGGGTGAAAGGAGAGGAAGATCCCAGCTCTATCGAAATTTCTGGTATTCTTATCTGGCTTCCATGGCGGCATCTAATCTAGGTACACTATCTAAATCCCTAATCGCCATGTCCCATGCATAGACAGATCCGTGGGTCTATTCCGCATATAGATTATAACCCACAGTGGCACGAATGCATTCATAGCATGGATGGACGAAAAAAGGCCAAACGAAAGCAAAAGTAGTCCGTAAGATTTGAGCCTAGTCCTATGCAGGGCATGACATCTGAGCCCAGTCCTATATAGGGCATGACATAACTAGCCCTAGGTGCGTCCGATTCGAAGAAATTCATTTCGAATAGGGAGAAATTGTCATTCGAAAATCATAAATAATTTATAACTTTTGATCCGAGTATCGTTATGGGACACACCATCTATCAATCTTTATATAGTAGGTCATCTAGGGTCAACCAATCCACCCAATGGGCGGTGTCTATCGGTTTCGCTAGAAAACACACACTTCCTATTCAAAATTGCAATTTTCAAATAATAATAATAATAATTTATTTTTATTAATTTTGATTTTTATTGTATCTCATTATTTTTAAAGTTTTAGAATTCCCTTCATTTTTAGAAATGGCTTCTAATAAAAATGTTCCGATAAGGTTATTTGATGTTTCTACTTTTGACAAAATTAGTCTTTGAGTATATTTTTTGTGATTTTGGGTGACTTCGAATTAGGATTAGAATTTTACTATTTTCGATATTTTGATTTAAGATTTTGCTTTTTCTTTATTAATGGTGTTATCGAGAAAATCATGTATTCATTATTAAGTAACATACTCAAATTTTTTCTTATTTTCTTGTAGATTCAAGAATTGATCTCCTTGTGTATTCAAGGTTTTAATCACTTGCACCCTGATCCATAACTCAAGTGGTAGACTGAGTGAAAGATACCTCGTTTCAACACAGGTCTTGGTATCGATCCCTAGGGGGTGGCTAACAGTGAAGTGTCAACTCACAGTGGGGTGTACTAACAAGCTAACCAAAAAAAAAAAAAGTTCTAATCACCTGAGGATGACATTGATCTTTCTCTTCGCTTTTTTACACTCTACCCTTTTTTTATGCTCTTCCCTACATCAAAAGGTCCCATGGAAGTGGCATGTGGCTGCAAAGGCAGTGCAACACCACAAGTTGTGGCATCGTTGCTTGTAGGTGATCTATTCTCTTTATGATTGCGAATTGGATGCACTCATCCAACTTAATGTTGGACTCTTTTCAGTTGTTAGTTGAAATGAAATCGAAAGTGGCATTTTTGCTTGCTCTGCCCAAATGCCAAGCAAATGAGTTCCACCAATCATCCAAACCAATACCAATTCGGGGCTACATCCTTGTTACATCTGCTTGTGTGGCCCATCCCATGCGTATTGCTGCAGATGGCCCATGATAGAACATGAAACTCAGGGGCGAAAATGGGCTGGGATGGGCCAAGCCAAGGCATTTCAAAGGACAGCATGTTACCTAAATATCATGGCCCAGGTTGGGCCGAGTCCACTAGATGAGCATCTAGTTCAATCCCCTAATTGTGGGCAGCCCGTTAGTTGGATGTACCCCTAATTGCAGGCGGCACCGATCTTTAAGCAGAGATTGTGGAGGTGAGAGGAAAGCATTAGCCGCATCATGCATGATATGATAACTATATAAGTCTGCAACTGATATTGATTTAGGGTAGAAAAGTTATCAGTCTCACCTTCTAGGGACATCTAAATGTACCCGTAACCAATGTTCCAAGTATCGGTATCGCTACAAGTTTCACTAGCCGAGGATACAGAAACAATATCGATATCACCGATAATATCGCTGATAACTGGAAATGCGAGAAAACATGGGAAAATGGTAGAAGTGAAACTTCAAGAGATACTAAAATACACATATTTGCATATTTAGAAATAAAAAATTTGCAAAAAAAAATGTATACACAATAAGTTTCCATTTAATGAAGGCTTAAAAGCATGTGTTGTCGTAAGAAATAGTCTAACCATCCCATTGATCCCATCTAATCATCCATCCAAACATCCATCGATATTGTAGAATCTCAACAACTTACAAAATTTTGCCAAGAAATCATCAACAACTAGAAAGAAAACGAAAGAATGCGGCCTTGATATCGAGCATGTTGCGATAACAATAATATTGAGATATTACCAATATTAGCAATAATAAATTGAAAACAGCATGCAACAATGTGATCATAAAAAAATTTGAAATACAATTTTATTTTATTTTTTTTGAATAAATAAATTTTCTGTGATATCTCTACATTGATGATATTATTGAAATATCGTCAATATACTTGTAATACAAGTGCCATTACACAGTCCAAAATATTGGTGATACATTGGTAATACAAGCAATGCTTGGAATTTACACAATTGAAAATATTGGCAATATCGATTCGTTGGCGATACTTAGCGATGTATTGTTGATGTCTGGAATTTCTAATACCACTGGTGTTATCGGTATCACTACTAGTGTTATTAGTATCGCCAAGCTAGAGATATTTCGATAATATCGGAGATAATTCAAACACTGCCTGTAACACAACTGAATGTTCTGCCAGTTGCGGCCACGCCAGTGCCGCTTACACAGTCTGATCTTTGATAGTGCATAACAAGCCCAATCTGCAATGAACACATTTTATAGCCCTGTGCTGCAGTAGATATTTGTGTTGCAAGTCTATGAAATCCCAATTTCGTCTCAATGCTCATTAGATCCATTGTTGGAAATATCTCCAGCCGTAAATTCACACAAGATTCCATTCATTTCAATCCAACTCTGACCAACTTCCTTGGCAATCTCTTCATCCATCATTTTCCTCCTCATCCTCTTTGAATCATCCCACTGGCCTGCCTCTGCATAAATGTTAGACATAAGAACATGGGCTCCATGGTGCAAAGGGTCCAGCTCAAGTATCTTCTTAGTAGCAAATTCACCCAACTCGACATTTTGATGGATTCTACAGGCACCCAATAGGGTTCCCCATACACGGACATCAACTTCCGACCCCAAGCTTGCTATAAACTCAACTGCTTCATTTAACTGTCCAGCCCGCCCGAGTAGATCAACCATGCATCCCTTGTGCACCATTGTGGGCTCAATTCCATAATCATTCGACATGCTGTCATAGATCCGCCGTCCATCTTCAACCAATCCAGCATGAGAACAAGCAGATAGAACACTTAGAAAGGTGACAGAATTGGGTTTGGTCGATTCTTTTCCTACACATTGCATTTGTTGGAAGAGATTGACAGCCTCTTTCCCATGTCCATGCATGGCCAATCCCGAAATCATCGTGGTCCATGTAAACACATCCCTCTCAAATGGGCCTCCAAAAACTTCGATGGCCTTCTCCAAACACCCGCATTTTGCATACATATCGATCAAAGCAGTGCCCAAAGCAGTATCAATTTGCATTCCGATCTTCTCCAAGTAGAGATGGACTGATGCTCCTTCTTCTAGCAGCCCCAAATGAGAACATGCAGAAAGAACACTGGTTATAGTTACCCCATCGGGTTCTATACCTTCAACTAGAAGCATTTTGTAGATTTTCATTGCTTCATTGGACTGACCCCGCCTGACATAACCCATAATCATTGTGCTCCATGAAAAATTATCCTTATTGGGCATCCGTTCAAAAAGAAAGCGAGCAGCATCCATAGAACCTGATCGAGCATAACCTGCAATCATAGAGTTCCATGAGACAATATCTCTTTCAGGCATATCATCGAACAGTTTTCTCCCCATATCAATGCTTCCAATTCTTGAATACATAGTGATAAGCGCATTGCAGATTGGGATGTTCAACTCAAACCCCATCTCTTTGACATGATCATGAATCACAATGCCAAAATCAAGCCGCCAGCAACCCAAAATAAAGCTTAGAAAGGTGGCCTCATCAGCTTTCACACCCCTCAATCGCATCTCAGTAAGCATTTCTAGGCTCTCTTCCAAACACCCATTCTCCGCAAACCCTGAAATGAACACATTCCAAGAAACGGAATCCCTCTCCGTCATGTCCAAGAACAGCCTTCGGCCGATTTCCAAACACCCGCACTTCAAATACATACCCATCAACGAATTGCAGAGAATTACACTCATTTCAATCCCCTCTTCCTCAATATAACAATGAATTTCCTTCCCCAGATCCAAATCCCGGGTCCGTCCGCACGCAGAAAGCACAATGGCCAATGTGACCTGATCAACCTTCATCTCCCTCCAATCATTTCCATTAAAAAGATTCAATGCCTCTTTCAGGCGATCATTATTAACAAACCCAGCAATCAAACCAGCCCAAGAAACCTCATTTCTCTTACTAGTGGGCATTTCCTCATACACCTGCCGTGCAAACTCAACACACCCAAACTCCGCATACATCCGAATCAACGAGTTTGCAGCAAAAGAATCCGACTCCAATCCAAATTTCAAAACATGAGCATGAATCTGCTGGCCCTCTCCAAAGGCCAAAAGATGGGAAACCGATTTCAGCAGGAATGGGAAGGTGTAGGTGTCCGGAAGCCACCCAGATTCCAACATCCGGACATAGAATTCTATGGATTTCTCGGGACGGTTGCTACGAGAGAAGGCTCTGATCATAGCATTCCAAATGAAGAGATTCGGACGATCGATCCCATTGAAAAGTGCGAGAGCGTAATTGAGGTCTCCATTGAGGGAGAACGCGCAGAACGCAATGAGACGGCTTGTGGCAAAGGGTTCTTGGATCAGGCCTGTGGTGATGATCTGAGCGTGGATTTGATGGAGGTGGGCCATGTCGGTGCATCGTTCGAGGCGGGCCAGGAGAGGGTGGTTGAGCTTGAGATTGAAGTTCGGTTTGGGATTGGGGAATTTTTCGGAGGCGGAGAGATGGGAAGGGAGAAGAATGAGAGGGGAAGGGTGGGAGAGATCCATGCTCAGGTTTTGAATTTGAATTTCCGTTGGAAGCAGTTGTTCTACAACTGTAAATAACTGTCAAGGGGAACTGAGGATCGGTGGTCCATGTCTTGAGGACGGTATCTTTGCGTACTCTATTTATACGACTGGGGCCCAAGGTTTAGTGATCCAGACCGTTGATATGATGGGCCCTTTTGTGGATGGAAGATGCTGCGGTAATCATGTAGGCTGGAAATCATAGCTGGTTGATCTTTGGTCATTTTATTCATTTGAATTTGGACGTTGATCGTAGTGGTGAGGATGGACGCAATTGGACGCGGATTGGGTCGTACCCAGTCCGGCCCCAGCTAGAAACGAACAGGATTTCTGATGGCCCCTTGATGTGTGGATTTGATCCGCACTATTCATCCATTTTCTCGTATCATCTTAGAGTACAAGCCCAAAAATGAGGTAAATCCAAGTCTCAAGTGGACCACACCACATGAAGCAGCGATGATAATGACACTACTGGTGAAACCTTCTTGGAGCCCGCAGTAATGGTTAATTCCCATCCAACCTGTTCTTAGGGTCACGTAGACCTGATGAAGGGAAAACACGTTCAAAACTTCTGTGGCGGATTAAAAGTTTTCAACGGTAAATGTTTAATCCTTACTTTGTGGTCCACTTGAGAATTCAAACTGCCTGCTTTTAGGGCTGGTAGCCTAAAATGATATGAAAAAATTGATGGACGGTGTGGATAAAACGCATACATCATGATAGCCCCTCAGAGCCCCTGTCCGCTCCAAGCTAATGACAGGCCGCGTCCGATTCGGTAGTAACCTCTGCGTAGGTATCGTATCCCTGCCATGTATGTGTTTTATCCCCGCCGTCCATACCTTTTTTTCAAATGGCATCAGCCCAAGAATGAAGCAGATACAAATTGCAGGTGGACCACCAAACAGAAAACAATGGTGATTGAACGCTCACCATTAAAAACTTTCTCGGTCCCACTGTAATATTTATTTTCCTTCTAACAGGTTACACAGACCTGTAGGAATGGAAAACACAAATGTCAGTCTGATTCAAAACTTCTGTGGTCCAAAAGTTTTTAATAGTGTTCATTCAGTACCATTCTTTCGGGTGGTGTGGTCCACCCACGTTAGAATACGTCACATTTTTTAGATAATGTCTTAAAATGAAATGGGAAAATCGATAGATAAACGGCATGGATAAAACACATACATCATGCAAGGTGGGGCCACGGAGCTTTTCCACGCACCTACACTCGAGGGGTCACTACTGAATCCGAGTCCAACGCGGAAGGTGCCCGGGACCCACCACCAGTGTCCCTAGAAAATCTACTTCGTTCATTTCTCCACTTGTCGGTAGGCCACGATCCCAAGAATAAGTATATCCATCACTCAAGTTAACAACACTACAGGAAACAGTGGATATGGAAACGCCCACTGTTGAAACCTTCTTCAGGCCTACCACGATATTTTTGTGCCAACCAAACTGTTCATAAGCATACCGTTATGAGAATGAACTGAAATAAAATAAAAATTAAAAATAATTAAAAATAATAATAATAATAATAATGATTAGCCTTTTGGGTAGTTCGGAGCAAATTTTGGTGGGAGTGAGGAAATAATACCACTTTTTGAATTATTATTATTTTTACACATTAGGACAAGGTTTATATTTTCTTTTAATGAAAATGTACCAAAATACTTTATTTTTTGTATGCATATGCACGTTTTATCATTATTTCCTGGTATACTTTCCTTTTACTACTGCGCACTCCGATGATCTTTCATACTTTTTAATTAATCTTGATCAATCTTTCATACTTTTTGATTACTCTCTGACATAATGTCCCACCTTAGAAAAATTACTATTCAACAATTTTTTATGCTTTTTTACTACTTTTTTTTTTCCATAGAAAGTTCCACCTTGGAAAAATAAGTTCCTTTAAAACGGATATAAAGAAAGAAAGAGAGTAAAACTTCACTTTTAAAAGGTGGTTTTTTTTTTTTTTTCCCTACAAATATTTTTCTTAAATGGATTTGCTTAGGAAGAAACTGATATAAGAGGAGGAGAGACATCAAAAACTCCACTTTTAAAAAATAGGTTCTTCTTCTTTCTTTAAAAGATTAAGCTTATATTGATCTTTTACCAAGAGTTGGACTTTAGCCCACTTTTGAAAAATCAAATGAGATGATTCCAAAGTTATTTGAAAGTTCACTGAATTATTTTTCCAATGAACACATGATTATTCTAGTCCAACATATAACAAAGGATTCGTGACTGTTTTCGTGAGATCGCACAATATTGGAAACAAGAGCGAAATGATTAAATGTCATCATGAGATTTGAGTCCACTTTTGAATGATCAAACAACGTTCAAATGGGATGATTTTAAAACTGTTTAAAATTTTATCAAATTATCTTTCCAATGAGCAAAATATCACTCTAATCCGACCTATAATAAGAGAGTTACAACCATTTTCATAGGATCACATAATGTTGAAAATGTGAGCAAATGAGATCGAATGCCATCATGAACTTGTTATAAAACAGATGTCTTAAATCTTGGTTCACCGAGATGCTCGACCAATCGAGACAGTTCAACTCAAAGTCCAGCAACGATGTATTTAAGATTTTCGAGATGCTTGACCAGTCAAAGCCCTAGCTCGACTAGTCGAAGGTTACGCAAATGATGCATGGATTCCACGCAGACTGCGTAAATTTGAGGCAGTTTCTAAGGAGGTGCATAAGTGGGGTTTCCCCATCTATAAATAGAAGTCCCTAGAGCCATTCTAAGGTATTCTAAGGCTTCCTAAAGGTATTCCAAGGGTTTCTAAAAGGGTTCTACGGTTTTCAAAGGGTGTAACAAGGGTAGAATTTGAGCTTGTTCAAATCGGATAAGTCCTCTCTTTTCTTTTCTATTTTCTTTCTTCTTTCTTTCCCTTCTTTTGTTTTCTTTCTTTTCTCTTTCCTTTCTTTTCTTTCTTTATTTCTCTCTTCCTTTATTTTCTTTCTTCTCTTTCCTTTCTTTCTCTTCTCTCTTTTCTTTTCTTTTCTTTTCTCTTTTCTTTCTTCTTTCTTTCCCTTCTTTTATTTTTTTTCCTTTCTTTTCTTTTGTTTTCTTTTCTTTCTTTTATTTTCTTTCTTTTCTCTTTCCTTTCTTTCTTTCCCTTCTTTTGTTTTATTTCTTTCTTTCCTTTCTTTTCAAAACTATAGAATAATGTCCGTCTTACTGAGCTTAGCATACATCGCGGGAGTCGAACCTGGGTGCTGTCCAGAACCACTCAACTTGAGCTAAAAGATGAGTACATGAGAAGTGCAAATACCCTAAACGAATGAACTGAAACTTAAGTGAATTGAGTACATAATAATTAACTGACAATAATATTCCTATCAAAATTTTATATTAAATAAGCATAATAATTAACTAAAAATGATAAACCTCAAGATAAGATCACCCACCTTAAAAGTCTGATGATCCAGCCCCGCTTTAATCTCTCTCTCTCTCCCTCTCTCTCTTAATCTACTGAGTTTTCTCTCTCCCTTTTCGATATGATTCAATCTTTGTTTATATCTTTCCTTCCTTTTTAATGGATGTGAGGAATAAGGCAGAAGAGTGGGGAATATGGGAAGTTTCGTTTCATGGGAAGGTTCGGTGCCCATTACCGTATGAAAAGGAAGGAAAAATAGAGAAGGTGGGTTAGGCGGCAAAGACGTGCAGAAGATAAAAATTTTATTTATTTATTTTTTAAGATATGATGGGTCCCATTAACAATGATATCAATCTACTCCGTCTATCATCTCGGCCTAGCCATAAGAGGATACAAGGCAAAAAATGAGGCTAATATAAAACTCAGGTAGGCCACACACAAGCGGATAGTGGGGTTGGTTCCTTAAAAAAATGAGTTGTTACATTCTTCTCCCCTTAACAAAAATTTTGTCCTCGAAATTTAACATACTTATTATATGAAGAGATAAGGGTACTTCTCTCTGATTTCATCCTCTCGCTCCTACAAATCTTCATCCTCGCCATGATGCCTCTACTAAACCTTCACAAGTGAGATTATTCTTGTTCGAAGTATTCTCCTTCCTGTCGATGATGCTGAAAGTGCCTTGGTTTATCAATTAGCTTGTGTGTTGAGTCAGTCGGACTGCAAAGCCTCATAGGAAGATCAATTCAAGCGTCTACCTCATCCAGATGTGTGGAAAGCTCGCCATAAGTAAATCTAAGCCTCACATCCTATGTCCCAAAACACCAGGTGAATAAAACCCTTAAAACATATTAGACATCATAGGATTTTTAAGTGAGAAAACTATTTCAACAATCAGAAAATCTCTAAAGTTTTATTGCTCTGTCGATTGTATCGATACACATCTCAATATGATTGACCTACACTGTCGATGTCCTTAGAAGACCAATCGATAAAATCGAATGAGGACTTAATGTGTCCAGCAACCAAATACATATCTGGACAAAATTATTGATGTATTGACACACATATCGATATCATCGATATTTGAATCTCGAGCCCATCAAAGGTGGCTCGATATTATCTATAGGCAAATCTAGTGCCCCTGTTTTTACTTAGGAAAATTATATATGCTTTGATATATCGAAGCTCTCCTCTATACCATTGGAGTTCAAATCTCGATGATATCGGTAGGTTCTCGATGATATTGGTCATGGGCACGAAGTTCTCCAGTAACATTTTTCAGGTGGTTTTCAATTCTGATCGGGGGTCACTCGATAGAATCGATATTCAAATATCGATGATATCGCGGCCAGATCGATTGCATCGAGAATGGACATAACTGTCTAGCAAACTAAATGATAAAATCCTTAAATTTATCGATGCATTGATACGATCTTCGATATTATCGATATTCAAATTTCGATGATATCGAGTATCTCCCGATCATATCTGATGACCTGAAAATTTTCAAAGCAATTCTCTCTCATTTTCAAATGTCGAGGAATCGACACTCGCATCAATAAAATCGAAGTTCGAAATCTGATGGCAACGACACGAGTCTTGATTCCCACGACCAGCTGGTAAGAGGTTTTCTAAAAGCGTATGACATTGAGTTTGTGTTATCGAGCGGATCATCAATACGATCGAGAGTATAGCTCGATGATATCAAACCCGCTCGATGATATCGAACTCTGTCATAAATGTGACCGTTTTATATCCGTTGTTGCCTTTTTCATATATAAAGAGAACTTGTCTTTAGCTGATGGTAGAGAAAGAAGAGAGTATTTTTATGTGTTTAACCTTAGATCATATATCCAAAGCCCTTTCTCTCAAGGGAGTTCATCCTCCAATCCACCCTCATCATTGATATTCAATAGAGTGGATGGGGGAATGAACTTCTGCATTCAAGGATCCTCCAGCTACTACCTTAATGACAAATCTTTAAGCTGGGATGCCTTGAATGCATAGATGATTGAAATCACTCTATTTTCCTGATAGGAAAACATTTAGAGAGTAGGATTCCATCATAACCTTGACCCAACCCGTTGCCTTATATTGGTACATCATTTGTGTTACGGATTAAGGGAGCAGAAGACTCTTCATCAACAAGAAGGAAATCTTCGTCAATGTGTTTAATGGGACTCATCAACTTATTTGTAAATATCTAGAGTCTAGAGGACCCTTTGATCATTCCTTTATAGGATTGGGTCTAAGGTGTTTCTCACCCTTTAAAGTCCTTAAGGAGGCCTCTGGCGAGAGTGTACATGGTGGGTGCATTGTGTAGACCCTTGCTCTGTGGAGAGCATAAACATCTGGTTGAAGGTGAACCAGTCAAAACCTTGAGTTTGAGGTGAACCATGTAAAAACCTCCGTTAGGGTCTTATGGAAGATCCTTGGCCAGTGTGCCTAAAAGTAGGTATGATGTATTGACCCTTACTCGTGAGAGCATAAACAGTCAGCCTCAGTGTAAGTTGTAAAGGTTAAAGGTGAACCTGATTTAAAACCTTAGGTTTAAGGTGAATCGTTGTGAAACCTCCTTAGTGAAATCCGGTACGCTCAAGGGTTGAGTGCGGTTACCGGGAGTGGAGTAGACATGTAGTCGAACCATTATAAAAATGATTGTGTTTGAGATTGCTATTATTTTGCTTATGTGATTTACTTTAATATTTTCATATCTAAATATCTGAGATCACAGCTCACACACATACACAGTCATATCCATTATAAACTAGTTTGCATATTGTTCACTTCTTAAATAGTTTGTGATTAGATCCTCTACCGGGCTTGGAAGCCAGTAGAGTTACTTTTGAGTAATCCTAATATGGGCTTGTTGTTAAGATTAGTGTAATAGGATTTTAAATAAACCACAAAAATTTTAAAAAGTCCGATTCACCCCCCCTCTAGGACATATTGACATATTCCTACTTTAACTAAAGTGGTCTTCACTGTAATTTCAGATGCGAATCAGTTGTTCTATGTATAAGATATCCTCTCAAATTTCTAATGGCTCCCAGTCTATGATATGCGATGCATTTCTCTCGTACTTCCGAAGTATAGATACATGAAATACGTCATGAACACCAAAAAGTTGAGGAGATAAGGCTAGTCTGTAGGCTACGAGGCCTACTCTCTGTAAGATCTCAAATGGTCCAATGTAGCATAGTACCAATTTTTTCCTTCTTCCCAAATCGTATAACTAGCTCCTTTCATCGAGGATACCTTCAAGAGCACATGGTCTCCTATGGTGAACTCCAAGTTCTTTTGATGATTGTTGGCGTAGCTCTTTTGGCGACTCTAAGTGGTTCGTAGACGTTTTTCGATGACGATAATCTTCTCGGAGATCTCTTGCACTAGTTCCAGTCCCAACAATGTTCTTTTACCCACTTTGGTCCAACAAATCTGTAAGGTCTTTCGTATAAAGTTCGAATGGCACCATGCCAATACTAGACAAGAAACTATTATTGTAGGTGAATTCTACTAAATAGAAGTGGTCATCCCAATTTCCCTTAAAGTTAAGAATGCAGCTGCGAAGCATGTCTTCTAGGATTTGATTTACCCGCTCCGTTTTCCCATCAGTCTGCCGATGAAAAGTCATATTATAGTTTAGCATTGTTCCCAATGCCTTCTGAAGACTCTTCCAAAAGCGTGATGTAAACCTGAGGTCTCGATCGGATACTATGGACATAGGAATGTCGTGAAGCCTAATGATCTCCTTGATATACTGTTTACTTAACTCGTCTAAGGATGAAGAAATACATATAGGAAGGGCGTGTGCTGACTTTGTTAGCCTATCCATGATCACCCATATCGTATCATGATAACGGCTTGTTTTCAGTAGTTCGACAATAAAATGCGTCAATATGTGCTCTCACTTTCACTCTGTGACTTGTAATGGTTGTAAAAGTTCCGACAGCTTTTGATGCTCCGGCTTAACCTGCTGACAAGTAAGACACCTTGTAAAATAGTTGGCTATCTCCTTCTTCATATTACTCCATCAATATTAACGTCGTACATCATGGTACATCTTTGTTCCTCTTAGGTGGATGGTAAATTTTGTGCGGTGCGCCTCATCTAAGACTTCTTGCTTCAATTCAGATACGTCTGGAACACATAACCTCCCTTGAAATCTAACCCCACCATCAAAATCTACTCGCCACTCCGAGTTGTCCCTTCCTGCTTCTTCTATTATTTTCTCTTGTAGCCATGCATCATTTTTCTGTGCTTCTATTATTCGTTGTACCTAGAAAAGAAAATCCTAAATAACTACATCTTAATATAAGAATTAAATGGCTAATCTAAATGGATAATTAAGAAATTACTAACCAGAGTAGGTTGCACCACTAAATTATCGATATATGTCCGAGGTTCATCGATACGAAATCTAACTTCAAAATCTTTAACTATATCAAGCATCTTCCATTCTTTAATTATTAAACTCGCCACCAGCTTGCGCGTCTTCCTGCTTAACGCATCAGCTATGACATTCGCCTTACCTAAATGATAGCAGATGTCGAAATGATAATCCTTCAAGAATTTCATCAATCTCCTTTGCCGCATATTTAGGTCCTTTTGATCAAAAAGATACTTTAAACTCTTGTGATCCGAGTACAGTTCAAACTTCTCACCATAAAGATAATGTCTCCAAATTTTTAAGGCAAATACTACAGCTGCAAGCTCTAAGTCGCGAGTGGGATAATTCTGCTCATGAGAATTCAACTGCCTTAATGCGAATGCTATTACTTTACCACTTTGCATCAACACGCATCCCAACCCTTGATAAGATGCATCAGTATATACTACAAATCTTTCCCCTTCTGTTAGTAAAGAAAGTACCGTGGCTTTCGTTAATCGCTTCTTCAATTCAGAGAAAGCCTGCTCGTAATTTTTATTCCATTTAACAGAAGTGCCCTTCTTGGTCAAGTTAGTCAACGGCCTTGCTATCTTAGAGAATCTCTCAATGAACCTTTTATAATAACCAGCTAATCCGAGAAGACTGTGCCCTTCTGTCACATTGGTGGGCTACTCTCAATTTAACACTGCTTCGACTTTCGATGGATCTACTGACACTCCTTTTTTCGATACCACGTGCCCCAAAAACTTTACTTCATTCTTCCAAAAGTTACATTTTGAAGCATTGGCATACAACTGATTATCCTTTAGAGTTTGAAGAGTTATTCGACATGATCCTCTTGCGTCTTGAAGTAAATTAAAATATCATCTATAAACATTATCACAGATTGGTTCAAATACGGTTTGACGACCCTATTCATGAGGTCCATAGGCGTTCATTAGTACGAAGGGCATCAATAGAAATTCATAATGGCCATACCGAGTCCTAAAGGCAGTCTTAGGTACATATTCATCTCTAATCCTCAACTGATGATATCCAGACTGTAGGTTTATCTTGAAAAAATATTTAGCTCCCTTCAACTGATCGAATAAATCATTTATCCTCAGCAGCGGGTACTTATTCTTAACAGTCACCTTATTAAGTTGACGGTAATCAATACATAGCCTCAATGACCCATCTTTCTTTCTTACAAATAATACCGGTGAACCTCACGGCAACATACTAGCCCTAATGAAGCCTTGGTCTTGGAGCTGCTGAAGTTGCTCCCTTAATTATCTCAATTCAATAGGTGTCATATGGTGCTCTAGAGATTGGTACAGTCCCAGGTACCAGATCGATTATGAAATCAACATCTCTCTTTGGCGGTAATCCAAAAATATCTTGAAATACTTCTGAAAATCATTAACAATTGAAATACTTCTGAAAATACTTCTAAGATAGCTGACAAACTAACTAGTGCTCCCTTCCTTCAGGTCCTATGGAATTGTAACGGTATCCGCCCATTGATATTTAATATGACTATCTTCCTAAAATAATCAATTTTTGTTCGATATAAAGATAACCAATTCATCCCCAATATAATATTGTATTCTTGCATTGGCATAAATATAAGATTAGCTGGTAAATTTACGTTATCGATCATAATCAGACAGGATTTAAAAATCTGACTTCGGTTCACTAAATTACCAAGAGGGTTTGCTACCGTTAACTTTTTATCTAAGAGAGTAGGAGATAACCCAAGCGAGCATAAAATGAAGTAAGAAATAAATGAATGCGATGCTCTAGAGTTAAATAACGTTTTAACTAAGGATGAATAAATGACGATGGTACCTTCAACTACATCGCTGCCAGCCTTGATGTCAGGCTGAATAATGTCATCTGTTGGCAGTGTTGGATCCTCATATAAGGGTGTGGCATCATCATAAGTAAGGGTCGTTCCATCCTCAGACTGTGCTGGAACATCATAACTTTGAATTGGGCCCTTGTATTATTGCGTCAAGTTCTTGTACGACTGCACTGTGTCATCTCCTAACTGTACCAGGGCGTAGACTTAGCCTTGAGCTTGTGGTCATGGTGCTTGAACTCCCTACCTCGACTGTTGGTACTGTTGAAGTCTAACCTGTGGCGACGGCTGTTGAGGTGGTCTCTGATATACCGATGAAGGTCCTTATTGTGGCGGCCTCGGGTATGACTGTAGCGACCTCTGTGGAAATGGTTGAGGTGGTCTTGAGGATAGCTGTGAGGCGGAAGGACGCAGTGGAGGTCACTGTCACATAGACGGCGACGCCTGATGCTGGGGAGGCCTGAAAGACTGATGCAAAGGTCCTGACCTTTGTGGATATTGAGTGCGATGTGGTCTGGAACAAAAATGAGAAGTATGACCCTTAAGTCCACAATTATAGTAAAATCTTGAAAATCATGGTGTATAAAGTGTTGTCGTCGGTTTGGCCATCTATGTCGATGTTGTTTTTTGTCTCTTAGCTGCGTCTTGCTGGGCTAGAGATATATGTGTAGCAGTTCTAACACCACTCTTTACGTCCTTCCTCTGATCACGATTCTTCCAATATTCATTGATGTCTTTCTTCACTGCTAAGGCACGCTCCAACACTTCGACATAGGTCTTTTGTATGAAATAGGCTAATCGGTTACAAATATAGGCTTTCAAACCTTCCTGAAAATTTTGTGCCTTATGGGTTTTATCAGACACCAAAAAAGTTATAAATCGCGATAGCTCTGTGAACTTAACATTATACTGGCGCACTGTCATATCACCCTGCTCTAATTTCATAAATTCTCCTGCCTTTTAATTTTTCATATATAAGGAAAAGTATTTATTGTCAAACTTCTCACAAAACTAGGCCCAGGTCCAGGCTTCAACTCTCGAGTTCATCCTAACGACTGAGTCTCACCAATGATCCACCTCCCCTTCTAGCATGTAAATAGCCAATTCTGCTTTCTGGTATTCATCGCACTTCATAACCATGAATATCTTACAATCTGATTCTTCCACACCTCAACCTTAGATAGGTCAGGCCCACCCTTAAATACGGGCGGTCTCGATCTTTTGAACATTTCTAATAAAGTTTTTATCCCTTCGTTAGTTACGTGAATAGTTTGGGTTTGACCTTGCGCTTGAGTTTTGTTGGGAGCCTTGCACAAAACCTTAAGATCCAGCCCTCCAGAACAAACCAGAATTATGGAATAACAATACAATGAAATAAATCAAAGTAACAATCACACACCACACAAGAGATTTTTATGTGAAAAACCCTCAAAGAGGTAAAAACCACGGGACCTCGTCCAGATCAATAATCCACTATGAAGTAGAACGTTACAACCTTCGTCACTCACGCAGGAGCGGATAAACAATAAGAGAATAAAGAAAAACAGAGAGATCTCACCGATCACGAGGACGTAGAAGCACTGAGACGACGACTCCCTTCCACAAGCTTCCTCTCTCTCTTATTTCACCCTAAGCCCTTTTAGAAAACCCTCTTATGCTTTTCTTCACACAACGTAATCTCCTAGAAAACCCTAGGAATCCCTTTTTATAGTTTTAGAAAAATCCTTTCCGCATCCCTGTTGCGAAAGGACTCAAATCCGTAATTTCGAGTAAAAACTACGTAACCTATGACTGGTCCTAAAAATTTCAGGACTAGTCCTAGCCACCTACGACTGGTCGTAGCTCACCTATGAATGGTTGTAACTCACCCACGACTGGTCGTAGAATGCGGAGAAAATTAGCAACAACTCGCTAGACTTTGAGTCGTGCCAGGGCTTGAACCTACGACCGGTCGAGCGCCTCCCACGACCTGTCGAAGACCACCTATGACCGGTCAATCAGCGCGATGAAACCCTTAAAAATTTCAACCACTACACCGTCTCTCCTCTGAACTGAGGAGAAAAATCCCATCAAATCTCTCCCTTTCTGAATCAAGAGGAATTTACCTTCTTCAAGCCAGCCAGGTTTCTACAAACCTCAAACTTGCCCTTGAACAAAGCCTTGGTCATCATGTCTGACCCATTATCGTCCGTGTGGACTTTCTCAAGCTGTAACACCTTCTGTTCCAAAGTATCCCTGATCCAGTGATACCGAACCTCTATGTGTTTCGACTTGGAGTGCTGACTTGGATTCTTGCTCAAGTGTATAACACTTTGACTATCGCAATAGACCACGTGCTCTTCCTGCTTCAGGCTAAGTTCCTGTAGGAACCTCTTCATCCAAAGTATCTCTTTACATGCCTCTGTGACTACAATGTACTCGGCCTCTGTTGTCGACAATGCTACGACCTTCTGTAACTTGGTCTGCCAAGAAACCGCTCCCCCTGCAAACGTGAACATGAACCCTGATGTAGACTTCCTGGAGTCTATGTCACTTGCCATATCTGCATCTGTGTAGCCCTCTAAGGCAGGTTTCCCGTCACCATATCATAGGCTCAACCTGGTTGAGCCTCTTACATACCGTATTATCTATTTCACCGCTGCCCAATGCTCTTTGCTAGGATTGGCAAGATACTGGTTGACCACACCAACCGCATATGCTATGTCTGGGCATGTACACACCATAGCATACATCAAACTTCCTACGGCTGACGCGTAGGGTATCTTCTGTATCTCTTCCACCTCTGCCTTCGTCTTGGGACACTGCATGTCGCTCAATCTGAAGTGACCATCCAGTGGAGTACTGACCGGCTTCGCTGCATTCATATTGAAATGCTCTAGGACTTTCTCAATATACAGCTCTTGTGACAGCCAAAGTTTCCTACTGCTTCTGTCACAGGTTATCTCCATTCCTAGGATCTGTTTAGTCAGGCCTAAGTCTTTCATCGCAAATGACTTGCCCAACTCCTGTTTCAGCCTGTCAATCTTCTTGATGTCTTTTCTCATGATGAGCAGGTCATCAACATATAAGAGCAGAACTAAGAAATCACCATCTAAGAACTTGTGCGTGAACACACAGTGGTCCGACTCCGTTCTACCATACCTATGCTGTAACATGAACGAATCGAACTTCTTATACCATTGTCGTGGAGCTTGTTTCAGCCCATTGTCATGCCCCAAACCTGAAAATCGGATTCACAGGAATCCCGATCGTCGAATCCGGTGCCGACAGCCTCCGTAGTACCCCATTCTTGGCTCCTAACATTCATATGCCAGATTTTCGATCCTTGGATCCTACAAGGAGAATTTTTTTTTGTACATTTAACTAGTAATAAGCATAACCACAAGTTTATCCAAATCATAAAGGCAACATCATCATCACATATCCACTAATATAATCATTTTAATACAATGTTGAAAGGAAAATATATATGTCACGCCCCAAACTCAGAAACCGGGCTCACAAAATTTCTGATCGCCGAATCCAGCGCCGACAGCCTCCGTAGAACCCTATTCTCCGCTCCTAGCGCCCATTTGCCAGGTTCCGATCCTGGGATGCTACGAGGAGGATTTTCAACGTCAGTTTGATTCGTAATAAGCATAACCAAAGACATAACCTACAAACAACAACCAAGAATTTCATTACATTTCCACTATGATTAAAAACTTTATAAGTACAATGAGCACAAAGGAAAATACAATGGTAAAGAATAAAAACTCCAAAATGATCTGCAACGTGCTCCTGCCTCAGCGCTACTGCGAACCAACGTCACATGCATGCAACAGTCGTGCATAAGCTTATAGAAAGCTTAGAGGGTGGTGAAAGTGTATGCGCAAGGTAGTAATATGATCATGCAATATCAGAGTGATACAGAATATGCAAATGGAACCATAATATCATGAGCCGTACTAAGGCTATGCGATGCAAGACATGAATGGTATCGGCCATCCCAAGGCCATACGATGTGCAATACAACTCAAGCATATAGATCCTCATCTATGTCCACACATCAATACAGCTCAAATATGGGATATCACCAGGGTCTAGTACACACTAAACCAGATTGTCACCACATCGCGCGTAATAAGGTAAGTGGAAGAGACCTCACTATCCGTCTGCCAATATCAGGCGCGACTTGTCAATAGCGGACCCATTCCTCGAGCTGGTCAAACTCAGCCTAGTATTGCCCCCTACACTCGGGCGGGTAAGGCCGCACCCCCTTCCAACTGACCATGACATAGTAGAGAGTACAACCAACTGGTAATCGGCACTCAGCGCTCATCTACCCACTCGGTCTAGACGTTGGAGCAACCTCTTGGTACCATAAGGGTTTAGGGACTTTCACCCAAGGATATCTATAGCACCCCATGTAGAACAAGATTTTCGGTATCCAATCCTGCCAACCACGATGTGTCTGTGGAGGCTATGACCCTGATGTCGCTAGGGCGTACAATAACCATGTCATACAAATGCGAAATGCATGAATCACGCTATCCAGTCATGCAACAAATCCTACGCATATCGTGCGCTCATGTAGGGCAACACCGCCTAACCGGGAGCCCATAAACATCTTGCTCGAAGGCATATGTTATGATCAGTCAATTCTCATGTCAAGCATACATATGATGCGTATGATCATGAGTCATGAAGCTATATTAAAAATGTTATAATGAGATGAACTATCCTTACAATGGAGATGGGCCTGGACGACCTATACACAATAAGTACGGGCCTAGAATGGGCCCTAAGGAGAGTCGTAATGTGGACATCGAACCAACATTACACTCGCAATGTGGACATCAAACCAACATTGCTCCCAAGACACGATCGTCGCAAATATCGTTACATAATCCGTGTTAGGCTCACACATTGCAATGGACCTTAGGTACATCCCATTGGGCCTTAAATACATCAAATGGGCTCTATCATATGGGCCTTTTTTTCATCAATGGGTCACATTAATGGGCCAAACCAATGGACCTTAAGTGCATTGCAATGGGTCAAAACCCGTGGGCCTTGGATTGCATCAATTGGGCCTAGTTTCATGAGTCTAATATGTAACAAATGGGCCACACCAATTGGGCCCCCACATGTACATCAAATGGGCCTCAACCCATAGGCCTTATATGAGTCAAATGGGCCTAAACCCCTAGGCCTTATATGAGTCAAATGGGCCTAAACCCATAGGCCTTATATGAGTCAAATGGGCCTAAACCCATAGGCCTTATGGTACATCAAATGGGCCTAAACTCGTAGGCCTTGTATAAATCAAATGGGCCTAAACCCATAGGCTTTAAATAAATTAAATAGGTCTAACCCATAGGCCTTTAAATAAATTAAATGGGCCTTTCCCAAACGTAGGTAGCCCACCCAATCATCACTCATGCCTTAAAGCGATTTTACCAAGTGGATGGATGGTTTGGATTCAACACACCAAACAAGGTGGGTCCCAAAAAAAAGGGACAGTGGGGAGGGTACCCACGCATCACAGTGGGTTTCTGTGGACGGTGAAAATACAACACATATATTATGGTGGACTCCACCGTCCGCCTGGACGGTGGAAGGCAACATATATACATCACTGTGGGTCCCATGTGGGGCCCACCTAAATGTTTACATAGCGTCCAAGCCGTTCACAAGGTCACTCAGATCTGGATGAAGGAAAAACACAAATTTCAGATTGATCTGAAATTCTGTGGCCCAATAATGGATTCCAATGGTAAGAGTTTAACTCCACTATTTTGTATGGTGTGGGCCACCTGAGTCACAGTTGAGGCTAAAATTTGGAGAGGGCCCACCTGAGGAGGGGGCCCACCTCATGGACCGGTCAGATGACAAATGAACATTGTGGTGGGGCCCACGGCTGGAGCCGTGGGTCCCCCCTGTTGGGACGCCGTCCACCTGCTGCTGCCGGCGTCAGAGACAGAGGCCATGCCTCTTTGAAATATTTTTTTTTAAAAAAAGGAAAACCCTATTGTTTGGGGTTTTTTGCATTTGGGGCCCTCATCTATCAGATCCACCCCGTCCATTGGCTTCAGTGGCTCGAGGCCATCCCAATGAGTCTAAAGTTCAAAATTTCTTGGTACATAATAACTTCAGGTTATGCTTCAATGGTAACCACCAATGTTCCCAATGTTATGGCCCACCAGGTATTCAGATCAGCCCCAATCTTCTACTCAATGGCTCAAATACTGTTGGTAAGAGGATGGATGGCTTAGATTGAAAATATACATCAAGGTGAAGCCTACGTAAGGGCCCACTCCCCAAAGCTTTGAGCCAAGCTTGCATTTGTGTTTTCCTTAGTACAGGGACGTCCAGACGCTGGACGGTTTGGGACTTGGATATGTATTGAGGTGGGCCACCACATGGAGAGTGGGTGGGTATAATGTATTTAAGGTGGGTCCCACTTGTAGACAACTTGGTCAAAATGCTTACATCATGGTGGGGTCCAACCAAGTGGGCCGCACGACCACACAATCACACACAATTAATAAACAAATAAAAAGAAAAAAAAAAGAGGAAGGAAGACCGGATGATGGAGGGACCCCGGCACTATGGGCCCTCCCTTTCATATTCTACAACATACATCAAGTGGGTCCCACTATCATGGGCCCATTAGATCCAAAATCCAACGGTGGAGATCCCTTTTCCACTAAAATAGACGGTCAAGATGACCCTAAGTATGCAAGAAATCAAACATCATGATGGGTGGGATCCATAGAGAATGGCCCCATCATGGAGCGATCATGATGATCAAAGTGGGCCATCGGCCACATCTTAGGGTCCCAAGTGAGATCCACACTATTGATCGGTGGGCCGCACTTGGCCCATCATAAAAATAAGAAAAACTACCCTATAGAGGCACCCACCGTCCGATCTTCTTGCTCCTATGGGCTTCTTAGCACCTTAGCTTCAATCCTAATGGATGAGATGAGGAATGGAGGGTTGAGATGGGAGATGATGGGGTAGGAAAGTGGGCCACCTTGGAGTTTTGGAAAGAGAGGGAGAGGCTGGGAGAATGCTCATACGTATGGGGCTTTGTTGCTTGGAATTGAGATGAGAAAATGAGAAAGAGAGAGAGTGTTGTAGAGAGAGATGGATGGATGGATGAATGATGGTTATGTAAAAAAGTCTTGACTTTTGTGGCCTTTTGTGTAAGAGAGGTATGGGAGGTGTAAGAAATCCTTGACTTTTGAGGCCTTTTGTGTAAGAGAGGTATGTGTTTGGAAGACTTTTGTGGTTGCTTGGGAAAAGTGGTGAAAGTAATGTGTACTTGACATGTACTTGACATGTGATGGATTGATGGATGATATATTGATGGGATTGATGTGATTGATGTGACACATCGTAGAGATTTTCTTGGGTTTCGCAACGCGCGGCGTTTTTCCCGCATCGAACATTGGCCCACATCTCTTGACCAGGGTATCGCCTCGACGCGCGAGTCGCGGCATTGGAACCGCGGTGACGGCACTGTCGCTAAGGTACAGATCTTGGGTTGAGTCGACTCGGGTTGTCAGCATATAAATCAGGATTGTACGTAAGCATCGGTTAAGGGTCGAAGGTTGCCGAAATTCAACCGGTAAGACCGCGGAAGTCTACAGGTCGGTACGGACTAAGATACGGGTCTCACAATATATGTCAAAATCAAAGCTCCAGAAAATAGCTACATGCTCCAAGCTCAATGCTGCTGCAACCTAATATCACCTGCACGCATCTATCTTACATAAGCTTATAGAAAGCTTAGAGGGTGGTGTAAGTGTATGCACGAGATAAGTGCCAAGTATTCAATACAATATCATAATCATACAATACCGGAAAGCTATTAATCCATAAACCATACAATGACTGAATAAGCAAAAACACTGATAAGAGCAGGAATTATCAGCGTAAACAGAAATACTGATAAAATTATAATCATGCGATAACAGAATAAGCGGAAGTATGAACAAGTACATAAGTTAATCAATATCAGAATACGCAATATAGGACAGCTATGCAAATGATGAGTCATAGATAATCAAATGTCGAATGACAAGGATATAATGTAATACACAATTTGAAAGAGCTAACAAATATCATCACTCTCATCTAAGTCACAGGAATACAGAAATATAACAACCCACAATGCCACACGCCGAAGATGTAATGAAATATGCAGTATATGATGCTAATGGAATAACCATGCTAGAGTGTGATGTCGGGATGATAGTACATAGTATCGCAGGCTACGGGGTCCACCACAAGGAACCTCTATCCAAACCAGTCTCATACCTAAATTTGGATATTCTGACTCAACGTGGTAAACTCCTGATCTCAGGTTAGTCGCGCGCCCAACCGAAATTCTTGCCATAACGAAGATACACAACAATTAGTTGCGCACCACCTGCCTGAGTGGATAGTGAATGGATGAATGAATGAGTATGCAACTCCTACTGAGTAGCCCGTTAGCATAGTAGCCTGCCAACCGCTGGTAGTTCGCCCAGTGTGGTAGCTCACCCAGGCCTCAACCCCACCCACATCACACCCACCCACATCAGCGTCTGCCCACGTGCTTCCGCCCACATGCACAACAGTGGCGGGGTGTCATAATATCATGTCAGTCCTCATATCAGTACGGTTTCTCTCTGAAAAAATCACCGGGGTCTATTACACTTCACACCACTTACCGCCCCAATCAAGCGCACAACTGGGTAAGTGAAAAATACCTCACTATCCGCCTATCAGTAGTCTGCCAATATGTACTCGGCTCGCCGATAGCGGACCCATTCCTCGAGCTGGTCAAACTCAGCCTAGCCATGCCTACTCCCTCGGGCGGGTAAGGCCGCACGCCCATCCAACCGACCACGACACAGTGGAGAGCGCAGTCATTTGGTAATCGACACTCAACGCTCATCTACCCACTCGGTCTAGACGTTGGAGCATCCTCTGGAACCAAGAGGGTGTTTAGAAATTTTCACCCAGGGCCATCTATGGTGGCCCTATGCTCGAACAGATTTCTGGTATCCCATTTGGCCATCCACGATATGCCTGTGGAGGCTACGACCCTGATGTCACTGGGGCGTACTGTAATCACAACACAATGCAAGATGCATGAGTCATACAATCCAATCATGCATCAATCCTGCGCATGTCATGCGCTCATGTGAGATAATCTCCACCTATCAGGGAGTCTCACATCATCCTGCTCAATGACATATGCAATGGTCAATCACATCTCATAACAAACATGCAGATGATGCGAATGGGCATGTATCATGATGTTATGATGTCACATACTCATAAACGGTATCAATAACCGGCGTCGACAATGTGGACTTTTAACCAACATTGCCCCTAAGGAATGGCCCACATAGAATCAAATATATAATGGGCACATGGCCTCACACAAGGGCCAAATATACGAAACAGGTGGGCCCTGTCATGGGCTTAACACATATCACAATGGGCCTTACCCATAGGCCTCAAATACATCTGGATGGGTCGCACCCATAGGCCTCAGATATATCACAATGGGCCTCAAATATACTTCGCAAGTGAGTCACATACTTAGGTCTAATACACATCAGTATGGGCTACATCACATAGGCCTAATATACATCACTATGGCCACAACCCATGGGCTTTAAATACACAATAGGTGGGCCCTACACATGGGCCTCAAATATATACCACGGGTGAGCCTCAATGGACGGGTCACCAATACAATAGGATGAGCCTAATGACATGGACCCCATAAATATATCGAATAGGCCGCACCAATTGGGCCTTACATACATTGCAATGGGCCATGACCCATGGGCCTTGCATACATCACAATGGGCCTTGCAACATGGGCCTCATATATATTTAAGGTGGGCCTCAACAACGGGCCTCATACACATCAAGGTGGGCCTTAATAACGGGCCTCATACACATCAAGGTGAGCCTCAACAACGGGCCTCATACACATCAAGGTGGGCCTCAACAACAGGCCTCATACACATCAAGGTGGGCCTCAACAACGGGCCTGATACACATCAAGGTGAGCCTCAACAACGGGCCTGATACACATCAAGGTGGGCCTCAACAACGGGCCTCATACACATCAAGGTGGGCCTCAACAACGGGCCTCATACACATCAAGGTGGGCCTTAACAACAGGCCTCATATATGGCCTTAGCAACAGGCTATAAATATATCAAGATGGGCCTAATCAATCATATGGGCTAAATCAATCAAATGGCCGATACGAGCAGACCGATCAAATGGACCAATACAAATGGGTTGTGCGTCATGGAGTTATACTAAGCATGTTATAAAGTAATGCCCTATCCTTATAACGCAGCTGGCCTAGACGGCTTGCATACAACAAGTACGGGCCTACCAATGGGCCCTAGGGAGAGTCGCAATACAGACATTTAACCGACATTATACTCGCAATGTGAACGTCAAACCAACATTGCTCCCAAGGTGTAGCCCGTAGTGAATAACATTACGTAAACCAGGTTGGGATCACACATTACAATGGACCTTAGGTACACCCCATTGGGCCTTAAATACATCAAATGGGTCATGTCATATGGGCTTTTTACTCATCAAATGGGCCACATCAATGGGCCACACCAATGGGCCTTATGTGCATTGCAATGGGTCATAACCCGTGGGCCTTAGATTGCATCAAATGGTTCTCGACCCATGGGCCTTATATATATCAAATGGGCCTAATCCCATGGGCTTTAAAATACATCAAATGGGTCCAATCGCATGGACCTTGGAACACATCAAATGGGTCCACTCTATGGGCCTTAAATTACATCAAATGGGCCTAATCCCATGGGCCTTGGAACACATTAAATGGGTCCACTCTATGTGCCTTAAATAGTTCAACAACTAGCTACATTCATGGACTCAATTAAATTCAACTGTGGTGGGCCTCAAAAGTGCATTCATTAAGCTCAATATTTAAGGAACTAAAGGTATAAATCATTTCCTCTAAGATCTTTATAATATGGTGGGCCCCACTCCTCAAAATTTCAGCCTAAGGCCAGCATAATTATAACATATTGCTGTCCTAAATTTGGGCGAGTGGGTCCAAGGCCTTTAAAACTCTAAAAATTGAAGGCCAAGCTCCCTCATCATGCATACAATGAGAGGAAACCCAAAAATGTGGCCCACCATCAGAAGAAATATTTTTGAATTATGGTTTTTTATTAAGGCATATTGTTGGACTGCACAACAGAAAAAATCTGGGAGTCCAACTATCTTGGCCCATTCTTTTGGATACTCAAACGGGGTCACTTGAGGCTGAAATTTTACAGAGTGATACTTCCATAGGTGGGACACACCTTCACAAAATTTCATAATTTTTAGATATCTCTAAGTATTTTAATTAATTTAAACAAAACAGATTGTCCAGAAAAATCGGACAGACCTGGATGTCCCAACGTGGTAGGCCAGTCCGGCCCTCACCACGGTGTGTACAGGGGTCCATTTGCCCTAAAATTTGCTAGGTGGGTTCTAACATAAGTGGAACACACTTCTAAAAAATTTTAAAATTTTTGGACATCTGTAAATATTTTAATTCATTTACATAAATCAATCTGTCCTGAAAATCGGACTGATCTGGACACCATATTATAATAGGCCGGTCCCGCCATCACCATGGTGTGTACAGTCGTCATTGGCCCCAAAATTTTGTAGGTGAGTCCTACCATAAGTAGGCCACCCCCCTGAAAATTTTTATAATTTTTAAACACCCATAGGTATTTTAATAAATTTCAAAAATCCAACTGTCCATGGTGGAATGTTACTGGAACAGTGCATAAAATCCAAACTGTCCACCTCACTTGGACCACACTTTTGGGACCCTAATGAAAGTCAGTTGGGGCTGAAATTTGGGAGACATCAAGATGAGATCCTCACCTTTTAGAAAAGTATATTTAATAGGTATGAATATTCCTCCAAATAGTCTCAAAATCTAGTCCAAAAATAACCAGAAACTGTCCAAAAAATTCTGGACAACATGTACTTAGATAAAATTTATTATATAAGTTAAATAAAAAGGGAAATACATTAATGGGCCACATACATCAGGAAATAAAATGAGGAAAAAGAGAAATAGAAGGACAATCCGGCCATAGGGAAAGGGGCTCCGCCACTATTGAGCCTTCCCAAGATCAATCACACCCGCACATTATACCTAGATCTACATTTACAACATGGATCTTGCACATGCATAGCATATAATTAAAATGCATGGTGAGGATGTCATCCCCACCATGGTTATAAGGTCTAGATGACCCAAACATAATATGATATGAAATAAAACTAACATGATGGGGCCCATAGAGAAAGGCCCCATACATGGATCATGCATGCATAAGGTATGTCATTAAGCCACAACCATGGGATTGTGTGGAATCTCCACCATTGATTGGTGGGTCCTACACTTCCTTATGAAAGAAAGAAAATATCTAGGCTATAAAAATCAGATTTTTTACATCTAGAGGAGCACCCACCGTTCGATCTTCTTGCTCATATGAGTTCCTTAGCACCTTAGCTTTGATTCCAATGGAGGAGATGGGGAATGGATGGTTAGGATGGGAGATCATGGGGTAGGAAAGTGGGTCATACTTGAAGTTTTGAAAGAGAGGGAGAGGCTTGGAGAATTCTCATATGTATGAGATTTCTCTCCTTGGATTTTTTTTGAGTTTAAAAATGAGAAAGAGAGAGAGAGAGTTGTAAAGGGAGAGAGAGATGGGTGATGGATGTGGTGAGTGATGGGTGTAAGAAAATCTTGACTTTTGTGGCCATTTGTGTACGAAAAGCATAGGTGGTGTAAGAACTTTTTAACTTTGAGGGCTTTTGGTGTAAGAGAGGTATGAGCTTGTAAGAGATTCTTGACTTTTGTAGTTGCTTGGGAATGGGTGAAAGGTGATGTGTACTTGACATGTGATGGATTGATAGATTGATAGGATTGATGTAACACCTCATAGAGATTCTCTTGAATTTCACAACACGCGACATTTTCTTCGCACCGAACGTTGGCCCACATCTCTTGACCAGGGTATCGCCTCGGTGCGCAAGTCACAGCATCGGAACCGCAGTGATGGCGCGGTCGCTATGGTAAAGGTCTTGGGTTGAGTCGATACGGGTTGACGGCATACGAATCAGGGTCGCACGCAAATATTGTTTAAGGGTCGAAGGTTGCAGGAATTCGACTGGTAAGACCACGGAAGTCTATGGAACGGTACGGTCTAGGATACGGGGCTTACACCCATACAAGCTCTTCCTCAGCCTATACACCATATGTTCCTTACCCTTGACTTCGAACCCCTCTGGTTGGTGCACATAGATCTCTTCTTCCAGGTCACCATGGAGAAAAGCAGTTTTAACGTTCAACTGCTCTATCTCCAAATCCATGCTAACTGTCAACCCAAGAAACACCGGTATGGATGTCATCTTCACCACTGGTGAGAATATCTCCTCGAAGTCTATGCCTTTCTTCTAACCGAACCCTTTTTCCACAAGTCTGGCCTTGAACCTTGTCTGTGAATTCTTCTGCTTAACCTTCTTTCTGAACACCCACTTGTTGCTCAGAGCTTGCCCTTAGGTAGTTTCACCATGTCATAGGTGTGGTTCTTATACAAAGATTTCATCTCCTCTTGTATAGCTTTTAACCACTCCTCCTTATGCTTATCGGCTAGGGCCTCAGAATAATCTTCTGGCTCTCCCCCATCAGTCAGCATAATGTACTCATACGGTGAGTACCTCTTGGACGACTTTTTGTCCCTAGATGACCTTCTCACCTGTGGCTCAACAGGTGGATCAAGTGGGGGTTACTCCCCCGGTACATCTTCTGTAGAAACTCCCTCGTCCTCTGCACCTTGCTGTACTCCCCCGTCATCAAGCACCACGGGAGGAATAACTGTATCCATGTCCTCAGCTCACCTGAACTAGGTTGGTTCTTCTCTAGCTTACCAATGTCTTCTATACACTGATCTTCAAAGAAAACCACATCTCTACTCCTGACGAGCTTCCTCTCGGTCGGATCCCACAATCTGTAACTGAACTTTTCATCACCGTACCCTAAGAACACACACTGCCTGATCTTCATATCGAGCTTGGACCTCTCATCCTTCGGTACGTGAACAGATGCCCTGCATCCAAACACCCTGAGATGACTGTACGATGGATCCTGTCCAGTCCACACCTTCTCGGGTACTTCTTCATTTAACGGGGCTGATGGAGACCTGTTTATCAGATACATCGTCGTGTGCATTGCTTCTCCCTAAAATGTCTTGGGCAACTTCGCATGGGATATCATGCATCTGAGTCTCTCAACAATGGTGCGATTCATTCACTCAGCTACACCATTATGCTGGGGGGTCTTGGGAACCGTCTGTTCATACCGTATACCCAGGGACTTGCAGTACTCATGAAAGTCGCCAATGTATTCACCACCATTATCAGTGCGGATGCACTTCAATGATCTACCTATCTCTCTCTTGACCATAGCATGAAATAACTTAAACACACCAAAGACCTCGTCCTTGGATTTCAATGCATAAACCCAAACCCTTCTAGATGCATCATCTATAAAAGTAACAAAATACAATGCCCCACCTAAGGTTTTTGTCCTCATAGGACCACAAACATAAGAATAAATCAAATTTAATGCATGCACTTTATTAACATGATAAGCAGTTTTAACGAATGAAACTCTATGTTGTTTCCCTTATAAACAATCAAGACAGGTTTTGATAGGTGTACTTATCACGTTTGGAAGGAGCCGCTTCCTTGCTAGTAGTTGAAGCCCTTTTTCACTCATGTGGCCTAGACGCCTGTGCCAAATGTCAATAGCTGAATCTACCATTGCGTTCAACCCACCCTTACACACACTGACACTTGCCTTGTAAAAGGTGCAACACTTCTTTCCTCCAGCTGCGATCAACGAACCCTTGATGAGCTTCCAGCGCCTACCAACAAACCGGCTTTCATAGCCATCATCATCCAGCCTTTCCGTCGACATCAAGTTGAGGCGAAGGTCTGGGATATGCCTCACATCCCTAAGAACCAATGTGCATGCCACATCAGTTTTCACACAAATATCACCGACCCTTACGATCTTCAATACGCCAGAATTTTCCATCTTCACGGTCCCATAGTCACCTGACTTGTAGCTTGTGAAGAAATTCCTGCGTGGAGTCGCATGAAAAAAAGCTCCTGCGTCAATCACCCAATCGGTGTCCTAACTCGTAGCCGTGAGACATACATCGTGATCTGCTAAAAGAATAATAACAACATCGTCATCTGAAGCGACCGCAGTGGTATAAGATTTATCTTCATTCTCCTTTCCTTCTCCTTTCTTGTCGTTTTTAGCCTTACGACATTCATGCTTATAGTGTCCCTTCTTACCATAATTTCAGGATTCAACATCTTTTCTGTTACTCGACTTGCCTCTTGATTTATCTCGGGCCTTCCCGCCCTTCCTATTCTTTCCTCTCCCCCGTTCCTGTGTCACAAGTGCCTCTTGCTGAGTAGACCCTGAGACTTCCTCTTTGTCTCTTTATTGAAGAGACAGTTAGTAACCTGTTCCATGGATACCTTTCCGTCTGGCGCAGAATTACTTAGAGACACCACCAATGTCTCCCAACTGTCAGGCAATGAACTAAGCAATAGCAAAGCCTGAAATTCATCATCCAGAACCATCTTCATAAAGGAGAGTTGGTTCACTATATTGCTGACATCATTCATATGCTCGGCCACAGAACCACCATCCTTGAACTTGAGATTCACAAGTCGCCTTATCAGAAAAATCTTATTACCGGTTGTCTTCCTCTCGTACAATCCTTGTAGTTTCAGCCATAGGCTAGCGGCTGAGGTTTTCGTAGACACATAGTGGAATACAAAATCATCCAGCCATTGTCTAATAACTCCACCGCATTCCGGTCCAACTTCTTCCAATCATCATCAGACATATCCTTGGATTTTGCTGATATGCCTAAAATTAGAGAATATAGATCCTTGCAATAAAGCAAGTCCTCCATCTTAGCCTTTCATATGGTCCAGTTGGAACCATTGAGGTTGATCATCCTTGATGAGCCACCTTCCATAATTCCAAACCGATCCTACCCGTTCAATGAACGTAGCTCTGATACCACTATGTTGGGAGCCTTGCACAAAACCTTAAGATCTAGCCCTCTAGAACAAACCAGAATTATGGAATAACAATGCAATGAAATAAATCAAAGCAACAATCACACACCACACAAGAGATTTTTATGTGGAAAACCTTCAAAGAGGTAAAAACCACGGGACCTCGTCCAGATCAACAATCCACTATGAAGTAGAATGTTATAACCTTCGTCACTCACATAGGAGTAGATAAACAATAAGAGAATAAAGAAAAACAGAGAGATCTCACCGATCACGAGGATGTAAAAGCGTTGAGACGACGGCTCCCTTCCACAAGCTTCCTCTTTCTTATTTCTTTCTTTCTCACACCCTAAGCCCTTTTAGGAAACCCTCTTGTATTTTTCTTCACACAACATAATCCCCTAAAAAACCCTAGGAACCCCTTTTTATAGTTTTAGGAAACTCCTTTCCGCATCCCTGTTGCGAAAAGACTCAAATCCGCAATTTCGCGTAAAAACTGCGTAACCTAGGACTGCTCCTAGAAATTTCAGGACTGGTCCTAGCCGCCTACGACTGGTCGTAGCTCACCTACGACTTGTCGTAGACCACGGAGAAAATTAGCAACAACTCGCTGGACTTTAAGTCGTGTTAGGGCTCGAACGTATGACCGGTTTAGCGCCTCCCACGACCGGTCGAAGACCACCTACGACCGGTTGAGCAGCACGATGAAGCCCTCTGAAATTTCAACCACTGCACCGTCTCTCCTCTGAACTGAGGAGGAAAACCCCATCAAGTTTGTCTTATCTGATAACCCACAAGAGTCGTAAGATCTCCTATGACCCTAATAATTCTACCCATAAGTGACCCGTGTTCAGTGGTATCGGGATCAGGAGCTCCTGATGTGGCTCGGACATCAATGTTTTGATCCGCCATAATCTACAATTAATTAAACATGTATGTGTGACAACCAAGGTAGGTTATAGTAACTAAATTGAATTCTAAGTATCATTAATGATGTGCATACCATTTAAGGTCTCTAGGAGCATGAAAAATTCATTAGATTGCAAGAAAGATTTGATGATCTAAAAGACTAACACATGAAGATTAAGAGAATTCAGGCAGTGACATGTATCAAGGTTGTAGTGTATAAAATTCAGATTCTCAGGATACTATTCCCACTAATATTTCTGATATTTATAAGAATCGGATTGATTTAAAATTTTTTATGAGAATACATATATGAGTGTACTATAATTCTATAAAATTTTAACCTAATACAAGGTCTACAAAAAATTATAAAATTTGGATAATTAAGTTTGTACATAAACAAATGATTTATAACTATTATACATATAACTTAATATTGGTAAAGGATAAACTTAGATTTACATTTTTGAATTATTTTTTATTGAAACTATACTTGTTAATCTACGATTAGAATTTTGAATCAACATAAAAGGAATTTTAATTAATTAGTTATGACTTTTGTAAGTTAAGTATTTTCTGATTACTATTGATATCCAATTTACCATAGTATGCAAAAAAAAAAACTCTAAAAATTCCTTAGGGTCCAGATTTTGATTATTAGTTCAATGTCTAGTCTAAATAAAATTATATATGATGTCAACATAATGCAATGGTTTCTAAGTTTATATTTTCATTTTTTCTATCATAAAAGCAAAGAGATTTATGTTTGGGTCACTAATTTTAAAGACAATCCTAGGTCCACAATTTTTAATCTAACTTGGCTTTAATACTAACTTGTCACGCCCAGAAATTCGGGTACCCGAATAAGGTCTTCAGGACCGAAATCCCAAGGTTTGTGAGTTATAATATAATGATATTTATTACAATCCATGTGATTCAATCAAATTCAATAAATATTCAACGTCATCTAAAAGAAAATACAGCTAAAATGTTTATTAAATTCAACTTTCTTGATAGTTTTCCCTTTCTATATCGAAATTTAAATATAAACTAAACCTAAATAACAAAAAAAAAATCGAATTGAATTAAAACTAAACTTAATTTTATAGAAAATAAAACTAATAGTAGAGGCCCACCTGCTCGTAGTATTCAGCTCTACACCTGTGCATTTTTTATAGTAGGGTAAGCATAACAGCCTAGTAGGGTCATTTCTTACTCGAAATTTAACATGTTCAGATAATATCATTTTTTTATAATAATGAAGAAAAATAGAATACAGATAATGAATTTAAGCAACAGAATTATGAAAATGCGATGTATGTGATATTTTCATGAATTCTCATAATAATTATATCATTTCTTACATTGCCGTACCCAAGTGAATGGTCACGTTACATTAACACCCATGCACTAGTACCTCATGGTGATGGACCCATTTATACATTAGCTGGTCAGACTACTACTCCAGTAGTACCTGTGACATATGTCTGCGCACACAATTGTACTCATACGCCATATACAAAGGAGACTTCAAAGGATCCAGTGAGATCTATGGTCTTTCATTTAAGGGACACAATTGTCCAACTTGCTGGCTTTAGGATCTCTCACCTAAGGGACACAATTTCCCTACTTGTTAGCTTTAGGGTCTTTCACTCAAGGGACACGATTGCCCTACTTGCTATATACCTATATATATTTTTTTACGATTAAATAATCAATAAAAAAACATGAATAACATGAACAATTCTAAAATCAATAGAAATAAATAAATAATAAATCAAATTTCTACACTATAATGCAGGTTCTATACCAGGTGTATAAATTTGATGTTATTAAAATTTAGTTTCTAAAATTTGTTAAAATATCAAGTTGTTTTCTATAATAGTGCTGAAAAATTTACAAGAACTCCTGAAAATGCTAGAATACCAAGTTTGTCTCAAAATTTGAATTTTAAATTTATTTACTTATTTGCAATGTAAATAAATTATTTTATTCAAAATTTAAATTCTTATTTATTAATTTATAAAAGTTTAGTTGTACCTTATATTTAAATTATTATTATTATTATTATTTTATTTTTATAACTTATACTAGAGTTTAAATTAGAATAATAATTAGAAGTTTGAATCAATATCATATTAAATTTTGACTTAATTAATTTAAGAAATCATACAAGTCAGAATTCATAATACTTACCAAATAACTAAAATTTTGAATTATAATTAATTATTTTTAAAGCCTTCAAAGTCATCTTAAATTTATATTTACATTAATTAATTCTTACAATAAATAATAATAATTTTTAATTCCCAATTAATATAATTAATATTAATTATCAAACTCTAAAAAAAATTAAAATTTTAATTTAACTGCTTATTAACAATTTAATGGTAATAACTTTACTTTAAATTAAATTAATAAATTATTTTAATATTTAAAATTTCACTCGATCTATATTAATTTAATTTAATTAATTATTACTTATGAAATTTTATATATATATATATATATATATATATATATATATATATATATATATATATTAAACAAGGCTTAAAATTTACAAATTAATTTAAATTATTAATTCTATTTTTTTACTAAAAATAATTCTGAGTTAAATTCAACAATTCTGATATAAAATAATAAAATCTATCAGCATATACTATATTACATCTGACTAAAAAATTCATAACTTAATTGAACATATTCTATTTTTAATAATTTACATTTATATAAATGAATTTTAATAACTCATTTTAATTTTAATAATAATAAATAATTTTTTATATATAGAATTTCTAAATTAAAATATAAACTTAGATAAATTGTTTATTTTATTCTATAAATTTATTTTATTATTATTATTATATATATATATATATATATATATATATATATATATATATATATATATATATATATATATATATATAAATTATTTCAACATTAAATATCAGAAATATATAAAATAGAAATTCATAAATGAGTAAGATTCCCTACATAATAATCAACTAACAATAATATTCCTATTAAAATTTAGGATTAAATGAGCATAATAATTAACTGAAAATGATAAACCTCAATATAAGATCACCTGCCTTAAAAGTCTGATGATCCGTCCCGCTTTAATCTCTCTCTCTCTCTCTCTCTCTCTCTCTCTCTCTCTCTCTCTCTCTCTCTCTCCCCCTCTTTCTTGATCTACCGGGTTTTCTCTCTCCCTTTTCGATATGATTCAATTTTTGTTTATATCTTTCCTTCCTTTTTAATGGATGTGAGGAACGAGGCGGAAGAGTGAGGAATATAGGAAGTTTTGTTTCATGAGAAGGTTCGGTGCCCATTACCATACGAAAAGGAAGGAAGAATGGAGAAGGTGGGTTAGGCGGCAGAGACGTGCGAAAGATAAAAATTTTATTTATTTATTTTTTAAGATATGGTGGGTCCCACTAATGATGATATCAATCTACTTCGTCCATCATCTCGGCCTGGCCATGAGAGGATACAAGGCCAAAAATGAGACTGATCCAAAACTCAGGTGGGCCACACACAAGTGGACGGTGGGGTTAGTTCCTAAAAAATGGGTTGTTACAGTAAGGTCATTTGTAAACCACAGTGGCCAACCATCCATTTGATTATTCAACAAATGGATGGTTGGATCAACGAAATCAGTTATATTTTTTGTAATACTCCATCGCTGGTGTTTCCCACCACGCACTAAAATATTTTCATCAGAATTACAGTATGTTGTGATCACCCCTTCTCGGATTGCTTTAGCCATATGTGTGATTACAAATTTTCCATATCACTTGGTTGTATATGGATCTATTTTATGAATGTATTATCATATAGGGTTTGTGTACAAGGGTGTGTTAATAAAATATTGGACATGTAATAAGGATTAGATGGGATTACGAATACAATTTCATCTAATCGAAGTTAATGCAATTGGTCATGATTCGGTGATCCAAATCAATGATATTCCCTAGTGATGGAATTTCCTCAGTTGGGTGGGCACTGCTACTGCATTTACTTTTTCAACCATGTATTTTTTAAGCATATATTTTTACTCAACAAACTGGTTGGTTAGGGTTGTAATATGAAGAGATCTTTTGGTGATGGGACATCACTGGTATGATGCAACATGTAGCATGATTCATGATGTTAGGTCCCACGGATGGACAGTTTAATAAGGGAAATGACAAAAGATCTAAATGCAATCGATAAATATCCCCATTATGGATGAGATCTTCCAATCTGGTTGATCATTTGGAATATACCTCATGTTTGGTCTTCCACCATAAAATGATCTATTTAGATGGACGACATGATGAGTGGATTTGGATCTCTCATATATATTTTACTCCTGTCCATGAACCTTGTTCCTCTACACCTGTTTGTACTATACGCTTATTCTACATTTTTTTTGTGGGGTTCATCGTGATGTGCGCCCCAAAATCTGCTAGGCCAGAACATGTGGTTTTACAGGTGGATGGATAGCCTAGATGTAAGAAAAATACATCAATGTGGGCCCCAAAGTCGAGTGTTATTATAACATTATATTTTAGTTATAATGTTATATTCATGACAAGGTTGGTTATATAGGATAACCACCAACTCCAGAGTCGGCAGGACAATGGATTAGGTGTGGTGATGATAATGAGAACGAGTACATTTTCTCCAAGATAAAACATTAAAAAAAATGTTAAAGGGAAGTGAAGGGCCAACTTATAAGAGATTAGACACACTCTTCTTAAATGTAGTAAGAGCCCACAATTACCAGCTAGGCAGATCTCAAGACTTCATTATTGAGAATAAGATACTAGTTAAAGAAAAGGTCAAGAATGACCATAACAAGGTTGCGCCCTATGTGTTGTAACCTTTGTTGTTAAACTACATTCTGTTTGGGCAAAACAGCTTGCAGTAGCACGCAAGACTTAAAGAGAAATAGAATGATGCCTATCAACATTCCACTATTTTTTCCCTATTGATACTGTTTTGGTACAATAGTAGCAAGAACTAACTCATTGCTTAGTAGCTGGTTCCAACGTCGTTTTTAATGCCCCTGTATTGGAAGGTTGGAATTTCTAACCGAGTTTCTACTTATTTCATGATTGGAGTTGAATATAAAAAAATGTCACCATATAGTTGACTAAAAATGACAATCACAATTCAATTAGAATCAACAAAAAACTATATGAGGTCTAAACTGAAAATTTTTGGATGATTTCGGAACATTCTATATTGATTAACAAGACTGGATAAAGAGTATTTTAGTCACCCTAATGTGAATTTCTTTGCAGCATCCAAGTGAATTCTTCACACCCTCTTCCCATGTGAATTGCTTTGCAACATCCAGGTGGGCTCAGCTAAAATCATTGTGCACCATAGGACAAGAGTCCATTGTGGATTGCGATTGCGATTGGTATCCTTTAGTCACCCCAATGACAAGACCTTTTTTACTCTTACCAATTATTTTGCATGCGTGTGATGGGAGGACTTTGATCAAGGTGATTTTAGAACCATGGGTAGTTCATGCTGGACTCCCAATCCAATGTTCATTAGCTATCATGGGTGGACCTGCACAAAAATTCTGACTTAAATGAAGTATGAAGAATTTGTAAAAGATCAATATGCAATGACTCATAACTAATAATATCTAATTTTTGCTCATCATAATCTATGCATTAACCAGCCTTGTCATGAATATAATGTTAGAATTCTTGAGGACTCCAGATGTTTGGCACACACATGAAGGGCCTTAAAACATGACTTTGGGGACTATGCGCTCATTTTAAAATTTTGTTGGGGCAGACCACCTAGATTTGCAAGTTTTGGGCATGGTTTCACATGGTGTGGCTTATCTGAGTTTTGGATCGATCTGATTTTTTAGCTCAGTGGAGAAGATGAATAGCCTTGCATGATGGATTTTAATGGTGTAATCCTTTCCACCATCACACCACTTATATGATGGTTTTGCACACATGAAGGCCCTTAAAACTGGAGAACATGAAGGGCCAGCCATCACACATGAAAGGCCTTACAAGTGGAGAACATGAAGGGTCCATGCAACACCCTACGTGGTTTTACATATACTATGTCCACATTCTAACCCAAACTAGATTACACACATGTTCCAATAATCATCGATTGGCCACACACGTACATTGAAGACCAACCGTCAATCGAATTAATGGACCATTATCCTCGAGGCATAGGTGATAAACAAGTAATAGATAACTTAAATGAAGAAGTGGCCGCATGCATATTTATTCTTGTTGCGGGAGCATGTGTCTCTGCAGTTGGTGAATACTCTCATACATACATGTTTAGACAACCATCAAGACAAGGCAATGATGAACGAACCAGATTCATCAACTCCATCGTACGTACTAATGACATGGACTGTCTAACTCAACTTAAGATGAGTCGGAGAGGTTTTTTTTGCCTTGCTCAACAATTACGAGATAAGATACATTTTATGTGATAATAGGAATCTATGCCTTGAGGAGCAACTAGTACTCTTCCTGCACTCTATTGGACATAGTGTACATAATCAAGTGTTAGGACACCCATTCATACGTTCTAGCGAAACGGTAAGTCGTCACTTCCATTGGGCACTTGATGCAATCCTCTCCCTCTATCCCAAGTACGTTAACTAATGCGAGTTTCGGGAACAGAAAAGGATTTTCGTCCCAAAATGTACTTGCGGCTTGTTCATTTAAAATGCAATTTTTTTATGTTCTGGCTAGTTGGGAAGGTCCAGCTTCAAATGTTAGGGTTCTTCATAATGTCCTCACCCATACAAATGATCCATTAATGGTCCCATATAGTAACATTCACGAATGAAAACTAATAACAATCTCCCTCTGATATTTTACTTCTAAACCTGCATCTATGCTTGTTCATGCAATGATAATTGTAAAAAAATATTATGTTGTTGACACTAAATATGCACATTCGTCGAGTTTTATAGCTCCTTACAGTGGTGTTCGTTATCACCTGCAAGAGTATCGGACTAGGAGAGCTCCCACGAATAAGAATGAGTTATTTAACTATCATCACGCACAACTTCGGAATGCAGGTGTTGTAAAAATGTATTTTCCTATATTGAAGACGGTTGTTCTGTATTCATACGAAACTAAAGTTAAAATTGTAGTGGCACACTTTGTGCAACATAATTTCACACGTTTGGAGGACGAGTATTCTGAATGCCTTCCCACTGCTGGGATATCTCAAGGAGATATATAAACTAACCCAACGCCGAATGAGGTTTCGTTGAACAATGAGAGACAGTAGTTGGCTCAAGTAACCTAGTGCTAGAAGGATGCATCAATTACAATGCGCGACGAAATTGCCGATTGGATGTGGGCAAACTCCCAAACCACCAGTAAGAATATATAGGATCTTTTCGATATGTTCTTAATAACAATTAGTGATGACAATATCTAGTATAACTTCAGAATCTCCTTTGTCACACTATGAAGAACTTTTTTTTATCAGAATGTATAACATTTGCATTCACATTTTCACGGCATACTGTTCTAATTACTATATGTCTTACCATAATTAGTGGTGACAATATGTAGTATATTTGATTTTCGTAGGTGAGATGGCCGAGTCATGGAGATCACCTTAGAAGACACCTTCACTGTCCACTGCTAGAAATTCACCTAGACTAACTCGTTGCTCACCATTACATAGGACTCAAAAGTCCTTAGCTGAGCCTTTAAGTAGAGCAGTGAAAGTAAAATGGACGCCTGAAATGGACGAAGTGTTATTCTCTACTTTACCTGAGCAAATTGCATTGGGACGTAAGTCTGATAATGGGCTCAAAAAGTCAGCATATGAAGTTGTAACAACTGAAATTACAAAACACACAAATGTAAGTGCCACATGGAGGAATGTCTCAAAGTGGATGAGGTATCATAAAACAGAATACAATGATGTAAAAGAAATACTTTTTGTGAGCGGCTTTGGATGGGACAACGAGTGAATGGTTGTGACAGCCCCAGACAACATTTGGGAAGGATGGCTAAGGGTAATATCTCGGTCATCACACATTGCATTATATGAATTCCACATATTCTGATATTATATATTAGTCATTTGTTTCTTGATCATTAATCCATTTTTCTTTTTTGTAGTCTTATTCACATGTGGATTGTTTGGGGGCAAGAGGATAAATCGCTTAAATGATTTTGCTGTAACCATTGGGGATAATCAAGCCAATGGACGATATGTGAAAGAAAGTAGGATTTGGGTGCCTCGTTATCTCGAGTACAACTGGATTTAAATGAGGCTTGGTCGGACACGAATGACATGATGAATGATAATGTTGATTTATCTTTGAATAATTTGGGTGATTCCGGATTGAAATTACGCTACTCAACCGACAGTCACCATTTTAATTTAAATCGATCATTTCGCAATAGTCCAACCCCACCTTCAGCTTCCGAGACTACTCGTAGCGGTAACTCTTCTAAGAAAAGGACGCAACCTATTCGTCCCTACGAGGTACTTGGTGCATCTATAGATAATATTGCCAATACAATATATGAATTTGGCATTCGCATGGGTGACGGTAAGGAAGCCAATCTAATTGCTAGAGTGTTAAGTGCCTTAGAAGAGTTACAAGGACTGACACAAACCGACCTATTCAATGTCGGTGAATTACTCTCTAAGGATGAGTGACTTGCTATCATGCTTGTAAACCTACGAAGACAAGATCAGTATGATTGGCTAAAAAAAAGTTGCTCAGAATGTATGGGGCCCACCTGGTAAAATAATCTCCCTTAAGTTCACACACCACTCATCTTAGGATTGAGACACTCCATTTTCTCTATATTGTTTAAGACAATTTGCAATTTAAAGTTTAGTTTTTATGTGATTGAGTAAAGGGCTTATTTAGGATTTGCTTAACTAGTATGCTAGATATTTGGATATGGTATTAGTATTAGTGGACATGTAATATTTTTAATTATCGTTGTGCTGGATATGACGTTTAGACTTTTGGACTCGTATGATTTTATATATCATTTTACTATTTGTTTACTTAAACTAATTGAATGCCCATTGGTATGACATATGCATGTATCCTTGTATTATCAATATTGTATGTTTTAATTGTTTATGCAGATGCCAAAAGAAAAGTATTATATTTTATATATTGGTCGTCAGCCTAACATATATACTTCATGTGAGGAAGCATAGCCGCAGATCGAAGGATTTACTGACAATAATCATTGCTCGTTCACACGTTTGAAGGATGCAATGGAGAAATGAGAGAATTTTTTGAGCTCCCATATATCAATTATATCAGGCTAGAGACAAGTGATGAAGACATTTCCCCTTGCCAACAAAGAGTCCTATGTAAATATTTAGACTCCGAACTCAGATATCTCAACTCGACCTCAACGTCGGACGTCAACAACGGTTCCATAAGATACATCAACGAAAGACTTGAATATGACATTCGGGCACCAATAATGGTTTCAGAAGGTATATCCACAGATAACTTAAATCTGATCATTAGGAAGACCTTTGTTTTCTTTTTTGTTTCAATCCTAGTTTTTTTTTTTTTTTTTTTTTTTGCATTGTATGTTGTGATCAAATTATAGGAACTTCACTTACGTTGTTTACATGGACGTTGTTATCTATTGCAACTTTTAATTTGGACGACAATACTCTCTATTTTATTACATGTTTATGTTCAAGTATAGGTGCCTGCAATCCATGATCTATCCTGTGATAGGGCACAATTTTTCTTCAAATCTCCCTCATTAATTGGGTGTTAATATAAATTAATTGTCGAGGTGAGGCAATGGTGTGAATTATGAACAACATATGTGGGTCGTGTACAATCTAATTGCAATCCCGAGTCTATTTCTAAACATGAATAGGAAGAAATGGAATGTAACTTTTGCAATCCCGAGTCCATTTCCGAACATGACTTTAGAAATTCCAAGGGTATTTGCAAAATGACTTTTGCAACCCCACAATATCTTTACAAACATAACTTTACTCTACTCCGGTGGGATAAAAGGTATTCCCATATCTTTCAAACATGTCATTACAAAGCATGAAATAAACTCAATCTATATACAATATCTTACCCATGCAATAATTACTATTTTTTTTAATTTCATTCACTTTAATCCCGCCTAATACAGGTGGCCAAATGGGCTCTTAAGATACTCTTAGGGCATGTTAAATAATGGTAAATGAGTAATAATTATTCTTTACTCCTTTTGAAACTTCATGTGTAATTTTGCTTGGCAAACTGGTCCAAATGGACTGGTTTAAATTTGTGGACCTTGTTGTGATATATATGATGTATCTGTGCCGTTCATTCATTTTAGCATAACATTTTGAGGGATGAGCAAAAAAATGATACCGATCCAACACTCAAGTGACCCACATCAAAAGAAACAGTGACCCCAAAAAAAATTTAAAGGATTTTCTAAATCCTGTGGTGTGGCCCACTTGGGCTTTGGATCTTCCTTATTTTTTTAGATGATTCCCTAATTTCAGTTGAGATAATGGATGAACGATGTTAAGTCACACATTGATATGTGGCCCCATAAGTATTTTAGAGCACCATCAATTTTTGTGCCAAAAAGCTAGTGTCAAATCATGCGTCCGTAGTGCTGCTATAATTACTTAGGGAAATCATTATCACCCATTTTTGCTGCCTTTACCATTCCTATGGAACTTCAAACAGGCCCTTGGTGACGACAACAGACACTTGTTTTTGGGCTCAACATACATCATGAGATGCATGTTTTTGCGTTTAAGACATAACTTGATCCATGACGTTCAAATGTACACTCATATAAGTAATTTGTATTTATTGCACTATTACATTGAATTACCATGATAATTATCAATCCAAAGAGGCCCTTAAATGACTTGCAAATCCCTTTGCTTGCATCCAAACAGGCCCTGTGATAGCCCTCTGAATTACCATGATAATTATCAATCCAAAGAAGCCCTTAAATGACTTGCAAATCCCTTTGCTTGCATCCAAACAGGCCCTGAGATAGTCCTCTGTTCAAGGGAACCTAGACAATCTTTGGGAGGGCATTAAAAGGCTATAAATTCAATGTCCCACGTCCAATCCTAACCGTTGAAAAAGACCGACCTAACTAATCACACTTATTTACGTTCCCCTAATCCCAACCGTACATGATCAAGAACAATGGACGGCCAATGATCATCAGGACCCCGAACATGGAAGCTTAAGAGCCGACGACAATGCAATGCCGGCCATATTCAGCCCACTGGTCCCATCATCCGGCAGTGGGACCCACGTCCAGTCCTGCCTCTCCAGATCATAACAGAGCCAGATCAAATCCCATATTCCCCTGTAATTAGATAGCAAAACAATCCTCATAATCCCATCTCTCTCCTCCAAACACCCCACCATCACTCCGTAACGCTTTTTAATCCTCTCCACCAATCTCTTTGGAACCTTTGCCATGAATTCCCAACCCCTCCCATCAATGCTCAAACCCCACAGCTCTACACTCCCAAACACCCTCACCCCATCACAGCCGTCCGATCTCACAATCACCATCTTCCCATCGCCGTACACGTGTAACCGATCGGACATGTCGCCCGCGATCAGCCCGACCGCCAGACCCTCTTCCACCACCCCACCGTCGAATCTCGGCCGGCAAACGATCGGGGCGTCATTTCCCGGCCTGGCACAGACTAGAACGCTCTCTCTCCGCCTGTGAATGACGCTGAGAAAGAGAGCTTCCCTTTCGTTGAAACGTGTCAGCGTGTTGTTGTCGATTTCTTTACCTTCCAAAGACTGCCACGTGTCAGTTTCGGAAGAGTACGCGAACAGAACCGGCCGGTTCTCGTACAACTCGGCGAAGAGGAACCGGAAGCTGTCCGAGCCGGGCGGGCCGGCGATCAGCTTCAACCCCGATCTACGCCACGACGACGTGCCACGTGGACCTAACGGGCTGGCCGGGATCTTTTTCACGGCATTTGACGCCAGGTTGACGGCTATCAGCTCCCTGCGGTTGTTCGACGAGAAGAGGAAGAAATCGCCGGAGGCCGTCAGGAAGTAGAGATCTTCACCGGGAGGGACAACGGGGAGTAAGATTCCGGCCACCGGGATCTGGAACCACCGGCAGGACCGATCATTGAACCCGTGGAGGGCGGAAGCGCGAGGCGATCGTTTCTTGTACAGGAAGAGCCATGTCTCGGAGGCGGACCGGCGGCCATACAGGTGGCGGAAATCGTCGCAGGAGATGACGGAGGCGAGAGTTTTGGAGACGGATTTCAGGCGGAGGATTTCCGGGAGGGCTAGGCGGATAAAGATGTCTTGGAGGAGATCGGACGGGAGCAGGCAGAGGCCGACGGCGTTGGACGTCAGATCCCGGCCGCCGGACATTTCCCTGGCGAGAGAAGTTGTTTGTTTTTCGCGCCCCGCTGGAGGGTCGTTCCGATCGGTGGGGGTTTTAAATGCGATAGTTTCTGGATTTTTGTAAGGTTTTCTATTTTAAATTTTAAAAGGACGGCGATGGTTCATCGTGATGTACAAGTCTTCAATCCACGCCGATCACACCGGTAATACGGTTAATGAATCTAGATGGCCCAGTCTATCGTGATGAACGATAGATTCCACCTTAGATGGCCCATGAATAAAAAAATCAAACCTATCATGAAATGGTAGCCGTTTGATCTGTGACCTGAAAAACAATCGGCTGTCGATATTCAGGTGGAAAAGGCCCATTAGATACCGCATAGTCTAATCAGCATGGCTTTTGTATCCTAAGTGGTCAACATTAGGCCCACAAGATGGGCGGCAGGGAATCATCGACTGTACGGCTTTAGTCTCCGCCACCAGTTACTTCAAAAAAAGATAAAAAAGGCGGTTAGCCCTACTTTGCACTTATATTTTATTCTTTTATTCAAGACGATTGATTTCTGTATTATATGTCTCTTATCTTTTCTTCCCCTAAATTATATATAATGACGAGAATGCCGAATGCCCTCACAAAAACCGGCTAAATATGAGACCTGCCCCCGCCTAGACAAAATCGGTCCAGGCGGGGGCTCTGTGGGGTCCATATTGATGTACGGATTTTATCCATACCGTTCATTCATTTTTTGAGAACATTTTAGTTTAAGATCCCAAAAATGAGGCAGATCGGAGATGTAATTGGATCACAGTGTGGGGATTGAACCTCCACAATTAAGAAACTCCTGGGAGACATAGAAGTTTTGGATCAATCTGAAATTTGTTTTTTACCTTCATCCAGGTTTTTTGGACCTTATGAACAGTTTTGATAGCAAATAAACATCACGGTGGGCCTTAGGAAGGTTTCATTGGTAGTGTCATTGTCACCGCAGCTTCCTATGGTGTGGTCAGATTGAGCCTTGGATCTACCTCATTTTTACATTCACGAAATAAAATTATCTTAAAAAATGGATGAACGGTGTGGATAAAAACCATACATCACGATGGGCCCTACAGAGCTCAGCCTCGACCGATATCTGTCCAGGTTATGCAGGATGCAATCTGCTTCCTCATACTTTAGCGGTATTCCGGTCCAAAAATGCGAGGCAGATCTACTGCAAAGCTTTGTAGTTATGCTTACTCTACAACGGTACGTGTACAACCCACCATGGTTTTGCTCGTAACATCCTTCTACCCATCACGTGAGACCCCTCATGTTCTCCGTGGATATAAGAAATTAGATTGATCCAAACATCAGGTGGGCCACACATGTAGAAACACGCCCATCACTTCAAAATCACGTGATGTGCCTCACCTAAATGGATCGGATGGTATATAAAGATCACGTTCGACACTGCAGACAATCTGAAAGGTCTTAACGGCGTGTGTCCCCATATCAATGTTGTGTGGCCCACCTAGATTTGGATGACCTGTTTTAGGGTGACAAGGAAAAAACGATGTGACACACATGATGGACGGACTAGATGTCATGCATACAACACTGTGGGCCCAGGCTTAACCTACAATACTACCTTAGAGGATCCGGGCTGACAAAATGTATTAAAGTCAACCTGACCCGTGATCATACATTGAGTTGCATCTGCACGCCTAAGTAGAGCACGCGTGCACTTATGAGTATACTAATTAAAGAAGATGAGTCATGCATCATGGACCTCACACATGATGTGGGCCTTTATGATTTTCAATGGAGATAAAAGTTTGATACTCTGGTAGACCGTGATGGATCATGTTCTTGCACTCAGAAATTGTTTGCGTCACACTAATATTAGTCGAGTGGAACTATCTAATTTGAGGGACCCGCTTTTGATGCGTTCGTTACAAACAAGATAATGCGTTCGTTACAAACAATGGATGGTTAAGATGGAGAATAATCAATGGATCAACAGATAGGCATCAGATAATCAGAGGTTAGAATCATCCAAGCAATCCGATTTATGATCCATCTATGGCAGGGCTCACAAGTTTGACGGTTTTCTTTGAGTTATATATATATATATATATATATATATGTATGCAGCATTAACAATTTTTAGGAGTTAACCATCGCACAAGAAAATTATCATTATAGGTCTCAGCTTTTATCCATTGGCTTTTATAAAGATAAAAAACTTATCTTTCCAAATTAGACCTTTAACGTATGAACAGAGCATTTGAGAACGAATATGCCTACTTTTCAAAGTGATTTTTCGTTTCTATATGCCTATAGCTACAGTTATAATCTGTAACCATAAATAGCATAGCAATCGTCCTCAAATGCTATGTCCGTACATGTAAGGTCTAAGTTGAGAAAGTAATTTTTGGATCCTTTATAAAAGATGTTGGATAAAAGGTGAGGTCTCCCATCACACTCTGGTAGAGCACCTCTGACTAGAGCTGGGCATCGGACCGAGTCGACTCGAATTTGCCCTAACCTGACCAGGTTTGAATTTTACATGTCCCAACCTGAACTCGGACAAAACTGGGACCGAGTCTGAGTCAATTGACTCGGTCAAACCTGAATACGTGCTGGTCTGAACCGATCCGAATCCGACTCGGTCAAGAAAACCGAGTCGGATCAGATTGTGCAAGGTTCGGATCCGATTGCTGAACAATAAACATTTGGTGGCCCCAAGAAACTTTTAATGGTGGCCATTCAACAACCATTGTGCAATAGAGAGATGAACGGGCGTGGATACCGGTTAAAATAGATGAACGGAAGGAAGTTGATAGACGGTGTGGATCTAGCATAAAAATCATGGTGGGACCCAACAAAGTTTGACACCTCAAAAGTTGTGCTGTGTAGTTAACGATCTATTTAGGTAGAGAAATCCTGCATATCTTGTTAGCAGAGTCATCAGAAATGATGTGGAAATGACGTGGATCAATGATAATCGACCGCACTGGAATTTCCCGTGTCTTCACCGCAAAGGATCCGCACTCGAAACTTTCATCATCTAGAGCCCACCACCAATTTCTTGCCCTAAAAATTACTTTAATGTGATGATCCCAGCCATCCAAATCAATGGTTGGGAAAATGAACTATCCATTTTAATTGTAATAGTGAATGTCCATTAATTAAACTGAAGTCTGGACCGTCCATCTCTCAGGCCCACCTTTCGTTGCATGTCCCTATTATAAGTCAATCAGATGATCATAACCCTTTGATCAATCAACTGATTATAGCAACCAATGTTCCAACATTGATTCGCACCATTCATTATCAGTGTCAATGTAGGAAACTTCCACAAGTGTCGACTAATGCTAAGCCAATTTACATAAGTTAATGAAGAAGAGGTTATTCCTGCCACATGTGTCAATGTAGCACATGCATTGAACCAAAGCCATTCATTAGGTGGGTCCCACGTGAAAATTCCCTGGTCCAAAAATCTGAACCTCCATCTCCAATGTGTAGGCCCGTCGGCAAACATGATCTTTCATCAGAACCATTAGATTATAATTATCAAGCAAAGGAGTGGAGTGGGCCCACCAGCATCTCTATGAAGGGTAGTTATAAATAGTAAAAACCATACCTGAATCTACTTCTCTGTAGTAGCAAGGTGGAGGACAGTGTTGTCGCCATCATCTTTCATGTGCACAACCTCACCATCGTCTCCGGGCCTCCACCAAAACCTTCAAAGCCTCCAAATGTTTATGCTTCCGTCGGCGGCCCTCCGGATGACAACATTTTCATCACAATCATCTGTGGAATGGGCCATGCTCGGATGACCCGCCAAGCGATCCAGATACCCTCTCTCTCTCTCTCTCTCTCTCTCTCTCTCTCTCTTGGGCGGGAGAGTTTTGAGGAAAAAATCTCTCTTGGGCGGGAGAGTTTTGAGGAAAAATCTCTCTCTCTCTCTCTCTCTCTCTCTCTCTCTCTCTCTCTCGGGCGGGAGAGTTTTGAGCAAAAAATCTCTCTCTATCGAGCGGGAGAGTTTTGGAGAAAAAACGGGTGGTATACCCCTCCGGGTCAAGTCTGTTAGGGTCAGTGCGGATCCATTCGGTCTGGGTATTCGGATTGGATCTATCCGGGTATAGCGCTATCCAAACCTGACTCGAAATTAAATTGGATCTGACCGATCAGAATCGATTAGACTTGATCAGACCATCGGCTCTGTTCGGAATGGTACCGAGTCGGGTCTGGTCGGGTCGGATCCATCGGATTGGGCCCAAGTTGCCCACCTCTACCTCTGACAAATAACACCCCTTTACCTGGAAGCAGATTGCCTATAGCACACGTCGCCTGTGGTGGCTCAAGATCTGTGGGGCCACCATGATATATGTGTTTTATCCACGCCGTTCATCTATTTTTTAAAGATAATTTTAGGGCATGAGACCAAAATGATTAAGATATAAATTTCAAGTGGGCCACACCATTGAAAATAGTGGGATTAAACGTCAACGGTTGAAAACTTCTTAGGTGGTGTTTGGCGCAGGGCATTAGACGGGGTTAGATGGGATGGAATTGCATTTGATCCCATGTGATTCCATCCATCATTTGGAGAAGAGGAAAAAGGCTGGATTACGTGGAATGGAATTGCATTTAGATGTGGAATTGCATCATGTCCCACTCGGGATTTCCGTGGATTTTGAAATCCAATACACATGTGGGCCTCACATTGATGCATGCGTTTATCCATGCTGTCCATCCATATACACTGTTTACACCGGACATTATGGTTATAAACGTGTACAAGTGAATGACATCCCTTTTGAATATGGTCCGTTGATTACAATTTCACGGTCCACCAAACATGATTTTGCTTAATCCTGCATTTTCCTGCAAAAATATTATCCCGGATTGGATGGCTACAATACCATGCTATTTCCAGGCTTGCAATCATTGTGCAATAATGATATTAATCTCATCTAATATAATTCAATATCATTTAATTCCACATACCAAACATGCCATTAATTAAACATAGGGGTGTACATCAGGCCGAATCGAGTTGAACTGGGCTCAACCCGGCCCGGCTCGGTCACTAGCTAAACCAGCCCGAACTCGGCCCGGCCCAGTCATTGTACCAACATGTCCGGCTCGGTCAGTAATCGGGCGAGTTCGGGCCAGTTTCGGACCCACGATTTAGACGGCCTTGATTTTTTTACTCTGCTCCATCTACTCCATGGGAAGAGCTTTGGCAGGTAACTTGAACGGCTTTGATTTTTGGGAAGAACTTTTGTCATAGATTTTTAGGAATTTGCTCCATCTACAAAGGGACCCATGATTTGGACGGCCTGGATTGCTGTAAATGGTTAGGGTAACTGGGTAAGAATTTATATATATATATATATATATATATATATATATATATATATATATATATATATATATATATATATATATAAAAGTCGAGTCGAGCTAGGCCGAGTCGAGTTTTAGGCTGAGTTGGGCCGAACTGGAACTTATTCGAACTCAACTCGAACTCAGTTTCAAGCCGAAGAAAACGGTCCATCTGGACCCGAACTCAGTTCTGAGTCGGGCCGAGTCGAGCGAGCTAATAGGGATAACCCGGTTTGTGTACAACCCTAATTAAACGTCCACAAAAGTTTTGGTTCAAGTTCATATTTCTAGTTTTCCTCCGGGTCTATGTGATCCTATGAACAGGTTTGGTGACAAATAAAACATCAATGTGGGCCCTATGAAGTTTTCAACGGTGGGCATTCAATCCCCACTGTTTTCAATGACCCGAAAAAACAGATGGACGGCGTGGATAAAACACATACACCACAGTAGGCCCCACAAAGAACGATGCACCGTACTCATGCACACTGAAATTGTATGTACGGCATACATATTCACTACTTTTGACCGTCCAAAGCCTGGGCCTCATCAAAGATGGGCCATAAGTCAATAATCACACTTAATGTAAAGGCTAAAACAAGAGATAATCAACGGCTCAAAAGCAATGTCAATGCCTATCAAGCAGAGGTTAGGACCACCAACTCAAACTGATTTTTGAGCTATGCCTATCCATGCATGCCTATGGCCCTCATGTTCTGCCCATGCCTGTTCCTATCGTGGACAATATGTCGTAGCGATAGGAACCTTAACTAAAAGCTCTGTAGGCCAACCATGATGTATATGTAACATCCACTCCTGCCATTCTTCTTCACCTGCACATCTTAACAAACGGGCCCCAAAATCAGGACCTGGATTGGATTGTGTACTGCTTTTGCCGGCACTGAGTGTAGTCGGATGATGGACCATGCCTCAAAGTTACCCTCGATAGGACAATCTCAACCTTACAATTTATTATTGATGGACGGTCAGGAGAGAACTACAACAACAGTTATAACATATGTTGCTAGGATCTTCCAACCTGTTATAGTGGTGGAACATACTCTGCCCATATCGATCGAAATTGAAACCAGTGCAGGTGTACCGTGCAAAGGTGGAAGTCTCTTCCAAGTTATCGAAGTAGGTCTTGAAAACATAGCTGTTATGGTATCTGAGACTTCAAGTTATCTAATGCTTTGAAAACATATAACATCTGTACTATATACAAAGTGATGAGAATGGGGAATACAGATACGAAATTGGCAAAAAATTGCTTGCAACGAGCTTGTAGAATTGTTTTTTTTAAAAAAAAATAAAATAAAAATCAATTGTTTTAATTTTTTTTTTTTAAAAAAAAACTGCCAATTATTTATAGGGCTTTTACTGGGCTGGACCCAAAATCTTCTTGGCTAGCATAGGGCAGGCCTGAAAAAAATATATAAAAGTTGTTCATGATGGTTTATGTACTCATGACCAACACAGCCTGACTTATGATCACTTGCACATTCTAAATTAAAACTCAAATTAGGATCTCAAGTTATTCAAATATAAGTTAAATGGAAAAAAAAAAAAAATTTAAAATTGCGAATCCAAGTCAATCATGTATTTTTTATCACCCATATATGTTAGTATATATGTACATATACAAAAGCATAAGCGCATTCAGTGTGCTTCATGCCATTATCTCATGTATTTATTTTAATTGAACAGTTGATAGAAGCTAACAAATAAACTCCATCACTAATATATATATACTGATGGGGTACATGGTCGACATGCATCACGGTGGGGCCCACACAGCTCGACCTCATGGGAAGTTCCCATGAGCTCGAGCGCATAGTACCTTTTCCCATATATATATATATATATATATATATATATATATATATATATATATATAAGTTATGACAAATATAGAAAATAATTTATAATAATAAAAAAAGAAATTTCACACCCGTTTGAAGCTGACTATAAAAGAAGATAAGTTGAATATTTCTTTAGAGTGAGCCATGGACTCAGTCGCTATCTTTTAGATATATAATTCATGCCCTTCGGTTCCTTTGATCAATGCAGCAGGTTTCTTGACGGGCTAACTCTAGAATATAACGTCCGGCGTTGCTATCTTCGGCGTGCACAGGTTGTAGATGAGCTCAACACCCTAACATGAAGAGATGTTTAGTATGCCAAGGAAAAGAAAAGAAAAAGAATTGAATTATATATCTTTTTGCACGTATTGTAGTCGTGCCTCAATGGTCGACTCTTAGGAGTTTCAGCGAGGTCAGAGGTTCGAGCATCCCTTGTGGTGCGAGCGCGTGAGAATGTGTGTAGCAAAAAATAATAATATTTCTATTAAAGGGAAAATTGAGCTGGTCCCTCACATGGGAAAATCAGCGTCATCTCCAAAGAGGTAGGTTTCTAATTTGAGTCAGATTGTTACGACTTGGGTTTTGGCGGTGGACGTGGGATCGAGTGAAGAGGCAAGGTGAAGGAAGAATGGATTTAGGTGTCTTATTTGGTCGACCAATGGTGAGAGAGAAACTATAGAATTGTTAAAGGGATCTAATCCCTGCTACAGACAGCTGTTTGGAGATAAACTTCATGTCCTTGCATTCATTCCTTTTTCATTTTTATAAACTCTAGTTACAACTGATTCAATTACACCCAACTTTGCCCACTACACAGACGTGGGGATGTCTTTCCTAAAACTAGGACTTAAACAAGGAAACTACCTAAGACTCATGCATGAATAAGGAACTAATACAACCAACTACTAACCTCACTTGTAAACATGCCTAAATACATGCAAACAGAATGACACGTACAACTGACCACTTCTGATGATTAGTTTATAACATCCCCTCCTCCTTAAAAAGAGCCCTTACCCTCAAGGGCTATATCTGGAAACATCATCTTCAATTCTTCAAGATTTTTTAACATGGCATCTGTAGGAGATAGACCCACCCAATTCACCAATGCTTCAGCTTTTCCTCTTCTTGTGCACTTATCTAGTATTGCTTGAGGATTTGGAATTATTCGAGACTCTTCATTTACTTCAAGAAGTTGTTCGATCACCTGCTTAGCATCCCCAATTTTGGGTTTAAGCAATGAAACATGAAACACCGGATGTATCGATCTTTGAATCTTTTGGTAAGTCAAGCTTGTAAGCAACGCAACTAATCTTCTCTATTATCTTGAAAGGCCTGTAATACTTGGGAGCGAGTTTCATATTTTTCTTGAGAGCAACGAAAGCTTACCTGTAGGGTTGGAGTCTAAGATAGACCCAATCTCCTACAGAGTAATCTTTTTCTCTGTAAGACCCATCATAAACCTGTTTCATACAAGACTGAGCTTTCTTCAAGGCCTCACGCAACTCCTTCAGTACCTTGTCCCTATGAAGTAGCTCATCTTCCACAGCTTGTACCTTTGCAATGCCGAAAATATAAAATAATAAGGTTGGAGGGGTGCGGCCATAAATTGCCTCGAATGGAGTCTTCTTGATCGTTGAATGCCAACTTGTATTATAGCAATACTCTGCCCATGTTAGCCATTGCATCCATTCTTTTGGTTTGGTTCCACTGAAACAGCGGAGATACATCTCCATGGTACGATTGGTTATCTCTGTCTGCCCGTTGGTTTACGGGTGGTAAGAGGAGCTAAAATTGAATTGGGTCCCATGCAGTTAGAAAAGCTCCTTCTAAAATGCACTTATGAAAGTTGGGTTTCGATCACACACTATAGATTCAGGCATACCATGAAGCTTGAATATTTGATCAAAGAAAACACGAGCAACCCCTACAGCCGTATATGGATGCTTCAATGGAACAAAATGACTGTATTTAGATAGGCGATTTATTACCACAAAAATTATTGACTTACCTTGAGAGGGTGGAAGTCCCTCCACGAAGTCCATACTAATATGCAACCAAATTTGTGTAGAGATTAGAAGAGGTTGGAGAAGTCCATCCGGTTGTTTGTGCTCAACCTTGTTTCGCTGACAAACATCACACTTCTTGATAAATTCTTTGAGTTGTTGCTTAAGCCTGGTCCAGTAAAACACCGCCTTCAAGCGCTAGAGTGTTTTGACTAATCCTTCATGTGTGCTATTATGGAACTGAGATAGTATATCCTGCAAGAGCGGAAAGTCATCTGCAAGGTAAATGCAATCTTTAAAAAAAAAAAAAGCACACCCTCATAAAACCTCCATGGGCCAATGGCATTATCTGACAAACATAGCTGGACTAATCGTTGGAGCTTGTGGTTAGATGCAACTTCTTTTCTAATGGTTGAGATCCACCGTGGAATGAGAGAAGAAACAGCTGCAACCTCTCCTTCGTAGTTGCTTCGGGATAGCGCATCCGCCACTATATTTTCTCCCCCTTGTTTGTACTTTATGGTGAAGTCGAACCCCATCAGTTTGTAGAGCCAATTTTGTTGTGCAAGGGTGGTGATCTTTTGCTCCCACAAGTACTTAAGGCTTCGCTGATCCGAGCGGACAATAAAAGTTCTTCCAAGCAAGTATGACCTCCATTTTTAGACCACAGAGACTAGTGCAAGCATCTCCTTGTCATAGGTTGACATGAGGAGATTCTTCCCACTAAGAGATCGGCTGAAGAATGCTATCGATCTCTTGTCCTGTAGTAAGACAGCGCCAATTCCTAACCGAGATGTGTCGCATTCTACCTCAAAGTTTTTAGAAAAATTAGGCAAGGCTAGAACTGGTGCCCTTGTCATTACTTGTTTCGAGTTTTTGAAAGCTTCCTCAGCAGCTTGGGATCAGGCGAACCCATCTTTTTTAAACATTTTTGTAAGAGGCCTAGTTATTTTTCATAGTCCTGAATGAACTTACAATAATAACCGGTGAGGCCAAGGAAACCTTGAAGCGCTTTGGGTGTAATCAGCTCGGGCCAATTAGTCATAGCCGCAACCTTCTCAGGATCTACCGCCACTCCTTGGCGAGTAATGATGTGGCCCAAATAGGCTACCTATGTGTCACCAAAATGACACTTTTTCTTTTTCACAAATAACTTGTTAGTTCGTAAGATATCAAAGATCACCTTTAAATGTTGTAAATGGTCATCCCATGTCTTGCTATAGATCAATATATCATCAAAGAAAACAAGGATGAACTTACGGAGACGACCGCGGAAGATGTCATTCATGAGGGCTTGAAAAGAGGAGGCTGCATTTGTCAGGCCAAATGACATGGCTAGAAATTCATAATGCCCGCTATGTGTTCGAAAAGCTATTTTGTGGATGTCTTGTAGGTGGACTCGAATTTGATAATTGCCCAAGCATAAGTCTAGCTTGAAGAAGAAGAGAGCACCATGCAACTCATTTAGTAGCTCGTCGATCACAGGAATTTGAAACTTGTCTTTTATGGTGACCTTGTTGAGAGCCCTATAGTCGATGCACATCCTCCATAACTCATCATGTTTCTTGACTAGTAACACAGGTGAAGAATAAGGACTCGTGCTAGACCGTATGACTCCTAACTTCAACAGATCACTCGCCAATTTTACAATCTTTGTCTTTTGAAAATAAGGGTACCGATACGGGCGTACGTTGACAGGTTCGGCCCCAGCAAGGAGTGGGATGTGATGATCATGCTGGCATGGTGGTGGGAGACCGACTAGTTCAAAGAAGACATCTACATAATCATTCAATATTGCAAGGAGGGTGTTGTTGATTGTCTTAGCTTGTAAAGTAGCTATTGTATTAAGCAGTAAGACCACTCCCGGGCACCCCTGCTTTAATACCTGTTCCAGGCAAAAGTTTTCTATGAGCTTGTCTTGTGGAGATGCTAAGCCTTGCAATGAGATTTCTTTTCCCAAAACTGTGAAATGCATTTGAAGGTTGGAGATTATGGGACCCAAAGTCCTAAGCCATTGGGTACCGAAGACAATCCCATATCCTATTGAGAATATGGAGCCACATTGGGCCGCCTTCGATCGGTCGTAGGACGGCTACGACCGGTCGTAGGACCTGTTCGACCGGTCATGGATCGGCTCGACTCAAAGTCCAGCGATGCTGTTTTTTGCTGTTTTGGGCCCTAGGACCGGTCGTAGGGGTCTAGGACCGGTTGTAGGGGAGCTAGGACCGGTCGTAGGTTATACAGATTGTTTCCGAAACTGATACGGATTGCGGATTTTGGTGTCGCCTTTCGCAAGGGTGTGGAAGGAAAGTTATCTAAACTATAAATAGGGGTTCCTAGGGCTTTTCTAGGGAGATGAGAAAGAGGGGAAAGTAATTTTAAGGTGTGGGCTAAGGGATTTTTTTATATTCTTCCAAGGGAGAGGTTAGTATTTTGCCTTGTAATCTTTGTTTCTTCATAGTGGAAGTTTGCATCCGTGATTTTTTATCCTAGTTTGGAATTTTTTCACGTATATCTTGTCTTGTGGTTTGTTTGGATTACTTTGATCTGTTTCCAGTTTATATTTCTTTATGTTTATCGTTTGTGGGTGAGGCCTGAGATTGGATCTCGGCCCACTGCGTTGTTGGCGTGCTGCGCAACAACTGATATCAGAGCTATTGGTTTAGTTCTATTGGGAGTGATGGCGGAAGATGAAAAAACTAGAATTGAGAAGTTTAATGGTTCAAACTTTACCTTCTGAAAGATGCAGATGGAGGATTATCTGTATCAGAAGGACCTCTACATTCCTCTAGAAAGAAAAGAGAAGAAACTAGAAAAGATGACAGATGATGAATGGTTTTTATTAGATAGGAAGGCTTTAGGAACGATCCGACTCTCTTTGTCTAAGAGCGTCGCCTTTAATATATCTAAGATGAAAACGACAAAAGAATTAATGGAAGCCCTAGCCACCATATATGAAAAGCCCTCAGCATCTAACAAGGTTCATCTTATGAAACAGCTATTCAACATGAAGATGTTAGATTGTGGGAGCGTGACTGAACATCTAAACGAGTTTAATACAGTCACGAGCCAGTTGAAATCCGTTGGCATCATTTTTTATGATGAGGTCAGGGCGCTATTGATCTTATCCAGTCTGCCAGACAGTTAGGATGATTTGGTGATTGTTGTGAGCAATTCTTCAGGGTCGACAAAGCTGAAATTCGATGATGTGGCCGGTCTAATTCTCAGCAAAGAATCTAGAAGGAAGGCATCAGGAGTTTCAGGGGATTCAGGGAATGCTCTAAACGTTGAAGGAAGAGGAAGATCGCAGAACAAAGGAGGCAATAAACACGGGCGTTTTAAGTCGAGGAAGAAGTCCAAGGGACCGAAAGAAAAAGACAGGTGTTGGCATTACGGCAAGAAGGGGCACATGAAACGTGATTGCAGGGCGCTTAAGAAACAAGATGAAAGCTCTCAAGGTGGGAAGGATTCAGTGAATCTGTCTAAGGAGAGAGACACAGAGGTGTTGATCTTGTCTCTTGATGCGATGAATGAGTCATGGGTTATAGACTCGGGTGCTTCATTTCATGCCACTTCATGTAAGGAAGTTCTGCGTGATTATGTGTCAGGTGACTTTGGGAGAGTCTACCTAGGTGATAATGAGCCATACAGTATTGTTGGAAAAGGGGACGTTCAGGTCAATCAGAAAGATGAACGGTTTTGAAACTGAAGGATGTCATACATGTATCGAGTTTGAGAAAGAATCTAATCTCAGTGGGGAAATTAGCCGACACTGGTTATGTGACAACATTCACCAGTGATTCCTGGAAGATCACAAAAGGTGCCTTGGTGATATCTCGAGGCAAAAAAGGAAGGTACTTTGTACGTAACTTCAGGATCGTATAGTTCACTCGCAGTCACATCAACTGGAGTGAATGGGCAGTTATGGCATCAGAGGTTGGGACATATGAGTGAGAAATGGATGAAAGTGCTATTGTCAAAAGGGAAGCTACCAGAGCTGAAGTCTCTTGACTTGGAATTCTGCGAGGACTGCGTATATGGCAAGCAGAAGAGGGTAAGCTTCAAGAAGATAAGACGCGCTCCAAAGATGCATCTATTGGAGCTTGTACACTCTGACGTGTGGGGACCGGTATAGGTATTATCTCTTGGTGGCTCACGTTATTTTTTTTCCTTTATTGATGATGCTAGTAGAAAACTGTGAGTTTATTTCTTAAAACATAAATCTGATGTATTTGATGCGTTTAAGAAGTGGAAAGTTATGGTAGAAAATGAGACAGGTAAAACAGTAAAGTGTCTCAGATCAGATAATGGGGGAGAGTATTGTGATAAGAGGTTTGAGGAGTATTGTGCAGCAAGTAGAATCAAACATCAGAAAATGATTCCAGGGATACCGCAGTAGAATGGTGTAGCTGAGCGCATTAACAGGACCATCCTTGAGCGCCCCAAGAGCATGAGGTTACATGCAGGGTTGCCCAAGACCTTTTGGGCAAATGCTGTAAAAACTGTCGTATATTTTATCAATAGAAGTCCCTCAGCACCATTGGATGGTGGGCTACCAGAAGAAACGTGGACTGGGAAAGAAGTGAACCTTACACATCTCAGAGTATTCGGTTGCACTTCATATGTTCACATTGATGCAGAGCACATAAACAAGCTGGATGCAAAGTCTAGGAGGTGCACGTTTATAGGCTACGGGCAGGATGATTTTGGCTACAGGTTTTGGGATGCAGAAACTAGGAAAATCATCAGAAGCAAGGATGTAGTCTTCAATGAAAAAGTGATGCATAAGGACAGTGTGCAAGAAAATAATGCCAAGAAAAAGGAATTTGTAGAGTTGGAAGAGTTACTGGACATGCGTGTTACAGCGCCACAGGATGATCGTGTACAGGAGCATTATGAGACAGAGCCACAGACACCAGTTGTGAGGAGGTCTACTCGGGAGAGGAGACCCAAGGTCCAGTACTTACCCTCCTTACATTATCTACTGCTGACAGATAATGGTGAGCCAGAGTGTTTTGAAGAGGCATTACAGTCAAATACATGGGTTAAGTGGGAGCAGGCCATGGATGAGGAGATGGACTCTCTTGAGTCTAATTGTACATAGGAGCTAGTCACTCTACCCAAGGGTAAGAAAGCTCTTCATAACAAGTGAGTTTACTGTCACACCCCAAACGCAGAAATCGGGCTCACAAAATTTTCGATCGCCGAATCCGGCGCCGACAGCCTCCGTAGAACCCCATTTTTGGCTCCTATCACCCATTTGTCAAGTTCTGATCCTAGGATGCTACGAGGAGGATTTTCAACGTCCGTTTGATTCGTAATAAGCATAACCAAAGACATAACCCACAAACAACAACCAAGAAATCCATTACATTTTCACTATGATCAAAAACTTTACAAGTACAATGAGCATAAAGGAAAATACAATGGTAAAGAACAAAAACTACAAAATGATTTGCAACGTGCTCCTGCCTCAGTGCTGCTGTGAACCAATGTCACCTGCACGCAACAGTCGTGCATAAGCTTATAGAAAGCTTAGAGGGTGGTAAAAGTGTGTGCGCAAGGTAGTAATGTGATCATTCAATGTCAGAGTAATGCGAAATATGCAGATGGATCCATAATATCATGATCCGTACCAAGGCTATGCGATTGAAGACATGAATGATATCGGTCATCCCAAGGCCATGCGATGTGCAATGCAACTCAAGCATATAGATCCTCATCTATATCCACACATCAATACAGCTCAAATATGGAATATCACCGGGGTCTAGTACACTCTAAACCAGATTACCGCCACATCGCACGCAATAAGGTAAGTGGAAGAGACCTCACTATCCGTCTGCCAATATTGGGCGCGACTCGTCGATAGCGGACCCATTCCTCGAGCTGGTCAGACTCAGCCTAGGATTACCCCCTACACTCGGGCGGGTAAGGCCACACCCATTCCAACCAACCATGACACAGTAGAGAGCACAGCCAACTGGTATTCGGCACTCAGCGCTCATCTACCCACTCGGTCTAGATGTTGGAACAACCTCTTGGTACCATAAGGGTTTAAGGACTTTCACCCAGGGATATCTATAGCACCCCATGTAGAACAAGATTTTCGGTATCCAATCCTGCCAACCACGATGCGCCTGTGGAGGCTATGGCCCTGATGTCGCTAGGGCGTACAATAACCATGTCACACAAATGTGAAATGCATGATTCACGCTATCCAGTCATGCAACAAATCCTGCGTATATCGTGCGCTCATGTAGGGCAACACCGCCTAACCAGGAGCCCATAAACAACCTGCCCGAAGGTATATGCTATGATCTGTAAATCCTCATATCAAGCATACATATGATGCGTATGATCATGGGTCATGAAACTATACTAAACATGTAAATGAGTGATGAACCATTCTTATAACGCAGATGGGCCTAGACGGCTTATACACAGTAAGTACGGCCCAGTAATGGGCCCTATGGAGAGTCGTAATGTGGACATCCAACCAACATTACACTCGCAATGTGGACGTCAAACCAACATTACATCCAAGGCACGATCTTTGTAAACATCGCTACTTAGTCTATAATGGAATTACACATTGCAATGGATCGTAGGTTCTTCCCATTAGACCTTACATATATATCAAATGGGCCATATCTTATGGGCCTTCTATTCATCAGATGGGCCACATAAATGGGTCATACCAATGGGTCTTATGCGCATTGCAATGGGTCAAAACCCGTGGGCCTTGGATTGCATCAAATGGGTTTAATCTCATGGGTCTAATATGTATCAAATGGGCCACACCAATTGGGCCCCCCACATGTACATCAAATGGACCTCAACCCATAGGCATTATATGAGTTCAATGGCTTAAACCCCTAGGCCTTATGGTACATCAAATGGGCCTAAACCCGTAGGCCTTGCATAAACCAGATGGGCCTAAACCCATAGGCCTTGTATAAATCAAATGGGCCTAAACCCCTAAGCCTTAAACAAATCAAATGGGCCTAACCCATAGGCTTTAAATAGATTAAATGGGCCTTTCCCAACATAGGTGGTCCACCCAATCATCACTCCCTAAAATGATTTTTACCAAGTAGGTGGACGGTCTGGATGCATCACATGCATCATGGCGGGTCCCACTGTCCAGTGGACAGTGCGGATAGAGCACATACATCACAAAGGGCCCCCCACCATCCGCTGGACAGTGGAGACAACACATACGCAAGGTGGGGTGCCACCGTCCGCCTGGACGGTGGTCTTGAAACACATACAACATTGTGGGTCTCATGTGGGGCCCACTGTAATATTTATTTGACATCCAACCCAATGATAAGGTCAAACAGATCTGGTTGAAGGAAAAGGGAAAATTTCAGCTTGGTTCAAAACTTCTGTGGGCCCCAAAAGAGATTTCAATGGCAGATATTCAATTCCACTGTTTCCTATGGTGTGGGCCACCCAAGTTCTGGATCGAGCCAAAATTTGGAGGGGCCCCACCTGAGGATGGGACCCACCCCATGAACAGATTGGATGACAAACAAACATTACGGTGGGGCCCACAAGCAGGTCCGTGGGCCCCTGCGTCCGTCCACCCTCCTCACGGCTGCACGCAGCAGCGTGCAGCTGCTGCCATTGTCAGGGAGGCAGAGGGTCTGCCTCTTGCTCATCTTTGGAAAAACCCATTTTTTGGGAGTTTTTCACACGTGGGGCCCGCTAAAATGAAATCCGCCCGGGCCATTGCGTTCTTCAGCTCGCAACCATTCCAACGGGTCTAATATACAGTATTTTCTATGATTAGATAATAAAATAAATTGAAAAATAATATTTTGAAAGGTAGGGATGCAACCCACCATGCTATGGCCCACCTGATCTCCCAATCAACCCCAACTATTGGCTCAATGCCTAAAATTTGATGGAGAATGGAATGGACGGTGTGGATTTCATACTTACATCAAGGTGGGGCCTAAGCAAGTGGACCACCCCAAAAAGTGCCTTTTTTCTCTTTCTTTTTTTTTTTTGTTTTGTTTTGTTTTACAAGCAGGGACGTCCAGCGTCCCAGACGCTGGACGGTTCAGTCCTCACATTGCATTGTGGTGGGCCCTGTTGAAGTGGGCCACCACTAATGGATGATGTAGTTATAATATTTACGGTGAGCCCCACTTGAAGAACACTTGGACACAATGCCTAAAGGTGGGGTCCATTCAAGTGGGCCACACAATCCCTATTGCATAAAATAAGATAAAATAAAATAAAAAGAAATAAAAGAGAGAGAGAGACATGGAGAGTGGGACACGCCTTGTGATGGAGGGACCCCGACATTATGGGCCCTCCCTTAAAAGCAAATCATACAATCAAAAGGGTCCCTCAACACATGGGACCACCAAGATCGAGAATCAACGGTGGAGATCCTCTCTCCACCAAGATGGACGGTCTAGATGACCTTTTGCAATGAAATAAACATCATGATGGGGTCCATGGAGAATGGCCCCATCATGAAATGATCATGATGATCCAAGTGGGCCATCGGCCTCATCTTAGGGTCCCAAGTGAGATCCACACTATGGATCGGTGGGCCTCACTTGGCCCATCATAAAAATAAGAAAAAACTATCCTATAGAGGCACCCACCGTCCGATCTTCTTGCTCCTAGGGGTTCCTTGGCACCTTAGCTTCAACTTCAATGGATGAGATGAAAAATGGAAGGTTAGGATGGGGAGATCATGGGTGAAGAGGTGGGCCACACTTGGAGTTTAGGAAGCTTGGAGAAGTTCCATACGTATGGAGCTTGGAAATTTTTGTTGCTTGGAGATTTGAAATGAGAAAGAGAGGAGTTGTAAAGGGAGAGAGAGAGAGTGATGGATGGATGTGGTGAGTGATGGTTGTGTAAGAAGGTCTTAACTTTTGTGGCCTTTTGTGTAAGAGAGGTATGGGAGGTGTAAGAAAAGCTTGACTTTTGAGGCCTTTTGTGTAAGAGAGGTATGAGAGGTGAAGACTTTTGTGGTTGCTTGGGAAAAGGGGTGAAAGTGATGTGTACTTGACATGTACTTGACATGTGATGGATTAATGGATTGATTGATTGATGGGATTAATGTGATTGATGTGACACATCGTAGAGATTTCCTTAGGTTTCGCAACGCGCGGCGTTTCCTCTCATCGAACGTCGGTCTACAACTCTTGACCAGGGTATCGCCTCGGCGCGCAAGTCGTGACATTGGAACCGCAACGACGGCGCGGTCGCTATGGTATTGGTCTCGGGTTGAGTCGACTCGGGTTGTCGGTATATGAATCAGGGTCGCGTGTCAATATCGGTTAAGGGTCGAAGGTTGCTGAAATTCGACCGGTAAGACCGTGGAAGTCAACGAAAAGGTACAGACCAAGATACGGGTCTTACATTTACAGACTGAAGGAGGAGCATAATGGTTCGAAACGGTATAAGGTGAGACTGGTTGTAAAAGGGTTTCAATAGAAGGCAGGTATCGATTTCATCGAAATATTTTCACCTGTGGTGAAAATGTCTACGATTCGTATGGTCTTGAGTATAATGGCTACAAAGAACTTATATATAGAGCAGCTAGATGTTAAGATAGCCTTTCTTCATGGGGACCTTAAAGAAGAAATATATATGCATCAGCCGACATGATACGTGGCACCAGGTAATGAGAACAAGGTGTGCAGACTAAAGAAAAGTCTATATGGCCTAAAGCAGGCCCCGAGGCAGTGGTACAAGAAGTTCGATAGTTTCATGTCGAAAAATGGTTTTAGGAGATGTTATGCAGACCACTGTTGTTACTTGAAGAAGTTTGATACGTCATACATCATCCTTCTTCTGTATGTTGATAATATGCTTGTTGCTGGTTTAAGCATGAAGGACATCTCAGATTTCAAAAGACAACCGTCTAGAGAATTTGCCATGAAGGATTTAGGAGCTGCAAAATAAATCCTGGGCATGAGGATAAAACGTGACAGGAAAAATAAGAAACTGGTTTTGTCACAAGCAGAGTACATAGCCAAGGTACTTGATCGATTCAATATGGGAGGTGCTAAGTCGGTTAGCACTCTATTAGCCAACCACTTCAAGCTATCTAAGGAGCAAGGTGCGAAGACGCAGGAGGAACGAGACTACATGGCTAAAGTCTCATACACGTCAGCGAATGGGAGTCTCATGTATGCTATGGTAAGCACGAGGCCAGATATTGCTCAAGTAGTGAGAGTTGTTAGCAGGTTCATGAACAATCCCGGGAAGGAACATTGGAAATCTGTAAAGTGGATCCTCAGATACCTGGTGGGTACTAAGGATGTAGGGCTGTGTTATGGTGGATCGAAAATCAAGATGCAAGGCTACGTAGATTTAGATTTGGCAAGAGATATCGACAACAGAAGAAGCACTACAGGTTATGTCTTTACTCTGGGCAGTGCTGCAGTCAGTTGGGTCTCTCAGTTACAGAAGATAGTATCTATCAGTACGACAGAAGCAGAATATGTTGCGGTTACAGAAGCATGTAAGGAGATGGTGTGGATGCAAGGTTTTATGGAAGAGTTGGGTAAGAAGCAAGTAGATTGCAAGCTGTACGGTGATAGTCAGAGTGCAATACACTTGGCTGAGAATTCAGCCTTTCATTCAAGAACCAAGCATATTGTCATCAGATATCACTTCATACGTTCGTTACTAGAAGATGGATCGATTGTTCTGGAGAAGATTCATACAAGTGAGAATCCTGCAGATATGTTGACCAAGGCGGTCACAAGGGAGAAGCTGAGGCTCTGTTCAGCTTTGATTGGTCTTCAAGCTTGAAGATGGGGAGGTGGTGCACTCCGGATGAAGAAGACGAAGGTTTATGGCAATGTGTCTCAAAGTGAGAGATTATTGAGAATATGGAGCCACATTGGGCCACCTTTTACCGGTTGTAGGACGGCTACGACCAGTCGTAGGACCTGTTCGACCGGTTGTGGATCGGCTCGACTTAAAGTCCAGCGATGTTGTTTTTTACTGTTTTGGGCCCTAGGGCCGGTCGTAGGAGGGTTAGGACCGGTCGTAGGGGTCTAGGACCTGTCGTAGGGGAGCTAAGAGCGGTCGTAGGTTACGCAGATTGTTTTCGAAACTGATACGGATTGCGGATTTTGGTGTCACCTTTTGCAAGGGTGCGGAAGGGAAGTTACCTAAATTATAAATAGGAGTTCTTAGGGCTTTTCTAGGGAGATGAGAAAGAGGGGAAAGTAATTCTAAGGTGTGGGCTAAGGGATTTTTCTATATTCTTCCAAGGGAGAGGTTAGTATTTTGCCTTGTAATCTTTGTTTCTTCATAGTGGAAGTTTGCATCCGTGGTTTTTTACCCTAGTTTGGAATTTTTCTACGTATATCTTGTCTTGTGGTTTGTTTGGATTACTTTGATCTATTTCTAGTTTATATTCCTTTCTGTTTATCGTTTGTGGGTGAGGCCTGACATTGGATCTCGGCCCACTGCATTGTTGGCGTGCTGCGCAACATATCCATCCAAGGGTAACAAGTAGAAGTCTAATAAAAGTGGGGTACCTTGGATATGGAGTAGGACCTGGTTGCACCAGCCTAGGCTGATCAACCATTCCCCACTAGCTATGGCCACTTCAAATGGCCTCCCTTCCAACGCTTAGGCCCAACTTTAGCAGTCAGAGAGCTACTAATAAAATTATGTGTGCTCCCTGAATCCACCAAAATCTTCACTGGTGTTGAAAATAACATACCTTTCAATCTCATAGTTTGAGGAGTATGAGCTCCAAAAATTGCATTGAAAGAGATCTTGAGCGCGCTCTCATTGGCTCCTTCGACCTCTTGTGACCCTTCTCCTCTACTGTCTTCATCCTCCTCGGGCTAGCAAGCTTCAATGATGAATAGGCATTTGCATTGATGGCCAGGGGAATATTTTTCATTGCAGCTGAAGCAAATGCCCTTATCTCTCCTTTCTTTGACTTCTTTTGATGTCATGCGCTTGACTGGATAAGCCTGTGGGGTGCGTGTTAGAGCTAAAGCCTGTTTGAATTTGGAGTTTTCCAGCACCAGTGGTCGGCGGATGGCCTGGTTTCGAGCTTCAAACAAGCGAGCAAAGTTAATCGCTGCTTCCAATGTGGCGGGATTTCCAACCCTCACATCGGCTTGCAAGTTCTCGCGAAGTCCACTGATGAACCAATTAACCTGCTGTATTGGGGTGACTTGACCCGCCTGTGATAGGAGGCGTTCAAACTATGTCTAGTACTCCTCGACACTACCAAATTGCTTCAATTTAATCAAGTCAGCAAATAAATCTTGAAATTTTGTAGGACCGTATCTTGCATGTACTCCTTATTTGAACTCCTCTCATTTCATGACCCCATGAGTCTGCTTGTGAAGTTGCAGCTACATTTGTGCATCCCCTTCCATGTTGAAGGAAGCAAGTACCACCTTCTCTGTGCGCTGGAATTCACAAAACTGCTCCACCCGATAGAGCCAACTTGTAGGATCTTCACTGTTGTTGAATCGCGAGAAGTCAAGCTTGACTAGCTTCAGAGAACTGGAATTAATGGATGTTCCCGTATTGGTTGAGCTGTTGTAGGCCCCCCATTATTGCGAGGTTGAGAAGCTTCTCCCCATTCTCACGGATTGGCTCGAGGTTCCCACCTCGATGACTAAGTTGCAAAGAGCTCGATTATCTTTTCGATGATCTTCTCTTGGCCGGCAGTAAGTGTGTTGAGCTCCTTCTCTAGACTCTCCATTCAATCCTCTATTAGCCCCATCTCTGATACTACAATGTTATGACCTGGGTTTTGGTGGTGGACGTCGGATCGAGTGAAGGGGCGAAGTGAAGGCAGAATGGATTTAGGTGTCTTCTTTGGTCAACCAATGGTGAGAGAGAAACTATAGGATTGTTAAAGAGATCCAATCCCTGCTACAGACAGCTGTTTGGAGATAAACTTTATGTCCTTCCATTCATATTCCTTTCCTATTTTTGTAGACTCTAGTTACAACTGATTCAATTATACCCAACTTTATGCACTACACAGACATGGGAATGTCTTCCCTAAAATTAGGACTTAAACAAGGAAACTACCTAAAACTCATGCATGAAATAAAGAACTAATACAACCAACTACTAACCTCACTTGCAAACATGCCTAAATACATGCAAACAGAATGACACGTACAACTGACCACTTCTGATGATTGGTTTGTAACACAGATCCTTTGGGTTTCAGGGGCTATCAAAGTCAGAGGATAAGAACCATCATCTCGGACGAGTAGTTCCTTTAGCTCAAAGAAGAGTTGTCAAGCCGAGCCGTCAAAATATTGGCTAGGTGGAAATGACTTGTCCTGATATGACTGTCTATAGCAAGGGAAGAGAACCCATGCGGCAAAAGCTCGATTCAGAGCCTCGATCTTCCCCGACATCCTGAGTTGATCAAGTCGACCCCCGCTAGAGGCGATGCAAGAAACCCAGGATCCAACCCGGTCCCAGCCAAATATCTTTCCTACAAACAAGGATAAGAATCCTGGACAATCATGAATCCTCCAGCGTAACGAAGAAGGATTTGGAAGCCCTAATGTACTTTAACGCTCTATATAAACACAATAAGCCTTTAATCAAGGAAAGAGACGTGACACACCCATGCCCTAACTTCCATCATTGCATTCATCTTCTATAAGCCCTGACTTGAGCATCGAAGGCTCTACAACCCACACCCACCCACCCCTCCCCCCCCCCGTTGCTCATATCTATTTTAGCTTTTGCAGATCTGTTGGAGAGCGTAATTCCACATCAACCTCGCATGTTGATCGGATTCTAGTAAGAACACTTTTTTAAAATATATATTTTTCGGTAATGTGTCTGTGGAGCTTGTTCATTTTAGCGAGGCTTAGTACTTAAGGTGATGTCTGAAAAGGATTTGGGATAGGCCCTTATTTGGACCACAAGACATGACCGTTTTCGAGGAGAGAGATTAAACAAGTGTGTATTTATGGCCGTTGCTAAATGTTATTGATGGGCCAGCTGTTATGGACCCATTTCTCATGGTAGAAATGGTTCAACTTCAATGAGCTATACATTAAAGTAATTGAGAAATGGCTACGAAAGGGCCCATAAAATCAAAATTGAATTTTGAGAAATATTTATTAAAAAAATGGTGCCCATTTAGATCCCTATAAAGGTCCAGATTTAGCCATGTTCAGTGAGCTCTACCATGATGTATGTGTTATATCCACACTGTCCATCCATTTTACCTTATCATTTTGGGTAAAGAGTCTAAAAATGAGGCAAATCTAAAGCTTAAGTGAACCACATTATAGAAAGTAATGGGGATTGAACGCATGCCATTAAAGACTTCTGGTCTATGTGACCTCATGAAGGACTCATATTTGGCAGTGACTCCCATGCCAACCTAAGTCCTAGTTGGTGCTAAAAAAAGCTTTGTGGGCCTCACCATGATATATTTGTTTTATCCACACTGTCCATTCATTTTGATAACTCATTTTAGTGCATCACCCAAAATGAGGCAAATCCAAATCTCAGGTGGACCACACCATAGGAAACAATGTTGATTGAACATCCATCATTAAAAATTTCTTAGAGGCCATGGAAGTTTTGGATCAAGTTGATATTTGTGTTTTCCCTTCATGTGTGCAACCAAATCAAGAGGCTGGATGGGAAATAGACATTCCAATGGGCCCTAGAAATTTTGTAATGGTGGGCATTTAATCACCACTATTTCTTGTGGTGTGGTCCACCTAAGATTTAGATATGCATCATTTTTTGAACTCATACCCTAAAATGAGTTGGAGCAATGGATGGACAGTGTGGATATAACACATACATCATGGTAAGGCTCATTGTCCCCTAAAATGAGGTGGGTACTGGAAGGGTAACCACCAAATATGAGTCCCCCGATGAACATGTTAGATGACAAATAAACATCAGGGTCGGTCCTTGGAAGGTTTCAACAATGAGTCTCATTGTCCTCACTCCTTAATGTGGTGTGGTCCACTTAAGCTTGGGATCTGCCTCTTGCCTTAAAATGATCTCACATAATGGATGGATGGTGTGGACATAATACATACATCATGGTGGTGTCAACACACCATATAAGTTGGTGGTATATGGCACACCACTCAATATGCTTCCCTTCCCAGCCCAGCTTATTGATAGCCCTAATATCAAAGGACATATAAGAATTTAGACGAGAAGTAAAGACCTTTAAGCAATTTGGTAAAGCACTCATTAGTCAAAGCTCCTGCTATTAAAATTGTAACACTAAAGTCATTACTGGGTCTATTCACTTTTATGAGCGCATATGACTGATGTTTTACATGCTAATAAGGTCCAAGTGATAGTGGACCCTTGGAGGGGTATTTTTGACATTTTCATCATGAAAGGGTGGTTTTTTGGAGTTAGTTATGTTAGAGTTAAGAGTGAGTTATGATTTTTTTTAATTTTTTTTTTGTTTATATTTTTTGAAAGCCTCCAAGAGAGAAATAGGGTTTTGGCTGTAACTTTTTTACATCCCTGTAATCTTCTCTGAATAGTAGATTGATCGTCGCTTTGTGCTGTTGTTTTTTCCCGTAAGGGTTTTCCACGTAAAAATCATGCAATTTGTATATGTTTGTTTGGATTTTTCTTTTTTCTTGTTTGTTTCAATCCAGATTAAGGTGATTTTTGCATAGCCCGATCTCCAACAAGTGGTATTAGAGCGAGGTTGGTTTGTTAGTTTGGACTTGAAATATGACCTTAAGGGGATTGAATATGAAATTCGAGACAAAAAAATTCACAGGTAAAATTAACTTTGAACGATGGACGTTGAAGGTGAAAATCCTCTTAGTTAAACAAGGGATGCAGTATGCACTCTTTAAGAAAGTACATCATTTAGAATCTATGAAGGAAGAATATTGGGATGAACTTAATCAAAGGACAATTAGTACGATTCAATTATGCTTAGTTGATAAAGTCATTTATAATGTCATAAACGAGACGACTACTTTAGGTTTATTAGCAAAGTTGGAGAGTATTTACAAGATGAAATCCCCCACCAATCATCTTTTTTTGAAGAGACAATTTTATACTTTGAAAATGACGTAAGGGTCAGATCGTCTAAACATATTAACATGTTTAAGAAATTGATTTACAAGATGATGAGTGTTAAGGTGCAGATCGATAAGGAAGTCAAAGCCCCAATTTTGTTAACATCTCTTCCCAAGTCATTCGAGTATCTAATTAATACTATTTTCCATAGTAAGGATGCTTTGGACGTCAAAATCATTATCACAACCCTTCAGTCGAAGCAATTACAATAACAAAGAAACGGTGAAGGTACCTCTACGGATGCGTTATTTACTCGGGAAAGACTGTTTAAGCGAGAAAAGAAAAAACCGCGATGTAGATCCAAGTCAAGAGGTACAAGAAAGTTGAAGTGTTGAAATTATTAGAAAGATGAGACATTTAAAAAAAGACTTATTTTTCAAAACTTGGAAGGATGAGAAGTCAGATGATTCATCGAATGAAGTTAATTCAACTGAATTTGGTGAAAGCTCAGATGGTTGTGATGTACTGTTGATGACCAAGATTGAATTTTTTTTTATTAAGAATTAATCTTGGATATGAGGGTATCGTACCATAATTTATCCTCATCGAAGTTGGTTTACCACATATAGCGAGTATAATTATGAGTCTGTTCTTATGGGCAATAATCATGCCTGTAAGATTATTGGAATTAGTTCAATTCACATTAGGATGTTTCATGGGTGGAGCATACTCTGACATATGTGAGGCACGTTCCATATTTGAAGAAGAATATGATATCTTTGGAAGTTTTAAATGCAATTAATTGAAAGTTTGCCGATTATGATGGTGTCCTGAAGGTTTCAAAAGGGGCTCTTATAGTAATGGAGGCACAGTGAAGCGGTAGTCTTTACCGGTTAATCAGAAATATTATATCTGGTGGAGCTGCAATATCTATAGCGATTCCACGTTGCCACATTTGTCGCATGTACACCTAGGCCAAATGAGTGAGTGGGGTATGAAGGTACTTCTCGATTATAAGTTAATTACTAATTTCAAAAGCTTTGATTTAGATATATGTAAGCATTGCATACATGAAAAATAGTTGATGCTCCATTTTAAAACTAAAAAATATGTCAATAAAGGATAACTTGATTGCATATATTCTGATGTGTGGGGGTGTCATGCCTCAAACTCAGAAACCGGCCTCACAAAATTTTTGATCGCCGAATCCAGTACCGACAGCCTCCGTAGAACCCCATTCTCGGCTCTCAGTGCCCATTCGCTAGGTTCCGATCCTAGGATGCTACGAGGAAGATTTTCAACATCAGTTTAATTCGTAATAAGCATAACCAAAGGCATAACCCACAAACAAAAACCAAAAACTCCATTATATTTTCACTATGATAAAAAATTTTACAAGTATAATGAGCATAAAGAAAATACAATGATGATGAACAAAAGCTCCAAGATGATCTGCAAAGCGCTCCTGCCTCAGCGCTGCTGCGCCCCAACATCACCTGCACGCAATGGTCGTGCATAAGCTTATGGAAAGCTTAGAGGGTGGTGAAAGTGTGTGCACAAGGTAGTAATATGATCATGCAATATCAGAGTAATGCGAATTATACTGATGGATCCATGATTACTATTAGCCGTACCAAGGTCATGCGATGCATGGCATGAATGATGTTGACCATACCAAGGCCATGCGATGCGAGGTGCAAATCAAGCATATGAGTCCTCATCTAAGTCCACATATCAATACAACTCAAATCTGAGATATCACCAGGGTCTAGTACACTCTAAACCAGATCGTTGCCCCATCACGCGCGATAAGGTAAGTGAAAGAGATCTCACTATCCGTCTCCCAATATCGAGCTCGGCTCGTCGATAGCGGACCCATTCCTCGAGTTGGTCAAACTCAGCCTAGCTTTGCCCCCTCCTTTAGGGTGGGTAAGGTCGTACCCCCTTCCAACCAACTACGATACAGTGGAAAGCGCGGCCTCCTGATAATCGGCACTCGGTGCTCCTATACCCACTTGGTCTAGACGTTGGAGCAATATTTTGATACCATAAGGGTTTACGGACTTTCATCCAGGGATATTTATAGCACCCCATGTAGAATAAGATTTTCGATATCTAATCCTGTCAACCAAGATATGCTTGTGGAGGCTACGGTCTTGATGTCGCTAGGGCGTACAGTAACCATGTCATACAATGTGAAATGCATGAATCACACTATCCAGTCATGCAGCAATCCTGCGCATATCGTACGCTCATGTAGGGTAACATCGCCTAACCGGGAGCCCATAAACAATCTGCCCGAAAATATATGTTATGATGAGTTACTTCTCATATCAAGCATACATATGATGCATATGATCATGAATCATGGAACTATACTAAATATGTTATAGAGTAATGAACTATCCTTACAACGTAGATGGGCCTAGACGGCCTACATACAACAAGTATGGGCCTAACGATGGGCCCTAAGGAGAATTATAATGCAGACATTTAACCAACATTATTCGTACAATGTGGACGTCAAACCAATATTACTCCTAAGGCACGACCGCCATAAACATCATTACTTAAACCATGGTAAGGTTACACATTGTAATGGATTTGTGTATATCCTATTGGGCCTTAACCCATGGGCCTTAGCTACATCAAATGGGCCTTATAACATGGGCTTCATATATATCAAGGTGGGCCTCAACCACGGCCATAAATAAATCAAAATGGGCTTAATCATATGGGCCGATCAAATGGGCCAAGTCGAATGGACCGAATCAATTGGGCCAAGTCAAATGGGCCGAGTCAAATAGACCTCAGGTATATCAAATCGGGCCCACCTTTATGTATTTAAGATCCGACATATTCATAAATTATCAAAAAGGTAGATGAAATGAAAATAATTATCAACTTAATTAGAAACTACCGTGGCCCTTAGGAGTTTGAACGGTGGACGTCACGGTCCACTGGTTAAATGGTGGGGTCCACTTGAAACTTTAGATCTGATTTACTCATTTTTCCATGTCATAAAATGATCTCATAAATGATTAGACGGTATAGATGCAACACATGCATCATGGTGGGCCCACCATCCAAACCGTGGATGGTTTAGATAAGACACGCTCATCATGTGGGCTTGTGGGCTTGCTGTTAACAAGGAACAACTAGATAGCTGCTGTACAGGCAGCTTGTTGTACTCTAAAGGGCAGAGGTGGGTCCCACATAAGGCCCACCCTTATATACATACATAAAACATGTATAATATATTTTTAATATATTTATATATATATGCTGCTAGTGCAGCTTTATGTACTAAGAGAGAGAGAGAGAGCAGCCACGTGCTGCTGTAATGAGCAGCATAGCTGCCTTTTTATTATTTATTTATTTATTTATTTATTATTTCTTTTTTTTTTTGCTCTACCACATGACAGAGGTGGTCCCACGCAGGGCCCACTAGAATAGCTACATATATTATATAATATTATATATAATATATATAATATATAATATAATGTATATATATAATACCATATATATATATATAACATACACCTAAAGTCCAGGCCATCTAGGGCCTGGACGGTCACACAAATCAAGGAGGGCCCTACACCTGGGGTGTGTCCCACCGTCAGATGGACGGTGGATACAATACATGCATCATGGTGGGGCCATCTTAAACGGATGGGCGGCGTGATTGGGTCCCACGGACCCAAGAGCCGTACACACTTCACCATTAGCTACTCCCTACTAGGGAATCCAAGACCTCAGGGTTGCAACGAGGTACCTCCATTCGGTCTGCCAGTTGAGCTATGGATCTAGAGTGCACACTTACCAAGGAGGGCCCCCACACAAACGTGGGTCCCACCATCAGATGCCACCGTCAGATGGACGGTTCGGATAGAACACATACAGTGGTGTGGCCCATCAAAATGGATGGGCAACGTGGGTGGGTCCCATGGACCCCACCGTCACTCACACCCCCTGTCAGTACACATTCCATGTTAGCCACCTCCACAGGATCGGTACCAAGACCTCAAGTGTTGAAACGAGGCATCTTTCACTCAGTCTACCACCTGAGCCATGGACTGGGTGGGTCCCAGCATTGAAACGTGGTATCTTTCACTCAGTCTACCATGAGAGCTAGGGACTGAGTCCTATGTCAGACCACACTTCACGTTAGCCACCCTACTGTCAGTTGGCACTTCACTGTCAGCCACTATGTTCAACGTTCCTAGACGAACGGTGTGGATGTACACCTCAACAATGTGGGTCCCGCATGGCCCACTTGTTTTGAATCAGCCTAATATTTGTGTTTCCCTTTCATTTGGGCCTGTGTGACCTTCCGGTCATGCAGGCCCCAAAAAGGATCAAGGTGGCCCACTTATGTAGATGGCATGGGTAAAATACACACAATATAGGTGGGCCATGATCATAGAGAGAGAGAGGGAGAGAGAGAGAAAGAGAGACATCGACGAGTATGGAGGGGCCCTGCCACTATGGGCCCCTCTTGCATACAAACATACATCAAGGTGGGTCCCACATATATGGACCCTCAAATCAAAAAAAGAATGAAAAATAAAATCTAAGATCACCCACCGGCTTCTTCTTGCACCATAAGTTTCCTTTGCTCCTTAGCTTTGATTCCAACGGAGGAGATGAGGTTTGGATGGTTGAGATGGGAGATGAAAGGGTAGGAAAGGTGGGCCACACTTGTGGCTCTTTGGAGTGGGAGAGCTTGGACGTATGGAGTATTCTCTCTTGCTTGGGAATGAGTTTGAAAATGAGAGAGAGAGAGACTTGTAAAGGGAGAGAGAGAGAGAGAGTGATGGGTGATGGAGTGATGGATGTAGTGAGTGATGGGTGTAAGAGACTTTTGACTTTTGTGGTTTTTGGTGTAAGAAAGGTATGGGCTTGTAAGAAACTTTTTGACTTTGGGGGGTTTCTTGGGGATGGTGAAAAGTGATGTGTACTTGACATGTACTTGACATGATAGAATTAATGGATGTGACAAGTTGTAGAGATTCTCTCAAATTTCGTGGGCCCACATCTCCTGACCAGGGTATCGGATCGGTGCGCGAGTCGCGACATCGGAACCGCTGCGACAGTGCAGTCGCTATGGTACAAGTCTTGGGTTGAGTTGACTCGGGTTAACGACATGTGAATTAGGGTCGTACGTAAATACCAGTTAAGGGTCGAAGGTTATCGGAATTCGACCGGGAAGACCGCAGAAGTCTATGGAAAAGTACGGTCTAGGATTCGGGGCTTACAAGGGGTCATCACCCATTGTTTCTGGAGGATGATCGCCTAACTTTGTCATATTTATAGATGACTTCTTTAAGAGAGTTTGGGTTTATATTTTGAAACATAAATCTGATGTGTTTATCACTTTCAAGATGTAGAAAGTAATAGTTGAAAAACAAACAACGATGGAAAATTTACTTCAAGAGAATTTGATCACTATTACTAGAATGAGGGAACAATCAAACACAATACAATGAGGCATACACCAGAGAAAAATGGTATAACAAAACGTATGAACTAGATTCTTTTAGAAAGGGCTCGAAGTATGTGGAGCAATTCTAGGTTAGGCAAAGAGCTTTGGGGTGAAGTTGTTTTTACAACTTATTATTTGGTGAATTAGTGTCCCTCTACGATTATTTATTGTAAAATTTCTGAGGATGTATGGAGTGATCATGCAGTTGATTAAATTTTTTGTTATGATGCATACTCTCATTTACCATCTGTTGAGAGAGCAAAAAAGTGAACTTTTATTGGATATGGTGATAAGGTGAAAGATTACAAGTTGTTAGACCGTGCTTTATAGAAGATCATTATTAACTTGAACATCAAATTTGATAAGGGTTCATTGTTTCGAAAACATGAGCAAAAGGAAATAAAAAAAGATAATTGTTAATGTGGAATTAGATAATGGTGAGACACTTAAGGAACCTAAGCTACAGGTTAAGGTATAAGAAGATGTGGAGCTGCAACCTGTCAAGAAAAATTCACTGAGGGATCATAAGTTATCATTGAAATACGAGGATGATTGTAATATCGTTACATTTTCTCTTATTACAGATGAGGTGGATCCATTTACTTTTCAAGAAGCTTTAAAAGATAAAAAGATAGAAAAGTGGATGATAGTTATGCATGAAGAGATGAATTTTCTGTATAAAAATTAAACATGGGAACTAATTAAGTTTTTCGTTGGGAGGAATGCGATCAGGTGTAATGGATATTCTAGAAGAAACTAATTAGTTATAATGCCAAATTTATGAAAAATGGATATTGTCACGCCCCAAACTCAGAAATCGGGCTCACAAAATTTTCGATCACCAAATCCGGTGCCAAAAGCCTCCATAGTACCTCGTTCTCGTCTCCCAGCGCCTATACGCCATATTCTGATCTTGGGATCCTACAAGGAGGATTTTCCAACGTACATTTATCCCATAAGAAGTATAACACAAGTTTACCCAAATCACAAAGACAACATCATCATCACATATCCACTAACATAAACATTTGAATACAATGTTGAAAGGGAAATATATATATATCGAAAAGCTCCAGAAGACCGCTGCACGCTCCAAGCTCAATGCTGCTGCAACCTAACGCCACCTACATGCATCTATCGTGCATAAGCTTATAGAAAGCTTAGAGGGTGGTGAAAGTGGGTACGATGTACATGTCAAGCATATAGATATTAGAGTAAGCAGAAATACTGACCAATCCATGAGTCATATAATATCAGAGTATCAGAGTACGGAATGCAGATCATAATGAACTAAATATCAGATGTCGAGGATGTAATACAATATGCAAATCCTAAGAGCCACGAATATTGTCAACCTCATTTAAGCCATATAAATGCAAAAACATAGTAACCCAAAATGCTAAATGTTGTAAATGCAATGCAATATGCGGTGCGAATGAAATGACTAAGCTGGAGTGAAGTCGGGATGATAGTACGTAGTATCGCAGGCTATGGGGTCAATCACAAGGGACTCCTATCTAAACCAGTCTCATACCTAAATTTGGATAGCCGGACTCAATGTGGTAAACCCCTGACCTCAGGTTAGTCCTGCGCCCTAACCAAAATTTTTACCATTATGAAGGTACACAACAATTAGTTGCGCACTACCAGCCTGAGTAGATAGTGAGTAAATGAATAATGAATGAGTATGTAACTCTAGCTCAACAAGTCCACGTATCAGTACTGTACATCTCTGAGATCATCACCGGGCCTAGTACACTCCAAACCAGATTGTTGCCCCATCGCGTACAACCAGGTGAGTGGAAGAGACCTCACCATCTGCTTAGCCAGTAGTCAGCCAATACTTACCCGGCACGTCAATAGCGAACCCATTTATAAGCTGGTCAAACTCAGCCTAGTTTTTTTCACTACGAATCGAGCAGATAAGGCCACACCCCTTTCAACCGACCATGACACAATGCGAGACACAGTGTCGAAACCGCAACAACGGCACAGTAGCAATGATACAAGTCTCGAGTCGAGCCGACTCTGGATACGAGATACGACTCAGGGTCACGCGCAACTACTATCTACGCATTGCAGGTCACAGAAATTCGACTAGGAGGACCATGGAAGACTACGAAATAGTACGAGCTAAGATATGGGTCTCACAACTCTCCCCTCCTAATAAAAATTTTATCCTCAAAATTTAAACCACATCACAACCAATATAAAGCTCACCAAGGGAGAAAAATCTTATCAGAACACAACATACCAACATAATCATATACCTAAGAGATAGGGATAACGCTAACGAATCTCAGCCTCTTGCTCCCAAGATGCCTCCTCAGCATTATGATGACCTCATTGAACCTCAGATCTCGGATCAGAAATAATCGAAACTAGAATACTATGCAGCCTCACAATTTTAACGGTAGGGAGCTATATCAGAAAATTTCTAAGTTATCTGAACTCGGGGATCTAACCATTTTAAGTTCTCTATAATTATCGAGTGTAGGGTGCTATCAATAGATATGTGATGTTATTCTCAGGTGTTCCCAAATTATGTTTTGATATCAACTTTTGTCACTCTCCAAACTCAAAAATCGGGCTCATAAAATTTTTGATCGCTGAATCTTGTGTCGACAACCTCCGTAGTACCCCATTCTCGGATCCCAACGCCTATACGCCAGATTTCAATCCTGGGATCCTACAAGGAAAATTTTTCAACGTACATTTATTCCGTAAGAAGCATAACACAAGCTTACCCAAATCACAAAGACAACATCATCATTATATATCCACTAATATAAACATTTGAATACAATATCGAAAAGGAAATATATATATTGAAAAGCTCCAAAAGACCGTTGCACGCTCCAAGCTCAATGCTATTACAACCTAACGCCACCTAAAGGTATCTATTGTGAATAAGCTTATAGAAAGCTTAGAGGGTGGTGAAAGTGGATGCAATGTATGTGCTAAACATATAGATATTAGAGTAAGCAGAAATACTGACCAGTCCATGAGTCAAACAATATCAGAGTACGGAATGCAGATCATAATGAGCTAAATATCGGATGTAATGATATAATACAATATATAAATCCTGAGAGCCACGAATGCCGTCAACCTCATCTAAGCCATATAAATGCAAAAATACAGTAACCCAAAATGCTAAATGTTACAAATGTAATTCAATATGCGGTGCGAATGAAATGACTAAGCTGGAGTGAAGTCGAGATGATAGTACATAGTACCGCAGGCTATGAGGTCTATCACAAGGGACTTCTATTCAAACCAGTCCTATACCTAAATTTAGATAGCCAGACTCAATGTGGTAAACCTCTGACCTCAGGTTAGTCATGCGCCCCAACCAAAATTCTTACGATTGTGAAGGTATACAACAATTAGTTGCGTACCACCAGCCCAAGTAAATAGTGAATGAATGAATGAATAAGTATGTAACTTCTGCTCAATAAGTCCACGTATTAGTACTGTACATCTCTGGAAACATCACCGGGGTCTAGTACACTCCAAACCAGATTGTCACTCCATCGCGTACAACCAGGTGAGTGGAAGAGACCTCACTATCCGCCTAGCCAGTAGTCAGCCAATACCTACCCGACATGTCAATAACAGACTCATTTATAAGCTAGTCAAACTCAGCCTAGTTTTATCCACTACAAATCGGGCGGATAAGGCCACACTCCCTTCCAACCGACCATGACACAGAGCGAGACACAACGACGGCGCGGTCGCAAGAATACAAGTCTCGGGTTGTACCAACTCCAGAATATGGGATACGACTTAGGGTCACACGTAATTATTATTTACGCATCGTGGGTCACCGGAATTGGACCGAGAGGACCGCAGAATCCTATGAAATGGTACAGGCTATGATATGGGTCTCATAGATATGCTTAAAAGAAAGGTTTTAACTTTTGTAACACCTCGAACATTTCAATACCGGAGTATTGAAAGTTTTTTAGTGTTACCATGAAGTTAACTTAATATGTACATGTGTACGATACCAATCTAGTCATCCTAACCTTACATCCATTCTCCAACACGAATCTGACCGTTGGGAATAATTTTCATTCATAGATCAAGCCATCTGACCGTTAATTTAGATCAAGTTCTCTTTGGGCATTTACTAGGACAATTCTAAAGGTAAGCTTATCTAAGGCTCGGATCTGCTTCATAATTGAGCCCATAACAGAACATGACCCTGCAACACTGATGAACAGATTAGATTGCGTAATGAATGTCATGATGAACTCCACTTGGATCGTAACTTGTATAGTTCCCATGTCAAACTAGAAACCTCTTGCAACAGCCAACACATGAGCAAAAAGGGTGGAAATTCCTAATTTTTCTCTCCCCATTCCAATCACGGAGCCTAGGTGAATCTAGTGATAAACTAACCATTAAAACTCAACCATTTATGGGAAAATTATGGCTATCCAAAGAGGTTTCCACCATAGGCTTACGTCGACTCGTGATAAGTGTGGCACACCTGATGGTTAGATCTACTAAACTATCTGTGTTAAGGCAGTCCGGCCATTCAAATGCAATCTAATTGTCGAATTGGTGAAAACCTACAACTAGGGACCCTAAATAAGATGATATGGCCCACTTAAGCCTTGGATCTGCCTCATCCTTTGGGATTGGCCCTAATGTGAGCCGACAAAGTGAATGGACAGAGTAGATTGATCAGGATCATCCGTGTGGGCCCCAACTTTGACGTGTGTGCATGTGGAGTACGTGCACTCACCGCACACTAGATTGGGAAACCTAGTCAAACCGGGTTTGACCCGATGAAAATGGAGAAAGGGCAGGGAACTTTCTCCCACCCGAACTTGATTCAAACTCACATTGTCCATTCGGCTGAGACGTGGCCCAACATTGGCCACTGATCGGATGATTTGAACCATCCATTGAGAGCGGAGAGTGATCCCAACTAGAACTTGATGGATTTCACTCGTCGAAACTAATGTGTGGGTTCACAATCTGGTCCATAAGCAACTTGTACGGGAGATAAATTTCTGAAAATAATAACTTCGTTTAGACTGCCTTACTTGTAATCCATGTGCGTCTTTGTCTGAGTATCACAATCGTCCATTTGGACGATCTCATCCCCCCATTCTAGAGCAACTTGGGAGCTCCTTTGCTTCGTTTCAAGAATAGCGTGAGATATCATGAGAAGTCGGGCGCGATAGCAAAACTCAGAACCCACCAACTAAGTCATCATGGCTGTCCAAAATATGGACCCCACAATGATCATGTGACCTATCCACACTATCCAGGTGTATCAGATCTTAACATTTGTCATTCCTTGATATGCCATTAACGGCTAGATTATCTTCTCTACCTAGCTTAGGAAACCCATCATTTTCAGTGGGCCCCATTTGCTAATTTAGAACGTCCATTAGGCGGACTTTTATGCCAAGAATCTATTTGTGTGGACACCCTATAGCCATGCAAGATGTTGGACAGATCAGACCTAAGTTTAGAAGAAGATCCACCACTAAAACCGAGCCACCTCCTTCGTTCAAAGAACCGGTTCCACCCCACAACCCACTGCACTGTGTTGCAAATCAAGCCGATCAGATGATGGACCATCCAAAGCTGACCCTTGGCCACTAGAAAAGGAGGGAGGAGAGAAGAAGAAGCGTGTCCAAATAGCCCTCCGCGCCAGCTTACGCAGCCGATCACACAAGACACGTCTCGCATATTGTTATACACAGGAACATTCTGGAATCGCAGACTCGTATAAATTCTCTGCCCCCAACGTTGGAAAATGCATCAGCAGGAAAGAAAAAGAGAAAGAAAAGAAAAGAGAGGAGAAAGAAAAGAAAAAGAAAGAGAAAGAAAAGAAAAGAGAGGAGAAAGAAAAGCAAAACAAAGAGAAAGAGAGAAAGAAAGAGAAAGAAAAGAAAAGAAAAGAAAGGAAAGGAAAAGAAAAGAAAAGAGAGAGAAAGAGAGAGAAAGAAAGAAAGAGAAAAAGAGAAAGGGAGGAAGACATACGTAGAAAGCAATAGGTTTCCAAGGTAAGCCAAACTCGAGGTAGGCCCACATCCAGTTCTTCCTCTTTGGTAGATTCTTTTCCTCTCTTAGAATTCTTTTCTCCTTCCTCTCTCAATGCTTCGATACAAAATTCGAGCTAAGAAGACCAGTCAGTTTAAATCAAATCTAATCATCTAAATTCTTAAATACTAGATTAAGGGCCTAATCCTTCAACGCATAACTACCTTCAAGGAAGGAACAATACTAGCGGCGAGGGTTTTATCCTTTATGCTTACCTTAATTTAAGCTGTTATGATATAATTGTCTTTTTATATGTTTTTATGTTACTATGATTCTTTCCTTGCGATCGTATAATTTTACCACCATAAATTGTCTATCCTTTAAAAATTATGGTATGACTTTAATTATGCATCATCTTTATGAATTTATGTGGGACAATAAATACAAGCCTTGCCTTTGCCTCTACCAATTTTGTTGAGTTAGCCTTTGCTACTCTTTTATATATTGGGTTGGTCATTGCCACCATCCTCTTTATTGAGTTGGCCATTGCCACTCTCTTCTTTATTGAGTTGGTCATTTTCACTCTCCTTTTTATTAAGTTGGTCATTGCCACTCTCCTATTTGTTGAGTTAGTCATCGCTACTCTCCTCTTTAATGGGTTGTCCATTTTCACTCCCCTCTTTGTTGAGTTAGTCATTGCTACTCTCTTCTTTATTAGCATGTGTTATTTACTTATAAGGCTTAGGCATGTGTCTTGATATTCTAGAACTTCCATAATTTAGTTTACATTCTCTTAATGCAAGTGATGTGTTGAAGGTATCACAACTGGTGATTCAATTTTTATATCATGGACGTAACGCACTCTAGGTAGAGACCCTCTTGGTCGACGCATAATTTCATGAGTTTTGGGTAGTGGTGGTGCATAAATTGATGTAAGTAATTCGTAATGCGTGTTACATCACTTCTGAGATTGGACGTCACAAATAGTCACTCCATGAATAAATCGTGTCACGTAATTCATCTGACTCATGTGTTGTGCTACCTCGAGGTGTTCACATAAATCAACAGTAGTGTCAGACATTCCGGTGAATCTCTGTAGTGTGAGAATGCGGAGTAATCCAGATTTTCTATAAATTGTATTCCACATTGTAATGATGACTATATATGATGAAAAACACATACTTTGTTAGGCATGCATCTCATGTAGGTTGTTTGCGCATGCTTATACCCTTCGTAGTAGTGGAGTACGAGACGTATTAGAACCCTTACATTTCCTTTATAAATCTCTTAAATTATTGTTAATCTTAAAGGATAATCATCACTATGAGCAGGGCGTTGATCCTCTCAAACAGTACAGATGATGCAGATGACGTATAGATTGAAGACCTAGAGGATTACCTCCTTATGGAATATTATACTAAAAGAATAAAAATATAGTTTTATGAATTAATTTTATACTTCCGCTTCAAACTCAATAAATATAATAAGCTTCCATTGAGAGGGCATTTGATTATTTACTGAATTCTTTTACTATGATGAAATAATCAATATAGTCGATTTTATTCTCGTGAATATTACCTTCATGAATGTATCTGAATGTGGACACCCTGATCCAGAACTCAAGTGGTAGACTGAGTGAAAGATACCTCGTTTCAACACTGAGATCTTAGTATCGATTCCCTATTGGAGGTGGCTAACAGTGATGTGTGAACTCACAGTGGGGTGTACTAACAAGCTAACAAAAAAATATATTTGGATATGATACAAATGAAAAAAAAATAATAATAAGGTACGATTTTTAAAGCATCCAATTTATACATTATTAACACTCGGTTTTCTTGAGCATGAGTATAAACTTTGGCCATGAAAATTCGGGATGTTATAACTTTATTTGGATTTTCATGCCAGTAGTATAGCAAGTATCTATTAGATTTGCATTGGCTCCGGTTGCCTAATACAATTTGGAATTGAAATAATTGGATGTTAAAATTGTGTTTCTAAATAGAGAATTAAAAGAGTATATTTACATGAAGCAATCAAAAGGGTTCGAGGTGTAAGGAAAAATGATCTTATTTGCAGGTTAAAAAGGTTGTTATACGGCGTGAAACAGTCACTTAAGCAATGTTATAAGAAGTTTAATTCTTTCATGTTGAATCAGAGTTTTACTAGAAGTGAATTTTTGCATTTATTTTAAAACACTAAGTGATAGTGAATTCATCAGTCTAGTGTTATATATTGATGATATGATTACTATCAATTATAGAATGTTTTAAATCAACATGTTAAAGACTTAGTTATCCAAGACATTTGAAATGAAAAATCTGAGGGTTGCAAAAAGAATTTTTGCCATTGATATACACAAGGACAGAGAGAGGAGCAAGCCATTGTTATTTCAATAGGAGTATCTTGAGAAATTTCTAGTCAAGTTCGGACTGAAAAATGCGAAACCAGTTAGCTTTGCCCACGCTGCTCACTTTTCACTTTCTTCGAAATTATGTCCTATATTAGATGAAGAAAAGCGGTATATGTATCACGTGCCCTATTCAAGCATAGCCTTTACGAGACTGAATATTTTACATGTAGTTGGTGTTGTGAGCAGATACATATCAAACCCTGGTAAACATTAACATTGTAAAGCAATGAAATGGTTATTTCGGTGTGTGTGTGTGTGTGTGTGTGTGTGTGTGTGTGTGTGTGTGTGTGTGTGTAAGGTACGATCAACTCCATCTTGTGTTTTGAAGATTCAAACGAGAGACTCATTGGCAATGTTGATTTGGATTATACAGAAAATATGGATAATAAAAGGTCTACATCTGTTACTCTTTTATTTTAGTGGGTGGAGCTATCAGCTAGATGTCTAAGCTTAAGTTTGTTGTTGCACTTTTCACTACCGAAGCTAATACATGACAATAATGTAGATAATAGAGGAAGTTGTTTGGTTGAAATCGATGATAAATGGGTTGGGGCTTCAACATGATGCCATGTCTGTGTATTGTGACAGGGAAAGCGCGATTAGTTTTTTGAAGAACTCGGTATATCACTCCTAGAGTAAGCACATTGATGTTCGTCATAACTTTATCTGGTAGATGCTAGAAAAATAAGATTTTACTTTTGAAAAGATTCACACCAGTGAGAATCCAACGGTCATGCTTATAAAGGTCGTTCCTAAAGAGAAGTTTAAGTTTTACTCGACTTTTTTGGGCTTAGCAAGAAAGGAATAGAGGTGGAGTGTACACGATGCGATAATGATGATGCTTAGAATAATATTGGCAATGCAAGGAAGTGATTTTTCTATCAAGGTGGAAATTATTAAAAATCTGACACTCAAATCACTAATGGGTCTATTTACTTTTCTGAGCCCATGTGACCCATATTTCACATGCTAACAAAGCCCCGGTGTTAGTGGACCCTTGGAAGGTGGCTTTTTAACATTTCTCTTGTGAATAATGTGGCTTTTAGGGTTAGTTATGTTGGGGTTAAGAGTGAATTACGATTTTATGTAGTTATTTGTATTTTTTGAGAGCCTTCAAGAGAGAGAGAGAGAGAGAGAGAGAGAGAGAGATAAGGTTTTGACCGTAAGTTTTCTCCATCCTATAATCTTCTCTGAATAGTAGATTTGATCGTCGCTTTGTGTTGTGGTTCTTTCTTACAAGGATTTTTCAGATAAAAATTATGTGTTGGCTTGGATTTTTATTTTTTCTTGTTTGTTTCAAATTATATTAATTAAGGTGCTTCTGCAAGGTCATATTTCCAACACATGCTTCAATTTGTAGAGGAAAACACCGATACAGAGTTGAGTAATATAGTCGATGCACAAACACTAAGAAATTATACATATGGCACTTGGATTTTTGGGAGCAATAATGGCATGCTCAATAGTTAATCTTTATTTTTCTCCTTGAGGGCCAATTCAACTACATTAAAAGTTTAGTTAGTGACAATTTATCCAAGTGAGGCTACATCATATACTATTTTAGCTTAGTTGTCATGGACTAACTGTTCTGATTAAGCACGTAAAATATGATTTATTTTAATACATGCAGTGTACATGAGTATTGAAAACTTGGTATACATAGTATATGTGTTGTGTTTGAAAGTGTACAATTACAAATGTGGGGTGCTTGAATATGTGTGGTGGCACGTGTCACATTTAACATGTTTAATAATATATGATATATGTACACCTTAAAAATTGGCACATGCAACACATGAAGAGCATTTAAAGGCTTAGTATGGCACTAGAACATAAATGATAGCATTTATGGTAAAATGATGCATGCAGCACCTATAACACATGTAATACATATGTAACATGGAGCATGTTTCATGTTTTTAAGAATGTCATTTTTATTTTTATTTTTGAAAAGCTTGCTAAGGTGCATCGTCACGTTTTCACCATGGATCCTAACAATCAATAAAATCCAAGACTTGGGTGGACCAAACCATAGTGAAATGTTTAATATCAATACTAAAACTTTTAAATTCACGTTTTGTGGCCGACATGACCATTGGAATGTCCTGATTTTGTAGGATTCCATTTATCCTGGTGTGATAAGTTAAATGAGTGGATTGGATGGCATATAAACAAACCATGCTGGACCCATTGATGATTTTAATGGTGGGACTTCCCATCTCTACTGTTTTCCATGATGGGGCCCACCTGAGTGTTGAATCAACCTGATTTTTTAGCCTATGTGCAAACACATGAAAACGTACCTAATGGACGGGGTGGGTATCATCCTCATGAAGTCGTTCCATTCATGCACCCTCCGTATCTTTACAAAGTTAATTCATACAGCCAGAGTATCAGGTGTCGTACGGGCCGAGTATTATACAACTCGTCGTCTTGAGATAATTCCCCTTCCAGCGTCAACAGAAAAAACCGCCAAGCAGCTGCAGCAATGGCAGCTCCTCTCTCCTCCCTCCAAGCCCCAATCCCACCATCACCCACTCAAAAACCTCTTTCCAAAAATAACCCCAACAGCAAAACAATTCCAATCCAATCCCACCCAACTCTACTTCTCCTTGAAAAATGCTCTTCCATGACCCAACTCAAGGAAATCCATGCCCAAATGCTCCGCAGCGGCCTCTTCTCCGACGCCTTTGCCGCCAGCCGAATCGTTGCATTCTGCGCTCTCGAAGCCTCCGGAAGCCTCTCTTATGCCCGTCTTGTGTTCGCTCAAATCCCCAATCCCACCCCCTTCACCTTCAACTCCATAATCCGAGGCTACACCAACAAGAACTCCCCTCAAGAAGCTGTCCTTTTCTATCAAGAAATCATCGAGAGAGGCCTTGTCCCTGACAATTTCACGTTCCCGTCATTGTTCAAATCTTGTGGGGGCTCTGATGAAGGGAAGCAGTTGCATTGCCATGCCATGAAGTTCGGGTTCGCTGCCGATTCGTATGTTCAAAATACGTTGATGAATATGTACGCAAATTGCGGGTGTTTGAGCCATGCGCGCCTCGTTTTCGATAAAATGACTGAGAGGAATGTGGTGTCTTTCGCGACGATAATTGCGGCTTATGCGAATTGGGATCGGCCTGGTGAAGCTGTGAGCCTCTTCCAAAGGATGGAGTTTGAAAACGTGGTACCTAATGAGGTTGCTTTGGTGAATGTACTGATGGCTTGCGTGAGGGCGAGGGATTTGGATATGGCAAAATGGGTGCATAGGTATATGGAAGATAATCGAATTGGATTTAGTACGATTCTGAAAGCAGCTCTTATGGATGTGTATTGCAAGTGCGGCTGTGTTTCTGTTGCTCGAGAACTGTTTGATGAAATGTCGGATAGGAATTTGTTTTGTTGGAATATCATGATCAATGGGCATGTCGAGGATAGTGATTACAAGGAGGCCTTGGTGCTATTTCGCGAGATGCAGATTAGAGGTGTGAAACCGGATAAGGTGACCATGGCGAGCTTACTTCTTGCTTGTTCCCAGCTGGGTGCTCTCGAGCTCGGGAAATGGTTACATGCTTATATTAATAAGGAGAATATTGAAGTTGATATAGTCCTGAGGACAGCTCTTGTGGACATGTATGCAAAGTGTGGATCCATAGAGAGTGCCTTGCGAGTTTTCCATGAGATGCCTGAGAGAGATGTTATGACTTGGACAGCTATGATCGGAGGCCTAGCAATGCGTGGACATGGGGAGAAGGCTCTTGAGCTTTTCTACGAGATGCAAAGAAGTGGAGTGAGACCAGATGCAATTACATTCGTCGGTGTCTTGTCCGCTTGTAGTCACACAGGCCTCGTGGACGAAGGTTTTTCGCATTTTGATTCCATGTCTAGTCTTTACAACATCGAGCCTAGCATCGAACACTACGGATGTATGGTTGACCTGTTGGGTCGTGCCGGTCACATAGAAAAAGCTGAGGAGTTCATAAGGAACATGCCCATGGTGCCAGATTTCTTTGTATTAGGAGGCCTTCTTGGTGCTTGTAGGATTCATGGTAACCTTGAGGTTGCAGAAAGAGCAGCTCGGCAGCTTCTAGAACTCGACCCCGCCAATGGTGGGGCCTATGTGCTCTTGTCGAACATATATGGTTCCTTAGGTAAGTGGGATGAAGTTAAAAGAACAAGAGAGCTCATGGCTGAACGGAACATCAAGAAGCCTCCTGGGTGCAGTTTGATAGAGGTGGATGGGGTTGTTCATGAATTCGTCATGGGTGATGAGTCACACCCACAATCCCATGAAATCTACTCAATGGTGGAAGACATGGTACAGTTTTTGAAGGTTGCAGGATATGTTCCCAACAAATCTGAAGTGTTGTTTGACATGGATGAAGAAGAGAAAGAGAATGCCCTTTGTCGCCATAGCGAGAAGCTGGCAATCGCCTTTGGGCTTATCAGCACAAGCCCTGGTACGACTATTCAGGTCGTGAAGAATCTCCGTGTTTGTAATGACTGCCACACTGCGACCAAGCTGATCTCGAAAGTGTACAATAGGGAGATTATCGTGCGGGACAGGAACCGATTTCACCATTTTAAAGATGGTTCATGCTCATGTAAGGATTTCTGGTGAATTAATCCCATTAACTTGCAATTTGACTTTGGATGCCATTCAGCATTGATGGTGTGGCCCATCAATGCTTAGGTTCCTTCGTCGAATCTGTAAAACATCCATTGAGCAATGATAGGCTTATATCACTTGTATTTACTTTATCCCTTAGAATCATGAGTACAAATCCATTTAATTGATTGGATGTTGGTTATGTTGTTTACGGTTCTTCATTCATAATCAGTAGTCAGAAACTCACAATTCCATGTTTATCTTTTGGGCCATTAAGGGTCGGTTTGGATGTACCCTGGAATGCAACTGTGGCAGCTTTCCCACTGATAAAATGAAGAAAATCATGTAATTTGGGGCATCTGCAGACAGTAGCATTTAGCTCGTCTCATTATCCATATTTTGAGGGATGAACCAAATGATTTACATTTGCTTTGCCAGGATTCCTATAGGCGGAGTATCCAAACGAGGCCGGTCCCCCTCCAAGTGCTTGTAAAATATGCTTATTCTACAAGTGCTATGCATAAGGCCTATCGGACTGTGTTTATGGCATCCATCTTGTCCAGCAGAATCACCCTACTGTGAAGGTTGGATGACCTTCACATGGGCCACCACGTGAATTTCAGAGGTTTTTGGATGGTTGTCCATTTTTTTTATATGACATGACCCACCTAATGATGTACAGGCCTGATTTTTTTGGGTCCTCCCATGATGATGGTGGGGCTCATGCAGTACTCAGATTGGATGGCATCTACACAATACAGTGGGCCCCACCATAGCAAACAATGGACAACCATTTAAAACTCCAAATTCACATGGTAGCTCACATGACAGTTGGATTGGCTTGATTTTTGGGGTGTCCACCCTGCTGGATGTGTTGGATGCCATATTCACAACCATGTGGACCCCACATGCATCACTTGTAGGAGTTGTAGAGGAACAGCCTCACATACAAACATCCCCTTATCATCTATACCATGTAATCTCCTAACTTGGGAAAGAAATACTATGCAATGTCTCATACTAAAACTTACATTCTAAAATCTGAATGAGTATCAAATAATAGGAAACATAACAAAGAAGATTAGCTAAACCTACAGTCATGCCTCCTTCAAGACAAGGAGTTCCTCCACCTGTTTGGGGTTTTCTTGCCCTGCACCAGCTTCGCCTTCATGTGGGCAGGCGTCCGAAGCTCTAACCCCATCTCATATTCTCTGCTAAGCTGCTCTGTCTTCTCCGCCACACCAGTGGATTGGAATAAATGCACCCCAAGCTTCCGCCACCTGAAAAGGCCTTTCTTCTTCTCCAAAAGCTTCTCCATTTGAACTTGCATAATGTAACACTGACTCTGGAGCCTCATCACATCCTCCTGCAGCTTCCGTATCTCTGTCTGCTGGAACGTCAACTCCCGTTTTGACTGGCACCGTCCTGGTGTCTCGAGTGCAGGGTTTGGGCTGCGGGTCCCGCTAAATGACCCACTCCACTCGATGTGGCGGTTAAGCTTCGCGTGCTCAGAGGAGAGCACTTGGATTACAGCACGGACAGGCAACCGTTCGTTCTGGGCTACATGCAGGGATGCCTCAGGTGACAGCTTTCGGCTGTCGATCAATCTACAGAGAGTCTTCCTTTCTTGCTTGGACGTGTTTGGATGCGCCTGCCATGAAACACAAGGGGAATTAGTGTCGCTCCATCGCTCACAGCTAGATTAAAGGTGTGTTTGGGTGTAGCCTAAATCAACATTGGGTTCAATACACTCACTGGGGCGACCTCATTTTCAAGTGGCCCGAGCAATTGGGGTGTCATGGAAAACGAAACCCAATTGAACAGATTACCATTTTTCTGCTCTTCAACCCCAAAACAACAATTTTGCTCATTTCAACCAATAGTGCAAGGTGTGTTTGGTTGCGCCAAAGATCATGATTATTTCATTATTTTTCGAACCAAACTAAGACTGATTAATCATGAAATAAGTGATCTTTGGCACGGCCAAACACCATAAAACAATAAAAATAGCATTTTGCAAGGATTCATTACTAACAAGATTACATTCTACAATTGAATATGTATGATGTACATAGTCGAAAGATTGGATCATACCACTGGATGTGTGTAATGTAAATACCTTGAGATAGGTATCGACGGCTCGATACAACCCATCGTCAGTCGTACGTGCATGACTAGGAAGAGCTCCCCCAATTTCAAGAAACTCTGAAAATGTCAAATTGGTGTCGACAGCAACCTCTGCAAGGTAGCTATCAACCAACTTCGCCACCTTGACAAGGGCTGCTCCGCCCTTAATAGCTTCATCCATCTCTACGAACATCTTAACCAATCGACGGACAAGCTCCACATCCAGAAGTGTCCCACATGTGTGACTAAAGGCTGGTATCATTAGCTCCTTGAGCGACGCCTGGTCGAGCTGCCAAGCAACCCGTTTCTCGAGCTCGGCCCGGAAAGCCGGCTCAGTTCCTACCATGTTGGCCACACGGAGTAAGCGTAGAAGGAAATTGCAAGTGACAGAATCCTTCTCAGGAGGAAGGATTCCAACCAATGTCTCAACGAAGAAACGTTTCTTCATCCAAATGGTCGTTGCGCTTTCTGGGGAGCCTTTGGTATCAGTAGCACACTTGACAACGATGGTCTCATCGCCGTTGATGTCCGGGAGCCACTTGGATGCGTAGTGAGCGATGATCGAACCGATGAAGTCCGGGCGGACGCCTTTGGCCTTAATGCCGGAGAGCGTCTTGACGAAGTAGTCCATGTCGAGTATGCATGTGTCGTCGAACCAGCATTCAATGGGGAATGGGGTGGTCGGAGGCGCCTTTTCGACGGTGGATTCTGGCAAAGCTAGCTTCTTTTCAGTTGACTTAGGCACGAGCGGCCTCATTCTAGTGTGTGTGTGTGTGTATAGATAGAGGGGGGGGAAGAGTGAGATAGAGAGAGAGAGAGACTACAATAGTAGCTCTTTATAAAGGATTTCACTTAAATCAGGAAGGAAGATGGCCTACAAAGAGGTCTTCTCAGCCCCACACACGCCTTGATATGCGGCGGTACACACGCACCGTACATAAGATGGGGCCCACAGTGCAGATTAAATCAGATTGGTCCACTCATCATGCCGGCCAAACGTACACCTTGAATGTGTACGGTGGGCTATCCACAGAAACTGTCCATAATCCATCGTTTTGGTACGAAGGTAGGCTCACCTGATGAGTGTATTGGCCTGATCTTTTGCACCAGGTAATGTGTCCGTTTCTGAGGTGGGGCTCACCTTATCTGCGGCTAAGATGCTTGCCACAGGTGGCACGTGTAAAGGTCCATGACGAGTTGGTGCGGTGGGTCTATCAAACTTCTGTTCACACGTGCTACGGTGGATTGAGCCAAAAAGCAAACACGTGAATCCAGACAACATGTACGGTAACATCTTCAGATTTGTTACTAGGTTGTGCAGGTCACGGACGCGGATTAGGTGGTGTGGTGATGTGTTGGGCGCTGTGGGGCCCACTGTGATGTATGTGTTTTATATCCACGCCGTCCATCTTTGCCAGCTCATTTTTGGGCACGAACCCAAAAAAGAAGCTGATCTGAAGCTCAAGTCATCCACTAAACAGGAAACGGTAGGGATAACTACACCCACCGTTGAAACCTTCTCGGGGCCCACCGTAATGTTTGTTTCCCATTCAACCTGTTGATAAGGTTACATAGACGTGGATGAAAGGAAAACACAAATATCAGCTTGATCCACACAAAAGTGGCCCCAAGAAGTTTTTAATGGTGGACGTTCAATAACCATTGTTTCCTGTGGTGTGGTCCACTTGAGCTTCCGGTCTGCTTCATTTTTGGGTTTATGTCCTCAAATGAGCTGGAAAAATGGATGGACGGCGTGGATATAAAACAAATGCATCAAGATGGGCCCCACATAGCCCGACACATCACTACCCCCAACAACATGCTTCCATGTTCCACCGTACGACGTGGCATGCATGGAACTAATCTGGACCGTCCACATCATGGGGCCCCATTATGGATCGGGCATGGCCGGAAAATCACACTGATTGTTTGATCATAATAATCAGATTTTTGTGCCACAGTGGTTGAAATTTGTATGATGTTCATTGTCCAATTGAATGAAAAAAATCAAATGTTGGGACCCTTCGACCAGTGAGGCTTGTGTGGGCCATGATCTATCCATCACAGCCGTATATGAATCATGTATCAGGTTGTAACAAACGCACGTGATTATCCAACGGTTGTTACTGGTTACATTTTCTTGGATTGAAAAAACATGGAAGCAGGTTGTTGGGGGTGTTGAGAGTTGCTGGGAGGGGTAGTTTGGGAAGGGAGGTTTGTGGTTTTTTTTTTCTTTTCTTTTTTACCGTTGGAGGGATGTGAGTTGAAGAGAGGAGGAGAGAGAGAGAGAGAGAGAGAGAGAGAGAAGGAAGGGACAAAAACAGCTCTTAAATAGAAAGCAATAATCCTTTGTCCATGCGGCAATAGTGACAAATCTCATTGTAGGCAATTTCTCGGCTGGGAGATTTTTAAATTTTGAGGTTTTTCTTCCGATATTATCATTAAAATCTCGTCAAAAATAGAAATATTTTAAAAAAATTATTATAAATTAGTGAATAAAATTAAAATCGAAATACATATTTATATAATAAATTCCTTAAAGTTTTCTGATTTAATGTCGTGATGAAACGCAATATTTTAAAATCTGCTGATATTTTAAAATTTTCGCGATAATGCCATATGTTGTATTTTTTATGATAATGTATAATGGAGAGATTTTCAGAATAACGGACATATCTGGGACACTGCATGTGACACATCGCAACACATTCTCTGGTAACATGAACAAAATTCCATAATAATCATGCTATCATGCTAAGCTTGATAAGGACTTGATAAGGACTCAAAACATGAAAAGACGTGCATCTAAGAAGCCTCTCTCTTTCTCTGGGGTGACATGATGGTAAATTATTTTATATAAGCTTATCTATTTGGTAAGTTACATTATATAAGCTACTAATGACTTATTACTTTATTTTGGTTTTCACCGGTGTATATGTTTGGCAAACAATATACTAATCAGCTCAAAATTATAAAAATATGTTTGGTTTCCAACATTATATAAGTAATTATCTCTTAAGTTTGTTTGGCCTACCCTTAATATCCAAGGTCCATCATGTGGGCGGCTCAACCTTTATGTTGGGCTCACTTGGCCTTGCCTTCAACATGAATTGTAACATGTGGGGCCTATCTTCAATGTGGACCATACACCTTGTGAGGCCTACCTTTAATGTGGGCAATCATCATGTGAGTCCACCTTGGATGTCAGTTGTTCATCATGTGGGCCTACTTTAAATTTGGAATGTCCATCATGCAAGGCCTAACTTCAAAGTAAGTCATCCATCAAGCGAGGCCACCTTGGATGTGGGTCATTCATCATTACGGACCAACCTTTGATGTGAATTGTCCTCATGTGAGGCCTACCATGATATGGGTCATCTATCATGTGGCACGCACCTTTAATATCCACTGTCCATATGTGGAGCCCACCTTTGATGTGAATAGTCCATCATGCAAGGCTCAACTTAGATATGAGTCATTCATCATCGACACCGGGCCCACGTTGGACGTGGGTCATTCATCATCGACACCTTTCATAGGGACCACATATAATGTGAGGCCTACCTTGATGTGTGTCACCTATCAAGTAGGGCCCACCATCAAAATAAATTGTCCATCATGTAGGGCCCACCTTTAATGTCCACCACCCGTCATGTGGAGCCTGCCTTTGGTATGAACCATCCATTGCATGGGGCCCACTTTTGATGTGGGCCATTGATCAAGCGGGACCCACCTTATATATGGGCCATTTATCATTAGGGGTCAACCTTTGATGTGGAATGTCCATTATGTGGAGCCCACCTTTATCATCCATCATGTGGGGCCACCTTTCATATCCACCGCCCTTCATGTGGAGACCACCTTTGACATGTACCATCCATTGCGTGAGCCCCATCTTAAATGTAGATTGTCCATCAAGTGAGGCCCACTTTAGATGTAGTCCATTCATCGTTTGAGGACTCCCTTTGATGTGGACAATCCATTATGTGGGCTCACCTTAAGGTGGGTCATCCATAACGTAGGTCCACCTTTGATATAGACGGTCCATCGTGTGGGACCCACCTTTAATGTGGACAGTCTAGCATGTGGGGCCTCCTTAGATATGGACTATCACATGGAGAGAAAGAAAGGCCCTAAGAAGTAAAAAAGTTAAAAGTTGAAAAACAAGAAAAAATAATAAAAATTGAAGATAATAACTTCCATCATATAAAGTACTTAAAACTAACTTAAATTAAAAAAGAAAATAAAAGCAACTTATTAGCTTAATATAAATTAAAAAGTTAATTATTGGGTGGTATCCAAATGGGCCCTAAGGAGATAGTGACTTTTTCCATTAGTGCATGGGCCATGGAATATGGTTGCACCCTCTGACGGTCCCACACATCAATGAAACAATGCAAATAATAATAATAATAATAATAATAATAATAATAATAATAACAATCGAAAGTGGCTAATGATCAGTGCAGTATTCATCTTGCATATGATTAAGATCACCCATATGAGTGAAAGTCGATTGCTTCTTAAAAGTTGTAGAAAAGTTAAAAGTTAATCTTAAGCATTAAATGAATTTTCTTTCCTATGTGTGATTTTAAAGTCAGTATAAAAATCATACAAAGATAAGGGATACAAGGAATGACAGCTAATTTAGAATCTCTCCAGCAATAGTACTTTAAAAAAAACATCATTTATGTTTAAATAAAACTAAAATTTTCTGTTTTCATGAGTAGAAGGAGTTTTCAGGTGTCCAAACAAGGGCTGAACGATAAGGGTACTATTTTATACGTCGCCATCCTGATTTATTTTTTAATTGGAGCATCTGTAGGGTTTTTCTTGTTAATGAGCTGATTGGATCTTGCAAACATGTTTGAATCACAGACATGCCAGGAACATGCAATGCACGGCGGCACTTTGCAAAATGTACATGCATTTAAATCTGAAAGGTGGGGCCCATAGTTTGGTAGTCCAAATAATTTGTATGTTTAATTCAAGAGATAATGCGTCAAGATTTTCTAAAATGAAAAAATCTTAGGACCCATTTGTTGTTCCAAACAAGTAAATGAACCACCTTATCTTTGAAATATGTTTGTTAATTAACACTGGAATTATGGTACATGAATCGATATTCAAATGTAGTAAAAAAAATAAATATAATCATTACAATTTTCTACCATAAAACTGCCTGATTATAATTTATGGAGAAAACAAACACACCAAGCTTTGGGGGTCGTTTGGCACCATAGATTTGGAGTGATTTCAAATTTCCTGGGTTGTTTGGCACCATAAGCTAAATGGGGGTTTACCCCCAAATTGGGGGTTTGAAATCCAACATAAGACCTTGGATTGCATCTAAAATCATTCCTATATTTGCATGTGTAACATGTGTATCACTAGACTATTAATCTATTGGACACATGGCTCACTAATGATATCCTAAAATAGTTAGATTATCAATTGCATCATTATAATTACTTTAATATGATGATCAGCACCGTTGAAACAATGCCCATGTACATCAACGGTTAAAAATCGATGGTTAGTCACTTGGACATGATCTTGTGCTTGTGGCCCATCCGAGAGTTGGAATTTCATCATTTTTTGGCAAACTATATATTTTAGCAAGTTTATTACAACCATTGTGTCAAAAATTACATAAGTTCACTAATTAGAGATATTAAAGTTGATTTAATAATTAAATTCAAACCCTTGAAAATATATACTATGAATAGTCACTTTTGGATTAAAGTTGATTCTCAATCTAGGGTACCAAACACAACAAGAGGATTTCAAATCCAAAGGATTCCGAATCAAGGGGGTTTCAAATCCACACTCCCAAGCAGGCCCTTAGATCTACCTTGTTTTTAGGCTCATGTCTTAAAGTAATGAAAGAAAATGAATGATTGTAGATATAACACATACATCAAGGTGGAGCCTACATAGTTTTGGCCTTTATGAGATGATGAGCTTTGCACAAAATATGAGATGAAATTCTCCTAATTTTTCAAAAACTTCCTCTCATTATAATGCTTTTACAATAATTTACCTAAAATTTCATCAAGTTATCCATATCCACATTACGATTCCTTGCATCTAAACTGAAAAAGCTAATAATGTGCTCCACTTATTGGGATTTGAAAATCTGTCTAGTATATAAACATGTGGCCTACAAATTTCATATTATCCTCACTTGTGATTAGGGGTAGCAATGGGTCCAGGTGACTTGCCCTAACCAACTTTTGGGCAGGTTTCAGCCAGGCTAAATGGATAATTGGTCAGGCTTGGGCTAGAAAAAGTGGTCTGTTTATGTAAATGAGCCAGGGTCAGATTGAACCCTTCTAGCCCAACCCATCCACGTAGCTTATCAATGGGAAAGCCATATGACCAGTCTGACCTAACGCAAAAGACACAACAAGTTGGAGGATAAGCATAGATACAGATACATGGGCAAACCGTAACCTTATATTCCATTTTAAACCCAAGCCATACTGCCAAGTCGAATCCAGTCAGTCAAGCCTGACCCAATTACAATTAAAAGATTTAGGTCAGGTGGGTTGAGTTAGGCCACAGCGTAATAGGTTATTGGTCAGGTTTGACGAGACTGGACCAGACTTGAGTCGACCCATTGTCACCCCTTTTTGGGAGGTTCCTATGACCAAAGGTATGTACCTATGCTAGAACTTCAACTTCTATGGGCTGATGGTCTACTCCAACACAGATTGGGCAGGCTATCATGATGATAAAAAATCGCAAGGTGGACATCTCAATTACTTTGGCTCAATTGCGCAAGCAGCAAACCATAACCCGTTCACCCACCTTATGGTCCAATAACATCGAGGCCACATATTTATCTGCAAACCCATCTTTCATACTCGAACAAAACAAGTTGAAGTCAATTTTCACTTTGTTCGTGACAAAATGGCTAAGAAAGACCTTCAAGTTCAATTCATCTCAATAAAAGATCAGCTTGTAGATGTATTTACAAAGGGTCTCTCCATAACCAGACTCAGTCATCTTCACAGAAGACTCACCATCACATCTCTGCTGCTGAGTTTGAGGGGTCGTATTAAGGCATCATGAGAAATATATAATTCTTTTACTAACACAACTATAAGTTAGAAATGTATTCAAATTTTAAAATTAAAATTACTGTATATTAATGTATTCAAAATTCAAAATTGAAAATAATGAATATTAGGAATGTTTTCAAATTTTAAGAGGTGTACATTCCCTTTTGAATATTGGAAACCCTATGTTTTTACACACACACACACTCTCTCTCTCTCCGGACTGTGACTCATTCCATCAGTGAATGGGCTATAGAAAATGGTTGCACCCATCTACCAGTCCTACTTATTAATGAAACAATTCACAAAGAAAAAGGGCAACGATCAAAAGTTGGCTGGACCAACGGCTAGGATCATTCCATCGGTGCATTATTCAGACCATGTCCCGTCTTACATATGATTAAGATCACTCTTTTGTACACATGGAAGTTTATTGTTTTCTTAAAAGAAACATGATATGATCCTTCCATCTTTAATTTTATTTTAAAAAATAAATAAACCTTTGGTAGACAGCTGTATGTGTGATTCCAAAAATCGTAGTAAGGACAAGGATTGAAGTAATGACAGATAATATAGAATCTCTCCAACAAATAATACTCTAAAGAAAAATCATTGAAGGATTATATAAAACTAAAGTGTCATTAATTAGTTAATTCTTTTTTTTTCATGAGCTTTGCTAAGCCCACACACGTGTACAAGGGTACACGTGGCCAATCAGTGAAGCTGGTGATTGCCAGCTGGGTACAAGCTTTTGCGAGGGTTGAGATTTTTGGGCAAGTAATTGATTTCAATATTCATCATTATCAACCATTCTTGTAATGCTATATTTATAAAATACCTATCAACCTTCTTGTGTAATGGACGTACGGTCACTGGCTCTCGAACAAGCTGATTGGATGAGCCCATATTAAAGAGAAGAGAAAAGCGGGGGATGAAGATTATAGCGTGTTGTAACAGCTGTTACGGAAATGTAAAGGAAATGGTGGTAACCGTTACAAGTTATGAAGTTGTAATGGCCATCATGAAAAGAGAAAAAAAAAATCATCTCTAACTGTCGTTACACTGGTAAAGGCATAGCAGCCCATAATAGTATGATATAATGTATACACATGATTTTTTAATTTTATTTTATTTTTTTTAATAAAAAGGATGATTGTATCAGCCAGTACAGCCCGTATCGTAAAAGTAATGGCGGTAACTGTTATGACCATCATTTTCATTATAGAGTAGCTTAATGGAGGCTAATTAAGGTAGCCTTATGATTATCTAAGGTGTGTGAGTATAAGTTACACATGGCAAAAGAAATAGACCATTAAAAGAATTGGATGTGGGAGATGGGAGTTGCTTTTAACTAGTGGGTTGCATGAATAAGCTCCATGGGCTCCCAAGATGTTTGTGTTATATCCATTTTGTTCATCCATTTTGCAATCTCATTTTATGACATGAGCACTCATGGCGGCCCACCACAAGAAATGGTGGGGAATAAAAGTATCTCTTGTTGAAACATTTTCTTAGGCCCACCATGATGTTATCTAGATCAATGCATTCATAAGTCGATTCTTGCCGGAATGAAGGGAAAGCACAAATATCAGACCGGTCCAAAACTTCTGTAGCCCTCACAAGGTTTGCTTAATCCCCAATCCCCACTGTTTTTTTATGGTGTGGCACACTTGAGTTTTGGATCTATGTAATGTTTGAGCTCATGTTCTGCAATGAACTTGCAAAATGAGTTGATAGAGTGGATATAACATAGACATCATGGTGGGCCCCATAGAGCCTGGAGATACAAGGTGAGTGGATTAGGTGAGGTGGGGTACCAGCTTAGTGTTAGTGGGTGTTTCTACTGTGGCTGGCCTACCTTGATGTATGTGTTGTACATCCACGCCATCCATCAGTTTTTCCATCTCATTCCATGCGTGGTCCCAAAAATCAAGCAGACCCAAATCTCAAAAGGACCACACTGTAGGACTTGAAATCCCACCACTAAAAAAACTTATTGAGGGCCACAAAAGTAACGTATCAAGCTTATTACATTTGTGTTTTCCCCTCATCCATGGTATCCGTGACCTTATCAACAGGTTAGGATGGCAAATAAACATTACGGGCGTTCAATAACCATTGTCTCCTCTGGCGTGGTCCACTTAAGATTTGGATCTACTTCATTTTTCCAACCACACCCTAAAATTAGCTGGAAAATCTGTTGGACGGCATGGATATATAAAAAATACATCAAGGTGCATGGACCCCCCGGTCAGAGCCTCACCCACTAATCTGTTACCGAGGCCTCACCCAATCAGCTCCAGGTTCTAGGAAGTCAAGTGTCCGAAGAAGGGGTGCATGATCAAAGGTACTACTTTATATGCCATCGTCTTTTTATTATTTGGACCATCTGTTGGATAGTTCTCGTTGATGGGCTGATTTATCGTGCAAACACGTTTGAAGGGCAGACATGTGAAATCACTTCGCATGCCTCATCTTTTGGCTTTTTGCTGGTAAGGTATATACACTGCGCATGGCGGCACTTTGCAGAGTCTACACGCATTTCTAAATCTGAAAAGTAAGGCCCATTGTTTCGTAATCCAAATAATTTGTACGTTGAATACACTGTGGATGTACTATGTTTCCAAAATTTTCTATGACCAGACAATCCTAATGATTCTATTTGCAGATTGCAGATGTATGGCTAAGAAGAGAAATACAGTAATGGCCACCTTCGACTGAAATAGATCCTAGTATTAATAATTGAATCTTTCGAGGGCTGCTTGGATTTAAAAAATTCACACAAAAATAGTCTATTTTCTCTTGACATGACATTTCTTCCTTCATTAGTTATAATAAATTTTAAATTTTACGAGACCACCTCATCCTTTGTAGGCACGGATTTTAACCATAATGTTTTTGAGAAATCTACATTGTTTATCTATTTTTTCATATCATTTTAGGACATGATACCAAATATTAAGTGGATTCAAAACTCAAGGTGTCCATAAGTGGATTCAAAAACCAAGGAAAGAGTTTCATACCATTGAAATCTTCCTGATATCTAACTTAATGTTTATATGCCATCCAAACCCTTTATAAAGTCATTCCCACTGGGATGAAGTGAAAACACCAAAAGCTTAGCTTGCTATGAAACTTCATGGCTATATGAATAATTCAAATAATAGTCATTGTTTCTTCTCATGATGCCCACTTGGGTTTTGGATCCACTTGTTTTTTAGTCGCATGCCTTGAAATGAGCTCTCAAAATGGATGGACAGCGTTAATTTCTCACAAACAATATGGTGGGCCTCTCCTGGCATCCCAATGCAAGAACTTCCTATATGCAAGAAATCCGCATCCATTGTCTATGTCCACATCTACGACTCTTTACATCTTAACAAAAAAAATGCTGGGGGTTTAGCTAACAAGAGCAAACACCCTACTTAAGATTGAAAAGCTCATCATATCCCAAAGTTGAAGCTGACGAAGCCTATTAACATTTAGGACTACAATAAAGCAAATTCAATTGAACTAGAGAAGATATACCACCCCCAAAAGGAATCCCCACGAAAGATGGGAGCCCATCCACATGGTGGGGCCAAATTTTAAGGCGGGTTAGGTGGGGTAGTGACATCAGTGAGCATGCTTCGGCAAATTTGACAGGGTGGAGTGACCCTTCTACCCTCACCTTTTGTCCAAAATTACACATTTTACCCTTTGATCCAACCATCCAAATCATGCCCACCATATAGCAAGTGATGCATTATGATATAACCTGAGCAATTGGTGTCTGATACCTTATTTCTAAAGATTACAATAACTATAAAATTTTAAGTAATTAGCTGGTGGCAACTCCAAGTGCAGTATGCAATATTCACACCCACACATATCACAATGGACACTGTTATGGGGAAACTAGATTGACCTACTATTGACAGGTTAGGTCAATTCAAAGAACGACTGGTGTGATCAAGTGGCTAGACACCCACCTCCTCAACCAAGCATGGAGAAAGGCCGATCTCGACCTCATTGACTAAGTATGAGGAAAGGCCGAGCACGACCTCTAGGCATAAGGTTGAGAGTTATTAATCAAATGTAATTTGAAGAAAGTAAGCTAACTCACCTCATAAGGTTGAGAGTTAGTAATCAACTGTAATTTGAAGAAAGTAAGCTAACTCACCTAGGGTCAGCAAGATCCATCCTTAGACGAACGCAAGACTGACTTCGGTTGTGACCCACATTAGACTACTTCGGGACAGATGAACCTACCCTCTGTGAGATCCGACATGACCTCAATCAGATCTCTTTGCATTCTCAGCCAAAGATTGTGGAAACCGACTTCCATACGGATCATCTCGAGATTCCAGGCAAGAATGTAGAAAGATTTGCTGCTCAAATAGTTTGAATCCTATTATAATCAGTTCTCACCAAATAGGGATAGACACCCTCTACGACACCACATCTTCTCACCTATAAACAAGGAAGCCCTCAAAGGTGAAAGATGCGTACAATCTCTAGCCATAAACTCTCAATATTCAACTAAACTCAGATTCATTTCCTAACTTAAGCATAGGAGGATCCTTTGCATGAACTAAGGTCTTCCTTATTTGTCCTTTGTGCAAGTTCACCGGTCCAAGAAGGATTAACCAAATTTATGTATTAATAGGTACTCATGCCATAACCTTAGCATTGAAACTCTTAGTCTACCACTTAGCCACGAGTAGGTGCCATGGATCATGCAAAATTAAGATATCTTAACCTTACGTACCATTTTAGACCCTAGTCAGAATGGGCTAGGTCGGTTCCAGTCAGTCAAGCCTAACCCAATTACAATTAAAAGAGTTAGGTCGAATGGGTTGAGTCAGGCGACGGGATTATGGGCTGTGGGTGGTTTTGCAGACTAGATCGGACACGACCGGACCCATCGTCACCCCTGTCAGGGAGATTCATATGCCCAAAGGATTTGCACCTCTGCTGGGATTTCAGCTTCCAAGGGCTCACGGTCAAGTAATCCAGACCGTTAATCTAATCTGAGCATCAGGGATACCCATGCCACAAGAATCTTCAGTGGAAGATCCTAATCTACAATCATGGACCTTTGTTCTGGGCCGTCGTTATGCCTATGGGCCAAAAATTGAAAACTTAGGATTATCCTTACGAGGAAATATTTAGCTTGTGGCATCTACAATGGGGTACGGAAGATCAATGGTCTGGATCCCTGAAACATGGCCCTCACTTGCAAGGATAAAAATCAGGTAGTATGCTGTCGGACGCGGATTGCGTCCTACCCTCGCCCGGACGGTAATCCGTCTGGGCAGAGATCTACGGGGCCCACCATGATGTAAGTGTTTTATCCACGCCGTTCATCGCTTTTATCATATCATTCTAAGTTATGATCACAATTATGAAGCAGGTCCACAGCTCCAATGGACCACACCAAAGGAAGCTGCAGTGATAGTGACATTCACCGTTGAAACCTTTCTAAGAGCCACCGTGGTGTTTTTTTTTTTACCATCCAACCTATTAATAAGGTCATGTAGACGTGGATGAAGTGAAAAAACAAATATCAGCCTGATCCGAAACTCCTCTAGCGCACAAGAAGTTTTTAATGGTGGACATTCAATCCCCACTTTGTGGTCCATTTAAGATTGTAGTTGCCTCATTTTTTAAACCATACCTTAAAATGATCTGAGAAAAATGATGAAAGGTGCGGATAAAACACTGACATCACGTTGGGCCCCACAGAGCCTTGCCCGCCCGGACGGGACGCGGATTGCGTCCTATGCTGTTATATCCAGAGAATCCCATAGTCCTCGAATTGCGGAACTTAATTCGTCTAGAAGACTAGAACACTTGTTTTATGCAACTACGTAAAACGCACTAGCTCTGTGGGCCCACCATGTTGTATATATAAATCCACTGCATTAATCAGGTGGGAACCATTCTTTGAACTATATATACAAAAGATTAGTATGATATAAATTTCTGATGTGCCACACCAATCTAAACAAAGTGAAATTGCTCCTAAAACCCCCAAGTATACATGGTGTGGCCCACCTGAGTTTTGGGTCAGGCTATTATTTTTATATATTCACTTCATCCTGGCAATTTACACCTGATTAACGGGTTTGATTAAAGATATACATGATGATGATCCCCACAAAAAGACCTGCGTTTCCCATCCTGTTCATATTGTTCCCGTTGGTGTGGAATCAAAGATCGAACCAGATGTACGGATTGGATTTTATATACAGGCGTTGGAAAGGATTCCAATTCCTTCAGAGACGCTTTCTCGGTATGGTTCATCAAAAAAGAATGAAAGGCGGCATATGTATACAAAAACCTTATCGTTTGAAAGGCAGATTGCTGGCACGAGGTTTGATAGACTACACCCCGACATATCGCAGCAGAAATACGTCGGGACTTCAAGCATTGGATTCGGATCCTTTTCGACGATCCTGACTGATGTAGGCTGTTTATACGATGGGCCCCACCTGCGCTAGATAATAATAAAATCTCTCGGATGAAAATATTTCAATCCTTATCATTCATATTCAAAGGATTGAAATGTTACATTTGAAGTGTTTACACTTCATCAGACTACACTATATCTGACAGCTAGTAAGCCGGCGCGTAGCGGCACCATCGTACGAAAGATCGATAGAGATCTTCACAGTTGATGCCAATGTAGGGCGAGAAAAGCCACACTTTGGAAAGAAGTCACGAGTATTGTTTCAACAGTTGGTGAGGCTTTTCATGAAATATGACAAAAAATGATTGGGTGCACTCATGCGTAGGTATTGGTAAAGAGATCCAATATGCATGATTAACTAAAGTAGTGATAGGGTGACACATGCCATGACATGATTGCCTAAGCACATTAGGAAGCAAGTTCACGATCGCAAATCACGGGAGATTATCTCAAATTAGAGACATAATTAGCTATACTTATCTAATGACCAGTTTGATTGGATTTTTTGACCCGTGCTCGACCGGTTGTGAGCCCTACACGACCGGTCATGGGCTAATGTTCGACCAATCGTGGAGTCGAGCCCTGACTCGACTCAAAGTCCAGCGACTTTGAATTATTTTTCTCTGGGGTGCTCGACTAGTCGTGGGTAGCGCTCAACCGGTCATGGGCTCATCTCGACTGGTCGTAGTTACGTAAATTTGTTCCGCGATTTTTCGCGGATTTCATTTCGCAAGCCCTTTCGCAACTGGAATGCAGAAAGGAGTTTCCTAAAACTATAAAAAGAAGTCTTTAAAATTTTTCTAAGGTATGATGGTGTATAAGAAAAACACAAGAGAGCTATCAAAAGTGTGTGAGAGAGAGAGAGAGGAAGCTTGTGGAAGGGAGGATATGCTTGTAGAGGTGATCTATCATATCTTAGCGCTTATATGTCCTCGTAATCGGTGAGATCTCTCCGTTTTCTTTGTTTATTTTACTGTTTATCCACTCCTGCGTGAGTGATGAAGGTTTGATCATGGCAAGGTGTGCTTGTGATCGGTTGTAACGTTCTGCTTCATAATGAATTGTTGATTTGGACGAGGTCCCGTGGTTTTTACCTCTTTGAGGGTTTTTCACGTAAAAATCTCTTGTGTGGTGTGGTTCGTGCTTTGATTTATCGTCATTGCATTATTATTCCATAATTCTGGTTTGTTCTGGAGGGCTAGATCCTAAAGTTTTGTGTAAGGCCCCCAATAAAGTGGTATCAAAGCTAGGTTCATTGAACGGGTAGGATCGATTTAGAATTATGAAAGGTGTCTCATCAAGGTCCATGGAAACCTTAGCCGCTAACCTATGGCTGAAATTGAAAGGGCTGTATGAGAGGAAGACAGCCAGTAATAAGATTTTTCTGATAAGGCGACTTATGAATCTAAGTTCAAGGATGGTGGTTCTGTGGGTGAGCACATGAATGAGGTCAGTAATATAGTGAACCAACTCTCCTATATGAAGATGGTCTTGGATGATGAACTGCAGGCTTTGCTATTGTTTAGTTCGTTGCTTGACAGTTGGGAGACATTAGTGCTGTCTCTAAGTAACTCCGCGCCAGACGGAAAGATATCCATGTAATAGGTTACTAGTTGTCTCTTCAATGAGGAGACAATGAGAAAGTCTCAGGGGTCTACTCAGCAAGAGGCCCTTGTGACACAGGAATGGGGGAGAGGAAAGAACAGGAAGGACGAGAAGGCCCGAGATAAATCAAGAGGCAAGTTAAGTATCAGGAAAGATGTTGAATGCTAGAATTGTAACAAGAATTACCACTATAAGCATGAATGTCGTAAGGCTAAGAACAATAAAAAAGGAAAAGGAAATGAGAAGGAAGATGAATCAGATTTCACTGCAGTCGCTTCAGATGGCGATGTTATAGTTATTCTTTCTGCAGATCATGATGTATGTCTCATCGTTACGAGTGAAGATACCAACTGGCTGATAGACTTAGGAACCTCTTTTCATGCGACTCCACACAGGGACTTCTTCATAAGCTACGAGTCCGGTGACTATGGGACCGTGAAAATGAAAAATTCTGGCGTATCAAAAATTGTACGAGTCGATGATATTTGTGTAAAGATCGATGTGGGCTGCACGTTGGTTCTCAGGGATGTGAGGCATATCCCAGACCTTCGCCTCAACTTGATATCGATGGGAAGGTTGGATGATAAAGGTTATGAAAACCAGTTTGCTAGTAGGCGATGAAAGCTCATCAAGGGTTCGTTGATTGCAGCCAAAGGAAAGAAGTGTTGCACCCAAGGCATGTCTCAGTGTATGCAAGGGTGAGTTGAATGCAGCGAGCGGAAGATTTAACTATTGGCATGTTGTACAGACGTCTAAGTCACATGAGTGAAAAAGGGCTTCACCTACTAGCGAGGAAGCGGCTCCTTCCAGACGTGACAAGTATGCCTCTCAAAATATATCTTGATTGTTTATCAGGGAAACAACATAGAGTTTCATTCGTTAAAATTGCTTCTCATGTTAATAAAGTATATGCATTAGATTTGGTTTATTCTGATGTTTGTGGTCCTATGAGGATAAAAATCTTGGGTGGAGCATTGTATTTTGTTACTTTTATAAATGATGCATCTAGGATGGTTTGGGTTTATGCATTGAAATCCAAGGACAAGGTTTTTGGTGTGTTTAAATTGTTACATGCTATATTCGAGAGAAAGACAGGTAGATCATTAAAGTGCATCTGCACTGCAAATGGTGGTGAATACATTGACGACTTTCATGAGTATTACAAGTCCCTGGGTATACGGCATGAACAGACGGTTCCCATGACCCTCCAGCATAATGGTGTAGCTAAGCGAATAAATCACACCATTGTTGAGAGAATCAGGTACATGTTATCCTATGCGAAGTTGCCCAAGACGTTCTGGGGAGAAGCAATGCACACGGTGGTGTATTTGATAAACAGGTCTCCATCAGCCTCGTTGAATGGAGAAGTACCTAAGAATGTGTGGAGTGGATAGGATCCATCGTACAGTCATCTCAGGGTGTTTAGATGCAGGGCATCCATTCATGTACCAAAAAATGAGAGGTCTAAGCTCGATATGAAGATCAGGCAGTGTGTATTCTTGGGGTACAGTGATGAAAAATTCGGTTATAGATTGTGGGATTCGAACGAGAAGAAGCTCGTCAGGAGTAGAGATGTGGTTTTCTTTGAAGATCAGTATATAGAAGACATTGGTAAGTCAGAGAAGAACCAGTCTAGCTCAGGTGAGCTAGAGGACATGAATCGATTATTCTTTCCATGGTGCCTGATGACGGGGGAGTACGGTAAGGTGCAGAGGACGAGGGAGTTCCTTCAGAAGATGGACCAGGGGAGAAACCCCCACTTGATCCACCTGTTGAGCCATAAGTGAGGAGGTCATCTACGGATAGACAGCCGTCTAAGAGGTACTCGCTGCATGAGTACATTATGTTGACTAATGGAGGAAAGCCAGAAGATTATTCTGAGGCCCTAACGGACGAGTATAAGGAGGAGTAGTTAAAAGCTATACAAGAGGAGATGAAATCCTTGCATAAGAACTACACCTATAATATGATGAAACTGCCTAAGGGCAAGAAAGCTTTAAGCAATAAGTGGGTGTTCAGAAAGAAGGTTGAGCAGAAGAATTCATAGACAAGGTTCAAGGCCAGACTTGTGGTAAAAGGGTTTGGTCAAAGGAAAGGCATAGACTTCGAGGAGATATTCTCACAAGTGGAGAAGATAACATCCATACGGGTGTTACTTGGGTTGGCAACTAGTATAGATCTGGAGATAGAACAGTTAGATGTTAAAATTGCATTCCTCCATGGTGACCTAGAAGAAGAGATTTACATGCACCAACTAAAAGGGTTTGAAGTCAAGGGCAAAGAGCATATAGTGTGTAGGCTTAGGAAGAGATTGTATGGGCTGAAATAAGCTCCACGAAAATGGTATAAGAAGTTTGACTCGTTTATGTTGCAGCATGGGTATGACAGAATGGAGTCGGACCACTGTGTGTTCACGCACAAGTTCTCGGATGGTGATTTCTTAGTTCTGCTATTATACGTTGATGATATGCTTATCATGGAAAAAGACATTAAGAGGATCGACAGGCTGAAACAGGAATTGGATAAGTCATTTGCAATGAAAGACTTGGGCCTGGCTAAAAAAATTCTAAGAATGGAGATAACCCGTGACGGAAGTAGAAGGAAGCTTTGGCTGTCACAAGAGCGGTATAGTGAGAAAGTCCTAAAGCGGTTCAATATGAATATAGCGAAGCCGATCAGTACTCCGCTGGATGGTCACTTCAGATTGAGTGACAGACAGTGTCCCAAGACGAAGGCAGAGGTGGAAGAGATGCAGAAAATACCATACGTGTCAGCCGTAGGAAGTTTGATGTATGCTATGGTGTGTATACGCCCAGATATAGCATATGCGGTTGGTGTTGTCAGTTGATATCTTGCCAATCCTAGCGAAGAGCATTGGGCAGTGGTGAAGTAAATATTATGTATCTAAGAGGCTTATCTAGGTTATACTATGGTGATGGTAAACCTGTGCTAGAGGGCTACACAGATGCAGATACGACAGGTGACATAGACTCCAAGAAGTCTACATCGAGGTTCATACTCATGTTTGCAGAGGGAGCGATTTCTTGGTAGAGCAAGCTACAGAGGGTCGTAGCATTGTCAACGATAGAGGCCGAATACATTACAGTCACAAAGTATGTAAAGAGATACTTTGGATGAAGTCCTACAGGAACTTAGCCTGAAGTAGGAGGAGCACGTGATCTATTGCGATAGTCAGAGTGTTATACACTTGAGCAATAATCCAAGTGAACATTCCAACTCGAAGCATATAGAGATTCTGTATCACTGGATCAGGGATACTATGGAACAAAAGGTGTTACAGCTTGAGAAGGTCTACACGGACGATAATAGATCAAACATGATGATCAAGGCTTTTCTCAAGGGCAAGTTTAAGATTTATAGAAACCAAGATGGTTTGAAGAAGGTGAATCCCTCCTGAGTTAAAAAGGAGGAGATTTAAAGGGGTTTTTTGACCCGTGCTTAACCAGTCGTGAGCCCTACACGACCGGTCATGGGCTAGTGTTCGACCAGTCGTGGAGTCGAGCCCTGACTCGACTCAAAGTCCAGCGACTTTGGACTATTTTTCTTTAGGGTGTTCGACCGATCTTGGGTGGTGTTTGACCGGTCGTGGGCTATCTCGACCGGTCGTGGTTACACAGATTCATTCCGTGATTTTGCGCAGATTTCATTTCACAAATCCTTTCGCAACTGGAATGTGGAAAGGAGTTTCCTAAAACTATAAAAAGGGGTCTTTAGGATTTTTCTAGGGTATGATGGTGTATAAGAAAAACACAAGGAGGATATCAAAGGTGTGAGAGAGAGAGAGAAAGAAAGAGAGAAAAGAAGCTTGAGGAAGGGAGTCTATGCTCGTAGAGGTGATCTACCATATCTTAGCGCTTCTACGTCCTCGTAATCGGTGAGATCTCTCTGTTTTCTTTATTTCTCTTACTGTTTATCCACTACTGCATGAGTGATGAAGGTTTGATCATAGCAAGGTGTGCTTGTGATCGGTTGTAACGTTCTGCTTCATAGTGGATTGTTGATCTGGACGCAGTCCCATGATTTTTACCTCTTTGAGGGTTTTCCACGTAAGGTTTTCTCTTACTGTTTATCTACTACTGTATGAGTGATGAAGGTTTGATCATAGCAAGTTGTGCTTGTGATCGGTTGTAACGTTCTGCTTCATAGTGGATTGTTGATCTGGACGCGGTCCCATGATTTTTACCTCTTTGAGGGTTTTTCACGTAAAAATCTCGTGTAGTGTGGTTTGTGCTTTGATTTATTTTCATTGCATTATTATTCCATAATTCTGGTTTGTTCTAGAGGGCTAGATCCTAAGGTTTTGTGTAAGGCCCCCAACACAGCTGAGTGAGAGAAAATTAATCTTACAAACTCACTTCTAATTAGAAGTGTAATTGGCTACTAATGCTAATTATTCAATTAATCAAAAGAAGATCTCATAAACTAAGTCTCTAACAGTCTTAAACATTAATAAATTCAGCAGAGAATGAAGAGCTCAAAGACCACTCCATTCTAATACAACAATATTTTTCAGCTTTGTGTTGCTTATTCTTCATTTGTCACGGACATTTATTATTATTAGTCACCAATCTAACTCATTCACAGCTAAATCCATCGTTATACTACAAAACCAACCTAAATTAATTGGATTAGAGTAAGTTAGAGTATGTACTTTTATGTCACGGCCACGTCATCAAACCTAGGAAGATCCCTATGTTTCGAACAGATTGTTAGTGAGGCCATCTTGCAACATGCTTAATGATTTCGCCTGACCATCTTGCCATTGAGTTTGACCAAGTTACAAACGGGTCATCGTTAACTACATGCTCCTTGCCGTGGAGCTTGGTCAAGTGACAAATAAGTAATCATCCCATAACAACCTTGCCTATGAATTCAGGATCCAAGTACACATAAATAGTTGTTTCTTCAACTATCTCACTGCGAATCGATGACCTGAAATGAGTAATACGTCGTCACCCCACCGCCCTTCCCGACACGAAGTATTGTGGCTGAATGCCAAACGATCAATTGATTAAATAAAAACCGACTTGCAAATGAAGCTCAATCATGAAGTGTCTAATGGACTGTTGTTTCCCAACAACTATCTCATCACAAAACTTCGTCGTACAGGGAATGAACCGTTAAAGATCCAACTGCCATTGGCCATCTTGATACGGAACTCGATCTTGCATGATGAACAAACAATTGCCACAACAATTGTCCAACCATGAAGCTAAGGGACAGGCAAACATCCACCCTCCGATGAACCATGAGTGTCTTATATAATTAAGTTTCGCGTGCTGAGCAAGTAGTCCAATTCCCATGACCCAATTGTTGGAGGCCTTGTACAAAACCTTAGGATCTAGCCTCCCGAACAAATCAGAATTATGGGATAATAATGTAATGAAATAAATCAAAGCAACAATCACACACCACACAAGAGATTTTTACGTGAAAAACCCTCAAAGAGGTAAAAACTACGGGACCTCGTCCAGATCAACAATCTACTATGAAAGCAGAACGTTACAACCGATCACAAGCACACCTTATTATGATCAAACATTCATCACTCACGCAGGAGTGGATAAACAGTAAGAGAAACAAAGAAAACGGAGAGATCTCATCGATTACAAGGACGTAGAAGCGCTGAGACGACGACTCCCTTCCACAAGCTTCTTCTCTCTCTTTCTTCTCTCTATGCATCTGATTCTCTCAACAATGGTGCGATTCATTCGCTCAGCTACACCATTATTCGGATCTTGGGAACCGTCTGTTCATGCCGTATACCCAGGAACTTACAGTACTCATGAAAGTCACCGATGTATTCACCACTATTATCAGTGCGGATGCACTTCAATAATCTACCTGTCTCTCTCTCAACCATAGCATGAAATAACTTAAACACACCAAAGACCTCGTCCTTGGATTTCAATGCATAAACCCAAACCCTCCTAGATACATCATTTATAAAAGTAACAAAATACAATGCCCCACCCAAGGTTTTTGTCCTCATAAGACCACACACTTTAGAATAAACCAAATCTAATGCATGCTCTTTATTAACATAAGAAGCAGTTTTAACGAATGAAACTCTATGCTGTTTCCCTGATAAACAATCAAGACAGGTTTTGAAAGGTATACTTGTCACGTCTGGAAGGAGCCGCTTCCTTACTAGTAGCTGAAGCCCTTTTTCACTCATGTGGCCTAGACGCCTGTGCCACATGTCTATAGCTGAATCTTCCGCTGCATTCAACTCATCTTTGCATACACTGACACTTGCCTTATAAAGGGTGCAACACTTCTTTCCTCTGGCTGCAATCAACGAACCCTTGATGAGCTTCCAGCGCCCACCAGCAAACCGACTTTCATAGTCATCATCATCTAACCTTCCCGTCGACATCAAGTTGAGGCGAAGGTCTGGGATATGCCTCACATCCCTGAGAACTAACGTGCAGCCCATATCGGTCTTTATACAAATATCACCAACTCCCACGATCTTTGATACACCAGAATTTCCCATCTTCACGGTTCCATAGTCACCTGACTTGTAGCTTGTGAAAAAATTCCTGCGTGGAGTCGCATGAAAAGAAGCTCCTGAGTCAATCACTCAGTCGGTGTCCTGACTCGTAGCCATGAGATATACATCGTGATCTGTGGTAAGAATAATAACAATGTCGCCATCTGAAGTGACCGCAGTGGAATCAGATTCATCTTCATTCTCCTTTCCTTTTCCTTTCTTATCGTTCTTAGCCTTATGACATTCATGCTTATAATGGCCCTTTTTGACATAATTCTAGCATTCAACATCTTTTCTATTACTCGACTTGCTTCTTGATTTATCTTGGGCCTTCCCGCCCTTCCCGTTCTTTCCTCTCTCCCGTTCATGTGTCACAAGTGCCTCTTGCTGAGTAGACCCCTGAGACTTCCTCCTTGTCTCTTCATTGAAGAGACAGCTAGTAACCTGTTTCATGGATATCTTTCCGTCTGGCGCGGAGTTGCTTAGAGATACCACCAATGTCTCCCAACTGTCAGGTAACGAACTAAGCAATAGTAAAGCTTGCAATTTATCATTCAGGACCATCTTCATAGAGGAGAGTTGGTTCACTATATTACTGACCTCATTCATGTACTCGGCCACAGAACCACCATCCTTGAACTTGAGATTCACAAGTCGCCTTATTAGAAAAATTTTATTACCGGCTGTCTTCCTCTCATACAGCCCTTATAGTTTCAGTCATAGGCTAGCGGCTGAGGTTTCCGTAGACACATGGTGGAATACAGAATCATCCAACCATTATCTAATAAACCTCACCGCCTTCCGGTCCAATTTCTTCCAATCATCATCAGACATATCCTTGGATTTTGCTGATATGCCTAAAATTGGAGAATATAGATCCTTACGATAAAGAAAGTCCTCCATCTTAGCCTTCCATATGGTCCAGTTAGAACCATTGAGGCCGATCATCCTAGATGAGCCACCTTCCATAATTCTAAACCGATCCTACCCGTTCAATGAACTTAGCACTCTGATACCACTTTGTTGGGAGCCTTGCACAAAACCTTAGGATCTAGCCTCCTAAACAAACCAGAATTATGGGATAATAATACAATGAAATAAATCAAAGCAACAATCACACACCACACAAGAGACTTTTACGTGAAAAACCCTCAAAGAGGTAAAAACCACGGGACCTCGTCTAGATCAACAATCCACTATGAAAGTAGAACGTTACAATCGATCACAAGCACACCTTGCTATGATCAAACATTCATCACTCACGCAGGAGTGGATAAACAGTAAGAGAAACAAAGAAAACGGAGAGATCTCACCGATTACGAGGACGTAGAAGCGCTGAGATGATGGCTCCTTTCCACCAGCTTCCCCTCTCTCTTTCTTCTCTCTCTCACACCCTAAACCCTTTAGCAAAACCCTTGCAAAGCCTTTAGGAAACCCTCTTGTGTTTTTCTCATCCATAAAAAAATCCTAGAGACCCTTTTTATAGTTTTAGGAAACTCTTTTCCGCATCCCTGTTGCGAAAGGACTCAAATCCGTAATTTTCTGCAAAAACTGCGTAACCTAGGACTGGTTCTGAAAATTTCAGGACTATTCCTAGCCACCTACGACTGGTCGTAGCTCACCCACGACTGGTCGTAGCTCACGGAGAAAATTAGCAACAACTCGCTAGACTTTGAGTCGTGCCAGGGCTCGAACCCACGACCGGTCGAGCGCCTCCCAAGACCAGTCGAAGACCACCTACGACCGGTCGAACAGCGCGATGAAACCCTCCGAAATTTCAACCACTGCACCGTCTCTCCTCTGAACTGAGGAGGAAAGTCCCATCACCAATGACTTCTTGCCACATACAGACAATCAAATCTAATGACAGTCTTGCTACGAACATATTGTTGTTAATTATTATTATTTTTTTTTCCTTAGTTCGTTAAAACTATTTTGTTTAATTGATTAGTTTTAGCTTAATTTATTTTTTTTAATTATATGTTTCTATTGTTAAATGGTGTGAAAGCAAATCACACACATAATCATAAATAAATTCATTGTTTTAAAGGTAAAAAATTCATTAAAAGGATGAACCGTCACTTTATTCTATGTATTGGAAGTTGAGTGGTTAAGTCGATCTTCACAAATCTAGCCCTAACTGAAATATTTTTTATGCCTAAGGTCACAAGGCATATAGTTCAACTTAAGCCACTATTAGCTCTAACACTCCCAACACACACACACACACACAAAATATATATATATATATATATACCAAATTCAAAACCAACATTAAGATATTGTATTTTATTTTATATTCCATCCAAGGTAAGGTCCACCCTCAATCCAGCTCCATGGCTCATTGATAGACAAACTTTGTTTCAACACTGAAATTATGGGATCGAGTGCCCATATGCTATGTGTGGGAAGGCCGTGATAAAAAGAAGAAGAAGAAGCGGGAGAAGGTAATGACCTCCATAAATGGTATAGATGATTGAATTATGGCCCAAGATTCCTAACCCTAAAGTTTGGAATGCATCTTAGAAAAATGCCTCAGTGCTCCTAGTTCATCCGGAACTTGGACAGTCCAATCCATCAATCTGCACAGTCTATTATGTCTGACTGGATGATCCAATCCATTCGTTAGTTGTCCTTAATTTTGTAGCCATCCTTTTTTCTGAGCAATGGATGAGAAGGTTAGGATTGCCCGAAAAGAGTGACTCTTAAGAATCATAAACAATCTATATGATGGCTCCAACAAATAGAATGATCAAATTGTTTTTAGACCTATTTTTTGCATATATGATCTCGACCATCCAAATTAAAGCTAATGTGATCGGATGGTAGGATTGTCATATTAGTGTGATATTTGCATGGTGGCCCACAAAATTTGTGTTGGACCTAATGTATTGTCTGGATCAAGGGATTGAATCATCTTTAGTGTCCCAATGCTACTAGGAGCATTATAACTAATAGTGCTTTGAAAGCAGTGTTGCATTTCTCCTTTTAGTTACACAGGTCGGTCGGGATTGTCAATGGGTTATGGTTTTGGTCTGGCCTGGCCGACTACTTACGAGGCTTAAACTTCTCTGTCATGAAATTTAAGCCCATGCCCAGCCCATGACACCCATAAAGTGGTCTAGCCCGCCGGCCAGCGTCTATGGAAGAGGTTTGCTGGAATACGGGTTGATTTACTGCAATAAGGAAATGTCACGACCATAGCCCTTAGATTTTGTATGAGATACGCATGGAGCTGGGCACGGGACGAGTCAAGTTTGTTGTCCGACTCAATCTGAACCGAGTGGGTGATTGATCCAAATCAAGTTGACTTCGTCCAATCGAATTCAAACTAAGTCAAGTTCAAGTCACCCAGTATCTCGACCTGACTCGACCCGAAATCTAGCTCGGTACTGGCCAGATTCAATCCAAAACTCAAGTTGTACATATATATTAAAAAAAAAACTCAAATATGACGTTTAATATCTAAGATGCCCTGTAGCTGATGGAGAGGCTGCAATTATGGCAAGTGAATCTAGGTTTTGAGTTGTGATTTCAGCCAGTGATACCCACTGCACCTGACCCGACTCGGTGCTGACTTGACCCGACTCGGTTCTTGTGACTGGGTCAGACTCAGTCCAAATTAGTCCAGGCCAGACTCGGACACAGATCGGATCAGGCATGCTAAACTTGGTACCAAGTCAGATCGAGTTTCGGTCAAGCTTATTTCAAAACTGAATCAAGTCGGGTCAACCCTAACTTCGCCCGGCTGGAATCAATACCCAACACTAGATACACAGATAAATGTGGTTGCCTCAAAAATCGAAAAACAATGGAAATTTCTAAACTTAGGACCAATGACCCATTAAAAATTAAAAATTAAAAATGAAAACAAAGACAATATGATCTATATTCAAAGTAAAAGAGTTAAATGATCAACACTAGAATTTCATTACTTGACAATCCCATCCATGGTTGCCAGCGGATTAGGTACGACCCGCCTCACCCAAGACCATGCAGCCCTTATTATGAGCCCATCAAGATTGAGACTAACAAGAATGGTTGGGACAAAAAACATCCATCTCGTTCGTACTTTGGATTCCCGTATAACCATCGAAGATCGTTGAAGTGACTAATTCCTGAAAATAGAGGGCGTTGAGGATAAAGAAATTGTTGGAGTTACCATTTCTATCTAGCACCAACACGCTTGGTGTTAAGAAAAGATAGACCTCTTGCAAAGCTCATTTTCAAGACCTTCCTCTTTTTGAATAGTTGAATAAGCTGGATAGGGTAGGATAGGTTTCGATGAGGAGAGATGGTAGCTAAGTCCTTGGCGTATAATCGTCGGCTCTTTCCGTTCCCTATTTGCCCTAACGACCTCACGACCGTCGCTACTCGAATGCCTAACCCGCTAGCAGGACCCGAACAACCGGACCGAGGAACTTCACCTTGATGTATGTATTCTATATCAAAACTGTCCATCTGTTTCACCATATCATTTTATCATATGAGCCTAAAAATGAAGAATATCCAAATCTCAGGTGGGCTATACTATAGGAAACAGTGGTGATTGAACGTCTACAGTTAAAAATTACCTAGGGCCCACTGTAAGGTTTCGGTAATGTTTATTTGCCATCCAACCAGGTTACATAAACCTGGTAAAAAAAAAATACAAATATCAGCTTATCCAAAACTTTTGTGGCCCATTAATCACCACTGTTTCCAATGGTATGGTCCACCTGAGAATTGGATCTGCTTCATTTTTGGACCTGTTCCATAAAATGATCCGGCAAAACGAATATAGAATACATATATCAAGGTTGGCTCCACAGGCCGCACTGTCTTGGATGAGGCTGGGGCCGCACGTGACCCACTCCCCTATGGTAAGGCTCATCATGTAGACGATTTGGATCGTTGAACGTTACAGCAGATCCAACAATTGTTGTTTTGACGTGTCAGATTACATTGCATAGGGAAATAACCTAGCAAACCTCTCGATGGATAGGGTTGTTCCAATGCAAGTAGACATCACGTATGATGGGTTCTCAAAAATGTTGGCACCAGTTCCGTGCGCAGGTAAGCATTTCCCCCCACACGCACATATACAGGGAATAGGTTCCATGTGGGAGCTCATGGGAACTACCATGAGGTCGAGTTGTGTGGGCCCCACCATGATGTGTGTCGAACATCTACCCCATCAGTTAGATGCACCATTCCATGGTGAGCCTGGGGCTTAAAAATTAAGTCAATCCATGACTTGTGTGGGTCACACCACATACAAAAGTCGAATGGAGTTTCCCTCCATTAAAATATTCATAATCATTTGTTAGGCCCACGAAGATGTGGTTTACAAATCCAGATCATCCATTATGTGTGTCCCACTTGGATGAGGGGTCAAACCAAGTTTCAGACGCATCCAAATTTCAGGTGAGCCCACCAAGTGCCTTTATATGTTTTAGGCATGGCTTCACATGATTTTAGATGGTATGACCCACTTGAGTTCCGTGTATGGCTGATTTTTGGGATATCCAATAACTTAAAAGGGTACCCATCAAATACATGGTGTTGATGTTAGACATACGTCTACCCCATCAGTCAGATGCACCGTTCCATAGTGGGTCTAGGGCTTAAAAATCAAGTCAATCCGTGACATGTGTGGGCCACACCACATACAAAAATTGAGAGGGACTACCCTCCATTAAAACATTCATAATCATTTGTTGGGCCCACTGAGATGTGTTTCACAAATCCAACCCATCCATTATGTGTGTCCCACTTGGATGATGATAAGACCAAGTTTCAGATGCATCCAAATTTCAAGTGGACACCACCAAGTTCTTTTATATGTTTTAAGTATGTCTTCACATGATTTTAGATGGTATGGCCCACATGAGATTTTTGGGGTATCCCATAATTTAAAGGGGACCCATGAAAATAACGGTGTTGATATTATATATGTATGGAAAAGGTTCTATGCCATCGAGCTCACGGGAACTTCCCATGAGGTCGAGCTGTGTGGGCCCCACCATGATGTATGTTGAACATCAACACCGTGCATTTGATGGGTCCCCTTTAAATTATGGGATATCCCAAAAATCAGCCATATACAAAACTCAGCATTTGATGGGTCCCCTTTAAATTATGGGATATCCCAAAAATCAGCCATATACAAAACTCAGGTGGGCCATACCATCTTAAAATCATGTGAAGACATGCCTAAAGCATATAAAAGCACTTAGTGGGGCCCACCTGAAATTTGAATGCTTCTAAAACTTAGTATGACCCCTCATCCAAGTGGGACACACATAATGGATGGGCTAGATTTGTGAACCACATCTCAGTGGGCCCAACAAATAATTATGAATGTTTTAATGGAAGGGTAACCCCTGTCAACTTTTGTATGTGGTGTGGCCCACATAAGTCACGGATTGACTTGAATTTTAAGCCTGAGGCCCACCATGGATTTGTACATTTGACTGATGGGGTAGATGTTCAACACGCATCACAGTGGGGCCCACACAACTCCACCTCCCGGAAAGTTCCCATGAGCTGGACCGAATATATATACTACCTTCCCTATAAGTAGGGCTGGAAGTCAAGCAAGTTTGGGTCAGGCTAAGATCCTAACCCGACCCAACCTCAGGTTGGGAATCCTCAACCCAAGCCCAACCCAAGCAGGCTTGGTCGGGTGTATACATGCTAATATTTTCATTATTATATTAGTATATTATATTTCAATACACATCTTATTTTTTGTACCTATAATTTTATTAATTATTTATGTAGTTATTTATAGTAAAGAAGTTCATTTTTTTTTTTCTAAACAAACAAGCTAAAATTCAGGACAATTACTCTTTTAAAAGTAGTCTTGTGTAGCACGCAAACTATCTGGGAGAGAGAAAAATCTAGTGTATCTTGTTAGCTTTAGTCTACGGAGATGACATGGGCCAACTGGGGGAGAGAGAAATCTGGTGTATCTTGTTAGCTTGAGTCATCGGTAATGACGTGGACCAAATGAGACCTGATTGCACTAGAATTTCTTGTGCCTTCAACGCAGATGATCCACATTCAATTATAATTTATAACTTATATATCGAACGGGTTCGGGTTGGGTCGGGCAACCCAAGACCTCAACCTGAGCCCGACCCAAGTTTTATCAGCTTGGTCTTTGAATAGGCCAAGCCCAAAATTGAACCCGATACCATCCTGCTTGAGCACGACTTAATGTTGGGCCGGTCACGGGTAGGTTGGGTTGAACCCGCCGGACTTTCAGCCCTACCCATTACCAGTCTATACCAATTATCAGACCTTTTCTAGTGTAATTCCATATCCATTAATCGGATGGCTAGGAGCAACAAGTCAAAGTGATTTCAGAGGGATGGGCCATCAAGGGTGAGACCCACATGATTGATGGCCAAATGTTTTCTAAAAGGTGGGGTCTACTTGAAATGATCTAGATGGATGGTCATGGACCAAATTATGTGTGTGCGTGTGTGAATTCTGGAACAGGTGCGAAACAGGCCTAAATCCACTTTCTTAGACCCATAAATATGGGCTCCATATGTGTCGATGCGTATTGTAGGGCTGATTTCATTACTGTTGGATGGATGGTGTTTGGAACAAGTACAAACAGATTCTATACATTGTTGGACACATACTTCGAACACAAATATATTTTTAAACGTATATGTAGAGCGAAACAAACGTAAGAAAATGACTTGATTGGAAAAAAAAAAAGGACCAAAAATACAAGCAGAGTAAATTGCTTGCGTAATAAACATATTTACTATGCACATAGGTTCAAGCACTGTACAATGTTAATGCATTTGCATGTGTTGACAGTTCACTGACAAACATACACTTAGTTGCACAATGCATGAAGGGAAGTGAAAGTGCACTTGGGCAATAGGTAGAGCTGTACACGAGCCGAGTTACCTCAGTCAGCTAGCTCAACTAAACTTGGAAAAGCTCAACTTGCCTCGACTCAAAACTGAATTCGGACCAAATCAAGCTGATTTTTGGAACTTGAAAACATTTCGAGCCGAGTTCGAGCTTGCCCAAGCTCGACTCAAACTCCAACTCGAATCGACTCGGATTGAATCGGCTCAATGACTTAGTCGTTTTGATCTTAATATTGCTCGCCAAGTGTTTGATAAAATGCCTTAATGAAATGTTGTTTCTTAGACTGCCCTTATGTCAGGGCATTCTCGAAACGAGTATTCGAATGAGGATTGAACACACAAACACACACACACACACACACACACACACAAAAATACTTTACATTGTAAGATTGTCCTCATATCTTGATCTTGATTCTTGATTCTGCTCAATGAGTGTTTGATGAAATGCCTGCAAAGTACTCTTATTAATTTGCATTCGAAATGTGGGAGATTGAAAATGCAATATATGTGTTTGAGAAAATGTCATACGGGCTCGAACTTGCCCGAGCTATTGACTGAACCAAGTCGAGCTGGTCAATCTGGCACGAGGACCAAACTGAGCCGAGCCAAGTTCAAGCTAGGGTTGGCTGCTAGCTGAGCCGAGTCAAGTTGTGCCAAGCTCGACTCGTGTACAGCTTTAGCAATAGGGTAGGGATGTCTGCTTCCGAAATGTTAGCAAGTGTAAAAAGAATAGACGATGAAAGTGGAAGACCAAGTTCAATGGCACAGCATCACCTTGATAGAAGGTTCTTGCAACCAGAGGCAAATAGTCAATTTACATGGAATTCCCACATCCATTATCCGACTCCACGTATCCTTGGTGTGATTACAAGAAAGCTCAAGAAAGTTTCGTCCATCATCCAATATGAAATCAGCAGCCTGGATTATATAACATCTTCCCAACCTCTTCACAACCACTTGCAATGCTATTCATTCACATCATACAATAGTGCATTCCCTGACTTCATATCCCACACTGCCCCTGCCCCTGCCCCCCATTCGCCTTTTCCAGCCCTGCTGCACTTATGTGAATCTATCTTCAGAGCAGTTAGATCCATGCAGATGTGTGGCTATTTATTGAGAGGAGGAACTACGAAAGGAAGCTATTAAAGCATAAACAGCTTCTAACTTCTTAGCAAGTATATAGTATGATAAGCCCATTTCTGGAAACCAAACAGGCAACTATTCTGCATTATCAAATTGTTAAGTCTTTGAATCTTCACAATAACCTAAAAAAGGGCATTTTCTTTGTCATCTGCTCATCTTCTCCTCTGTAACGATGTCGAGACATAAGCTTTGCATGTGAATATTTCTGCCAGCCATAGTTCTAAAATTCGCGACCCTTCCTCCTCTTCTTCTTCTTCTTCTTTTTTGGCTACACCAAATAATTCATTTATTTAATGTCAAGTCAGGTAAACTAAAGACTTGTTTGAGTCTTCAAGTTGACCTGACCTAGCCAGACTTCAAGTTGCTGAGTTTTCAGGTTTTTGAGCTATGATTTCTGGCCACCCATGCTTCTTCTGGTGTTATTCGGCCTTGAATCCCCTAATGAAGATGCAGCCCTACGAATCTGTCAGTTTGCTTGCTACTCACCAAGATCTTTGTATAGCAGCTCTTCTTCACCTAAAAAACCTAATAATTCCCGTAAGGCAGCTAGGGTCCATCCAAAAACCAATCAAATTGACTGAAACTTTTGGTTAGACATAATTTTGATGTTAGCTGGGTTAACTAGGGCCTCCCAATTGTTGTACATGCCCATACATTAGTTGTCTCTCACTCAACATACTTTCTAGCCAAGTCTATTGACTCTCACCCGATTGGATGTGTTTCAAATATACAGTACCTCACAGGTCTCTTGTATTTTACTTAAATGTGCATACATGTCTCCTCCAAAAAGTACATGTACAATCATAATAATATATAAATATATACACCAAAAGATGCATCCATTCATAATGACAGATACACATTCACCAAAGGAGGCATGGATATGTTCAGTATATTACTTCCATTCATGTATATGTGACTCTTCAACAAAGGTCACCTAAAGCCTATACATACCCAACCTTAGCCCATTTAGATAGTATGGAAAATCTTCTCTCCTCATTCTCTCCTTTGAGAATTCCTCTTGTTTTTTTAGTAAGATTAAAAAGATGAAAGTATATCTTCTTAGTAGTGCAAACCAACAATAGACACTATGCTAGTACTATGCAAGGTTTTGGGCTACGCAAGAATTCTATTGCACCATTGGGAGGCGTGAACAATCTCAAGAAGCAGCACTGCAACACGCCTCTGACCTGAATTTCTTCAAGTGGACCATCCACTGAACAACAAAGATAACATGGGCTTCAAGTTATTTGATACCTATGCATGCACATACACTATACCGTTCGAACCACAGGTCCCACTAGGAGAGAACAGGCTGGTCCACTCACCAGGTTGGACTGAGAGAATCTGAAATGATCTAGCTATTGGCTACTATTCAGGAAATTGATATTAGAGAGGAAGCTGGCTAGATCTCTGAAGGGGACATGGCTTCCAAAGCTCAGTTAGCTTACGATTACTATGCCAGATTGAAAGCGGAAGAAATTAAATGACGTCAGCTCTCTCGGGCCACTTGGTTAAAGGAGGGAGATCGCAATACCAAGTTCTTCCATAATTTGGTAAATGCGAGGGCGCAACTAATTCTATTTCTACCCTTTGTATTGATGAGGAGATTGTGACTGAAAAAAAAAAAAAATACAATCCATCTGCCAAGTTATTGTAGAATTTTACTCTCAAGTTTTTGACCTCTGAACAACTGGCCCATCCTCGTATCGATCACTTGTCTTTCTGAACCATCTCGGATGAGGATGTTTTGGCTTCAGAAAATTTTGTGGATATAGAAGAAGTTAAAGAAGCAGTTTGGGGGTAAGGAACGATAAATGTTCCTAGTCCAAACGGTTTCCCTATTGCCTTCTTTCAATTGTTTTGGGATTTATTGAAGGACTTGTTTTCTTTTATTCTGGATTTCTTTGAACACAATCGTATGGCCACTAAATTGGGAGCAGCTTCTTAGCCCTTATCCTTGAATTGGAAGGAGCCTAGAACTAAAAAGATTTTCATCAAATTCGTCTTCCTTGGAAGCCCATGTAAAATCATATCCAAAATCTTGAGCCAAAGGCCTAGGATGGCCCTCCCCAATGTCATATCCCCCTTCCAGTTTGCTTTTGTGGAAGGAAGACAATTTCTGGATTGTGTGCCATAAGCCAATGAATGTTTAGATTTTTGTGCTCGTGCGAGGAAATCGGGGATTCTTTGTAAGCTGGATCTTGAAAAAGATTATGACCACGTAGATTAGTCCTTTCTGGACTATATATTGCAAAGGATGATAGAGGGCTTGGATTAGAATATGCATTTCTTCTCCTAAATATTTGGTCCTCATAAACGGTTCTCTGTTTGGTTATTTTAGAGCTTCCAGGGGCCTTTGACAAGGCGATCCGTTGTTCTCCTTCCTCTTTGTTATCGTAACTGAAGCTCTAAGTGGTATATTGTCCAGGGGACAGGACGAGGACCTTATAGAGGTTTTCCTCATTGAAAAACTTCCATTTTCCTATTATCCATCTCCAGTTTGCAGATGATACACTTCTTTTCTGTGAGGCTGATGATAATATGGTTAATTTTTTGGGAATGATTATTTGTTGGTTCAAGGTTGTTTCAGGCTTGAAAGTCAATCTCTCTTAAAGTGAGATTTTGGGGATTAACCTAACTCCTGAAGTAACTGAATCTCAAGCCATTTCTTTTGGTTCTCTTCCCACTTTGTATCTCGACTTGCCTATGTGCGTAGGTAAACCTCCTTTTATCTTTGTGGGATGAGATCCTAGAAAGATTGGAGAGAGCTCTCGAATTGGAAACTTGTTGTCGCCAGTAAGCAGATTGAACTTGATAAAGGCTTCTCTCTTTAACCTGCCCACCTACTTTCTCTCCCTTTTCCAATGTCTGAAGTCTGTTATTCTTAAGATTGACAAACTTCGAAGGTACTTCTTGTGGCAAGGAGGTGTAGTTAGTAAATTTCCTCTTCTCAAATGGAGTGAGGTTTGCACCCCCTACAATGAAGGGGGAACAAATATTAGGAATCTTATGGTTATGAACGAAGCCCTCCTTGGTAGATGGATTTGGAGATTTGGTACATAGAGAGATAGCCTGTGGAGACAGATTGTTGCTGCGAAATATGGCCTATCCCCTCAAGGATGGTGGATTAAGGACTCATCCCTCTATCAGGCTTTCTCCATTTGGAAAGGTATAGCAAGGATGGCCCTGATAGTGTTTGAAAGGGTCTCTTTCTCCCTTGGAAATGGCATGAGAATTAAATTTTGGTTGGATACTTGGTGTGGAGCTTCCACCCTGGCTGATTCCTTTCCAGCTCTCTTTGCCATTAGTCCAAACCCAAACATATAGATGAAGGAATACTGTGGAGGATGAGAGGGGAGGGGTGTGGATTCCCCCTTTTAGAAGGAACCTGTCTAATGCAAAAATTCAGGATCTTATTCAGCTTCTTGCTCGCTTGCAGGCCTTCACTCCCTCCCCAAATTGAGAAGATGTCATCCTATGGTCACTCTTCAGCCTTGTTCTCTGTTAAATCACTGTATAAATCCCTTTCGACTCCAGAGGTCTCTTCTACTTCCTGCCACACAGGTCCGTTGTGGTCCTATGGGGTGCCTTTGAAGGTAGCTTTTGGGTGGTTGGTGGGCCGGAACAGAGTTTTGACGGTTGACAATTTGAGAAAAGGGGGATTCAAGTAGAGAAATCGTAGATCACCTCTTTATCCACTACCCTTTCTCTTCCAACATCTAGTGGAGCATCCTTTGCATGGCTGGAGTATCCTGGGTAATGCCAAACTCTGTTGGCATGGGGAACCTGGAGGAGGCCTAGGAAAAAGCAAACGGAGGACCCTCCTGCTGGCTATTCTTTGGGTTGTTTGGGCTGAAAGAAACAATTGTTGTTTCCGGAATCTGAATGTTTTTCAGCAGGGGTTTTTTCGAGGGTGCTGGGTTTTTTTTTTTAGACATTGGGCTCTGTAGTGAAGATCTCTTTTGGGGCTTTCTGCCAGTTGTGGTATTGGTTTCTGTATCATTTTCCTTTTTCTTGGCTTTCTGGTTAGTTTTTGTTTTCTTTTTTTCCTTTTGTTTTTGTTTCTCAGATCCTTGTAGTTTTTCAGCAATAAAATCTCATCTTTCAAAAAGAAAAGAAAAGAAAAGAAAAAAAAAAAAAAATGTATGTTAAATATAAAATTTATGCATCGATCATTCAACAAAAAAAAAAAAAAAAAGAAAAAAGAAAAAAATAAAAGGATTTGGGTTGTTGGGCCTTACCCCTTACATAGCAGTAGAATGTGATCCCAACAAATGGATCCCTAAGGAAAAGTTGGAAACATGTAAAGGCATGGTTCAAAAACCTGAAGGCTCGACTCGAAATTCAGCCGAGTTGGGTTGACTCAAAGACCCTAACACGATTTGACTCAATATTTAATCGTTATAATTTGAAAATATTAGGAACCTTAATAGAGATTTAAACTAATTAAACACAGTATAAGTAATATAGAACATTAGATAAAGAACCAACTTTTAGTTCACTAGTTAAGGTTGTGTCCTTGCTAGGTTGAGGTTGGGGGTTTGAATCTCACCCTATATATATATATATATATTTTATATTTATATATTTGAGTCACGCCGAGTCATGTCAAGTTTCCCGGTGATTGGTTCAGAATCTCACGATGTTGAGTTGACTCGGTCAAGTTTTGAGTCGAGTCGGCAAGTTTTAGATTTATGCATAAAGGTATCGTGATTATCAAAAAAGTGGACCAGACATGCGGTCAAAAAGGACGATCATCTCATGATTGAGTTTGGCACTTGATATCAGTGTTTCAAATAGCACCCGTAGCGTAGTGGTAGCGTACGCTATGTAGCGTAGCGTGGCCATAGCGCTACGTAGCGTCCCAAATAGCGTAAATCCCTTGTAGCGTACGCTACAGTTACGTAACGCGTAGCATCCGTAGCGTAAGCTACAATGCATTTTTTTACTATTTTATTTTTTTAATTATTGTTTTCACATTTTCTTTGTTTCTAATGTTGAGGAATGTGACACTTGTATTATACTTGATACTTTTAACCTATGGGATTTTTATTTCTTTTCATAATTGTGACTTGTGGTTTCAATTAGACATTATTAATTAAAGTGGTTTGCTTAGAAAGTTGTTGATGTGATAATTATTTGATTTGGCTTATATATGTGGATTGGCTTTTGATAAATGATAACTAATAGCTTTTTTTAACGTGCTTATAATTGATAAAATGAATCATCTTTTAGGCATTTTTATATTTTTTCACTATTTATTATATTTGTCCTATTTTTAAATTAAAAAATAGAAGTATCGTGTAGCTTACACTACACACTACGTATTTACGCTACACGCTATAGAGGGTTGATCGCTACGCATCACGCTACTGCTATTTAAAACACTGCTTGATACAGATTCCAATTAATTGGGTAGATTCCTTTAAGTGGCCTTATCGGGGGCCAATCTAACTTAATCCAAACAATCTTCTCATGCCAGACATGCAGCATCAGTAAATTCTCATAAATTTCACAGACATTTCTATAACCATAAGGTAGATTCTAAAATTCAGGTATTGGGTTGGATCCCTGCAGCAATCAGAAAGTTCAAGCCACTTATCTGAAGAGGCCTGAAAAAACAGAACCATGGAATCAAGCTTGTTGAGATGTTGTCCAGAGGAAATAGTTTAGTCAATCATGCTAGGCACCTAGGGCTAGCTCATTCAATTGAGAAATGTTGAGGTGAATCATCAATCGAACAAAGAAAGGGAATCCCATTTGCGCTTCTATCAATCAACCCCCCATAGACATGCCCCTTAACAAATGTGATGAGCCTGCCAGGATGTAGAGTGTTTCTTCATGGGATTTATCAGCAACGAACATTACAAAGATTTTGTTGTACATTTCAATTCAAAATGAGAACTCGAGACGAGGGAGGGGGTAAATGTAAAGCTAGAGCTATGGAGGGAAGCTTTAGAATCTAAATGTTTTGCAAATCAGTTGGACTAAAAGTATATTAATGCAATTTTGGTGTTGATTGGAGTGGAAATGAGAAATTAGTTAAGACTGAAAAGCAAGCACCCATGATGTCCATATTCAATACCTTGGGTCAATAATTCATGTGAGCGGAGAGATTGAGAAGGATGTTGCTCAAAGAATTAGAGCTGGATGGATGAAGTGGAGACGTGCCACTGGAGTTTTATGTGATCACCACATGCCAATCAAACTAAAGGGGAGATTTTATAGGATGGCGATAAAAGCAGCCATGCTTTTTGGGACAGAATGTTGGGTATTCAAGGAAGAACATGTCCATATGATGATTATAGCTCAAATGAGATTTTTAAATATACATATATTGATGAGTGGCAATGAAATGAGGATGTTGGGATGGATGAGTGGCACGGCAAGGAAGAATAGAATTGGAAATGAATGCATAATTTAAGAATAGCACCCATCAGTAGGAAGATGAGGGAAAGTAGACTTGGATGATTTTGCTATGTGCAATAGAAACCAAAAGCAGCATCGGTTAGGAGTGGGTTGGTTTAAGTTGAAAGCTCTAAAAAGGCAAGGGGAAGGCCCAAAAGCTCATTCCCTCCTCCCTCTCTTCATACCTCATATCTCTTAGCTCTTTTTTTATGGGTATCTTGGAGGAGAAACAAAGCATTGATTAAGGAGCTGAGAAGGAGATGATTAACCAGCCGAAACTTATCCCAATCCATTAAACATCAGCAAAGCTAATCCCTAGAATCGCTTTTTTCTCCCTCCCTCTCTCACATTGTAGGAGAAACGAAGCATTGATTAGACGTAAACATTATCAAAGTTTCCCTAGAATCACTTTTCCCCCCATTTTCACCTCCAAGGTCCATGTCCTCCCTCCCGCCATCACATTGTAGGAGAAACACAGCGTTGATTAAGGAGCTAAGTTATGGTTTTAGTTGTTGTTTTATAGCATTGTTGCTGATTCATGGAACCATTGGAAATCGAATTGTGAAACATGGAAATAAAATAAAATAATAAATAAACCTTAATTGAATTGTGACATGTTGAAAGAAATTGAGCCTTAATTGGTAGGCATTCGTCCATTCTTAATTAGGTTAAGATTTCTTTTCAATCTAACTGCATCAGGACTCTAGATCGCAAATGGTGCAGAAGCTGGATCAAGCAAATCTAGGGTGAGAAATGATGGGATGCTTAGCCATCTTGGTAACATTTGCAGTTTACACTTGAATCAGTCTTGAATGTGGCAGAGTTTGTGAGGAACTACTCTGGATGCAGATATGACTTCCTGGAAGTTGTTTCTGTCATCTTTGTTGGGGCCCGCTATTCTCTTTGTATGTCTTTGCCTTTTCTGTCATGGTGTTTAACTTCCAAAGAAGATAAGAAGTGTCTGCACTGAGATTTCAGGCCCCTCACCAGCTTCTTGCTCAAAAAATCAAGCGTTGCAGCAGCATGCACATCAAGTTACTATACCAAGTACGAAAGGCTTCTCAGATTAGCCGCCTGTACCATGTATATTAGATATTTGTGTGATTGAGTGATCTTTTAGTAACACATATGGTTGTTTCACAATTCATCAGCGCATTCAACAGTTGGACTTGAATTTTAATAAAAATACTGTAGAAAAGAACAACCAGAGTACATCTGACACCATTCATCACTTAGAAACAATTCACAAGGACATCTACTTTGCATTGAAGGAGACTTTAACTTTATTTTCTCTATATGCATGGGAAATCGGTTCAGTTTATTGATGTTGAAAAGAGTTTCTTTTTTTTTTTTTTCATCAGAAAAGCTCCCTCTAAACAGAATACTCTCATCCAGCACAAAACTAGAATTCCAAGAAAACCCCTTCCCTCAGGCTTACCTTGGGGCAACTTTGTACATAGAGAAAACTGGATGAGTGGGTTTCTTGGACTTGATAATGAAAAATTCAAGGGAAGTAAATTGAAGCACCTTTCAATGGACAGAAGGATCATCCTCATCAATGATCAAACATGTTATATCAAGTATGTCAATTTGCATTTTTATTTTTTTTTCAGTTGCTACAATCCCTAAATATTTGGTAGCAGAAATAAAAAGATCTTTCTCCAATCGATTTCCTTCCAAGCGGTGCAGATAATGGTAGCAAACACTACTTGATTTCATCATCAATCACCTTTCATCCGAAGCACTGAGGCTCAATTTGGCCTCCAGTGAAACCTATCTCCATAGGTTGCCAAGGTATGTATGTCAAACACAAAGGGGCTGCCTTCTCCTCATATAGCTCACCAAGACCTTCAAGCAGTTTGTTCACTTTCTACCTGTGAACTAGCCATTCAACGGATACCTGGCCATTCTAGATACCAACAATATCAGCTTCAAAATGGAGAAGAATGGCAGGTAGAGTTGCAGAAGGTGATTGGCCTTGCAGTCTTGTACCCTCATCACTCTACTATGGAAGTCCAAGACGTTGTAAGCTATACCAACCAGAGAAAGAATGAGAAATTATAGCAGGTTTCTAATGTTGGGCATTTTGCTCAAATGGGGTGCCCTGTGGGATGCAGGGGGGCACACTCGAGGTGGGCTGCCCGTGAGGCGGGCACCACCCGTGTGAGGTGGGTGGCTCGTGTGAGGCGGAACCCATGTGATGTGGGGCCCACAAGGAGGGTTTGGCTGAGAACCTAACCCATGAGATGTGGGACCTGGGTCATGAGATAAAGGGATTGATTTGCCACGCTCTATCAATTCAAGCTCTTAGATCAAATGATTAGTTGTTCGGCATCAAAGTGGTATCAAAGCGGGAGGTCTCGTGTTTGAGACTCCTCACCAAAGGTGATTAATGCAGGGACATACTCAGGGTGAGCAGCCCGTATGATGCAGGCACCTGGTGTTAGAGCAAGTGGTTGGTTGTCCTACATCAGTTTCCTTCTCAAGGGTCACTCTAGTCAACCACAAGGGCATGCCAAAATGTTTTAAGGTATAAGGCGACATTTAACCACCCTCAAGGGCATGCCAAAATATTTCAAGGTATAAGGTGGTATTTAACCACCCTCCCTTTTTGTCTATAAGTGTTCATCACACTCATCCACTTTAGATAAGATAGTAATGGCAGGAGTTCACAAATGAAAAACAGGGTTTTACTCGGGCTGCAATAGGATAGGATCCTCAGATGCACGAGTATTTGATTTTTGGGGGAATATGAGTGTGGTATATAGCAAGTGGTTAGTTGTCCTGCATCAGTTTCCTTCTCAAGGGTCACACTATTCAACCACAAGGGCATGCCAAAATGTTTTAAGGTATAAGGCGACATTTAACCACCCTCAAGGGCATGCCAAAATGTTTTAAGGTATAAGGCGGTATTTAACCACCCTCCCTATTTGTCTACAAGTGTTCATCACACTCATCCACTTTAGATAAGATAGTAATAGCAGGAGTTCATAAATGAAAAACAGGGTTTTACTTGGGCTGTAATAGGATAGGATCCTCAGATGCACGAGAATTTGATTTTTGGGGGAATATGAGTGTGGTATATAACTTGGGGGTCTTCGTAGGGTGAGAATTGTATATTTGGGCAGATGAAGCCTCTCAGTAAGTGGTATTAAGCAGCTCTGGCAGAACCAATGACCAACCATACTCAATATTTGGGTACTACGGGTAATAGGGTAATGCCAATGCAACCATCTCATTGCCATGCCCGGGGAGGAAGTATCAAAATGTTGGGATTTGGCTTTGGTGGATTGACAACTATATATAGATCAGAGAAGTGTTTGACAATCAGGATTCATAGTCAACTTTCCAGTTTAACTTACCTTTATCATGCGCTAAATTAAGAAGGCTATTTGAGTTCAAAGATTGCACTAGCAACTACCACATTGTCAGTGTCAATAGATATCAGGATCAAGAATATTACAGCTATTTCTCTATTTTTCTAAAAATGACAAATGGGACTAAGCAATAAAATTGGGTACTGATTTACCACACATTTTTCATGAATCTGTTACCTTCAACAATGAAAGAAGAGACAACCCCCCCCCCCCCCAAAAAAAAAATAATAATAATAATAATAAAATAAAATAAAATTGCTTCGAGTCCATATATATGAGAGGTATCATACAATATACATGGGTTTTCAGTTCAGGTAAGTAGGAACAATAATTCCATAATTCAGAGCATACGTTTGTTATGTCCCACCATGGATAGACATTGGGTCAAAATACTCCAAGATTGGAAGATCCAAGCAACAAACTCGGGACTTTTATCAATTGAATGCAAACTATTGTTGTGTTTCTATTCTTACTATCTGTACGCTACTGATCAAAAGGTTAAATTGCCCTATCAGATTTCATAACCTGCAAATCAATGGTAACTGGATTACTGGACCATTGGACCATTGGACCAACTTATCAGATTTCATAACCTGCAAATGCTATGCAATGTCACAGGTCCCATTTCTTATAATTTGTCTGTATCCAAGTATGCTATAAATATCAAAAGGAACCATACCATCACATCAAGCAATTAGAGAACCAATACAAGCAAAAAAAAAAAAAAAAAAAACTAACTAGCGATGAGAATTAACTCATATAACAAAAATACCAAAGGTTGAATTTGCAATAATGCTGGGCATAAAGATTCATTACACTGCAATTTAGCCTCTTTAACAATCGGAAAAGAATACAGGAAAATGACTCATTAGTAGAATTCATACACTGGAATACTTACCCGACACTTTCAATGGTTGATTCTCATCCAATGACTCGCAGTCCCCATCTTCACCGTCCACTTGCTTTGAAACTGCCGATACATCCCGTGATGGTAGGCCACCTCCGCCACCACTAACAGATTGCTGATAAAGAACTCCCCCCACAATCGTAAACAACAGGCACACCAATCCAAATGGGCTCGCGTGCTTATCCCAAATCAACACATTGATCACAACAGTAAGAAACTTATTAACCACCCCAGTCACTGTAAATGCCGTGGCGGAGATTGCCTTGCGGGCCGCAAACCCGAAGAAGCTGATAAGCAACCCGAAAACACATGACAGTGCCACTGCCACAAACGTGACCGGGTCCACCCAATTCCCAGAGTTTGATCCAATGGCTGAGAACACATCAGCATACTCCCCAGTCAGAACCCAAAACAGTGGCGCCATCATCAACGACAGCAGATTGTTGTAGAAGACAAAGCCCCACGTATTCAACCCAAGATTCGTGACCATGTGTTTGATGTAGACCATCTCGCTCGTGATTGTGACAAGATATGCCAGAGCCCATGAGTATGCGGTGAGGGTGAATGCCGAATCCGTCGCAACGTACCCAACCGCCCCGCCGAGGATGATCACAAGCGAGATGAAGGTGAGCTTGGACGGGCACGGCTGCCGTCGGAAAGTAGTGTCCGCGACGGCCACCAGGAGCGGAGTCAAGGACCGGAAGACGATGAAGGTATCCACGTTGGCGTGGCGGAGGAGGTTGGTGTTGGTGAAGATAGCGAGGTAGAAGACGGTAGCGGCCGGGAGGAATTTCTTTGCCGTCTCGAGGGTGAAGGGATCGTGGTAGAGGAATCCAAGCCTGCCCAAGATCCAAACGCCGGCAGCGGAAGTTAGGTATTGCAGTGCGGTGAGGAGGCTCGGGAAGTTGAATTTGGTGATGGCGAATTTGTTGATGACTGCAAGGAGGCTCGAGCAGAGGGCGTAGCCCACAACGAGGCTCGTTGTGGTGTAGTATTGCTTGGAAGACATTGTGGGTGACTATAGTGGAAGATCCGTTGTGGGGGTTTTGAGAAATGGGGGTTTTATTTACGAGTTTGCCATTGGAAAGGAGGAGGGATTGTGGGAGGAGTTTGGTTTCTTTGTCTCGAGTTCTTGGATCTGATGGATTTTGGGGGGAATGTGACGAGGAATGGACGGCTGAGATTCGGTGGGGGTTCTGAAAGGATGGAAGAGCGGATGTTAGAAATGGGACGTTGCTACACGCCCTGGACCTAGATCGGGGAGAGATAGATCTTGGAATATAAAGCGTTTACTGGGTGACTGGGTCTGTCAGCGCGGGGCGTCGGGGTTTGGAAGCGGATTAGGTGAGACCCCGGACTCACACTATACGGTGTGGCCCTTATCGTGGGGCCCACTTTGATGTATTTATTCAGCATCCACTCCGTCCATCTGTTTTTAATAATCATTTTAATATATTTTCCAAAAAATTTTATAGATCAAATTATCACGTAGATCATACCATAAGAAAGAGTGGTGATTTACCATTAATGGAACATAAAAGTTTTTAATCAAGCTGATATTTGTTTTTTCCCTTCATCCATGCCTATGTGACGTTATCAACAGATGGGATTTCAAATAAACAATACTAAAACATTAAGGTGTGCCGTAAGAATTTTTTAATGGTATGAGTTCCATCAACATTGTTTCCTATGGTATGGTCCACCTGATTATTGGTTCTACTTCATTTTTTAGATAATGCCCTAAAATGATATGTAAAAACGTATTGACGGCGTTGATATAGAATAAATATATCAAGGTGGGCCCCATGGTAAGGGCCGCACCGTCCTGAATGAGGCCGGGGTATTACCTAATCCGGTTTCCGTGGTTTTGGCCTTGACAAATGCAAGCGGGGACGCGGATTGCCTGGGCCCCGGCCACAGGAAGTTCCTGGACGGAAGCTACGTGGGGCCCACAGAGATTTCCGTGAGAAATCCACTCCGTCCATCAGTTTTGAAAAACCACAACAGGGCAGGAGTATAAGAATCAGGTAGATCTAATTTAATTCCATAGGAACAGTCTCTAGATGATGAGGAAGAACGGAGCAATGGTTTGGATTCTCCCACGATGGACCTCATCCATCACATCTTAAAACACTTCTATAAATGCGGCTTTATCCTAAGTCTCTGGGCCTCCAGGCACCATCAAACTATCAATTTTGTCATAATTAAACCCTTATTCCAATTAATCGGAGTCCACTGTGAGAATACTTCCAGGGCCATTATTACAGACCGACCACCGATTGGTGGGGTTTCAATGGATCCCTGATTATCAGGCCCACCGTGATATATGTGCTTTACATCCACACCGTCCATCTATTTTGATGGCTCTGGGCCATGGTGTCAAAAGATAAGGGGATCCAAATCTCACTACCATGACAGTGGTGACTGAATACCTGCCGTAAAAAACTTTTTTAGGCCACCAAAATGTTTATCTGCTATCCTATTTGTTGATAGGGTCGCATCGGCCTGCATGAAGGGACCATACAAATATTAGTTTGTTTCAAAACTTTCATGGCTCACGGAAAGTTTTTAACAGTCAATCGACCTTATTTTCTATAGTGTGATTCATTTAAGATTTGGATTTGCTTCATTCATGAGATAATCAACTAAAATAAGCAGTCAAAACAGATGAACGGTACGATGTAAGGCACATGCATCACGGTGGGCCCTACAATCAAGGAACCACCTAAAAATGAAATTAAGGAAAAGCGCACTAAGTAAACTCTACGTTGAACTAAAGAATGAAGCATCTCCAAATGCCCTCAGGTGACCCACTATAGGGAAGAGTAGGAATAAGGATTTCCACCGTTGAAACCTTGCTAAGGCCAACAGCAATGTTTATTTGTCATCTAACTTTTTCATAAAAAAAAAAGAATTTTGAATTAAGGAAAAACATAAATATCAGCTTTAACCAAAACTTTTGTGTGACTCTCAAGAATTTTTCAACAGTACAGGTTCAATTCACACTGTTTCGTGTGGTGTGGTCCACTTGGTCTTTGGACATGCTGTATTTTTGAATGCCCTAAAATTATCTGATAATATATATGGACGGAGTGGATAAAATAAATAAATGATGGTAGACTCCACAGATTTTACTCAATACTCTTAGCGTATGAGTAACTTAGTAAGCAATCTGCTTTCATCAACCTAAGCCACAGCCATAGATCATCAGTACGATTGATGATGTTTATTTTTACTTTTTACACCGATCCAATGGTATGGATTCTCTATCGTGGCCTCACTCATCATAATTTAAAACGCGTGTATACCGTACAATGATGCGGCCCACGTACATCACAAATTACTCCCTCACCCGACCCGAGCCTCCCGCGCACGTGCGCGAACGCGATCACACGTGTTTATGATTGATGAGGTTCTTCTTCTCCGCTTTCCACTGATCCGCAGCGAACTGCTCTCTCTCTCTCTCTCTCTCTCTCTCAGGTTGGATCTTTATTCAATCGAGAAACCCTAAAATCCCTTCCCAATTCCCCTCAGATTCTCACATTTTCTGAGAAAACAGAAAGTAAGAAAACCGAATTCTCGCTGTCTCTGTCAATCAACGACGAATTAGTGTCTGGATCGACGGCGATGGCTTCATCGAGCTCGTGGTCACGTGCACTTGTGCAGATCTCACCGTACACATTCGCCGCCATTGGAATCGCCATCTCTATCGGCGTTTCCGTCTTAGGCGCCGCTTGGTATCAATGAATTCTTCTTCTTTTACCAAATTTCAATTTTCTCCCCCTTTTTCCCCAAAATTTCACCAATTTTCCTAAAGTTTGATTTTTTGTGTGTAAATGTGAATTCTGTTTATATTAGGGGAATATATATAACTGGAAGCAGCTTAATTGGAGCAGCGGTCAAAGCTCCTCGTATCACTTCTAAGAATCTCATTAGGTATGCATTACTGTCTTCAATTAGAAATGTACACTTTGATTTATTTTTATTTTTATTTTATTTTATTTTATTTTTTAAGATTATATGTTATGTGCAATGATTTTGGGACTTGACGAGACCTGTGCGACTCGGGCTAGTTGACTCAGACTTTATTGGCCCCGATTTGATACGACAGCAGAAGTCACCTGGATGAGTTGGGTTGATTCACTCCCACTCGATCTAGTCACGACTCGGCTCGAGACAGGACGAGTCAAGACCGGATGAGTTGGTCTGAGTTGCCAAGTCTTAATTCCACGGTTATGCTAGTTTTCTAGATGATTCGGATGATCTTTGAATCGTTATGTCCATCAACAAAAGCTAGATAGAATCTGGTAGTCCTAGCCATTCTTTTGGTGGACCCCACCGTGGATGGGCCATGGCCTGGAAATCTCACCAGTTGCATAGTCATAACCCTCCAATCGTTGACATTTAAATCATGGTATAAGAAATTTTCACCAGCAGTAGATGCATGCAATGAAAAAATTCTTGGGTTTATGCGAATTTTGTATAGTGGCTCACGTAAAGCATTGCCCATTAGATAGGATTGAGCTCAGTGTGTCAGATTGATTACCTCATTGATGAAGTTTTTGGTTCATGTGATTTTATGATTGTGGCTCATCCATGCAAATCCCATGAGATTAACACAGCAAATATCTTGACCACAGCTATGTATCAGATTTCATGGTGCACATGATAAGTAGAACCATGCACATTGTACAGCATGGATAAACCCAATAATTTATACCCCTGCCTGTTAAAAGTTGAAGCTCGTCAGTGGTATAACTTGGCCAGGGAGGGTCAGGTTGAGACCCAACCGAAAATTTCAACACGAGGTTCCCAACCCGAACCACCACCCCAATTCCCTCCATACCCAACCCTAACTGACCCAAAATACACATGATTATTCACAACCTGACCTAAGCTGACCCAAATTTGCTCAACACGAACCCAACCCAATTTCGAATCTGGTTGGAGTTTTCTGACCCTAACCCGACCCAAGGTCCCTGAAAACCTGACTAAACCCAATACGAACTCAGGTTGAGTTGGTCGGGTTCAGGTTGACTAGCAGCCCAGTGTAACTTCCTATTGAAATGTCGCTCTGATTACTGATTTCCTTATAACGTGGTTTTTTTAATCATTAATTCATTATATAAATATACCATCAGAATCATTAATTCAGTGTTACTTGGTTTGGATTCTCTGTTTTGATTTCACTGCATGGTTGTGATTCCTTCATGCGCCACCATAGGTTTGGATCCCATGACCTTTTACATGTATTTTTCTACACCATGAGGTCGGTCGGTTCCTCTGAAAATGAAGAAGTAAAGTTTGATAAGATATGGGAACCTGATGAATGCATTCATCAATATAATTTATTTATCTGATAGTGCTGTTGTGTTAATGTCAGTTATTGTAGTGTAAGAATGTAGAAAGATTTGAAAAACAGTCACTTAGGTCCTTCATTAAATATGAATTGAGATCAACAAAGTTAGCTAAACTTTTACATTCATGCACTCCAGCCTTTTTTTAGCAGGCTGGGCATACTCTTCTCATGAGCTCATGATAGTGTGGTGCTGAAGTCCATGAACTACGGTCACGAAAAGCTATTTTGGATTGCTTGAGTTCATTTAGTGCTCCCTTTGTGAATTCATCTTCTTTTATTTATATACATATTCATCTATATTCTTCTATCATCTACCTATTGGCAAGATTGTAAATTGTATACTCGGTCATATAATGACAAGAGGAATGAGTTGCATTGCTTCTTGTATTCCCTTTTACCATTTAAGCAAACCCAAACATGCATAACTATGTGGAAGGGCTTTTTTGCCATATTACTTTCTTGAACTTGCATGCATGATGAGCAGGTCGCCTTGAAGATGAATGCATGAAAGAGTTCTTTTCATTCATTCAATCTAAATATCCCCAAACATGCATAACTATGTAGAAGGGCTTTTTCTTTTTTCCATATTACTTTCTTGAGCTTATGTGCATGATGAGCAGGTCGCCTTGAAGATACATGCATGTAGATTTCTTTGCCATGTAGAAGGGCTTTTCTTATCTCTTTTTTTTTGTTATTTTTTTTTTGTTATCTGTCTTTTGTTTTTTGCTGTTTTCCATATTACTTTCTTGAGCTTAGATGCCTGATGAGCAGGTTGCCTCAAAGATACATGCATGGAAGAGTTCTTTTCATCCATTCAATTGATGAGCAGGTTGCCTCAAAGATACATGCATGGAAGAGTTCTTTTCATCCATTCAATCTAAATACCACTTGTAGGACTGTCCAAGAAAAGGGTTGTCCATATGGTTACTGAGTTTGATTTTATAAATCCAAATATCTCTTTCTAAGATTGTGCGGTGTCTTCCATGATAGACTTCAACATGTTACTTTTCTAGGACCACTTTTCTATGAAAGACAATGCATCAAAGTAAAAATGGGACCTTTACAAGGAAGGGAATGACGATCATTCCGTGAGATCTAGTTTCCACAACTTCCAACCTAGAAAAGTAAGAATACGGTGCCATAGGAGAAAACCATCTTACGAATCCCCTTTAATAACCATCTTAAGAATCCCCTCTAGTAACTTGATCCTAAGTACTTTTGCTAGCTATCCAACAAAGACATCCCCACATCTCCTCCAACAGATCCCTTCATATGAGTCATATAGCCAATTATCTAATAACTTTACGGCATCATTTAGTCTGGATTATAAGGGATCAAAACTAATAATCACTGCAAATTTTGGCGTATTAGGAGGGTAACCATATTTTTCATAGTAGAGTTTACAACACCCTAGCTATCAAGTTGCAAAATAGTACCATATCCTTGAAGTTTGGGAATATCCTACAATATCTAACTTAACTAACCATTGGGGAGACTACCAAATTCCCATGGCTTTGCTTGCCGATTAATGCAAGATAACTAACTCTTGCCACTAAGTAGTGGGTTGCCTTTAGAAATGCCCCTTCATCCTTGTCATACTGACATGACCATTTAGAATAATCTCCGCTTCTCATTGGAGGAATCAATAACCTTAATTGGTACATTGGGTCATTCCTTATGCCTTTTTTATAGGCAACAATTTTTTATTACAAGCAAGGCAAAGGTATATTATCAATTAATGCAATGGATAGGATCATTCTTTGTCTTGACACCTTCTAAATGTTTACACAAAGTAGAAAAGCAATTAATCCCATATTCTAAACAAGCACCTTTGAGCAATAGATCTTTCAAAAACAAAAAAAAAAAAAAAAAAAAAAAAAAAGAAGCTTTAAGCAATAGTAATTCATAAAAGCACTTAAATAGGGATTTGTTTGGCGCTGCTTCTAGGAAGTAAAAAAATAATAATAATAATCCACAACAAACAATTTTCTAGTCTTTTTTTTTTTTTACCTTTTTTCTTTTGTTTTGGTGGTAGTGTGGTGAGCAATGAGTTTATTTGATGTAGGCTGAGATTCATGGGCCAAGCCCAGGTCCATTAAGCCCAAGCCCAAGCCCCACAACTGGACCCATCAATAAGAAGGCCCAGCCCAAGCCTGTTAATTAGGCAGCTAGCTATGCATCAATCAACCAATTCTTCTTAAATTCATTCTTATCACTTAAGCATCTTTTTATTACTTTTCCATTTTTGTCATAAGTCGTTGGTTGTCAATGACATTACGAACCTACCTTCTTTGTACGTCTAAGGAGTTTATTTAAGGGTCTTAAATGAGTAGTCTTAACTCTTAAGACATCCTCGAACTGAATAAAATTTCTGAATTTTTCTTTTCTACTTTGTTTGTGGTTCTCATACTTAGATTGAAGGTTCCTACACTTGAGTAGATGCTTCCCATCAATTGGTTGCGCCAGTTTGGTTTTATCAGAGTAGGTTTGAACGGCTGAATTAAAGTTCCAAATCAACAACAATCTCAATAGTATGTTTCCAGGTTCTTTAATCATAAAATTATGCATATTTTCCTTTATGCTCTTCATTGCATCTATCCCCCCCCCCCCCCCCCCCCCCCCCCATAAAAAAGAAATAAAAAAAAAATCACCTTTTCCATTTCTTTTACAAAGCCCAAATGGCTAATTGACAACGGGAGACTACCAAAAATTTGGCAGCCATCTACACTTTAAAATTCAACCCCTATTCTAGCCCATTAAAACCCCCCAAAAATCAGCCCTATTCCAGCCTATTAAAAGTCCTAAAAATCAGCCATATTCCACTCTAAACCAAACCCCTATTATGGCCTATTAAAAGCCCAAAATTTCAGTAGATTAAAAGCCCTAAAAATCATCTATATTCTAGTCAAAGTCCACCCCCTATTACAGCCCATTAAAGGCCCAATAATAGCTTAGAATCGAGCCCCTATTACAGCCCATTAAAAGCCCAAAATCCAACCCCTATTCTGGCTCATTAAAAGCCCTAAAAATCAGCATTATTCCAGTCGCAAATCCGGCCCCTATTACAGCCCTTTAAAATCCCAAAATCAAACCCCTATTCCAGCCCATTAAAAGACTTAAAAATCAACCTTATTCCAGCCCAAAATTCGGCCCCTATTAAAAGCCATTAAAAGCCCAATAACAGCCCATAATCGACCTCATTAAAAGCCCTGAAAACTAGTCATATTCCAATTCAAATCCAGCCCCTATCCCAATTCATTAAAAGCCCAAAATCCAACCATTAACAATCCAAATACAACCCTTTTTCCAACCCATTAAAACCTAGAATCTCAGCCCATTAACAATCTTTTGTTCTAAACCAGAAACTACCCTATATTTTGTAGTCGATGTCACTCTTTTAATACGATGTTTACCCATAATGGTCACATCTATTGAGGGATGCTTACTGATCAAGGGCCAGACAATTGCATCATTGAGCTATTCACAAGAGCCGCTGTTGATCAGTCGCATGGAGAACAACATAGAGAGACACCTGATTCCATTAAAGATCCTGATGGTAACCCAAATCCATAACCAAGGTTCTAGCCATAACCTTTAGTGAATCAACATGGCATTGGTCCTTAACAGTTTGTTTATAACTTCATGCAATAGCTCTTTGTAGAGAGAGCCAATGATGCCTCGATAAAGACACCTAAGAATGACCATATCACTAAGAAAGTACGAGTTGAAGTTCTAAACTTCACGGATTGCCTTGATGCAAAGGCTTTTGTTGATTGGATTTCAACGCTTGAAGATTATTTTGCATGGTATAACATGGATGATGTCCAATGAGTGACCTTTGTCAAGGTCAAGCTAAAGGGCCAATCAAGAATCTGGTTGTGAATCATTGACGACAATAATCTCATCATGGGCCGCTTTGCTATCACTAGGTAGATCAACATGAGAGAGAAGCTAAAAGGCAAGTATAATGCCTTTGGACTACATGGATACCCTCCTTCAGGAGCTCTTTACGTTCAAACAAGGAACTCCATTGGTGGATGAACACAGTGAGAAGTTCAATGAGCATTTTGTCCGTTGTAAGCTTGCAAAGACAAATCGTGTAACAGCTAACCGCTATCAGACAGGGCTATCCCTAGAGATCTAGCGTGAGATGGTCATGTATGATTTTGAGTTAGTCAACGATATTCATTGAGAGGCTCAACGAGTTGAATGGCAGCTATAGTAGCACTCTCCAACGCTTTGGCTTTCTAGCCAGGGAAGCTTTTATAAGGAAAGGTTTGAATCCACATCTTAGCTTGACTCCATCACAGGGCTACCAACCACCTCCCTCCCCTTTTCACTCATGCCCACAGATGCAAACTCTTTTTGTAAGGCAACCACAACCTTTATAGGGCCCTCTGTTGCAGAATTCACACCAAAGGCAACCAACGCTACAGGGACATGACGCCAAAGGACGAGTCTTAATCCTAATCTTCTTCTCAGGCGAGAATGGTGGGAGTGTTGACTGTTACCATTGCGGACAAGTAGGACACTTTTCTAATGAGTGTCTGCAAGCTAAGAACCTCCATTACTATGACAATGAGGACCCCTACTACCTAGACAGTGATAAGTATTGTGACGAGCACATTAAGATGTAATAACCCTATGTAGAGCCTACATCATAGCCAGAGGACCTACCTGTTGAAAGTGTGGTCAATGTTGAGGTTGAAGGCCCTGCTCTTATCGTATGCTGCCTCTTTACCACCACCGGAGAGGAAGAGGAAGACTGGTGACAAATTGCTATTTTTCGTACACTGGTAAAAATGCTAGGGTAAGTTACGTGACATAATCATCAATGATTATAGTGCAACGAACATCGTCCCACAAGAGGTAAATTGATAAAGCTCAAATTGCTAATTGAAAAGAATCCAAAACTATATAAGGTTGTGTGGGTCGATGATATTGCCATTCCCCTAACTCGAAGGTGTTTGGTTCCCTCAAAATTGACATTTATGAGGATAGCATATGGTGTGACATAATTATGATGAATGCCACCTACATCCCTCTCGGTCGACCTTGACTTTTTGATAGAAACGTACAAAGCAACAGTGAGGCTAATACGTATACTTTTCTATAGCGGGGGCATCGGATCCACCTTCCCCATTGCAACCTGTGTCACCTCTTTCATCTACGCCCCCATCGTCGACATTGGCTGTTATCCTTAACTCCTGTGTTCTTAACATGTAAAAGCTTGAGGAAGAGAGCAAGGAGAAATGTGTAATGTTTACTTAGTCACGAGAGTATGTTATTGATCAGGATGAGCTTATTCCCGATAAAGTTAAATCCATATTTCATGACTTATAAGATTTGGTTCATAACGATTTGCACGAAGAGTTGTACCCGCTGCGGGATATTCAACTCACCATAAATTTGGTTCTTGGATTGTCATTACCTAACGTACCAGTATATCAAATGAGTCTAACTAAGCACGTCGAGAAGCGCCGAGTTGTTGAATCGCTAAAAAAGGACAACATCCGAGAGAGCCTCAGGCCATGTATTGTGCTAGCCTTCCTTACCCCCAAGAAGGATGGGAGTTGGTGTATGTGTGCAAACAATCGAGTTATTAATAAAATCACAGTGAAGTACCACTTCCTCTTTCCTCGGCTTAATAATATGTTGGACTTGATGCTAGGTGTCAGCATCTTCTTTAAGATTGATCTTCACGGTAGATACCACTAGATCCCCATTCGATCTGGTGACAAATGGAAGACAATATTTAAGATGAAGGACGGTTTGTACGAGTAGTTGGTTATGTTATTCGGTCTCACAAATGTGTCTAACACTTTCATCGCGTCATGACCCAGTTGTTGTAGCCTTTTATTGGTAAGTTTGTCTGTCTACTTTGACGACATTCCTATCTACAATAAATTGAAAGAGCACCTCTTTCACCCTAGTCTTATCTCTAGAGTCCTTATCTACAAGCACTTCTACATTAATATTTAAAAATAAAAATAAAAATGCACATCCATTAGTACATCCGTGGCCTTCTTAATGTACATTGTCTCATCACAAGATGTAGAGGTAGACCGCGCCAAGGTGAAAGTCATTATTGATTGGCCGACAATTACCACTATCTCTAAAGTTCGTGGTTTCTATGGCCTCACCACATTTTACAAACGTTTGTGTGGAACTTAGCAACATAATGGCTCTGATGAAACAAATAGAGTTTCGATGGACAAGTGTAGCAATGAGAGCATTTAATACAGTCAAACGTAAGATGACTAAAGCTCCAGTTCTGCGCCTTCCGGACTTTGAGAATGTATTTGAGGTGTGTTACAATGCTTCTAACATCGCCATTTGGTGGGGTTCTTAGTCAGGAGAGTCAACCCAATAACATTCTTTGGCGAGAAGCTCTCCAATGCGAAGCAACGATACTCCACTTATGACTTGGAGTTTTATGCCTTTGTTCAGACTCTACAACATTGGTGTCACTATTTGGTCGGCAAGGAATCTATCCTATACTCTTATCATGAAGCACTTAAGTATCTAAATTTTTTGCAGAAGAAGAGCGCTCTCTATGTTAAGTGGACCGCACCTTCAGAAGTTCTCGTTTGTCATTCGTCATGAGGCTGGTAAGGACAATCAAGTTGTTGATGCATTGAGATGTTGTGCACATTTTTTGTCATCGATGTTTGTCACTGTTCTAAGATTCGAAGAGTTATGGCGTGTGTATGTTAACGACAAGGATTTTTGACGTATTTATACGAACATTCTTAGTGGAGAGCATGAGAGATACCCACATTTCAACATTCATGATGGCTACTTGTTCCAGGAACACAACTTTGCCTATCATATACGTCCATCCGTGAGTATGTTGTGAGGGAGTTACACGTCAGTGGGTGTAGTGGTCACTTGGGTTGTTATAAGACCCTACCTCTCATTGGAGATAGATACTTTGAGCTGCGTCTAAAATAAGATATTGCAAAGATCTACCAATCGTAGAGGGTTTTCCAGCTTGTTAATGGTCAAAAGAAAAATAGCCGATTATATTAGCCACTATCGATACCACTTGCTTCGTGGGAAGATCTCAACATAGACTTCGTTCCGAGTTTGCCAAAGGCCACTCAAAAAGTTGATTTAGTATTTGTGGTAGTTGACTGATTTTCAAAGATGGCTCATTTCATACCATGTTTAGATACAACACTCTCTCAAGATTGCTTAAATATTTTTCAAGAGGTTGTTCATCTTCATGGGATTTTGAAGACAATTGTATCAGATCGTGATACCAAATTCATGAGCTATTTTTAGAAGATTCTGGATGGCAATGGAGATCAAGCTTCAGTACTTTAGTGCCTACCAACCCCAAACTGATGGTTAGACATAAGTAGTTTACCGCACCTTGTACAAGTCATTACGGTATTTTGTGCATAATCATATAGCGACATGGGACCTAGTAATACCCATGGCTGAATTTGCATACAATAACTCAGTCAATAGGTCCACAGGGATGCCAACTTTTGTACTAGTAATTGGTATAAGATCGCTTTTTCCAATTGATTTGGTTCCTCTACCCATAGAGTCAAGACCAAGCACGGAAGCTGATGACTTCATCCGCTATATGTAGTAGGTGCATGAAGAAGTCTGACATAATATCGCCACAAGTAATAAAAGTTGTAAGCAACGTGCATATGCAAGATGTTGTTTTGTTGAATTTGCAGAATGCGATATGTTCATGTCCCATATTCGTCTTTGATGGTTACCCCCCAATACCTTGAAAAAGCTCCATCCCCACGATGCGAGACCATTCAAAATTATAAACAAGATTAGTGCCAATATTTATGTTTTAGATCTCCCATCAGATTTACCTATCAATTTTACTTTCAATGTAGAAAATCTTTTCATCTATTGTGGGCACTATACTAATGATGGTTCGAGCAATAAGTTATCACACTTCCGACCATTTTGCCACCTACAGACACAATTGTTGATGTTCTCGACAATTAGATAATCTCCATTCGCCAAGGTGGTTACCATACATTTTTTATCCATTGGCAAGCATGATCTCTCTCCGATGCTGCATGGATCACAACTACAGATTTTCAGCGCCCGAATCCTTACCTCTATGAGCAATATCAGACCATTAACTTTCTAGAGTCGAGTTCTTTCAAGTCAGAGAGGCTGGTGTAGGCTGAAATGGGCTCAAGATCCATGGGCCAGCTCAAGCTCCACAGTTGGCCCATCAATAAGGAGGCCTAAGCCTCCTAGTTAGACAGCTAGGTATGCAAAATCAATTAGCCATATCTTCTTAAATTCATTCTTATCCCTTAAGTGTCTTTTTATTACTTTTTCATTTCGTAATAAGTTATTGATTGCCAATAACATTATGAACCTACAGTCTTTGCACATCTAAGGAGCCTATTTAAGGGCTCAAGGCACCTTTGAATTGAATAAAATTTCTAGAATTTTTTTTTTTCTACTTTGTTTGTGGTTCTTATGCTTAGATTGAAGGTGCCTACACTTGGGTGAATCTTTCCAATCAGCCAACTGCATTATATTGCCAACCAATTCTCTAGAATTGCTTATGCAAAAAGAAACGTGTTTCCCAAACATATATTTAAAAAATAATTTCTTAGAAATTGCTTTAGCAGTAAAAGTAAAATAATGTGTTTGGTTTAACAAGCGAAAAAAATAAATTTTTTTTTGTTGGGCCAAAAGGTTAAAGAATTCATATCTATTGATGACTAATTAGCCTAAAAAGTGTATTTGCTCCTACAAAGGTGATAAGTTGGTCTCATAAAGGTGATTTGAAGGTTCCACAAGAGTGGCCTCAGAAAGGTGATTAGTGGGTCCTATGGGAATGGTTTAAGAGCTCCTAAAAAGTTGAACAAGGAGTCCCACACAGTGAGTCTAGTAAAGGGGATAAGTGGGTCTTGTGAAGGTGATTATTGGAACCTGCAAGGTGATGAGTGGGTCTTCAAAAGTTAATTATTGGGTTGGAAAAAATATTTTGATTTGCTGTGTCCTACATTTCTAATTAGTGCATATCACAGATCTGAACGAATGTCCTTAATAAAGCATATTATCCCTACAATATATAACAGAAGTAGCCATGGACAATTTTACCCCTGCAATTAATCTTTAAAAAGTCTCAAACTTCGAGCTTTGAATGGACATTTGAGGGTAGTTGAGTCCATTCAGAAGCGTGGCTGCTTGGCAGTGTATGGTTCAGATTTACCCACAAAAACCCTGCAATGACTTAGATTTTACCTACTCAAACTCTCCCTCTCTTTTTGTCCATAGCTGGCATCCACGCCTCCCTCTCTATGCATAACCTGGACATACGAGATTTGATTGGAACCAGCAGCCACCCTCTTCATGCCATGGGGTTTCCTGAAAATCTGATGGTAGGCCTGGTTCAATAAATAAATAAAATAAAATAAAAATAAAAATAAAGAAGAAGAAGAAGAAGAAGAAGAAGAAGAAGAAAAGAAGAAGACCAGGGTCGCCCTTTCTCAGTGAGCTCTTCCATTGTAGTGGGGAAACTTGCCTGAACCACGACTTAGCATTCAACTACATTACCACCCATCTTTGGTGCACATGGATGAACGAAGTGTTCAAGGGGTAATGTGCCATGATTCGAAGAGATGGCTTGCTGCCCAGGGGATAGCATTGCTTCAATCACTTTAGACAATTAAACTGAATGAGAAAAATCCATTCCGTGGGTCTCTAATTCGCTGGTCTTGAAAGGGCCATCATCATGTCCAAACCAACATTAGACTGGTATAATAAAAAGGTGAGAATTAGGGTTGAGAATATGGCTCAATTAGGTGGGGGTCTTCTTCACTACAGAGCCAATGGGGTCAAATCCCATCTTACCAATCCAAAAATAAGGTGGAAGGGAGGGTTCGTGTGATTCACCATTTGGGAACTTCTATGGATATCACATACAGCCATATTTGACAAGAGTGGCAACCCATCTCATATTTCCACCAATGGATGTTTTGTGCATGCATATCCTATGTTTTTCTGTAGTAACATGCATAAACTACATCCTATGTTTTTTTAGTGGCTGCTAGCCATTCCCAATAGGTTGGGAAGAAAGAAGCTTGCAGCTAACCCATATATAGATACCTGGATGCATACATGCATCCATATACATGCAGACGGTTGGAATATATGATCTGTGTATGTGTGCATCTATGTCCATGTTCGTATATGATGTGAACTGTGCATACATGTCATGTGCATGCACGCTGGTTATCGATGCCTGTGATTGAATTTTAGCGACATTGCTGTTATAGTATGAAGAACACTTACTATGTTCTTATCAATAGCCCTAACAAAGACGTCCCAGTGTTATTTTCTGCGAGGCTGTTGCAATATACGGTGTTATAGTGGCAATCATTTTACAAACAAAACTAGAGAGCGTGCCAGCATCCCAGATCTACGCACCGGAGTCTCTTCGAGCTGGATATGCAATTTTTGCTTCCGGGATCATCGTAGGTTTTGCTAACCTGGTCTGTGGGTATGTCAGCCTTTTCCTCTTCAACCAAAGCATATTATATCAGGAAAGTTGAAATGCAAATGGAATCTTGTGTGCACTCAGCAGTATATGTGTTTTCTGTGAACAGGCTTTGCGTGGGAATAATTGGAAGTAGCTGTGCGCTATCTGATGCTCAGAATTCCACGCTTTTTGTGAAGATTTTAGTGATTGAAATCTTCGGCAGTGCACTTGGGCTGTTTGGAGTGATCGTGGGAATAATCATGTCAGCTCAAGCGACGTGGCCATCAAAGGCAGGGTGAGTACTGTCATTGACATGCCTGGCTCTTTATTTTACCAAAAAAAGGAGATTAAATCTTTTTGTATCTCAAATGGGCTCCAGAGCTACGGTGACTGTTTTGCCACCCACAAATTAGTCTAGTGCAAGCAGACATGTAATAGGTGTGTGTATCGGCTTGAGAGAGGTATATCCATCTTTGATCTGGTGTTTGGATGATTCTACCTTTTTTTAAAAGCTTCTGATTCTTGCAAAGGGAACTCATTTTGATATTGATACTGTTAACTGTCACCCTTAGAGCCCGTTTGGATACCACCAAATAAATTATTTTTTCTACTTCAGCAGCAGATAAGCAACATATTTGAGATAAGCAAGTTCATTTTAAGATCAATTATAAGAAAATTTTTACTTAAAGGTACTTTAATCACTTCAGCTTAATTAGTAGAAACCAAGATAAGCTACTTGAGGCATAAGTAGCTTATCTTAAGCAACTTACGATCTAAACACCCCCTTAATGGTATCGCCTGAAAGGACCAATTACACAAATTTCTATCTTCAAGCCAATTTTTTATGCCTTTGGACTTTTTGCCCCTGAAATCTCATTTTATTATAAAAATAATGATAATCACAAATTCATTTTCCTTTCAAGGGTTAAAAAATGGATTATTTCTTAACCTGTAGCTGGTTGTAGTTATCTAGTGATACATTCTTTTGCCAGAAGGCCAAGAAATAAAAAATATTATAAAGCGCTCATCTTAGAGAGTTTGTTCATTTTCAGTTTGTACAAGCCCCAAGCCTCAATTATCCAAACAGTTGATACGGTGAAAACACGCATTGCCTGTGTCTGTGTCTTCCAAATGGGAAAATCAAAATACTTCCATACTTATCAAGCAAATCAACATAAGAAACTGCACCGCAGTCTACAGTCACAAAAAAAAAAAAAAAGAGCCGAAGCTCCAATGGCTCGGATCTTCAAACTGGAGATTTTGACACATGATCCATACAATGTGTGCTGGGGTAGACCACCATTGAGGAATAGAGCATCCATTTGACAAGGGTTTTGACACACACAGGCGCGCGCACACACACAGGGCTTCAACCAAAATCTGAAATAATTCGCAAAAATTCATCACCTCTTCACATCTCTTATGTAACTATACTCCAATAGATGTAACCTAATGGTACGTGGCCCAGATTCAGGAGAGCATGTTTGCATTTTAGGACCCACTAAGATTTCCCACACATGTGCCATGTTAGCAGATGTGATAGCTTAGCTCTTAAATATATTCTTCTATGGTGCACTTGAATTCTTAATCATGAACATGACTTGGCGCAGTAATTATCTCAACACAATCTCAACATCTATGGAACTCCAGATGTGGGTATCTAACACAATCTCAACATCCATTGTCCTCATCTAGGATTTAAAAGATCCATGGATATAGATTTCCCCTTGCAACCATCTTCCACTCATCCAATTTAGCCCAAAATGCACATTCACAAACGCATGTCAAACATATAGAAATGATCTGCTACAATGGAGCTCTGAAAGAGTACCAAAACTACACAATCCAAGTTTTAAGTACATGCATTTTAAAAAATCGATTCTCACTTCATTACTACTAGTGTATATGGCACGGGCAATGCAAATGGAGGGAGATGAAGTTTTTTTACGACGTGGAGAGGGGTGGAGTCGCCGGAGTTATTTGGTAATCTTGTATAGCATGATGATTGATGCTTAGGCACCTTGAAATTGTATGTGTGGCATATATTAGCTCAATCAAACCATCAAGTTGTGAGACTCATGTTAGAGACATTATTTTCCAAAGCTCAGATTGATTTAGAGATCCTAATATGTGATTAATAAGTACTTATTTGGGAAATTTGGACCTTTGATGTTTTCACTAGGTTCGTCCACTAACTGTACACCAGTCAGCCATTTAGGATATCAAATCCTTATATATTTGTCCTTAGAGAGCCATTTGAGTTCAAGCCCATATCTCGGCAGCAGACAGCATGTATTTCAACATTGAGGTCTCATGTTTAAGCCCAGCTTTTCTTTTATTTTTCTTTTTTCTTTTTTGAATTACACACACACACCTCACATGGGCACTCAAACTCATGATCTCAGTACTGAAATGTCGTGCGTCTGCCACTGAGCCATGCAGTGAGACCTTGTTAAAGCCCAGCTTATCTATCAACAAATAATAATAATAATAATAATAACCGAGAAATTAGTCTTCTTTGTGGTTGATTTGGTTGGATAAAGAAAGTTAATGATTAAAAAAAATTCAATTGTAGGGAAACAAATAGCAAACCGAGACATTTAAAGCCACTCGAACTAATGTTATATTTGAGAGAGACACATGAAGTTAAGCTCATGAGGTCATGGGTTCAAGTACCCATTGTGGTGAAATCCTACCGTGTGGTGTGAGTGTGTGGGTGTGTGGGGTGTGAGTGTGTAAAAATAATAATAATAAAGCTCACCAAGGTCATTTCTCAGGGCCTGTTTGGATTACTACCCTTTGTTATTTTTTTAATAATCTCTTTTGGCATGTTTGATGTTGTCTAAAAATTGCTCCCAGCTCTTTCGAGGAAAAAAAAAATGGAGGCAATCATTTTCCGCCACCCAGCAAGTGCACGTGTGCGATTGAAAGCATCTATCAAGTGTGCCATCACGTGACCGTCTCTCTCAATACAAAAATAAAAAATAAAAAATCAGGGTCTTTCATTCTTTAACCGGCTCACCATAGAGCAAGCTTTATTTTTTAAAAAGTGATACATATCCCCCAATATATTGCCGGTATTTCCCAATAACAATACAGTTGTATCAGCCCAAAACAGACCGACACAGGGGCGATACTAGGCCGTATTGGTGGTGAATGATGCGATACCCGAATACTGATTTAAAACCTTGCTCTAGAGAGGTAAGTTTGAACTCTGGGAACTGGCACATCTGTTTGCGCCTATCACACAAAAATGGGTTGGAGTAGCTTTTTATTGTCATCCAAACAACCCTTCTACCTTGATATTAAAGTGATTTTAGAAGAAGATTAAAGTACTTCCAATGCATATAGTTTTAGAGAGGTCTCACAAACAGTTAGTCGGATTATAGAGCTATCATCCAACTAGTGCATAATTGCCCACTTATCATGTGTGTATGGCACCTAACCCTTTCAACAAGTTGGCCTCACTAGGAAGATCATTTTAATACAATTATTGGTCATTCCAAAAAGATCATTTTTTATTTTTATTTTTCTGTTAATACACAAAAATATGCCAATCAGCTGATCAGGTGGGCCACACTTGTACTTTGGACCAGATGGTGGTTATCCATTGTTTGCTATGGTGAGTAGATTTGCCTCATTGTTGCTCTATGTGCTCTTCTTGATGGGGCCCACCTTTTGGATGGGTTGGATGTTGACATTTAAGCACTAGTTGGACAATTACACTATTGTCCATCTAGTTGTGTCGGAGGCCTCATTTTTAGGGAAATGATCTAAGCGGACCAAGTGTATGGAAATTTGGGCCAATTTGTATCTACATCACCAATCTGGATCATCTATTACGTTCATCAGTCCACTCTTTGTAATATGCCTTGAAAAAATCAGACTAATGGATGATACAAGCTATTCAGTGATGGCATAAAAAATGAATGGACAAGATCAGTCATAAAAGATAGGTCCCATGACAGATGTTAGGACCATCTGGTTGCTGTGAATTTTGCAATAAGAGGGGAATGGACCTCATGGATGGTACAGATAGTGATGTGAATACCAAAGATTCCATATGCAACTATGTGCAAGGGAATGATTGCATGCATTCGGCCCATTGTCCCATTGTACCATCTCAGGCTCCAGTCCAGATGAGATAATCCAAAACATTAGCATGGAAAACCTCAATGGAATCTTCAATAAATTGAAAACCCCAATAAAATCTTAGGAAATTGAGAACTCGGAAATCCAATAATGACTTTGTTGTTTGGTTTGGAACGATGTTTTTCATGCAGATATTAAAAGGTCAACTGTCATAGTAATTACTTCATCTCATAATCATGAAAATAGAAAATCCAACATGTTTTTATTTATTTAATTTTTAGAGTAAACCATTATGCACTTTTCCAATGAGATCAGTTTTCATCGAACTTCTGTTTTTTACTCACATGGAAGGAAATTAGATTTTTATGGAAATTGATTTCCTATTTAGGATATCCTATAGCTAAATAATTTCATATTAGTTACATTTTTAAATTTTCATTTTAAGTTGGTAAAAATAGAGAGAATTTATACACCAATCTATATCTCAAGTGGTAGATTGAGTGAAGTTAACCTTATTTCAACACTGGAGTTTTGATATCTATTCCTATTTTAACCATTCTTTTAAAAAATTAATATCCATACTACTATGAAAACCTTGAAAATAGAAATCGTCTTTTTTTATTTTTTAATCTTGTTTGGGTTCTTTAAAATATAAATTGAGGAAGTATTATTTGTACGAATTTAAGTTTTTGTTATTTATTTTGGTAAAATTTTTGAAATGTTATTTTCACTTGTCTCATTTTTTTAAAAATTCATTGCCTAGATTAAAGAATCTTTGTTTTCAAGAAATCAAGGAACATAAAAGGAAATAACCCATTTTTTAAGTGGCCTACACATATGTTGCATATTTCACTGCTTACTATATTCTAAGTGTTGCACAAGCATAGCCATACATCTTCAAATGCCCCCATATGTAACATATGAGACACATGCCACTAACCATCTTAAAATGCCACACATGTCATTGTGCCACAAGTGCAACATGTGCCATGGCCTACATTCAGTATCTATGTTTTCAATGTGTCACACATCCCGTAGTGCCATGGTGCTATATAATAACCTCATCTTCTAATACCCCCACACAAACCATCTGTCTGACCATTCGCACGAGGAAGACGGTCTGATCAGTACGATTTACGTCCATGCTATATCCAAATGGACCCCGCTACTCGTACGGTCTGGATTGGCGTGGACACAGAATACGTACTTAGTAAACTCTAATGGGGCCACCGTAACGTATGCCCCTTATCCATACCGTTCATCCATTTTACCGTATTATCTCAGGGCATTAACACAATATTAAAGTAGATCCACTTCTCAATTGGGCCACAAAAAAGGAAACAGCAGGGATAATGACGTCTACCTACCTGTGAAACCTTCCTAGAACCCACAATGACATTTATTTGTCATCCGACCTATTCACAAGATCATACACGTATGGATGAAGGGAAAACACAAATACCATCTTATCTAAAACTTCTGCGGCCTCAGGAAGTTTTCAATGGTAGGCATTCAATTCCCACTCTTTCCCATGGTGTGGAACACTTAAGCTTTGAACATGCTTCAATTTTAAATTTATACCGTAAAATGACCTGGTGAAATGGATGAACGGCGTGGATAAGATACATAAATCAAGGTTGCCCCACAAAGTTTACTATAGCGTACTGAGTTACTCAAAACGCAATCTAGCGTGACTCGAGTCATGTGAACGGTGCTGGGCTTCCATGCCAAAAACACACATCGGCATTCATCTGAGGCTAATAATTAGAGAGAGAGAGAGAGAGAGAGAGAGATAGAGAGAGAGGAGCGATGGAAAGACGGAAAGGGAGAGCCGTGGTGGTGGGTGGCAGCATAGCGGGTCTATCGTGCGCACACGCGCTCATCGCCGCAGGATGGGAAGTAGTAGTCCTAGAGAAAACGTGCGCACCTCCGAAGGGCAGCCCGACGGGTGCCGGTCTGGGTCTGGATCCTCAGTCCCAACTATTCCTTCACTCATGGCTCGCCTCACCTGATCTCCTCCACACCTCCACCATACCTCTCGCAATAGACCAGGTCCGTTCATTCACTCTCACTTTATCTTTTCAAATTTCCCAATTTTACCCCTCGTTCTCTTTATTATTTACCAAGTTGCCTTCCGAAGTTACTCTAGCGGCGAAAAATCGGGAACTCGAACGAACAGAACTCTCACCGCTTCCCAAAATAAGGCTCAATGAAAAATTTTAGGAAGAAATTTTTTTCGAAACTGCTTTTTCCTCCTTTATTTTTTAATAAGATTTTATTAGAAACTTAAGATCTAGTTTTAAATTTATTGTTTGAAAAAATAAAAATCTTTTTGGAGAAAAAAAAATCGTAGGTAGTTACTAGCAAGTGACAAATTAGCACACATGACACATGTGGGATGCTTGAAAATGGATAGTGAGGGATTGGGTATACCCTAGATATGTGGGTGTTTGAAGCTGAATTGTAGTAAAGTAATTAACACATGTGGCACAAGACATGCATTAACACATTTGACACATACACGCTTTGGCATAAGACATACATTAACACATTTGACATATAGGTGCTTAAAGCAAGGTGACAATACTTGTACGCATTGGTACCATTGGCAAAGGTGATATATTTGGAGTAATTGAAGATGAATGATAGCATATATTACATGTTAGCTAATTTAGAGCGCTTTACACAAGTGTGGCACAAAGATGAGATGAATGGTTGATGTAAATATGGTAACCAACGTTGCATCTCTAGAGCTTGGAACAGGCTAGGGCCCAACATGATGTATGAGTTTATCCACGCAATCCAGTTTGATCAGCAACTCCAATTAAGTTTTTCAATGGTGGACATTTTTAATCCCCTTAGCATGGTCCACTTCAGCGTTGGATATGGCATAAAATGATATAGAAAAATGGATGAACAATGTGGATAAACCCATACATCATGGTGGGCCCCTCAAAACTAGCTTGGAATAGGCAGGAGTAGTGCCCAATCCAAGTCCTTGAATGGTGGTTTATGTGGCACATTAGTACACATGGGGTGCAAGAGCAAATGAATGATGTCACATGTGGCCCGTTAGCACCTGGAATGCTTTACCCATGTAGGAGGCAAGAGAAGATCGATGGTGACACATGTGACATGTGGCACATGTGGGGCATAATTGAAGATGGACAATGGCTCATTTGACACGCCTGATGCAATTGAAGATGAATGGTAGCAAATTTAGGCTTAACCATTGAGAAACCAATTTTCTTCCATCATTGGAAATTTTATTTTTTTTAGGAGTAAGGAGAATAAATTTGTTAATTTTCAATAAAACTATAAGGCGGAAACTAATGTTTCCCACAAATTCTTACGAAAAAGGCTCAATAAACAATGTAAAATGACTCTTATAAAAAAAGATATTTCTTTTCCTTTTGTTTCCATGAATCCATATAGGCCCTTAGGGAAAACTATCCCAATGAAGAGAAATGGCGTCCCCTTTCTCCTCCCACTCTTGCTAGTATAAGGAAAAAAATAAAATCAAATCAAAGATAAATGACAATCTACAATAACTTGGAGACATACATAAAATGATAATTTTTTCCTTTAAAAAATGTCCCTTATCTAAAGCCAAGGTGATGGCCATGACCCTAACAATTACCTACCTTTGTCACATGATGATGTTTGAAGTTTGTGCAACAAAAAAGATTTGTGGCGCCTATTGCGAAGGGTGTGTTGCATCTACAATGCCCATCATTGGAGATAGCTCATGCTAAGATGTGAACCCAAAATATAATGCCAATCCAAGAATTAAGTGGGTCACAATGGAGAGAACAACATGGATAGGAGTGCCCATTGTTGAAATTCATGAGTCCGCCGTGATGTTCAATTGCCATCCAACCCCTTCATAAGTTGTGTCCCATCAGGATGGAGGAGAAAACCAATTATCATCTTGATCTAAAACTGTACTAGGACTCAAGGAGGCATCCCATTTACCACTTCTTCTTCTTCTTCTTCTTCTTTTTTGTGTGTGTGTGCACGCGCGCGCGTGTGGTGTGGTGTGGTTGGCCACTTGAGCTCTAGATGGGCTTAATTTTGGGCTCACGTCCTAATTTTTGAGCTCACAGCTTAATTTGTGAGCTGGTGCAAATGGATTCAATGCATATCACGCACACATCATGGTGGACGCAACTTGCATAGTAATACTGCTAGAAGCAATGTGGCTATTCGATGGTTCTTTGTGGGCCCACAATGATGTATGTGTTTTATTCACATTGTCCATCTAATTTGTTGGACTATTATTTTAGGGCATGAGCTAAAAAATGAGGCAGATCAAAATCTTAGGTGGACAACATCATAGGAAAAACATGGTGACTGAATCCCACCATTAAAATAATTATTTGATTTTGTTTCTTGCTCTCCCTTTATTTATTTGCCTAGCTTTGGTAAATTCTCCCAACGCAATCCATAAACTGAAATTCCATGAATCCCTTGCCTGCTTGGTGCATGGTATTAGGTGGTATGTAATTATATTTTGTCCCATGCAAATTCCATCAAATACCAAGTAGGATTGGATGAATCGCAGTATCATATCATCTAGAGCCAATAGTAAATACTACAGGATTTTTGGTAGATTTTAAAATCCACCGTATTTGTGACCCACACATTGATGCATGCGTTTTATCCACGATGTCAATCCATGTGTGCCCTTTACAACTTCCGTAAATATGGTATGTTGATTATAATTGCATGGTCCACCAAACACAGGCTTCACTTATTACGATATATTTGTCAGGGTAAGATTTTGATATCAAACATAGGATTGGACAGCCAAAATATCATGTATTTTCATATATGTAATCAATATGTAATAATGATGTTAATTCCATCTAATGTAATTCCATACCATTTAATCCTGCTCCAAACCTTGGATAAGTCGAACGATTCAGCAGCAGTGTTGGATTGAGTTTCTCATCTGATATATAATGGGCAACACATACAATTAGAGGGCGATACATACCACAAGGTTCCAAGAAAGATCGGTCACAATAATATATAACCAACCCACCATCCTGATTAACCTATTCACATTGGTGTTTTCCCATCATCCAGGTCGTTGTGATCTAATCAGCAGGTTGGGTAGCAACAGCCGTACGAGGTTTTTAATCGTGGGATTCAATCATCCCGGTTTTCTTGTATTGTGGACCACCTGAGATTTGGATCTGCCTCCTTTTTGGATCATTGCCTAAAATAAGCTAACAAAATGTACCAGACGGTTTGGATTAAAAATAAATATAAATAAATAAATAAATCCGTCATCGTGGGCCAACAGAGCACTGTAGCGAGTCGCTACTAGCAGTGTCAGTAGGCAAATCACGCTCATCATGTGGCCCCACAGAGCTTTTTGTTGCACGGAACCCTGGATAATTCCCTTCCAACCAAACGTAATTTGATACTCTAATAGAGTGCTAGGTTGATGCGCAGGCACATGGATATTGTACATTTGGCATATATTTACTTAATACTGAACCGCCCATATGTGGGCCCTATCAGTAATTATCTCAAAACCGGATAAATAAAATGATTCCAAACTCTGATTGAATTCGTAGCATTGAATCGTTTTCACCTGACCGTCCAGTAAATGTCCATCAATTGTCCAGTTAGGAAATCGTACCAGTATAAAATTTTTGTTTATGGTCCATCTAAATTAGGGACTGCAATTTGGACGGCTCGGTTTGAGCTTCTTGGATGTCAAATATACAATTTGTAGCGCCTGCGTATCAGCTATCATTTTCTCCACCCTTCCAGAGTACGGGAGTTTTTCAGAGCATCATCTGCTACCGCTCCCTATCCCCAACGCATCATTTCACGCGTGCAAATCTGGCATGTGTGTGGACATCTGATCTGAGGTGAGGTCCACGTGAGATTAAACTGGCAAGCTAGGCTGGTCCACCTGTATGAAAACGTGATAACAACTTTAACGGTCTGAATTTGACTTCCACCTGTGGTTTGGTTGATGAGTGGAATCGCCTTATCTTCACTCCAAATCATCGTCTACGACCGGATCCACCTTTTACACGGCTTAGATGTCTCACGCACTTGACTTTTGCACGTGTTTCGCACATTAAGATGCGGGTCGGCTAGCAAACCTCTTTAACATGTAAGAATGTGAGGGAAAGAACAAGATCCAAGCCGTCACGTGTTCTTTAACACGTATTCTCACCCTGCAATTGCCGACACGCGAGATCCAAGCCGCTCATCAGATGGGCCACAATTGTAGTTAAAAAGAATAGTAAAGATTCCTTGATTGCTATATAAATGACCCACGCATGATTTGGTACACCCGATGAAGGGTCTGAATTTGTACACGTGTGTTAGAGACATTAAATTTTCATAATTAATACACGTGGACACATGTATGACATCCAAACCGTTCATCTGTTGGAGATTACTGTTGGTGGGCCATATGTAAATACTCATACCGGTTAGATGATCCTAGCCATCGATTGGAAGGAACGTGGGCCATTTATTGTACATTTTCCCTACCACACAATCCTAACCCTCGAAAATCATCCAATCAGTAGTTAGCGACTTCACATGTACGATTTTCTGTGGTATCTCCAAACCAAAGTAGGGTGGGTCCAACAGATGAACGGTCTAGATTTCCCACTTGCATTGTTCAACTAATTTTCCCTCTTAATTTTGAATTTTCGAGCAGAACCAAGTAACGGATAGTGAGAAGAAGATCGGCTGGACTCTAACAAGAGATGAGAGCTTCAATTTCCGGGCAGCCCATTGGTCTGAACTCCACAGCCTTCTTTACAAATCTCTACCGTCCAATGTCGTTCTGTGGGGCCACCAGTTCCTGTCTTTCCAGACTTCTCATGACAGAGCCTCTGTTAGAGCTGAAGCCAAAGTCCTCCTAACAGATGAGGTTGTTGAGATCGTTGGGAATTTACTCATTGCAGCAGATGGATGCCTATCGGCAATCAGACAGCATTTCCTGCCCCATCTTAAATTGAGGTTAGCGTTCCCCTTGATTTGTGTGGTGGGGTTCTTTTAAGAATCAGTTCTTCTTTCCCAGTGCAATTGAAATTTCTTGAGCTTGTTTGGATGTTTGGATATCTCATTTCAAAACAAAATGTATATAGAATGTTGGATGTTGGTTGAAAAAGAATAGCCTTGTGCCGGAATTACAATCATAATCTTTTCGAGTCCAGTTTGAGATGCATGGAATTGATCAAGGGTTGGATTGGCATTATGAACTAGAATGTGCCAACCCCACACCAATCATTTCCTCTTTATCGATTTGATTTATTGCAATTCAAATCAATTGAGCATCCAAACACAATTCCTCATCTAATTTCATTGGGTTTTGCGAAATTCAACGAACATTTGGTTTTAGTAGAATATGAAGATGTCTTTAGTGCTGATGCTTTGATTTGGAAAATTGGGAATTCTCAAGTTTGAATGGATGTTTGGATATCTGATTTGGAAACACAAATGGGTTTTTCTTCTTTAATGGAAATACTGACATGTTTTAGTTTTTAAGTATCAATACATAAGTGTTAAGGTGCGTTTGGTTCAATAAATTGCAATAATGAGGTCCTAGCACCCGAATTACCGCAAAGATCGTTACAAGTCCAACTTGAGATGCATGGAATTGTAATTAAGCATTTGGTCGGCATTATGAACTAAAATGTGTCAACACCACTCTGGTCATTTTCTCCTTACCAAATTGATTTATTACAATTCAATTCAATTGAGTATCCAAACACAATTCTCTACCCAATTTCATTGGGTTTTTTTGCAAATTTAATAGACATTTGACTTTAGCAGTTCAGACACAGGTGGGCAGTTCTCCCTTATAGTAGAACATAGGATGTCTTCTTCAGTGTTGATGCTTTGATTTTCATTTCTGCTTACAAGGTGAGCATTCGCCGTTTCTCACTCATACTGTATTATGAATCTTGGAAATCACCACATGGGTTTTCTTTGAATTGTATAGTAGAACATAGGATGTCTTCTTCAGTGTTGATGCTTTGATTTTCATTTCTGCTTACAAGGTAAGCATTCGCCGGTTCTCACTCATACTGTATTATGAATCTTGGAAATCACCACATGGATTTTCTTTGAATTATTTTAACATTGATTCTTTCATCATAGCTTCAGAATGAATTGTCAGAAATCCTACTTCTATATGCAGCTTGGATGAAGAAATAAGCATTTTGCTCTCAAGATAGACCTTGCATTAGCAGATTTTTAATCAATCAGTTGCATGAACTTTTCGATTATGTGAATGAAATATGGCAATTAGCGAAGAAGGGGCATCTGATCTGTGCATTAGTTGGCTCTCATGATATGCCCATAAGTGCATATCAAGGGGATCAAATCATCAGGTGGGCCACCCCTATATGAAATGAATAGACCATTTGAAAAACTTGCAAATCGTCAATCATCAACATACATCTGTAGCCCTCCTGATGAGTGAACCACGCTGCTTTTTGCATACATCGATCTTCACAGGTGGGGCAAGCAAACCTCAAATAGAAGAATTATGTCATGTACCTTGAGAAACCATCAATTCACTTCTTTCATGTGTTGCCCGTGTGATTTGTACAATGTACTTGAGGCTGCGTTTGGGTTCACAAACAAATTGAACTGCGAAAATGTTCAACTTAATCAAGAGGAGACGGCAAAAAACCAATGATGGATTGTAGTATGGACAATGAGGAATTAGAGTTCTAGCTGCAATGACATTCCTTTCAAGTCCAACTTGGAAGTAACATGATTATAACATGAATGGTAAGAAACATAACCGCAAGTGGGCTACCTCCACCTTATTAAACTCATTATCACAATTCAGTTGGATACTGCATCCAAACACACCCTAAATAGTTTAAAGAGATATTGATTGATCCAACAATTCAAATAGCAATTCAGCTTTAGAGAGTAGAACTCTACATTTTCTGTTCCCCACGATCGCATAGTATTATAATTTATCTGATCAATCGTCCATTTACTTATTGAATTCTGTTTTCCTTTCGCTGATACAGGTATTCGGGATACGCTGCGTGGAGGGGGGTTCTTGATTTTTCAGGAAATGAGAATTCAGACACCATCACTGGCCTCCGAAGAGTGTATCCAGATCTTGGGAAATGCTTATACTTTGATCTCGCCACTGGGACCCACAGCGTGCTTTATGAGCTCCAAAATCAAAGAATCAATTGGATCTGGTACATCAGTCAGCCAGAACCTGAAATGAAGGTAGTACCATTTCTGTCTTAATCAAACGCAGAAATAAGTGTTCTGATACACCTCAATGGATATACTCGTATATGGACGATGCGGCATGAATAGAGCATCGGAGCTGTCCAAAGGTGACCAATTCACTCATCGGAAGCTGATTTAGATGAGTAGATCACCTGATTTTCTCGCTGATTATTGATGTTCATGTTGGGGACCAGCTTTTGGATGGCTTGGATGACTTACCCATGTGACCAATTAGCCGTCAGATATTGGTGGATGATAACTTCATCAACCATTGAGGTGTGTTTGAAAACTCTCTTCACCTGCATTGATTAAATCTCCAATTTTTATAGTATCTTGATGTTGATAAAACAGTCTAGTCTCTGCATTTACCCATCAGGCTGGAGTATTCATCATGGGCAAATGTTGATCCAGACCATCAATCTACAAGTTCCACTATTGATGGCCCACATGGACTAGATACCGATCGTCAGAGAGCAAACCTTTGAAACAAAGTTAAAATTGACGGTCTAGTAAAGAAGTTTCTAGCCCAGCTTCCTCTGGACAGTGAGGATATCTGATCAGTTATATATTATTTTTTTTCCCCTATGATGGGACCATATACATCCTGGCCTCCAATCTGAACGGGTTGGATCATCATGTGGTGGGGCAGAAGGGATGTCCTTACTAGGTGGGCCATCAGTTTTTACAAAGGCCCGTGTGCCATGATCCAGAATCACGCAGTGATCTAATGGGACCTACCAACGAAGTTTACCTTCCTGATTGGAAGATCCTACCCATCCAAACTGTAGCCTTCATTGATTGAATTTGAAGTTTGAGCTGTTGCTTTAATTTTGTGGAGTTGTTTGATACTCTGATAGAGTATGAGGCTTGATGCTCAGGCACTCACAATTGTATTTTTGTCATACATTTAACTCAAATTAGACCAATTAAATTAAGAAATCCACTTTCCATAAGTCACAGTCCCAAAATCAGATTCATTGAACAATCCTTGCCTCTGATTCATGGACACTTGTATGTTGAAATAGGACCATTGGATCATTTCTCTGCCGGTGTGCAACTTTTAAATAATTTCTAAGTGCCTACAAATTATCCATCACAGCCTGCAGAGTATCGAAGTTTTTCTCTTAATTTTTCTTTTCTAATCATACATTCCCAGGACACTGATCAGACGGTTAAGATTGTCCTATTGAGGAGATTTTTACTAAACTAAGACAGCTGACCATTCAAAAATCTACTTTCAGGGCAACTCTGTGACTATGAAAGTAAGCAATGCCATGATACAGAAAATGCATGAAGAGGCAGAGAAGGTGTGGGTCCCAGAGCTGGCCCAGGTCATCAAAGAAACAAAGGAACCTTTTATCAATGTGATCTATGATTGTGATCCGCTAGAAAATTTGTTTTGGGACAATGTGGTATTGATAGGAGACGCTGCCCACCCGACATCTCCTCACGGCGTTAGGAGCACAAACATGTCGATCGTGGACGCAGGAACTCTGGGCCAATGCCTTGAGAGGTGGGGATTAAACGAATTGGGTTCAGCATTGGAAGAGTACCAGTCGATCCGATTACCTGTTGTTTCGAAGCAAGTACTACACTCACGGCGAATGGGCCGCATCAAACAAGGGTTAGATCTTCATGATCGTAAGGTTTTTGATCCCATGATGGCCACTCCAGAGGAGTGTGAAGAGCTTCAACAGAGGAAAATGCCTTTCTTTAGGTATGCTCCTTCACCATCTGATTGAAGTTGGTAGCTTGTATCTATTTTCCATGTGTAAGTTCATATTAATGTAAATCCTATTTATTTATCATAATATATTTTCATTCGATCCGTGGAAAATCATCCACCCTACAAGTGGACCCTCCATGTTAATCCAGGAGGTTCGAATTACCGGGTCGATGTTGATGGTGCATACCTTAAGAATTACATTGATCAAGCAATCGTGACCCGGTAAATGGATGGTTAAGAAGAGAATAATCACCGTTACAGATTTTATGTAAGGTTCTCAATAGGCTGGGCTTGGGCCCATGAAAATTAAAATTTTGAATAAGCCTGGCCCATCAATCCAAAATCTAGGCCGAAGCGAACATCAGGCCCAGCCCATTGACAACCCTAATTTTATGGGATGGAGTCATGGTTAAGATGGTTTGATCCGCATGATTATTCAGCTATTATTCAATCACAATGGTTCTCATATCTAAGTGCAAACATCATGTGTTGTGTTCGAAGCTTTCAATCCACTGCTTTCCGTGGTGTGGTCCGAGTAAGCTTTGAATTTTTTTCATTTTTAGCGTCATGCCCTAAAATGATATTGCAAAATGGATGAACGATGCTAATATAACAATATATATTGAAGAATTTACATCCACATGTATCTAACCAAGGTGATTACTTTACATACATATACAAAGCTGGAAATGAAGCTGCAAGAATGATATTACTACTTTACTTTGGACTATTGTGGTAATGTTAATCATTACTCATTTACAACGCATTACAACTGTAATCTCTAACGCAAACAAGCTCTAAAACATTCTTGAAATCTCCATACTATTCTACATCACTCTTATCTTTTCTTTAGAGTTCTTTATATTATGTATACATGGCCTCCAATATTCCAAAGAGCATGAATTAACTAAATTCCCAATTTAAGCCCTTGTGAATGATTTGTCATGGCACCCCCATATCATTGTATCCTACCACGGATGGACCATGCTAAAAAAGATTTCCCTTATAAGCTTTCATTCATGGCCAATAAATAAATGGTTGATAAGATGGTAGTTTCCCAACAATTGAAAAACTTAGCAAAATTGGTGGCAGGATCTTCCAATCCAAGATATTTTTGGCGTGTGGTTTTGTCCACCAATTCCAAATATCTGAAAAGAGAACGCAACAAGATGGCGACTTTTTCACATATTTCAAGCTCTAGAAACCCAAATGCTCCAATCAGTTTGGGTCCATTCAAAGATTCCATTTTGGGTATGGACATAAAAGCTCATCCACAATACTATCAAGCATAGGGGTGTGCATCAAGTCGAACCAAGTCGAGCGGGCCTCAGCTCGACTCGGCTCAGCCACTAGCCAACCTCACCTGACTGGCTAGCTTGGTTCGGTTTGGTCAGCAGCTTGGGCCGAGTTCAAGCCAAGATCGAGCCAAGTTTGTCATTGAAGCATTTTCACAAACACCTGTACTACAACTTCAAAATCTCACTATATGTAAAACAGAAGTAATGGTTTTACAGATATTTTATCAAACACCTTTTAAGCAACATAAAAACCAAGAAAAAAGGGTGTTAGTTTCATGTACATACCTTCCATGCCACCAGCCACACTTTGTTGGGTCATTTCATCAAACAATTGGTGAGCAACATCAATAGCAAAGTAACTGAGTCATCAAATTGATTCGATCCGAGTTCGATTCGAACTGGATTCGATCCGAGTCGAGTTGAGCTAGGGCCAGCTCGAACTTGGCTCAAACTCATTTTTCAAGTTGGCTCGAACTTGGCTTTGAACTGAGTTGAATCGAGCTTTTTCGAGTTGAGTCAAGCGAGCTAACCGAGCTAGCTCGGTTCGTGTACACCCCTAATCAAGCATTATTTTTTACATTTCAAGTCCTACTTTCAAGGACTAAGAAGATTCAATGCATGGCCAATTCATGGTGAGTCCTACAAAATCAACACTTTAGAACTTAAATAATTCAACAATAGCTTTTGCGCCTATATCATGACTAGTTGACAGTGGTTTTACGCTAATACCATGTGATGACACCTTTAATCAAGAGGGTCCTTTGGCTCGATCAAAAGAATTTAATGACGGACATAATCTAGGCCATTGATGTAAGATATTTAGAAGGTTCTTAGGTCTATATATAGCTGAGCGAATGTAATGTACGAGAATTTTCATGTCTAGCTCGAGTGGGGTGGCCTTTGGGATACAGGGACAAATTCGGGGTAGGCGGCCTATGTGAGACAGACCCCCCCGTGTAAGACGGGTAGCTTGTGTGTAATAGAACCTATGTGAAGTGGGGCTCACAAGGGGGATTTGGTCAAGATCCTAACCCGTGGGATGTAAGGCCTAGGCTATGAGATAAATAGATTCATTTGTCATGCTCTATCAGTACGAGCTTTTAGAGCAAGTGATTAATTGTCCCGGATCAAAATGACTTTAAGATGAGTCATTTCCTGATAAAAGGTACATGTGTATAAAGCTCCACCTAAGACATGAACATCCATGTCCATGGTAATGCTTGAAGTTTGGCTTCACGACGTGGATGGCACGGACAAGCATTTCTATTTGGAAAGAGATGTCCACAATTTTCGTTGCTAGTGCAACCTAACACATGGCATAGTTTAAAGAAGAGAGTATATTTTCATATTTCAAGACTAAATCAATACCACCTGGGGATTTCAGAAGACAATTTCCAATTCTAATTAAGAAATTATTAAGTTTTGAGACAAGTAACACGTTTTGGGCAAAGGGTGTGATGGCCTCTTAATTATTATAAGATAATTCTTAATTAAAAAACTTGTAAGAGTGAATTTAGCTGATGTAGGTCGTTTACAAGCAAGTTGCCAAGTTGATGTTGGATTTATTGTAGGCTATGGCCTGGCTTCCCTTTTTATATTCAATCAAGTTGTGGTGTTGGTTGCTGTGGGGCCCACTATGATGTATGCGTTTTATCCGTGCTGTTAATCTGTTTTTCCAAATCATTTTAGGGCTTGAGACAAAAAATGAAGTAGATCAAAATCTCAAGTGGACCACACCATAGGAAACAGTGCTGATTGAATGCCTGGCATTAAAAATTTCTTGGGGGCCACACAAGTTTTGGATCAAGATGGTATTTTTGTGTTTTCCCCTTCATTTGACCTTATCAACAGCTTGGATGGAAAATAGATGTTACAGTGGCCCCTAGGAAGTTTTCAACGGTGGGTGTTATTCTCACTTTTTCCTGTGGTGTGGTCCATTTAAGCTTCAATTCTTCTTACTTTTTGGGCTCATGCCCTGGAATGAGCTGGCAAAATGGATGAACAGTGTGGATGTAAAACTCATACATCGCAGTGGCCCCACAGTGGCTGGTGTTGGGGTCACCACCCAATCCAATAGATTTTATTCAAATGCCTTCCCACGTTCAATCATAGTTTTGGGGACGTTGATCACTGTTGAGGTGGGGATGCTTTACTGTAGAAAACATTTCACCACAATTTAGGTGCCAATGAATTGTGTGGGCTCCACTGTGATGTGTTCATGACATCCACTCCAGCCATCATGCACACCCTCCTATGTTTGGCCATAGGGCCAAAAATCATGACGATCCATGACTCATGTGGCCCACCTCAATCACGGATTGACCTGATTTCAGGCCTATGGCTGAATGGAGGGATGGAGTGCATGATGGTCAGAGTGGATGTCATGAGCACATCACGGTGGGGCTACACACTCATGTGCATTATAAATTATAGTAAAAATGTTTGCACTAGATCATGGCCCATATCACATATATGGCCTAGATTTAAAGAGAGAGCATGTTCATGTGTGAAGACTCTTATTGTATAGTTGGGATTACTAGAAAACATTGTCTAAGTCAAATTAGGAATTAGTTGGTTTTTGAAACAAGTCACATGCTTTGAGAGAGGGGTGTCATTGTCTCTTAAATATAATAGAGTTCTCGTGAAACTTGCAAGGGTGAATTAATTAATGTAGGTGGGTTACAAGCAAGTTGCCAAGATGATGCAGGGTTGATTTTAGGCTATGTTTTGCTTTCGTATTCAAAGTCAATTAGTTTTTATTTAATAAATTTTACAAAATTAAAAAAAAAAAAAAAAAAAAAAAAACACCTAATTAACGAAGAATTTGTATTTAGGTATCTTTTTCAAAAATATTTTTAATAAGCTATCTCATTAGTCTAGGTAATTATCATCTCATTGCCTACCAATAACTTTTTTTAACGGCTGCCTACGAGTAAATGGGTGGAAAGCTTGGGTAAGCCCTATTGTGGTGTTTATATAAAATCCACGCAAGCATTAGGTGCTTCACCATATTTTAAGCACAAACCCAAATCTTAGGCAAACCTGTGATTTAGGTGGACCACATGATTAAAAACAGTTTATATGGCAATGCTCACCCTCTAAATTATTTCCCTTAGTGCAGTCTACCTGAATCATGGATGGGCTTGATTTTTGGGGCCATGCCTAAATTTTGGTGTGGCCTTTAAAAGTTGGAATGGATTCAATCATCACAATGGCACTGTAAAAATCAAGGATGGATTATATCATCTAATGGCCTAAAATGTTTTCATCCAATTCCTTTCATGTGGCTCACCCAAATCACAGGTTGGGCATCCCTTTTTAATATAAATCTGTCTTTTAATAATAAGGAGAGGGCTGCCCACCTTGACTTTTGGGAGGCCTACCGTTATGTATATGTAAAATTCACTCCAATCATCAGATGCGTAACGTTAGGCCTAGCACTAAAAAATTGACTTGTGATTATGCAGGCCACACCAAAGGGATGAGTTGATTTAAACTAGTCCACACTTGATTTTTACAAGATTTTATAATAATTTTATAAAATCCACTCTAACCATTAGATGGCATGCGAAAGTTAGGCCCAAGGTCAAAAACTAAGGCCCATCTATGATTCAAGTGTATCTCACTAAGGGAAACAATTTAAAGGGTAAGCATTACCTTGACTACAGTTTTCAATTGCTTGGTCCACATGAATCAAGGATAGGAATGATTTTTGGGCCCATGTCCAACATAGGGTAAAGCACCTGGTGGTCAATGTGGATTTCACATATGCATGATAGTGGAGCCTACCTAAGCCTCCAACCCATAACTTTTTAAAAGAAGGTACCGTTATGTAAATTTTGGTAAATTTTCACTTAATTTATTATATAAAAATATCCTTACATGAATGAGACTCCGTTGTAAAACGTGTTACAGATACGTTCGTAGCATGGTTGGTATAAAAGAAGATGGACCGTAAATTGATCATAACTTTTGATCCGGCTATCGTTACGAAGCACACAACCTATCAATCTTTACTGAAACGGGCCATTCGAGGTAAACTGACAAACATAATAGGTCGCATCTATCTGTTTCGTCAGAAAATGTGCGCTTTTAGCTCAAAAACAAATTTTTAAAAAAAAATTATTATTTTTAGTAAATTCGATTTTTTTTTATTTTTTTTTTAGGGTTTTAGATTTTTTTTTCCTTTTTAGAAATAACTTTTAATTATTTTAGGACTCTTCTAGAGAAAGTTTATTTGAAATTTTTATTTTTAGAAATTAGGCATTAAAAGAGTTTTATTAGAATTAGAATTTTTATTAGAATTAGAATTCTGTTATTTTTGGTAATTACAAATTTTATTTTATTTTTTCTTTATTAATGGTGTAAGGAGATGTATTAGAGAATTACCAATAATTCATTAATCAAGTTCGAATTTATTAGAATTTATTTCTATTTTTTACTTTCTTTCCTCGTGGATTCGAATAGTCTCTGTGAGGAGTTTCATGGATTCGGAATAGTTATCCTCTTGAGGAAGATGGTGCTCGACCTCATGTCCTCCCCTGGGTCAGACTCTCTCTCTCTCTCTCTCTTTGCACACACATCTCCCACACATACATGGCCTAGATTATAAGAGAAAGCATGTAATATTCAAAGATGGCTTATTACAAGGTCAAGTCAAATTGTATTTTTTTAGACAAGTCACAGGTTCTGAGGGACTGGTATCATGATGTGTTAATTACAAAATAGGTTTCAATTAGGAAACTTGTAAGGATATATTAGTTAATGTAGGACACTTACATGCAAGTTGACAAGTTGTTTTAGGCTTTTAACCTATCTTCTATGTTTATATTATACAAAGGGATCCTTTGCAGGCACAAGACCCCATCATTTTAAAAACCTTCTCGCTCTACATTTTCTAATGAGGCCCTTAATCTCACCATCAATGAATGCTAGGGCAGCGATAGGTTGGGTTGGCCTGAAAGTCAATTGGCCCAACCAGTTAATTTTAGGTGGTTTTGGGCCAAGCTAAATTGGTGGTGAGGATTAGGTTTAAAACTGTCCCATTTTGGGTAAATGGTCGGTTGGGTTGAAACCTACCTAACTTAATGCTGCCCATAAAGCTTATGGATGTATAGGATTAGATGACCTAACCCAAAGTAACACAAAACAGAGTAATGGATGGGAAGTATGTATGTATCCACTAACTGGGGAGGGCTGGGCATACCTTTAGCTCCATGTTCATTTTTTTAGGTCGATCAAGCTGGACCAGTTACAATTACATAGGCAGTCGGGTCAGGTTGGGTGGGGGTTTATAAATTTTGGTTCCTTAGGCATTTTTGCAAGCATAGCTGAAATTTATTAAAAATAAATATAAAAATAAATATTAAAAATTGTGATATTTTTTGTGTGGAAATTGATATAATAATGTTATTGTATTTGTATCATGACATTTTCCAAATCTCAGCAATATTTTGTTTTAAATTTTTGTGATTTGATCATGCTTTTAATGCAAATATTATTCAAAAGTTTCTATATGTGTGTGTGTGTGTTTCAAGATTATTAATTTACAGTAAAATATTCTTAATTAATACTGCATTTTTCATGGGGGAAATGATATAGCACATAATGATGCATTGTGATAGGGAATGCCACCAAGAAGCTAGATGTTTGCTTGAATATTGGGACTTTAGACTTTAAATTTACGTCTTTTTATGTAACGCCCCGACTTTTCAAGACCCGAGTACATGACCCGTGTTCTAAAAATTCGAGTGTTAACCTTAAAGGATGGTCAGATATAATATTTTTCTTTTAACAGAATAAGCAGATGAGCGTAGAGTGGACAAATCAGCATAAAGAAAAATTTCAAATCTCATTTAAAATATACAAGAAATTGCCCATAATGACTTATACAAACCAATGTCTCCATTCTTACGAATACAAAATGAAATAACATTACATGTGAAACAAGTAAATTTGCAATAATCTTGAATTGTGAAATCCTGTAGCAGCTCTTAGCAAATATAATCATGCACCCTTGTCAATTATAGCCTATTTCTCAGCAATATAAATGTAAACATTATCAGGGCCACCTGTGTGACCTGTACGGTTATATATTTGATGGATGAGTGACCAACTCAGTGTGAATTCCCCTCAAGATTACACACCACCGTATTGGGTAAGAAATAGTGTAAAACATCCAGACAGCCAAAACAGAATAAATGCAGTCTTATTAAATGTATGGATGCGTGAATGCAATCAGTCCCGGGTAAAACATCCAGACGGACATAGGGGTCGTCACCCATGCAATCATTGACCCGGGTAAGACATCCAGACGGTCTGTGCCTCGGGTAAAACATACAAACAGACAAATATGTAAGATAACAACATATGATGGTTAGTTCATCGGGTAAGACATCCAGACAGGAGAATCTGTATGTTACGTATGACAGCAATATACGATAACAATAGATGATAGTTGGTGCCTCGGGTAAGACATCCAGACAGGCGAATCTATATGTTTTGTATAACAACAATAGATGCTGGTCTGTGCTATGCATGCATGATTAGCCAACACATTATTAGTCCAACTGCAACCAACCAATTTAAGTAAGCTCAAAGGTCACTACGGGGAGCGTATAGCCCAGCGTAGGCCGACAGCTCGGGCATAGGTCTCATACTACCATTCTCAGCTCATGAGACTACCACCTTAGGATGTTTAATGGTACCCTGTCGACTGGTGGCCAATCATATTACAATATGTGGAGCTTACCATTGCATAGTTGTACAGTATAAAACATCCAACCTATACAGGAAAAATACTGGAACAAAGCCACATAGGGCGATATCAAAATAGGCCACATAGGACGAGTATCATAACCGTGCAATAAAATACCATTCTTGAAAACCATTGGACACAACAACCCTGAATGGTAGGCCCACATCAATGATCCATCTAGGGCATCACTCAATAACCACCAAGTCGAAGGTCCATTACGAGTACAACTAGCCAAGTTACATCTCAAATATGGGTGTACATTCATATATGAGAATTTTTCACTAATATACCAGTTTAAGTTCCATAAGCAATCCACAAAAAGAAATCCATAAGCATGAGCAATTTATACAGGATAATCATAAAACATGTAATACAACAATTCAATTTCCACTAGCTAACACATGTGATTATAATGGGGGATATTAATTATGAATTTAAATAAAAACTATAACTTAAGCTAATGAGAAGATGGAAAGCTTGAGGGGAAGAATCATCACCTTATACTTTGAATCGCCTTCTAGTGTCACAAAGTGTTTGCACCCTTAGACTTAGATTCTATCATGAACTGTAAGTTGTATGGTTAGGTCCATGTTCCACGTACTGTTTATGATTGTGATTATAACCTAGGATTCGGGTTACTTATTTTTGGAATTTTTGTGTAAAAATTAGGGTTTTATCCTAGAACTTAATTGTAGCCTTAACTCTAGGGTTTGAATTGTAGTTGGCTTGAAATAAATTACAAATGCTAATTTAACGATTAGAAAATAATTATTAACCTTATTTTATAATCAATATTAGTAATCGTAGTAATAACAATCATTATGATGATAATAAATATTAAGATCTAATATTAAGGATGATATTTAAAAGGGTTAAATAAAATACTAGTATTTAATGATTACAGTTTTGTTTATAATACTAGTTTTAACATAAATAACCTATTAATGTCTAATCATACATAATATTAGAAATCCCCTTAATAAAAGAGATAACAATGATATTAACACATCAAAACCAGTCAGTAGAGGTCAAGCCATCCAGTCAGACCATTATGGATGTCCAATATCAGGACAGACCATCCAATAATCGGGCTTGCAAACATCCACAGACCATCCTGTGGGCTTTTTATCTCAGCCAAAAACCAGACCCACAATGGCTGCTGGGCTGAGTTTGTTTTGGCCCAGCAACATTATTTATAACTAGTCCAAGGGTTGGTTGTTGGTGCATGTAGACAGGCTCAAGCCTAGGCCCATGAACGGTCTGTAAGATCTACGGCTGCCCAAGTAAATGGGCTGATTTCGGCCCAGGTGTAGCACCCACATTAGATGGGCTAGGCTGATTGGTCTGGCCCACTGAGATATTTTTCAGGTGCAGCCCACAGTTGGCCCAGCGTGCTGGAATCCTGCTGACCTCAATACAAATGGACAGACGGTAGGACTTGTATAGCCCGAATAGCAGCCATGTAGCTGGTGTAGATGCACACCAGCTAATCTACTTCACAACAGGTAGGTCCCACGTGGGGTCCGCACGAAGATATATCATATAAATATATATAATGCAATATTATATTATTATTATTTTGAAAATAAAGTCCAGATAGATGGACGGCGAGATATAACGCATACCTCACAATCAGTCCATATGCAGATGGACGGACGGCATGGATTCCTCCCACGGATCAAGTGGGTCCCACGCACATGGGCTGCGTGGATGGAACAGATGGACAACATGGTATACATACATCGTTGTGGGGCCCACATCCCATGACCAGGGCCGATTCAGCTCGCACAACTCGACTCGGCAGCGAGTGAAGGACTCAACTGAGCTGGTGCAACCAAACAGCCACCCCACGAATCCTCTTCTTCCTTTTCTCCTCTCTGATCCCTCTGTCTTTCATTTTCTTCCTTTCTTTTCCTTTGATCCGTTCTCCTCTCTTTCTGTTTGGGAGCTCAAGAGGGTCTGAACGAACCCAGATTCGCACAGCGAGCGTGGGGTGTGGCTTGATAGCAACGAGGAAGAAGGTCGGCCATTAATGGTGTCTTGAAAACCTTCACTCCTTCCTCCAATCCACGCCTTTGGAAAGGTTTGTGTCGATCCTAGTAAGCTTATAGGTAAGGGTTTTCGAAGCTTGGGGAATGTCTGGGTGGTGGGTTTAGAGGTGGAAGGGAAACAACCGTTTTTCTCTTTCCAGCCGCAAGGAAGTGGAGATGAGCCTGAAGGGAGTCGTTCTCTCTCTTGTAGGGTTTTTCCAACGATCCTGGACCGTTGGATCAGGAGCAAGTGGTTCGGATTGCAGCAGCCAGCACGTACGTCCGCCAGAGCCGAAACCGTTGCTGGTTTTGGTTTTTTGTGGGTGGGAATGCTCTCCCACGTGGAGAGTTGTTGGATGGCTGGGATTTCTTGCCGAAGGACGGACAAGATTAAAGGATCCCCACGCACGCGGATCGCTGAGCTGGAAGGAAACAGCTGCCATTTTTGGAATCTATATGTTTCCACGACCCATTTGCAGCGAAGATTGTGCCCACGAACAGTTGCGTAAATGCGGATGGAGAGCATGGTCTTGGTTAGAGCCGTGATTCGCACAAGATGGACCGTTTGGATCATCCATATGGACAGCGTGAGTGGGCCATGGATCAAGAAAATGGACGCTCGTCCGTCCGCTGCTACAACCGAAGGGAGAGGGAGAAACTTCCTTTTTTAGGTGCAGCACGGGTCAACTCGTGCTAACCGTTGCAGACCGGAGTAGTGTATCTTGGGTGCACAACCTCTATGCACACGTACTGCCTCAAAGTGGGGCCCACGAGACTGTTCTACCTAATCCCCACCATCCTTGATGTTCCACGGCTCGACTAATCTGTCATGACTAGAGATGTGGCAGATCCGAAGCTTAGGTAGGTCATAGTAATGAAACTAGGGTCCTTTAGTGTCGATTGCGTCGGTCCGATGGTCGGATTGATTCCAATTTGATCGTCAACGGTTAAAAGGTGCTAATGGGCCATATGTATATCCAAGACCCTCATAACATATTAGTAAGCAGTCAACTGTTTTAATGTTTTATTTCTACTTTATTATAATTGTAATTATAATTGTTATTAGAAATTATTTACCTTTTATATTTTGTCATATATAATTTATATTATCATAGATTGTTAATAAATATAATTTATATGCACATCAGTAAGCAAAGATTAATATATACATATATATTATTTGTATATTATGTGTGGTTATATATGTTTTAAGTTTTAAATTCTATATAAGATCTCAATTGCTTGAAACGTGTTATTTATTATAAATTTTATTAATTTATGTAATAATAATGTCACAAGTATATAATTATAATGTGGATTGTAATTACACATCAGCGTATTATGAAATTTTAACTATTTATGACGTGTACAAGTAACATTTCATAGCGTATGTAATTAGATTTATATATGTACAAATATATGTATATTTCTAAATCGTTCACGTGGGTCAAAGTCTGAGTAGGGACATTTATCCATTCATTTAGTCCCTTATAAGTCTGTGCGTTTAAAGATTAAGTTATTTGGGTTTGTAAGTGGGCCAAAATCCATGGATTTTATGTTTAATTATCAATTTATTTAAATTAATGGTTGGATCTGAGATGTTGACATTCCGACTGTTGAAATTTAGTAATGGGTTGTGACTTATCAAATGATGGTGAACAATGTACGTTACTTGTATTATTCATACAGATACACTAATCTATATTATAATAGTAACACCCGAGTACTCCAAAGCATGGGGCGTTATTTTTAGTGATTGAAACGGTCTATATGGTAAGTCATACTCTGTAGGGTAAAACAAATAATTCTCAATTTGAATTTTTCAATAATTTGATATTTTAGTTCTTTTGGTTTCAACCAAAGTGATAGATCTCGTTCTTATTGATTTTTCAGAAACAACTTGTCTGTGAACAGCCAACAATCACACTATCAAAATTGAATAGGTTCGGTTTATAATCATTGAAGCCTCTTAAAAAGATCTACTAACTGAATTAAGTTGTGCCAAAGGATAAAAAAAGGCCCGTCATTAATGGAATCCCTTACCAGCTCTATATAAAATACTAGTTTGGTCAATTTTTAAATTTTAAGGTTTTAATCAAAATATTATTTGTAAAATCTTACTAAAAATTAAATATTTTAAAATATTTATTGTAAATTAATAAATATTATATATATATATATACACAAAAGTCCTTGAGAATTTTAGTTTCTTTTGAGCCAATATCATGAGCATACCCATTATTTTAAAATTTGTTGATACTTTGAAAATGCTACGATAATATTGTTTAGTGATTTTTATTTTTACAATAGGTAGTTTTTCAAAATATCAGCAATATTTGTCACACTGCTTCAAACTTGAATGGTTACCACAGCCTATGTGTAATCAATGGTTCGAAATCTTCAATTTAGGAGGTTTTTTGCCCATTCTTTCTGTTAAGAGGAACCCTATTAAATAAATGATGCGTATCATTAAAAAGGTTCATATTTAACCACTAGATTCTCAATGTATTTTATTATAATATGTTAAGATATATTTGAGCAAACCTCATTATAGTATGCCATATGAGAAATCGATACAATACAACAAGTTATATTTTAATGTGAAACAAATCCAATTCTAATATATTCTCTGGCATCTTAAAAGCACTTTTAAGTAAATCTACAGAAAAAAATATTAAAAAGTTAAATTATTAGCCACTCACCCCTTTGCAATAGAATGCATACAACGTTACTTTTATACCATTTACTTACCACATATTATCTTAAAATTCAGAAAGATAAATCCAAAAATAGTTTAGAAAATCCACTATACATCATGTTATATTGTATCATTTCCCAAGCTCTATTGTTAGGGCTGTCAACGGGCCTCGGCCCGGATTTTGAACTGTTTGGGCCATACTGTTGGGTCAACCTTATTCAAAATTCTGATTTTTTAGGCCTGAGCCAGTCCCATTCACACCGCTATTTTTTGTATCATTTCCTATAAAGACATTCCAGATAAATACAGTAAGAGTAGTGTGAAAATCAGAAATCTCATGAAAAAGTTTCAACCCCGGATCTGAAGAGAGTAAGACTTATATTAGTGGTTTTAAATAAGGTTTATGTCGAAACAAAAATCAATTCACATTTGCTCATAAAAATCAAATGTTTGCCCTCGTCCGAGCAAAAATGAGTTCAAATTTTCACATAAAAATCAAATATTTTACTCATGTCCAAAAAAAAAAATGAGTACACATTTTCTTGTAAAAATCAAATATCTGCCAGAGTAGAATATTGTTTGTTTGGTCGTCTTACCCATCAAAGATTGAGAAATTCCAACCACCGCGTATGACCAACCCCACTTGTCTTTGACTCTGATTGCCTAGGCTAAAACACAGCACTCATGTCAGTACTTGTGGGTCCCACTATGATGTATGTGTTTTATCTAAGCTATTCATTCTTTTTACCAGATTATTTTAAGGCATCAGCCTAAAAAAGAGGTAGATCCAAAGCTTAAGTAGACTACAACACAAGAAACAGTGAGAATTGAACGCGTACCATTGAAAATTTCTCCAACCTATATGAGTTTTGGATCAAGTTGACATTTGTGTTTTCCCTTCATCCATGTCTCTGTGACCTTATGAATAGGTTGGATGGCAAATAAATATCATATGATGGGCCCTAGGACGGTTTCGATGGTGGGCTCCATTATCCCCACTGCTTCTAGTGGTGTGGTCCACTTAAGCTTGGATCTGCCTCGTTTTTTAGCTCATGATATAAAATGATGTGTCCTACACTACCCAATTTGAGTCCACTTATCTTTCATTTTGTATATGCAGAACATGTTTCGATAATCGTAACCACTTGTCTGCTGGGCCACAATTCCATGAACCATGCCTCAAAAAATCTCCTTACTACCGTAAATCCCTCTTTGGTAAATTATTTAATTGCATGTACAAAAGATCAGCTTGGTAAGGGCTGGTTTGGATACAACCTAATAATTATTTTATTTTTTTTACTTAGGGCGGTTTGGTTATTAAACTTAAATAAATGATTTATAACACAAAGCAACTTAATTTCTTTAGTATTTATTTATTATCATTCATATATACGTGTGCGTGTGTGTGTGTGGAAATGGTACTATGAGGTTAAGCTGTGTCGAACCCACTGTGATGTTTTTCGGACATCTACCCCATCAGTCAGACACACCATTCCATGGTGGACGAAGGGATTAAAAATCAAGTCGATCCATGACGTGGGTAGGCCACACCACATACAACAGTTGAGAGGGGTTACTCTCCCATTAAAACATTCATAGTCATTTATTACACCTATCGAGATGTGGTTCACAAATCCAGCCTATCCATTGTGTGTGTCACACTTGGATGAGGGGTCAGACCAAGTTTTAGGGGCATACAAAACTCAGGTTGGCTCCACCAACTACTTTTATACATTTCAGGCATGTCTTCATATGGTTTTAGATGGTATGACCCACTTGAGTTCCATAGATGGCTAATATTTGAGATATCCCATAACTTGAAGGGGACCCATACAATGCACGGTGTTGATGTTCAGCACACATCACAGTGGGGCCCACATATCTCAATCTCATGGGAAGTTCTCATGAGGTAGAACTTATAGTATCATTTCCCATATACACACATATATAGTTATGATAATATGTGCATAAGTCGTCACACCCCAAACTCAGAAATTGTACTCACAAAATTCTCGATCGTCGAATCTGGTCCCGACGGCCTCTATAGTACCTCATTCTCGGCTCCTAGTGCTCATAAGCCAGATTCTCATCCTGAGATCGTATAAGAAAGATTTTCCAATGTACATCTATCTCGTAAGAAGTATAATCACAAGTTTACCCAAATCACAAAGGCAACATCATTATCACATATCCACTAATATAAACAGTTGATACAATGCTTAAAAGAAAATACATATATCAAATATTAAAGTTCCAGAAGATAGCTGCACGCTCCAAGCTCAACGCTGCTGCGACTTAACGCCACTTGCATGCATTTATCGTGCATAAGCTTGTAGAAAGCTTAGAGGGTGGTGTAAGTGTATGCGTAAGGTAAGCGTCAAGTATGCAATATCAGAGAAATGTGAAAACATGCTGGTAAGTCTATAAATATAATCAGTCTTATCCATACTATGTGATACAAAAATACAATAAGTCAATATCATATACTGAGAAAACAATGTAGATAAGTTATGTAATGTGGAGACATTGTAAACCAAATGTTACGTGTTGAGGATGCAATGCAATATATGGTGCGAATGAAATGACCAAGCTGGAGTATGAAGTCAGGATGATAGTACGCAGTATCGCAAGCTATGGGGTCTATCATAAGGAACTTCTATCCGAACCAATCTCATACCTAAATTTGTATAATCAGACTCAATGTGGTAAACTCCTGATCTCAGGTTAGTCGCGCGCCTCAGCTGAAATCCTGACCATTGCAAAGATACACATAACAAATTAGTTGCGCACCACCAACCCGAGTGAATAGTGAATTAATGAATGAATGAGTAAAATATTGAGTATCCATTTGAGTTTTGGATATGATTCATTTTTTAAAAAAATGCTCTAAAATAATCTTAAAAAATTTATGAACGGTGTAGATATTATAAATACATTATTGTGGGGCCCATGTAACTTTGATCTCCTTTGATTCCTACAACTAGGACTTCGAGGAGCATCTTGCGCACCACACGTATCTACACCAGCGATATAGCCGGTGTGTAATACAGAAATGGATTGGCTACTCCCCAACCTGGTGGGTGATGGTCAGTGCTATGAGGCCCATGATAGATGTATTTCATCCATTTTTACATATCATTTTTTTTCTTTATCCCAAAAATAAGTTGGGTATAAATCTCAGGTGGACCCCACCACAAGAAAACAATAGTGATTGGATATCCACCATTAAAATCGTCCTAGGGCCCACTGCATTATTTATTTGACATCCAATATGTAGATTAGGTCATACATGCCCAGATGAAGTGAAAAAAAAAATCAGCTTAATTCAAAACTTTTATGGCCCCCAAAAAGTTTTCAATGGATAAAGCTCATTCAACATTGTTTCCTGCATATATCCTGACAGATAAACAAATACCTTATAAAGGAAGAGAAAGGGGTGAATGTGCTCGAAATGTTATAACCATATGTGACTTTAATATGATTTTTACGTATGTCATAACTGGATGGGAAGGGTAGCACATGATTCAAGGGTCCTTATGGATGTTGAGCTTGATCCAACAAAGAAATTTCTGTCACCTCTTCCTAGTAATATATATATATATATATATATATATATATATATATATATATATAACTTGGTAAAATTATAGCTTGAAAATTTGTTAAAATGTCATTTATTTTTATGCAGATAAATATTATCTGATTGATGCTGCTTACATTCACACAAGAGGATTTATGGCACCATACTGTAGTTTATTTGAATTAAATAGAATAATTTTATTTTCATTTAATAAAAAATAATTTCTTTATAATGTAAAATATTTCCAAACAGGAAATAGGAGCAAATGTGTCAAATTAATATATTTCAGACATTTTAACTATTTGTTAACAAACAGATTGTTTCAAATTCAGTACTTAATTTTCAGACTTCAGCCATAATTACCAAACAAGTTTTTGGACTTCAAATTTCAGATTCAGCTTTTAGATTTCAGATTTCAGATTCAGGCTTTAGACTTCAGATTTAACAAACGGGGCCTAAGTAGTTTTTCACTGAATTCTTTCTGTGATAAGAGTCTGGCTTAATGGTGAATGCGGAATGCACTCAATGAATTTTTTATTAAACAAAAAATTTTGCTTCCAAAATTACCCCTTTCCAAGTCACTACGGCAATATTTTCTCTTTAAATTGTTTGCCCAATGCAAAAAATTAACATGTAAACTGTGTAACTTCTTTATGCCCCACCATGATGTATGTGTTTCATCCATTCCATTCATCCATTTTTAAAGATTATTTTAGGGCTTGATACCAAAAATGAGAGGAATATAAATCTCAGGTGGACCATATCAAAGGAAAACAATAGTGATTGAATATCCACCATTAAAATTCTCCTAAGGCCCAATGTACTATTTATTTGACATCCAATCTGTTGATTAGGTCATATAGACCTGGATGAATGGGAAAAAAAAAAACGATCAGCTTGATCCAAAACTTTTATGGCTCCCAAAAAGTTTTTAATGGTTGACGTTCAATACTGTTTCCAGTAATGTGGTCCACTTGAGATTGGGATATACCTCATCTTTGGTCTCATACCAGAAAATGATCAAGAAACATAGGTAAACGGCATGGCTTATACAACATGGTGGGGCTACATAACACCAACCATCAACCATTGGCTGGTGACAAGGGACTTGCCAGTCTGTTTCTGCGGATGCAGATTGGATAAAGGTTGCGTAGCGAGACTCGCAACTCAAGTTAAGTCACCAAGTCATGTGGGCCCCATCATGATGTATGTTTTGTATCTATGTCGTCCATCCATTTGGAAATATAATTTTAAGTAAAGATTCAAAGAATGAGTCAAATCCAAAGCTCCAGTGGACCTCGCCATAGAAAACAGTGGGGAGAGTGACGCCCACCATTAAAAACTTAAATAGGCTACAAAAGTTTTTCATCAAGCCGATATTTGTTTTTTCCCTTCTTTTATGTCTGTGTTGACTTGTGAACGGGTTGGATTTAAAATAAAAATCACGGTGAGCCTTAGGAAGGTTTCGACTATATGCATCAATCTTGCCACTATTTTTTGTGGTGGGGTCAACTACATATTTGGATCTGCTTCATTCTTTAAATCATGCTCTCAAATTAAATATCCAAATAAATGGTTAGTGTAGATAAAGCGCATACATTATAGTGGGCCCACATACATTATGGTGGGCCCTTGGAACTTGATGACCTGATTCACTATTAAACATGTGAGTAGCTATTCAACCTATCAGTAGCTAATCTGCTTCCAGTGGGATGCGGATTGGTTGGTGTACCGAGCACTAGCTAAATAGCTGTTATATTTACCTAAGCAAGTTCTGTGGGTCCCATCATGAGGTATGTGTTATAACCATCTAGCTATATGACATGCTCGTATTAAAGCTTGAGACAAAAATAAGCTATAAAAAGCAGCAAGGGATTGAACATCTACCATTGAAACCTTTTTGGGGTTCATAGAAGTTTTGGATCAATATAATTTTTTTTCCCCTCTTCATATAGGCATTTGTGACCTTATAAACATATTGGATGGAAAATAAACTTAAATAGGCTACAGAAGTTTTGGATCAATATGTTTCACTTCATACAAATGGGAATGACTTTATAAAATGTTTGGATAGCATATAAATATAAGGTGAGCCTTATTTGAAGGTTTTGTTGCTATTGGTGTCTAATCCTATACAGCACATAGTGACAATCTCCCTGCTGAGAAGAATTGAGGGCCTTATGATGATATTTTAGTTTTTTATTAAGTATTTTAGTTTATTTGAATTAAATATAATGACTTTATTTTTATTTAATAAAAAATAATTTCTTTATAATGTAAAACATTTTCAAAGGAGGGATAGAGACAAATGTGTCAAATTAACAGATTTCAAGCATTTAATATGTTTGTTATCAAATAGTTTGTTTCAAAATCACTACTTAATTTTTAGACTTTAGCCATAATTATCAAACAAGTTTTTTTTACTTCAGATTTTAGATTCAGACTTCAAATTTCAGATTCGGGCTTCAGACTTCAAATTTAACAAACGGGGCCTAAGTCTTATTCTGTTTTACAGAAAGATTAATATATTATTGATCACAAAAAATAAAATAAAAGTTTATCTTTAATTACCTTTTTATAAAGGACCTTACCTAATCAATAAATTGGATTTCTTACATATATGTAACACTTCGGGTAAATGCATCATATCTGTATAATTTTTTTAGCCATCCAATGAAAGAATCAACCTCTCTTTTCTCTCTCTACAGTGAATGCATCTCTCCTTTAATGTTATCTCTCTTGCTACAAAAATAAAAACGAATCTAATTCTCTTCAACCTAGAGAGACCCACCATGATCTATGGCTTTTATCAATGCTAACCATCCATTTTACTGGATCATTTTAGACTATAAACCTAAAAATGAGGCAAATTCAAGGCTTAAGTGGATCACACAGTGGGAATTGGACGTCTACCATTACATACTTCTCAAAAGTTAGAAGTTTTGGATTTGTGTTTTACCTTCATCTAAGTCCACGTGACCTTATGAACAGGTAAGATAGCCAATAAACATCTGCCTAATAAACATCATGGCCAACCCCGAAGATTGACTTGATAAAGAGGTAAGATGGCAAATAAACATCATGGTCAGCCCCAGGAAGATTTCAACAGTGGGATTATTGTCCCAACTGTTTTTGGTGGTGTTGTCCAATTTGAATTTTGGATTTAACTGGGCTCATGCACCAAAATAATTTGAGAAAATTAATGAGCAGCAGATATAATACAGGCATCATGGCTGGCCTACAGAATTTTCCAAGTCAACACAGCACCAACCCGGGTCGTTGTGTCGTTGCCCAATCCGAGTCAGTTTGTAACTTGGGTGTTGGTTTGTAACCCCGGATCACACGTTAGCGGGTGTTTTACTGACCGTGGGGCCATGCTTATGTATGTGTTACATATCAAGGACGTCCATTAGTTTTTCCAGATCCATTTAAGACATGATCCCAAAAATGTAGTAGATCCAAATCTCAAATCTCAAATGTACCACGCCACAGGAAACAGTGGTAATTAACCATTCAAAACTTTGTGGCGGCTACAAAAGTTTTGGATCAGGCTTGTATTTGTATTTTATCTTTATCCAAGTCTCTCCAACCTTATCAACAAGTTGGATGGCAAAAAATCATTACGATAGGCCTTGGGATGTTTTTAACGGCAGGCACTCAATGTCTATTGTTTCTTGTGATGTGGTTCACTTAAGATTTATATCTACTACATTTTTGAGACCATACACTAAGATTACGTGTAAAAACTTATGAATGGCGTGGATATATAACTCATACATGAAGGTGGGCCCCACGGTCTCGGAAGCACCCCACTACTTATCATTCAGGTAACATGCATCCAGTTACACTTTCTCGGTAGGGTCGCACATTTCGAGAAATTTCCAACTGTACGAAGAGTATATGGCCCACAACCTTTTTAAGCCCACTCGCTTTTTACCTTCCACGAATACTCCCCAGCTGTACGGCCCTATTTCTCAGGTCGAAAATGCCCCTGCTTTCCTTTCTGAGGCGGATCGCCTGGTGCTCGAAGACGAGCGCTTACGCTCTTCGAACTCCGAGTTGTACGAACGGTTCAAAAGATATCAACGTTGCATGAGCCCCACAGTTATGTATTTATTATATCCATAACGTTCATCCGTATTTCGAGATCATTTCGGAGCATTATCAAAAACAAAAAATTATACCCAAAGATCAACTGGACCACACCACAACGAGCAGCTGGAAAATAGATTTTCACCGTTAAAAATTTTGTAGGGCCCATCATAGCATATATTTTCCATCCAATCTATTCATAAGGTCACAAAGACCTGGATGAAAAGGAAAAACAAATTTCATAATGATCCAAAACTTCTGTGACCAATGAAAGGATTTCAATGGTAGACGTTCAATCCTCCACTGCCTTTTACGGTGTGGTCCACTTGATGGCTAGATCTGACTTATTTTTCGTCTCAAGCCTTAATAAGAGTTCGCCAAATAGATGGACGGCTTGGATATAACACATACATTATAATAGGACACATAAACAGTAATAAAATTACCACAGGAAAAAAAAAAAAAAAACTAGCATGGCCCGGTCTACTGGGTCGTCGACCCCGACTCGCTGTCCCACTCACCCGGCCCAACTCGCTGTTCTACCTTTGTATTTTTATTTTTTTAAATTTTTTTTTTTTTTGGGAGAACTTTTTCTCTCTTAAATTTTTCTCAAATACATAATTATATAAATATGTATATATAATTATATAAATTTTTTTTTTTATCTCTTAATTCATTTCTTTGTCTATTAATTTAACAAGCATATCTCCTAAACTATAATGAGTTACTTAACGTACCATATATGATTTTGGGATAGGAGAAGCTAATTTAGCCAACCAACATAGTAATTTTTCAAGATTCCATTGGATCGATGGTTAAAAATCCACTTCACAGTTAATTCACTTCACTTCACGGCAATTTTCACGCACTTCGCGATTATTTCACTTCACTTCACCGTCATTTCCATGCATTTCACGGTCATTCCCGGTGATTCTGTGTTGATTCATGGTCAATTCGACGCACTTCACGGTCAATTCACTTCACTTCACGGCCATTTCCACGCACTTCGCGGTCAATTCACTTCACTTCACCATCATTTTCATGCATTTCACGGTCATTCTCAGTGATTCCGTGTTGATTCACGGTCAATTCGACGCACTTCATGGTCAATTCACTTCACTACACGGCCATTTTCATGCACTTCGCAGTCATTTCACTTAACTTCACTGTCATTTCCATGCATTTCACGGTCATTCCCGGCGATTCCGTGTTGATTCACGGTCAATTCGACGCACTTCACGGTCAATTCACTTCACTTCACGACCATTTCCACGCACGTCGCGGTCATTTCACTTCACTTCACCGTCATTTTCATGCATTTCACGGTCATTCCCGGCGATTCCGTGTTGATTCACGGTCAAATCGACGCACTTCACGGCCATTTCACTTCACTTCACGGCCATTTCCACGCGCTTCGTGGTCATTTCACTTCACTTCACTGTCATTTCCATGCATTTCAAGGTCATTTTCGGCGATTCCATGTTGATTCACGGTCAATTCGACTCACTTCACGGTCAATTCACTTCACTTCACGGCCATTTCCACGCACTTCGTGGTCAATTCACTTAACTTCACTGTCATTTCCATGCATTTCACGATCATTCCCGGCGATTCCGTGTTGATTCACGGTCAATTCGACGCACTTCACGATCAATTCACTTCACTTCACGGCCATTTCCACGCACTTCGCGGTCATTTCACTTCACTTCACCATCATTTCCATGCATTTCATGATCATTCCTGGCGATTCCATGTTGATTCACGGTCAATTCGACGCACTTCATGGTCAATTCACTTCACTTCACAACCATTTTCACGCACTTCGAGGTCAATTCACTTCACTTCACAGTCATTTCCATGCATTTCACGGTCATTCCCGGCGATTCCATGTTGATTCACGGTCAATTCGACGCACTTCAAGGTCAATTCACTTCACTTCACGGCCATTTCCAAGCACTTCCCGGTCATTTCACTTCTCCGTCATTTCCATGCATTTCACGGTCATTCCCGGCGATTCCGTGTTGATTCACGGTCAATTCGACGCACTTCACGGTCAATTCACTTCACTTCACAGCCATTTCCACGCACTTCGCGGTCATTTCACTTCACTTCACCGTCATTTCCATACATTCCACGGTCATTCCCGGCGATTCCTTGTTGATTCACAGTCAATTCGACGCACTTCACGGTCAATTCACTTCACTTCACGGCCATTTCCACGCACTTAGCTGTCATTTCACTTCACTTCACTTCACGGCCATTTACATGCACCGTGAAAGTGCAGGGAATTGACCGTGAAATGCATGGAATTGGCCGTGAAATGAAATGAATGAAATTGACCACGAATTGATTGAAATTGGCCACGAAGTGAATGAAATGAATTTTCGACCATCAACCTGATGGAATCTTGAAAAATAAGTAGGTTGTTTAGCTAAAGTAGCATCTCCTACCCCCAAATCCTGGTACGTCAAGTAGCTCATTGTGGTTTAAGAGATATATTTATTAAATGAATAAAGAACGAAATGAATAAAAAAAGAGAATTTTTTTTTTATATGCTTATATATACATATTTATATATGTATTAGAGAAAATTGTAGGGGAGCAAAAGTTCTCCTTGTCAAAAATAAAAAGAAAAAATAAAAAAAGTACAAAGGTGAAAAAAAAGTACAGAGGTTTGCATGAATACATCCCAACATACTGGAATGTGATAAGTCAGGTCTTTTTTCCTTTAAATCTGGATTGTCTTCCAGTTGATCCAAACCATTTATATGATGAGTCCAGACTTAAGTTGCGGATAAGCTATAAATAAAATATCGTAAATTTAATCATTTCAACCATTTGAAATTTAGTTCTTTTGCTTTGAAAATGGACGGTCACCATCCTTTGTGTAATCAAAGGGTCAAAAACATTCAATATAGAATTCCGTTTACGTTCACGGTCATTTCGATGCACTTCACGGTCAATGCACTTCACTTCACGATCAATTCTCTTCACTTCACGGCCATTTCCATGCATTTCACGATTATATCCGGTAATTTCGTTTACGTTCACGGTCATTTCGATGCACTTCACGGTCAATGCACTTCACTTCACGATCAATTCTCTTCACTTCACGGCCATTTCCATGCATTTCACGATCATATCCGGCAATTTCGTTTACGTTCACGGTCATTTCGATGCACTTCACGGTCAATGCACTTCACTTCACGGCCATTTCGATGCACTTCACTTCACAATCAATTCTCTTCACTTCACGGCCATTTCCATGCATTTTACGATCATATCCGGCAATTTCGTTTACGTTCATGGTCATTTCGATGCACTTCACGGTCAATGCACTTCACTTCACGGCCATTTCGATGCACTTCACGATCAATTATCTTCACTTCACGGCCATTTCCACGTATTTCACGATCATATCCGGCAATTCCGTTTACGTTCACGGTCATTTCGATGCACTTCAAGGTTAATGCACTTCACTTCACGGCCATTTCCATGCATTTAACGATCATATCCGGCAATTTCGTTTACGTTCACGGTCATTTCGATGCACTTCACAGTCAATGCACTTCACTTCACGGCCATTTTAATGCACTTCACGATCAATTCTCTTCACTTCAGGGCCATTTTCATGCATTTCACGATCATATCCGGCAATTCCGTTTACGTTCACGGTCATTTCGATGGACTTCACGGTCAATGCACTTCACTTCACGGCCATTTCGATGCACTTCACAATCAATTCTCTTCACTTCACGGCCATTTCCATGCATTTCACGATAATATCCGGCAATTCCGTTTACGTTCACAGTCATTTCGATGCACTTCACGGTCAATGCACTTCACTTCACGGCCATTTTAATGCACTTCACAATCAATTCTCTTCACTTCTCGGCCATTTCCATGCATTTCACGATCATATTCGGCAATTCTGTTTACGTTCACGGTCATTTCGATGCACTTCACGGTCAATGCACTTCACTTCATGGCCATTTCGATGCACTTCACGATCAATTCTCTTCACTTCACAGCCATTTTCATGCATTTCACAATCATACCCGGCAATTTCGTTTACGTTCACGGTCATTTCGATGCACTTCACGATCAAAGCACTTCACTTCAAGGCCATTTTGATGCACTTCACAATCAATTCTCTTCACTTCACGGTCATTTCCATGCATTTCACGATCATATCCGGCAATTTCGTTTACGTTCACGGTCATTTCGATGCACTTCACGGTCAATGCACTTCACTTCACGGCCATTTCGATGCACTTCACGATCAATTATCTTCACTTCACGGCCATTTCCATGCATTTTACGATCATATCCGGCAATTCCGTTTACGTTCACGATCATTTCGATGCACTTCACGGTCAATGCACTTCACTTCACGGCCATTTCGATGCACTTCACAATCAATTCTCTTCACTTCACGGCCATTTCCATGCATTTCACGATAATATCCGGCAATTCCGTTTACGTTCACAGTCATTTCGATGCACTTCACGGTCAATGCACTTCACTTCACGGCCATTTTGATGCACTTCACAATCAATTCTCTTCACTTCTCGGCCATTTCCATGCATTTCACGATCATATTCGGCAATTCTGTTTACGTTCACGGTCATTTCGATGCACTTCACGGTCAATGCACTTCACTTCACGGCCATTTCGATGCACTTCACGATCAATTCTCTTCACTTCACGGCCATTTCCATGCATTTTACGATCATATCCGGCAATTCCGTTTATGTTCACGGTCATTTCGATGCACTTCACGGTCAATGCACTTCACTTCACGGCCATTTCGATGCACTTCACGATCAACTCTCTTCACTTCACGGCTATTTTCATGCATTTCACGATCATATCCGGCAATTTCATTTACATTCACGGTCATTTCGATGCACTTCACGGTCAATGCACTTCACTTCACGGCCATTTCGATGCACTTCGTGATCAATTCTCTTCACTTCACGGCCATTTCCATGCATTTCACGATTATATCCAGCAATTTCGTTTACATTCACGGTCATTTCGATGCACTTCACGGTCAATGCACTTCACTTCATAGCCATTTCGATACACTTCACGATCAATTTTCTTCACTTCACGGCTATTTCCATGCATTTCACGATCATATCCGACATGCATTTCACGATCATATCCGACAATTTCATTTACATTCACGGTCATTTCGATGCACTTCACGGTCAATGCACTTCACTTCACGGTCATTTCCAAGCACTTCACGATCAATTCTCTGCATATAACGCAATGACAATTTGAAACATGCATGAACAAAATGATGGTGATAAATTTATGAACTCAAACCTGCTCCTGTAGTGCTTCTTTCAATTGGGAAACTAGAGTGACCCTGGATTCTTCAATTGACTTTAGTGCTTCTTTCAACTGAGAAACCTGCTCCTGTAGTGCTTCTTTATCCACTGCATTTGCAGGGATTACAATCTTAAGGGTGGAGGGCAATCTGCAAAATGCACAACATAAAAGCAAATAAATAAGCTGAAAAAGAGAACGGGAACATAAACAAAGACTATGATAGGAGATACTGACCCTGAATATGACTTTGATGAATCTGGGGAAATCAATCCATATCCATTCTCCCCACCCTTCATATAGTTCAAATTTCAGAAAAAGAAAAGGAAAGTAAGCTCATCAAGGGATTGGAATATTTTATTGGAAAATATATATAAATGCAGCATTTCACATGCAGAAATAAAACCAGCCATAGTAGTTCTACTATTTATGACCACACTGAGTAGTCGTGTTTAAAGAAAATGTTAGAAATAGGCCTATCAATTTCTGAGCATGAATCAATTACTAAAATTTGTCAATTTTTGGAAAAAAAAGTATAATGAATCCCCTTTTCTTCTTTTAAGAAAAAATTGGTGGTGTGTGTGTGTCATGTGTGTAAGTGATCCAGATTCCAGGGTTCAATCCCTGGTAGTGTTGCCTTTCCCGAAAAAAATAAAAAAAACATTGGTTGAGGAATGCTAGGTAGAACTGATGGCGCAGAGAGATTGCCTGAGTACAGGGAATCAGCACCAGGAGCACTGCGAGCACCTTCCTTGTCTTTTAAAACATAATCTCTAAGTTTCAAAACAATCTGAACAAGTGCAACTCTCATACAACCAACCTCTCCAATCACCTAAATGGGCAAGATCAAAAGCAAATTAAGTAATCATTAAATGCATGGAAATGGCTGTGAAGTGGAAACAGACCTCCACTAGTTCACCACCCTCTTCAGCACATCTTGGCTTTTCATGTTTTGAGATGAGAACATCAGCTTTTGTACTCTTGGGCATCTCATTTATAATAGCACCGTTCTTGCCAATGAGACAACCAATAGTCTTGGATGGAACAAGAATGTGAATGTTGACAGTGTCATCATCATCATTGTCATTGATCTTTCCTTACAGCAGTAGAACAACTTCAACAGCAGTAGATAAGCAACGTGATCAGCATAAATAATTTAAATAAAAAAAAACTATGGAAAATAAATTTTTTTCTTAAAAAAAAAAAACTATGGAAGTTTAAGTGGATAAGCTATTCACTTTTTAGAATCTGATGATAACTTTGCAAATACTCAAGGCCTCAAGAAACCAAGTAAGCTATTCATCCAACTCAAAACTTATTGGATCAAGCACTTCATCCCAAATAGCCCACATACCTTCTAACATAGTTGTATAACTCATTGACTCAACTCAAAACTTGTATGAGTTGAATACAAGTGAACTTGACTCGGCAAAATTTCAAGCTGAGTCATTAGAAAACTCAATCATTAGAAAACAGTGGATTCTTGAATGCCTACACAAGTGGGCCGCATGACAGAAAATAGTGGATATTGAATGCTTAAACAAAGGTAAACAGTCGGGGTCGACCCCGACTCTTTGGACAGTTACCCGGTCGACCCCTTTTTTTTAAATTTTAGTGAAATTGGGTCGACCGGGTCCAAACCCGGTCGACCGTGTAATTGTCCAGAGAGTTGGGGTCGATCGGGAATGACCCGGTCGACCCCGACTGTTTACCTTGGTACCACTTGGCACCACATCAGATGTAGACTGTGGGTTGTGATTCCCCACAATTATCAATTGATAGTATCATCCAATTGGGAGTTTTTGAGGCATGCCCATCAGATGATTGGACCCAACAGATGAATGGATTAGGTTGCCAAAGACAGCCCCAGCCTGTACAATTGCTAGGTCAACAAAAAAAAAAAACCCATTTCTTTCGATCAAGAATCATCTGATACTTTATTCAATTAAACATAGTGAAATTTAAAGAAGTGAAAAGTTTTTTTTTTAAGAGTACCTTGGTGTGAAACACGTTCTTTGGAGACAAGTCTTCAAGATCTCAAATTTATCAATGCATCCACGTCCTCTTAGAAAAAGAAAACCGCTCACCTTAAGTAATGGATGATAGAAGATGTAATGTGATGGTCGGTTGGGGATTCTACGGAGATTTCACGACGAAAATGGGAGAAAATAGGAATTAGGGATGGCGGGGGGAGTTCGGACGTGTATTTGCCTGTAAGGGAGTACGTGCAGTCATATTTTTAGAGTAAGGACATTTTCGTCATGTACAGAGGCGTCCGTACAGCAGAGACTGTTTTTTTGGAAGCTTAAAAACAGTGGGCTTCAAAAGGCTGGTGGGCCATATATGAATCGTACAGTTGGAAATTTCTTGCACATTTCTGATAACCAACGGTATTTCTGATAACCAACGGTTGATAGCAATGCCCACCCTATATTTTGTACGGGGCCCACCATAATGTGTACCGTGAGATCCACTTCAATCATTGGATGTGTAATTTCACGAAGGGCTCAGAGATTATAAAATAAAAAATAAAAAATTCAAGCTGATACATGATTCAAGTGGGCCATACCAAGAGAATTGGTTTCGATGGTTAGCTTTCCCTGCATGCTATTTTCGATCATGTGGTCTACTTGAACCATGGATAGGGCTGATTTTCAGGCGCTTGGTGTAACATGGGGTGACTTATCTAATGGCTGGAATGGATTTTACATAAACACCATGGTGGGGCCATTCCAAGCCAGCAACTCCTCTCCTTCTTTAATTAACTTTCCATAGGCATCATTTATTAACGTTAATTAGCATTTAATTCACGCAACTAGTTGTACGGTCCAACTAGCTGTATGTGAGCATCTCTATAAGTAGAGGGAGAGAGAGAGAGAAAGAGAGAGAGAGAGTCTAAGTCCATGCTCAAGAGTCTAGACTAAAATTAAGGTCAGTGTGTTATGGACAGATGTCTTAAATCTGTCTGGTGAACTGTTGATCATATCGACAGGGTTTCAGATGGAATTGAGGTTGTTATCGAGAGTGTCTCGATAACATCGATAATTCACAGAATTTTCACCATTGGTCGCTGGACAGTTTTCTTGATTCTGTCGATATGATCGAGAGACCTTCAGATCATATCGACGTTGTTATCGAGAGTCCTTCGATATCATCGAAGAGTTCCGCAGATGCGATTGCGGAAACGCAAATTTTACGAATCTTGAGTTCTTTCGCAACTGGGATGCGGAAGGGAAGTTGTCTAAACTATAAATAGGTGTTCCTAGGGCTTTTCTAGGGATGAGATGATATGTCAAGGCTTTCTAAAGGGGTTTCAAGGACATGCTAGGATTTCTAAAGGGTGTAGCAAGGGTGACATTCGAGGTTGTTCGAATCGGGTAAGTCTTTTCTCTTTGTAATTTCTATTTTTATAGTGGAGATCTGTCGCTTTGTACTGTGATTTTTTTCCGCAAGAGTTTTCCATATTAAATCTGGGTGTTCTCTGTGTTCTCTTGTGTGCTTGGTGCCATTGAATTGCTATCTTAGATCTAGATCCGTGTGATTCCGCAGGTCAAAATCCCCAACACGGTGGTCCACACTGTTTGAAATCAAGAAGACACTTTGAGGAGGGATTCTAAGCCACCCCTTTCATTTAAATGCTGCATCCCACCAGATAAGTAGGCTACTTTTGACTTAGGGGCCAAGCGTGTTGTTGAATTAATAAAGCACCATCAATCAAATCAATGCATGGTAGGTGGCTATCCAAATTAACACATGCAACCGATGTATACTTGGCATCCAGATACATCTATGTAAACCGTCCAAAATATGGGCCTGACTGTTGTGTTGATGCATCATAATTGCAATGAACGGTGTTGATTGTTATTTTCTGAAAGCGTTAAGAAGTTGAAATCACGTACCACCCACAGGGAGCGGATTAGGTGCGGCTCCGGCCCCTGACTGTGGGGCCACATTGATGCATTGGTAGCATATCCAAGCCGTCCATCCATTTTCTAGCTCAATTTTGGGAATGAAACCGATACAAATCTCAGATAGATCATACTTACATGAAACGGTGGTGATTGAATTCCTAAAATTAATCCTATGGCCTATCTTAACTTTAATTTTCCATCCAACGCGTTGATAAGGTCACAAAGACCTGGATGAAAGGATTACACAAATATCAGCCTGATCTAAAAATGTAATGAGCCACAATAAGTTTTTAATGATCAATCACAAATATTTCCTTTATTGTGGTCCACCTGATATTTAGATCTGCTTCATTTTTTTGTCTCGTGCCCTAAAATAATAGATAAAAACGGATGGACAATGTAGATATACTGCTTATAGATCAAAGTGGCCCGACAGGCAGTGCCGTACCATGTTGGGTGAGGCTAGGTCATGCTTAATCCGCTCCCCCACCATCTACCCACCGAAAGGACTCAGATGGGTTAACAATCAGACACGTGGCACCTGTTGGTGATCTGGGACCACCTCGGATGGGCTAGTATGATTATGAAATAGTTGATATGGTGGATGATCCACCGTTGGAATAAAATGGACGGAGATAACAGCTTCACATGAAAATGAAACAAGAAAGTGAGAAACTCCCGTACTGAACGCTTCACACGTGGAGCACATGTGCAACGTCTGGCCTGTTAGTGTACTGTAAGCTAAGTGGATAGACCTACGGCAAAAAATCACTGGGTAGATGATCGTAGGCATCGATTGGAGGATTTATGTCGTTTGAACGAATGACCTTTGGTCGAACCTTTTTACCCAGCTGGAATGGTGTGAATTAAGCACGAGTGGGACCCTGACCGTAGGGCCTACCTCCATGCATGCATTGTATATCCATGCAGACCATCTGTTCTGTCATCTTATATCGGGGTATGGTTCTAAAAATGAAGTAGTTACAAATTTTAGGTGGATCATAAACAATGAATATTAACCATTAAAAAACCTTTGATAGGATACAAAAGTTTTGGAACAAGCTAATATTTGCTTCTTCTTTTTTTCCTTCATCCAATTCTAGTGACCTTATTAACATGTTGATGGTCGATAAACAAAACAATAGACCTTATAAAGATTTTAATAGTATGTGTTCAATAATTATTATTATATGGTTCACCTAATATTTGTATTAATTTAATTTTTTAGACCATGCCCCAAAACAATATAGTAAAATATATGTACAACATTGATATACAATGCATATGGAGGGGAGCTGAGCAAGTCATGCTCATGCTGATGGGTAAAGGGTAAAGTTGTGTTATTGATGTGAATTGGATTGAAATGGCATCAGTAGAGCATTGGAAAAAGTAGAGTTGTGAGATTGATGTAAATTGGATTGGAATGGCATCTATGTTAAATGGAAACTATTTTCAGTATTTTTTAAAATTGCTTTGCTTTTTCTATTAACTGGTATAAAGGTGATAAATAAAAAGACATTCATTTTAAAAATAGGAGAGATTTAACACTAACAAAGATATATCTGCCATACACATGATGCACTTATAACACTCCCAAACGGTCTAATTATTGATTGCATCACTAAAATCACTCTAATAAAATAATGTAAATCATTCAAATTTTGACCTTATAACAAACAGTTTAAAAAATATTGACACGTCAAATTTCCCGACATCCTTGCATTTCTGCTACACTCGAAGCTCAAATTTTCCTTATATTTGGCCAAATATATATTTCGTCCTAAGACATACTCCATCATCTTTCAGCTATTACAAGCCAAGCTTCATGCCGTCTATCATCCGTTGGAGCATATTAATAACATTTCCTCATCTCAACGACAAAAACCTCTGAATAGTCAACAACCATCTTAAGTTTAAATTCAAATTATCCAAATTGTATTTTTTTTTTCGACAGTTTTTGTTTTTCGTCTATACATATAAACGGACCTAAGAGATCCAAACCATTCAATCCACATCCAACTTTGTAAGTGACTAAGATCCGCTAAATGACATGACTGCGGAGTATTCTCACGGTCCTGATCTTGCTCACATGCACCAGTTGTATGGGTATGGATTGTATGATGACTTAGATGATAGTATTATTTTGGACAGTCCAGATTCGAGAGCCATTGGATTTTGAGCTTTTTGGAGACAAACCATTTATTTGATAGGCACCTTTTGGACGGAGATGCCCCAAAAAATATCCTTGAAGTTCATATTTCAAATCATTGATTATAGAAAAGTTACTGTAACCGTTCAACTTCAATGCTAAAGAGGAAAATTATTAAAGGCTTGTAGCATACAGTTGGGAATTTTATTGTGTTTCCATGTGCGTCATGAATGACGCCAATGTGGGAATGTCGCAGTTAAAGCAGCTCATCAGCAGTAATCAGCGACCACACTTGTTTGATGCTTTGTGTGAAAAGAGACAAAGCCATCTAATCTGGTGGGCCATACATGTACTAAATCTGTATTGTATTTCTTACACACGGCTAGGCACATCTGATAATAATCAATGATAAAATTAAAATAATTTGTAAATGCGAGATTTCAACGGCTTCTATCTCTAAAAAATATAGTCGTTCAAGTAAAGATAATATTTTTTTAGGACATCAAAAGTTATCAGCGGTGCTCATAAAATACTACTTAACTTTTTCTTTATTTAAAATTAGTACAACAGTTTGATTTGAAAATATTTTCAAAACTTGTTAGGCAACTAGCTCTTTTTTTAAGCTTCGACTATTTAACTTTGCAGCTGAGTCCATATCCCTTCCTCGCAGGTAAAGGTCCAAAATCAGCTCAGCTTTATTCGAGTCTCCGTGCGTACTGTCCGTGTGGGTCACACCTTCGTGGGTGTCACCGTTACCATGTGGGGCCTACCTTGATGAATGTCTTGTATATCCACGCCACCCATATGTTTTCCCAGCTTATTTAATGAAGCAAAAATTAAGAAGATTCAAATCTCCAACGGACCACACCACACTAAAAAGTAGGGAATAAGCATTCAAAGCTTTTTGTAGGCCTCAAAAGTTTTGGATCAAGCTTATCTTTGTATTTTTCCTTCATCCTATTCTTTTTAACCTTATCATCAGGTTGGATGGGAAATAAACGTTACAGATCTATTTACAGTGTGACTAGGGAAGTTTTTAATGACGAATGTTCAATCACCATTTTTTACTGTGGTGTGATCCAAATTAGCTTTAGATCTGCTTAAATTTTGGTACTACGTCCAAGATTGGGATGTAAAAGCGAATGAACGGCATTGATATATAGAAAATCAAGGTGGGCCCCATAGCATGGGTAACACCAGCTAAGGTGTTACCTAGTAACACCTTATCCGCTCCTGTCCTTGAGTGCTTTTATAGGGAAGCGGATTGCGTACTTAGTAACTCGTACAGTGAGTAAAGTCCGCGGGCCCCTTTGACATTCATGCATTATATCCACTCCTTGGACATTTTTTAACACTGCTTAAAAAATGGAGTATATCAAAACCTTGAATGGACCACACCATCATAAACTACTGTGTGAATTCAATATTTACCATTGAAAATTTCTCAGGGAAAACAAAAGTTTTAGATCAAGCTGATATTTGTATTTTCCCTTCATCCATGTACTTTTGATCTTAAGAACAGATTGGATGACAAATAAACATCAGTGAGGGCCTTAGAAAATTTTCAACGGTCTAAATCAATAGTTATAATTTTTTCCAATGGTATGACCCACTTGACCTTTGTATATGCATCAATTTTGGTTTGAACCCATGAAATGATCTAGAAAAATGACTGGACGGCATGGATAAACCACACGCATCCACGGTGGGTCCAACTGAGTTTACTCAGTACGATAAGAGCATACTGAGTAACTCAGTACACAATCCGATTTACTTTTATAGTCAACCGCACGAATCACGATCTGTGGGTAACAAATAAAGGAGGGCGAATTAGCGTGTGAGGCCAACTTGATGTATTTTTATTATATCCACTTCGTCCATCTGTTTTTCGATCTTATTTTAAGATGTTACGTGAAATCATAAGAAGATCCAAATATCAAGTGGGACACACCAATAAAAATAATGATAAATAACCATTAAAAAAAATTGTGAGCCACAAAAGTTTTAGATCAATCTAATCTTTTTATTTTCCCTCCATCCAAATTTTTTTTGACATTATTAAGAGATTGGATTGCAAATAAACATTATGAAAACTCTACGATGGACACTTTAGAATTTTAACGGAGAGGCACTCAATCACCACTGTCTCCTGTGGTGTGGGCCATTTAAGATTTGAATATGCATAATTTTTTTTATCCCTTCCTAAAATGAGCTGGAGAAACGGATGGACAGCTAGCATGGATATACAACACACATCATCAAGGCGAGCCCTACCACTAAGCTGTTAGCCTAGGCTGATGCTGCGTGCCACTAGCAACTAGTCGGTGCTCTATGACCCACCATGATGCATGTGTTTTATTTAGGCTCATTTACTTTCCCAAATCATTCGAACAAAAAAATTTGACTAAGATCTAAATCCCAGATGGACCACACCACAAGAAATAGTGGTGATTGAACAGTACCTTTAAAAACTTTTAGGGCCACACCCTTAACATATGACAACATCAACCCTTAACACATGATAACCCAGACCCTGTCAACCTCAACCCTTAACATATGGCAATTCCAACCTGTAACACATGACAACCTTGACTCTGAACTTAGATCTAATCTGTTCATTTTCTTTATAACCCTCTATTTATATGAGAAGATACTAACTTCTTGATGATATGATTTCTATGTGGCCCACAAAACCTAATAACTTATAACGATGTCCATTAGATACAAACTATTTTTTGTGATGTGATCAATGTGACTGGTGGATGTTGATCACGCTTCCAAGCATGGCCTTCCATGAAATTTTGAAGTTAACAGATGAAGTAGATTCCACACAGTGATGGTGGAGCCCACAAACAGTGTACAAATACCCTTACAAGTTTTCTTGTGGCATAGTCCATTTAAGAAGTTTTTTACAGCAAGAGTTCAATCACCATTGTTTCTTATGGTGTAGTCCATTTAATCCTTTGGTCTACTTCCTTCTAGGGCTCATGTGTTGAGGGTCGAGATTGTTATGTGTTAAGGGTCGAGGTTATTAGATTTGAGAGGTTTTCATGTATTAAGGGTCGAGGTTGTCATGTATTAAGGGTCGATGTTGATAGGGTCGAGGTTGTTATGCATTCACTATAAAAAATGGACCAAAGGATATGGATTATTTTCTTCATTGTCTTCTACATGACAATCACAACTAGTTTAATTTACATTAAATTCCTTCCACAAATTGCTTCTCCCTATGATAACAACAACCACGACCATCCATCTTTATCCACAATTAAAAGTGACTTCCATTTCTAAAAAAATATTATTGTATAAAAAATAAAATAAGAAAATAATTTAAAATATTTTTCACATATAAGTAGCTTCTATTTCTAAGAAATGTGGTCGTCGAAGAAAAAATAACACTTTGTAGTAGTACCCATACATTGAAGAAGTTGATGACAATGAACGTACGCCGAAAAATGCAGTTAAAAGAGGTGGTGGCAGTTTTTGGAGGACATGTTTGAAAAGGAAAAAGAAACTCAAGGAAAACAATAAAGAAAAGAAAAAAAAAACTCCATAAGAGTCCACCATCACATATGTGTAGAATCCACCGTATCCATTAACCTCAGAGTTTCATAGAAGTACATGGTTGGAAGTATGATCAACAAGCGCTACTCATTGACCACGTAACAAGAAAATAATTTATATCGAACGGACACCGTTATAAGATATCAAGTTTTGTGGGCGACACATATATCATGCCAACAAGAAGAATAGAGGATTGCAAAGAAAATTAATGGATTGAATGTAAGTTTCAGTAGGCTCAAAAGTCAATCCCGTCAAACATCACTTGCTCGGAATTAGATACTAGTTAACTTTTTCTATACTCAAAATTCATACAACTGTTGACCCCAGGACATGAAAATTTTAGTTCGAAAGTATTTTTAATACATGTCATACGCTTAGTTTAAGAATATTTGAAACACCCCTTGATGGAGTTTTCTCCCCAGGCTCGACCGATCGAAGGTGGTGGTCGACCAGTCGAGGACTGACTCAACTCAAACTCCAGCGAATTTGGTTTATTTTTTTCCATGGTGCTCAACCAGTCGAGGAAGGTGCTCGACCGATTGAGTGAGCCGCTCGACCAGTCAAGGAATCTGCTCGACCGGTCGAGCTTACGCAGATTCGTTCCGGATTTTGTGCGAACTGCGTAAATTTGAGGCGGTTTTCACATAAGTGCAGAAAGGGGTTTCCAAATCTACAAATATGGGTACTTAGGGCTGTTCTAAGTAATGCAAGAGGATTTCCTAAAGCTTTGCAAGGTTTGCTAAAGGGTTTAGGGCTATCAAAGGTGTGAGAAAGAGAGAGAAAGAGACAAAGGAAGCTTGCGGAAGGGAGGTTATGCTCATAAAAATGATCTACTGTGCACTCGACATCTCAGCGTTTCTATGTCCTCATGATCGGTGAGATCTCTCCATTTTTCTTTTATTCTCTTATTGTTTATCTACTCCTGCATGTGTGAAAAAGGTTGTAACGTTTTACTTCATAATGGATTGTTGATCTGGACGAGGTCCCGTGGTTTTTACCTCTTTGAGGGTTTTTCACGTAAAAATCTCTTGTATGGTGTGGTTTATGCTTTGATTTATTTCATTATTTTATTATCCCATAATTCTGGTTTGCTTTGCGAGGCTAAATCCTAAGGTTTTGTACAAGGCCCCTAACAAAGTGGTATCAGAGCTAAATCCTAAGGTTTTGAATTATGAAAGGTGGCTCATCAAGGATGATCAGCCTCAATGGTTCTAACTGGACCATATGGAAGATTAAGATAGAGGACTTACTTTATTACAACGACTTGTATTCTCCAATTCAAGGCATATCAACAAAGTTAAAGGATATGACAGATGATGATTAGAAGAAATTGGACCGGAAGGTGGTGAGGTTTATTAGACAATGGTTGGACGATTTCGTATTCCACCATATGTCTATAGAGACCTCAGCTGCTAGCATATGGTTGAAATTACAAGGGTTGTATGAGAGGAAGACAGTCGGTAATAAAATCTTCCTGATAAGATGACTTATGAATCTCAAGTTCAAAGATTATAGTTCTGTGGCTGAGCACATGAATGAGGCCAGTGATATAGTGAACCAGCTCTCCGCTATGAAGATGGTCCTGGGTGATGAATTGCTGGCTTTGTTATTGCTTGGTTCATTGCCTGATAGTTATGAGACATTGGTGGTCTCTCTAAGTAACTCCATGCCAGACGAAAAGGTATCCATGTAACAGGTAACCAGTTGTCTTTTCAATGAGGAGACAATGAGGAAGTCTCAGGGGTCTACTCAGTAAGAGGCCCTCATGACACAGGAACAAGGGAGAGGAAAGAACAGGAAGAGCGAAAAGGTCCGAGATAAATCAAGAGGCAAGTCAAGTACAAGGAAGGTCGTTGAATGTTGGAATTGTGGCAAGAAGGGCCACATAAGCATGAACGTCATAAGAATAAGAATAACAGAAAAGGAAAAGGAAAAGGAAAGGAGAAAGAAGATTAATCAAATTCCATTGCGGTCGCTTCAAATGGCGACGTTGTAGTTATTCTTTCAGCAGATCATAATGTTTGTCTCCCGGCGACGAGTTAGGACACTGACTGACTGATTGACTCGGGAGCTTCTTTTCATGCAACTCCACGCAAAGACTTATTCACAAGCTATAAGTCAGGTGACTATGAGACCGTGAAGATGGGAGATTCTAGCGTATCGAAGATCGTAGGGGTCGGTGATATTTGTGTGAAGACCGATGTGAGCTGCACATTAGTTCTCAGGGATGTGAGGCACATTTCAAACCTTTGCCTCAACTTGATGTCAACAGGAAGGCTAAATGATGATGGCTATGAAAGTCGATTTGTTGGTAGACGCTGGAAGCTCATTAAAGGTTCGTTGATCACAGCTAGAGGAAAGAAGTATTGTACCCTAAGGCAAGTGTCAGTGTGTACAAGAGTGAGTTGAACGTAGCGGAAGATTCAGCTATTAACATGTGGCACAGGCTTCTAGTCCACTTGAGTGAAAAGGGATTTAGCTACTGGTGAGGAAACGGCTCCTTCCAGACATGACGGGTATACCTCTCAAAACCTGTATTGATTGTTTATCAGGGAAACAATATAGAGTTTCAATTGTTAAATCTGTTTCTCATGTTAATAAAGTGCATGCATTAGATTTAGTTTATTCTAATGTTTGGGGTCCTATGAGGACAAAAATCTTGAGTGGGGCATTATATTTTGTCACTTTTATAGATTATGCATTTAGGAGAGTTTGACTTTATACTTTTGTAAGACCCGTATCCTAATCCGTACTGTTCCGTCGCTTCCCGCGATCCTTCTCGTCAAATTTAGGCAATCCGCGACCTGTAGTCGACGTTGCGCACGACCGTAAGTCGTATCCTATACATTTGAGTCGGCTTAATTCAAGACTTGTATCATTCCGATCGCACCGTCGCCACGGTTCCAACGCCGCGACTCATGTACCGATCTGATACCCTGACTAAGAGATGTGAGCTGACGTTCAATTAGAGAAAAAACACTGCACGTTGTAAATCCTAAGAGAATCTCTACAATGTGTCAAATCAATCTCATCAATCAATCACCCATCAATTACTTTATGTCAAGTACAAGCAACCATACCTCTCTTACATCACCCTTACCTAAAGTCAACTCTCTCCCTCTCTCTCTCTTACACCACCTTACATGTCAAGTACCACTCATATCACTCCATCACTCACCTCACATATCTCTTACAAACTCTCTCTCTCTTTCTCATTTCTCAACAAATCCCAAGCAACTGAGAAAGCACTCCCACGTCCAAGCTTTTCCCATAGGAGAAATGTGATTTTGGTGGCCCACTTTTCCATCCCAAAACCCATCATCCTAGCCATCCATCTCTCATCTCCACCATCAAAGTGAAGCTCTAGGAGATAAGCGTTCCAATAGACCGAGTAGATCATAAGGTGGGTGCTTCTATAGGGTAGTTTACTTATTTTTATAATGGGCTAAGTGAGGCCCATCGATCAATGGTGTGGATCTCATTTGGGACCCTAAGATGTGGCCGATGGCCCATCTTGATCATCAAATCTTTCCATGATGGGGCCATTCTCCATGGACCCCATCATGATGTTTACTTTTCTTGCATTAAGAGGTCATATAGACCATTCATTTTGGATGGAGAGGGATCTCCACCGTTGATCTTTTGTTTGAATGACCCATATGCAATGGGACCCGTTGATGTATGATTGGATGGTTGAAATGGAGGGCCCATAGTGCCGGGGTCCCTCCATCACGCGTGTCCCACTCTATCTCTGTCTCTCCCTCTATTTTCATTTATTTTATTTCTTTATGTGTGATGAAACGGCCATGTGGCCCACTTGGATGGACCCCACCATTAGCCATTAAAAGTGGGGGCCCATCTTATATGCATTGCAGTTACACCACCCATCTTGTGGTGGCCCACCTAAACAAAAAAAAAAAAGAGAGAGAGAGAGAAACGTCCAGCGTCTAGACGCTGGACGTCAAGTGGAAAAACACAAATATTGGCTTGTTCAAAGCCTTTGGAAGGGACCACCTGTATAGGACCCACCTCGATGTATGTTTCTAATCCATGCCATCCATCCTCTTTCCCAACTCATTTTAGGCATTGAGCCGAAAAATGAAGGTGATTCGAGTATTTGGGGGGCCACAGTATAGAAAACGGTGGTTTTTACCATTAAAATGCACTCTGATATTTCTATACCTCCAAAATATATTCAATATTAGAGTCGTTGGATTTCTTTTAAGCTGTGGAATCCAATGGCTGGATTGGATCTACTTGAAGTGGGCCCTACACAGGAAAAACTGCGGAATTTTGCGATTTCAAAAAAAAAAAAAAAAAAAAAGAGGCAGCAGACGCTGCTGCTACAGAGGCGCAGGTAGCGCCTGTGCCAGGACGGCGGGCGGACGCAGGGGGTCCCACGGCTGACCGTGTGGGCCCCACCTTGATGTTTACTTGCCATCTGACCTGTCCACAAGGTGACCCACTTTCTGAGGTGGGCCCTCCCCAAAAATGAGGCCCATCCAAAGCTCAGGTGGCCTACACCATAAGAAACAGTGTGAATTGAATTTTACCATTGAAGCTTTTTTGGGGTCCACAGAGGTTCTGGATCAAGCTGAAATTTATTTTTACCCTTCATTCAGGTCTGCGTGACCTAATGAATGGGTTGGATGGCATGTAAACAATATGGTGGGCCCCACATGGGACCCACAGTGATGTATGTGCCTTATTACCACCGTCCGCCCGGCCGGTGGAGGCCCCCCTGATTGTATGTATTATCCACACCGTCCAGCCATTTTTGGGGCTGCTGGACGGTCTGTGGACCCCATCCTTGATGCATGTGTTGCATCCCAATCATCCAACTTTCATGTGGACCTCTACCATGATGCATGTGATGCATCCAAACCATCCAATTATTTTATAAATTCATGGTTTGAACTAATGGGTGAGTCAGATCTATGATTCAAGTAGGGGCCACCTTAGTATGTGTATGGGCCCATATTGACTTAATTATGGCCATTCATTAAGGCCCACCTTGGTGCACATCTAAGGCCATGGGATTAAGCTCATTTGGCATATGTAATGCCCATGGGTTTACACCCATTTGACATATATAATGCCCATGGGATCCAGCCCATTTAATATATATAAGTCCTATGAGAATTAGGCCCATTTGATAAGGCCATAAGATTAAGCCCATTTGATACATATAAGGTCCAAGTTGTGAGGCCCACTTTGTTGTATTTCAAGGCCCATGGATCATGGACCATTGCAATGTACATAAGGCTCATTGGTGAGGCTCATTATTGCAGCCCATCTGATGAATGAAAGGCCCATGTGATACGGCCTATTTGATGTATCTAAGGCCCATGGGTCGAGGCCAACGGGATGACCTTAGGGTCCATTGCAATGTGTGACCTCCCATGGTTCATGTAATGATATATATGGCGGGCCGTGCCTAGGGAACAATGTTAGTTTGACGTCCACATTGTAAGTACAATGTTGGTTAAATGTTCGCATTATAACTCTCCTTAGGGCCCATTAATAGGCCCATACTCGTTACTATTCATTGCTTTATAACATGCTTAGTATAATCTCATGACTCATGCACATATACATCATATGTATGCTTGATATGAGTAGTGACCGATCATAGCATACTCCATTGGACAGACCATTTTCGGGACTTGTTATGAGACAGAGTGTCATACATGATCACGCAGTACGCGCTGAATTTCTGCATGATTTGACGTGTGATTCATGCATCTCGCATATGTGTGACTTGATCACTGCACGCCCTAGTAACATCAGGGCCGTGGCTCCACAGGTACATCGTGGATGGCCGTATCGGATACCAGAAATACTTAATTCTAGCACTGTGGGCACTTAGAATGTCCTTGGTTGAAAGTCCCAGAACCTTTTTGGTACCAGGAGATGCTCCAACGTCTATACCAAGTGGATACACGAGCGCCCGAGTGCCGAATACCAGTAGGCCGCGTCTCTCACTGTGTCGTGGTCGGTTGGAAGAGGGTGTGGCCTTATCCGCCTGAGTGAGGGGGCTATAAGCTAGGCTGAGTTTGACCAGCTCGTAAATGAGTCCGCTATCGACGAGCCGGGTAGGTATTGACAGACTACTGGTCAGGCGGATAGTGAGGTCTTTTCCGCTTGCTTGACTGTGCTGCTAGGGAGGTGGCGTCACTGTAAAGTGTATTAGACCCCGGTGATATCCAGAGAGGAACTGTACTGATATATGTACTTGATGAGTACCGACTTGCTTGGATTGCATTTCGCATATGACATTCAGCTATGTAGGCCTTGCATTGTATCGATGTGGCTGATGGCATTCATATCTAGCATCATGCCTTGCATTACATAGCCTTGGTATGGTTGATTGTATTCATGGACTTACCGCATACTTTCGCACTACTCTGATATTATACACTTGGCGTTTTCCCTACGCACACACTTACACCACCCTCTAAGCTTTTGTAAGCTTATGCACGATAATTGCTTGCAGATAGCATTGGACAGCTACAGCGCTGAGGCAGAAGCGCGTATCAGACTATTTTGGAGCTTTTGATCATCTTGTATTTCCCTTTCTGTATTGTACTTAAAAGATTTTGATATAGTGGATATGTGGTGATGTTGTTTTGTGACTTGGTTATGCTTGTGGTTATGCTCCATTACAAAAAAAAAATTTCATTCTGAAAATCCTCCTTGTAGGATCCCAAGATCAGAATCTGGCATTTGATTGTCAGGAGCCGAGAATGGGGCACTACGAAGGCTGTCGGCACCGGATTCGACAATCAGGATCATGTGAATCCGATTTTTGAGTTTGGGGCGTGACAGCTTTGAAATCCAAGGACGAGGTCTTTTATGTGTTTAAATTGTTTCATGTTATTGTCGAGAGAGAGACATGTAGATCATTGAAGTGCACTTGCATTGACAATGGTGGTGAATACATTGACAAGTTTTATGAGTATTGTAAGTCTCTGGGTATACGACATGAACAGACGATTCCTAAGATCCCCAACATAATGGTGTGGCTGAGCGAATGAATCACACCATTGTAGAGAGAATCAGATGTATGTTATCCCATGTGAAATTGCCTAAGACGTTCTGGGGAGAAGCAATGCACACAACAGTGTATCTGATAAACAAGTCTCCATCGGCCCCGTTGAATGGAGAAGTGTCTGAGAAGGTGTGGACTGGATAGGACCATCGTACAGTCATATCAGGGTGTTTGGATGTAGGGCATCCGTTCACATACTAAAGGAAGAGAGGTCCAAGTTCGATATGAAGATCAGACAATGTGTGTTCTTGCAGTACGGTGATAAAAAGTTTGGTTACAGATTGTGGGAGCCGTCTGAGAAGAAGCTAGTTAGGAGCAGAGATGCGTTTTTCTTTAAATATTAGTATATAGAAGACATTGGTAAGTCAGAGAAGAACTAGCCTAGTTCGAGTAAGCTAGAGGACATGAATCCGATTATTTCTCCCGTGGTACCTATGACGAGGGAGTACAACAAGGTATAGAGGTCGAGGGATTTCCTTCAGAAGATGGACCAGGGGAACAACTCTCACTTGATCTACCTATTGAATCACAGGTGATGAGGTCATCTAGGGACAGACAGCCGTCTAAGAAGTACTCGCCACATGGGTATATTATGTTGACTAATGGTGGAGAGCTAGAAGATTATTCTGAGGCCTTAGTTGACAAGCATAAGGGGGAGTGGTTGAAAGCTATGTAAGAGGAGATAAAATCCTTGCATAAGAACCACACCTATGATATGGTGAAATTTCTTAAGGGGAAGAAAGCTTTGAGCAACAAGTGCGTGTTCAGAAAGAAAATTGAGCAGAAGAATTTACAGACGAGGTTCAAGACCAGACTTATTGTGAAAGGGTTTGGTTAGAGGAAAGACATAGACTTCGAGGAGATATTCTCACCAATGGTGAAGATGACATCCATACGGGTGATGCTTGAGTTGGCGGCTAGCATGGATATGGAGATAGAGTAGTTAAATGTTAAAATTGTCTTCCTCCATGTTGACTTGGAAGAAGAGATCTACATGTACCAGCCAGATGGGTTTGAAGTCAAGGGAAAATAGCATATGGTGTGTAGGCTGAGGAAGAGCTTGTATGGGCTAAAATAAGCTCCACAACAATGGTACAAGAAATTCGACTCGTTTATGTTGAAGCATGGGTATGTTAGAACGGAATCGAACCACTGTGTGTTCACGCACAAGTTTTCATATGGTGATTTCTTAGTTCTGCTGTTATACGTTGATGACATGCTCATCATGAGAAAAGATATCAAGAAGATCGACAGGCTGAAACAGGAGTTGGGCAAGTCGTTTGTGATGAAAGACTTGAGCCCGACTAAACAAATCCTATGAATGGAGATAATCCGTGATAGAAACAAGATGGAGCTTTAGCTGTCATAAGAGCGGTATATTAAGAAGGTCCTAGAGCGGTTCAATACGAATGCAGAGAAGCTAGTCAGTACTCTATTAGATGGTCACTTCATATTGAGTGACAGGCGGTGTCCCAAGACGAAGGTAGAGGTGAAAGTTTGATATATGTTATGGTGTGTACGCGCCTAGATATAGTATATGCGGTTGGTATTGTCAGCCGGCATCTTGCCAATCCTAGCAAAAAACATTGGGCAGTGGTGAAGTGGATATTGCAGTATCTAAGAGGCTCATCTAGGTTGACTCTATGCTATGGTGACGAAAAACTTGTGTTAGAGGGTTACACAGATGCAGATATGACAGATGACATAAATTCTAGAAAGTCTACATCGGGGTTTATGTTCACGTTTACAAGGGGAGAAGTTTCTTGGCAGAGCAAGTTACAGAATGTCGTAACAATGTCGACGATAGAAGCCGAGTACATTGCAGTAAGAGAGGCATGTAAATATATGCTTTGGATGAAAAGATTTCTACAGTAACTTAGCCTGAAACAAGAGAAGCATGGGGTCTATTACGATAGTTAAAGTGTTATACACTTGAGTAAGAATCCAAGTCAGCATTACAAGTCGAAGCACATAGAGATTTGGTATCACTAGATTAGGGATACTTTAGAATATAAGGTGTTACAGCTTGAGAAGGTCCATATGGACGATAATGGGTCAGACATGATGACTAAGGCATTGCTCAAGGGTAAGTTTGAGGTTTGTAGAAACCTAGCTGGCTTGATGAAGGTGAATCTTTCCTGAGTCGAAAAGGGAGAGATTTATTGAGATTTTCTCCCTAGGCTCGACCGGTCGAAGGTGGTGATCGACCAATCGAGGACTGGCTCAACTCAAACTCCAGCAAGTTTGGTTTATTTTTTTCCGTGGTGCTCGACCAATCGAAAGAAGTGCTCAACCGGTCGAATGGGCTGCTCGATCGGTCGAGGACCCTGCTCGACCAGTCGAGCTTACGCATATTCATTCCGGATTTTATACAGATTGCATAAATTTGAGGCGATCTTCACATAGGTGCGAAAAGGAGTTTCCAAATCTATAAATATGGGTACCTAGGGTTGTTCTAAGTAATGTAAGAGGGTTTCTTAAAGCTTTGCAAGGGTTTGCTAAAGGGCTATCAAAGGTGTGAGAGAGAGAGGGGAATCTTGTGGAAGGGAGGTTATGCTCGTAGAGGTGATCTACTGTGCACTCGACATCTCAGTGCTAACACGTCCTGGTGATCTGTGAGATCCCTCCGTTTTTCTTTTATTCTCTTATTGTTTATCCACTCCAGCGTGAGTGAAGAAGATTGTAATTTTCTACTTTATATTGGATTATTGATCTGGATGAGGTCCCATAGTTTTTACCTCTTTGATGATTTTCGACATACAAATCTCTTGTGTGGTTTGATTTATGCTTTGATTTATTTCATTGCTTTATTATCATATAATTTTGATTTTTTTTAGAGAGGATAAATTTTAAGGTTTTGTTCTAAGGCCCTCGACACCCCCACCCCCCCTCCCCCCCCACTTTTTAATAAGAATTTTACTATACTACATTGTTACTCGAAATCCCTTCCTCCGCTTGAGAAAGGTCCCCAAAATTAGCTTGACTTTATTCAAGTAGCCACGTATACAGTCCCTGAGGTAACACCTTTGTGGGTGTCACCCTTACCATGTGGGGCCATCTTGATGAACGTCTTGTATATCCACGCTGGCCATCCGTTTTTCCAGCTTATTTCGCCAAGTTGTTCCAAAAATTAAGAAGATTCGAATCTCCAGCTGACCACACCACCGTAAAAAGTGATGAATAAGCATTCAAAGCTTTATGTAGGCCCAGAAGTTTTGGATCAAGCTTATCTTTGTCTTCTCTCTTCATCCAGTTCTTTTTAACCTTATCAACGGGTTGGATGGAAAATAAACATTACAGATATACTTATAGTGGGCCTTGCGAAGTTTTTAATGGCAAATGTTCAATCACCATTTTTCCTGTGGTGTGATCCACTTGAGATTTAAATCAGCTTAAATTTTGGTACTACGTCCTAAAATAGGATATAAAAATGAATGAATGGCATGAATATGTAGAAAATCATCAAGGTAGGGCCCACGGTAAGGGTTACACTAACTAAGGTGTTTCGCGGGTAACACCTTATCCGCTCCTGTACTTCTGCATTTATATCCTACCGCATGATCTCCGGGGGTAACAAATAAAGGAGAGCGAATTAGCTGTTATCCTCGTGACACCTGCGTGGGCGTTACCCTAACCGTGTGAGGCTCACCTGGATGTATTTTTTATATATCCACTTCGTCCATCTGTTTTTACATCTTATTTTAGGATGCTATGCAAAAACATAAGAAGATCCAAATATCAAGTAGGTCATATCAATAAAAACAGTGATGCATGACTATTAAAGAAAATTTGTGGGCCACAAAAGTTTCAGATCAATATAATCTTTTTATTTCCCTCCATCCAAATCTTATTGACATTATTAAGAGATTGGATTGCAAATAAACATTATGAAAACTCTACGATGGACACTTTGGAATTTTAACGGTGAGTCACTCAATTACCACTGTTTCTGTGGTGTGGCCCATCTAAGATTTGAATTTGCAAAATTTTTATTATCCCTCTCTAAAATGAGCTGGAGAAACGGATGGACGGCGTGGATATACAACACGTCATCAAGGTGAGCCCTTCTGCTAATCTGTTAGCCTGTGCTGATGCTGCCACTAGCAACTGGTCCGTGCTCCATGACCCACCATGATGTATGTGATTTACTCAGGCTCATTTCTTTCCCAAATCATTTGAACAGAAAAAAAAAAAAAAAGCTAGTCAGATCTAAATCCTAGATGGACCACATCACAGGCAACAGTGGTGATTGAAAGCATACCATTAAAAACTTTTAGGGCCACAACATTAACAGGTTAGATGACAAATAAACATTAAGTGAGCCATTTTAAAGCGGGTGTTACGAAGCTTTTAATGGTGAGCAATCGATCACCGCTATTTTCTCATTGTGTAGTCCGCAGACAGTTAGATTGCTTCATTTAAACACATACCGATAAAGATATATATCCTCCTAGAGGCATTCTCGGTAAGCTTTTAGGTTTTTCATTTTAAGACATGAAATTTTTTTTAAAAAAAATAAGTTAGCTCCAAGACCTAAGTGGGTCACAAGATAGGAAGCATGGAACCACCGTTGAAACATTTGCATGACCATTGAAGTTTTTTTTACTATCCTAAGAATTTTTGTTTTTAGTTTATATTTGTGGAATGACCTTACGAAGGGTTTTGACAGTAGGCGTGGCCCACTTGGGTCTTTAATCCAGCTCATTTCAGTCACGTGTCATAAAATGAGCCGGCAAAATGGATCAACCCACCCCTGCAAATAGAGTTGGGCATTGAGTCAAGTTAGATTAAGTTAGAGTTGACTTGACTTGACTGGGTGTTGAAATAGGCTTGACCTGGACTCGATCTGGCTCAATACCAAGTCTAGCATGCCTGACTTGATCCGAGTCTAGTCTAGCATGAATTGATTCGGACCGAGTCCGATTCGGTCAGAAATACCGAGTTGAGTCGAGTTAGCACTGAGTTGGATTGAGAGATGAGAGAGAGAGAGAAAATGAGAGTGGAGAGGAGAGAGGAGGGTGAATGCAGTGGGTGGTTGTCGGGCTTAAAAGATGAGGAGAATGAGGGAATGATAGAGAGGTTGGGCTTGGAAGATAAAGAGGAAGAGGGAGGGAGAGATATTTTGAGATCGGATCGGAATAGGGTGCGACAAGTAAGGTCAGAGAGTCAAATTTTGGATTGACTTCCAGGTCGAGTTACTAGGTAACTTGAACTCGACTCGGTTTAATTTCATAGTGGATGAAGCCTACTCAATTTGGCCCGACTCAAGCATTCTATTCGGATTAAGTTCGATCTGAACGCGTCAGACAAGTAGAGCTACCTAGATCAATTGTCCTGTGCCCACCTCTATCTGTAAACATCATGGATAGATTCTAAAAAACATAACGCACTTCCTGCCAAAGCCTTTCTTACCAAATCTGCGTCCATGCGTACCACCTTGGTGGGGACCACAGAGCACGGACCGGTGGTTCTTGGCAGGCCAATAAAAAGCAATTTTCAACCACGAAAGATTCCACAGTTTTGTAATTCTGTCATCAAAATCATATATAAATCCTAAGCGCTGGCATATCAACACTGGCCGACAGAATGTCTAATACCATGTATTTCCTGATCCTCTGCATGCCATTAAACAGCATTTGATTGGGCCACATCATCAAGCCGACGATCCGGATTCGTTTTCGTCGTATCTGGTTTTGAGTCGATGGAAAGGCATTATTTGGGTCCTTGGGTGCCACGTATTTAGTCCTTGAGTGCTTGTCTATCATCCTACGAGATCTCCATGAGTAACAAATGATCAATTTCAACGACGTAAGATTCCACACCTTTAACCATCCAAGCCGTTGAATTCTGTGATCAAGGCCCAATGACACTTAGGCCCACCACATCAACGACCCAAAAAGATTAAACTCAAAGTAACACTTGACAAAATCACAAATATTATAAAAAGCATATCAACACTTCTTTATAATAATAATAATATCATTTTACTAATTCAAACTCCCACCGGAATCCGACGTGGACCCATACCTCCTCACCCGCTCATCAATCCACTCCCGCATATCAGCCAAGACTCGCTCGCTATTCTCGTCGGGCTCGCCCTGGATTAACGAATGGTACATGCCCTCGTACAGCTTAATCGTTTTGTCCTCGCTTGAGGCCTGCTCGTACAGCAGAGTTGAGGATGACGGCGCTGTAACGCCGTCAGCCGTCCCGTGGACAGTCAAGAACGGCGCCGTCACACGTGAGAAGTTAGCCTGGATGTACTCGCACACGCGCGCCAGCTCCCGCATCGTCCCTACACGCGGCTTCCCTGTATAACGCCTCGGATTACCGGCGATAATCTTCAATTTCTCGGGATCTTTGATCGCCTTCCCCACCATCTTGTTATCCGGCATCGCTTGCCACGTGTCGGCCATCCCGAAGAGGAGCCCGTACACGAAGAGCCTGACCTTGGACGGCTTCATGTTGTCAGGCATGACGAAGAGCGGGGCCGAGAAGATCAGACCCGTCCACGTGTCGGGATCCGACTGGAAGTACATGAGCATCGTGGCCGCGCCGCCCATGGACTCTCCGAATAGGAAGGCCGGGAGGTCACGGAAACGTTCGTTGGTGCGAACGCTGCGGAAGAAGGACAGTGACGTGGCGGCAACCTTCTCCATATCGCCGAGATAGCAACGGATGCCGTCCGATCTGCCATGGCCCAGCATATCTGCGCCGTAGACGGCGTAGCCCCAATTGCAGAAGGAGATACAGATCTTCTGGAAGAGCCAGCCCGTGTCGGATCCATAGCCGTGGGTCATGTAGACGGTGCCCTTGATGGGAAGATCCAACGGTAGGAATTCCTGCGTGAAGAGCTTGCCGTTTGGGGTTTCGAAGTAGGATTTGGTGTTCTTGACGCCTTGGGATTTGTAGTACTCGTCTTCTGGCATGTCGCCCCAGAAATTCGCGGGAGTCGGTGGCGTTTCGGCCGGTTCGGGGTGCGTTTCGGACGACATGGTATATTGGAGGGGTTGGGTTCGTAACGGGTTTGAAATGGGTCGGAGGGAGGGTGTATGGTTTATATAGGTGAATGCGGTGCAAAGCGGTTTTTGGGTTGGTGGAAGGCGGTTTTGGAAGGGTTGAGAAGCGGTTTTCACCAACTTAGTTTTGGGGTTTGGGAGGGTTGGAGTTGGTAAAGTGGTTTCGTGAGTGCGGGAAATGGGACCCACCATTTTAGGACGTAGATAGAGGCTTGGTGGAGAAAGAAAGTCAAGAGGGAGAGCCTTTTGTAGTACCCAAAATGCCCTTGTGGCAGGTTCAACGATTTAAAACCGTTGATGGCATGTGCCTACACGATGAACGCTCCATGTATTAAGGGAGCTGATTAGGTGTTATCCGGGTAACAAGTTAGTGGGTGTTATCCTGACCGTGGGACCCACATTGATGAATGCGTTGTTGTATATCTACACCGTCCATATGTTATTATAGCTCATTTTAAGAGGTGGGCCCAAAAGTCATGCAAATCCAAATCTCAAGTGGACCACACTACAGAAAACAGTGGGGACAAGACACTTCTCTTTGAAACCTTCTTAAGGCCCCGCATGATGGTTATTTTCCTTCCAACCCGTTAATGAGGTAAAATACGAATATGAGATTGATCCAAAACTTTTGTGTCCCCCACAAGAAGTTTTTAATGGTCAATCACGCTGGAAATTCCAGTGGTGTGGTCCACGGAGATTTGTATCTGCTAAGTTTTGAGATAACGTCCTAAAATGAGCTGAAAATGCGTATGGATGGCGTGGATTAAATTTTAAATTTTAAAATAAAAAAATTATCAATGTGGGCCTCACATGGTCACTGTAACCAGGTAATATTTAATCGGCTCCTAGGGTCAGGATTTTTTTGCTGCATGGGCATCTATAGTGGCTCGATCGTATCAACGGTTTGGATTTTGAATGTCTGAACCATGGCTCCCATGTTTACAAACTGAACGGGAGTTATTTAATACTCCAGCTATGTATGACACTTAATGCGCGGGCGCACGTAGTGCATAATTAACACAAATGAAACCGACTAAATGGTGGAAACTATTGTATCCTATTTAATTTTAGGCAATCAACAACTACCATCCCACCTATCTGACGTATTGGATATTCTGCGTATACGGCATCGTAGAAGGAAAACGTGGACTTTTTCATAACTTATGATACAACCGATGTATCTGATTATTCCTCGTTTAGGTGCAGTCTACAGAGCTCTGTACAAGAGAGGAAACTACCAAATTCGAGTCCCCATTTTTCAGCATGCAGGGGTAAATGGAAAATGAGAGGGATTTTTACTACAAAATTGCCTGGGAATTAACATTTTACCAAATAATGCCTTAAAAATTTATAGAAAAGTAAGAAATTTACAAAAATTGCCTCATCAATTTTTTTCTTTAAAAATTAGTGAAAGTCAAGACTTGTGAGGGCCACATGGTAATTTTTATCATAAAATTACACAAGAATTAACATTTTATTAAATAATGCCTTAAAACATAGATAAAAGTGCTTTATGAGTAAGAAAATTAGGAAAATTGTCTCATCCATTTTTCTTTAAAAATTAGTTAAAGTCAATACTTATAGGGAAACGTGGTAATTTTTATTACAAAATTGCTTAAGAATTAACATTTTTACCAAATAATGCCTTGAAAAATCACTAAGAAGTGCTTTTTGAGTAAGGAAATTACAAAAATTACCTAATACATTTTTCTTTTAAAAAATAGTGAAAGTTGACATTGTGGGGCTATGTGGTAATTTTAGTGTAAATTTAGCGTCTTGAATTTTATTATTTTAGATTTTTTTAAAAAAATTAATTTTTTTTATATAAATAACTTACGTTGTCATTTACTAATCTTTAACGTTCGAGATGAGCCTATAAATGGATGGTACCAGTAAAGACCACACAAATTCGATTAATCAATTATAAGAAGCCAACGAATCCACCCAATCAATTAAACCTCGAGTCTAACCTTGTAATTTGTTCATATATGGACCAAATCTAGTTGACCCATAACACCCAAAAAAATTTCAACAGTCAGTTCCATTGTTTCCTATGATATGGCCCACTTGAGCTTTGAATTACCCTCGCTTTTGGGCCCATGCCCTAACTTTGACAAGCAAAACTGATGAACAGAGTGAATTTGTCACAACATCTTTATGGGTCCTATCATATTTAAAAAATAAAAAATAAAAATAAAAATAAGTGACATGCATCAGCACAATCACTCCTCTCACTGCAGCCAACCCCGACTCCCAGTCCTCTCTCCTTTCTTCTTCAGCCAACGCTTGCACGACCGCGAGCATCTCTCCATCTTCCTTCTTCTTTATTACATCTGCACACGGCCGAACCCACCTTTATTAGCCATCCATCATGCTGGGATCCAATCTCCGATTCCAACCATTTATCATATTTGGACCACGAAAAAAAAAAAAAACCATGGTTGTCCAAATATTCTACAGTCTTCTTGTTGTGAAGCCACCTAAGTTCAAATCAGCTCCATTTTCTACCTTATGTTAAACCTCGACCTGACGAATCCCATGAGCAGTTTGGATTTATCTCATCAAACCTTGCAGTGGACCCCACTCAACTCCCACAAGTAACACATGTTTCATTTAAGTCTGGCCCCTCTCCATGATTTTCGGTTGTAACCCTCCACAAATGCCTCATGGATCAATTTAATCCATTCAATTTTTAAATCTTTTACTTCATCTGACAACACTTAGATCACTAGCGCATTCAGTAGTCAAGGGATCCAATCACAATCTTTTCGCTCCAAGCTCTACTCCCTGTTCGTTTAGGGACGAGTTTTGTTGAAAACTTCCATTCAAGAAACCACCAACCTAAGCAATCTGGGATGCCGATTTATATGATCTGCAAGCTCTCTGAAGGCCATCTAAACCCTCCATGACAATCAAATTGAGAAAAGAAGCAATTGAAGCAAATTTGCCATAATCATCTTTTTCAATGACATCATACCACATTCACATCATTAAATACGTAAGCTACTTCCTCCAATCAGTTTTATTCATGAATACCTCAACTTGATTCATTGATTCTATTATTTTGTATTGCCAATGTGATCCAATGAGTTGACTCAGTGAGTTGCTGCATTTTTCTTATATTCTCCTCAAAAACCACTAAATCAGATTAAAAACCTAAATGAAATGTACATGATTAAATAGGCATAAGTGAGAGAGATAACTTACATCTTAGTATTGGAAGACATCAATGGATATATCGAGTTGTCTGTTATAGAAGTATGTTGAACTTCGTATAAGTATAACCGAGTCAGATTTACACAAAATTTTCAGTCATCATTCATCGGATCTGTCACACTAAATCAGGTAGGTGATTTTCCCGATTAAAAAGCCTACAATTACAATATAATCTAGTGTTATCATGTGAACTTACATTTGTCTTAGTGTAGCATCTTGTAAAATAAATTTCTTTAATTGTATTTACATGTTATGGATTGAATTTGTTTAACTCTTATTGCATGTGTATATTGAATCTAATTCATTATAATTTCATGTCATGGATTAAATTTTTCATTAAGTTCATATGCTATAGATTGAAATTATTTTGCCATTATTACATTTTGTAAGTGGAATTTAATTGTTTACTGTTATATATTGGAGAATGAAATTATTTGATGATTATTGTATATTTAAGTTATGGGTGTTCTGCCCTAAAAGGATCATTGTATTTTTATGGGTACTCTACCCAGAGTCATTCCCGAAAGGATCGGCACAGGTGCTCTTCCTTGGGTAATTTTCTAAAAGATATGCACACACGAGTACTTTGCCCTGGGTATTTACCCTAAAAGTCTATTCACTGGCGTTTTGTCGAAGGTTATTACCTAAAGGGATCAACACCGGTGCTCTATCAAGGATCATACTGTCAAGCCCCAAACTCGGAAACCGGGCTCACAAAATTTCCGATCGTCGAATCCGGCGCCGACAGCTTCCGTAGAACCCCATTCTCGGCTCCTAACTCCCATTCGCCAGGTTCCGATCCTGGGATGCTACAAGGAGGATTTTCAACGTCAGTTTGATTCGTAATTAGCATAACCAATGGCATAACCCACAAACAACAACCAAGAACTCCATTACATTTCCACTATGATAAAAAACTTTACAAGTATAATGAGCATAAAGGAAAATACAATGGTAAAGAATAAAAACTCCAAAACGATCTACAACGTGCTCCTGCCTCAGCGGTGCTGCGAATCAACATCACCTACACGCAACAGTCGTGCATAAGCTTATAGAAAGCTTAGAGGGTGGTGAAAGTGTGTGCGCAAGGTAGTAATATGAACATGCAATGTCAGAGTAATGCAGAATATGCAAATGGATCCATAATATCATGAGTCGTACCAAGGCTATGCAATGCAAGACATGAATGATATCGGCCATCCCAAGGCCATGCGATGTGCAATGCAACTCAAGCATACAGATCCTCATCTATGTCCACACATCAATACAACCCAAATATGGGATATCACTGGGGTCTAGTACACTCTAAACTAAATTGTTGCCACATCGTACACAATAAGGTAAGTGACAAAGACCTCACTATTCGTCTGCTAATATCGGGCGCGACTCGTCGATAGCGGACCCATTCCTCGAGCTGGTCAGACTCAGCCTAGCATTGCCCCCTACTCTCGGGTGGGTAAGGCCGCACCCCCTTCCAACCGACCACGACACAGTGGAGAGCGCAACCGTCTGGTAATCGGCACTCAACGCTCATCTACCCACTCGGTCTACACGTTGGAGCAACCTCTTGGTACCATAAGGGTTTAGGGACTTTCACCCAGGGATATCTATAACACCCCATGTAGAATAAGATTTTCGGTATCCAATCCTGCCAACCACGATGCGTCTGTGGAGGTTACGACCCTGATATCGCTAGGGCGTACAATAACCATGTCACACAAATGCGAAATGCATAAATCACGCTATCCAGTCATGCAACAAATCCTGCGCATATCGTGCGCTCATGTAGAGCAACACCGCCTAACCGGGAGCCCATAAATAACCTGTCCGAAGGCATATTCTATGATCAGTCAATTCTCATGTCAAGCATACATATGATGCGTATGATCATGAGTCATGAAGTTATATTAAACATGTAAATAAGCGATGAACTATTCTTACAATGCAGATGGGCCTAGATGGCCTATACACAGCAAGTACGGCCCAGTAATGGGCCCTAAGGAGAGTCGTAATGTGGACATCCAACCAACATTACACTCGCAAATGTGGACATCAAACCAACATTGCTCCCAAGGCACGATCTTGTAAACATCGCTACTTAGTCTGTATTGGAATTACACATTGTAATGGACCTTAGGTTCATCCCATTGGGCCTTACATATATATCAAATGGGCCACATCTTATGGGCTTTTTATTCATCAGATGGGCCACATAAATGGGCCACACCAATGGGTCTTATGTGCATTGCAATGGGTCAAAACCCGTGGGCCTTAGATTGCATCAAATGGGCCCAATCTCAAGAGCCTTATACATATCAAATGGGCCTAATCCTGTTGGCCTTATATAATTTAAATGGGCCTAAACCCCTAGGCCTTATATAAGTCAAATGGGTTTAGTCCCGTGGGCCTTAAAATATATCAAATGAACCTAGTCCCATAGCCTTAGAACATATCAAGTGGGCCTAAACTCATAGGCCTTAAATAAATCCAATGGGCCTAATCCCGAGGGCCTTGGAATACTTTAAAATGGGCCTAATCTCATGGGCCTTAGAATGCTTCAAAATGGGCCCAATCCCATGAGCTTTTTTATAAATCCAAAGGGGGCTAACTCATGAACTTTTTTATAATTCAAATGGGCCTAACCCCTAGGCCTTAAAGTACACCCAACATGGTGGGTCCCACTATCCAGTGGACAGTGCGGATAGAGCACATACATCACAAAGGGCCCCACCGTCCGCTGGACGGTGGAGGCAACACATACACAAGGTGGGTGCCACCGTCCGCCTGGACGGTGGACTTAAAACACATACATCATTGTGGGTCCCCTGTGGGGCCCACCTAAATGTTTTAAATGGCATCCAAGCCGTTCACAAGGTCACTCAGACCTGGATGAAGGGAAAACACAAATTTCAGGTTTATCTGAAACTTCTGTGGCCCGATAATGGATTTCAATGGTAAGGGTTTAACCTGCCCGATAATGGATTAACAGATCAACCTCATTTTTCGGCTCAACGCCTAAAATGAGTTGGAAAGAGGGATGAACGGCATAGATTGAACGAATACATCAAGGTGGGCTATAAGGACAGCCCTTCTCGTTTTCTTTCTCTTTTTCTTTTTTTTTCCTTACTTAGGCAGGGACGTCCAGCGTCTCAGACGCTGGACGGTTGGGTCAAAACAACATCGTGGTGGGCTTTGTTTAGGTGGGCCACCACTGATGGATGGTGTGGTGCAACATATAAAGTGGACCCCACTTGAAGAAAAACTTGAACAAAATAAATATCTCAAGGTGAGGTCCATTCAAGTGGGCCACACAACCCTATTACATAAAATAAAATAAAATAAAATAAAAAGAAATAAAAAGGGAGAGAGACATGGAGAGTGGGACATGCTTTGTGATGGAGGGCTCCGCCACTATGAGCCCTCTTTTGAAATGAATCATATATCAAGTGGGCCCTAAAGCATGTGGGACCACCAAACTCTACAATCAACGGTGGAGATCCTTTCTCCACCAAAATGGACGGTCTAGATGACCTTTCTAAGAAATAAACATCATGATGGGATCCATGGAGAATGGCCCCATCATGGAATGATCATGATGATCCTAGTGGGCCATCGGCCACACCTTAGGGTCCCAAGTGAGATCCACACCATTAATCGGTGGGCCTCACTTGGCCCATCATAAAAAAAAAAAGAAAACTACCCTATAGAGGCACCCACCGTCCGATCTTCTTGCTCCTATGGGTCCCTTAGCACCTTAACTTCAACTTCAATGGATGAGATGAGGAATGGAGGGTTACGATGGGGAGATCATGGGATGAAGAGGTGAGCCACACTTGGAGTTTAGGAAGAGAGGGAGAGGCTTATACGTAGGAGCTTGGGATTTTTTTTTTGAGTTTGAAATGAGAAAGAGAAAGAGAGAGTTGTAAAGGAAGAGAGAGAGAGTGATGGATGGATGGAGTGATGGATGTGGTGGTGATGGGTGTGTAAGACCTTTTTGACTTTTGAGGCCTTTTGTGTAAGAGAGGTATGAGTTTGGAAGACTTTTATGGTTGCTTGGGAAAAGGGGTGAAAGTGATGTGTACTTGACATGTGATGGATTGATGGATGATTGATTGATGAGATTGATGTGATTGATGTGACACATCGTAGAGATTTTCTTGGGTTTCGCAACGCGCGACGTTTCCTCGCACCGAACGTTGGCCCACATCTCTTGACCAAGGTATCGCCTCGGCGCGCGAGTCGAGGCATTGGAACCACGGTGACGGCGCGGTCGCTTGGTAGTGGTCTTGGGCTGAGTCGACTCGGGTTGTCGGCATATGAATCAGGATCGTACGTAAGCATCAGTTAAGGGTCGAAGGTTGCCGGAATTCGATCGGTAAGACCGCGGAAGTCTATAAAACGGTACGGTTTAAGATACAGGTTTTACACATACCCTGAAAGGATTAGCATACAGGAGTGTTCTACCCTGGATTGAACCAAAAATAATCTTGGATGATTGTCTTATATTATTTTGTTATTATGAATCGTTATTATTACTATGTAAAATTTCGATTCAATACTTGTCATCGATAATGTTTATGTTATTGAGTTACATTGATATTATCATATAATTTTTAATTTTGTAAAGGATGTAACCCTAAGAGTCATTGTGCTCACATCCACATAGATTATTTTGTATGGTTTGTATATGAAGAATCAGTTAGACAAGATTGAAGATTTTTTCTCTTGTTTATTTAGAAATTAATTAAAATTCAATGTATATTGTTATTATTCATTTTTGAATATCAATGTAATTAAATATTCAATGATTGATTTGTGGATGTTATTTAATGATAATTATTTTGACCCTTTAAAGTTACTATAATTGCCTTGAAAATCATGAAAATAATGAGGGTCGTGGTGTATATTTTGTTTAAAGTCAACTTAGAGTCCAGGAATTTAGATTCAGGCCTAACTAACCTGAACATGACTCATGAAAAACGTGGTCGTACCTATCAGAAGAGGGATTAGCCACATTTAGACCGTTCTTAATTATTTAATTAAAATTTTACTTGTTAGTATGGTTTGATTTATATATAATAAATTATGGTATTAGTTATAATATTTTAAGAATTTGATTAGTTTTATTTAATTGAATTGTTCTACATTTATAACAAGTATTCATTAGTAAGTTATATTGAGTTGTAAATGATACCTAATTTATGCTGATTAAATATTTATAGATGTTGAGAATGGACAGATGATGATGCTTAAATCATTTTATATGAATGGACCTAATTGCGATGTAAAATGAATAATACTTTTACATTTGAATAATCATATAATGGAATGAGTTAAGTACTTATAGTACACAAGTTACCACTCGAAACTCAGATTTAAAGGTACACACTCTGTATTCAAATTTTAGGGCATGATAGTAACCCCACGGTAAGGGCATCACATCTTGGGTGATGCTGTCACGTAATCGGTTCTTAAAAAGTACTACCCGAGAGTATCAGCTATGAGAGGCACTATTTTGCTAAATAAGAATCACCTAGGCATTTAACAGTAAAAATCCAAAAATATATAATATGTAGAGATGCTCCACTGTTAGAGGTGGGCATCGAGTTGAGTCAGACTAGATTGGGTCCAACTCTACTCGATCTGAAATTTTTAATGCACTGACCCGAACTCGATCTGATTCGGGACCGAGCCTGGGTCCTCTGACTCGATCTGATTCATGGTACTGTTAGCCTGAACCGAACTGAGTCAGATCGGGTTGGTTACGATCGGGATCGAATCTTATGTTTAATTTTAAAAAAAAAAATTAAAAAAATAGAAAAATGATTTTCACTGTTAAAATTTTTGTAAGGCCCACCATAACGTTTATTTTCCATCCAATTTGCTAATAAGGTCACAACTACATGGATGAAAGGGGAAAAAAAAATTTCATATTAATCCAAAACTTTTGTGACCCCTAAAAGAGTTTCAATGGTAGACGTTTAACCCCACGCTACTTTTTGTAATGTGGTCCACTTGGTCTTTAGATTTGTCTTATTTTTTGACTCAAGCCTTAAGACAAGCCCACCAAATGGATGGATTGTTTGGATATAACACATACCTCATAATGGGACCCACAGAACTTGTTGACTTCACTGGCTGACCTGGTGCGTGGTACACCTCCCAATTCGCTTCCTTTCTTGGGATGTGGGTTTCCTTTAAAAGCCTTTGGTAGGAAGTTCCTGTGATGGGATGCTATATGGGGCCTATTTCAATGTATATGAGAAATCCATTCCGTCCATCTGATTTGTGAGTTCATTTTAGGACATGTCACCAAAAATGAGATGGATACAAAACTCAATTGGGCCACACAAGAATAAATAGTGGGAATTCAACTAGCACCATTGAAGCATTCCTATGGCCATCTTTCTGATTTTTTCACTCCATCCCATTGGGAATGACCTTATAAACGAATTGGATAGCATATAAACATCAAGGTGGAGCTCAGGAAAGTTTCAACTGTAGGAATATTTTTTCCCAATTTTTCCTCTCGTGTGACCCACTTTGGTTTTGTATCCTTCTCATTTTTAGTGGCACGTCCTTGAATGAGTTCACAAAACATATGAACAAAATGGATTTCTCACATACATTGAAGTTGGCCCCACATAACATCCTTGTACAGGATCTTCCTGCAAAAGGCTTTCACACAAAATCCCCGTCCCCTTTTCTTGCGTCAGAGCTTGGTGCTCGATACACTTTGAGCCATGTGCGGAGAGGACGGACGGGCTACTCCTCCTGCCACCCGCCAATGGCTGGTGGTCGGTGCTCCGTGGACCCCACCATGATGTATTTATTTCATCCATGTCGTCCATCTATTTTTCCAGATCATTTTATGGTATTAAACCAAAAATGAAGTATATCCCAATCTCAAGTGGACAACATTACAGGAAACCATGTTGAATGAATATTGTGTGGATCAGATTTGGATTGGATTTGTCCGGATTGGCCACTGATTCGAACTCGACTCGATAAATGGTCAGATCTAAATGGGCCTACTCGATTCGACCCGATCTGGCCTTCGGTTTGAATCGGATCAGATCAGGTAAGATTTGTCGGATAGAATCGGATTCTGCCCAGATCTGGACCACTGTACTAGTGTGGATTGGATTATCCCTTGATATTCCATGGATTTTCATACCACCCTATGGGATTATCCTAGCCGTCACATTTCCTTATACTTTTTAGGTTGAATGCTATCTTATATAAGTAGTCCAACGTTATCCTTATGATTTCCATAGATAAAACGAATGGTTGAAAACAATCCCGATTTGTGGGGATAATCAAGGAGCTTGTATTTTATTCCATCACTGTGACTTTTGGACTCTTGTCCATCGAACTTAGATATGCAAGGGTTGATTTGAAGGCCCTAACTTGGATGGCCGGGATCACCCGATCAGTGCTGTTTTAAAAGCCCGAGCCATCCATGGAATGGCCCACTAGATCAACGGTCTCAGTCCAGTTGTTCTCTACCACGTGTAAGGTTGCACGGTTAGGTGACGGTGGATGCACTTCTATCACATCAGTGTTCTATTTTCAGGAGCTGATACGCCAGAACTTGGTTGCATGGTTATATTATCTTGAACGTTGATCCTGACCGCCCTACTGTTGATGGGGCCATAAGATCCTAGTAGCCCTTTTAAAGGACCACATCAGCAATTTCTCTCATCCGTCTATTTTGATACAGTGGATCGAACAGTTAGGATCCTTCCATAATGCTTTTTAAGGGCGGGCCTCATCTGTGGTGGGGCTCGTCTAATCAATGGTTGGGATCTCCAAACCATTGGGCCACAACAATTGTACGGAACGGGCATAGACAGATTTTGCACTCCGGCTAGAAAGTTGGGATTATTTGGTCATTTCTTTGTTGACAAAGGAAAATCTCGTAATTACACATTAACTATTAAACAAAATTTTAATTATTTTGGTTGTTTTCCGGGTGGGAACGCTGGGGTTGTTGGTCTTGATTTTTGGCTTTTGATGGTAGGTGACCCTATCCGATTACGAGTCAAATCAGGGAAACGGATTGGCTACTCCCCCAGCCATCAGCCCGGTGGCTGATGTTCGGTACTCTGGGGCCCCCACCATGATGTATGTGTTTCATCCATTCCGTTCATCTATTTTTAAAGATCATTTTAGGAGCACCATAGAAATTGAAAGGGATATGAACCTCAGGTGGACCACACCAGAGGAAAACAATAGTGATTGGATATCTACCGTTAAAATCCTCCTAAGCCCAGTGTACTTTTTATTTGAAATCAATTCTGTTGATTAGGTCATAAAGATCCAGATGAATGGAAAAAAAAAAACGATCAGATTGATCCAAAACTTTTATAGTACCCAAAATGTTTTTAATGGTTGACGTTCATTCAATAATATTTCCTGTAATGTGGTCCAATTGAGATTTTTACATAACTCATTTTTATTATCATGCCATAAAATTATATATGAAAATATATGGACGGCAGGGATGAAACACATACATAATTGTGGGGCCCACAGAGCACCGACTACCAGCCATTGGCTGGTGGCAGGGGAGTAGCCAATCCCTCTCCCAATAAATCGAGTTAGAAAGTCCGATTTTTTTAGGTAAATGAGAATCCTATTATCTTAGCTCGCATGAGATCGAGGGTTTCCCTCGCTTTATACATAAAAACTTAGACAAGTTCTACAAGATCTAAACCGTTTATCGGATGGAACTTGGATTATATCAGAAAAGCTTTTTAAATACACATGACCAAGGCTTTCATCATCTTTCTAACCATTCATTTTCCTTGTGGATCCGGGATAGAGGGTTTTTTCGGTAGGACATTTAGGATTCCGTACATGTGGACCGCGAGGAATACATTCGAACCTAAGCGAGCGAGTTTCATTAGTTAGCATAATCTTCACGTAAACTCATTCAAAAGGGGCGGGGAGAATCGAATGCGATGACTGTACGCAAAACCTTCTGGTACACTAGCTGCAGTGTGGATGTGGACACTCTATATAGACAATCTGGACCTTCCATTTAACCTGAACCATCTTTATAAGATTATATAGTAAAGGCATACAGATGTTATCACTGAGCTATCTAGACTGCAGCTTGCAAAAATAGACGGAGAAGATTGTTCATAGAAGATAGATCCATTCATGGATGTTTATGACTATTTTAATGATGCAATTTTGTTTGGTTTAGTGTAGAAAGATTGCACTGAAGCTCATGGATGATTCAGATAATCGATTGAAATGCTAGCGAGCAGAGATGAAAAGCAAAGGCTGTATCCCTGAGACCCTGACGATAGGTCATCGTTGTTTTGCCTCGAATAGGTGGGGCCACCGACCACCGTGATGTCTGTGAATGGGCGCGTACTAGCTACTGACAGGTTGAGCGGCGACTCGCTACCGAAGTTAAGTCAAATTTCGTACGCCCACCATAATGTATGTTTTGCATCCACACCTTTCATCCATTTGGAGAGATTATTTTAAAGAAATATTCAAAGAATAAGTTAAATCCAAAGCTCCGATGGACCCCAGCACAAAAAAATAAAAAAATAAAGACAGTGACACCCACTATTAAAAACTTCTAAAGATTACAAAAATTTTACATCAAGCTGGTATTTATGTTTTCTCCTATCTTATTTATTTTTTAAACTTTTGAATAGGTTAGATTTCAAATAAACATTGTGGTAAGTCTCAGGATAGCTTCAACAGTGGAATCACTCTCCCACTGTTTTCTGTGGAGGGGTCTACTATAGATTTTTATCTACCTTATTTTTTAGCTCATGACTTAAAATGATATCTTAAAATGGATGAACAATCATACAACACGTTACATTATTGTTAGTGACATCACTTCAGCTGGGGACTCGCTGCTCAACCTGTCAGTATCTAATCCGCGTCCTTTGTGAATATACATCCGTCCATGGGCTGACAGCTCATGCCAGGGCAGCAAAAGACTCATCTCAAAATCATAAATAATATGGACTAGATTGCGTAGTGCACGTCTGTGCTACGTTGATCTAGCAAAGCTCGGGAGCCCCACCATCCATGGTGCATGTGTTATATTCACACCGTCCGCTCATTTTTCCAGATCATTTTAATGGTGTATGTCCAATTACTTCTATTACTTCATGTGTTGTTGTCCACTTGAAATTTAAATTTGTCTAATTTTATTTTATACCCTTAATGATACAAAAAATAGATAATTGCTATAAATAAAACACATATATAATAGCGAGGCTTATAAGATTAAGTCCAATAACCACCTTGATAGTGGCAGTATCAATCTCAATAGTAGATAATTCAATCAAACTCATTAACTTAAAATTGAAAATTAAGAAAGATCTAAAGCTGATCACATGAAGTAATAGGAATTGATGGCCTATCATCGAAAACTTCTTATACGTTATGGATGTTTTAGATCAAGGTGATATGTGCCTTCCCCATCTTACAGCACCGTGTAACCTTATGAAAAGGTTTAATGATAAATAAACATCATGGTGCCTGAAAATGTTCTAATAAGCTTTGGATATAACTTACTTTTTTTGCTAATAAACTAATATAATGAATGTAGGTGTAGATAACATGTACATAACGGTGGAGATATATATAGTACTTTGCCATGTGAGCACACAAAAAGGATAGTGACAGCACTTGTAGTGGGGTGGGTATTGGCTGTCCTATAATGATGTATGTATCCTATCCAGGCTTTTTATTCATTTTTTAATTTATTTGATAACATGAGCTAAAAAATGAGACACATCTAAATCTATTATGGATGATACCAAAGGAAAGGGTGGTGACTGGACACTCACAATTAAAATCTTTTTAGAGGCTACATAAGTTTTAGATTAAGTCGATATTTTTGTTTTCTCTTCATTTACATATGCTTGACCTAACCAACAGGTATGATGACAAATAAACATTACAACAAGCCATTAGCAGTTTTTAATAGTAGGAATTCAATCTCCACTATTTTCTCGCAGTGTGGCCAACTTAAGATTTGGATATCCTTCATTTTTGGGTTCTTGCTCTATAATGATTTAGAAAAATAGATGGTTAGGTTAGATAAAACCCATCTGAGATTGGATCTTCTGTTTCCCTTAAATAGAAAAATAATAGTTGTTACAACCTAAATTGAATGGATGTTTGTGTAATTGTATCCGTGATTGAGATGACCCATAGCCATTCAGCAAACTACGAAAAAAGCAGAAAAGTCGTGCTTTTGGCAAAGGGAGGATCCGGTCTCAACGCATATATCATGTGGGGCCCACAGAGAACTGTCAGTAGCCACGGCGCTGTCAGTACGCAATCCGCGTCCATCGGAGTCCGCTGCACCGACCTCTCTTCCGTCATGCACGAGCAGCATCCAATTCATGTCATTTTCTTTTAAGCTGAGAAAGGACACGGTAAAATAAACTCTGACCGGTCTGATTGCTCTTACTGGTCGATTTGTGGACATTTAAGAACGGTTGAAATGAAAAACTGACAATGTCTAAAAGCTCAACAAATAAATGTTGATATCAGAAGCATCTAAGAAATCTAACTTTTGGGATAGGGAACATCTTCCCTTATACTCACTTTTGACGGTCCAGATTGAGGTAATTACGACCGTGCGTGCAATGGCAGAGTGCATGAGTATGGCTCTTCTACCCTGCCAGTGTACAAAATAACACCTTTTAAGTTGCGGTGTCTTTTCAACTACGCCGGTGACTCTTGTGCACGTCAATCGCAAGTCCAAGTTGTTGGGCCGATTGGAAGCATGGGCCAAACTGATTGAACGAATCTAACCGTTGGGTTGGTGGCCATCTAAAGGACAAGGGCGTGTTTGCCCGGGCCAATCCCATGGGATTAGAAGGGATGGAATGGTTTTTAAGGTAATGATGGTGGTGTCAGTGTTTGTCCACTGATCCCATACGTTTGGGATAGCTTGTGGGATATCCATCAACGTGTTTGGACTGTTACAAATGGATGGGTTTGCATCTCATTGTTTTTTGTGGTGTGCCCCACTCATTATTTTATATATACCTTAAAATAAGTTCATGACTTAATGTAAGCCGGTGAAAATGATGGAGGGAGTGGATATCTTATTAATATCTCGGTAGGCCCCACATAGCGGTGAAAACTTGCATCCCAATATTGACGGAATCCATCTCAGAGACGGGCGGTATTTATGAGGGCATGATGGTTGAAATACATCTCGCCATCCCAAACAGCAGATGGAATGAGATGGCGCGCACTAACCCTCTTAATCCCATCCCTCTCGACTGTCCAAACACGCCCTAATACAATTTCAACGAGAGAAACCAATTTAGAATTCTCAGACCCCACTATTGAAAGAGAGGATTCGGTCAAGCCCGATAACACCTACTTTTTTTTTTTGTTAGCTTGTTAGTACACACCCATGTCAGTACACACTCCATGTTAGCCACCCCCGCTAGGGATCGATACCAAGACCTCAAGTGTTGAAGATAACACCTACTTACATTAATGATGTTGCTACCAGGAACCTTTTCATTAGCCCATCAGTCACTTGTAAGAGAGGGTCCCACCAGCTTCCAAACAGTTGGTGGGCTAAAGCTAGAGCTATATACAGGCATAATTGAGTCAAGCTTGGCCAACAAGTACCTCAGTTACACCTAAATCCATAGCTCAAGTGGTAGACTGAGTGAAAAATACCTCGTTTTAACAAGGAGGTCTTAGTATCGATTCCCTAGTGGGGGTGGCTAACAATGAAGTGTGAACTGACAGTGGGTGTACTAATAAGCTAACAAAAAAAAAAAAAAACAAGTACCTCAGTTCTACAGTTCAAGCCGACTTGACGGGAGTTTAAATTCGAGAATATGAGTTGAGTTGGAGTTTATATTTTTGGGTTTTCGCATATATAATTAGAGGTGAGCACCGGACGACTCGATCTGGCTAACTCGACTCATCCGTCTCATTCAAATCTGACTCGACCCGAACCGAATGGGTGAGTCGGTCTGAACTGAGTAGGCTTCATCCAATTCGAACTCAAACTGAGTCGAGTTCGAGTTACCTAGTAACTCGACCTGAAACTCAATCCGGTTAGACCCGACTTGATCCAAAACCCGACTTGATCTGAAACCCGACTCTTTAACCCTACCCACCGCACCCTACCCCAACCCGACCCTAAAATCTCTCTCCCTCCTCATCCTCCTCATCTTCCAAGCCCGACAACCACCCACCACCATCCCCCTCCTCCCTCTCCTCCTCTTCTCTCTCCTCTCCAAACTCTCGGTTGTTGAGACTCAAATATTGTATAATTTTTCCTATTTATCTCTTGATTTTATGAATATAAATCATCTTAATATTCTATGTTACTCATGCATGTGTTGCAAGGTAAATTTAAGTGCTTTGATTGAAAGGGTGTTAAAAAGCATGGATTTGATGCTCAAGATTTACCAAGGAAAGGAATGGATTTTAGGAGACCAAGATTGAAGCATTCACATGTCAAATATCCAAGAAAATTAAGTAACGAATGGAGAGAATCGACGATTTGAAGTGAAGAATCCTAAAATCGTCATGAAAAAGTGTATTTTGAAGCTGTGAAGTTTATTTTGAAAAACTTTACAGCAGGAAGTCTGTTTTAAATGAACTAAGCAGCGAGAAGTCTATTTTGAAAAAATACGTATATTTGATGCGGTTTCTAAGGTTTTCAACTTTGTGCGAAAATTGGAGTTCCCTACTTATAAATAGGGCCTCCTAGGGCATTCCAAAAAATCATTCAAGGCATCCCAAAGCAAAGTTTAGGATTTTTAAAGAGTTTTTTTTTTAGTTTTTTTAAAGCTTTTAAGTTGTTCTTTTTATTTTAGATCTTTTCTATTTGTATTTTTTTTTCTTGTTGCTTTTTATTTCTGTAATTTAATTATGCTTTTCTAAGTTCTTTCTTACCCAAGCTAGAAGGGAAGCACATGGGTTTAATAGTTCTTTAAGATTATGATGATTGATTGTTTTAATGATGAGAAGAATGGTGTATGCATGTTGTCTATTATTTAGGTTTTATTTTTTTTTATCCTCTTGTGAGATTCATATGTTTCCATCATATGAGATTCACATTGATGGATAGGCTTAGCCTAGATCAATCAGATTTTCTAGATAGGAGAGGTTCTCAACCTGTTATATTTCTTTGATATTCATTATCCTATAGATCTTGAATACTTAGAATCACTATCGCTTGAGAATATATGTCAATGATGAAGATTCATTATTTTCTAATATTTTATATCACTTTTTAATATTTAAACTGTCTTATTTTCCGACTATGCTGACCATAGTGCTCAGATCCTAGTTGTGTTATCCAAGTTATCATGATTTTAGAACATTAACCTATATGTGGAACTTTGAAGCTTGAGTGTTATTTTAATTCATTGAATTACATCCATTCAAAAATTCTAAAATCAAATCATTGGTTTAGTTTTTATTACTTAGTTTGTTTTGCATTTGATTTTTTTTCTTCTCACAATTCATCTCCCTGTGAGATCGACCCCGTATTCACGGGATACTAGTTACGAACCTCTGTACTTAGAGGCAAGCAATCATCTGTCTCTCCCTCCCTCATCTCTGTAACGCCCCCAAAATTAGCACTCGAGTACATAGACTCCGGTCTCGAGTTCCCAGGTATTAACCAAATGAAAACGCACGTGTCCTAATTCAGATTTAAATTCATTTCACACACAGAAAATCAAAGTAGCGCAATTCGAATTAATGGATCCAAAGCGAGGTAAAGACGACAATAGATTTAGAAATATGAGGGTAAGAATTAAAGATATAATTTCAATTGTGATGATCGCCCAAAATAAGATTATACAAGACACAATATACATACTCAAGATTTTTAAGTGTAAAGCTTTCAGTTTACTCCCAATTCTCCAAAAGGTAATTGCGTTGGCACAACCCGATATAAGCCTACTTGTTTGAGGTTTGACTAATACCTACATCAATGATATGTCTGGTTGGTGTTTTAAAACACCGTCCGAGGTGGGAGCGACTAGCTAACTCAGTGGTTCCATTAGTTCTAAGTTACATATGCTATCGACACAATCAGCGTAGGTAATGATAAAATAAGTAATCAAACATTTTAAAAATGTACATATGAAGATATGACATGATGCATGTCATTTTCAAACAACACTCCCTCACACGCGACTTCGACCACCTGTTTCACAAATGACAACACTTCCTCATCACACGACAGCCATGCATGTTCTCCACATTCTAAGCTAATGCAATGCGGTGAATAATCATGTTAGCCAAGTAATTATTAAGTTTAATTCATCTAGCATATTGGCGAAGCTATGATACCGATGTTATATCATGAGTCCTTATCCGAATCACGTGGCTCGTTGCCACACGTAATGGCTCCTTACCAGTGTCTCTTGATCCAAATTTAGTTACCAATCGTTTATATCACAAATCAATAATTTTGAAGATACAATATGGTACTTAAATGTATGAGGATCAACTTGGTATGAATCGTCCCCAATACCGGGTATGATCACTCAATTCTGAGGTTGTAATAGCCCATAGCACACTGCCCCGTCTGATTGGAGCGCAATTTTCGAAGTTCGACCGATCCCACATATGGACCCGGATGATAACCCACGCTCGGACCACAGCCGAGATGAACAGTGGCTGGGGTGTTACAAATGTGTGAGCTTATTACATTAAACCAAATCAATACAAAGTAAAGAGTTCATCACCCAATTCCATTCACGCCCGGTCGTTTGAACGATACTCTGGCACAGAACCATCGGCCGGGTAATTTGACGGGGGCTATTCGAATAATGATATATCATCTCCCTCAATGCTCACTGGTCACTACGGGGAGGCTCATCACCTTAGCATAGACTGACAGCTCGGACACGGTGTCCCATACCATCATGCCTAGCTCATGAGTCTTAGCAGGATTGTATCGCATTAATAGTTATGAATGAAAATATCCATTGAGAACGAGGTATCCTAGATTTCATTTAGTCGTGTTATACATTGTGAACGTACATGATCAGTCGGATAATGAGCTAATTTGATTAACCTGGGAGAACTACGACACAATCGACATTGGGTGCAAGCATCCCGTGTAGTTCAACTACTACCGGTCATCTATATTCAACACGGGGCGATCAAACAAGCCTACGGTGGCCGCCTAACTCGGGCCACTCCTTTAGTTTAGGCAGTTAGCCAACTGACCCAACATCATAAAAATCTTAAGTATTGCTATGGACTAAACATTACATCACACAATTATAGCATGAGTTCTACTACACAATCACTTAAGCATTGCATCGAATATGTGAGATCAATGGAACAACACATCTACTTAGGCATTTTATCAAATATGTGGGCATCAACAAAATAATACATTTAGTTGGGCATTCAATCAAATATATGAGCATCTATGAAACAACACATTCAATCACCTAGATATTTTATCAAACACGTAAGCATCCATATGCAACCAATAACATATATTATAAAAAAATCAAAATGTCAACATATTAGCATGCACAAATTCATCTACAAGCATTTAATCATTAATTGAGACTCTCAAGGGTTGATAAATGGAAACCTAAAAATAATAGTATGTACATTAAGAAGGAATATCCGATTTTAAACTCTTAGGGTTAAGGATTTGGGACAAATTACAAATTCTTATATAAACACTAAGAACTACATGAGATTTATGCAATTCATTTTAGAAAAACCTAAGTTAGGAAGTAGGATTTGTTTCATACCTCCCGATCACAAGTAGGGTGGATTCGGTGGAGGAAAATGATCGAGGCTAGGGCTTTGGTTGGAAGAGACCGATGGAAGGAAGCACTAAAACTTCCCACTCTTCTTCTTCGTTCTCTCTCTCTCTCTCTCTCTCTCTCTCTCTCTCTCTCCTCTAGAAAATGTAAATTCGTATGGGGTGCCCAAATGAAGCCCGTATATAGTGCCAGATTTGGTGTAAATTATCTCAAGGGTTGGGTTTTTACTATACTAGCCCTATAGGAGGATTTTTCTAACCTCTAGGACCCACTATAGCGTGTACATTTGATATACACCATAAGATAGTTATCCCTAATGATGATTTATGTATGGATATGATTGGCCCACCATTTGGATGCGTCAATCAACAGATATGATTAGAAGTCTGTTTAACGGTTACCGATGGTCGATCGGAGCCGTGACTGTACAGATATGAGCATAGAAATATCATTAACTCATGTCTCGAGTTTGGTTGTGATCTAACGGTCAGAAAGCCACAACTTCATGAAAGAACGAAAGGTCTAATTCACTTAAGTTTCAGATTTCGGCCTAGGGGATTCGTGCGTTACAAGCACTTAGCTTCCGGTCCAAGATGATCCATTTTAGGCACTTTCTTTGTTTGCCACCCGCAATAGGTGTTAAGCCCAGTGAGACAGACATTATTCTATAGTTTTGAAACTAGTGACCCACTAATGAGCGGTCTAAAGCTTAATCAGAAAATCAGGGCATTCTAGAGTGAATTTGGTATCAAGATTTTTCGTGAGTAATGATTAGGGTTTGGATTAACTATGTTCATAATGTGGCCTATTTATAATTAGTGAAAGTGGAGATTTGGTCATGATTGCTCTAAACCATCAATTTTAAGCTAAAAGAGTAACAGGGTTGATTTAGTTTATTAGTTAAGATCCGAGCCTTATTTGACTCAGCTTCGGGTAGATCTGAGAGTGAATGAGGGTTTATGAGGAGTGAAAATAAGTTAAAAATTGGTAAAAAGGGGGTTTAAAGGGGTGTAGGGTCGTGTAGACGGAACCCTCACACATGAGAGGGACCCACATGGTCTGGTGGGCAGCAGCGCGCCGCTGTCGTGGAGGAGCCACCGCGATCCTCTAGAGCCTTCGGCGGCGTGCCGCCATTCGACAATGGCCACCCCTCCTAGGGTTTGTGGTTTCGCTCCATGGGACCCCCTGGGTCCTGCTAAATGTATTTGTTTCATCTCTAAGTTGAGTATGGTGCATGTACTACGGTCAAATGACTGTTTTTAATCAGTAGTAGGTCGGTTAGATTTGGTCCATATGTGACCATATCATAGGGATAAACTTGATTTTAAGTAATTGGTTGGGTTCATTGGTTTTCTACGGTTGATCAATCTTATTTATACGATTCTTTATCAGCCGCGTGTAAGCTCACCTCGAGCGTAAATGGTCCGTAAGTGATAACGCAGCTAGTTATTAATAAAAATTTAAAAGATTTTTCACAAATTCAAAATAGTGAAAATCCAGGACATTATAATCTCTCAATTCAACTCAGTGCCAACTTGACCTAACTTGGTACTTCTGACCGGATCGGACTCAGTCCGAAACAGTCCAGGCTAGACTGGACTTAGATCGAGTCAGGCATGCTGAACTTGGTATTGAGTTGGATCGAGTTCGGGTCAGGCCTATTTCAAAGCCAGATTGAGTTGAGTCAGCCTTAGCTCGGTCTGACTCGATTTATATGATTTATTTAAATATATAAATATTTATATTAAGTGAACTTGATCCGAATCGAATAAATTCTAATCGAGTTCAGTTCCAAGCCAAGTCGAGTCAAGCTTGGTCTAGTTTGAACTCAACTCAAAAAAAAATTTCAAGATTAAAAAAAAAAAAATAGCTCAGCTCAGCTTAAACTCACTTTTGATCCAAATTATTTCAAGCTTTTCCAAGTTAAGCGAGTTAACCAAGCTAACTCGGTTCATGCGCAACTCTTAAGTAAAGGTCAATAGGACCCGTTGTTACCTTGCTCAACCATGTTCGCTCCCCCACTCGGATGACAAGTCATGGTAGAGCCATTTAGATGTAGGCTTAATGTGGAGCCCACCTAGATACATGTATTGTATATCCATGCTGTCCATTTTATTTTCCAACTTATTTTAATCCATGAGTCCAAATCTCATGGGGACCCCAACTTAGGAACACAACAATGAAGATTGATCATTAAATAAAAGTTTTGTATTGAATTGATATATATATATATATATATATCCTTCATCTAGGTCCATATTACTTTAGTAAACGGAAAAGACATCTTTTCCATTGTAAATCTCACATTTTATCTACTGAATTTTCTGAATCACTCAAACTTTTCTTTTCCTAACTAAATCATTGCTTTACAGATTTACTCTTTGTAGACGAAAATACCATTACTTTCACAGTGGCACCGTGATATCCACGGTGCCACCATGAGATTGTATTGTCCACGGTGGCACCATCCACTACCAGAAAAAGGATGAAAGGCTGTAACTAAAGACATTTGACTACATATTATAACCATAGCAAGGTCGTAACCACTGGTAGCATAGCCATTGCTTCATTAGATTCGTAGCCATTATTTTTATAGCTATGGATCTAATCCGTAACCATGAAATTGACCGAGCCTAACATGAAATTGAGTGAGCTTCAAATAAAATTGAGCAAGTCTAATATGAAATTAAGCGAACTTCACATGGAAATGACCGAGCCTAATGTGAAATTGAGCGAGCTTCACACGAAATTGAGTGAGTCTAACATGAAATTGAGTGAGCTTCAAATGAAATTGAGCAAAAATTGAGTTAAGCTTCACATGAAATTAAATTAAAAACACAAATACAAGCTTGATCCAAAACTTTTATGGCCCATAAGAATTTTTTTTCAATTTAGGGTTTAAAGTAATTTGTTCAAATATATCTGTAGCACATGCTTTCTTTGATGGATACATTATTTTTGTCATTTATTTATAAACTAAAACGAAAACAAAGAAGTAACGATTTGGTGGATGGATATTCTTATACGAAGGAGATAAAAGATTTCAGAAAATGAATTTTTGGTAAATGAATATTATTGTATGAAGAGAATAAAAGATTGTTTTTGGTGAAGGGTTATTGCTATATGAAGAGGAGAAAAGATTTCAAAAAATGGATTTTTGTATTATAGGAAAGGAGAGAAGATTACAAAAAGTTGGTTTGTATTGTAGGGGTATTTTCGTTCAAAAAAAAATAATAATTTAGTCTTGAAATGTAAAGTGTAAGAGCATTCAAAAAAGTCAATAAGTAAATTGTGAGATTTATAGTCAGAAAAATATCAATGGAAAATAAACATTTCAGTGGCCATTACAGTGTGCTATATGACGTTTTTAATGGTGTGCATTCAATAACCACCATTCCTTATTATGTGGTCCATATGAGATTTGGATCTACTTATTTAATTATTGGGATCATGTCCTAAAATGAGCTGAGGACAGCGTGGAAATACAATACATATATCAAGGTGGGCCCCACGGTCAGGGCCGCACCGTTATGGGTGAGGCCGGGGCGCACCTAGTCCACTCTGAGAACATGTATGCCAGGTCACGATGCATAACTGTCAACAGCTTAAAGGATGATGGTAAACCATACCATTCAACATGTTTTAACAAAGAAAAGCTAATATTCGATACTCTGGAGAGCACACTAGCTCATACCATTGCGTGCACTCTACATGCACCAAACATATACTAATGTAAATCTAGACCGTCGTAGGTAATTCTTTCACCATGCTATGGTAATGATCTGAAAATACCTTTAATGCAATGATCTTCACCATCCAATCAGTGTCCATAAAAATGGAAAATTGAACATATAATAGCTGACAATCTGAGTTCGACGGCCATGATTTGAATTTAAAATTTTCTGGTTGACGTGATTCCGTCCTATAAAATCTGCCCAACGGTTTGGATGGTCTTGATCAATGCACACACTACACATACGCCTCAAATAAAAAGTATAGAGATTTTTTCACATGATCCCGGATCTTGTAAGATGTTATTAGAAAGTCATACGTATAAAATATAGTATTTTGTAAATGACTTAAAAACCCGAGATAAAACCCCCCACCTATCGGACGGTATCCTATCCTCAGCAACTTGTAGATAAAGATAATCATGATCACTACTATCTGACGGCCACAAATGAATCTACGACCAATCTGCATGCCAGGCCCAGTACTTAAAACCACGTGAATGAGCGGCCCATGCTCTAGAAATCTCCCGGATGGAAACAATCCTAAACCTTTCATTAGGATGCTATTTTCTAATGGCCGATGGTCCATGATCATCCTAGAAAGATAATCATGGCCGTTGATTTATTGAGTCGAATTTAAAGCCATCAAAAATTTTCTTTTGTTGATCCACATTCAGGTAGTCATCAGTTCAGCCCGAATATAGAACCCAAAACATACATGGACGAACACTGGATGTGGGCCCCATTGAGGCTACCATCTTGTGGGGCGCGGTTTGTGTGGAACACCGGATCAACCGAGGTGCGTGTATCCCTAACTGTGTGGCCCACTTTAATGTATGTACTTTACATCCACACCGTCCATCCATTTTGAAAGCTCATTTTAGGGCAGTATCATTAAAATGAAGGAGATCCAAATCTTAGGTTGATCATACCATAGGTAACAGTCGTGATTGAATCCCCACCATTGAAACGAACACCGGAATGTTTATTTTCCATCTAACCTGTTCATATGGTCGCAAAGATCTGGCTGAAGAGACCACACAAATATCAGCTTGATCCAAAAATTCTGTGGCCCACCATAAGTTTTTAATGGTCGATTTCCACTGTTTCCTGAATTATGGTCAGCCTGAGATTTGAATTTGCTTTAGATCATGCCATGAAATGAATTTTCAAAACAGATGGATGGCATGGATATAAGGTGCATATATCACAGTGGGTCCCACGGTCAGGGATTCCACCCACCTTTGTGATCCTGATCAGTCAGTGCCCATGAGAGGGGACATGCATGTGATTATTGCAATTATTTAGATGTTGGTGTCATCATGAGATGGTGTATCAATTAAACGGTCCTGATCGATCGACATGTTACCAAAGCGAATGAATTATAGGGTCCGTACACCACGTGCACTTGGAAGTGCCATCGTATCATTGTCGTGGAGAACTTTCTCCTTTTTTTAAAAAATAAATTCTCAAAATCTGGATCAAGCTTAAAAGCATATTTTATTTATTTTTAAAATTTAAATTTTTGGTGGGACACTACCCCAAATGGGCCTTAAATGAAAGGTTCCAAGATCATGATTAATGCCAAGTCATCGTTAAGGCTTAATTCTAGTTATGTATTTAAGCCAAGGAGAAGACAGTAGAGTGCGATTATTTAGAATATGTTAGAGCCGTCCATCTAGTTACACTTACTATGGATGGCAAATACTTCAATACATACATGGATCTGATGATCCAAGCCATCTGGTCACTGGCCATTGAAGTGACGGTAGTATTGAAATCTGTGGTTTTTGAAAAATTAAAATATTCAAAAAATTTAGAATTTTTGTTTGGCTGCCAAATGCTTTTTGAAAAATTTCTATTCAGCAATGTGTGCTTTTGTATCACATAAAAAATGAAAGGAAAACAAAAATAAAAAATCATGGTTAATACGTGGAGGTATGTGTAGTACTCTTACTTAGAGCTTTAGAGATTGAGATGTAACCCTCCGGTGTTGAACGGATGTGAACAGTATGACTATAGTGGCATTAGTTAACACATTTTGCACTTGAGAATGGTCAGTTACTAGCAACCTTGAAAGCCACACCATAAATTTATAAAGCCTAGTGAAACGAAAATAATTAACTTTATTTTATTTATTTTTTTTCAGTATTTCTAACACATTTTTTCAACCGGTAAAAACCCAAAAATAGTTAGCATCAAATATCTATTTGTTGGGAGAAATTGAAGACATGTCATGGGCAGGATTGCCTAATAAATGCCCGTTTTCAGACGTGGGCTATGATCATATGGCCTAGTAGATAGATGGACACAACTTTGCATGAGTCTATATGTTTTTTATTCACTCTAACCATCTATTTTTCCATATCATTTTAAGGCATGACCTGAAAGTGAGACATATTCAAATCTCAAGTGGACCGCACCACAATTTTTTTTAAGAAAAAACATAGTGATTGAATGCTTATAGTAAAAGCTTCCTAAAGCCTACCTAAATGTTCATTTGTCATCCAAACCGTTGATTAGGTCACAAAGACTTAGATGATGGTTAAACACAAATATATGAATCATGACCATGTAGTGTATAACAGAACACGGCAGGGCATCCTCTTAGAAAGGCTTGAGTGGAGTACGTGCCGTCTTAATAGGTAATGGCAAAGGAAAATCAGATACTGATCTCATTCGGGTGTGAGTATGATCCCAACCATGCCAAACATATAATGTCTTCATGACGTTTTCCCATAACTCCACGTCAGGATGTCAAAAATGAGTGTAAACAAACTTAATAAGTGAACTGGTCCAATTTTCTTCTCAGGTAATCCACATGGTGTGATTCATATATGTGCAAGTTCATATATTTTTCCCAACATGGGAGGCAATGGGCCCAGCTTGGGAAAGGGCTTAAGGTCCAAGGCTCGAGTGTGCTAGAGCAAGAACCGGAAAAATTTGACTAACTTAGGTTGACCCAACAGGCCCAAAAGATTAATAGACTTCCTATTCCCTACTTAAACGTTCCTAATGATGTATGGTCTTCATTAGGCTATAAACATTAAGATTAAAGAAGTTATTATAAACAATATTACATTCCTCATATTTGAAGAAAATCATGGAAGCTCTAATGAAAGTGATGTAATACAACTAATATCTTCCAAGCTATATTGAATATGGTGTAATACAACTAATATCTACATATCATACCTCAGTCAAGCTATATTGAAATACAACTAATATCCGCATATCATCCCTTAGTCAAGCATATCGAACATCATGTCATTTCGTGACGTGGTTCACATGGTAAAAACCATAGATGGTCTTCTCAAGATACTCTATGGCCTATTTATAAAGTGCCATGATGTAATTTACATCAAGAGCCAACCTTCTTAAAAAAAATAATCATGGCCACTAACGTATATAGGTCTTAAAACAATCATTACATGCCAAAAATAGGGCTCTATGACCTAAGGCGAAAAAAGGGTTTTAGGACACATGTCATGTGCATGGAGTAAATGGGATTTGTACAACCATAAGTACTGCCACCGGCACCACAACATTACCATCCCATGCATTTTGCACTATGAACGAAACCTGCACGTGGAAACCTTATTTTTAACTCTTTTTCTCGATTGTACAGAAAGCCAAAACATTTTTATTCTATTTTCCATTATGGTTCGACCGAATTTGAGGAAGGGATTTGGTGAGCAGTAGTTGGAAGCGGATTGGCTGGTGTACCACACAGGTTATATATATATATATATATATATATATATATATATATATATATATATATATATATATATATGGTGAATTGATGTCAGCAAGTTTTGTGAGTTTCATCACGTGGTATGTGTTATATTCAAACCGGTAATATATTTTGCAAGCTTTATTAAGGTTGGAGATAGAAAATAAGATAAAACTAACGATCAAGTAGACCACATTGTAAAAGCAATGGGGGATTGAATGTCTACCATTGAAACCCTTTTGGAATTCACAGAAGTTTTGGATCAATATGAATTTTTATTTATTTTTCCTCTTCATCCAGGTCTTTGTGGCCTTGTGAACAGATTTGGATGGAAAATAAACATTGTGGTGGGCCCTACAAAAATTTTTACGGTGAAAATCATTATCTCCGTTGCTATTTGTGGTGTGGTCTGGTTGATCTTTCTATATGATTCAGTTTTTGGATATTACTCTTAAATGATCTCGAAAAATGGATAAAGAGTGCAGATATAATAAATACATCATGTAACATTGATATTCTTTGAACCGTTCGTGCACCTCGGAGTAGATGTGGGCATCGAGTTGAGTGGGACTCGACTCAGTCTGAAATTTTAAATGCATTGACCTAAACTCAAACTGAGTTGGATCGGATTGGGTACAATTCAGATAGAAAATTTTATTTTATTTTTTTTGAAAAATTAAAAAAAAATATATGATTTTCACCGTTAAAAAATTTTTAAGGCCTACCATAACATTTATTTTCCATCCAATATGTTAATAAGGACACAACTAAATGGATGAAGAGGAAAAACAAATTTCATATTGATCTGAAACTTCCTTGACCCCTAAAAGAGTTTCAATGGTAGACATTCAACCCCCACTTCTTTTTGTAGTGTGGTCCGCTTGATCTTTAGATCTGTCTTATTTTTCAGCTCAAGCCTTAAGACGAGCTTGCCAAATGGATGGACAGTTTGGATATAACACATACCTCATGATGGGACCTAAAGAATCTGTTGGCATCAATACACCAACTGGCAATGTGCGTGGAACACCTGCCAATCCCCTTCCGAAATCGGATTGCTTACTAAGTTACTTAGTACGCTCTTATCGTACCGAGTAAACTCTGTTGAGCCCATTGTGACTTCATGTGGCTTATCCACGCCGTCCATCCGTTTCTTAGATCATTTAAGGGGTTGAGCTCAAAATTTAAGTATATCAAAATCTCAAGTAGACCATGCCAAAGGAAACATTGGAAGTATTGATTTTCACCGTTGAAATCATTTTAAGGCCCTCGGTGATGTTTATTTATCATTCAAATTGTTCATAAGATCACACAAACTGGAATGAAGGGAAAACACAAATATCATCTTGATCTAAAACTTTTGTGGGCCCCCAAGAACTTTTCAACACTATACTTCAATTCATGGTATTTCAGGTGGTGTGGTCCACTTAAACTTTTTATATGATTGATTTTTGGTTTAAACCCCTAAAATTATATGATAAAACAGATGGACGGAGTTGATATAATGCATGAATGACTGTGGGCCCCATAGAGTTTACTTAGTGGGCAGTCTGCTTCCTCTGCTTCCTTTATCTACTTTCTTTTCTTTGTTGGAGAGCTTGGTGATCGATGCACCTTGAGCCATGAGCTGAGAGGACAGATTGGCTACTCCCCTGATCACCAACCAATTGGTGCTCTGTGAACCCCACCATGATGTATTTATTTCATCCATGCCATCCATCTATTTTTCTAGATCAATTTATGATATTAAACAAAAAATGAGGTATATCCCAATCTCAAGTGAACAACATTATAGGAAATAGTTTTGAATGAACATTGTATGGATCGGCTCGAATCCAATCAGATCGGATCGGTCCAGATTATCCACTGTTTCGAACTCAACTCGATTTACGGTCAAATCTGAGTGGGCCTACTCTATCTGACCCGATCCTGGCCTTCGGATCGAGTCAGATTTGTTGGATTGGGTCAGATTTTGCCCAGCTCTACCTCAGAGCTCGAGGAGCGTCAACGCTCGTCTTCCCACGACACGTACCTACACCAGCCATATAGTTTGTGTGTGATACACCAGCCAATCCGCTTCCCCAGTAATCAGTGCTCTGTGGGTCCCACCATGATGTATGTGTTTTATCCGTAACTTTCCATTCATTTTTTCAAATAATTTTAAGGTTTTATCACAAAAATAAGGGGATTTAAATCTCAGGTAGACCACATCACAGGAAAATAATAATAATTGAAAGTCCACCATTAAAAATCTCCTGGTGCCTACTGCAATGTTTATTTGACATTAGACTTATTAATTAGGTCATAAAAACCTAGATGAATGAAAAAATCAACTCAATTTAAAACTTTTGTAGCCTTAAGGAAGTTTTTACTGGTGGGTGTTCAATCAACATTACTCTCCATGACGTGGTCCACTTGAAAATTGGATCTACTTTATTTTAATCCAAAAAAGAAAAAACCGAAAAAATGGATGTACATATACATCATGTTGTGTCCACAAAGCACCGCCCCAATAAGCCAAACCGCGTCCGGAATTTGAGAGGAGAAAATCATAGTGTAAGAGGAGGAAGTGGATTTCGTACTGAGTTAGTCAGTACGCTTACCGTACTGAGTAAACTCTATGAGATTCACCAGGATTTATGTATTTTATCCACTCCGTCCATTCATTTTATTGGATAATTTCAGAGCTTAAGCTTAAAAAATGAAGCATATCCAACACTAAAATGAACCACAAAACAGGAAACAGTGTAAATTGAACATCTACCGTTGAAAAATTCTCGGAGACCAAGTAAGTTCTGAATCAAGCTGTTTTTTAATTTTTTTCATTCATCCATGTCTTTATGATCTTATGATCAGGTTGGATGACAGATAAACATCACTGTGGGGCCTAGCTTTATTTCAATGGTGGAAATCATTATTCCCACTGTTTCCTAAGGTATGATCGGCTTGATTGTTGGATATGCTTCGATTTTGAGTTCAACCCCTTAAATTATTTAGAAAAATAGATGGACAGTGTGGATAGACTACATACATTCACGGTGGGCCCAACTGAGTTTACTCAGTACGATAAGAGCATACCGGGTAACTCAGTACGTAATCCGATTTCGTAAGAGGAGGCAGTAGACTCACACGCTTCTTTGGTGTGGAGGGCGCAATGCATGTGACATGTGGCACCAGGATCTCCATGTCACGTGTGAGCTCAAAATGTACAGTCATTTGCCACGTGTTATTATACTTGGGGGGCGTTTTGGGCGGGGTATTAGATTGAATTAGTTGGGATTTAATTGCATTTGGTTCGTGAAATTCCGTCCAACATTTAGAGAGAATGGGAAAGGTTGGAAATGGGAATACAGGGAATCATTGTGCAATGATAAGGTTAATCCCATCTAATACAATTCAATACCATTCAATTCCACGGACCAAATAGGCCTGATTATGGAGGCGAGCTTGGCCCGGGCCCAGTAAAATCAAAATCTTCTGTTCCGTTCTGAGCAATTTAAAATACAGGCCTGGGCCTATCCATCTCAGCACTGTGCTTTTGGGCTTAGCAAAACTGACCTAAAGATACATCTAATGGATTCAACGGTTAGATTGTACTTACAATGAAAAGGTCATATGTTTCAAAACTGATAATTCCAGGAGAAAAAAATTGGGAAGTATGATTGCTAAGGGTGCATTTGGGTGCAACAAATATCATGATATTTGATTCAACCAAAACCCAAGGGACTGAGAAAATATCACTCATTGAGCGATTTTCAATGCATAAGTAGGGATTTGTTGACAGTGTGATTATTAACATTCCTACATGAAATCTATGGTCACTGAAGAGAGCACATGTACCAATTAGCAAGCCATGCCAAATGAATGGTTGAAATGGTAGGACCCACTGTAGATTTGCTAAACTTTGATTAATGGACACTTGTGTAATTGACTTCGGACATGTGACATTTTCTTTTCATTTGAACTGTCCACTAGACATCCAACAATCAGGGCCTGTTGGAGCATTGGTTAGTCCATGCATGTAACCATCACACCGTGCGAGTGTATCTAGGTTTATGTGGGACAAAAGGCCGGATGGGCCCACCATTCGCACAATGAACTCTCTCTCTCTCTCTCTCTCTCTCTCTCTCTCTCTCTCTCTCTCTCTCTCTCTCTCTCTCTCTCTCTCTCTCTCTCTCTCTCTCTCTCTCTCTCTCTCTCTCTCTCTCTCTATATATATATATATATATATATGTGGGAAAAGAGTACTATGTGCTCGACCTCACGAGTCCGACCTCGTGATGCGTTTTGAAATCTACCCCATCAGTCAGATGCACCATTCCATCGTGGGTCTATGTCTCAAAAATCAAGTCAATCCGTGACTTTGTTGGGTCACACCACATACAGAAGTGGAGAGGGGCCGTGCACCATTAAAACATTCATAATCATTTTTTGGGCCCACCGAGATGTGGTTTGTAAATCCAGCCCATCCATTATGTGTGTCCCACTTGGATGAGGGTTCAAACCAAGTTTCAGCAGCATTCAAAACTCATTTGGGCCCCACCAAGTGCTTTTATATATTTTAACGGTCTCTTCACATGATTTTAGATGGTATGGCCCACCTGAGTTCCGTATATGGCTGATTTTTGGATATTTCATAATTTAAAGGGGACCCATCAAATGCACGGTGTTGATGGTGGACACACATCACGGTGGGGCCCACACAGCTTGACCTCACAGGAGCTTATTGTGAGGTCGAACACAGAGTACCTTTTCCCTATATATATATATATATAGACACACACACACCCCTTTCATCTAAAAAATGACAATTAAATTGCATATAACTTTACGAACTATCCAAATTTGCGATTGGACTTCTATTCTAAACAACATGGACCGTTTGTTTTCTAGCTATTAACTGGATTCTAAATCATTCAATCAAGAGAGATGGGCAGCTAAAATGGGGCCCACCTTCGATGTGAGTCATCCATTATGTGGGGCCCACATTTGATGTAGACATCCATCGTGTGGGGTCTGTTTTCACGCTACCTTCAATGTAGACCATCCATCATATGGGGCCCACCATCCACGTGTTCCGTGCATCATGTTCATCCCACCATCAATGCGAATGCAGCCCACCTTTGATGTGGACCATCCACAATGTAAGGCTTACCTACGATATGGACCATCGTCACGTAGAGCTCACCTTCAACGTGGACGGTCAACATGCAGGCCCACATAGCGCTGACTTTTGATATGGGTCATCCATTGTGCAGGGCCTAACTTTGATGTGGGCCATCCCTCATGCATGGCCCCCCTCTGATGTCCATCGTCCATCATGTGCATCCCACCTTGATGTTGACAAACCAACATGTGGTGCCAAGCTTTGATGTTGGTTGTCCATCATGTGGGACCAATCTTTAATGTCCACCATTTATCATTTGGGCCCATCATCAATATTGGTTATCTATCATGCAGGGCCTACCTTTAATGTCCATTGTCTATCATGTGACTCCTACCAATGTGGGTCATTCATCATGCAGAACCAACCTTGATATGTGTTGTAGTTGTGTCCTAGAAAACCAGTATAGATCATGTCCATCGGTGATATAGAAGTGATATTGACTATAGATCATGGTGACAATGAGTCTTAAATGGGCATATTACAATGCCATAGTTAGAATTAAAGGATATAGGCTCCTTTGAGTTTTTAAGAAAACTTGAGATTGGACACAATGGCCACTGATTAAATAAGAGTAGGGGCCATGGATCTCAATACTTATTGCATCATGACCACCTAATAGATTATAGGTCAAATATGTAGTTACTATTGTTATTCAGTAGTTATTCTGATGTGAAGGGATTGATGACGAGTCAGGATTGAAGGTCTCCACCACCGGGCATGATGATGAGTTGATCTACCTTTGCCCTACCCCACATAGGAATGTTATTGTGCCATAGAATCGGTTTTTGATTTTGGACCTATTAGACACTTGCATTAGTGGATCAAGACTAAATCTCTAACTTTGATTAATCCTTAAAATTGAATATGTCAACAAAAGCGCATGCAGTTGGGTGCATGCATCAAGACCCAGTTGAGGCTCACATGATTTAACAAGGGATTCATTGATTTCATAAAAGTAATCTTATGGTTTTGATCTTGATAATCAAATGTTTATCAAGTGATTTTCCACTAGGCTTTGCACTCACAAGACCTTAAATGATTTTATGAAATTTTATTATTATTAAACTTTTATTTTTAATAGTTAAAAAGGTTAATTTTATCATACTTTATATATGATAATGACAGTGAAGGAATTGCGTACCGAAGACTTGAGAAAAAATGGAGCAAGATTCCATCTCTTTTCCTTAGCCCTAATCCAGGGGCTGACATGTTTAGTCTTACCTTTTAAAGAAATACATTATTAAAAGAAAACTCACCTCGAAATGGATTGCACGGATCCTTTGTATTTATAGAGTAGGGAATGCAAAAGCCTGTTTAAATAGATTATAGTTTGAATTGAAATTTGAAACCTGAATCAATCATGGATAGAGTACTAACCATCTGGAGGTAATTGCGTGGACATGAAGCTTTTTCGTGGCTTGACCAAAGTATTCGTAATCATAAGATTTGGATTTTTCTTTTCTAAAATATTTGAATAAGGATTCTTAAAACTAATTACATAAATTCTGGATTTTGAAAACTTTTACATTCTATTGGGTTTCAAAAATTCGAACAACATGGACCATCATATAGGACCCACCTTAATGTTAACAGTTCATCTTGTGGACCTTTGAGTAGTCTAACCTTCATGTAGGGCCATCCTTAGATGTCAATTGTCCATCATGTGGGGCCCAACTTTGATGTATGTTATCAATCATGTAGGGCCTACCATCGAATGTGGGCCATCCAACATCTTAGGTGCACCTTGAATATGGACCTTGCATCATGTGGAGTCCACCTTGGATGTGGACCTTGCATCACCCATGCCCACATGGGGCCACATTGATGTGGACCATCCATCATGCAGCACCCACCTTTGATGCAGGATGTCCATCAAGTGAGTCCCACCTTTGACGTCTATCGCCCCATCCCAACTTTGATGTTGCCTATCTATTATGAGGTGCCCACCTTTGATGTCCTTAGTCAATCAGGTAGTATTCAACAAATTGTATGAAAAAATAGCCTTTGTAGTGTCCTTAGTCCTCCCAGGATGTCCATCATGTGGGCCCATCTTTGATGTGAGCCAACAAATTTAAGATTATATTTAAGCTTTTAAGTAATTACTTAGTTCCCAAATCTTACCTGCTCCATACATGTCAGTCATTGCTAATCTAAACATCTCCTTACCTATTAATGAGGCTAGCCCACTCAACATTAGGCCACACTTGTATTCTAAGATTGGATGGCTGATAAGGAAATACCAAAGGCATATACATTCCTCATCAAACACATGACATGTAGGATTTAGGCCAATAGCTAATTGGTGGTGTCAATCTTGTACTATAGGCTAATCAAATTATCAAGTGAGCCACACATGTATATGAGATAAATAGATAATTAATTAAAAAAATATATCTATAATATCACGCCCCGAAATTCGGGTATAGAGTGTGCACCCTCAGACTGGAGTTTTAGTTCGTATCTCATACACAAAGTGTACTAATTTAATTCATTAATCAATTTAATCAGAGATGATAATTATATTCAGTTTAAGCTCCACCATAATCTCAATTACACATGTATAACACTTAGCACCAATCAACCAGACATATATAAATCTTTATAACCCTTAAAATAAAATAAACCTTAAAAATCATTCATTTATTATATCATCGTAATATAATTATATTTATTATATACTAACATTGTTTCAATGAAATAAATCTAAATAATTTTTTAAAATTTCAAAATCAATACCGACATACATTTTATGTTAATCAAATTATGCTAGTAAGTAATCAGAAATGGTCTAATGCCGCTACTTCATTTTCAGATAAGTATGACCATGTTTCACATGTATCAAGTTTAGGTACGGTGTATCATTCCGATTCTTGCATCACATCTTCTAATGGTTCTTCTATACGGTTTTTCCATCAATAAAAAGGTAAGCTGGCCAGGCTTAGTGAAATAACCCAGCATGGTTCATAATTATAGTAATTAAAATAACATAAAAATGGATGTACAATGATATGGATGCAAATGATGTATGAATCCATCAGATGCGATGATCGTCCATCTGCTTGGGTTGGAGGTCGTTAACCCGCATCTACCTGTTGGATAAGCTTTCACTTTTCGGTAAGCTTGGGCATAGCTCGCATCTGGTAACGCTCTAATAGAATCGACATTTCTTCCAGGGAGGGCCCCTAGGATCGACCATGCATTATACAAATGCAATGAATGATAGATGATATGTAAATGTATATTTTTCATATTTGGCATAGTTGTCTTAATCAGAATATTCACATATGAATTTAGCGTACAATTATCATAAAAAAATACTCAAATCAGTATATCAATCAATCAAATAATCACAAACAATTTATTTTAATTTTAATGAATTATAAGACAAGTTAGGTTACTTACTTGAGTATGATAGTGTAGAATCCACGAGGCAAATGGGTTGGTTTGAATTCTGAGGTCCTATCAATTATATTAACGATATTATTATTCATCTATTTATTTTACATCGTGAGGCTCACCTTGATATACATCTTAAGTGGTCAAATCTTAAATGATCCAATAATTAAAATTATGTATTTATTTAAATTTAATTATCAAGATTTAGATTTTCTTTTAAGATCCTGAAATTGAATGTCAAATAATTCATCGGGGTGGCCCACCGGATGATTGAATTATCCAGATTCTTGAGGTATTACCATGTTTTGCCTTTACACATTAGATGGATTGTGTGGATCTAACCACACATACATCGATGGCCCATCTCGATCTTCTATACCAGGTTATACCAACACTTCGTACAAATCTAAGATTCCTTTATTAAACACTTTTATATTTGACTAATGTGGCCTATCTGATAGTCAGATTTATCTAAAAATTAGGACCATTATATATTTTGGCCTAAGGGATCATATGATCCGTACAGATATATCTTAATACAATCAGATTCCATCCATTCAATTTATTAATGAAATATTACTAACTAGATCTTAAATAATAAAAACATCATTTTATTAAAATTGACTCTACACACCTATACAATGATCATGTAGATAATCCACACCATCCATTGTATAAATCAAGAAGAAATTAATAACATAATAAAAAATCAAAAAGATCTAATGATTAGAACCTATCTGGTCAAGCCTTCTTAAAATTTCCTCTTCATTTTTCTCATATTTTTTTTATTAAGCAGAAACCTCTCCTTTATCTTGAATTTGAATATTTTTATATAAAAAAAAAAATTATTATCACTTCTCCAAGAATCGATCCCTAAATCTCTCTCTCAACTAAGAATGTCTCTACCAACTTAACTATTGACTTGTTTTTATTTTTTATTTTAAAATAAAACCTTTAAATATTTATTTAAATTTTTTTAATACACAAAAATTTAGAGTTGTTACATATAAGCACACCTAACAAAGGATCCGCGGGAGGGTCTAATGCACACTATAACTTCTAACAACCATGACTTATCAACTGATCGTTGAAATTGTGCATATAAGATGTCACTGAAAAGGTATTGACAGAACTTATGACTTGGCAATTTGTTAAGGTCTATTAACTCCTGAATAATTTTGTATAATAAAATCTCATTAATTAAATTTTAATTTGAAGTTAAATTTTACTATTTTTAATAAGTTATGATTTTTTTCATTTTTTAAATTATTTTAAGATTTGAAGAGTCTAATAATTACTTTAATTTATTTTTAGTTGTTCTAGAGTTTAAGTCTGTTTAAACATTTTTATTATTTTTAATAAGTTTATTATTTTGAAAAAGTTTACTACTTTAGGTAAGTTATTATTTCAATTTATATAAACTATATAAATTGATATTTGTGAATTAAAGGAATATCATAGAGGAAGAATATGGCCTCTTTTCCTCCCTTGCCCCATGCTAAGTAGTATTTTGGAGATGTTATTGTCATTTATTAGGAGACATTGAGTATATGATTTAATGAATATATGATTTATTGTAGACATACAAACATGGCTCAAGTGTGCTAGACCTAGACCATTTAATATAGGATGTGATATCGATACATTTCTAGCACGGTTGGACCAAAAGGTGGATCGTAAATTGATCATGACTTTGATCCGGTTATTGTTGTGGGATGCACAAATTATCAATCTTTATTGTAAGGGGTCATCCGAGGTGAACCGCTCGACCCACAAAGTAGGTCACATCTGTCCGTTTTGCCAAAAAATGCACGCTTTCCGTTTAAAAACAAATTTTAAAAATATTTTTTTACTATTTTTAGTAATTTCTATTTTTGTAATATTTTTTATTCCTAGAGTTTTAGATTTTTTTTTTTTTAGATAACTTTTAACCATGTGATGTAGAACGGGTCGCGGACAATTTCATGGCCAAGATGGATCAAAAGAGGCACGGTTGGCGACAAAAGTGATCCGGACCATTGGACCTTAGATCGGGCATATCTCGCAATTCGGAATAAGTTATGTGACGTAAAATATATGAATTTGGGGTAGAACGAGATACTTTAGCCAACCAACCCAACTATGCTGGGTTGTACAGCCCGAATTTGTAAGAAACCCCTGATCGACGGTCGTTTCCTTGTTTTAATTTCGTTTTTACTATAAATAGTAAGTTTTAGTTTGCTTATAGCTCTTCATCCGTTGGGCTTTAGGAGTTGTGTCCAACATGAAAAGTGCTTAGGATAATTGGGAGAACAGTTTGGTGAAGCAAAATAGGACACTTACTATTTTTGTCCAAAAACCTGAACTAGTAGACATCACGACCATCTATAAATAGTAAGTTTACTATTTATAGTAAGTCGCGGATTCTAGTAGTTTTAGTTGTAGTTTGAGTCTGATTTCTTTCCTATTGCTTAGTTCCCTTATTTAAAGGGGTGTAAACTCATTTTTATTCATTCATTAATCAATTTTGAATTTATTAGAAATTCTTTCTATTTTCTGCTTTCTTTCCTCGTGGATTTGAGGAGTCTCTGTGAGGAGTTCAGAGAAGTTATGTGGATTCGAAATATTTATCATCTTGAGGAAGACGGTGCTCGACCTCACGTCCTTCCTTGCGTCAGTTTGGTATCAGAGCGAGGTTTTTCCTCGGGTAGATGGCTTCTAACGACAGGTCGGGCGACAATCCCATGGGCGGTATTCCAGGAAATTTACCTTTAACGGTGGCAGTTTTTTAAGTAACGCAGCAAGAGAATCAACAAGCCATGCAAGGGTTGCAGGCTTCCGTGCAAGGGCTGCAAGCTTCCATGGACCGCATAGCGAATCTTTTGGCGGAAACCCTACGGCAACTCTGTGTTCCTGGTGGTAATCCTCCACCGCCGATTGCGGAAACTCATAATCGCCCTGATCGCAAGATAATACCGACAGTGCATCCACGGGTCATTTGTAATGCCTTGAAAATCGGGGATCGAGTATAACTCAGCTCCCGAGTTCCAAAACATCACTTATGCAACATATTGAGAGATGGATGTATGTTGTCTGTATTAGTGCATAAAACATGATGTAGATTAAGCCAAAACAGCAAACATAATTCAGGGACAGTCTAAGGACGCAAGCGGAAGACTGGAATATATATATAAACCAACATAAGTCCCCAAGGTATGTTTGCTCTGCCAGGTCATAATTACAAGTCAAGTCTCAAAATACATATAACAAAATGTGATCAATCGCTACAATCATAGCCCAGAATCCCCGCCAACCACGACATGGCTCACATGAACCCGCCTGAGAACTGCATGAACGAGAAAGCCTCCTTGTCCTCATCGAACTCTAGCTCCGTCTCGCAGGCATCACCATCACCTACTGCTAAGTCAGAGTCTGGTTGGTGTTTAAGCACGTCCCAGAACGTGGGAGTGAGTGATCAACTCAGTGGAACTATACAGCAAAGGTTAATATGTTATCAATTCAATCAAGCAGTAATGATAAAGCAGTACAATCAAACATGTCCTAAATATTCTTATTAATGCAAGAATGGTATGAGGAAATGGTGCATGCCCTCACCACAATCTCTCTCTTGCGACATCATCTAACGATCGCTGCATGAATCGCTACCGCTGTGCTCTACACCAACGCCAATGGCACATGCAGTGCAATGTTATGAGCATGATTATCAAGTTCTTATTAGTCCTTTTCATACAGCCGGATTGGGAAGCTAAGGTACCTCTCTTATATCAATTTTCAAACAATGATCTGTTCTAGGTCGTCAGTCCTAGTAAATTTCATACGATATTACTGTTCTAGGTCGCTGTAAAGGGCTCGTCACTAATCAATACAGGCCTAGTATACCTTAGTTACTACAAAAGGCCTCGTCGCCTGTCTGCAGTATCAAGGCATGCTCGAGGTCACTACAGAGGACTCGTCACTAATCAATGTAGGCCGACAGCGCGAATATAGTGTCTCATACCACCATAATCGGCTCACGAGTATAGGATGCTCATTGGTCACTACGGGGAGGCTCATCGCCCCAGCGTAGGCCGACAGCTCGACCACGGTGTCCCATACCACCATGTCCGGCTCATGAGTCTTAGGGGATCGAAGTACCAAGGTTAACGGAATTTCACTGGTAAGTTTGGTACCCTATATTTAAACAGCAGCGACCAAATATAGTGAACATACATCGGTTAATCAGGTTATTTGACGAGCTCAACTAGGACAAGCGCACGTTGAGTTGATCGACATGAAATGCATAAACACTCCGTGTGGCTTAACCACCGTCGAACATCCCAAGTACGACTTGCATTCGTTGAACATATCCTACGTGGCGAAAACAACCTCAACCACCAGTTTAAGGACCGTTACCGATTACCTGGACTATAATATAGTCTCAATCACGTACAAGCTCAATAATAAGTAATTGATTCAGATTCTATAATTATATGAACATGTTATGAAATATAATTTAAATACAAATTTAGTACATGGAGGAAATCATACACATAGTTAACATGAATAAAATAGACTAAATAATTCATGGAGGAAATCATACACACAAGCAGGGTAATTGAGATTCATATCTCAACAACCTTATAAATCACACTTTATTGAATGCTATCTCATTCAGGCATTTATACAAATACTTAAACTACACTATTCAACATACATCATGTATGTCAACCACATTACATATTAGGGCAAATCCCTTCACTTAGGAGTTGTCGCATGTATATTAATCATATATCTACGACAAATAATCATGACAATCATAACATCAAATTCCTTACGCATACAAATATTTCCACATATACGTAAAATACCCTATTTATAATATATGTTATACATATGCGCAAATCAAAATGGATAGCGCATTTAACATATGTAATAGCGTCCATATCAAGAATAAATCATTATCTAACATTGAAAGTCTTGAAACCATAACCTAAACGTATATAGTCCACACCTTAAACCAGAAAATGCGAAACGAATATGATTTAGATGATAAGTCTTCGTCAACGGCAGATAAGCAACCTAAGGCATGAAATAGGTTAGCTACAACAACACTTAAACTATCCTAAGCTCTAAAACAGGTTAGAGTTTGATTGACTTACCCAAAAATGGATTTAGAATCACCGGAATAACGATTCAAATACGATGGATTGGTGCGTAGAAGAACTGGAAAGAATCCCAAGATGAAACACTAGGTTCTCACTTACTTTCTCTCTCTTATATTGGCTAGGGTTGAAAATTCGTATGAGACTTGAGAGAGAGGGTTTAAGGCCTTTATATAAGCCCAAAATCGATGGAAATAGCTGTAGGGTCAAGGTATACTTAGGTTATAACCAAATTGGGCTCTTTCTGATCCAACGAAATACTTCTGGAGGTCCTCTTATCAAATGCGGTTGGACTTAAGCTCACTAGTATAGGATCTTAAGGAAGTAAAGTTTTCAGTCCGATCGGATTTTCAGATCGACCGTGGTGGACCAGTTTTAGTTCAACGGTCACCGAAACTCGATCAGGGCCACGAGTACTTTGACATGTATGGGCTATCTTTCCTGATCCGATGGTGAATTTGGGTAAAAAACCAACGGTCAGAATGCTTATAAATGACGCGCAAGCGACACGACTCAGATTTCTTAAATTCATATTTAATTTCTTAAAAATCTTCACTTTCTCACACTCTTCACTCCGGACTCAAGGAAATGGTCTCAAGACATCGTTTGGGCTTAATTTTCAAGGTGATAGTAAAGTCCAACTAGGCGGTCATAATTGTCTAAGTTCATCGCATCAGACTTTCGACGTGCGGTCCAGATCCGATACGAAGTTTCCGAATGTTCTCGAGAGAAGCTGGGTTTAGAGTTAGATCCTATATTTCAGGATAATGTAGCGTTAACAATTCTATAGGTTTTGGGTCTTACAAAACGTATTTAAAGTGATTGGTGTTAAATTCACAAGTAATCTAGTTTAACGCTAGTTAATTCACGTTAAATTTCTAAAGGATTTGGTTATAAATGATTTCTGTGAAAGGTGATACTAGGGTCTATGTATGGATTTTTCCAAGACATTACATCATTTCTGAGGAAGGGGGCTCCAATGAGGAGGAAATCGACGACATAATTTTTCAACACCCCAGGCAAGTCGGCGATCGAGTAGATTGGACAGATCAGGAATTCAAGATGCGGGTTAATATTCCTAACTTCAATGGCCAACTACACATTGAAGATTTCCTCGATTGACTTTCTAAAGTTGAGCGATTTTTCGACTATATGAATATCCCTGAAGCAAAGAAGGTCAAACTTGTGGCCTACAAGTTAAAAGGAGGAGCTTCAGCCTGGTGGGAATAACTGTAACTCACACGAATCGGACAGATGAAAGCACCAATGCGCACATGGCAGCGGATGAAGCAACTACTACGTGCCCGATTCCTCCCTAGCGATTACGATCAGGTATTATTCCAACAATACCAAAATTGTCGACAGGGTAACCGGTCGGTGAGAGAATATGCAGAAGAATTTTATCGCCTGGCGGCGCGTAACGATTTAGTCAAGACTGAACCGCAACAAGTCGTCCGATTTAATGGTGGACTGCGTATGGCGATCCAGGATCGGGTCCAGATGCAGCCCGTCTGTACGATAAATGATGCGATCAAGTCGGCTACTCAGGCAGAAGAGCAACTTTAACGTTCTACCATACGACCCTATTTTACTGCAAGGATCATTACAGCGGGACCACCCCAGGGAGCTCCAAAGTCTAAGGGGAAGAAACTCGTAAGAGCACGCACTCAACCTCCTACGTATGAGAACCGAGATTAGGAAAGTGGACAAGCTAGACCCCAAAGGGGCATATCGACTGCTGTTGGTCCAAGTCGAATTCCGAACCCCTATACTTGACCCCGGTCTGACAACTATTATTGTTGTGGCCAACCAGGCCACCTATTAAATACTTATCCCCAGCAAAAGGTGAGGAACCTCACCATCAATGACAGTAATGCTGATAAAGCCGATGAAGATCCAGATGTTGAAGAACAAGAGCATTCCACCGAGGACGAGGCAGATGAATCAAGTTGGGTTCAGAAAGATCACGGCGAGTTACTTGTCGTGAGGCGGCTATTATATACGCTAAGAAAAGAAGTGCATCCGCTGAGGCATAACATCTTTCGCACTTGGTGTACAGTGAATCGAAAGGTTTGTGACGTGATTATTGATAGTGACAACAACGAGAATATCGTCTCCAAGGTCATGGTGGAGAAATTGTAATTGAAAACGGAGCGTCATCCCTCTCTATATATAATCGGTTGGATCAAAAAGGTCAGCGAAACAAAGGTAACTAAACGGTGCACCATATCCTTTTCAATTGGTAAACATTATAAGGATGAAGTAGTATACGATGTGATTGACATGAAAGCATGTCACATACTACTCGGTCGACCCTAACAATCTGATCGTGACGCCACTCATAAAGGGCGAGATAACATATATATCTTTGTCAAGGACGGCCGGAAGACCATATTGGCCCCTATGAATCCAGAGGGACCACCTGAAACTTCTAAAGTGGAGGGTCGTTTTCTCTTAACCATACGAGACTTCGTGCAAGAATCCAAAGAAACAGGACAGGCTTATGCATTAATTGTAAAAGGGGAAGAACTCGAGCCTACCATCATCCCTTAAAGACTAAGGCTCTTGCTACATGAACTTAAAAAAATCTGACCCAATGACCTTTCCGATGGGTTACCTCCTATGCGGGATATCTAACACCATATCGACTTTGTCCCCGGGTCTAGTCTATCCAATCGGCCTCATTATCGAATGAGTCCGAATGAGTGCGAGATTCTTCAAGGGCAAGTGGAAGAGTTGATCCGTAAGGGTCTTATTTGAGAAAGCATGAATGCATGTGTTGTACCAGCTCTGTTAACTCCAAAGAAAGAAGGGAGCTAGCGCATGTGTGTCGACAGCTGAGCCATCAACAAAATCACCATAAAATACAGGTTTCATATACCACGGTTGGACGATATGCTAGACATGTTAGAGGGTGCCAAAATATTCTCTAAATTGGATCTAAGGAGCGGCTACCATCAGATTCGAATACGGCTGGGTGATGAGTGGAAAACGGCCTTTAAGACCAAGGAAGGATTGTACCAATAGATGGTCATGCCCTTCGATCTTTCGAATGTGCCTAGCACATTCATGAGATTGATGAACCAAGTTCCGAAACCTTTCATTGGGCAGTTCGTTGTGATTTATTTCGATGATATTTTGATATACAGTCAAGACGAAACTACCCATATGGAGCACCTCAAGAAGGTCCTTCAGGTGCTTACTAAAAATAAATTGTATCTCTATTTAAAGAAATGCAGCTTCATGACTAATAGCCTATTGTTTCTGGGTTTGTCATAACATCCACGGGCATTCGGGTAGATGAGGAAAAGGTGAAGGCAACCAGAGAATGGCCGGTTCCCACAAATATTCATGAAGTGCGAAGTTTTTATGGAATAGTGACATTCTATCATCAGTTTGTGAGAAATTTCAGTACTATTGTATCACCAATCATAGATTGCATGAAGAAATGACAGTTTTAGTGGACTGACGAAGCCGACAGGAGCTTTGCCGAAATCAAGCGCATATAATCCATGACCCCGGTTCTCGTACTTTCCAATTTCAACAAGCTGTTTGAAGTCGAATGTGATGCCTCATATGTCGAAATTGGGGGAGTTTTGTCTCAAGAAGGTAGGTCGATAGCCTTCTACAGTGAGAAACTTAGCGATGCATGCAAGAAGTGGTCTACATACGAGATCGAGTTATACGCGGTGGTCCAGGCACTGCAGCATTGGCGATATTATTTGATTAAAAGAGAATTCATACTTTACACGGACCATCAAGCTCTCAAATTCATTGATAGTTAAGCTAACATTAATCGTGTGTATGCTAGATGGATCTCATTTTTGTAGAAATTAATGTTCGTGCTAAAACATAAATCAGGACAATAGAACAAGGTAGCCGATGTACTGAGTCACCGTGCGACTTTGCTAGTCACTATGAGCAATGAAGTTGTCGGGTTTGAGCGCCTTAAAGACATATATGCCGACAACGATGACTTCAAGGACGCGTGGGTTAGATGTCAAGAAGGTCACTCGGGCGACTTACATATGCAAGATAGGTTCCTTTTCAAGGGAAATCGATTGTGCATCCCCAACAATTCGCTAAGGGAACAGATAATCTAAGAGCTACATGGAGGTGGCCTCAGTGGACATCTTGGGCGAGACAAGACGCGAGCTCTTATGGAAGAACGGTACTATTGACCGTAATTGGTACGTGATGTGAGAAGGGCAGACCAACGTTGTTATATTTATCAGACCTCCAAGGGGCAATCTCATAATACGGGCCTCTATACCCCGTTGCCCGTGCCCGATTGTTCACTCCCCAAGTGCAGGGTTGTGATGTAGTAATAACTCGGTAAGACCGAGGTCGAATCCCAAGGGACTGAAACTTGTACGTTATCTAAAATTAAATAGACATTGAACTAGAAAAAGATGAATTCTAAATCAAGTATAAATTGAGGAATAATGATGAAATAATTTTCTAAACTTAAGATAAATCAGAGGAAGAGAAACTAGGGATTCAGAGGATCCACTTGTAGAGATCAGGGAGAACTTATGCTTGCATCAAAAATCATGGAAATTACTGAACTGCCGTTGATCTAGTTTTCAAAGAGATGAAAGGAAGATAAATTAGAATGGATTCCATCACCAAACCATGCCCACAGACTATGGCAAACAACAGAATTAGACTAATTACCAACCAATCATATGTATGAAGGTTAAGAAGGGTACCGTCATCCAACCATGCCCAGGAGACTATGGTGAACAACGGGACGTCCTAACGTCATAAACATAAAAGGGATAAGAAAATATTCAAAGCATTGCAGACCCATTGTAATTTCAGTCACAACAGACCATTAAAGACCAAAAATATTTTCATTAAAATCAAACTAAAACCAACTTCAATTCAAAAATTAAAATTAAATTAAAAGCATATAATCTCTCATCTCACTACAAGCTTCACCTCCTAGCCCTAGCTAGGAGGATTTAGCCTGCCATGGATGGGCTCAATCCAAATAAATAAAGAGAAAAAGAAAAGAAAAAGAAAAGGGAAAGAAAAAACCAAGCTCCTCTCTCTCTCCTCTGCCCACGTTGAAACCCAAGCTCGAGACCTCTGTTCTTCCTCCCAAGACCTTGAATGAATGCTTCCCACGTCCAAAAACCTCTTTTTATAGCTGCTGGAAGGCTAGAGTCAGTGACAGAGTTGTAGCAGGACATGGAGTGCAATTTTCACAGCCAAGTTCGGTACCATAAATCACGCCACTTTCCTCGCTCAAATTCCAAAGAAACACTGTCCCTTAGTACTTTCTTGGGTCCTCTACATGATAGACGGTTCAGATCTGCCATATGATCAAAGATGGTGGGCCAAAACTGTCCGGAAAAGTCAGTTTTCGCGGATGTGCGAAACCTTTCGCACCATTTCGCTGTTGTTGTCGGTGGGCCCCACAGAAGCATTTTCTGAAAAATTCACCCCGTCCATTGGATTCAGAACGAAATTTTAGTCAAGAATGGGTGGTTTTAAACGTCCATTGACGTGGCCCAGAGAAGAAATCACAGAAGAATCAGTTTTGAACGTTACCGAGCAGCCCTTTTGTGGCCTCTGTATCTCACACGTGTGCACGCATGGGTGAAAAGTGATAACATGGTTTTGTAGTTCTCGCGGCTGTCTACACGGTGGACGGTTCAGATCGAGCTTATGGAGCACGTGTGGGGCCCACAGATGATCGCAAAAACGGCCAGCAGCCGTGCGTCCGCTGCACCTTACGCAGAGAGGGAGAGAGACGGGTCAGCGCTTGCGCTGACCCGTTGGTTGGTCCGGTGCAGCTCGCGTGTGCGTGCACTGAATGCACGCACACCCTCATGTGGGGTCCACTGTGATGTTCACGAGAAATCTGTGCCGTCCATCCTGTTTCCAATCGTATTTAAACCGTAGAGACAAATTTTGAAGCATATCCAGATAGCATGTGGGCCCCAAATCATGATTTTACGGGCTAATATGTCAGTTGGGGCACTTTCCGAGATCTTCAATGGCTGAAATTTTATATGTACGGTTAATTTATGGTCCTCAGGCGACGTATGAAGTTTCGAGCCGAACGGATGGTGGGAACCTCGTGATCTTACATTCTGGACGTCCTTCAGGCCACTTGAGCTTCAATTTCTAACTTTTCTCGGATTTCTGACCGTGTATATTTGTCAATCTTGGTCCCCTGGAGTGTGTCCCTTGCCTGTGGCGTCAACAGAGTGTTAAATTCATACTTTTAGCAACTTTTTGCATTTCATGCTTTCAACTACACCCTGTATCACAAACACGGCAAAACGGGCCATTAAACGGCATTATGTACGTAAATTCAGGTAATAAATGGGGTCTAATATGCAGTATTTGACCCTCAACACAACTCCCAACCAGCATTTTGCTAGTCCCGAGCAAAATATGCGAAAAATAAATTGAGACTTATATGAAAATTTCTGTAAAGCCGAATGATTTTTGAGAAATAATCCAGTCATTAGAATTCTACGATTCATGAATATTGGGCATTATTTTCTCCTGAACTCAAGCGCACGGTAGACTTCATAATCAAGTGTAAAGTATCAATCCATCAATTAGAAAAATTTTAAACATTGAGATCCATGGATGTATAGTCTAATCTCGGCTTATCATCATTAAGAGATCCAATCGTCAATTTCATGAAATCATTGGTAACCGACAAGAAAATTCATGATAACTAAAACCTAATCCAAAACTTGCCTCATAGATTAGCTTATTAACTTTTGATTTTTCTATTCAAAGTAATGCCAAGGAAGGGTAATCAAATCCTCACCTATAAGGAGCAAACCTATGGTGAAGATCGTACACCTGACTCTTTTTAGATATCATTCATGGGGAATTAACTCCACACCTATAGGGAGCAAACCTATGGTGAAGATTAATTATCCAACCTTTCCAATTTTTATACCATGATGGCAAGATATTTCAGGCTGGTTCCTTTCGTGCTTAGTGATTACCAAATTAACCCTTCAATATCAGACTGAAGTCTTAATGTGCAAGCAAGACGTGTCCTGAAATCATGATTCAATCAATGTTACAACTTCTAATCATGGATTAATAATTCACTTAACTATGAAATCTAACAGATACGGAATCCAAGAGTCATAAATCCACCATTATGTACCTTGAAGATCTAAATTAGGGATATCTGTCAAAATCACTTCGAATTTGTAGAAATTTTCAGAAAATTTTTTTTAAAAAAAAAATTTCACAATTTTTGCTCAAGACCAAAAAAATACTGATTAGGAAACCTAATCTCCCACCCCCAACCTAAAATCTACATGGTCCTCAATGTAAAAGATATGAGCATGCAATGCACATGGGACAACGAAAGTAAATGAGAAGTGATGGGAAGATAGTACCTGAATAACGAATCAAGAGAGTTTCCAATAGATCACTGGGAGAGAGCAAGTTAGTATGAGAGAAAGAAAAACAAAAATAAAATCCTACCTATACCACTTTCGCAGGTGCTCTCGATTGCATTTAGCATATGCAACAAGCCTTTAAACCCCTAGGTTACCCCTAGTGGACGAGTTGTAGTCTCGTGAGGGTTTGCAGTAATGTTACCCACAAACATTGAATCGATCATGCCGCAAGGTTCTCCTTCCGGCCAATATCTTGATAAGTCTCTCAGTAAGCTCCTCAACAGGATCATCCAAAAGCCCTTTTTGCAATAGGCTTGGGCGCCCTGGAGTATGACTTTCCAGAAAGACTTAAGTACCTCATAAGAAATCTTCCATTGAATTGCTGGAGGTATCCGTAATATATACGATTCACCTAAGACAGAAGAAGTTTCAACGTTAGTATTACATGGTGAATCAAAGACTACAAGTAAATAAAGTTTAGAAAACTTCTTAAAAAGTAATGTAGTCTCAACATATTCCGAAGTTCCAAACTTCGATTTTAGATTCAGCTCCTCTTCCTTTACTAGTAGACGTTTAGGATCAGGGGAAGAGAGGGTTTCAGAATAAGGGTTCGTTTGGTCAATGATAACTACCGAGATGTTATCTCGCAAGGTATCCACTTTGTCTTTTAACATGAAATCGTTTGAAACCGCAAAGTGTGCCAAGCAATCCCACGAGTTGGGAAATTCAGATGAGTGTGACTTGTTTTTGTGGCTTGTGATGATCTGCGCAAAGAATCCCTCATCTTTGAAAGTGGATGGAGGTGCGCTCTCTTGCTCCAGTCCTGCACAGATAGATTGAAAATCAGTAAGTGAAGCATTGATGTGATCACTCTGTTCATTAAAATTACTCAATTGAGGCGCTGAATTCTCAATTGTTTGCAGCTCAGATGGTGGCCTCAACTGAGTGGTTTCAAATTCCAGAGTCGTAGCGGGCAACTCCTCCTCCCGAATCATATCATCATTCAATTCAAGGGAGTGGTCTAAACATGCCTCACAAGAGTTAGAAGAGTCGGTTGTTAGAGGTTCATTCTCCACATTTAAATCAGGCATGTCAGATGAGTGGAGTAGATCTTCCTGACCGATCACTTCGTGCACGTCTTGATCGTTGACCTGGACCAGATTTGAGATTGATTCAGGGAGAATTTGGGCTGCACATTCATGACCATCATCCCAATACGCATCATTGTCTAGTCCAGTGCAGTGCACATTCGGGATGAGATCACTTTTCTCACATTCTACACCTAACATGGGTTGAGGTTTGCATAAACTAACTTCTTCCTCATCATTGAAATCTTGTGTGTCATGTAAGGAAACTGTGTCATCATCAATGTATTTAAAAGACACCCATGTATCTTCACCATTCTTTCGGACAGTCATCGAGATTGACTTATCGAAAAATTGAACCACATGCTCATTAACGGAATCCAACTCCTCATTCCAAATTCCAGATTCTTTTAAAAGTGAGTGCGGATCACTTTCTTCGCATTGTATTTTTAGATTAGGTCGTGGCTGGGATGACCGAGCCTCCTCTATCCTATCAAGACGCGCATCGAGTCCTTTCATTGTTTCCATTACTTTTCTCATTTCCACAAGACAGGCTGAAAGATTACGCTGATATGAATCCTCTTGGATCGTTTGTGGATGGATTTCAAAGGTAGGGGATCCAAGAGAATAATCATCATAACATGTAGTTGGTTCATTTTTCCAATTTTGATGTTTCCACTGGTTATAGTCATACTGATCATAAGTGGGAGAATCTGCTGGTTGGTAATACTTATTATCACTCATGATACAATCACGCATTGTTTTATCGGATGAGTGATAATAATTCTCACAACCATAGTTATGATAACCCCAACACTCACGTACTGTTTTGTTAATCCCTGGGGTGTAATTGTTCTCCTGCATATAATCACGTAAGGACTTCTTAACCGGTGGATTTTCATATTTTGATCGGTTCTCGATGATTGTTTCAGAAAAGTTTTGAGACATAGGTTGATTTATATCATCATCATCCCAAAATAAGTTATTCTTCTCAGCATACTGACGTTGCCACTCGTGCATATGCATGATGAAACCCTTAATCTGAATTTAATCCTATGAAAAATAGAAGAGAAGATCCTATAGCAAAGTGGAAAGTAAGAGAGGAGAAGTTTAGAAAGAATGTACCAGACTAGATATTCCTATATTAAGATCCTGCCAAAAAAAATATAAAAAAAAATAATAATAAAAAAATAAAACAAGTTAGTTTCTAAAACAGTTAGTCTAAGATTAGAAAATTTTTAAAAACCCTAATAGAGAAAAAATAGAGAAATTAGAAAAAATATCACCAAATTAGAAGTTTCTATTTCAGAATCCTACAAAACAGGAAGAATATGTTAGTTTCTAGAAATTAGGAAAATAAAAATAAAAATCTACGGTTAAAATAATTCTAATCTTAACTAATCCCAAGACTAATTAGTTTCAGAAAAACGTAGCCGACAGTCCCCGGCAACGGCGCCAAAAACTTGTTCACTCCCCAAGTGCAGGGTTGTGATGTAGTAATAACTCGGTAAGACCGAGGTCGAATCCCAAGGGACTGAAACTTGTACGTTATCTAAAATTAAATAGACATTGAACTAGAAAAAGATGAATTCTAAATCAAGTATAAATTGAGGAATAATGATGGAATAATTTTCTAAACTTAAGATAAATCAGAGGAAGAGAAACTAGGGATTCAGAGGATCCACTTGTAGAGATCAGGGAGAACTTATGCTTGCATCAAAAATCATGGAAATTACTGAACTGCCGTTGATCTAGTTTTCAAAGAGATGAAAGGAAGATAAATTAGAATGGATTCCATCACCAAACCATGCCCACAGACTATGGCAAACAACAGAATTAGACTAATTACCAACCAATCATATGTATGAAGGTTAAGAAGGGTACCGTCATCCAACCATGCCCAGGAGACTATGGTGAACAACGGGACGTCCTAACGTCATAAACATAAAAGGGATAAGAAAATATTCAAAGCATTGCAGACCCATTGTAATTTCAGTCACAACAGACCATTAAAGACCAAAAATATTTCCATTAAAATCAAACTAAAACCAACTTCAATTCAAAAATTAAAATTAAATTAAAAGCATATAATCTCTCATCTCACTACAAGCTTCACCTCCTAGCCCTAGCTAGGAGGATTTAGCCTGCCATGGATGGGCTCAATCCAAATAAATAAAGAGAAAAAGAAAAGGAAAAGAAAAGGGAAAGAAAAAACCAAGCTCCTCTCTCTCTCCTCTGCCCACGTTGAAACCCAAGCTCGAGACCTCTGTTCTTCCTCCCAAGACCTTGAATGAATGCTCCCCACGTCCAAAAACCACTTTTTATAGCTGCTGGAAGGCTGGAGTCAGTGACAGAGTTGTAGCAGGACACGGAGTGCAATTTTCGCAGCCAAGTTCGGTACCATGAAACACGCCACTTTCCTCGCTCAAATTCCAAAGAAACACCGTCCCTTAGCACTTTCTTGGGTCCTCTACATGATAGACGGTTCAGATCTGCCATATGATCAAAGATGGTGGGCCAAAACTGTCCGGAAAAGTCAGTTTTCGCGGATGTGCGAAACCTTTCGCACCATTTCGCTGTTGTTGTCGGTGGGCCCCACAGAAGCATTTTCTGAAAAATCCACCCCGTCCATTGGATTCAGAACAAAATTTCAGTCAAGAATGGGTGGTTTTGAACGTCCATTGAAGTGGCCCAGAGAAGAAATCACAGAAGAATCAGTTTTGAACGTTACCGAGCAGCCCTTTTGTGGCCTCTGTATCTCACATGTGTGCACGCATGGGTGAAAAGTGATAACATGGTTTTGTAGTTCTCGCGGCTGTCTACACGGTGGACGGTTCAGATCGAGCTTATGGAGCACGTGTGGGGCCCACAGATGATCGCAAAAACGGCCAGCAGCCGTGCGTCCGCTGCACCTTACGCAGAGAGGGAGAGAGAGACGGGTCGGCGCTTGCGCTGACCCGTTGGTTGGTCCGGTGCAGCTCGCGTGTGCGTGCACTGAATGCACGCACACCCTCATGTGGGGTCCACTGTGATGTTCACGAGAAATCCGTGCCGTCCATCCTGTTTCCAATCGTATTTAAACCGTAGAGACAAATTTTGAAGCATATCCAGATAGCATGTGGGCCCCAAATCATGATTTTACGGGCTAATATGTCAGTTGGGGCACTTTCCGAGATCTTCAATGGCTGAAATTTTATATGTACGGTTAATTTATGGTCCTCAGGCGACGTATGAAGTTTCGAGCCGAACGGATGGTGGGAACCTCGTGATCTTACATTCTGGACGTCCTTCAGGCCACTTGAGCTTCAATTTCTAACTTTTCTCGGATTTCTGACCGTGTATATTTGTCAATCTTGGTCCCCTGGAGTGTGTCTCTTGCCTGTGGCGTCAACAGAGTGTTAAATTCATACTTTTAGCAACTTTTTGCATTTCATGCTTTCAACTACACCCTGTATCACAAACACGGCAAAACGGGCCATTAAACGGCATTATGTACGTAAATTCAGGTAATAAATGGGGTCTAATATGCAGTATTTGACCCTCAACACCGATGGCCCTTGAGAAGATTTATCTATGGACTTCGTGCTTGGTCTCCCACGAACACAATGCAGTATGGATTCGGTGTTCGTGGTAGTAGATCATTTCTCCAAGATGGCGCACTTTATTCTATGCAAGAAGACTCTCGATGCAACACACGTGGCGAATCTATTCTTCAGAGAAATTATGCGGCTACACGGGGTTTTCAAGACTATTACTTCTGACCGTGACACGAAGTTCATAAGCCACTTTTGGTGGACTTTATGGACTCAATTCGATACACGACTTCAGTTCAGCAGCGCCTACCACCCACAGACTGACTGTCAAACTGAGGTTGTGAATCGCACTTTAGGGAACCTTCTTCGATGTATTTTAGGAGAAAAATCGAAGCAGTGAGATTTGGCCTTGTCTCAAGCGAAGTTTGCATTCAACAACATGGTGAACCGCTCGACAGGAAAATCTCCGTTCCAGGTTATTTACGGACGAGTACCTCGCCACACACTAGACTTGGTCCCTCTGCCCAAGCTCCCAAGCATGAGCATTGCAACAGAACATATGGCAGACCGGATCATGGGTATTCATTCGGAGGTGCAGACCAAGCTACATGCCTCGAACGAAAAGTACAAGGAGCAAGCGGACAAGCATCGGCGGCAAAAGGTGTTCGAGGTGGGCGACCAGGTAATAGTCCACCCGCGAAAAGAAAGATTTGCGACCGGAACGTACAACAAGTTAAAGAAAAAAAGATTGGACGGATACCAATTATCCGAAAGATCAATGACAATGCTTATATTGTTGATCTTCCCGATGACATGGCGATCTCATGGACTTTCAATGTAATAGACTTGACCGAGTATCATGAACCAGTGAAGGAGGATAACTCGAGAACGAATTCTTTTCAAGTGGAGGGGATTGATGTAGAACGGGTCGCGGATAATTTCATGGCAAAGATGGATCAAAAGAGGCACGATCGGTGACAAAAGTGATCCGGACCATTGGACCTTAGATCGAGCGTATCTCGCAATCTGAAATGAGTTATCTGATGTAAAATATATGAATTTGGGGTAGAACGAGCTACTTTAGCCAACCAACCCTGCTTTTCCGGGTTGCACAGCCCGGATTTGAGAGAAACCCCCTGATCGACGGTCATTTTCCCGTTTTAATTTCGTTTTTACTATAAATAGTAAGTTTTAGTTTGCTTATAGCTCTTCATCCGTTGGGCTTTAGGAGTTGTGTCCAACATGAAAAGTGCTTAGGATAATTAGGAGAATGGTTTGGTGAAGCCAAATAGGACACTTACTATTTTTGGCCAAAAACCTTGCACACTAGTAGACATCACGACCGTCTATAAATAGTAAGTTTACTATTTATAGTAAGTCGCAGATTCTAGGAGTTTTAGTTGTAGTTTGAGTCTGATTTCTTTCCTAGTGCTTGGTTCCCTTATTTAAAGGGGTGTAAACTCGTTTTTATTCATTCATTAATCAATTTCGAATTTATTAGAAATTCTTTCTATTTTCTGCTTTCTTTCCTCGTGGATTCGAGGATTCTCTGTGAGGAGTCCAGAGAAGTTTTGTGGATTCGGAATATTTATCATCTTGAGGAAGACGGTGCTCGACCTCACGTCCTTCCCTGCGTCACCATGATAGGACTCTAATGAATGGACTAGGCCTTGACATGCATGTCGTGATATCTATCTTGGATCACTTCTATCTTCTCTCAATTACACATTTGTTTGGACATAAGCAACTTCAAGTAAGTACAAAGTGCAAATACAACTATAGTTGGTTGGTCCAGGTCGGATCGGATTAGGCCTAACCTGGTCAGATCCGAAATTCTAATAGGTTGACCCGAAATCGATCCGATCCAAAACCGAGTCTAAGTCACCTGACTCGGATAGATTCGTTACTTGATTTACTTGACCCGATCTGAGTCCGACTCGGTCAGGGAAACCGAGTCAGATCGGGTTGGGCACTATTCGGATCATTTGATATCGTGTGGTCCACTTCAGTCTTCAATGTATCTTAATTTTTTGTTTAACGCCTAAAATGATATGTCAAAATGGATGAACAGCTTAGATAACATATATACATGAAGGTGGGACCCACGTAACTATAAAAAATGTGTATCACATTTTCACTCATGTATTAATGTATTACGGTTGATGTGCATGCAGAGACTTTCTTTACACGATGAGTACGTTACTTGCTTTATTAAGTTTATCAAGTTATATGGGACTGATGGTGGGGTATGTGTTATATCCAAACTGTCCATTCATTTGATGAGCTCGTCTTAAGGCTTGAGTCTAAAATTAAGATAGATCTAACTATCATGTGGACCACATAAATTGTTCAACGGTGAAAATCATTCTCTGATGCTATTTATGATGTGGTCCACATGATCGTTGGATATTATTCATTTTTTGAATAATGCTCTATAATGGTCTCTAAAAATGTATGAACAGTGTAGATATAATAAATACATCATTGTGGGGCCCATGTAACTTTGATATACTTTGAACCGTTCGAACAACTAGGAGCTCGAGGAGCGTCAGTGCTCATCGTGGCACGACACGTAACTATAGCTAGCGTCTACACACAGCTAGCGCCCAGCTAGCTACATAGCTGTGTGCGGTACACCGACAAATTTATTTGCTATTGGACACAACAAACTCTGTTGGGGCCCACCTTGAATGTGTGTGATTTATCCACACCGTCCATTCGGTTTTACAAATTATTTTAGTGGTTGAACTCAAAATTGTTGCATATCCAAAGCTTAAGTGGACCATACCATAGGAAAAAGTAGAAGAATTAATAAAAACTACTCCGGATCGAGTTGGATCGGATCTATCCGAATCCAATCAGATCGGGTTTTTAGGTCGGGTCGCATCGGACCAAGGCCAATCTGAACCTGACCCGAAAAACTATCGGATCTGAACAATCAGAATCGATCAGGCCCGATCAGACTGTTAGTTCTGTTCGGAACGGTACTGAGTTAGGTCTGGTCGGGTCAGATCTACTGGATCAGGCCCAAGTTGCCCACCTCTAAATACAACACACCTACCAACATAACACGTATGGGTGTGTGATCTAGGAGGTCCATTCGTCATGTTGCAACACATACACATTGAATGTGAATTTTTATTATTGATTTTAAAACCATATCTCTGCTCCTGTTGGCCCAACAGATAAGTGGACGAGTTGAATTTTTGGGCCAAGGTACATTCAACATGGGCCAAAGACTACGTGCGTCGAAGATCCCAATAACCTCTGTGGGGTCCACCTAGATATGCGTGCGACATCCTCCCCGTTCGTTCATTTTTTTCAGCTCATGTTACAACAAGATCCAAAGTCAGGTGAATCCAAAACTCAAGTGGGCCATTACCACAGGGTGCAGCGAGGGTGGAAATGCCCACAATTGAAACCTTCCTGGCCCCACCGTGATGTTTACATACAATCCAACCCGTTCATAAGATTATTTGCAGCAGGAAGCGAAAACACAAATATCAGTCTGATCCAAAACTTTGGTTGGCCCAAAAAAATCTCAACGGTGGGCGCCACATCCCCACTGGGAACGGATTGGCTAGTCCCCCTGCCACCAGCCAATGGTTGGTGGTCAGCTCTCTGTGGACCCAACTATGAAGTATGTGTTTCATCCATGCCGTCCATCTATTTTTTCAGATCATTTTATGGTATGAGACCAAAATTTAGATTTATCTGAATCTCAAGTGGACTACATTAAAGGAAACAGTGTTGAATGAGCGTTGACCATTAAAAACCTTTTGGGGGCATAAAAGTTTTTGATCAAGCTGATTTTTGTTTTTTCCCTTCATCTGGGCCTGTATGATCTAATCAACAGATTGGAAGTCAAATAATAAGTACAGTGGGCCTTAGGAGGATTTTAATGATGGATATCCAATTACTATTGTTTTCCTGTGGTGTGGTCCACCTGAGATATACATCCATCTCATTTTTAAGATAAATCTATAAAATGACATGTAAAACTGAATGAACGGAATGGATGAAATATATAAAGTATGGTGGAGCCCACACAGCACCGACCACTAGCCACCGGCTGGTGGCAGGGGGAGTAGCCAATCCGTTTCCATCCCCACTTGTTTCCTGTTGTGTGGCCCACTGAATTATGGATCTGCTTGACTTTTGAACTCGCGTCCTAACATAATTGAAAGTCACGCAGACGGTGGGCTCCACAGATTTTTGAAATTCGGGTCCCAGATATTCCATGACTGTAACGCGGATTAGCTACTGACAGGTTAGGCAGAGAGACTAGCTACTGAGTGACGTCACCTAGTTCTGTGGGTCCCACTATGATGAATGTTTTGTATCCACACCGTACATCCATCTGGAGAGATCATTTTAGGACATGAGACAAATAATGAATCAGATCCAAAGCTCGATTGGATCCCACCACAAAAAACAGTGGTATGTCACGCCCACAATTAAAAACTTCTAAGGACCACGAAAGTTTTCGATCAAGATGATATTTGTTTTTTCCCTTCATTAATGTATTTCTTAACTTATGGACGGGTTGGATCTCAAATAAACATCACGGTAGACGTTAGGAGGATTTCAACGGCGGACGTCACTCTTCCCACTGTTTTCTGTGGTGTGGTCCAGTCTAGCTCTATATCTGCCTCATTCCTCTAATCATGCCATAAAATGATCTCTCCAAATGGATGGATAGTGTGGATATAACACGTACATCATGGTGGGCCCCAAAGAATTTGGTGACGTCACTTCAGTAGCGTGTCTCGCTACTCAACCTGTCAGTAGCTAATCCGCGTCATCCATGACGGTGCACCGAGGTGCATGTGCGCAGATGCATGCATATTGATTTCCTTAGAAAGGGGAGGAGAATTCATGCATGAAATCACGCACACATGCATGTGTAAACGTGATGAATGCATGTGGCCGGGTTTTGTCACTTTCAACATCAAATCTTCAAAGAGAGGAAAAATAAAAAGTTGACACTCCAGCAGGGAATGGCTATTACAGAGGATACATAGCTGCTTCACAATGAGATTAGACAAAAAAATTGGCTCAATCCAGACCATCCAAAACATGGGCCACACTTTGGATAGAGCATAAAATCAGATTGATTGGACAATCCTAACAACTTCTTCAGTTTTTTGTTGAATTGAGCCAATTGACTGCTTCTCATGTTAGCCATCCGGCCAAATGGTGACGACCAATCAGATGGTTAGGATCATACTTCAGAGCACCCATCCAGAATGGGCACTGATATGGACTGTCTAGATTGAGGTACATATAGGCCAAATGTCCGGCAGCTTACTGCATGAACATGGACCTTCATACTCTGCCAGCTGATGGTACATGTACCTGTCTTTCAAATATAACGGCCACTTCAAAGCGTTCATTTTCTAGTGTATTTGACAAAAATGCATACGCCACGTGCCGAGGTGTATCATGTTGCCCTAAAAACTGTTTTTCCTTACTATTATTTATTTTTTCTTTTTTGATATTTACACCCATCTGATTGATTTGTTCACCCAAAATGATAAATGGGTGTAGGCAAAACAGCAAGAGTGGGCCCGGATCAAGCAATTTGACTTATCTCATGGGCTGGGGTAGGTTTGAATGTATCTGGCATTGAATGATTTTGGTTTTAAGGGTGGAAATTGGCCATAATATCTAAGGGCGGTAATTGGTCGGGTCGGTTTGCTGGTCCACTGGCCTGGTCAGCTTTTGAGCCAAATCAGGGACAAGCTAAATGAGTAGTGGGTTGGGCTTATGTTGATAAAAATGACCCATTTTCAATAAATGGGTCAGGCTTGATTTAAACCTTACCAACCTGGTCCACATGTATACGTTAGCAATGGGCTAGACCAGAAAACCTACCTGGACCAAAACCGGTTAACATGTATGTTGGTATATATTCATAAATTAAACGGATTGGGCATTCCTTAACCTCATAGTCTACTTTAAATCCAATTATGATTTTGTTAAGTTGTTTTTTTTTCTTTTTTTTTTTAGTGGAATTTCACCACCTATGGGTACTCGAACCCTTGATCAGGAGTTGAAACTCAGAGTCTACCACCCACGCAAGAGTAAGAACCCTTGTTAAGTTGGTTGAACCTGACATACTACAAAATCAAAAAGCAATCTAGGATCAAAAAGAAATTAGACCTTAAGTTCAATCCAAAGCAATCGCATGGCCTATTATAGCTTTTCAATGGTTTTAATTTTATGATGGATTATTTGTTCAATGCATATAATATATGATTAGAAAGTTATCCATAAGGTCTACATTTTCGCCGATGCCTATGACAATTGGCACGGATGGGGTGTGAGTGCCTGGGTTGAGTACCCATTGTGGTGAAAAACCACTCACGCCTCAGTGGCAGATTAGCTCACAAGAGCTTCAACATGAGGTCATGGGTTCGAGCACCCATTGCTGTAATAAATTACTGTGGTGTGGGTGTGTGTTATAAAATTAATATTATTATTTTTAAAGTCTAAATGATTTCATAAACAAGGTCATTTTAGAGGTTAACTATAAGTTTAGATTTAAAATTTTTACTATCTTTATTAAGTTTTAAGTTTTACTATTCTCTTAATGTTTTAGAATTTGAAGATATATAGAGTTATTATTTAAATAAAAAGAAATAGTTTAAGTTTAGAAATGGTTAACTATTAAAAAAAAAAATTACTATTTTAGAAAAGTTGTTACGAATTTAAGGTTTAAACTCTTTTTCACATCACCCATATGGACCACCACTAGATCCAGCCCCCTCTTATTTTAGTTGTTGTCTGAAATTTGCAGAAATTGGTTGCTCGCTGGACCCATCATCTGAAATTGATCTCAACCATATATTTTTTTCATGCCATTGTTTGATGGTTTGGATCACCCAATAGTATCATTTTATCAAGTCAGCCTACAAAGAGTAGTTTGGACCTGATGGATGGTGGTGATGTGGCTACCAACAAGTCAAAATGCAACTATGTGCATGGAAGGCTACCATATGGTTGGCCCAGTAGGCTTGACTTGAGTCCCAAGCCCAACAAGTATGGAACATGCCTAATGGGCTTTTGGCGTGGCTTAATCCTTCGAGAGTCCTGAAGATTGATGTCATTTTGCTTACGGTAGATGTGAAGGCACCCACCCTGACAGATAAATACACCCATCATTTCAACTTTTGGTAAGACAACACTGGAGCATTTGATATTTTGTTGCAGCCTATGTATAAAAATGGGTGTATTTGTCACTAGGGTAGGTGTAGATTGAAGATATTTGCTTTCTGTTTAGTGGGACCTACAGTGATGTATGTGTCTTATATCCAGGCCGTCCATCCTTTTTTTCAGATCATTTAAGTATAAGCTCAAAAACGCAGCAGATCCAAATTCAGGTGGACCACACCACAAGAAACAGTGGTGATTGAGCATTTAAAACTATTCAAGGGACACAAAAGTTTTGGATCAAGCTGATATTTGTGTAGTTCTTTCGTTCAGGTCTTTGTGACCTTATCAATAGGTTGGATGGCAAATAAAAATTCTGGTGGGTCCCAACAAAATTTTAATGGTAGGCATTTAATCACCACTATTTCCTGTGGTGTGGTCTATTTTTGGGGTCTTACCCTAAAATGATTATGCCGACTGGATGGACGGCATAGATATAAGACACATATATCACGGTAGGCCCCACAGTCAAGGATCCACCGAAGCCACGCCCAACTCGTGTTTGCCAAAGTAGTGATTTTTGGGCAAGTCCTTGTATATCGGGATGTGAATAGTGTGCATCTGACGCAGCTGTACGTTCAAAAGGCCCATGGTTCAGTAATCTAGTTCGTTTATCTGATGGGCCCTACCTTGGACGGGGGAATTTCCAGAAACCTCCTTAATCAGATGTTCTTGACCCTTGGATCAGTGGCATGGAAATAAACGGTTAAAAGAAAACTACAACAGTGGTCCAGTAAAGTAGGCCAGAGAATAGATGAGTTGGATCTTCTAATCTGAGAGTGTTTTGGTCAATTCCCTGTTGTTATAGGTGTCTTAATGTCAAAGATTGTAATCTCCGACTCATTGAAAGATGACTCGGATGAGTGGCCCATATGATCGTACGATGTACATGAGCTCGAGACCTTTCAAAAGCCAAAGATGTACTACGCACGTTCAATAATCTACCTAACTACTACAAAAGTAAAGATGTCTCATCACTTTTCTAATTCTATTATTAAAATTTCTACTTGAAATGGAAGTGTGAGAAGTTGTTTGGTCTCGTCGAATTTTACTCTATTCCCATCATTGAAATTTAAACATCTAAATAAATTGAAAAGAAATTATATAAAAAGAAAAATGGTGTGAAACCTATCTAATAGTGATTGCTCACAAGTGAGCCCCATTGTATTATGCCCAACAATTATAAGCTTTCATTTGAAAAATGAACACACATCAACTACTACAAAAGTAAAGATGTCTCATTACTTCTCTAATTCTATTATTAAAATTTTTACTCAAATGGAAGTGTGAGGAGTTGTTTGGTCTCATCCAACTTCACTCTATTTCAATTTTATTAGAATTTAAACATCTAAATAAATTGAAAAGAAAATATATAAAGGAAAAATTGTGTGAAACCCATCTAATAATGATTGCTCACAAGTGGGCCCCATGGTATTATGCCCAGCAATTGTAGGCTTTCATTTGGAAAATGGACACACATCAACTACTACAAAAGTAAAGATGTCTCATCACTTCTCTAATTCTATTATTAAATTTTCTACTCAAATGGAAGTGTGAGGAGTTGTTTCCTCTCATCCAATTTCACTCTATTCCAATCTCATTGGAATTTAAGCATCTAAATAAATTGAAAAGAAAATATATAAAGGGAAAATCGTGTGAAATCCATCCAATACTAATTGCTCACAAGTGGGCCCCATGCTATTATGCCCAGCAATTATAGGCTTTCAATGGACACATATTAACTTGGAAGTAAGGCTTCCCACAAAATTCAAATTTGCTAACTTGACCCAAAGAAATCCCCTAGCCTATTAACAAATTAGGTCGACTTTCCATGGTGGGTTTGGGAGCAGGTTGAAAATTACTCCAAATAGGTTGGAATCAAGTAGACACAACTAAAATTGGTTGGGTAAAATTAAGTTTAGTAGTAATAGTAATATAATATATTAATTAATCCGACATGGCAGAATCTTTGCTCATGTGTCAGTGGTAGACTCACAGGAGTGTTTCAACACGAGATCAATAGTTTAAGAATCCATTGTAGTCTAACTTGATGGACAGTTAGGATGGAAAGAAATAAGCAACTCATGCCTTCTATGCCCAATTTTCTCTATTATTGATTGTATTTTGATTATTTTTCATTTTAATCTCTCAATTCGAGATTTAATTAAGGAATTTGATTCAACATCTCTTCTATAAATTCCATCGTTTTCCAATACATAACATACAAAAAACAAAAAATTAGAGAAAATAATTGATTACCTTTTTGTATATTGTATATTAAAATAGAAAGACATTTATAGAAGATGGGTTGAACCAAATCCCCCAATTAAATTCTTAATTGGAAGATTAAAATGAAAAATCATCAAAAAAATTTTATTTTATTTTTTAAAGGAAGAATAGGCAAGGTAGGCAATACAAGTAATAAAAAGGGAAATTAAGCAAAGTGGGAAATGATGAGTAATGAGATATGTAATTTACATTGACTTGTTATGGGATTATGTATAATATGTTGTTGCCAACCTTCTAACAAGCTTTACGTCATGACATATTAATTAGGTTTATTATCTCTAAAAAAACATCGCAAAATTCAATTATTTTAAGAGATGAGTTTGAAGTCTAAACTTATTATTTTTTAATAATTATTTATTATTTTCAAGGCTTAAAAACTTTCTTTTAATCGCCAAAGTCTTCCTTTAACCTAAATAATTATTGTTCAAGGGCTATTTTGATTTTCTAAATTCAATTATAATTCTAGGTAAATAGGTAATAAATATTTTCAATTGTAATTACAGCCGACTTCCCAAGTTAGGGGCGCACATCAAACCAGTAGAACCACGTAATTGGACCAGAACCGTTGGATTGGCTAGTTTGGTCCGATTCTAGGGTGCTAACGGTGCATAGGTAATAAATATTTTCAATTTTGATTTTCTTTTAATCGCCCTCTCTCTCTCTCTCTCTCTCTCTCTCTCTCTCAACGATTCTTTATCTCCCTGTCTAAGGCATGTCATTTCTTTTTCTAGGGTTTTCGAATTTCTTCCCCTTTTTCAATTTATATTTGCCTTCTTCTTTTTATTTATTTATTTATTTATTTACACACACAGAGAGACCATCACACACTCATGTTGTAGTGGGATTTCACCACCTATGGGTACTTGAACCCTTAACCAGGTATTGAAACTCCTGGGAGTCTACCACTAGAGTAAGAGCAAGGATCCATTTGTATCTGCCTTATTTTTAGATGTATGTTCGAATTTGGATCTACCTTATTTTTATGTAGATGGAGTCCTGTTTGTTGTTTGAATTTTTCTACTTATTAAAAAGAGAGAAATAAAGAATATGAAGATATAGAAGTGCATCACATGGCAGATTCCTAAACATCTGAAAAATTGAAACAACCTGATTTTTAGGTTAGAATTGTGGAACTAAACTGTTTTTCACGATCCAGTTCCTGTTTAGTTCTAAGATACTAATGGTCCGGATCCAATTCCCAAAATCATAGAATCATTAGAAACGGTTCAATTCTAATTTCACCCTAGAACTGGATCAAACCAACCCCTGTGCACCCCTATCCGAAGGTGCCTTTGACCGCCATTGTCGTTGAAAACATTTCATCACACAATTTGAGGAGGAAAGTTTTAAAATTATGGGGCCCACCGTGATGTTTACATTATATCCACACCGTTCATCCCTTCCACTTGATCGTTTTAAGGAATGAGCTGAAAATTTAGCTAAATAAAAAGCTCAAGTGGACCACACCATATAGAAAACAATGAGAAGTAAATGCTTATTGTTGAAAACTTCTAGTGGGCTGTAGATGATTTGGATCAAGTTGATATTTTTAATTTCCCTTTATCCATGACATTATGAACAGGTGGGATGAAAAATAAGTAACACTATAGGCTTTAGTGAAGAAACAACTTTGAGCATCTTTATATGACTACCACTATTCCCTGAGGTGTGGTCCACTTGAGATTTAACTTTGCCTCATTTTTTGGTTAGTTCCCTAAAATGTATTAATAAAATAAATGGATGGTATGGATAAGTCACATACATCATGGTGGGGCTCACAAATTTAAATGAATACCAACAAGGTTTTTTTAAAACCAATTTTCAAAGCAAAAATTCTTACAAGTTTCCATCTCAATCAAGCCCCATAAAAAATAATAATAATAATAATAATATTTTAAAAAAATAAGAAGAAGAAGAAGTAATTATTACTCATTTACTTTTATTTACCATGATAAATAAAAAATCAAACAAACCTTAGAATTTTTTATTAAACTAAATGTCTTTTATCATTTTAAATAAATTTTACTATTTCGATAAAAAAATAAAAAATAAAAACTCTATTTTGAGTAAAGTTAAAATTTAGAGAATCTTTCTGTATTTAAGTCCATCATAAACAATGCATTGATTGACAAATAGCAGTTATTTATTGTTGTCTTTGGAGATTTTCTTTCAATGGGGACTTAGTACTGTTGTGAGAATAATAACAGCTATTTACTATCATTTTCTCACATTGTGGATTAAAATACTGTTGTAAGAAAGAAGCAGGTAATCACCTCTTTAACCATGGATCTGCTAATTTAATTCTGGAAAATGAGACTCAAGAACCACAGTGCCAGTAATAAATATCCAGACCTGATCAACCTAGACCCAAGAAACCCACATGGATCGAGACCCATTGACAGAAGCATGGTAGTAACCCTGGCCCACAGATTTCTAAACAGCAATAAAGATGGCAAAATGGTCAAAGTTATAAAGCGTGGAAGATCAATCACCCACTGGATGGACATTTATTATGCAAATAATTCTTTGGTTATTCGCTAGGGGCCACAGGCATACTTCTAAGGCAATCAGAACCGCACAGCATGTGGGCCACTATATAAAGGGTGATCAGCCAATCTTTTTGACATAGCTCTCAATGAGGGATATAACACCATTCAGATTAGGACTAGAGATGAGTATGGGATAACTCGACTCGCCTAACTCAACTCATCCGACTCATTTAGACCCGACTCAACCCAAATCAAATGGGTGAATTAGTCCGAACCGAGTAGGCGTTGCCCAATCTGAATTCAAACCGAGTTGAGTTTTAGTCACCTAGTAATTTGACCTGAAACTCGATCTACTTAGACTCAACTTGAATTCGGATATATATATATATATATATATATATATATATATATATATATATATAAATTCTAATTTCTAAATATCTTTGACCTTATCTGATCCTGATCTGATTCCAAACTCTCTCTGTCTCTGTCTCTCTCATCATTTAATTCAAATCGATGCCAACTTGAGCTGACTTGGTACTTTTGACCAAGTCAGACTTTATTTGGATTGGTCCATGCTAGACCTGGACTCAGATCGGTTCTAGCATGCTGGACTCGATCCGAGTTGAGTTGAGCTTGAGTCAGGCATATTTCAAAATCAAATCGAGTCAAGTAAACCCTAATATGGTCCGACTTGACTTGATGCCTAGCTCTAATTAGGACTATTAAATGGTTGACAACTTTCTGACTATGATCCGTGCAAATGGGGATTCAGATTGGCTAGTGACTGGTGATGAGTGCTCTGTAGGCCCACCAATGATGTTTGTGTTTCATCCATGACTTGCATCTATTTATTTCTTCATACTATGTTTTGGGAAGAGATAAAAAATGAGGTAGATCCATATCAAAAGGGGATCACATTATAAAAAACAATTGATTGAATGAGGCAACAAAAGCTTTAGATGAACGAGCATCCAGTCTTCAAAGCAGCCCCCCTCAGTCACACGCGACCACATATGTCAAAAGATTCCATTGACCAAAAATCAGGCCAGATCTATCAGGTGGGACCCACGTTATGAATGGCTTGGTACTCCTTGCACCAACATGTGAGACGCTTACACAGAGAATATTTTTTATATATAGATATTGGATGTAAATTGCATTCGGACACTTAGACAGTCCAATCAACCGATCAAAGCTGTCCATTAGATCCGTCCCACGTTTCATAGTCATATAAAAATCACACAAAATAAATAATCTAACCATCAGATTAAGTGCCAATAAAACTGACGGTTAAGATCACCTACGGAGAAATAGTACTAATCAGCAATTGGAGCCATTTAATTGATGAGGCCGTCATGGATTGCTTATAATTCTAAAGAATCTGATCTGAGTATCCTAGCCATCCCATATACGGATTGCATAAATGGATGGATATAAAAAGAAGGCCACCTTATGGAAGGATGAGATGGTCCGATCAGTGAGATTTTCTTCCTGTAGGCCCATCATGTAATGTATGCTAGACGTAATCTATGGTATGGATGAAGTGGACCATCGAAGTATCTTGCTGTAATCAGGAGCACTGTAACTTATAGTGCTCCCAGAGCACTTGACCATTTCTTAACGTTGAATATTAAGAATTTTGAAATAAATAAATGAGAGAAAATTGAAAACTAAAGGGCCCACGCGTTCTAGGTACGTTCCTCAGGGGACGCGACTGTTTCAAGGAGAATTATTCAAAAGAAAAGGGTCCCACGAGTAATCCAGGATTACACGGCTCCCCTCTAGTCTAAAGATCTTTGGGCCCACCATGATGTTTCTATTATATCCACTCCGTCCATCCATTTCATCATATAATTTTAGGTCATGAGTTCAAATTCGAGGGAGATCCAAAGCTCAATTGGGGCACACAGGTGAGCATTCAACATCCACCGTTGAAAATTTAGCGCAAGTCATGGAAGTTTTGGATCAGTATTTGTGTTTTCATTTCATCAAGATGGGATTCAGCTTATGACCCGTTTGGATGGCATCTAAACATCAGGTGGGGGTAGGAAGGTTTCAACGGTGGGTATCTCTATACCAGGCTCTAGTCTTAGAATGATACGAGGGAATGGATGGATGGAGCAGATATAACACAAAATTGATGGTGGGCCATAGAACTTTCAGTTGCATGGGACGCGGATTAGCTACTGACAGGTTGAGCAGGGAGACTCCCTACTGAAGTGACGTCACCAACTTATGTGGGCCCCACCATGATGTATGTTTTGTATCCACACCGTCCATCCATTTTGGAGAAATCATATTAGGGCATGATACAAAGAGTAAGGCAGATCAAAAATGAGAGTGGACCTCACCACAAAAATTAGTATAGAGAGTGACACCCACCGTTGAAACCAACCTTATGAAGGCCTACCATGATGTTTATTTGAGATCCAACCTTTCTTGTGTTAAAACAGACATGTAAGAAGATAAAACACACACACACACACACATATATATATATATATATATATATATATATATATATATATATATACACACACATTGACCGAAAACTTTTGAACTTTTTAATGGTGACCGACACTCACCCTACTGTTTTATATGGTAGGGTCTAGATATGAATCATTTTTCGGATCATATGTCTATATGATATCCCAACATGTACTGAGAGCGAAGTTGGTGACGTCACTTCAGTAGTGAGTCTCGATGTAGGTATCCAATCGTCGCCCTTGTGCCCGGACGCGGATTAGCAACCGACAGGCTGAGTAGTCAGATTGACCACTGAAGTGACGTCACCCAGTTCGGTGAGCCCTGCCATGACGTATGTGTTGTATACACACCGTTCATCTTGTTGGAGATATCATTTTAGGAGATGATAAAAAAAAAATGAGGTAGTTTTGAAGCTCGAGTGGACCCACCGTAGAAAAAAGTAGAGATTGAATGCCTGCCATTAAAAACTTCGTAAGGATCATGAAAGTTTTTGATCAAGCTGATACTTAGTTTCTTCCCTTCGTCCATATTTGTGTTAACTTATTACCAGGTTGGATTTCAAATAAACATCAGGATGGCCTTATAAAGGTTCCAAAGGCGGGCGTCACTGTCTCCACTGTTTTCTATGGTGGCATCCACTCAAGCTTTGGATCTACTTCATTATTTGGATCATGCCTTAAAATGATCTCTTCAAAATGATGTACGGTGTGGATAGAACACATATATCATAGTAGGGCCCATAAAAATTGGTAACGTCAGTTCAGCTGCAAATCTAGCTACTCACCGCCTCATATCGCCCGTGATATCTAACGCTGATTACATCAAGACGAGACCAAAAGATATTTATTTCCTTTGTGCAAGTTGAATCAATGCACCTTTAATATCTATTTTTGATTGATGGGCCCTACATAAACTGACGGTTCTAATTAAGAGATTGAGAGGAGGTCCCATGTCCAACCGGTTGGACCATAAGTTGTAGTCCAATCAGCATATCAAGTGCTGTGTGACATCAACCCTTATGATAAGTTGGCCCCAAGATAAGAATGGCTGTCGCAGGGAAAGGACGTGAGGTCAAGCACCATTTTCCTCAAGATGATAATTATTTCGAATTTACGGAACTTCTCTTTACTCCTTATAAAGACTTTTCGAATTCACGAGAAAAGAAAGTAAAAAATAAAAAAAAATTCTAATAAATTCAAAATTAATTAATGAATATATAAAATCGAGTTCATAGCCCTAATAAGGGTACCAAGCAATAAAAAAAAAATCAAAATTAAATTACAACTAAAACTCTTAGAATCCGCAACTTACTATAAATAGTAAACTTACTATTTATAGATGGTCGTGATATCAACTAGTGCGCAAGATTTTTGGCCAAAAATAATAAGTGTCTTATTTGGCTTCACCAGATCGTTCTCCTAATTATCCTACCCTACGTACTTTTCATGTTAGAGACAACTCTTAAAACCCAATGGATGAAGAGTTATAATAAAACTAAAACTTACTATTTATAGTAAAAACAAAATAAAACAGGAAATTGACCGTCGATCAGGGAGTTTCTCACAAATTCGGGCTGTACAACCCGGCATAGTAGGGTTGGTTGGCTAAAGTAGCTCGTTCTACCCGAAAATCATATATTTTACGTCAAATAACTAATTTCAAATTGCGAGATACGCCCGATCTAAGATCTGATAATCCGAATCACTTCTGTCATCGACCGGACCTTTTTTGATCCATCTTGGCCATGAAACTATCCACGACCTACTCTACATCAATTGCCTAATGCAAAAATTTAGCCTATCTACTCATCAAGTGGGCCCCACCATATAAAAGAATCCCAGCCATTAATAAATAGCAAAAACACAAAGTGATTGTTGCTGAACTTTTCAAGAGCCCATCTTCACAATGGGGCCAGCCTATTGGATGGTTTAGACAATACATCCATGAAAGGTTAAAAGTCATCACACCTAGGTCCAAACCTCAACTGGCAGACTGAGTGGAGATACCTCGTTTCAACACTTAGGTCTTGGTACTGACGGCTAGCGGGGTGGCTAACATGGAGTGCGTGTACTGACATAGGTGTATACTATCGAGCAAACCCAGGGATGATATTATGAGATCAGCATCATGGAACTCACGAGGTCAGCTCTAAAAGCTCCATCACGATCTTTGTCAAAGATGACACCATGCATTTGGTGGGTCTCTCTAGGTTACCTGATATCTCAAATTTTGGCCATATTTGTGAGAACTTTTTGATAACTCGTTACACTTATTGTGAGCCTAAAATCTGAATGATTCATGTGATGCATTTCTCAGTGGAACCACCCAACTTTTGTCTGATTCAAAACTTTGATGGCCATGGAAAAGAAAATAATTTCCTCCCTTGATTTGCATCTCTCTTTGCCATAGCCTCCCAGAGTTTTGGATCTGAAGAAAATTGGTCCCAGGAAGTTTCATGGGTGCCACATGTTTGGATTTTGGGCCCATGACACTTGTGTAAAGGTGTGCATGCCTACATACACATATATACAAAGGAATGATCACATGCTCACCTTAAAACCCCACCAGCCTAATTTTCATCCTAATTCAAAACTCTAGTGGGTCATAATTTATTTTTTTAAAAAATACCATAAAGGAAATTGTTACTTCTTTCCTTGGCCCACAAGAGTTTTGTATCTACCTAAAACTTAATCTTGTGAGGTTTCAAAGGATGCCACATCAGTCTAGCCATTCGGATTTTGTGCCTAAGACGTGTGTAAAGGTGTGTATAAAGGTGCACAAAGGTGCTCACTTAGAAAGGTGCACTTGAGAGCATTCCTCTCTCTCTCTCTCTCTCTCTCTCTCTCTCTCTCTCTCTCTCTCTCTCTCTCTCTCTCTCTCTCTCTCTCTCTCTCTCTCTCTCTCTCTCTATATATATATATATATATACACCCCTTATTTTTGGTATTTTGGTGTGGCAGCTAATGTTTAGGTGAAATTCATCACGATCATTATATGAATCACTTTATTTTAGGGCTCAAAAATCTGCACAATCTTTAATTTAGGTAAGCTATTCTAAGGAAAATATGTGATTCCTAAACAGTAGCGATGGAGAGGTTAAAGTCGTGTGTTATTAAAAGACCTAACCCAATAAGTCTCCATCACCATTGCGTCAATATCAGGTTTAGCTAGGTGGTGATCCGGACGAGCTTGATATGTGTTATGTATCCACTTAGTCCATCTGTTTTTCCCACTCCTTTTAAGGCATTGACCTAAAAATGAAATGCATCCAAATCTCAAGTGGACCACACCATAGGAAACAGTGGTAATTGAACTCCCATCATCAAAAACTTCCTAGGGCCCACCATAATGTTTATTTGTCATCCATTGACACTAAAATTCAGGTCTGTGACATAAAAATCAGGCCCATCCATGAAATAGGTGGGCCTTAACGAGTGATACAATTTAGATTAAAAGTGCCACCCTTACACTATTTTCAATCTTACGGTCCACTTGAATTATAGTTGTGGCTGGTTTTTCACCCATAGCCATAAAACTAAAGCATTTATCTGACAGTAGAAGTGATTTAAAAAATAAATAAATAAAAACACATCATGGTGGACCCAACCAAGATGACTGATTATGAAGTGAGGCACTCACAATCCTTTACTTCTATGGTGAAGACTCTATATGGCCTACTTTGATGTAACTGCTTTTTCCATACTGTTTATCGATTTTTCTATTTCATTTTAGGCATAAAACTAAAATTGAATCACATCCAAAGGTCATGTGGGCCACACCATTAAAAAAAAGTGATAAGAAGTTTTCATCGGTAGGAGCTCAATTCCCATTGTTTCCAGTGGTGTTGCTCACTTGAGCTTCGTATGTACTTCGATTTTGGTCTCGTTTCCTAAAATGATTGGACAAAACAGATGGACAGTGTGGATAAAACACATCCATCATGGTGGACCCCACAAAGTCTTCACCACCACGGTAAAGGGTGGTGAGTGCCTCACTACACAGTCGGCAAACCAAGACCAATAGTGTTTGTTTGCTTTAAAATACATCACGGTAGGGCCCATCTAAATCACAGATGGGGCTTATCTTTTGGCCGTAAGCTTAACGTGAGATATCACATCTTATGTGCGGAGTGAATTTCAATTATATAACATGGGTGGGCCCCACCTACACAGGTCAATGGACCAGACAGTAAAATGACTTGCTTACGTGGTGTGCAGGAGACTGGTGGGCCATCTAGATAGACAGACACCGGCTTGAAAATGAAACATATCTTACGGTAGTATTTCAAGAAATATGTGCCCACGAATCAAAGGTTAGGATTGCTCAGCCAATCTTCATTAATTGGTGTCGTGATCACTTAGCAACAGTGGTTTCCACTGTTTAGTTAGTTGGGCCTGACTTAATAAATGCCACTTGTATTATCTTTGAGTGCCAGGGTATCAAGCGTCCTGCTCTGCCAGAGTATCAAATACCTCCTATTTATTACTGGCAGCTGTTAGCCTGTTACTGTCAAAAAAACAGAAAGTGTGATACGCAGAGGTAGCTCGTCCTAACTGCCTGTCTCTGTCCGCCCTCATCTAAACCGTTCATCTGAAAGGTCTGGGTGAGCATATGTCAAAATTCATCTTATCAGTGAGATTTTCTTTTTCATGTGGGCCATATAAGGTGGAGCCTTCTGGATGAACGAACTGGATCATTTTGGGCCAGCATTGCTAGCAAAGCTAACCTTAAAAATAAAAAAATAAGGCCATTTTGGCCGTGTTAAATGGACTGATAGCCGTTTGATCTTTATGGGCTACAATTTTAAAATTAAACGGTCATCAACTCATAATTATAGTTGAGAGATTCTCCAAAGTTATAATACTGCTAATTGCATTGGGACACCTGAACGTTTCAACTAATTGATCTCGACCGTCCATTAGGTCGAACACACATTTCCTGAACTACCATGCAAATATTACACCGCTCTCGTAATCTTAACCATCTGATCAGTGGCTTCTAATATTCCTGGATTGCTTATGATTGTAAAGAATCACTTTTGTCAGGAAATCCTAACCATCACTTCCATGGATCAGAAAAGGAATAGCCACAATAAGGTGAAGTCAAGGATGAATTTGTTCATTTGATTCGTCTTAATTTTGCATGATAGCTCTTTAAATTGCATCTAACGCATGTAGGACATCCTTACCATGAAAATGGTGGGCCACCCTATGAAGATTTATCATTTTTCCACCAAAAGGAGGCTTGCAATAGAAGTCCGAAATCAATAGGCCCTGGCATGAAGATGTACCATCCTTCCCACTAAAATTACTCTTGGGACATTCCCAGGGAGAAAACAGTAGGCCCCACCGTAAAAAAATATTATTTTCTCACTAGATTGTAGGACATCAATATCGTATAAATATCAGACCCCGTCATGAAAATATGGGTTTCAGCAGTGACTCTCAGAAGGTCTCTTGCAATGATGTATATGTTTCCATCCATTTTGCTAGCTCATCTTAAGGCATTAGTCCAAATCGTCGCACCAACAGAAACCATATCAGGAAAAACCGTGGTGTTTGAAAACCAACCATTAAAAGTCTCTTGCAGGCAACAAAAGTTTTGAATCAAGTTTAATTATATGTGTTCTCCCTTCATCCAAATATACGTGAACGAATCAAATAAACATTATAAACGGACCATAGGAAATTTTTAATGATGAACATTTAATCACCATGGTTTCCTACCATGTGGTTCATTGGAGATTTTGATCGGCCACTTCTTTGTTTTTTTTGCCACCGTGCCCTATAATGAGCTTGAAAAATTGGATGAATGGCATGGACTCATGGAAAAGACTAGTAGCAAGGCCAAACATGAATTACACCCTGAATACCAGCTCCACCATGATGTATGTTTTTTTATACAAGCCATTTGTGAATTTTGGATCATTAGTTTAGCCTGACCTTTAGGAGAAGAGTAGCCGCTGGTAGTGAGTCTTCTGACCATGCTTCGTCCAACAGAGCCCGTTGTGTTTATTTGTCATCCAACTTGTTGATTAGGGCGCACATCTTGGATGGAGTGTTGACACAAATATCAGTTTGATTTAAAAATTTTGTCACACCCAGAAAGTTTTTAATGGTGGGAGATGTTCAATCACCATGGTTTCATGTGGTATATCCACCTAAAATTGGATCTCCTTCATTTTTTGGCTCATGCCCTAAAATGAGCTTACAAGATGGATGGATACGTTGGATAAAACACATACACGGCAGTCGAATGTTATAGGCACCGAGCTTAGTACAGAGGACCTGGATTCCTGCGCTAGTAACTTCTGCCATATGAAGCAAGGTGGAGTATACCATGAAGTTCGTCAGAAATCTACTCATTCATTCAATTTACCTGAGCCAAAAAATAAATAAAAAGAAGCAAATCTAAAACTTAAGTGAGCCACATAACATGAAAAAGTGGATAGGAAAATGCCCACGGCTGAAACCTCCATAGGTCCATTGTGATGTTTATATGCCATTCATATCCTTGCTAAGGCCATCCTACTGGGATGAACGGAAAACATAAAAATATTAGCTTAATTCAAAACTACTATGACCACACGAAGATTCAAAGGGCAGCGTTCATTCCTCACCACCCTCGTAAAAAATTACAAGGGACTTGAAGGTGGTGACCCCTTGAGCACCACCGTAATCTTGGTACTGGTTGATGCTGCGAGCGTTAACAAGATATATATATATATATATATATATATATATATATATATATATATATATATATATATATATATATATATATATATATATATATATGTTTTATCCACTACTTCTATCTATTTTATCAGCTTACTCAGGGCATGAATCCAAAAAATAAGCAAACTTTTTTTTTCTTACACACACTCCAAACACTCACGCTACTGGGTATTGAAACTCCTGGGGGTTTACCACCCTCGCAAGGGTAAGGATTAGAAAAACCAAAAAAAAAAACACAAACCTAAATCTCGAGTGGACTACACCACTATTAAAAACTTCTTAGGGTCAGCTTTAATGTTTCTTGCCATCCAATCTGTTGGTTGGGCCACAACTAGCTAAATGATGAGAAACTAAACATATCAATTAGATCCAAAACTTTTGTGACCCTAGAATTTTTAATGATGGGCATTTAATTACCATTGTTTCCTTGCTGAATAAACTCTGTGAGGTCGTCCATTCATTTTCCCCGATAATTTTAGGGCTTGAGCCCAAAAATGAAGCATATACAATGCTCAAATGGACCACACCACAAGAACAGTTAAATTGAACCTTTACCGTTGAGAAAATCTTGGGGGTCATGGAAGTTTTGGATCAAGCTTGTGTTTGTGTTTTATCTTCATCCATGTTTTTATAGTTTTATGAAAAGGTTGGATGACAAATAAACATCACTTTCGGGCCTAGAAAGGTTTCAACAGTGGAAATCATTATCCCCACCGTTTTCTATCGTATTATCCACTTGATCTTTGAATATGCTCCAATTTTGGGCTCAACCCCTTAAAATAGATGGAAGAATGGATGGACGGCATGGATAAAACACATCCATTCAAGGTGGGCCAACTGAGTTTACTAAGTATGATAAGAGCCTACAGAGACTAACTCAGTACCCAATCCAATTTCCAATTCTCACTGTCGTGCATGTGATCATCTAGATGGAGCCCACCGTCCTTACCGTGCAGACATCCTACACAAGTGGCACGTTGGGGAGAAAGCTGGTACAACACCTTAAGTTGTAGTGCAGGTACACACTTCTCACTAATGACAAAAATCACTTGGTATTCTGGAAAGGTATGATGGTTGCTACGCAGTGGCTTTTAAATTCTATCGCACGGCTGTGGAAGCGGAATGGCCTGTGTACCACACACCAGCTATATAGCTGCTGTAGGTATGCGTCGTGCCAAGACTAGCACTGACGCTCCTCAAGCTCTGAGTTGTACGAACGATTCAAAGGAGATAAAAGTTACATGGTAACATAGTGATGTATTTATTATATGTACACCATTTATCTAATTTTAGAAGTCATTTTAGAGCGTTATCCAAAAAAAATCATACCCAAAAATCATTTGGACCGCACAAAAAATAACAGTAGAGATAATAATTTTCACTATTAAAAAATTTATAGGACTCGTAATTATAAGGTCAAAAAAACTTAAATGAAGGAAAAAAATAAATTTTACATTAATCCAAAACTTCCGTGACCCCAGGAAGAATTTCAAGGGTAAACATTCAATCCTCTATTGATTTTCATAGTGAGGTCCACTTGATAGCTAGATATGTCTTATATTTAGTCTCAAGCTTTAATATGAGCTCACTAAATATATGGACGATTTGGATATAACACATACCTCATGATTAGAGAAATGAAATTTGCTAACGTCGGTATAACAGCTATATAGCTGTTGTGAGGTACACTAGCCAATCCGCTTCTATTTTGGTTCCGCATCAAGAATTAATTTTAAAAAAAAACATTATTTTATTATTTGACCAAACAATTGGTCGGATGTGGATTGCGTCCTACCTCGCTCGGACAGTTATCCATCCGGGTAGGGATTTGTGAGGCCCATCATAATGTAAGTATTTCATCCATGCCGTTCATTACTTTTATAAGATCATTTTAAAATTTTATTCTAAAAATTATGCAGACCCACAGCTCTAGTAGACCACATCAAAGGAAGCTACAGTGATAATGACACCCATAGTTGAAACCTTTCTAAGGATCACCGCGCTGCTTTTTGTACCATCCAACCTATTCATTAGGTCATGTACACGTGGATGAAGTAAAAAACACAAATATGAGCTTAACGTGTAACTTCTCTAGCTCCCAAGAGGTTTTTAATGGAGGATTTTCAATCCCCACTTTGTGATTCGCTTATGCGTTGGACCTTCCTCATTTTTTGGATAATACTTTAAAATGATCTTAGAAAAACGATGGACGGTGTGGATAAAACATTTAAATCATGGTGGGCCCCACAGATCCCTGCTGGGACGGATTACTGTCCGGGCGGGGTAGGACGCAATCCGCGTCCCGATTGGTCAACATTTACTGGTCAGTTAAAAATTAAATATCTAATGTTTCTTTTTCCTAATAAGTGTCCACGATTTCCACGTCATGCATGACACGTGCACAGCTTTGGTGCCTGCGTATCAGGTCATTCACTACCAGAATATCAAATTATTACTCCGTTTAATAATAATAAAGGGGGAAGGAAAAAATCTCTCAATGTGTCATGTCTGTCGATTTTCATGTGGTTGGGTGCTTATTTGGAGATGCACCGGAATTTTCTACGGCATCTGTTGTAGGTGGGTCCATCAAATCGTTTATGTAAAATCCACTCCGGGCATCGGGTTCGTACATTAATTCTAGGCCATTATAAAAAAAATTCAGCCTGAACAAGAACTGAGGTGGTCCACACCAAAGGGAAAAATGAATAGATTTCACAGTTTCGTGTATGTACTATCAAATCCGTTCATCATGTGGGCCTCACCAGAATGAGCAGACGATCCAAAAATCGGTTCCTGATCCAAAACTCAAGTGGGAAATTTTACATTTTCCTAGTGGGGTGGCCCACATGAGTTTCATATTGGGTTGAATTTTTGTAAATAGAGTAAAATTGAGAAGGCTCACATGATTGACGGAGTGGATGTCACACGGAGAAAAAAGTGGGCCCCATAGAAAACGGGTGTTTTACTCTCTGCATACTACAAGCGCTGTAAATACTTCCCGTACGTCGCAGAGTGCTGAATGTCGAAACGGTGAGGCCATTGGAAAAAGAAAGAAAGGACTTTCGGATGTGAGATCGATCTTACGAAAGACCATTTGATCTTGACTGGACGACTGTGATATGTAGGGACCACCACTTGATAATTGATCAGGTGCTGGGAGTTTCAGGACCACTGGTTCTAAAGTAGTGGTGGTAGTCACTCCTACCATTGATCTGATCACAGTCAGGTGACTGTCCAAATGTCCCACAGCCAGTTCCTATCTATTTTGGGTCGGCATTTGAATGGCATGGGTTGGGCCAGCTCATGAACCCTGGGTTCGAACCCATCAGCAAAATTCCTAACCCACATCCAAAACAACATTGTATAAAGGAGCTTGGGTGGTCAACTTTGTTAACATTATAATAGTATCATTATTACGATTTTAATATATTTGTTTAAACATGTAACTTATCAAGAGATTGGCTATCATTATAAATTTAAATTATAGTAGAAATTTCTTGTCAAGCGTGGTGTTAAGTGTATTTTTTTTTATTAATTTGATATTTTACTAATATAAAAATATCATTATTGTATTTATTATTCTTATTTGCACCTAAATTCCCTATCTATTATAATCTATAATTATTGTACTTTTATAATTCATTACAATAGTAATTTGCTATCTAAACAAGCCTTAGCCCTTGGGTAATTCCACATGGACGCAGAGCCTCACATGTACACACCTGTTAAGGGAAAAATGGGCTGACCAATTATAAGCAAGTTAGGTCTACACTTCAAACAACAGTAGATGCAACCCAATGATCCAACCCTCATCTCCTCGACCAAGTGTAGACAAAGGCCGAGCTCGACCTCTCAACATAGGTCGGAATAAACGTTGACCAATCATGATCTGAAAAAAACAAGCTACTCACCTTAGGTCGGGAATACTCATCCTATGACAGATACAACCTGACCTAAATCGTGTGAACCAAGTCGGATAACCTCAAGTCGGCAAGATCCGCCCTCCACAAGATCCCACCTAACCTTTATCTAGTTTGTTTGTGATCTCAACCGAAAATCCAGGAAACCAACCCCAATACGACTTTAAGGAGTCTGAATTGTCACACTTCGAAATTCGGTACCTGAGTTGGCCAAACCCGAACCCGAATTCCAGAACTATGAGTTGACTTTAAAAAAAATATACACAACAACCCACATTATTTTCATGATTTTTACGAAAATTAGAGGAACTAAAAGGAGTCAAAGTAATTATCATTAAATAACATCCACGAATTAATCATTGAATATTTAATTACATTGATATTAAAAAAATTAATAATAATATACATTGAACTTTAATTAATTTCTAAATAAATAAGGAAAAAAAGTCTTTAATCTTGTCCAACTGATTCTTCATATACAAACCCTTCAAAATAATCTATACGGGTGTGAGCGTGACGGCTTGTAAGGTCACATCATTCCTAAAATTGAAAATTCTACGTTAACACCAACACAACTCAATAAAATAAATAGAATCAATTACAAGTATTGAATCAGCATTTTACATGACAATAATAACAATTTATTTTTCATTATAATAAAATAAGATAATACATTCATCTAAATTTTCGTTTAATCCAGGGCAGAGCACCCGTGTGTATTAATCCTTTTAGGAAATGACCCTCAGCACAGTACCGGTGTTGATCTTTTTAAGAAATGACCCACGACAGAGCACCTGGTGAATAAACTTTTAAGGTAAATACCCAGGGTAGAGCGCTCATGTGTGTTGATCGTTTTAGGGAATCGCCCAGGGTAGATCACCCGTTTCGATCCTTTCGGGTATGACCCTGGGAAGAGCACCCGTACCGTGCCGATTCTTTCGAGAATGACCCTGGGTAGAGCACTCGTATCAAAATAACATAATAGTCCTTTCAGGGCAGAGCACCCATAATAAAATTAAAAATATTTAATAATAATCAAAATGAATTTATTCCACATATTAGAAATCAAATAAATGCATTCTACATCACGTAAAACCAAAATCAAATGTCTTAAATCAGCCATACGAAATAAATAATCAATGAAATCAAAATATATAACAATGTAGTCTTTTCAATCGGAAAAATCACCTACCTACTATTAGAGTGATAGATTTGATGTAATGATGGATTCTATATATAGATGGTATGGGGTCCGATTTCGCATAAACTCAATTCGACGCACTTAGACTAGTAGCACTCGATAAATATTTTCAATGTAAACGATGACATCCCCACACAAATCATACATGCTGATTTATTAAAACCTACATTAAGGTTTCTAATTATCTAATATTAAAATATAAGAAAACAACACGTTAAATCACTGAGTTGACTCGAATCAAGGCTACTCTAACGTATGTGGTCAAAGAATGGAGATTATGAACTTAACTGATAAATGGCTCAGAGTTGGAATATACAATTAGCTCGGATGATCGGACCAGCGAGTCATCGGGTTCACTCGCTGAGTTAACTCAATGAAATTGTCTGCTTCTCTTTTTTCCTTCTTTATTTACTTCTTATTTCTTCTAACTTTTTCTTCTTTTGATTTATTCTTCTGATCTTTTCCAAAATACATCGTGCGAACAAACGGAACCTTAGAAAAGAGTATTGGGTGGGAATTGGCTAGACGGTGGCAATTAAGCTGATGGTGGCATTAGCTCAGATTCGAGCTATCATCGAACTTGAACGTGTAGCCACCAAACCAGCTAGTTGTCCCCTCCTTCAAAACAGTTGGCTTCCCATCGTTGCTCGGACATGTCAAAGATATCTTGGCTTTGAAGAGTGGGTATTCAAAGAAGGTTATCTTCACGTCTTTGTATTGGTCGCAAAAGACACTACCCTTGACAATGGCTACTGCTCGAGCTTTATCTACACCTGTAGAAAGCAGAGGAATAACAAGAAATAGGATTTAGGAATTCACGGAAAATAGGAAGTTTTTTCCGGAGTTTGGGGCTTTGGAATAGAGAGAGAGATAGATGGATTGGAGGTTGAGAGAGAGAGACAGGTTAGGTCATGCGGCTACCAGTGCGAAACGTAACCGAAGAAGGAGGAGAATGGGAGAGAAGTTAGGTCGTGCGGTGACGTGCACTAGCACGTCATTGCGTTGTTTTTTTTTTTTTTTTTTACACGGTGGGCCCCATAGGGATGACGTGACGAATCCACTTCACTAACCAGTTTCATTAAAATATTTTAGGATATGGGCCAAAAAATGAGATAGATTTGAAGCTTTAGTGGGCCACACCATAAGAAATGGCAAGATTTAGTTCCCATAATTTATTTTAAAAAATGGGTTGTTACATGAATCATACTATAATCCATCCCTACCAAAATAGGGAGAGGCCCTCCACACCACCGCCTCTCACCACCTATAAATAAGAGAATCATCGATGGTGAAAGTTACACACCATCTCTAGCCTAAAACCCCTTACTTGACTAGACCCAAATTTCCTACTTGACTTAGGCATCGAAGGGTGTAAGACCCGTATCCTATACCGTATCGTTCGGTAGACTTCCGCGGTCTTCCCGTTCGAATCCTAGCAATCTCGACCTTTAACCGGTATTTGCGCGCGACCCTGATACACACGCCGTTAACCCGAGTCGACTCAACTCGAGACTTGTACCCTAGCGACCGCGTCGTCACCGCGGTTCCGATGCCACGTCTCGCACGCCGAAGCGATACCCAGGCCAGGAGATGTGGGCCCGCGTTCAGTTTGAGAAAACGCCGCGCGTTTGCAAACCCAAGACAATCTTTCAAATCAATCACATCACGTCACATCAATCCATCAATCAATCAAGTCAAATAAACCCATACCCTACCCATCCCTCTCTCACCTAAAGTCAACAACACCCATGCTCATCCCATTCCTTTCTTACCAATAAGTCAACAAGTACCACACCTTCCATTTATTACATCACCTCTCTTTCTCTTTTTAAAATAAATTCTCAAGCAATCCATGAAAGCCAAAACGTCTAAGCTCCAAGCTCCATGGATAGAGCTTGTGTGGCCCACCTTCCTATCTCCCATCCCCACCCTTCAAAACCGATCTCGGCCGTTGAATCATGTCCCATTGGAGATATAATGAGGAGGAGCCCAAGAAGAAGCAAAAGGTGGGTGATTTTTGTATGATTTTGATGATTTTAGGGCCCACTTATGGTGGGACCTATCTTGATCTATGTTTTGTATCTTGGAGGGGCCCATAGCGGCGGGGCCCTTCCCATTTTCACCGTCCTCTCTCTCTTTTTCTCTCCCTTTTTTTTGTGTTTTGGTGAAGATGATAATGGGTGTGGCCCACTTGATCTACGCCATACAACCATGTGTACCCAGCCATGGTGCATGTGTTTCACCAACGTCGTCCATCCGTTCGGATGTTGTTGTGATCCACCGTGATTTAGGTATTTGGGGGTCCACCATCCATTTGACGGTGAGGATCTAGCAGCATACGGCTGTGGGAAGGACACCAGATAACTACGTGGGTCCCACATGTACGTCAGATGTAGGCCATCCATTTATGCATCCCACGAGCAGCATAGCTACTGCACTAATGCCTACAAGTTCTGTGGGACCCTATTCACGATGGGTGTTTTGATCCACACCACCCAACCTAAGTGAAGCAGATTCAAATTTCTGGTGGGCCACATGCGTGGACCCCACCCTGATGTATTGTGTCCACGCCATCTATGGCCAGCAACCTTCCTTGATGATGGTCGTCCAGACCATCCAGCAGCACCTGCTGCTGGACTATATGCAGAGACAAACGCAGTAGCAGCTTGATACTGCGGCTGGTGACCCACTCACATGGACCCCACCTTACTGTGTGCAGTGCATCCACGCCATTCATCTGGAGAGATCATAGGCCCAGATGGGGACAAATCCGTGGTATTGAATGGTAACAGTTTGCAGCAGGCCCTGATGCAGCAAATAATACAAATAGTGGCTTGGTATTTCACTTTGGGGTGGCCCACCAGTGTGGACCCTACACTTGTTTGCATGTGCTTTAGATCTACTCTGTCCGTATGTAGTGACCCATCATGATATATGAATTTTATCCCACCGTCCATATGGACAGTGGGGATCACCAGCTTTGAAGATGTTGATGACGTCAGTGAGACGTGGGCCTGAGCATGAGGTATGTGTAATGTCCATGCCGTTCACCATTGGCACACGTGTGGGGCTCACCCACACATGCTTCACGTGTGGGATGGGATCCACCTTGATGTATATATTTCCTTGATCCACACCGTCCATCGCTGGACGGTGTGCTATGTGGAGCCTACTCATGAGGTATGTATTCTTCAATGCCGTCCATTCAATCTGGTGGGTCCCACACGTGTGAACCCACCTGGGAAACAGATTGGCTGGTACCTCACCCAGCAGCTTGTTGCTGCAGGTGGCGTCAGCAATTTATGTGGGTCCCTTGATCCACACCATCCATTCAAACGGTGGGACCCACTGCTATGATGACGTCAGCAAGTTGTGGGTCCCACATGATGTATGTGGTACTTCCAAACCGTCCAACCATCTGGTGAGTTTGTCTTTAAGCTTGAGACAAAGAAATGAGGCAGATCTATTAAGTGGACCACACTACAGAAATCAGTAGAGATTGAACGTCCACCATTACAATCCTTTTTGGGTCACAGAAGTCTTGGATCTAAATGATATTTGTTTTTCCTCTCCAGCCAGGTCCTTGTGACCGTGTGGACAGATTGGATGGAAAACAAAACGTTATGGTGGGCCCACTTTGCATTGTGTATTCTGTATCCCCACCGTCCATATCTGGACAGTGCTAGTGAGGCCGATATATGTGTTTATCTGTGTCGTCCTGACGTGAACCATCTTGATGTAAGTAATTGAGCCACGTGGTTCAGCTAGATGTGGAACCCTTGATGCATGTATTCTATCCACAAACACTATCCATTTATTTTTAGGATGTGGGCCACATGTAATGTACGTGTTGTATTTACTCCGTCCATCTCTGGATGGTGTTGTGTGGTCCCAATGTGATGTATGTTTTGTATTCCACACCTTCCAGGGATGGTGGGCCCTGATGATGGGTATGTTATCCCATGCCGACCATCTAACGGCTATGTGGGGTGCACTGAGATGCATTCGTGATCCTCACCCTCCACGGGTGGCCTCCACCTTGATGATATGTAAACTCATGCCGTCTATCCATTTTTCAGATGAGGTGTGGTCCACCTTAATTCATGCGTTTTAGCCATGTCGTCCGGTCCGTTAGACTTGCGACCCGCTTGATAGATGTGTTGTACATCCATGTTATTCATCTGGTGGGCCCATTTGGGAGGTGCAGGCCCACCTGCTGTTTGTGCAGGGCTCACCTACTATAAGGCCCTTATATGGGGCCCAATGCGATATACTATGAGGCCCACTTGATATACTGGTGGCCCATCCATTGGGGCCCACCTCGATGTATTTGTGGCGAATCCGTTAAGGCCCACATTGACATAATTACAACCTATGTGATGAGGTCCACTGTGGTGTGTATTGGGCTCATGGGCCGTGGCCCATCGTGATGTATTTTAAGCCCATGTGCAGGGCCCACCTATTGTGTATTTATGACCCATTTGGTAAGGCCCATTGTGATTTATTTTCAGCCCATTCAGTAAGGCCCATTGTGACGTATACGCGACCCATGATTGAGGCTCGATATGATGTATTTATAGCCCATGTGCCAAGGCCCATTATGATGCATATAAGGCCCATTGGTGCGGCCTAATGACGTGGCCCATTGTGATGTATTCTCGGCCCATATGGCGAGGCCCGACATGATGTATATGAAAGGCCCAAGTGCAGGACCCACCTGTTGTGTATTTAAGGCCCGATGTGATGTGTGATTTCACCATGGTATAAGTAATGATGTTTACGTGGGCCACTCCTTGGGAGCAATGGTGGTTAGATGTTCACATTGATGTGCAATGATGGTTAGATGTCCTCATTGTGACCTTTCCGTAGGCTTTGTTAGGCTCATTCGCACTATTCTCTAAGTGGGTTAACCCAAATAAGTGGGCCCCATTCACCGTAGACGGATGGCTCTACGCTATCAGATTTGATATAACTACGACCGATTGCCGATTCCGATCAGCGTGACCGATTTGCCGACTCTGATTACCGGTCAATTCTGATTGACTTGACCGATTGCCGATTCTGATTATCGTGATCGATCATCGATCGTGGCCGATTGTCGATTGACGTGGCCGATTGTCGATTCTGTTTATCGTGGCCGATTGACCGATTACCAATCGATGCCGATTATTGTGACCGATTACCGATCATGGCCGATTGTCGATCCTGTTTATCGAGGTCGATTATCATGACCGATTGACGATTAGCGATCGAGGTCGACTATCATGGCCGATTGTCGATTTGCGATCGAGGTCGACTATCATGGCTGATTGTCGATTTGCGATCGAGGCCGATTATCATGACTGATTACCGATTAGCGATCGAGGCTGATTATGATAGCCGATTGCCGATTGTCGATCGAGGTCGATTACCGAATCTGATGACGGATTGTCGATTCCAATTGTCGAGGCTCAATGCGATTTATATGCAGCTCGTATTTAAAGTCTGTTGTGATGTACATTCTATCCGTCCATAAGGCCCATTGTGATGTATGTTAGGCCCTTGTGAGAGGCCCATGTGACGTATATTAAACTCTTGAGTGAGGCTCATGGTGTTGTGTATTAGGCCCTTGTGTGAGGCCATGGGTTCACTATTTGTTAGGCTCTATGTGGGCCCTTCCTTGGGGGCAATGTTGGTTAAATGTCCACATTGTCGAGGTCGATTGTCGATGTCGGTTATTGATACCGATTATGAGTATGTGACAGCATATCATCATGATACATGCCCATACACATCATCTGCATGTTTGTTATGAGATATGATTGACCATTGCATATGCCATAGTGCCGGTTATTATGAGACTCCCTGATAGGCAGAGATTGTCGCACATGAGTGCACTGTGTGTGCAGGATTAATGCATGACTGGATTGTATGACTCACGCATCTTGCATTGTGTGCTGTGATTACTGTACGCCCTAGCGACATCAGGGTCGTAGCCTCCACAGGCATATCGTGGATGACCAGACGGGACACCGAAAATCTGTTCTACATGGGGTGCTATAGATATCCCTGGGTGAAAGTCCCTAAACCCTCTTGGTTCCAGAGGTTGCTCCAACGTCTAGACCGAGTGGGTAGATGAGCGCCGAGTGCCGATTACCAAATGGCTGCGCTCTCCACTGTGTCGTGGTCGGTTGGAAAGGGGTGCGGCCTTACTTGCCCGAGAGGAGGGGGCAATGCTAGGCTGAGTTTGACCAGCTCGAGGAATGGGTCCGCTGTCGACGAGCCGGGCCCGATATTGGCAGGCGGATAGTGAGGTCTCTTCCACTCGCCTTGTTGCGCGCGATGAGGCGACAATCTGGTTTGGAGTGTAATAGACCCCGGTGATTTTTCAGAGAGGAACCGTACTGATATGTGGACTTATTGAGTAGGAGATGCATGCTCATTCATTCATCCATTCACTATCCACTCGGGCTGGTGGTGCGCAACTAATTGTTGTGTACCTTCGTTATGGCATGGATTTCGGTTAGGCGCGCGACTAACCTAAGATCAGGAGTTTACCACGTTGAGTCTGACTATCCAAATTTTGGTATGGGACTGGTTTGGATAGAAGTCCCTTGTGGTGGACCCCATAGCCTACAATACTACGTACTATCATCCTGACTTCACACTCCAGCATGGTCATTTCATTCGCATCGCATATCACATTGCATCCACAGGCATATGACATCTTGGGTTACTATGTTTCTACACTTATATGGCCTATACAGACTTTACAGGATTTGTATATTGCATTACATCCTCGGCATTTGATATTTAGCCCTTTATGACTCCTCATCGCATAACTATTCTATATTGCGTATACTGATATTGATTGACTCATAGACCCGTTCATATTTCTGCTTACTCTGATAATTCCTGCTCTTGTCAGTATTTCTGCTTATTCAGATATTGTATGGTTTATGGATTTTCAATTTTTCGGTATTGTATGATTATAGCATTGTATTGAATACTTGGCACTTACCTTGTGCACACACTTACACCACCCTCTAAGCTCTCTATAAGCTTATGCACGATAGATGCGTGCAGGTGATGTTAGGTTGTAGCAGTGCCGAGCTTGGAGCGTGCAGTGGTCTTCTGGGGCTTGATTTTTTTATTTATTTATTTATGTATTTCCCTTTCAGTATTGTACTCAAACAATTATATTAGTGAATATGTGATGATGATGTTGCCTATGTGAATTGGGTAATCTTGTGGTTATGCTTATTATTAGTTATATGTACAAAAAAAAAATCCTCCTTGTAGGATCCCAGGATCGGAATCTGGCATATGAATGCTAGGAGTCGAGAATGGGGTACTACGGAGGCTGTCAGTACCAGATCCGGTAATCGGGATTCTTACAAATCCGATTTCTGGGTTTGGGGCGTGACAGAGGGTCCCCTGCACTAGCCAGGGTCTCCTTTGTCCACCCATTGTGCAAGTACACGAAGGTCCAAGGAAGGCTAACCAGATTTCCGCATCAACAATACACATACAAACGTGTAGATAAATAAGTGTGAGATTTAACCTTTTCATGAGGTTGGAAATAATTTGTAAATCTTCTTCTAGAATATGTTAGAGAATTTCACTCCTCGAGTGAGCTACAATCCCAATATGAGGGATGAAATTGTGTGATTTTTATGCCAAAAGACATAAGAGGTTTAGGCTGGCTACTTTAAGGCTGAATTCGATGTTGCATGCTTTTCTGAAAGTTGCTCATTTTATTTCCTTATTAACTCTTGAAAAATAAGGACAAGATTCACTTAATGAAAAATTCAAATCTAATACATGTCACATTGTGATGCATGTGCCTATATGTGGATGTGAATGGCTCTATGTGTGTGGTGTTGTTAGTTTTAAATCTTCTTAGCAATATATTGGAATGCATTCTAGCAAACCTAATTTTCTTATAGTGTTATTAGTGTTGTCACGCCCCAAACCCGGAAATCAGATTCACAGGAATCCCGATCACCGAATCCAGTGCCAACAGCCTCCGTAGTACTCCATTCTTGGCTCCCAGCGCAACATATGCCAGATTCCGATCCTGAGATCCTACAAGGAGAATTTTTCAACTTACATTTATATTGTAATAAGCATAACCACAAGTTTATCCAAATCATAAAGGCAACATCATCATCACATATCCACTAATATAATCACTTGAATACAACGCTGAAAGGAAAAATCAAAATCAGAATTCCTGAAAACCACTACACGCTCCAAGCTTAATGCTGCTGCAACCTAACGCCACCTACACGCATCTATCGTGCATAAGCTTACACAAGCTTAGAGGGTGGTGTAAGTGTGTGTAAGGTAAGTGCCGAGTATACAATATAAATCATACATCGTCGAGATAAGTAAAAAAATGATAAGGTCATGAATCATACGATATCAGAGTAAGCAGAAATATACTAGTAAGTCCATAAGTCACATAATATCAGAGTACGCGATGCAGATCATAATGAGCCAAATATTATATACTGCAGATGCAATGCAATATGCAGATCCTGTCAAGTCCTTCTAAACCATATAAGTGCAGAAATGTAGTAATCCAAAATGTCATATGCCGTTGATGAAGTGCAATATGCGATGCGAATGAAATGACCAAGTTGGAGTGAAGTCGGGATGATAGTACGAAGTATCGCAGGCTATGGGGTCCATCACAAGGGAATTCTATCCAAACTAGTCCCATACTTAAATTTGGATAGTCAAACACAATGTGGTAAACTCCTAATCTCAGGTTAGTCGCGCGCCCCAACCGAAATCGTGCCCATTACGAAGGTACACGTAACAAATAGTTACGCACCGCCAGCCCGAGTGGATAGTGAATGGATAAATGAATGAGTATGCAACTCCTACTCAGTAGCCTGTCAGCACAGTAGCCTACCAACCGTTGATAGCTCGCCTAGTGTGGTAGCTCGCCCAGGCCTCAGCCCCGCCCACATCAGCGTCCGCCCACGTGTACAACAGTGACGGGGTGTCATAATATCATGTCAGTCCTTATATCAAGTCCACATATCAGTACGGTTCCTCTCTGAGAAATCACCGGGGTCTATTACACTCCACACCAACTGCCTCCTCCCTAGCTGCACAGCCCTGCGAGTGGAAGAGACCTCACTATCCGCATAGCCAGCAGTCTATCAATACCTACCCGGCTCGTCAATAGCGGAACCATTTACGAGCTGGTCATACTCAGCCTAGCTTTTAGCCCCCTCACTCGGGCGAATAAGGTCACACTCTCTTCCAACCGACCACGACACAGTGGGAGACACGACCTCATGGTATAGGCACCGGCGCTCATATTCCACTCGGTCTAGACATTGGAGCATCTCCTGATATCAAGGAGATTCTAAGATTTTCACCCAAGGACATCCTACGTGCCCATAGTGCTAGAACCAACATTTTTGGTGTCCCATCTGGCCATCCACGATGTGCCTGTGGAGGCCACGACCCTAATGTCACTAGGACGTATAATGATCAAGTCATATATATACGAGATGCATGAGTCACACTATCCAGTCATGCAGCAATCCTGCGTGTACAACGCGATAATGTGGGCACTCCGTCTCATAAGGAGTCTCGTAAATGGTCTGCCCAATGGCGTATGTTATGATCAAACATTCCTTATATCAGGCATACATATGATGCGTATGGGCATGAATCATGGAGTTACACTAAGCATGTTATAAGGTGATGAACTACTCTCACAACGAAGATGGGCCTAGACGGCCTACACACAACAAGTATGGGCCTATCAGTGGTAATGTGGACGTTTAACTAACATTTAAACTTGCAATGTGGACGTCATACCATCATTGTTCCCAAGGCATGACCGTCGTAAACATCATTACCTATATTATAGTGAAATCACACATTACATCGGGTGCACAATCCTTGCATAGAGCCGCATGTACACCACATCGGGCCTAGCCATGCAGGCCACAAATACCTCAAGATGGGCCTCATCACATGGGTTGAAAATATATCAAATGGGTCACAACGTATGAGCCAGAAACACATCATAATGCGCCTTAACCCATAGGCTCCAAATATATCACAATGGGCCTCAACCCATAGGCCGTAATACATCACAATGGGCCTTAACGCATGGGTTCCAAATACATCACAATGGGCCTTAACATATATGTTCCAAATACATCACAATGGGCCTTAACCCATAGGCCTTAGAATCCATTAAAATAGGCCCAATCACATGGGCTTTAGAGTACATCATAATGGGCTTGCTAAATGGCCGGAAGTATATCACAATGGGCCTTTACCATCATAATGGCCTCAACCCATGACCTTTATACATCACAATGGGTCTCAACCCACGGGCCCTATACACATCACAAGTGGGTCTTACATTCATATCAAGGTGGGCCTCAACAGCAGGCCACAAATACATCAAAGTGGGCCTCAACAATGGGCCATACATATGGGCTACAAATGCATCAAGATGGGCCTCCATGGATGGCCACAAGTACATCCATAAGGGCACCATCACGTGGACCTTATATAAATCCATGGACCACACCAATGGGCCCTATGTATACATCTAATTGGCCACACCCTAAATATAAGTGGGATAATGATTTCCACCATTAAAATTTCCAAGGCCCACCATGACATTTATTTCCCACACAATCTGTTCAAAAGGTCACAAAGAACTTGGTGGCCTAAGGACCTAATGGTGGGATTCAAACCCACTGTATAATGTAGTCTACCTGATAAATAGATTTATCTTATTCTTAGTCTCAAGTTTATAGGGCAAGCTAACCAAATGGTTGGACGGTTTGGGTGCAACGCATGCATCATGGTGGGGTCCACGTACATGGCCCACCAATTGAACGGACGGCTGGGATATAACACAGACATCCAGGGTGGAGCCTACTGGCCGTCCAGCAACCCCTGAACGCATATACACGGTGGGATTCTACCATCCACGGTCGTGGACGGTGTAAATGAAATACATAATCACTGTGGGTCCCATGTGGGACCCACCATAATGTTTGTTTTCCATCCAACCTATTGAGAAGGTCGTACAGACCTGGGTGAAGAGAAAGAAAACAAATCTGATTTTAATCCAAAACTTCTGTGGACCCCAAAAAGGATTTCAAGAGTAGACATTCAATCCCACTGTTTCTAATGATATAGGCCACCTGAGCGTTGGATGCATCTCATTTTTGGAGAGGGCCTACCTCATGGGGGTGGCCCACCTCATGAACGGAGTGGATGGCATAAATACATCATGGTGGGGCCCACGGCCTGCCTCTTGGTCCCCCGTCAGCCGTTGGACGGCATGATAAAACACATACATTATAGTAGGTCCCCACCGTCCGCCTGGACGGTGGGATGGAACACGTACATCACTGTGGGCTCCACGTGAGGGCCCACCATAATGTTACTTACCATCCAACCTGTTAATAAGGTCACAATGACCTGGATGAATAGAAAATACAAATTTCAGATTAATTCAAAACCTCGGTGGCCCCAAAAAGGGTTTCAATGGCAGACGGTCAGCCCCACTATTTCCTGTGATGTGGGCTACCAGAGCTTTGGATGGGCCTGATCTTTGGAGGGGGTCCACTTCAGGGAGGGTCCCACATAATGAACGGGTTGGATGACATACAAACATCAAGGTGGGGCCCATGGCTAGGGGCTGTGGGACCTGCTCGTCGACGCTGGGGCGTCCCTGGTGTGTCAGTGGCAGCAACGCCTGCTACTGCCTATGTATTTTTATTTTTATTTTTTGAAATAAGAAATTCCATGGTTTTTTCCCTATGGAGCCCGCATCTGAAAAATCCAACCCGTCCATTAGATTCTACGGCCCCTGAGCGATCAAATAAAACCAATATGCGACGTATTTTTGGCAAATAGAAGAATCAAGGTGGGTTTTAATGGTAATAGCACTATTTCCTATGGTATGGCCCACTAGAAAGTTGGATTGATCTCATTTTTCATATTAACGCCTAAAATGAGCTTGAGAATAGAATGGACGGCGTGGATTAAACTCATACATCGAGGTGAGGCCTATAAGAGTAGCCCCTACACCAAGCTTGTAAATCAAGCAAATATTTGTGTTTTTTTTTTTTTTCCAAAACACGTCCAGGGAGTCCAACGTCCCTGGACGGTTTGCATAATGCATACATTTGAGGTGGGCCCTTGCTAAGATGGGCCATCACATGGTGGGTGGTATGGGCACAACGCATATATAAAGTGGGAACCACCAACAGATGGCTTGGATAAAATACACGAATCATGGTGGGTCCATCTGGGTGGGCCACAAGGCCATATCATCTCATACACACACAGAGAAAGATAGAGAGAGAGAAAGATAATCGTGTGGTGGAGGGACCCCGCCACTATGGGCCCTCCATTGCATAATCTACAATATTCATTAAGTGGGTCCCATTTCATATGGGCCCACCGATCAAAATCAATGGTGGAGATTCTTTCCCCACTGAAATGAATGGTCTAAATGACCATGTTATGCAAATAAAGTGAACATTATGATGGGGTCCATGGAGAATGGCCCCATCATGGATTGATCTTGAAATCAAAGTAGGCCGTTGGCCATTTTTAGGGTCCAAAATGAGATCCATACCATTGATCGATAGGCCTCACTTGGCTCATCATCAAAACAAGAAATCTACACCTATAGAAGCACCCACCTATCGATTTTCTCGGTCTGTTGGAAAGTCACTCTCCTTATGCTTCACTTTGATGGTGGAGATGAGAAATGGATGACTAGGATGAGAGATTTGGGATGAGAAGTGGGCCACCAAAATCACACTTTCTCTTGGAAAAACCTTGGACATGTGATGCTCTTGCTAGGCTTGGGAATGTTGAGAAATGAGAGGGAGAGAGAGGGTTGTAAGGAGGGATGTGAGTGATGGATGTGAGGTGAGTGATGGGTGAGGTGAGTGATGGGTGAGGTGATGAATTGGTTGACTTTGGGTTTGCTTGACTTATGGAGAAAGAAAGCATGGGTGCTTTGTACTTGACATGAGAGGTAATTGATGGGATTGATGGAACATGTTGTAGAGATTCTCTTGGGATTGCAAACGCGCGGCGTTTTCTCAAAATAAATGCCAGCTCACATCTCTTAGTCAGGGTATCGGATCGGTACATGAGTCGCGGCGTTGGAATCGCATCGACACTGCTGTCGCAATGATACAAGTCTTGGATTAAGCCGACTTAAATGTATATGATACGACTTATGCTCGTGCGCATACGTCAATTACAAGTCGCGGATTGCCGGACTTCAACGAGAAGGATCGCGAGAGTTGACAGAACAGTTCAGGCTAGGATACGGGTCTTACAAGTGTTGTTTGCATTTTAAGCCAATGTATTAACTTAACCTTTAATTTAATAATCTTGACCATAAATCATGATGATCACATAGTCTTATTTGGGCATATCATTAATGCCATGACTAGTGTGTTAGTATATCTTAAATCATAAATGTATTTGTGTTAAAGGAGAGGCAATCCTTTTGCTGTCATTGGAACTTAAGTTTGGAGACAATGACCACTAACAAAGGGACAATTATATTCCATGGATCTTAGTACCATATTACTCCATGACTACGTAGCAGGTTGAAATATGAGATTACTATCATTCTTATATGGTCATGTGTTCTAGGGATTCCTCTGGATGTCCTTGAAAACTTGAGTTTGAATACAATAATTATTAGTTGAGAAAAAATGTTGTTCAATAAATATTAAGTACCTTATTATGTCATGACTATCTAGCAAGTTGTTGGACAAATTTGTGACTATTATCATTCTTAATTATGTAGCCATTCTATATGAGGGAACTAGTAAATAATCAAGATGAAAAATCACTGCCATCGGTTTCGAGATGACGAGTTGATGTGCATGTGCCAATTCTATATATAAATTTAAATATATAATGAGAATAGGCTTATAATATTTAACTTGTTGGACATTTGTATTTGAGGATTAATTCGAGTCTCTAGATTAGGAGACTCATGCTTGGGCTATGATTAACGTGTGTATATTAGCTTTGACTAATCCTTAGACTTGACAACATATAACGTATTCAAGTTTTTAATATGGTTTACTTGAATTCATCTTAAAAAAATCAATTACAATGGCATATATATAAATGTTGTTGCGTTCATGCATAAGAATCGGTTAAAGTCCATATGATTTAACAGGGGACCCACTAATATACTAGAGACTAGTTAAATTGTGACAGATCAGAATATCCATTAAGTAATTGTTTTACTAACATTAGTATCCTAAAGATTTCAAATGGTTTTACAAGTGTTCTCAACAATTAATCTTTTGTTTTAATTGTTAAAATGTTTTATCATACTCAATGTTAATGTCGATAGTTGAGCTCTTGTGATCCATTAGTTAATTTGCATGGGAACTGAATTGAAGATGGATGGTCATGTTCAGTAAAAATAAAATAAAAATAGAGTCAATGTAAATAAATGGTTAAGTATGATACTTTACATATATTCTTAAGTATATACCAAAGTTTGTATGATGGTGGAGCACTATATTAGTATCTCACCCTAAAATCATAATTCTTCTTTACAAATAAGATCTTACTCTAAAGGGAGATAAGATAGTAAAAGAGAGACTTGGTTCCCTCACTGTAGGAGAGAGAGAGAGAGAGAGAGAGAGAGAGAGAGAGGAATTCTCTCTCCTACCTTCCTACACCCACATATCCACACGTGTGGTTTGCTATGTGTGGCCCTAGCTTTCATCTAAGATTTTTGCATGTAACTTTCATCCTCTCCTCATTTAGGATAAATCTAAGGAAGAACCAGCTTCTATTTTGAAGTTATAGCATTAGCAATCCAATAATTTTCGACTAAGGTGATCGAAAGGCATATGTGAATCTAAAATCTATATTAAATCTATATTTTTGCTAATTGTAGAAAGTTATTAAATCTAAATATATAGTGATCTATATAACTCAATGAATTAATCTAAACCTTTGAAAAAAAATTATTTTCTATAATGCTTACACAAACTCTAACAAGTGTTATCTACACAAAGTCAAGGGCGTGCAAGCTACTCACATCACATTTTAAAATGGAAAAACTACCCCCGTAGACAAAGTAAAACACACACTTTTATGCAGTTGATGGAGATGAGAATTATTGATTACTAAGCAGTCAGTCATAGGTACACCTCTAAAAATTTTAAATGCATTTACATTTCATTCAAATTCCTTCTTATTTCCTTTGAAAATTAGGATTAGGATTTTTCAAAAGCTAAGAACCTATTTAATAGAAGCTTAAAAATGAGTTCATCTCATTTTAGTTAACAGTAATTTTGCATTAAAGATCTTAGTTCCTAATAAAATATGAGTTCATATTAAAACTAATAAAGCACCCAATTGCTATCAAAAAAATTAAATAAAATGAGCTAATTTTCAGGCGTCTACCAAATGAGGCCTATTTGTGTGAAAAAATAATCCCTAGCTACTTATGCTATATATATATATATATATATATATATATATATATATATATATATATAGAGAGAGAGAGAGAGAGAGAGAGAGAGAGAGAGAGAGAGGCATGCTCACCTATGCACCTATGCACGTGCGCACCTTTGCACACGTGTCATGAGTGTTGAATCCGAATGGTCCATAAGATGTGGAATCCCATCGAACCTTAAGGGGGTCAATTTTCACCCTGATCTAAGATTCTGGTGGGCCATAGCAAAGAGAAATTCAAATCAACGGAAGAAACTGTTTTCATTTTTCATGGCACACCAAAATTTTGGATCAAAGTAAAAAATTCATACCAAAGAGTTTCATGAGGTTCTACTTCATGTGGACCGTTCAGACTTTCGAGACTCATCAGATATGATGAGTTCTCAAAAAAGTTTATGTAGTACGTACGAATTGCTTTACCTGTGAGCGTTTCCGTGTGTGTTTATATATATATATATATATATATATATATATATATATATATATATATATGTGTGTGTGTGTGTGTGTGTGTGTGTGTGAAAAAGGTACTATGCGCACGAGCTCACGATAAGCTTATCGTGAAGTCAAGTTGTGTGGGCCCCACCATGATGCATGTCGACCATCAACACCGTGCATTTGATGGTTACCCTTTAAATAATAAGATATCCCAAAAATCAGCTGTATACGGAACTCAGGTGGGCCATACCATCTAAAATCATGTAAAGACACCGTTAAAACATATAAAAGCATTTGGTGGGGCCCACCTAAGTTTTGCATGCTGCTGAAACTTGGTTTGAACCCTCATACAAGTGGGAGACACATAATGGATGGGCTGGATTTGCAAACCACATCTTTTGTGGGCCCCAAAAATGATTATGAATGTTTTAATGGTTGCACGGTCCCTCTCCACTTCTGTATGTGGTGTGGCCTACACAAGTCATAGATTGACTTGATTTTTGAGACCTAAGTCTACGGTGGAATGGCACATCTGACTGATGGGGTAGATGTTCGAAAGGCATCACGGTGGGGCCCACACAGCTCGACCACCCCACATATATATATATATATATATATATATATATATAGAGAGAGAGAGAGAGAGAGAGAGAGAGAGAGAGAGAGAGAGAGAGAGAGAGAGAGAGATATGTTCATATATTAAACAATACATTTCTCATTTATGGTATATAAATAACATGGGCATGGTGGGTAGGCCACGTGAATATCGACTCAAACCTGTCAACGTTTGCTTAAATTGTCCACATTTTCTTGGTAGATAATCATGAGTGGAGCCATCTTTTAAGTAGTTTGGGTTGGTGGGCCCATGGCCTACTGATCACTCCTTGCCTACCCTAATCTTCCTGCAAAGCAGACGTGTATGACAAAATAGACGGTGATCTTTCAATCCTAGCCACATTCATAAAATGTATTGTAATGCCATAAGAGTCAGTAAGTTACTGCAATCTAGAAACGGTAGCTATATGATTTTATAGGTGATGTATATGTTATATCGACTTCGTTCATCCGTCTTGTGAGGTCGTTTTAGTACATGTGCCCAAACATGAGGCAGATTCAAAATTCAAGTGGACCACTCTACAGGAAATATCAGGGAATGAGGGCCAGATAAATTTTGGATTAGGCTAATTTTTGGATTTTCACTTCATCCAGGTTCGAAACACCTTATGAACTGATTGGATGGAAAATAAACGTAACGGTGGGCCCTACGAAGGTTTCAATGATGGGCGTCTTTTTCCCACTTTTTATTATGGTGTGGTCCACTTGAGATTTCTTTCTAAATCATGTTTGGGTTTTTGCACTGAAATGAACCGGAAAAACATATGGACGGTGTAGATATAACAGATACACCACGATGGGCCTCACAGAGCTTAAGGCTGCCTGCACTGCAGGCAATACACGTCCCCGTTGGCATGACATGAAAAAAAGACAAATTAACAAAGATCCACATCGTCCATCAGATGGCCCAACTCATGTTTGGTGTTGATTCTAAACATCAAACGGATCTAACACAAGTGAGCCCCAAACACAACTAATGGTAGCATCTCCACTCCAACTGTTTCCCATGGTGTGGCCCATATGAATTCTGATTTTTGGCTTCCATGATGAAAATGAAGTGGCACACTTGATGGACGGCGTGGATCCGATGCTTGGACTCTCCCTAAATAGGAATACCAAATTAGAACTACTGACGGCCTGGATCCGTTTGGCTCACTTTGAAGGTGGGCCCGGGTCCTTAGCTATGGTCCTTACTATTAAGGGTAAAAAGTCAAGGATGCATGGCCCACTAACACGCCATCAGCTGTTTTAGTTGCGTCCACGTCACTTCAAGGAGAGGTGCTTCATTGCTCTCAGAGGACTAAAAATCATAAGTACTCCCTGTTTCACTGGGATACTTAGATAATCCAATCCATTGATCTTGACTGTTGATTAGATCTATTGCACATTTCATGGGCTACCATGCGACCATCATACCGATTTATTGAATATTAACCATTTGATAATGGTATTTAATATGGACGGTCCATGTTGTTTACACAAAAGTATATCCAATCAACAATCTGCTCCATCTATTTGTTAGTCCCATCATGGATTGCTTATGATTCTAAAGAATCATTTTTTTAGGCAATTATAACAATCAGATCCATGCCTTGGACAAAGGATAACTGCTGAAAATTAGGCTAAATAAAGAACGTTTGGATCATTGAACCAGAATAATTTTTGAATGGTTGCGTATGGTATTTGATCTGGACTTAATGGATGGTTCAGATCGATCGATTGGACTGTGTAAGGGTTCCAATGCAACTCGAGCACTATAACTTGCTCTGAGAGCAGTGGAGCATTTATTGGAACGAAGGGACATGAAAAAAAATCAAGACAGGGATTAGACATGCTGATGTGGCATCATGGCATTTCATTGGTGGCGTTGAATCTCCCCACAACCATTTGGACAGAGACGCTTGGTGCAAAAGGGTCGTGATGATCGTGCATCGGGTCAGGCCGTAGTGGTTTGGCCTTAAAAGCGTTTATGCATGATAGGATGCTCCGGCGGACTATCCATTCAGCATGTTTGGCTTTTATGTCTGTACAAGTGAGGTTGAAGACTCAGTGATCCGAAACGTCCATATCATGGGATGTACCGTGGATGGACCCTACATTAAAAATTCCCAAAATTGAAAGATCCTATCCATATAATATGTGCCATTTTATTGATAACAATTTCTATCGGCTGGAATAATTTTCCCCACAGACCATCTTATTGGGGCCGTAAAATGACTAATAAAAGACTAATGAACCGTATAAATTCATAATACCTTTTAGATTGAAAATTCTTATGTAGAGCCTAAGTGGACCCACCAATCATCATAGTGGATGGTTGGATGAGAGAGGTCCAATATTCATTAGTCTTGCAAAATGGATGGTAATACCTTTTCGCCGGCCTTTTCAAAATGTACCAGCTATCCACTGTATATTTCGGGCCACATGTGATGATTTTAAATGTGTGTGAACTTATGTTCAACGTAGGTCGTCCAAATGGGTAAGCTTTCATTTGTGGTTTGTCTAATCCTTTTAATCACCGAACTTAAAATTCAAAAAAATTATTTTTTTAAAAAAGAATAAAATAAGGCAAGGATAGGTTTATCTTGAAAAAGATGGAACTTAGTTAAGGGTTATTCATAATTCATTTCAATGTGCATCGACCTTAAGTACTACATACGCTATCATCCATCTTAAGCAGTCTGCATGTGTTACATGTGTTACTATTTATATTGTTTTCTATAATGTTTGACAATAAATAAATAAAATAGCTAATTTAAAATAGCGAAACTTAGCTATATAGCTTGTTCAAGACAATTTTATCTCGGATGGTGTGTGAAACACACCTTTTCTTACACGTGAGTTGTAAGGTTTTTACAATCCTCGATGATCCAAAGACCTAATTTGTGAAAGCGGTCTAAGTGATAGCTGATAAAACATTTAAGCATTAGGGCATGGAGACGATGTCTTCAAATCGTAATTGCACTATCAACGCTTAGATGGTCTCTCAAATGGTGAAAGAAAGAACGGTAGAGGAAAAAAAGTGGCAGTCTCAAGTAACAAATCACATGGATTCAGCTTTATGGCTAAGTGGTGATAGCCTTAAACATTGAGTTCATGGGATCAAGTGCCCATGTGGTGTGGGTGGGTGTGTGAGTGCAGGGTGTGGGTGAAAAAAAATCAACTCAAGAACACTATGTCTGCATTACAAAGGCATAAGAAAGGAATTCCCCAATAATTTTCTATAATGCTTACTAATATGATTTTGTTGTCATACACGTCCATACCCATTTGCTTTTTATATGCCTTTTATGTGCGTGATTTATGAATGAACCATCATGAAGCCACATTAATGATCATGCATGCATTGAATGCATGATAACCTTAATATTAAAGGACCATCATGAAGCTACTTAAATGATTATACATGTATGGAATGCATGGTAACTTTTGGGACCACAATGTTTTTTTTCTTTTTTAATTACTAATATCGGTATCCTAAAGATTTCGAATGGTTTTGTAAGTGTTTTTAATAGTTAATCTTTTGTTTTAATTGTTAAAATCTTTCATCACACTCGATGTTAATTCTATTAGTTTAGCTCTTGTGATTCATTACTTAATCTGCATCAGAACTGGATTGAAGTATATGGATGGTCACGTTCAATGAAAGATAGAGTCACTGTAAATACATGATTAAGCAGCACCTATACACTTTATATGTAGTGAAACACATACTTTAGTCTAAATGATAATGGAGTACCATATTGATATCTCACCCCGGGACTCTAATTCTTCATTAGAAATAAGATTTTACTCTAAAGAGAGATGACATAGTAAAAGAAAGACTTGGACACCAAATCTTCCTTAGGGCTCACCGTGGGGGAGAATTCTCTCCCCTGCCTTCCTACACCCATATGTCCACACATGTAGCTTACCATGTGTGGCCCTAGCGTCCCAGTAAGATTTTTGCACACAAGCTTTATACTTTCCTAATGTAGGCTTATTTTAGGAAAAACCCTTTTATTTTAAAGTTACAGCATTAGCAATCCAACAATTTTCGGCTGTGGTGATCAAAAGGTATGTGTGGATGTAAAATCTATGTTAAATCTATGTTTTTGCTAATTATAGAAAATTAATCAAATCTAAACAATGATCTATATGACTTAATGAATTAATATGAAGCTTTGAAAAAATTGTTTCCTATAATGCTTATACAAACTCTAACAGGTGCTATCTACACAAAGTTAAGGGCGTGCAAGCTACTCACATCACATTTTAAATTGATTAAACTAGGTAAGCAGGTAAAATTTCATTCATTGATTACTACGCTTCCAAATTTTTTAAATGCACTAACATTAATTCGAATTCCTTTTTATTTCCTTTGAAAATTAGGTATAAGATTCTTCAAAAACTATGACACTATTTGGTGGATGCTTATAAATGAGTTCATCTCATTTTAATTAATAGTAATTTTGTATTAATGATCTTGGTCCTTAATATAAATGAGTTCATTTTAAAACTAATAATTTATTAGAGAGCACAAAATTGCTATTAAATAAGATAAAATGAGCTAATTTTCAGGCATCTATCAAATAAGGCCTATTTGTGAGAAAAATAATCCCTAGCTACTCATGCTATATATAATAGAGATATTTATATATTAAACAATACATTTCTCATTCATTGTATATAAATAACATGAACATAGGGGTTAGGACACGTGAAACGTGGCCGCATTTTCTTACTAGATGATCACGATTAATGGAGCCATCTTTTAAGTAGCTTGGGTTGGAGGGCCATGGCCTATTAACTCCTCGCCAACCCTAATCTTCTTGCAAACAGACGTGTGGTAAAATGGACGGTGATCCTGCAATCCAAGCCACGATCATAAAGCTATTTTTGGATCTGTATAACAACCTCGTCTGATTAATACAATTATTTTATTATGATTATCGTTGTAAACAATCCCCGCCAGGACCTAGCTAGAGACTGACGGTCCTGGCTCTGTGAGGCCCACTTTAATATATGTGTTGTCATCCATCTATTTTGACGGAACATTCTGCAGCGTGAGCTAGAAAAAGAAGCAGATCTAAGGCTCAAGTGAACCACACCACAGAAAATAGTGGGGATGAAACGCCTACCATTGAAAATCTTTTGGGGGCACAGAAGTTTTGGATTAAGCCAATATTTATGTTTTTCCATTCATCCATGTCCGCCTAACCTTATGAACAGGTAGGACAGCAAATAATTATCATGGTGGGCCCTAGAAGATTTCAAGAGGTGGTCCCACTGCTTCTTGTAGCGGGGTCCACTTAAGCCTTCAATCTGCCTCTTTTCTAGTCTCATGCCCTAAAATGATATGTCAAAATGGATGTACCATGTGGATAATGCAGATCTAAGGCTCAAGTGGACCACATCACAAGAAATAGTTAGGATGAAATATCTACCATTGAAAACCTTCTGGGGCCACAAAAGTTTTGGATTAAGCCAATATTTATGTTTTTCCATTCATCCAGGTCTGTCTTACCTTATGAACAGGTTGGACAGCAAATAAACATCATGGTGGGCCCTAGGAAGATTTCAACATGTGGGTCCCACTATTTCTTGTAGTGTGGTCCACTTGAGCCTTTGATTAGCATCCCTTTTAGTCTCATACCCTAAAATGATCTGCCAAAATGGATGGATAGTGTAGATAATGGAGATCTAAGCCTCAAGTGGACCACATCACAGGAAACAGTGGGGATGAAACGCCTACCATTGAAAACCTTTCGGGCCCACAAAAGTTTTGGATTAAGCCAAAATTTATGTTTTTTCCATTTATCCAGGTCTGTCTTACTTTATGAACAGGTTAGACGGCAAATAAACACCACGGTAGCCCTAGGAAGATTTCAACATGTGGGTCCCACCTTTCTTGTAGTGTAGTCCACTTAAGCCTTCCATCCACCTCCTTTTTAGCCCCTTGCCTTAAAATAATCTGTCAAAATGAATAGATAGCATGGATAAAGCACATACATAATGGTGGGCCCTATAGAGCCTCTACTCTCTAGTTCAGTCCTAGTTGAGGTAGTACCCAATCCACACCACAAGAGAGTCAGTAAGCTACCGTCGCTTACATACTAGAAACGGTAGCTTCAGCGTGCACTCTTCCTGCATGCTTAAATTGATTTAAATGATGGTGACAGTTATTAACAATAGCTATATGCTTTTCGTCATTGATAATATTTATAGGCATAAGCTTATGTGGATGGTTTACAACTTTTAATAGCGGATTCATTTTCACGTCACATCCTGTGACATTCCATCATTTGGATGGTTTGAATCATCAAATAAATATGAAAAATGTACAATTTTCTAAGTTAGTGTTTATCAACCATCATGCTCCACCAACCAGGAATCCCTTCACTTGTGAGATAGGTAACTCAGACGAGCTATGGTATCGCATGTGGGGAGTGACTACTGGCAGGACTTGATTGCATGCAGCGCTAAGCTCTGTGGGGCCTATGTGTTGTATATGTTATATCCACTCCGTTCATTTGTTTTGTACTCCGTTCATCTGTTTTGTTGGATCGTTTTAGTGCATGTTCTCATGAGTCAGATTCAAATTTCAAGTGGACCATTCTACAGGAAATAGTAGGGAATAAACGCCCAACATGAAAAATATTTGGTACTTATATAAGTTTTAAATAAGGCTGATATTTGTATTTTCACTTCATCAAAGTTCAACTCACCTTATGAACGGATTGGATGGAAAATAAACATCACATTGGCCCCTAAGAATGTTTCAATGATAGGAATCATTTTCTCACTCTTTTCTGTTGTGTTGTCCACTTGAAATTTGTTTCAACCTCATGCTGGGTTTCATGATATGAAATGATATGGGAAAACATATGGACCGTGCCGATATAATATATACATCATGGTGGGCCTCATAGAGCTTAAGGCTCTGGTGGGCAATCCGCATACCATTGGCAAAAAAACGACAAATTTGCACAGATCCACATCGTCCATCAGGTGTCCCAGCCCATGTTTGGTTTTGATCTTAAAAATCAAACGGATCCAACTCAATTGAGCCCCAAACACAACCAATGATAGCATCTCCACTCCAACTGTTTCCTATGGTGTGGCCCATATGAACTCTGATTTTTTGCCTCATGATGAAAACAAAGTGGCACACTTGATGGACGGCCTGGATCCGATGCTTGTACTCTCCCTGAATAGGAATATCAAATTAGCACTAATGAGATAAATTTCTCTATTTACATATATGCTGATGGCCGATATCACTTTGAGGCGAGCCAAACGGAGCCTTCATCTTGTTCAAGGTGGGCCAGGGTCCTTAGCTACGGTCCTTATTCTTAAGGGGAATAAGTCAAGGAGATTCAACCAGATTTGACGCCGGTGGCCATGGCCCACTAACACGCCATCAGCTGTTTAGTTGCTTCCTCGTCACTTCAAGGAGAAGAGATCCAGTGCTCTTAGAGGACTACAAATTATAGTGCTCCCTGTTTCATTGGGATACTTAGATAATCCAATCCATTGATCTTGACTGTTGATTAGATCTAGTGCACATTTCATGGGCTACCATGCGACCATCACACCGATTTGATAAATGTTAACCATTTGATAATGGTATTTAATATGGACGGTCCATGTTGTTTACACAAAAGTATATCCAATCAACAATCTGATCCATCTATTTGTTAGGGCCCATCATGGATTTCTTATGATTCTAAAGAATGGCTTTTTTAGACAATCGTAACAATCCGGTTTATGGCTTGGAAAATGGGTTTCTTTAGAAAATAAGGATAAATCAAGGATGGTTGGATCATTGAACAGGAGCGATTTTTTAATGGTAGCCTATGGTATTTGTTATGGACTTAATGGACGGTTCAGATCGATTGATTGGACTATGTACGGGTTCCAATGCAACTCGAGCACTATAACTTGCTATGAGAGCCATGAAAATCAAGACAAGGATTAGACATGCTGATGTGGCATCATGGCATTTCATTGATGGCCTTGAATCTCCTTACAACCATTTGGACATAGACGTTTGGTGCTCAAGGATGGTGATGATTAGGGGTGTACATCGAGTCGAAACGAGTCCAGCTTGCCTCTCCTCGGTTCGGCTTGTTCACCGGCTGACCTCAGTTCGAACTCGGCTTGACTTAGTCCTCGAGCCTGGCTGGCCAACTCAATTCGATTTGGTCAGCAGCTCCGGCTAGCTCGAGCCGAGTTCGAGCCAAGATCAAGCCGAGTTCACCATTTAGGCATTTTTATAAACACCTGAACTATAACTTCAAAATTCCACTGTTTTACAAGCAAAGGCAATGATTTTACAGGTGCCTTCTAAGCAACATAAAAACCATGAAAAACAAAGAGAAATAGGGTATTTGTTTCATGTACATACCTTCCTTGCCACCAACCACATTTTGTTAAGTCATTTTATCAAACAGTAGGTGAGCAATATCAATGGTAAAGTAACCAAGTCACCGAACTGGTTCGATCCGAGCTGGATTTGAGTTGGATTCTATCCAAGTCGAGTCGATCTGCAGCCTACTCGAACTCATTTTTGAGTTCAAAAAATTAGCTCAACTCAGCTCGAACTCAGCTTTGAACCGAGTTGAATCAAGCTTTTTCAAGTCAAGTCAAGCGAGCTAACCAAGCTAGATCGGTTCGTGTACACCCCTATTGATGATGGTGGATCAGGTTGGGTGCGGGCATGACAGAATCAATATAGTGACTTGTTTCAAACAAGTTAAATTGACCTCAAGCCTCGAAATAAGTAGATACGTCAAACTTGATAGTATATGACCTAGATCTTACAAGATTGATCGCTTACTAAGCCACTCATAGAATATTTGTAATGATCAGGTGATAATCAATGAGAGAGTGAGGTTCTTCCATCAAAGATAAGTTGCGCATTTCCTTTATTAAGAAATTACTTTCAGTATACCAATACCAATGCAATCGAATAAAAAAAAAATATTTACAATCGGTCATTAAAAACAACTGCAAGAATACTTCTTCTAAAAACATTATTTGTATTGGATAAAAATCAAGTCCAACATATGATCATAGACCTGAATTACAGAAGCATCACCATTTACATCCTTTCCTAGATATATTTCCTTCTTGACTATTGTCACCCCTCTCGAATGCATTCTAATTTTGAAAACCTCTCAGTCGCACCTTGTAGTTCAATCACGCATCCTACTTCTGTCTTCTCAACCATGTTACTTTGCCGATCATCTGATGACGTCTAGTATTAGATTAGTATCAACTATGACTCCATAAAAAGTGCTCCAAGTATTCATATCCCTCTATAATGTCAAATGTTAGTACTTAGTTGAATTTATTTAAGATGGTCAAAAATATAGTACAACAGTAAAATTATTTTGTCAGCCTTTTCAAAACATACTCGCTATCCACGGTATATTTAGGGCCACTAGTGATCATTTTAGATGCGTGTGAAGTTGTGTTCAACAATGATAGTCGAAGTAGGCAAGCTTGTATGGTCCATATCAACCGACAAGAATAAGTGTCCCACTGCAAGTAGGAACACTATGACTTGCAGTGGTGTATGACTGGATCATTTATCAATTACAAATACCAATAGCAATAAAAGGTGTTGAGCCACCTTCAGGCTCAGCAAAGTAAGATCAGGGGTTCAAGTGTGATGGACAGGTTTGTGTCAGGTGTCGAAGATCCGGACCACTCACTAACATGGGAGACCAAGCATCGGACGGTCCATTCATCAATCTGCACAAGCATGTTTTGATTATGGTCCATTGCTCTTTTTTCTGAAAACCATCCATTCTCATTGTAATCCTCAATTGATGAATGGCTGAAAACGTGCGACATCTAGTGTAGCAAGTCTGCCCTCATCCGAAGTGGATTGGCTGGTGTGCGGGACACCAGCCAATCCGCTTCTCTCTTCGTACATCTGACATGAGCAAGTACAATTGGAATCCTCATCATTCACTCGGGAGGTTCGCCAAGCTATGTGGGGCCCACTTCAGTCTCTGCGTAAAATCCACTCCGTCCATCAGTTTCACTGGCTCGTGTTAGACTATTATCAAAAAAAGGTGAGGCAGATCCAAAACTCGAGTGAGGCACGCCACAAGAAACACCAGGGACTGAACGACCACCATTGAAAATTTGGTGCCACCACGGAAGTTTTGGACCAGTCTAATATTTGTGTTTTCAGTTCATCTCAGTGAGGAGGATCTTACGAACGGTTTGGATGACATATAACATCACGGTGGGACCCAAGAACGTTTCAACGGTGTGCATTTTCATTCCCACTCTTTTCTATAGTATGGCCCACTTGAGTCGTGGATCTGCCTCATATTGAGTCTCAGATTCACACGCTCATAGGCACACGTGACAAATGGAACATGTATATGAGATCTGAGCTTTCCATCTAATTCTCAATAATGCCAATGTCTTCTAACACTAAAACCAGGCCGTTTCACTCATAAGGGGCCACATTGTTTTCTAGCCGTCCTTTTGTTTTGTATACTATGACCCACCTGAGGTAAGATATGGACCCGAAGATCTAAACAGTATACCCCATTTAATGGATGGCTCAGATCTTTCACACTATTCTATATTGAGTAGAAAGAACCTAAAAATCATATCAAAAATAAAAGAGAGTGATATCAACATTGTCACGCTTGGATGTCCTAACGTAACTTTCCCCACCTAAAACCCCTTATTAAAGTATATGAAACGAAGCTTTCTAATCTTTCCACCTTTGAATCTATCAACTTGGTGGGGCCCATTCACCATCACCATCCAATTGTCATGACGAGATTATTCCAACTACATCCTTTTTTTTATTGGCTTCTCTCCTCTTTCTTCTTGCAAAGGTTTATTTCCCTTTTGACTTGAAGGTTATGTCGCACTTACACCGTGTATTATCTTCATCTAATGACTAGCGGGGCCCACCTATGACACAATACAAAAATATAATTTAGTGTATGTTTGCAGTGTATGTAGCCAATCCACACATGTCGGCCGATCAGCTTGGTGGGCCATGCATGTGTGAAAGAAATGAATGATTTAAAAATAAAAAATAAAAATTTGTGGACCACATTCACCGATATGTGTGGCCCACCGTATGATACAAAATGGCCTGATTTTATATAGGACATGTGTGTGGCGATCCACTCTTTATGAGCGGCGCGGATCTTGGACACGTGCATGTGATGTTGCCATATGTGAATAGCAAGTATGACTAAACTGAGGAGCTGAACTCCGGTTTAGAATTCAGAATCCAAATAAAATTAGTCATTTTGGCTTTCCCTATTTACTTTAGGGAAGATGGAGACTCTTTTTCTCCATATCTACTCAGAATGAGTCATGTGGGAATCAAATTTTGATAACTACGAGACGATTTTTCTAAGGGGGCGTTTGGATCTTCGGGTTTTTAAAATAAGCTACTTATCCGTTAAGTAACTTAATTTATATTTATTAAATTGAAGTAATTAAGCAACTTTAAATACAAAGGTTACTTATAATTGATCATAAACTAAACATATCTCAAATAAGTCATTTATCTATTTTTGGAAGTTAAAAAAGTAACTTATTTTGTGGTTTCCAAACAGGCCCTAAATGTCTAACTCCAATATAAATAAGAGATGAGAGGAGATGAGTATATATTGAATGACCTCCTAATTTTAAAAATTTTAAAAATTTTTAAAATTACACTTAATCATTGTTCCCATACTATCAATATAAAAAAGATGGTCTAATTTGAACAAACAAATGTGTGTTTGATCAAGGGAAAGATCCATTCTGATCTAGCAGTGTCATCATCTTCCTCATCATCTAAGCTTTATCCTAATTAAATAGGGTCCACTGTATGAATCTTGTTCCGCCTTTTCATTCTATGAAAGGTTAGATTTTCAATTAGACAATAGATAAGTCTTTCCATATTATCTCTATCCTCATCTTTTTAGGCCTTTTCCTTTAAGAAACTTCTACTTATACCAAATCACTCATTTTAGCCATAGTAGTTCTTGATCTCTATTGCATATGATTAAATCACTTTATTCTATTCTTCCTCATTTTATTATTGTTGTATCTTATTTCTGGCCATTATGAAAAAAAATTATTAGGACAGCGAGATGTGGCATTGTATGAGAAATAAGGGGTATATAAAAAGATTTTCTAAGATATGTGGAGCGTTTTTTTTACGGAATCATAGCTGACATAAATCCAATACTACATATCATTGCATGGTCGATGAAGTAACGTGATCGAGCTATTCAAAAGTTTAGTAGAAAGAGAAACTCAACCGAGAACTCCAAGGCACAGTCAATGTGCAGTCAAAGTATGAATGTGGCGACTAAGAGAAACAAAGCACATAAGAAGAACAATCACAAAAGAAAAACATAATAAAAGAATGATCTAGAGAGAGGCTCTTCGACTACTGTAACCATTGGAATAATAAAAGAAACATCTGCAAGAAATGTGTAATATAGCTTTATAAATAGCAAAGAAAATCAACAGAGTAACATCATCTCACACCAATCAAACTAAATCTATCAATTTACTTTATCTCAAGTTATTCTGGACGTAGCGATATTCCAATAGCAATAATTGTTAGCTGTAATTCTTAATTGTAATCCAAATCTATCCTCATATATTAGATTTGTCTTTTATCCAATACCATGTAGTTCTTTTAAGAGACACATTCTTACAACTGCTGTTAGTAACTGATTCTGAGTTTTTTTTTTTTTTTTTAATTACATTGGTATTCTAAAAAGTCATTTCTTATAAAAAGCAAAGCGCAAACTATCTTCGAAGGAAGAACCCCACCCTTCGATTATCGCCTGATCATTACGAAATTATGTAAGTGGATGAGTAGGCGATCAATTTTCTCAAATTCTGATCATATACGCTCATATTGAATGTAACTACTTATTTCAGCTCTTAGGATCAAAGTTGATCTGTTTGAATCAAGCCACTATATCAATTTCAGCATGCCCGCACACACTACACGTGACAGAAAATATATCAAGTGCCAACAATTATCTATTGGTATTACTCTAAAGAACCATTGAATGAATTTATTTCTAATTTTATCATTTCTCATCTTGTCACTCATCCATCCTAATATCCTCATTTCAACTAAATGCATCCTTTGGACAGGTTATTAACATGCTATCCCATAAAGCATGAATGTTCTTATAGATGTCTTTTAAAAAATTAAAAAAATCTCAACTCTAAACGCACATCTCATTTCTTCTAAGTAGCTTGAATTTTATAAGCAATATCCTTTTTAATCTCTCCACTTTGATGAATTAGTGACCTAAGATATGGAAAGTGGTCATTTTAGAAAACTATTTAGTCAATAATCTTAACTAAATCCTCCTTTTGACTATTATTATTATTATTAAAATTGCACTTCATATACTCTGTTTTAGTCTAACTAATTTTAAATCTTCTAAATTCTAAAGTATCATTCCCTAAATTTAAAGTAGATAACAAAAATAATATTCAAATGGAAAATAGAGATTGTATCAATTTTTGGGCCATGCTAGGTAAGCTTAGGCCAAGGCCCAACAAACATTTTTCCAGCTTGGATTTGGATTGCACTCGGGTCTTGGGTCTTAAAAGTCGAGAAGGCCTGAGCCTATCTTAACCTGGCCCAAGCTCATCCCATTGCCACCTCTACATACAACCCTTATTGCAAAGAGTCTTGATAGCCCTAAGGGCTCATGTAGGAGCTTATATTTAAAATGCATTGGATTCTGAATCACATTTACATTAGAATAAAGGTATTTCCAAATTCTTAATTGTGTTTGACAGCTTGTAATTAGAATGGATTGGAATCCATAGCTTACATTTGGGCGCTTGTATTTGGAATGCATTAGATTCTTTAGTGTATTCACAGGTTATGAATTTGATGACTAAATAAGCTTTAATATGCCAAATTAAGATACATATGTGATATATGACAAGATGATTGTAATAAGCCCATAAAAATATATACTTTGGCCAAAAATAAGAAAATTACAAGCCTTGAGTGAGCCACAAACATAAAGATACAAGCAAGTGACTAATCGATATTTTTTTATCATCCATTTAGATAGCTAACATTTCAATAGTTTAGATCATTCTATAGATACAATTTTAGCATTGTAAACAACGATCGAAAAGTTTTCGATGTCAGCATCATGTAATGTGTACAATGAATTAGCAACCTAATGACTACAACTCTACTCCCTTTTAAAAAAGTAAGTCCAAAACGTATTTCACTAATAGTATAACTTAATCTCAAAAAAAAAAAAAAAAAAAAAAACCATTTGAAATTTAAAAACACACCAAAAATATTTATTTCAAATATATTGAATTTCATTTACCTCTTAATACTCGGTGGCAAGCAAGTGATTTGATTTCACGTACGTTTGAGATACACTCCATTAGCTTCACCCATTTCTGATAGCATGTTAGCCCAAAATGAGACGGATCCAAAACTCAAGTAGCCCACATTCTTATTGGTATCATTGATCTAATTGCCCCCATGATAGATGTCCAAGAAAATTTCCAATATTAGAAGATCCTAACCATTAAATTAATCCCAACAAGTAGACAATATGGCCCACCATCAATCATAGAAGGACTAAAGATCTGTCAGTAACATTCGTCTAATATAGGAAGCTTTCACTTCTCTCCTATCCATTGTGTACCCCATCAAAAATAAACCAACTATGGGGCCACATGTAAAGATATACATTGGCAATGCTTGTACCCTAAAAATGCTTCTCAACCGTTAAAATTCCAGGTCATGTACCGGATCCAAATGTCCCATACGTATGTATCTACCGAAAAATCCAAACCGTGGGTATAAATTCCCATATCGAGTACAAATCGCTGACACGAGGAACCTGACAAAGGGATACGCACCACATGCATATCCGCAGCGCAGGCCAGCGAGATGAAATGAGATGCTACTCGCACCGAATTCTACTCTCCCCGCGCGTGCGTGCGATATCTGGGCCATTCATCAGCTGTCCTCTCGTGTAAAACAGGGGCCCAACGAATCATCCACACGTAAGATTAACGGAAACTGGGGAACAAGACAAATGGAGGATTACTCTCTAAACAACCAACGGTTCGGATTAGAAGTAACCATGTGGCCCACTGTGATAAGACAAGATTGATTTCTGGGCAAAAGGTGTATATGGTAGGCCCCACCTGACAGCATTGTTTTTTCCCCGGCTGCTACATTAGCACGTGTGGAGAGAGAATCTCATTCTAACGAGGACGGCGAAGAAACGGCTTGCAGGAAATGGGCTTGTGACACGTGTCAACTGCGTGTACGATCCTGGCAATGACAAGGTATGATGCACTGCAAGCATGCGCTTGCCCGAAGAACCAGAATGGGAAAGGTTTGGCTACTCCCCTGACACCAGTCCCGTGGCTGGTGGTCGGTGCTCCGTGGGCCCCACCATGATGTACGTTTTCATCCATTCTGTTCATCCATTTTTACAGATCATTTTAGTGGTTGATACAAAAAAATGACAGGGATATAAGTCTTAGTGGCCAACACTACAGGAGAAAAATAATGAATGAATATTTACAATTAAAATCCTCCTAAGACCCACTGTAATGTTTATTTGACATCTAATATGTTGATTTGGTTGTAAAGACCCAGATGAAGGGAAACAACAAATATCAGCTTAATCCAAAACTTTTATGGCCCTCAAAACATTTTTAATGGTCAAAATTCATTTAACATTGTTTCCTATAATGTGGTCCACTTGAGATTTATATATAGTTCATTTTTTCTACCATATCATAAAATGATATATAAAAATAGATGGACAGCATGGATGACACACATACATCATGGTTGGGCCCACAGAATACCGACCATCAGCCAATGGCTGGTGTCAGGGGGAGTAGCCAATCCGTTCCCAACCAGAATAGCCCACATGGGCATGTTTGTATACGGGAAATGACCCATCAGAAAAATGCTCAACGGTCCATATCCAACGTACATTCGTGGCCCACCTGATAAGTGAAAATTTACACCAAGGAGCTTGCATTCCACCCCAACTGATCATACATTCCGGATCATTAACAAGTATACCAAATACCCACGTGTACCGCGAGGACCAATTTACATCTCATGCGAGCGAGGATCCATGAAACATATTTGCTGAACGATCTGACCGTTATAGGACGTCCACAGCATCTTTTTTCAGGCATGTCATGGGCCGTACCCGTGCGCTACGTGGCGTAGGCTGACAGGGCAGGTGGAGGGAAGGTGGGCCCCACGTGTGTCAGCCAGCGTTACATTGACGTGACGCGTCGTAGATTTTAATTTTTGATTTTTGGTCCCGACCACGATCTCCCCCCCGCCACCAGCTAACGGTCATGTTCTCGGGAACTGCTCTTCCTCCCCCCTCCCGTTTTTCAATTCCACAGTATACAATTACGATAATACCCATCGACTTTTTATTAGGAAGGATTATGTGATGCGCGGTTGCGTATTTGCACAACGCACGCGTTTCGATTGCTGATGGGTGGGACCCATGTTAACGTAATCTAGGCCGTTGATCTGTTGGATACTACTTCGAAGAGTCTGATCCTTAAAATATACTAAATTATTTAGAGTTGGGACTCCAGATTTTTTTAAGTTTTATTTTTAACCGTTTGATAAAGTCGCGCCAATCTAATAATTAGAAATCAAATACACCTGACTTTTATTTATTACACATCTAAAGAGTGATCCATGACTTGGACGGTCTAATTTGAATTCTATGTGCCCTTGTATCATCTCTGGACACTGCTGAAGTGACAAAGTTTCTTCTCAAAATTACAATGCTCCTAGTTGTATGGACCAAGTGGCCAAGTAAATTAACCAAGCATGCGCTTGTTGATGACAGGAAATGGATTAGGTGAGACACGGGCTCAAATGGTGTGGCTCTTAACGTGGGGGCTATCTTGATGTATGTATTTTGTATTTAAGTTGTTTATTTATTTTTCTTCGTGTCACTCAATAAAATAATGTTCAAATGAAATAATTTTAAAGTCATTTAAAAATTTATTAGATTATTTTTTAATAAACACAAGATCACACGAATCAGACATGTTACGAGAGGATTATGGCCGTTTTCATGGGATTAGCGATGCACAGTGATTGTATATTTATGATGCATAGTTGAAATATCAGTGGTTCACGGTGAATATCAACGGTCCACAGCAAATGTCAATGATCTACATTGAATATCGGTGATCCATGATAAAAATATTGACAATTCACATTAAATATCGATGATCCACTATACAACATTCAACGGTTACAACATACCTCCACTCAAAATTCTTTCATTACAAAAATTTATCTATTACAACATTATCCATTCCAATGTTCATCACATTCATCCATTACAACATTCTCACATTACAAAAATTCATCAATTACAACATTATTCTATTAATAAAATTTATCCATTATATTATTCTTCCACTCCTTAAAATTGGATGAACCATCAACGTAGAGCGTCCACTGGGGTGGGTCGAGTACTACCTGGCTGTCGGACGGTTCGATGATGTCAGGGCCAGTTTCTGGCTTGGGTAGGTCAATTATAGCTCAGTCCGTGATCGGATCTTACTTGGGGAAGAAGTTAGCTCGACAATGAAGTCGGCCACTGCCCGTCTCTTGATTGCAGCCTATGGCTAGTATTTAATGTCAAACTCACTTAGTTCAATCGCCCATTTGATTAACCGACTCAAAGCTTCGGGTTTTTAGAGAACTTAACGTAGTGGTTGGTCAGTTAGGACAACGATTGTATGAGCTTAGAAATATAGTCGTAGGCGTCGGGAAGAGATAATCAAAGTCAGAGCCAACTTTTTCAATGTGGGATATCTCGTCTCTACAGGGACCAAAGCTTTGTTGACATAATAGATTGGGAACTGTTTCCCCTCATGCTCTCTAATCAACGCTAAGCTAACTGTTGCATCGGATACGGCCAAGTATAGCAACAAAGTTTCTTCTAGCTCAAGTTTAGATAACAAGGGCGGCGATTCTAGGTATTGCTTAAGCTACTGAAAGGCTGCTTCGCATTCTTTGATCCAATATACTATCTGTCTCCCCTTCAATTGTTTAAAGAAGGGGAGACATTTGTCCGTAGCTCGGGACCCGAGGCAGTTGAGGGCTGCTACTCTTCCAGTGAGCCTTTGTATATCTTTGATCGTTTTTGGTGACTATATGTCAAGGATGGATTTATTTTTTTTGGATTTGCCTTAATCCCTTGCTGGCTGACTAAAAAACTAAGAAAATTTTTCAAACTAATGTCAAAAGCGCACTTGCTCGGATTTAACTCCATTCGGTATTTGCGAAGGATGAGAAACATTTCTTCCAAATCGGCCACATGGTCTATAGTTTTAATGCTCTTGACGAGCATATCGTCAATATAGACCTCCATTGTCTACCCTATTTGGTGGGCAAAAAACTGATTAATGGAGTTTTGACAGGTCGGAGTAGAGATCGACCAACTCCCATTTTGTCGAAGGCTCGAATAAAGAGTACATCCGCTGACGATCCTGTGTTGACAAGGATACGAAACACTTTTCTATTGGCGATGGTCAAAGTAATTACCAGTGCATCGTCATAGGAGAGGTGGATACCTCGGGCATCCTTTTCAATGAAGGCTATGTTGTATTTTTCCACCTTATGCTCTTTCGAAGGTCATTCGAGGAGCAGAACTCTTCCCCAGGATGACTAATACTTCTAGCATGCGCTTTTCGAGCATTGTTCTAGTCGCCTCCCCCTCTGCGACCTCCAAAGATGGTGCAGATTTCTCCAGTTGACTAAGTATTGATCGGTTGTTCCTCAGCAGCTTTGATCTGATCTCCTCTATTGTCGACATAATCTCCGAGATGACCATCACGAATGAGTGCCTCGATTTTTTGTTTGAGGTGAAAGCAATCGCTCGTATTGTGACCATAATCCCGGTAGAAGAAGCAGTATCTTTTCTTACTTCTTTTTTCGAGGTTAGAATTCAACTTATTTGGCCCACGGAGAAGATTTTATCCTTGATTTTCATCATGACTTGTTCCAGTGTCTTGTTGAGACGAGTGTAAGTTTTAAACTTACTGTCAAGCCGTTTATTCGATTTTTGGTCATCTCGAGATCGATCATCCTTTCTCTTCTTATTGGTCAAACTAGGTTCTGCCTTCATTTGCTCTTTAGCTGGAGGATTTTTGTTTTGGGTGACATCCCATAAGATTTGAGACTCCTCGGCGTTGACATACTTTTGCAATCGATTCTGAAACTTAGCCAGCGTGGTAGGCATATTTTTGTCCAGAGATGAGAGGAACAGCTTGTTCCTCAATCCGCTTATGATAGTGTTTAGGGTGGTCTCATTCAAATGCTTCTGAATTTGTAATGCTTTCAGGTCAAAGCGCTTGATTTAATCTTTTAGGAGTTCACCTTCTTTTTAGATTATGTGAAGAAGATGAGCAGGCGCCTTGAGTCTCTTCTTCCCTCTGATGAAGTTCGTGACGAAGGCTTGACTGAGCTCCAAGAACGAATTGATGGACCTCGGCTTTTGCTGTTTAAACCATAGTTGATCAGCATCAGCCAGAGTTAAGGAGAATGCTCGACACATGACCGCATCAGAAGCATCATGGAGTTACATGTAGATTCAGAAGGATTCCATGTGCTCCAATGGGTCGATATTCCCTGTGAAGGGTGTGATCTAAGGCAATTGAAACCTATCCGATAGTCGTGCCTGCAAATCTCAACAGTGAATGGGGACTCGGTTTCCTCCATCATTGTTATCGCTGCGTTAACTCGATATGTTTGTTACATGTTGCCGATCTAGTCCCGTAAACTTTTCGGCTCGGCTTTCCATGGCTTCATGCTCTCGGCAGTAGCTTCGACTGGGGCTTTGCCTCGCCTCTTCCGATCTAACTCGTGTCGCATATTGGAGGCGAGCAAAGGAACCGTCCTTGAAATGTGGGATGGGATAGGCCTAATCGAACTACGTTGTTGGCTCGACTGAGGAACAGTATGCATGCATGAAGGTTAGGAAGGACAATGGCTCGATTGCCCGTCCTCTCCGTTAGGCCTAGGTGCATGTTCGGATTGTATCTGTTCCATCATCTATTTCATGTAGCCCATGTCTGCCCTCATGTCTTCGAATTCTCTTTCGAAATTGTTCAAACGACCGTTCCTGACACGAGTTCACTAGCCGCATCGGCCTGAGCCAGTGGAGGAACCTTGATGGCTCTCTTGTGGCTAGGGCTGCCTTAGTCGCTCTAGCGATTCTGGCGTGTGATCGGTAGTAAGTAGGGTTGCGATCGGAATCGCCACTGGAGGGAATTGAGCTTTCTTCTTTCCCCTGGCCATCGTAAATGTTGCTACTAGAGCTGAGAACGGCTTAGAATGTCATTCTCACATACGACGCTAAACTATTGATGCAATTTTCCTGTAGATCCTCTGCGGTTGACCCTCCTAAACCTACACAGGTATAAAAGAGAAACGAAGGAGACCTTGACTAGTGTAGGGACTCTCTGATGCCTAAGTCAAGAATAAGGTCTTTTTTTATAGGATAGAGTCTCCAAAAAAGAGACACCAGTCGAGTGCTAGAGTAAGAATAAGCAAATCTTGGATGGTTGGAGATACCTCTATATATAGGGAAGGGAGCCCAATTGCACGAGGACTCTTCTTGATATCTTGAAGATTCACTCGGATTTGGGATCTTTGCGAGACTATCGACTTTCGAAGTTATCAGGATCTGATCTTGTCCCCTGAAGATATAGGGAGAGATCTTCGGGATGCTAGGAGATTCCTCGAATCTTTAGCTCGAACTTAGGTTGGCTCCTATAGGCGTGTGACGACTCAGGAATAAATGATACTGATCTTCTTGACAGATCGGCAATCACCATCTTCAACCCATGATTGGGTTGGAGGATCCGTGTTCTCTTTAGCTCGGCTTTAATGGTCCTTGACTTTGTCATGGGACATCGCCTGACCTGTAACCAGACGTTGGCCGATCTATAGTCGTCTAATGGTCGAGTTATGGCTGGATAGTAACTGATCTGGGGTCGATCTATGGTCGACCTATATTCGACCTATGACTGACCTATGATCGATCTATAATCGACCCATGAGGTCAGAACATGGCTTATGTGAATGGGCTCGTAATCGTATTATTTGAGTGTCCTTGTAGTTGCCTCGACTTCCTTGAAGGTCGGCCTATTTCTGGACATAGACGCCTTATCAGGTTCGGATTTTTATTGGGCCCGTGCTGGTTAAGTAAAGTTGGTCCACTCCATAAGCCGACTTATTGACTTGTCAATTTTTCTCCCAACACATACCAAATAAAAATAATAATTAAAACACAACTATAAAGAAAATTAATGAAGGAAGAATGAAGGAAACAAAAAAAACATCATCCTCTCCTCCCGTGAAAAGAACAAAAGAAGGAAAAATAAAATAACACTCACGCAAAAGCCTCATGATTTAGGATCCTTACTCTTGCTCGGGTGGTAGACTCTCAAGAGTTTCAACACTGGTCAAGGGTTTGAGTATCCATAGATGGTGAAATCCCATTATGGCGTGAGTGTGTGAGGGTGTGTGTGCATGTGTATAAAAAAATAATAAATAAATAAATAAATAAGGCCTCATGATTTATACTTATCCATCTTATACGAGGCTCACTGGATTATCATGAAGTAAATCCATTTCATTTATACATAAGTGGTTTAATTTCATATAATTCATTCAAGTTTGAGGACAAAATTCATTACAGGTGAATCACATTCAAGAAAAATATATCAGAATTAATTTACAATATTTGTGTAATTGTTTATTATAAAGAACTTTAAATGGGCAAAAAAATTTAAAAAAAAAATACCGTGAATTCACGTTTATTGGAATAAAATGAACGTATCAAATCAACCAATGAGTGAGTTAAATTTTAATTTTTTAATTCAATACTTTCCATATCTTTTTTTTAAAAAAGATTTCTCTTTTAAAACCAAAAACCTGCTGTACAAAAGCCGCCGCAGCAAATTAGCATTTTTGTCCTATAACAAAATTAAAAAATAGTTTCAAAGGATCACGTCACACTATACACTAGATGATCATTTGGACCGAAAACTCCTCCAGTCAAGGACTGCCTGCGGTTAGTTGCATTAGTGCAGCCATCCTATCGACACCGTCCATATGTTGGAAAACGTGCGGTAAGGACGAGATCATCTCACCGGTTTGATTTTTCACACAGTGGCCCATTTAAGTCTCAGGTGGGTCAATTTAGACCGTCCATGTGTCCTCGCGCAACAAGGAGCATGTAACTTTACGAGAGGGTTGCATCGAAATCAATCAACAGCGGACACTTTGTCTCCATGCAGACGAACCCACCTAAAGAGGCGTAGATCAGGATGAATTCCGAAATAGGTAGCGTTTTGGTGGGGCCCACCTTTTGTACAGATCAGATGTCCTAACCATGTGATATTTCTGCATGAAAAGACAGATCTGGGTGCTAAGTTATCATGCAGGTGATTGTACGACTGAAATAAAGCTTCAGCATTTTTCCGAAAGTAATTATTGCCTTGCGGCACCTTTCTCTACTTCTTGTATACGAAATCCGTACCATGAAAATGCTGGGGTCCATCATAAGATCGTTCATCTTGAAAACCAGACTGATCGATTTACTCACTGGACCACACCAGTATGTTGAATCTGACCATCGGTTGCCCATTGTTCCAACGATGTGGCCCGTTCGATGAGCGGACTGGAATGGTTTTTTGTGGTGGATAATATTCATGATGGTTCTGCCATTTTCACGGTATGGATTTCATCCATTAGTGATATGGAGATCAAATGGTACCAAAATCAGGCTGGTCCACTCATCGAGTGGGAAACAAAAATCAAAACCAACGGACAGCCGATGGTATGACTTCGAGTACTGTGGAGCCCACCCAATGCGTGATTATAATCTTTGGCAGACGTTTTTCTCAAAACGAATTTTCTACACATGTGACACGTCAGAGGTAAAGAAATAGTGTTGTACGTGAATTTTTATATACAGCTTTAGCGCACAGATCCAGGAATCTTCTTGCGGTCCAAAGGTATGTGGGGCCCACCGTGATTTATGTGTTAGATCTATACTTTCCATGTGTTTCGCAGGTAATTTTAGGGCATAAGCTCTGAGGAAGATCCAAATCTAAAGTGGACCACCATAAGAACAGCTTGTAAAATGACGCACGCCGTTGAAACTTTCACATGACCCACTTTGATGTTTTCTTTCCATCCAACCCGTTCATAAGGTTATCAGAACCTGTATGAAAGAAAATTACAAATATCAGCTTAATAGAAAACTTATCTAGCCGTTGAAAGTTTTTAATGGTGGAAGTTCATTCCACACTGTTTATTATGGTGTGGTCCACTTAACCTTTGAAACTGCCTCACTTTTTGTCTCAAGCATTAAAATGATCCACAAAAAAGGATGAATGGAGTGGATATAATGTATACATTACAGTGGGCCCGTAGAGCTTATGGCTGCAGGAATCCGTGTTGCCTCGGCGTCCATCGTTTCTCATGAAAAATACAAGTTTTTTTTTTTTTTCGTTTTATCAAAGGGAGATGCTCTATGCTCTTTGGAGCACCATGAGTTATAGTGCTCCCAGTTGCACTGGACATGGAGAAAATTCAATTGATTGATCTAGACCATCCATTAGGTCTAGCATGGACTTCATGTTCTTCCATGCAAACATTTAGCCAATCCTAAAATTGTAACGCTTTGATCATTAGCCTCTAATATGGACAGTCAAATCATTTATTGCTTCGGCCCACCATAATTTTCTTATGATTCTAAAGAATCCCTTCTGTTAGGCCTTCCTAACCAATCCATCAATGGCTTTGTTAAAGAACGGCTACAAACTAAGGCCAAATGACGGATGGATGGGATCATCCAATCGGCGTGATTTTTGCGCAGTTGGTAATAGAGTACGTTCTGGATTTAATAGACAGTACAGATTGACTGCTCGGACTCTCCAAGTGACCTAATGCAACTAGGAGCACTATAACTAATAGTGCTATGAGTGCATTTACTATGAGTATCAATGGGCCAGGTTCGGGCTTGAAAAGAAATTTTCATTAGAGCCAGCCCGACAATTTAGCCCGAAATAGTCCAAAATCCGGGGCCAAAACCTACCGCCTGGCCGGGCATGTTGACAGCCCTAATTGCCTATGGAATCGAATTGACTGCGACCGCATGTAATATATATATATATATATATATATATATATATATATATATATATAACACGGAAACGCTCACCTTGCAACTAGTTAATCCGTACAATATACAGACTTTTTTCAGAAACCATTTTTGATGAGTCTCTAAAATCCGAACGGTCCATATGTAGCAGAATCTCATAAAACTTTTTGGTACTAAATTTTACTTTGATTCAAAACTTTAATGAGTTATAAAATATGTAAACAGTTTTTTTTCTTAATTTGAATTTCTTTTTGCTATGGCTCATTAGGATCTTAGATCAAGATAAAAATTTAACCCCTGAGGCTTCATGCGATTCAGCATCTTATAAACGGTTCGAATTTGATACCCATGACACGTATACAAAGGCACGTACGTACATAGGTGCGTAGGCGAGCATGCCTCGTATATATATTCCTGTTCCAAGGGCGGTATGGAGCCAACAGAGATGTCCATGACAAATCCACTCCGTCCATCCGCTTTCCGATACCACAATGGCATGTGAGCGTAAAACCAGGAAGATCCAAAACTCATGCGGGTCATACCTTACGAAATTATGGTGATTGAACGCTTGGGGGCAACAGAATTTTTTATCTGGATGATATCTGTTCCTACATTTTATCTGAATGGATACAACCCTTTGAACGGTTTGGATGGAATATAAACATCATAGTCATCTCCAGGAAGATTTCAACGGTGGAAGTTTCCATTTCCACTGTTTAATTCGGTGTGGCCCACCTAAGTTTCAGATCTGCCTGATTTTTATCCTCCTGTCCCATTGTGGTTTTTCAAAACAGATGGACGGAGTTCCTTTGTCCCGCACATCTCTGTGGGCCTCACACAGCCCCCAGCACATGAATAGCTCTGTGCCCGGCGTCACAGGAAATCCGCTTCCGTTTCATACGCCGTTATTTGATACTCCGGCTTCATCCTACCTTGATACGCAGGCACTTAGAAATTGCACATGTAACGCATATTAACCTAAATTAAACCCACTAAATCGTGGAAGCACTGTCGTTATGTTACATAAAGAATCAGGTTGGTTGAACAATCCTGACCCTTGATTTGTGGACAGTTATTTTTCAAAATAAGACCAGGGATATTTTCATTTCTAACCGTATAATAGATGTTCAACAATCAAATACTTTGGCAAACAAATAAAAGTTGAGAGTTATTATTTTGATATATTTAAGCCGGGTCCCATGATTTGGACGGTTTAGTTTTGTATTTGCGTGCCACATAAGTAATTTCTAATTGCCAGCGTATTGTACAACGCACTTTGTCAGAGTATCAAAGTATTTGCCATTTATGATTCGGACTGCTCCAGTGGATTCGATTCCATCCTGCCAATCATGATGCAATGCTCCACCTGCGAATACCCCATACTTGTGTGATGTATTTCCAGTTTGTACAAGTGGGGCCCACAGTAGGATTCTCCATACCATTGATATGATGGGCCCCACTTCTACTGACGAATATCCCGATCTGTACCGGTGATATGATAGGCCCCCATCATGCAAGTGGAGCACCGTCTCATTTGAGGGATTATACAATGCTCCGGTCGAGCGATTGTTCAGTACCATTTGGGTCTGCATTTTATACTAGTGGGACCCAATGTTCCTTGATCCAGACCGTTGATTTTATGGGCCCCACTGTGAGTGGTCCGTCTGCAAGAATTCTCCGACCCAGACAAGTCCAGAATCTTTCAACATGTGGCCGAAAACAAACGGTTAAGAAAAAAAAAAGATAAAGCAATGGTCCCCAGTCAAACTAATAACAGATGAAATATTCTACGTCTGGATTTTTCAAAAGAGGACTTCCACTGTGCGTCCCATCACATCAACGTTTTGGATCACTGGACTGTGGGTCTCACATACAAACAGAAAGCTCGATGTTACGGGACAGTCTCCTTGTCCGAGCATTCAAATAAGAACTTTGCGAAGCGTACACGCGTGTACAATAAAGCTCACGTACACGCCACACATGCGACAGCATGACATGATAGGTCAATGATCCACTCCATCCGTTAGAACAGCACCACTATATTAATTCTATAGCCTAAGATCAGTTTGATCCACTAATCAAGTGGGCCACAGTTAGCAAAACAAATGTACGGCTTGGATGAAGTTCTCTAACCAATCCACCTGTTTCCAATATTGGAGCACACGTGCTGAGTGGACCAGATACATGTACAAGAGTGACGTATTTAGGATCTCCCATTCATGTACCTTGCTGGCACATGTGTGGCATGTACGTGAGAATAATGCACACGCGTGTGTTTAACAAAGCCATTAAAATAATACCCGGTAATATACCAGTAACCCCAAGGGCATTTCAGTCATTTAAAGATTCCCCCAACCGCCCATCCACTATTCTAAAACAAGCCTGGGCACGGGGCACTCCCGTCATTCCAAAACCTTGCCAGATAGACAATAGTTACTCACCTGACCAAAGCTACCGCACCTCGCTCGGTTGCACGCTGAAAACACACTCGCTTCTCACACGTGAAAGAAAAGAATACATGTACGAGATCGGAGCCGTTCATCAAGAAAAATAAACATTCTAGTTTCAATTGGAAAAAATCGCAGAAGTTTATACTAAATAAATGGACCCCACATGGACAAAATAAATAAACGTTAAATAGAGCTTAACGGATGGTTCGATTTCTTGTACGTGTGTGGCCTAATGGATAATTACATTTTCCTTATTTTGTATAGAATAGAGTTTAAAGAGTGAGGATTGTCCCTGACGAGCTGATCAGATCATATACACGTGTGATTGTTTTGCACGTATGAAGCGAGACTCGAAGTGCACTCAAGCGAGACGGCACTGATCAGTATTAATTAAGTTAATCCAGGTTTTCGAGTTAATTAATCAGAAAACGATGAAAACGAAGACCAGTTTTTCAAAAAACGAAAACCGAATAAAACACGAACGGAACAAATAAAAACTCCCCATAAAACCTCTTCTCCTCTCTCTCTCTCTCTCTCTCTCTCTGTATCTGTATCTGAAAATAAAAAGACGAAAATGCCCACCAAACAACCCTAGCCATGGCAATCCAAGCTTCCTGACCGAAACCCTTCGACACGCTCCGAAACATGGCCGGTACGGTTCCCGACAAAGACGCGTTCTTCCCTTAGCGATCATCGGCCAATCGGACGGTGGAGAACGGATTCCTGTTTGGGAGATCTGAGCCATGGCTTCTGGAAAAGGGAATCTGGAGCGGATCCGACGCGGGCTCCGTACGGTTTTTTTCATGCTGACAATGGTGGCGTCGCTTCTCGTCCTGTCGCTGCCGATCCTCGTCGCCGCTGGCGACATGCTGGTTTCGTTCGCTCTTATCTCGAGCTTTACGTGCTTCAGGTTCTACGGATTCAGAGATCAGATGCAGAGATACAGTTTTAAGAGCTCTTTGATCGATATCCCTCTCGTCTCGGTCTTCCGATCGCTTGTCATCACGTGTAAGATCGACGGACTAGAGATTTCACGGTATTTGCGATCTATTGATAGATTTTTAGGGAAAGATTAGGATTCTTGATAGGGATTTTGGGAGGAATGAGAATGATTTGGTTTTGGAGAGTCGTGGTATTTTGTATAGTTTATCTGAATTTTATCCTTCTTTCTTCTTCTTCTTCTTTTCTTTTTTTTTTTGAAAGAGTGATTGGAATTAGGAGTTTTTTGTGAGATTAGAAAGCGTTTTTGCAATTTTATGGGCGGAGGGAAGGGTTTTCTTGGAAAGCTTTCCGTATAAAGTTTTGGAACTTCGGGTGGATTCTTCATTTCTGCAGAAGAAAAGAAAAAAAGACGAAATGCCTTTTCCCCCCTTTTTTTGTGACTTTCTTTGTAATTTAGGGAAGCCTGATTTTTAAAATACGGAGAAATTTCTGTAGATTTTCTTCTGTTAACGACTGTTTTGCTAGTGCTACCGTTCAATCATTGTTGTCATGAATATTTCTATTTTCAGTAGAACATCCCCTGATTGGGGAAAGTAGAAAAAATGAAGGTTCTTGAAAATTTTGATTGAGTTCCCTGTGATATGATTAGTCGGAAATGAAAATCTTGAAAATATTTCATTCTTCTTCCCATAATTTTAAGCCGCTTGTTTGGGTTATTAGCTATAGAAAGCTTATATCAATGCCCAATATATATTTTTATTTCCCTTCTTTGATTGCACATGTCTGTGTTTTCTACTTTCAGGTGTTTATTCCTTGTGCAATGGACCGGGGCTGTCCCACGGCCCTTATCTTGGAACGACGACGTTATGTTCGTTCGTATCGATTCTCATTCTATCAGTGAAGGCTTGCATTTTTACGGCAAATTTGGAGGTTGAACCTGAAGCTTCAACCCAATTGGCAAGGCAGAAGCTTCATCTGAAGAAGTCGTGGGGGATGCCTGTTCTTTTCCTTTCTTCGCTTGTTTTTGCTCTTGGGCATGTTGTGGTCGCTTATCGGACTAGCTGCAGAGCACGGAGGAAGCTCTTGTTCCACAGAGTCGATCCTGAAGCTGTAAGTTGTAATTTTCTATTCTTAAAACCATACTACTGGTTACTCTTTTGGTGCCTCGGTAGTATATCTTCATAATAGCTTTTGGGGGTGAAAATCAAACATCATGTCTGAGGTCCAGAGACTTCAAATCATTCATTTGCTGGTCAAAAGCATGGATGATATTTCTCTTGAAACTCACACAATCAGATGATCCAATCCATTGACTGGAAGATTTTTGTCAACTGCAAATGGAACATTAGGAGAGGAAATTCAACTGATGGTTGACATTCAATGAGGAAATTTTCTCAATCAGCAGCAATGGCCATGTGGCCGCTCTGATTTGTAGGGTATGGCCCCAACCATTGCAGTGCCTAACGGATGAAGGTTCTGGATTTCCTGCATGTACACTATGTGTATGTGGATAGCCTGTTTGACAACGTAGTGTATAAGTGTTTAGCACTAACACCTTCCATAACTCAAAACCACTGCTTTCATAAGGACTTTGAACTTAAGATATTGTCTTCCATACCTCACAGGTTTTAGCCTGCAAGAACGTGTTTTCTGGAGGCTACCAGAAGGTCCCTCGATCTCCCACACCCTGCTCGGGAAGAACCTCAAAGAGCGACAGTGAAATGAAAAGAAAAGCCCCAGCATCAGGCCGTAATGAAGGGGAACTCCCAATCAGATTACTTGCTGATATTGACAGCTTGTTCATTACCTGTCAAGGTCTCACAGTTCATTACAAGATCAGCCTTCCTGAATCAGCTGTCTCACGATCCCTGGCCTCTACTACATTCCTCGAATCCAATCCCAATGGCAGCTCACCACGTATCACCCCAGGAAGACTTAAGTTTGACAGGCCACCTCTGACAGTTCCATCCAAGAGTCAGTATCATCATCTCCACAGGAGCCTTAGCAACCAGTTCCACAGTAACTCTCTATATGCTCCACTGTTGGCTGGTTCTGGCACATCTGCTTGTCCTCCGTTTTCCTCAGATGAAATACCTGCTTTGAGCCTAGATGGTGGTGAAAGAGAAGCAGGTTTGTCAAATTCAATGAGTTCGGAAGGTGCAGAGAGCATTGGCAAGTTTGGTGTTGTTTTGGTGCATGGGTTTGGTGGTGGGGTTTTCTCATGGAGACATGTGATGGGGGTCCTGGCTCGGCATATTGGATGCACAGTTGCAGCCTTTGATAGACCTGGATGGGGCTTAACTTCTAGGCCTCGCAGGAAGGACTGGGAGGAGCAGCAGTTGCCAAATCCATATAAGCTTGAGTCGCAGGTGATTTCTCTACTTCTCAATCATCAGTTCTTTGGCATAATTCCTTTCAACTTGTCGAATGGAATGCAAAAAAATAAATGAAATCTTCGTTCTGAAGGAAAAGATAGTTTGGCTCATACGAAACCTTTAAAACAAAAACTAAAAAGAAAAAAGAAAAAAAAAAAGAAAAAGAAAAGGAAAGATGATAGTTTGGTTCATGGACCTAGACAAAAGAGTAACTCTTTTAAAAATGGGAAAGAGACTATCAGTCACTTGCTGTCTTTCGAATGTTGTGAATAATACTGGAAAATAAAGTCAGTTAACTTTCATCATCTAGAAGTGCTATGGGACTTTTGTTCTGTTCAAACTATGTGAATCTCAGCTCTTTTTGGTGAAGAGTATACCAAACATTTCTTAAAGTGGGTGCCAGTTGATGGAAATGTATTACTTTTGTACTCGTGAACATATAGGGCCCCTGTTGGAAGCACCCATGGTCGCTCAATCTTAAAAACCTTTCAGAGTTCCTTTATTGAATATGGCCTGACATGTCTATCGGATGCATGTTGGATATGGCTCTACCATCCATTAAAAGATTAATTAAGATTATATTTGTAACAATATTAATGTTAAAAATGATATATAATAGATATTACTAAAAATTATATTCTGCTATGCCTATTTACCCTGAGATTTGGAGCCAAGTGGGTCTGACATCTAGTCCCATGCCTGATTAATGTAGGGAACTGCCACCAAATTGTTATTGGTTGTGCATCCTTAGCAGAACCCATACACTTTATTTGGGGCATTTCAGAAAATGAAAGCTGCAGTAAGTGGGTTACTGTTTTTGTGCTTTTTTTTTCTGTCCCTGATGTTTATCAATTTGGTGGCAGCCCATCGCACTTGCTGCTGAACATGGTAATTCCCAAACTTACCTGTAGTAGTATTTTGATGGAAGCTTATTGTTTTTGCAAGATTGCTTCTTTTGGATGTTAAAAATTCAGTTAACAGGATGTCTACCAGGTAATGGTACATTGTTTTTTTTTTTTTTTTTAAAGGTGAGCTTTTTTATGAATTTATTTTCAATGGGATGCCCAAACTGTGTTCTCTTTTCCAACTTCCATTAGGAAGATATGTATACCTAGCTCAAGAGAATTTGTAGTAATCAGGTTTAATATTCCAAGGTTCATCTCTGGGAAACAACATTTGGTTTGTTCATAAGCCAATCATTGTTTTGTGAACTTCTTTTAGAAGATCGCTATGAAATTTGTGTTTTGGCTTTTGTGTGTCCCACAAACTACTAGTGAATTGGGACCATCTTTCTTTGTTACAAATTGTTGAAGCTAGGCTTGTGAAGCATAGGGAAAAAATATTCTTCGATCACATGTGATCGTACCCCTTTTTAAAAATCTCTTTGGGTGCATCAGTAGAGCTTCTCGTGGTTTCAGGAGTGTATAGAAAATTATCCTTGCCTACGATACCTGGATACTTCAAGTACTGAATTTTTTTAAGGAGAAAGGGCGCAAGGCTATGACAAAGAGAGGAGCCAAGGAGCCAATCAAGTTATTCCCTCTTTGGCAAAGGGAAATGGCATCCTCAAAACACTAGAAATACAACTCTCTGATTAGAATAAATAGCTATAATCTCTGAAATGAAAATTTTAATTTCCATGAACCTGGAATCATGGATGAAGCCCCCTTAATGGCGTTATGAGAACCACCAATGATCCTTCAAAAAACTTGTCTAAATGAGTTGGAAACCCATAAGAGGGTAAAGACAAGGGGTCTCGTTCCTCAAAGCTTCAACTCCAGATCTACACGCGCGCGCGCACAATTACCTAGCAAACACTAACTTTACATGATAAAATGTAAATCATTTACAACTTAAAATTTTACAAGCATCCAAAGACCCCTTAACCTTAGATCAAGAATATCCGGTATGGCATTTCTAAAAGTCGAGGGATGGCAGTACAATTAAATGATTAGAAAATGTTAAAGTCATGTCTAATTACTATGGGAACTCATCCGTTTCTTAAACCCATCTTTATGGACTTTTGCACAATGACAAGATTGTGGCCACCATTGTACTAGTTAGCTCACTTGCTTAGGTGATTTTGTTCATCCTTTCCATGTTTTCTACCAGCTTGCTAAGTAGATGTCATACAGCTACTCAAGTTGAGACCTGCTCATATTAAGCATTAAATTTGAAGAATTTATTCCATGGATGTGATCTTCTCAGGTTGATCTGCTCCTTTCTTTCTGTTCGGAGATGGGGTTTTCTTCAGTTGTGCTTGTTGGTCATGATGATGGGGGCCAGATTGCTTTGAAGGCTGCAGAGAGAATCCGAGCAGCTGCAGGCCCTGTGCAGGTTAGTAGGCTCAACCATGTCAAATTATATGTTTTAAATAAAACTTTAGAGTTTAAGACTAGTATTATATGTTTACTCAATCATGCTTATTTTTCTTCTTTTCTTTTTTCTTTTTTGTCATGGTTAATGGTTGGGCCTTGCACTGTTTTCGTACAAATCGGAGGATAGTTCATACTGCTACATTTGGGTTCAGTTTCTTCATTTGTTTCTTTTAACACTTGCCTGCTGCTAAGATCCGATAGCAGTTAGTCTTGGTGAGTTTATGGAAACATCTCCATTACTGGGCAAGACAATAAAAATGGCCTGAAAATTAAAATTTAATGGCAGTGCCCACATAATTATAGATGGGCCTTGAAGTTGTTGCTAGAACCCCTCAAAGATCATGTTTATGGGCATTTTGGTCAGTAAAACTATTCACTATTGAAACTCTTGTGTGGGGTTTCAGTCATGTCAGTGACATCAATGGAGCTCCTTCTCAGTTCTCACTAATCTGTTTTCCATTCACTCATTATTTGCATGCATCTCAGGTGGAGATCAAGGGAGTGGTACTGCTTAGTGTCAGCTTGTCAAGGGAAGTTGTTCCTGCCTTTGCCCGTATCCTCCTGCATACTTCATTGGGAAAGAAGCACATGGTCCGCCCTTTACTGCGTACTGAGATTACTCAAGTGGTGAATCGCCGTGCGTGGTATGATGCTACAAAGCTAACCACAGAGGTTTTGAACCTCTACAAGGTAATGAATGAGTTGCTCTCCAGTCCACACAGAATTACAAATAACATATATCACTTGAATAATGAATAACGAAAAGGCAATATTATTTTGGAATTATTTGTAAAGACAGGTTACTTTCTGGTCAACACAAGATAAAGAATTACAGATAACATATCCTATACAATGTTCAAATTATCTCCGTTATTATCGAAATATCTCCAATATTATTTTTATCTCCAGCTTAGCAATACTGATAACACTGATAGCGATACCAATAATGCCGGTAGTATCAGAAATTCTAGGTATTAGCAATATATCGCTAAGTATCACCAACGTATCAATATTGCTAATATAATCATAAATATTTTCAACTATGTAAATTCTAGGTGTTGCTTGTATTGCCAATGTATCACCAATATTTTTTACTATGTAAATTCTAGGTAATGGTTGTATCATAAGTATGTCGACGATATTTCATAATATCGCCAACTTATTGATATCATCAGAATTTTGTTTATTAGAAAAAAATTTATTTAAATTTATTTTCATGGGCACATGGTTGTATGTAGTGTTTAATTTGTCATTGATAATATTAATAATATCTCAATATTATCAATTTCGCAACATGTGCGATTTCGAGATCACAATCTTTCGTTTCCTTTTCAATTTTTAATGATTTCTTGGTGAAATATCATGTGTTGTTGATATTTTGTAATATCGATGAATGTTTGGATAGAAGGTTGGATGGGATGGTTGGACTGATTTCTTACAACAACACATGCTTTTAAGGCCCAATTAAATGGGAACTTGTTATGTATGCATTATTTTTGCAATTTTTTTTATTTCCAAATATGCAAATATGTACATTTTAACATCTCCTGAAGTTTTGCTAAAAGTTCCATCGTTTTCCCTATGTTTCCCCGCATTTCCGGTTATCAGCGATATTGATATTGTTTTGGTATCCATGGCCAGCAAAACTTGTAGCGGCACCGATACTTTGAACACCGATCCTATATCACTTGAGTAATGTAAAAGGCAATATTATTTTGGAAATTATATGCAAAGATGATAGACCTCAGAGAGATTTAAGGTTTTATTGAATTGCGTATAAGAGCTTTTTTAATTGTTCTTGCTTGATACATGCAGGTGATGTGTTTTGATAGTATGCCCAGACTAATCCTTTCTCTTTTGGATGATAATTTGAGTTTGAGATAGATTGTAGTTCATCCTTTACATTTATTTGAATGCCAATTTGTTTGGCAAAGAATGCTATCAAAAGCCTCTCCTGGAGATTGGACCTGCCCCGCCTAACTATCAGCATAACATGGATTTTTCATTCATTTGGCACAATTGTTGATTGGCCATATCCCAAAAAATTGCTTCAATCCTTTACAACTGTGCAATTGGAAAACTTTTTTCCATTGAGCGTCAACTTGTTGTCTTATCCACCCCTTTACAAGCAGGGATTGAAGCACCAGTTTCAGAATGTTACTCGTCCTTATAAAGGACCGAGTCATATCACTGATACTGTTAGACTTGTCCTATATCCATCATACAAATGCCACGTGTAGTCGCATTCTCAACTGGCAAAAGCTTAGATGGTTTCATCCAAATATATTGCTCACTGAATGGAATGATTTGAAAGATTCGGCTTGCATGCGTTGTTCAGCTGATGGAGTCCATTGGTATGTATGTTGCTGAAGTGGGCCTATCTAAACAGTAAAATAAATGGGAAAAAAGATATGCAACACCTGAATTTGACTATAAATAAGAAAAAGATTACTCATTTCACTGGCTATCAGTACATTGGCTTGCAAGGTGATACAACAGGTGAAATGACATTTTTTGAGTGACGAGGGATCTAACCACATTCTGTGGTCCATTTCTAAGCCTTCGTAGGTTTTCACCTTCAGGTGTAGGCTATTGCATCTTATTTTTGCTCTACTTTGGACACCCTTTAATAATAAACCAAGTTACCCTACTTTTACCCACCATGCTTTTTTGTTTCATGAATGTAGACCTCTGTATAATGGTTTGGTCGGTCATACCTTGTTCTCCATGTTTATGAGTGAATATATGCATATACATCTGTACATGTCAAAATCAATCAAGCAATCGGTGTTTCCACCCCAATGTAATAAAATCATTTTACTATCTGCTTTGAACTGTGATGTGCGAATAAATGAAATTGTGATGTGCATTTTGACAAGGTCCATTTGTCTCTATGATATTAACCCATGCCTTTTTTTTCCCCCCCAATCAGGCACCATTATGTGTGGAAGGTTGGGATGAAGCACTTCATGAGATAGGAAGGCTGTCATTTGCTACCGTCCTCTCATCAAAAAATGCAGCAGCTTTGCTGGAATCAGTGGAAGAACTGCCAGTTTTGGTGGTTGCAGGTGCTGAGGATGCACTTGTCTCACTAAAATCTGTTCAATCTATGGCTTCAAAGCTTCTAAATTCTGTAAGTACCAATTCCTTTTACTGTTATTCCTCTTCTATGGTTTTTTGGTCTACAAAAGCTCTTCCCAACATTAGCTTCCTATGTTTAGATTCTACAATATGGTGTGTTATAGAATGCCACCACATGTACTGTATATACCATGCTACTTTTTCTTTTTTTTTTGAGGGGCATAAACCAAGTTACATTGCTTTGCAATTGCTACATTGTCCATAGGCTAAATATACACCAAGTTGCATTCCATCAACTATGCAGCATCACGCTGCCTGGCATGAGAACGTGGCAGGAGGGAGAATAATTCATGGCACATGTTGCTAAATGTGGACTTATGGAGCTTCGGCTCATTCATAAAATAATTCATTGGAGATAAATTCCCATCCAACCTACTCTCACTACTTGCGTGGCAGACCTGGCAGAGGCGAATGTGGGTTGGGACTCTCCGTTTAGTAGGCCATACTGCTGATGAGCTGAAAGAAATAAAAACTATCGAGCAGAGAAAAAGTGGGCGAAATGTTGTTGGCTAGGAGTGATTGGTTTATAAACCATGGGCCATTCAGGGTATGCCAACTGGATGGATGGCTACAATCCACCTTCCCCTTGCCCCACGTATGAGGTGGGGGAATAGTTCCCATACAACATGACGCATTGAATTTTTTTCCTTCCACTTCATTGGAACCACATCACAAAATAAACACATGACCGACGGCAATGTGAAACATGGAACTTACTGGAACATGACACTGCCCTCCCATGATATCTGTAATCTGAAACTGTACAAGTAGAGTCCTCATGTGTTGGCCTCCTACCCTTAAAAACTTCTTACCATAAACAATATCATCAGATCCTTTAGATTGATGTCACTAAGCTTGTTATGCTGTATTTATTTATTTTTTTCTTGCAGAGGCTAGTTGCAATATCTGGATGCGGGCACCTCCCTCATGAGGAGTGCCCCAAGGCGCTACTTGCAGCACTATCACCCTTCATAACAAGATTACTATCATTACCACCAGATCATCATCAAGAGAGCTTGCAAAGACATTAGTAAATATATAAATATTTTTCACATTAGGTTTCTATATATATTAGAAGCTTTTGTGCTATTACCTCAGGGTTAGAGCCTAACCAATTGCTTCTCTTGTTGGATGGGTGTTTTCGGGAGGAATGGGTGGTCAAAGGGGTGTGGGGTGTGGGTGTGTGTGTTGTGGGTTTTGGAGCCAGACCCTATTTGTTAGGGTTTTAGAGCTCCCATATGTATTTTCTTTTTCTTGCTCTGTTTTCTTCCTCTTTCTTCTTCTTATGTTGCTTTTGTGGCTGTCCGAGAATTTCAAATTGTTATTTTCCACTAAGTGAGTGGGGAATATCATATATTTGTACATTTTACCAGAGCTGATTGCATATATGCCAGAAAAGGTGTATTGCATTGCATTTCAGTTGTATTGCATTGCATTTCAGTTTTGAAATGGTAGAGAGAAATATTGGAATTTTTCTTCCTTTTTCTTGCGTTTGAAGGATTTTGGGCTAGTCTGCTTTTAAGGCGTTCATTTAACCAGACAATTCTCTTCATTGTCTTCAATAGTATTGAAATACACTCTGTACGCTAGAATCCAATGTGTAACTTACAGTCCAACTGCTATTTCATATTTTTCATTGATTCAATCTATCGGGTTCTGCTTGTTGAAAAAAAAGAAAAGAAAAGAAAAGAAAAGAAAAAGGTCCGGTATTTGCTTTACGGTGGCGATCGTCTGATCAAATCATCAAACCAATATGTTGGACGGACAGATGGATTACATGATAGGCAGGTAATATGATGCCTTGCTTTTAGAGGGTATATGATGCCTCCCTATTTTTATTCAGTTGAGTTCTACTAGGCCGATGTGGGTGGATTTGGGATGATCTCCGTACATCCAAGCCATGCATTAGGTGCCCTACTGCCTAGATGAGCTGGCCGGCAAGTGGGATGGACAACTTTGCTGGGTGGGGTAGTCTATGTTGAATGCGAATGAATGGTTTTTTTTTTTTAAAGCTGTTGAAGGGTCTTTGTTGATGTGACCCAGCTGATGAGCTAACTGGCTCAGTTCTTGGGCTGGAACATCTTCACAGTGGGGTCCACTTGATCCACAGATCATATGTCATGCGTGCCAAGTTGGCGTGTTTGTTTGTGTGTGGGTTTAGCAGAGCTCATCTAACTTGTTCTTTTATTAATAAAATCTAGTATAAGTCTTCCCGCCACCAGCTTACCTGCCAAAGAATGCATTCCTACTGGCTTCGGGCTTCATCATTGTGCTTGGGTTTGAATTTGAGTGAGCAAGTTGGGATTTGGCTGACCCCATCCTAATCCATTCTCAATAATAGCGAAAATTTCCCGGTTTGTGATTTTATTGAGAGATTTTGCATAATGTGATTAATTCTCCAGATATTATCCGAAAAATCGTTTTGAAACATATAGAATTAAAATATTTATTATTATAATTAATGCCTTTTTTAAAATGTTAAATATGTTAAATTACTATATATATAATCCCAATAGCTGTGAACATTTTTACCCTTATAATTGGTCTTCAGAACATTGGTTCAGCAAGGGTGAGTTCATTGTTAGTACACAACCATTGTCAGTTCACGGTTAGCCACCCCCACCAAGGAATCGATGCCAAGACCCAGTGTTGAGACAAGGTATCCTTCACTCAGTCTATCACTTGAGCTATGGATCAGGGTTTTGCTTGGCAAGGAACTGTTGAGATTTTACCGTACAACAAACAGCTTACATTCAACTAATTTCTTGGTCTTATAGCTGGCAGGTGTTAATGTGACTTGGACTTCTATTTCTCCCTGCGTGTAGTCCATACAAAAAAGGCCTTTTCGACACTCTACCGGTCCACCATGTTATATTTCTAAAATTCACTAGGTCTGTCCCTCGGTGTGAATCATCATTGGAACATTGTAAAATTGCTCCCCAAATCATCTAGTTCACACGTTGTGGCCTACCCAAGTTTTTATGAGTCTGATTTTTATTTCTCTCTATCTTGATGAATTAGATTTGATTAACTGGTTGGATGAAAAATACACCATATGGTAGCCCAGCACACATATGGTTGGTATCCCATTTTCACTCATTTTAATACCTCGTTAATGGAAATTATGGATTTTACATTTAAAACATGGTAGCCCAACAGAGTGGGGCACCTATCTCTTTATCCACTCCTCACTACTGTGCGGTGGCATGTCACACCCTAGTGTATTTAATGATAATTTATAATCTTAAAATTATATATAGCCAGCGCTGACCCGAGCCAATCCCATTTGCCAACCCCACCTGAAAGTGAAAATGATTTGCTATGAGCTGTCCAAATTTTATTTTATTTATATCTAAGTCATTGAGAGCTGTGTAAGAGATGCAGACTCGGAAGAAAAATCTAGGGTTGCTGGTGGTCGACAGCTCAAAAATAAGATTGATTGGACAACCTGAACCCACCAAACATGATTAAATGTGGAATATGGATTTTCCACTTCTTTCCTATGTGGGGTACACGCAACGGGTGTTCCAGGTCTTATACAGATGGTGGGACCGGAATCCTCCGTAACACTTGTCCGGCGCGTGTACAACACCAGACCTGTGGGGCCGACTGTGCTGTACATGACATCCAACCGTCCAAAAGATGCACCTTCTCGAGTTAACCATACATCTCAAAACTAAGCCCGATCCAAAACCCAGGTGGGCCACACCACAGGAAATAATGTAAATCATTCCTAAACCTCAGGTATCGTGGTCCGCGTGATTATTTAGTCAGGCTTTCGCCCCGGGGCAGAAGGTACGAGGGGCCAACTGCAATGTCCGTTAGAAATCCACTCCGTCCATCAGTTTCACAAACTCACAATAGGCAGCCTCCAAAATTGAGGCAGATCCAAAACTCAAGTGGGCCATGCGACAGGAAACAGTGAGAATGGAAATGCTCACCCGGAGACACAAGATGATTGTATGTCATCCAAACCGTTTAGAAGGTTATTCCTACTGGAATGAATTGAAAACACAAGCATCATCCCGATCCAAAACTTCTCTAGTCCCCACGAAGTTTCCAGTGGTGGGCATTCAATCCCCATTGTTTCGTGGGGCGTGGCCCACCTAAGTTTTATATTTGCTTCATTTTTAGACTCGTATGTTACTGTGAGCTCGCAAAACTGATGAGTGGAGTGGATTTCTCATCGACATCCGACATCGCCCTGGGCAATTCACGTCCCCCTGATGAGAGGCTAGATGAAATACACAGACAATGGTGGGCCCCACATGATGAGAGGCTGGACGAACTACACACACCATGGTGGGCCCCACATGAACCTATTGTTGGTATTTATTACCCGTTGTTTCTGCAGTGTGGCTCACCTGCCTCGTTTACGGGACTGGCCTTTTGCCTAAGAGCCCAACATCGAGAGCCACACCGGATGGACGGAAAAGATGTCACACACACAACACGGTGGGCCACCAAACAAAATAGAAAGGAAAAAAATTCTGGCACTGTTTGTCCAGCATAGCCAAAACATATCTGAACCGTAGCAACCCAAAATTTCATATCCCTTCATAGAGAAACAGCTAGCGACCCTCAAGTCAGCCTCCCTAGAATCCCCCCCCCCCCAACCTTAAAAATATTTCACTCAATTTTTTTCTTTCCTACCCATGTATCCCCCTAAAATCTAATATTTTTCTCATCCCCTCCTAAACTTTGTCTTAATAATGCCCCCATAGATTTCCAAATATGAGATGATTGATACAATGAAGAAGACCTGGTCCACCACCTGCTTTCATCTACTCCGTATTTCCTACCTATTCTCTCTCTAATGGGAACCCACTTCTACCCCAAACCTCCAAACCCATTTTCTTAAAAGTGCAAGAGTTCGTAACTTCATAAGCTCTACTCTACCTTGATCTCAAGGTTTGCACACTTGCTCTCATTTCATTACCTTCTGCACCCTTTTACAGAAAATCCTGCCTGAGCTTCTCCAACACTAATTTTGGATATTTAAATAATGACATATGATAAACAGGGAGGTTAGACATTGTCGCTTTAATCAGGGTGATTCTTCCACCCAAGGATAGATGCCTGGTCTTCCATTTAAACAACTTTTTCTTGAACCACTCAATCCCTATACCAAATATATTTCGCCAGCCTTCCAATGCATAATGGAAGCCCAAGGTGAGCCCTCCCTACAGCCGAACAATGAAGCATAACTCCCCAACTCCTCTTACCCACCCCCAAGATCTCACTCTTACTTATATTGACTTTTGACCTCGAAACCGCCTCAAAACTAATGATAACCGGGCGAAGATGTTGCACTTTTTGGACATCTGCATCACGAAATAATCGGGCGAAGATGTTGCACTTTTTCCTTTCATTTCTTATGATTTCCCTCAATCCAAACATGCTGTTCTTTCTTCTTCTTTTTTTCCTTCCACTAAAAAAGTAGACTCACAAATAGGGAAAAGTAACCTTTTCTTGGAATACTTACCAACCAAATATTTTCCAAGCTCCCAAACTGGCCCTAAGAAAACTAATAACCGACGATGAAAGCACTGTAACTCGTCATGTAGAACTATCTTTTGCTCACTAAATGCCACTTCTATAGGACTTCCTGTGGCGCAAACAGTAGGCCCACCATAAAAATCACTCTTATTGAAAATCAGGCTGATACACTTACTAGATGGTCCACATGCTGGGTAAGAGCACAGGCTGTCGATTGAATCCAATGGTGTTGCCCACCTGACATGCAGCTTGACCTAGTTTGTGGTGCAGATGTTGGTCATGATGGGTCCTACCATTGGGATGGTAATGACATCCTACATTAATGGAATGATGGTGCAAAAAGATAGGTTTGCATGACAAGTTACAGTGCCATCAGCTACAGGTAATCAGTTTCATTTAACAGTACTAAATTTTGGATCAAAGTTACAGAACGAATATACAAATAAGGATTCTTTTTTCCAGGTTTTTGAATAAAAGAACCTTATTAATTGGGTATTTGCATCACGATGCCCAACTTAATGCTATTTGCACTAAGGTGCCTCATTAATTCAGGCATTCTGCATCCGGGCACCTTCCATGAGATTTATCTAACTTATATTCTGCATCAGGCCAGCAAACTCATTAAGTGGGCCACCCCTCTGTTTGCCCATGTTACACATTCGAAAACTTGCGAGACCTGGCTGATGAGTGTACTAACTTGTTGATTGGGCTAGGTATCTGGGGCAGCCCAGAAGATGGACAGCTCAGATCATAGTTCAAAAAATAGAAAACTCGACTCATATCTGGCCAGGTCAGGTCAACCCAAAGACTCGAACGTGTCTTTACTGGACTCGACTCAATGATTTAATAATAAAATTTAAAGTGATAAAATACCTTGTTCAAGCACAAATGCATATCATAGCTCATTGGTAATGTGCCTGCACTCCTTGGAAGAGTTTACCTGTGCAAGTGACTCAACAGGTCATGCTGAGTTGACCAAGATTTTCAGTGAACTCGACAAGTCTTGTTGAGTCCTGATTGACTCAAGCACATCAGCAAGTTTCCAAGACAGTCGGCTCGAAATCTCGCTGAGTCAAGTTGACTCAGCTGAGTTTCGAGTCAAGTTACCAAGTTTTAGAACTAGTGTCAGATGCCCCCACACATACAGAATGTTGCCACGTGTCCCCATGCACTAGTGAGAGTGGGCATGGATAATTTTGTCAGTAAAAAAAAAATATTAGCCACTTAACCTAATGAAAAAATTAGATAAACCTAACAGAAGGTACTGAGATACCGGAATTAATGAGGTACCTTAATGCAAAGAGCATTCACTTGTGCACTGGGATGCAAAAACTGAATTAGCCAGTCCTTGTTATGGGGAACATCCAACAGGCAGTTGAATGCTTCAAAACGATAGAAAGGGTTATCACCATCCTCCTAGAGTAGTCGGAATCAGGACAGAGCAAAAGTATATCAATCGTCAACACACAAACATCCCAATCTCATCTTTGAACAGAGGCAATAAATCATATTCTTTTATTTAACTCCTGCCTTCACATTTATTAGTTTCCATTTACAGAGCATATAAGCAAAGCTTCTTTCATACAAAGTAAAGCACTTACAAATCATATGTACATGCATATGCAGGGTGAGAGATGGCAGACCTTGAATCTTAACAGTAATTCACAGCGCATGCTCATGACACTTGGTATAGCAGAAGCATCAGCATAGTCAATAAGCTACACCGCCAGAAAACCCATCACCGTCGTGGAGTAAGCTTTCTGTCAGCCAGTAACCATCCCAAGAACCACCCACTCTCTGCAAGAAAGATGGCTTGACTCATGAGTCAAATTGCAGACTGACTATCATGAGATGCAGGGAAGATGTGATTATCAGACCTGAACCATCGTAAATTGGAATATCTCTTCCTCCTCTGGGCGGGACCCTTGTATCCAAACCCTCTGCTTGAATCGATTCTAATCCAAACATCAAAGATGGTAATAACCATTAAAGAATTATTGGCATTAACAGAAATAGCATTACCACAGTTGTGAATCACAAAGCATGGTACTAGATTGATAGCATGTGTGAGCCTCAGCATGCATACACAAATTCAAATGAACACAAAATTAGGCTATATATATATATATATATATATATATATATATATATATATATATATATATATAGATAGATAGATAGATAGATAGATTTAATCAAATTGGGTTGTCTTATAGATTCTTTGACCAAGATTTGATTGTGACTCAGTTTGACTCAACTAGACTCGAGTGATTCAATCAAAACCTTGATAAACTTTTAAGCCTTCAAAAGGGTGAAGGGTTTTTTGGATTTTTATTTTTTTTTTAAGATGCATATTTTTGTCCTGATTTAATTTTTTTATTTTTGTGAGTGTGTGCGTGCGTGCGTGTGCACGTGTGTTGCAGCCAAGTGCCACAACAGCATTGCTTTTTTATCCTTTGTCAGTTCTTCTTACCATTGAGAAGCAGAACTCACCAAGTGTTAGTTGGATACAACATGTTACTTTGTCAGTGATAAGGCAATTGAGATTGTAATTCAACCATGTGAAGGGGGGAAATTTGTGGGTAGCACACAATAGCTCTGCTCAAGTGCAGTGAGGAGACCGCCTGTGTTGGCTTGTGAGTTGTGTTGGTCATAATATTATATATCCCCTGTTATTTTGAACAGCAAACTGCTCAAGCATAAACTTGTGCATGCTGGGTACCATGTGCTTGGCGGTTTGCCTGGCAACTCCCCCTCCATGAACCTACATTGTTTGCTTGCTCTTTGGGGGCTTGCATGTAACATTCGGGCTGGAGGTCAATAATGGGTTAGATGATGTGGAAATGCGAGTGGTATCATTCTCAATGCAGCTGGTTCAAACAGCCCAGGTAAAAGAGGAAGCTTGATGTAATTGTTTGGTGAGCAGTCAATAGCAAAAACTTTTGTTGATCAACCACAAACTGCTGAGATAAAGTCTAAAACGAAGATGACAACGATGAATTAATGCAAGATAAATGAATTGAAGCAAAACACTCTAAGACCTGATTCAAAGTTTTGGGTGTGATGTCACGTCAAACCTAGAACTCCGAATTGAGTAATACCACCAACTGGAGCACAACACCCCAAAATGAATCAACACGCCCCTTGTTTTCATTCAATATTCATTATTCCTTCATAAAAGAATCCTTACAAATATATTTCTCACAAAGCAAAAGAAACCCTAATCTAATCACAACCATTTAAGAAAGCAACCCCCCTTTTCTTTTCATTCAATATTCATTATTCCTTCATAAAAGAATCCTTGCAAATATATTTCTCGCAAAGTAAAAGAAACCCTAATCTAATCACAACCATCCATTATTTCTAATCGCAACCATTTACTTTAACAATAATGATGAGGAAAATATCTATACTGCCCATCATAACCATACAATTCTTCTGTAAATTGGTCATAACACAATGCATGTTAGAATTGCATTATCTTGGGCCAGTCTGAAAGCCAACTCAATAGGATCTCAAAGAGGACCAATTTCGTGCCATTTGGACATGGTTTATATTCAGAAATGGATCAAAAAATAGGTGATGGAAATAAGGGTACCTGTATATTGTTTCCATATAATATATTTTTCTATAAAAAATCCTAAATATATGAAATAATCCAACTGTGTCCCATGTGCCCACTGATTGTTAGGACAGTTTAAGGGGTTAATGTAGGAAACATCCAGGTCAAACCGTTCTCCACCATTGATTGTTGAGCAGCCTGCGATCATAAACCTTGAAGGCCCAAATTTTCAGCCCTTCATACGCGGATCGTCATTTTTTTACCCCCAAGAACTGTGATTGTGATCGTATGAAGAGTGGGCCACCATTGAGAGCCTTACATGAATGAGTCCTCTGATTGATACTCCTAAGTCAACATAGTTGCTATAGAGAGAATTTCTCCTACGTTTCAGTCATTTAAAGATAATTTAAGTCTCCCTTAATATGTCTGTAGCTTATAATGCAGCCCACTTTTTGGGCATCAAGTGATGTCAAAATGATATGAAGTAGATCAACTTATGAATGAGTACACGATCATGCAATTCCAACGCCATTTGAGTTATGACCAATTTGCCAAAGGCTTATACGGATTTGACAGAATTGTAGGGTGACTTGATCATTTTTAATCATCATCGTCATCTAAGAAATTAATCATGATGGCTCATGGCTATAATCCTTTGTTGGGATGATAACTATTGCTATCTTACATCAAGCATGGAAGTTTCCTCCCTTAACTTCCAGCAAGGCCTGCCTGATTCGCCAAAGGTTTATACTTGACCCTGCCAAGCCACTTACGGATCTCTAGTAATTGGGGGTTTCATCAATCCATTGTTGAGTTACTTGCAGGAGACTTGAAGACCATCCATCCTTACGTTAATTTCGGTCAACATTTCCGCTACACACTCATGGCAGCTGTCCATTTCCACGAATGGGCCTGCAAAATCATAAAGCCCACTCCTGGACAGCATCATGAATAGTTTTCCCACTTTTGTCTGCTTTTTTTTAAAAATGATTTTGGCATTTTGGGAAAATTTTATTTATTTTGTTTCAAATAATACTTATTAGTTAATGCAATAGTTAAATCTGCATAACAGTGTTCTGTGTAGTGACATTCCTAATTTCGATACAATGATTGATTACATTATATAGGTCAAGAGTCTACATGTGTATGCAGTCACGTGTGACCAATTCTGCAGGCCAACTGAACCCAACTGGATATCAAATTGATTCAAGATTTTGGGTTTCTGAACTATGGGTCTTGAGATATGGCATGATAGTTATTTGCTAAGTTCTCAACATCAGCTACCTCTTTCACTGACAAACTACTTAGGATCTTCCTCTCCTTGTGACCAAGTAGAACCCGGTAAGTTGAATGGTGGAAAATTCGCCTGAACCGCTCAAACTGCATGAAAGGTATTTGTCCCAAGAGAGGGAAAAAAAAAAAAAAAACCATGTTAGCAACCCTAAGATTTATCCCAGCATCATGAAAAGGCTTTTAGAAACTAGCCTACCTGTCCCAAATCAAAGAAGGGCCCAAAATAGGTAGACCTCTCAAATGGATCAAAACCAGCAAACTGCAGATAAAAATAGTATTACATCAGAAGGCAAATCCTCTTTTCATTGTAAGACAAAGCCAGCAAAAACAAACACTTGCTGGTTATATTGGGGGCTGGATTCTGGCATTACCCTATACATGACTTCCACCCCATAATCCGGACGAGGCTGGTCATTGTATTTCAATGCATCAAGTTGGCACTGGACTGCTTCTTCTGCACTAAACTAAAAGAAATGCAGGACAACGATAGATATATATTAGGGAAAACTAACAAGCAGTACTCAGTACCCATTTCCATAGTTGAGAAGTTACATTGAGACTTGGGCCAAAAGGTTTTTTCCTGCGAGATTCAAGCCTGCAATAGAAAAGCAAGAATCTGTACTGTTAAACAAAAAGTAACCACACAGAAGCACAGGTTAATCTGCTCCTTCATAGGGGTCCACATATCCCAGAATGAATACAAAGGCAAGAATTCCATACATCGGATAAGCATATAATCAATGATCAAATCATTTTATTCCAGAAGTTTAAGGAAGAACCTGACCAAAAGATCAGTTACCACCTGGGTACAGTCAACTTGTCAAGACCAAGACAACTCAGCAAGTAGTTTCTACTGGTTAAAACATTAAAATCTACAAATGAGGTTGAGGGTTTTCGGATAAACTAGATCAGTGAAAAAAAAGTAGTTAAGACAATAACTTTACACTAATAAATAGAAACATGTAGTGAGTTTTCAAACTCATGTGATAAAGGGCACTGGTGATACCCTGTTCTAGTAAATTCATTGGATAATTCAGTGAGAATAGGCTGATAGGTTTCAACAACTGATGGTTCTGATCTTAGTCATTCTTCCGAGGTATTCCATAACGGTAACGGTGGCCGTAACGGCCACCAACCCTTTACGTATGGCCTGTAACGGCTGTTACACCCCCCATAACGGCCATTACGGTCTCTCATTTTTTTTTTCTTTTTTTTTTTGAGAATTAACGATATTGCATTTAAAAAGAAGCAAACTACAAGAGAAGAGAAAAAAGAAAAAACCGAAACCAAAGCAAAAGGCTATGCTGAGATAGCATTAACCATTAAGCAACAAGAAAAGCAAAATCCACTTCCCTTAAGGAGGTGTTGTACGTGGCCCATTCGATCACCAGATTAAGAGCTTTAAAGGAAACTTTCACCACAGTCTCTCTTTTTTAAAACAAAAAATCCGAAAAACCTGTATCAGCCCTATAATGGACCATTAAGGGCCATTACAGCCTTTACAAGAGGTGTAATGGGTCGTTACAGGGCTGTTACAGCCTTTACGGGGGGCATAATGGGACATTACAGGGGTTGTACCAGACGTTATGGGCTATTCTTTCCATAACAGCTATTACGGCCCAATAACATGTAACGGTTGGCATTGTTATCTTCACATAACGGCCGTTATGGCACACCATTCTTCTTTTGGGGTCGTGTATGAATTGGACATTCTCATGTATCCTATCAAGATCATTTTATAGTAACTTATTTAGCCATTTACATTTATATCTTGTGTAAATGAACACTTTTGATATCTTGGGTCGATTGTTAATGAGAGTGGAGAGATCGAGAAGGATGTTGCACATAGAATTTAAGTCGGGTGGAAGAATGAACATGTACCTCTGGAGTTTTATGTGATAGTCATGTACCACTCAAAACCTAAAGGGAAATTTTTATAGGATAGCTATAACTCCAGCACACAGCTATAACTCCAGCACGCGCGCAGGCGCGCGCGCGCGCGCGCACACACACACACACACAGAGGGAGAGAGAGAGAGCATAATGGTCATTATGGCCCTATTGTATCAGTAACAGTGGCAACCATTATAGCACACCTTGCTTAGATGGTTTGGTCATGTGCAACGAAAGACTAAGAACTGCACCTATTAGGAGTAAGTTAGTACAAGCTGAAGGCTCTAAAAGGGCAACAGGAAGGCCCAAAAGGACGTGGGTGCAGATAGAAAGAAAAGACTTGATGACCTATGGTCTAACCAAAGTCATGGCCCTTGATAGAACGAATGGCAGAACAGTTTTCATGTCACTGGCCCCAATTAATTGGGATGAGGCTCAGATGATGATGACAACATTTATATCTTGTATGATAATCATGTGTCATTTAGTAATAGAATATTACATCATTTATGATGTATTCCCATCAGTTCATTCACACTATGATAGACTAATACTGCAAAATTAGAAGAAATAGAACTGACAGGAAGCCAAAACAGGGACATAGAATCATGGATTTAAGTAGTGGTTTCAGAGAGCAACTTGCCCAGGGACTGGAACCGGTTTGACTTACCCTGACTCGGTTTGCATTGGTTTGGTTACTTGTTTCATTTCAGACCAAAACCAAGACGAAACCGAGCCCTATCAGAAGATTTTTCCAACAATGCACAGAATACATCTTGCTGTGGTGGTAAGACCAGGAATTATTGATCCCACAACATGTATTTTGGAAGACATGCTGAACTCAATCTGATGAGATTGACTATTGAGGATCGTACCATATATGGTATCAGGTTTGACAAACTTCTAATCAGGTCAAGATCAGCTCAAGCCTAGAAGACTTGGCCAATTTTGGCCTTATATTATGAGGTTGGGCTGAACCTGAAATGGCCTAGGCCCAGCCAGTTGACATCCCCAGCTAACATTCATAGCCTCCAATGCTAATGTCACATATCATATAAACAAGAAGACAGTCAAATCCTCCAGAAATCAGAGGCCTAACTCAAAACTATAAGAGTAGAAAATAAAAGAACATGGATGTTGTAAGAATCAACAGTACTTCCTAATTTCATATATATAATTGGGAGGTTGATAGACCAAGGATCATATCGGTTGTTATTTTGATCTCTTCAAAGGGATCAGCCTCCAAAACTCTATTACTTCTCTTATTTGTCAAATGCCATATTGCATACTGGTATTTATTATAAAAACAGCCCTAACACTAAGACAACTGCACATAACTCAACCACAACCATAACCATATTCCTTGATAATGCTAACTCCTAAATAAACCAAACCACTGATAAACCAGGTGTGAGACACATGGATCCAGTACAAAACAAAGGTAATGATACTTGTTGAATAGTTCAGATGGCATGATCGTGTTTTCAACATGCATGACCGGGGCACATTTTCATATGATAGCCACCAATGCACCCCGAATGGAAACATCCTGGCCATAAAATATTTGGCTTTTTCTTGGTTGATAAGGGACAATTGCCATAATTTCTTCATTAACCATCTACTTACTTGTATACAAAATGTCGGGCAGTCAAACAACAATACGTTCTGAACATATGTAGCTGAAATGAGGATGTTGAGATGGAAAAGCAGCAAATGAGAAAGGATAAATTAAGATTTTAATGCATTTGAGGGAAATTAGGAGCAGCACCAATAGGTAATAAGATGAGGTAGACATAGATGGTTTGCCATGGCCTGTGACAAAGTATAATGACGAAAAGGCTTTTTGTTGCCGACCCCAATTGGATCGGATAAGGCTTAGATGGTGATGATGATGATGACGATGACGACAATGATTATTATGATGATGGTGACAATTATTATGATGGCGATAATAATGACAATAATGACAATGATTATGATGATGACGATGATGAACCATCTATTTACTGGACCACCAGTTTGAATCATTGGAATTCTACTATCTGGTGTGGGTGAGTGTGTGGCGTGGGTGGGTGGGAATTTTGCCCTATAGGCCATCCATGGTGAGTCCCATCCCATCAACGGCTCGGATCACTGAACGATTGGCCCCACTTGTATGAACGGAAAGCCCAAGCACACTTCGCCACGAACTCTCATGCTAACAGTCATACAATACAACAGTAAATCATCCAAACAAGGCAAGTTCTTCCATCAAAATTTTAAAGAAAAAAAAAATAAATGAATAATAAGATATTACTGTGGATTGAAGAAAAACAATTACAGAGAGAGAGAGGGAGAGAGAGAGAGAGAGACCAGTCCTTGGAGAGAAAATCGGGAACGTCAGCAGAAGCTCTAAAACGGGCGGTGTTGGAGAAGTGCGGGTGAGGTCGATCGCCTTTCAAGGGTTTGGATGAGGAAAGAGAGATGGACCTAGGAGAAGTAGAAATCGACGGACATAACAAGGCCATTTTCTTCCTTGTCTGTACAGAAAATCAAATTGATTTGAGAAAATCAATCAAAGGTTGAGAAAATGCGCAAATCTCTCTCAAAAGAGCGCGCCACACGTGTCAGTGTAGCACGCGTGTGAGACATATCTGTATCCGCTATGTCGCATGAGAACTAGGCCCAACGTCCGCACAGCTTTTAATTGACACCTGGGAATCATCGATCCAGACCGTCCATTCATTTATAAACACTAGGGGCTGGCCACTTTTAAAATTTTTCCGAATTGGATTATCATAACTATCCTCCGGACATTAACATGAAAAATGGACGGTCAAGATCGGTCTGCACTTCAGATGGCATACACGTCCAGGTTGAATGCGGGCAAATGCGACAGCCAATCATTAATCCAGACCGTCCATTCATTCTTAACACTAGCGGTAGGCAATAGTGCAAAAATGCTGACCGGATGATCCTAACCATCCATCCGATCGATAGCATCAAAGGTAGAGAGTCAGGGTCGGTCTGCTAAATGGGCTACGCATCTAGATGGATTGTGTAACATTTATCTGTCCGTTTTGGGAACTATACAATGCTGGATCCAGATGTGACGGTGGACATGGGGATACTCTAGAGATATACCACAGCAGACGATCATAACCGTCCAATTTGAGCCCCGTTCCATGGGAGCATTGTTTTTTTTTTTTTGCCCATGTCATCGGATGGCTAGGATTAAGCAAGAAGCAATGCGCTCTCGCCCTCTTCATCTCTGATGAAAGCCTGACGCTTTTCTGAATGATCAGTACCGTTACTCCAATGGGCCATGAGGTAGATGAAATATGGACGACGGTTAGAAGAGCAATATTCTTTCGGTACACACAGTGAAACAGCTAGAGTTAGTGTGCATTTTTTTTGCTTAGGCTTCATTGAATTAAGTGAATTGGAAGGCCCACCACCTATGAGGTCGACCACATGGGAACTTCCCATAAGGTCAAGCTGTGTGGGCCCCACCGTGATGTGTTGAAAATCAACACCATGCATTTAATGGGTCTTCTTTAGGTCATGGGATATCCAAAAATCAGCTAAAAAAGATGGAATTTCACTCTAATATAACTTTGCGAGCCTTGGCTGCTTGAATCAAGAAGAACTGATGGTGCCCAATGGCCATCCAAAGAAATTTTTGATACAATGACAAAGTGTCATGTACGGTATGCAAACTTGTGCACATGGCATACAATCAATTGAAATTGAATTAGCCCAATTATGAGTCCTAGTTTATGTTTATCATAGGAAAAAGAAAAAAAAAAAAAACATTTTATTTAGAAACGAAAACAATGAATGCACCTTCCCATTTCAACAAACAGGTGACAAGGAACTCCCTTTCTACGTTACGCATCAAATTTAAAAATTAATATACCTTCTTTTCTTGATTTTATAACATATGCCACAACTTTGCCTTCTTGAAGAAGTGCATTAAAATGTAATTTAAAATATGAAAAACAAACCCTAAAAGAATGAACTATGTGAACCAAACCTCCTAACAAATGTCCAACAAATTGCAAGAATAGAACTAGCTTGTGGAACAGCAATTGGGTTCACTTGACAAGACAGCTGAAGTAATTTGGATAAATCATAAATTAAAATATTTCATAGAACAATCATTACCCTAATACACAACCCCAATTATCAAGAACAAGATAAAATGTTACATAAAATAATCATTACATTTACCCGACTGTGGTAATTATCAAGCACAAGATATGATGTGACCATTATCTGATGAAATTGGGATTTTTACTTGTTTCCAAACAAGAACCCTAATTTTGAAATCCAACTTCCTACGATAATGATGGAAATAATAATCACAGTCATTATAATTTCCATATCTAAGCACAGGAAGTAGGTCAGTTTTAAGCATTTGAATTGACCTAGTTAGATGGTACAAGTAGAATTCCATTGCCTTTGAGAATATGACTGCCCGGAACACTCCCACCAAGACCATCAATATCAAAAAATGATGGAACATGTTACTCAGTACCAATGCCGTTATGGCCTTGCCCAATTCCTTCAAGTCGGTTCATCCCACCCTACCCTTGCAGGACCATTAATGCCTTCAACATGGCCGCCACCGCCGCCGCCACTTCACATCTTGCTTGTTAACATGAGATTCAAAAGGAATTCCTAGGCCCGAAGATATGCCGTGCATTCTCAACCCTTGAGTTCATACCTGTGGAGCCCATGGTCAAGTGATCTAGATGCATTTCATAAACCTTACCATGGATTAGCCATGACCTGAAATTTGGTATCCTCACGGACAGTATTGCCCTTCACAGCTGGGCCCAAATGTTGCAAGTGTACTTGGTCCCCATTGATGGGATTCGTCTACTCCCAAGTTCCCTATCCGTGACAAATATTGAATTTCATATGCCCGCATAGAGTGCTCGGCAATGGGGCCCAAGATTGGGTTATCAAAATCATTAATCCGATGGCTATGGGACCCAAAATCGGGTTATCAAGACCATTTATCTGATGGCCTCCATGGATGGAGGATGGCCTAAAAAACTCCCAAATCAGAAAACCATAGCAATCCAATCTTTGGAACATGGAGCAGCTCCTGTTGGAGTAGAAGCTGACTACGGCTTGCAATTTTAAAAAAAAGCTTCTTTTTTTTTTTTTTGAAAGATCACGAAAATTGTATAAAAGCTGAGAGTCTGCTGAGAAAGCAAACTTTACTAAACTCCAAGAAAAATAAGGTCATAGCCCTTCAGAAAATCAACATGAACAACCCATTCTAAAATTAGGAACTTCGCCTTAAAAGGCAACAGCTCGAACAAAATTAGAAATATCCCTAAAGCATTTCCCATTTCTTTCTTCACAAACTAACCACCAAACTGCTAGGATTGTCATTCTCCACAATCAAGACCTTTGCTTGCCTATACTGACCCCATGCCATGCCTTGAAAAGATGACCCACCGAATCAAGAAGGCACAAGCTGATGCTGAAGCGAGCACAAAATTCTGACCAGATTGAGGCAATGAAAGGGCAATGCACCAGAAGGTGATCAAGCGATTCTTCATCCTTCAAGCAACAAAGGCGGACGTTAGCTAAGAACATCCCCCTTTTCCTCAAATTGTCCACCATCAGAACCTTCTTCCTGCCAACCAACCAACCAACCAAAAGCAGGTATCCTGGATTTATCCATCCAAATACTTCCAAATATGCTTGAACATGTAATCATCATTTGAGACCGGAATATCCAGCTGATTGTAAAACGATTTTACCGAAAACTTGCTGGATTTATCCATCCTCCAAATCAGGCCGTCTTTGGGTAAGTGTTTTGGCATAGATTTTTAAATGCAATCAAGAAGATCCACACTCTCCCAATCTTGAAGGTTACTCCTCCACTCCAAATTCCATTCTAATTTCCTGCACAGAAACAGTATAGCAGACAGATACAGAAATAGCTTGATTTGGAGCGAGAAGAAATATGTTCGGAAATTCTTCTTTCAAAGGCACATCACCCACCCAGCTATCCTCCCAAAAATGAATATTATCGCCCTTACCTAACTCAAAACCGATACCTTTAAGAACCTCCTTTTTCTTATGAACGATTCCCTTCCAAAGGGCCGAGGCCCTATAGCGGGACGAATCTTTTGTCCACCAACCACCCTCTAAACTTCCATATTTGCTTTTGATAAACTTATTCCATAGACTCCTGTCTTTTGTACCTAATCTCCATATCCACTTGCCTAAAAGAGTCCAATTCATAATCTTTAGATATCTTTAACCCCTGCTCCGCCTTGATGAAATTGTTTACACACCATTTTCTAATCTACAAGATGAAATTTCTTTTTCTCCTCCTTACCGCGCCATAGGAAGTCCCGTCTTAATTTTTCAAGAGTAGCCAAAACTGAAACCGGGCATCTGAATGAGGACATGAAATACAAAGGAAGATTAGAGAGAGCCGCCTTGATGAGAGTGAGACGACCTCCCAGCGATAAGAACCGACATTTCCATTTAGCCAAATATTTCTCAAACCTGTCTCTAACCTTATCCCAAGAGGCCTTTGGAGGCAAGCTGATATGCAAAGGGAGAAAAAGAAAGACGGAAAAGACGCCACTGAACAACCGAGAGATTTCACCCAAATGATTATCTCCTCTTCCTCCATATTCACCCCAAACAACTTAAGACTTCGCCAGATTTACTGTCAGCCCTGAAACTGCCTCAAAACACGGGATCGTAATACACAAATTGTCTACCTTCTCCTGGGTCAGCCCCAAAACTGCCTCCACATTCACCCCAAACAACTTAGACTTCGCCAGATTTTAAAGAAGCTTACCATGATGTTGGCTCCACCCCAAGGGTGGTGAAGGGATGACCACAAGCTTGAGGTCTGAGGTTGAATGTGATGGGATCTTTCCTTGCATGCACACCACGCCAGTCACCAGTGCCATTGCTATTCCCACCGGTGCGGAATTGATCTGCTGACCAAATGCTCAGGCCTCTGATATTTAGCCAGACGGCCAGGCTTGGGCATGATTTTCAAGCCAGCAAAACAAATTGAAAATGCCTGCAAAACCAGATCCACAGGTAACCATGTCTATACCTGTTTATGGCTGGAACTGGCCATGCGTGTGCAAGCATCTTTGAGTGGGGTTTGCTGCATGTGCATACAGGTGCATGTCCCCATGTGTGCTTATGCACGTGCACTTGCATGGGTGGGTGTGCCTCTCTCTACACACGAGTGAAAACCAGGCTCACACCCACTTGTGCAAACCAAGCAAACGAGGATGCCGCTGTAACTTTAAATCCCTTTAAAAAAAAAATAGCTGGGTTCAAGCAGACCAAACATGGCTGGGAGGCAACCCAATCAATTGACAACCCTAACCATCTGACTAGGAACCAATTTAGAACAGAAGAGAAGACAGGTACAGACGCTCAGGGGTATTTTGGTCATCAATCAAAACACTAGGGAGTCGGCCAAGTACATGCAAATACAAATTAAAATAAATAAATGACTGGGTCAAAATCAGTGTCTAATTATGACAAGATTACATGGAAAATCAACTCAAAAGAGACGCAAACAATGTAGCTCTGCAGTGACTAACACAACCCTCAAGGAAGTGTGCTTTTCCAGTGAAACACCAAGTGCAGTTGGCTCGTTCTCACCAAAGTAAATGGCAATATTCCCATGCCTACAGAATTCACTAGTACATTTGCCATTTAATGGTCAGTGGTTTCATGTTTTTTTATCCGTCGGTATGTCTCTTGTAAATGCCAGTTGAGAGGCCAAGGCAAGATGGTCACTCCCCCATTTCTGCAGGACAAAAGTCAGAAGATACAACGAGATAAGATGCAACCCTAGATCGAATTGGCATTTCTGAGATGAAGTTACATTGGGATTTTATGCATGCAATATAGATTCATAGGCACCACGTATACAATGAGAGCAATTCATGATTCAACTTGATTTCTATATGATGAAAAAAACTTGCATGGATTTTGCAATATACAAAAGAAATGGAATGGCATAGGGGACATGATTCATATGCCTATGTTTCTTTAATACATAAACCTGTTTTCTACTTTTGGTACTAGAATAGTATAAAAGTGTACTACGCTAGTACCAAAAGTATAAGGGTGAATGTTAATTAGACAGTTTCCATGGCAAGGCGTTTCATGGTCAATACTCACTAAGGTTCTGTAGTTCTATCTTGTGGAAAGGAGGGTGATGAAATTCAACAGCTGTGGTGTTGACCGTGGCTATCCAGGCCTAGCCCAGCAAGGGCCGGGTGCCTACGCATGTCTCTTGGCCCAGTCATAATTGAACAGGGGATTGTCATTTTAGCCCCACAAAGCTTCAGATAAGTTCTATGAAAAATGAGAAGAAGACAAGGAGAAAGAAGAAAGCATCATTCCTTTTCCCGTGAGTACGCAAAACATGATATTCATGTTTTTGCATTAAAGAAAACAAACTTTTTCAGCTGGCTATTTAACTGATAGTTTGATGCGGGACATGAAAACTAAATATGATATGCAAGATTTCAGACTTTAGATCATACTAATTTAGAAACAATCACGAAAATCCAACATCCCACATAAAATCAAGCATTCAACAAGGGAAATCTACAAGGGTCCAAGCCTACACATGTTAGGGCTAGATCAATTAAAAATTATATACCAAACAATGCTCAAATAAGAGTAGATTCATCCACACATGCAAAAGATTATTCCCCAATCCAAGGGATTCACATGTTTCAATTCGGAAAAATCTAAGGTTGTAAAAGTGGAATAAAACTTAGGATTTAGGATTCTCCAGGGTAGAATTAGGGAAATAAGGTGAGAGAAGAGTGAAATTAAGGAGAGGGACGAACCCGAGATGTTCCACACATGTGGACAGCGGCTGGGTCCAGACGCACGTGCGTTGGATCCTGCCCACACGTGTGTGGGGTGCATGAACCTAAAAAGGAAAAGCTTGGGTCGGTCGGCCATGTGTGGGCCACCCACACGCCAAATCTTAGGCCGATCGGACATCCAGTTTATGCACGGTCCTCCGCTGAAGTTTCAACCTCTTAAAGGGCCTGATTCTGCAAATCTGTTGTAGAGGAAGGATTGGTTGCAAATGGGGGTGGATTTGGAGAGTAGATGGCTGTGAGAGATGATGAATATAGAGGGTAGGAAGTGGGGACGATTTGGGATGGGTGTGGCTTCACACCACGGTAGTTAGCCCTTCGAAAAAGGGATGGTTTCGCACCCAATTAGATTTCCTCAACTCAGAGAATTAGAGATGCAGGAAAACACTGAATTTTATTCATAATCTTCAATAAGAAAAAACCTACAAGGAGTTGCCTATTTATAAGAAAACCCTAGGCCCCAAAAGCTGCGCCATATGCGTGCACTATTACTTAGAGACGAAGTAACAAAAATAACAACTAATCCAAGCAATCTAAACCGTTCATGATGTTCCTAATAACGATAATGTCATGCCTCAAACTCGAAAACCGGACTCACAAAATTTTCGATTTCCGAATCCGGCGCCGACAACCTCCGTAGTGCCCCATTCTTAGCTCACGGCACCCATAAGCCAGGTTCTGATCCTGGAATCCTACAAAGAGGATTTTCAATATAAATTTTGTTTCGCAATAAGCATAACCATAGCATAACCCACAAACAATAACTACAAGAACATCATCACAAAATCCACTGTGATCAAAAACTTTTGAGTACAAGGCGCATAAAACAAAATACAATAATGATAACTAAAAACTCCTGAAGCTCTGCGGCACACTCCTACTCCTGGTCAGCTACGGCCTAGCATCACCTGCACGCATCAATCGTACATAAGCTTATAGAAAGCTTAGAGGGTGGTGAAAGTGTATACGCAATATGAGCGTGCTCAGAATGCAGTATCAGAGTAATGTGGAATATGCTGGTGAATACATGAATGCTAACAGCCGTACCAAAGCTATGCAATGCGAAGTATGAATGTTATCGACTAAACCAAGGCCATGCGATGCAAGATGCAACTCAAAAATACCAATCCTCATCGAAATCCACATGATCATATAACTCATCTCTAGGATATTACCGGAGTCTATTACACTCTACGCCAGCTTGTTGCCCTTATCTGAGTGCACAACTGGGTAAGTAGAAGAGACCTCACTATCCGCCTGTCAATATCGGGCTCGACTCGTCGATAGTGGACTCATTCCTCAAGCTAGTAAAACTCAACCTAGATATTGCCCCCTCCCTCTCCTACTCAGGCAGGTAAGGTTACACCCTCTTCCAACCGACCATGACACAGTGGGAGACGTGGCTTCCTTGTATTCAGCCCTCATGCGTTCATACATCCACTCGGTCTAGGCATTGAAGCATCCTTTATGGTACCATAAGGGTTTGGGGACTCACCATGGGACATCCTACGCGCCCCCGTACTTAAACAGAATTTCCGATATCCAATCCTGTCGTCCTCGCTATAACTGCGGAGGCTACAGCCCTGATGTCGCTAGGGCGAATAGTAATCACAATCACACAATGCAAGATGCATGAATCACACAGTTCAGTCATGCATCAATCATGTGCATGCCACGTGCTCATGTGAGACAACTCCGCCTATCAAGGAGTCTGGTATCAGAGCGGGAGGTCTCGTGTTCGAGACTCCTCACCGGCAGTGATTAATGCAGGGGCATTTTCAGACCGGGCTCGAGTGGGGTGGCCTGTGAGATGCAGGGGCACACTCGGGGTGGGCGGCCTGTGTGATGCAGGTGACTCGTGAGATGCGGGGCCCACCCGTGTGACTCGGGTGGCTCGTGTGAGGCGGTACCCATGTGATTTGGGGCCCACGAGGGGGGTTCGACTGAGGGCCTAACCCATGAGATGTGGGGCCTAGGCAATGAGATAAAGAGATTAATTCACCATACTCTAACAGTTCGAGCTTTTAGAGCAAGTGGTTAATTGTCCTACATCGGAGTCCCATGAACAACCTGCCCAATGTCATATGCAATGATCAACCACATCTCATATCACGCATGCAGATGATGCGTATAGACATGTATCATAATGTTATGCTGTTACATACTCATAATCGGCATCGACAATAGGCATCGATAGTCGGTATCGATAATCGACCTCGATAATCAGCCTATATGCAAGACGGGATCCATAGATGATCCACCGATATAAACCATAATATAAAGATCGGCCCTCGGCCGTAGATATACCAAATCCGATAGCACGGATCCATCCGTCTACGGTGATGATGGACTATGCAACATCGATGGAGCCCAACGATTTGGGTTAACCCACTAAGAGAATGATGAGAAAAGGCCTAATGGAAGGTCACAATGTGGACATTTAACCATCATTGCCCATCAACGTGGACATTTAACCAACATTGCTCCCGAGGTATGGCCCACATAGAGCCAATCATATAGTGGGCCCATGGCTCCCCACATGGGCCTAATACACGTCACAATGGGCCTCAAATAAATGTCCAATATACATCACATTGGGCCTTACCAAATGGGCCTCATATACATCAGTTTGGTCCTATCATACGGGCCTTATATACATCAGAACAGACCTCAATATACAACAGGTGGGCCTCATCGCATGGGCCTCAAACACATCAAGTGGACCTTATTGCGTGAGCCACACAAACATCTCATTGGGCCGTACATATGGGCCATACAAACATCAGATTGGGCCTTTTATATGGGCCATAAAATGCATCACAATAGTCCTTGCATACACTTTGGGCCTCAGCAATCAGGCCACATAAACACCACATCAAGGTGGGCCCCGCACGTCCCAGATGGACCCCACCATAATGGACAGCTTGGATCAACATATACATCATGTGGGGGCCACGTGGATGGGCGGCATGAATATACAATACCTCATAAGGTGGGCCTCACATTAGCAGCCAAAACAGGTGAACGGCGCGGCTGCAAGGTTCATCAAGGCGGGTCTAACCGTCAAGATGATGAGATCACATCACATACATGATGAGGGGCCACACCCATCTAGCAAACAGAGTGGACGGTGTGCCTGCAATCACATACACCAAGTGCGGCCACACGCCACACGTACAGATGGACAGTGTGGATAAAACATATAGATTAAGGTGGGTCCCATCTGCCCACACGTGTCACACGTGTGGGTGGGTCCACAATACAAAACAGATGGACGGCGAGTATGAAATACATACACCATGGAGGGCCCCACCCATCCACCGTCCAGACGGGTGGCATGGATTACAAAATACATAAATCTAGGTGGGTCCCACCTACCCACATGTGTCACACATGTGGGATGGGCCCACTCCATCCACAGATGAATGGCATGAATAAAACATATACAACATGGTGGGTATCCACGTCCCTCACTAGGGACGATGTAGATAAAATTATAATATATATAGATCAAGGTGGGTCCTACCTGCCACACGTGTCACACGTGTGGGGTGGGCCCACTCTTATCAATAGATGGACGGCGTGAATACACAACATACACCATGGTAGCCCACAGTACACCGTCCAGACGGACGGTGTGAATAAAATACATCATGGTGGTCCCTCAGCACCGTCCAGATTTCTCTGGACGGTGGGACGTCTGGCATGGCACGTGGATCAAGGTGGGTCCCACTCCCACCCACACGTGTGGGGTGGGCCACTTGCTGGAGGATAGAGTGGATACACCACATGCATTAACGGTGGGCTCCTACAGAGCTTGGTGACGTTACAACAGCAACAACGCCCAGTTGCTGGTCGTCCCCCTGATGGACGGCCCAGGTCTACCACATGTATAAGGTGGGTCCACACGCGTGGGACCTACCAGCAGCTTAAAACAAGGCTGATATTCGTGCTTTCCTTTCATCCAGGCCAGTCCAGCAGTGGACAGCAAGGTGGACTCCACCAATAGGATGCACAGAAAAAAATTCTGGGCAGTCTACATTGGTTTACATTGGGTGGGCCACACACCCACGTATATACGCCATCATCACCATCAAAAGAGAGGGAGAGAGAATGAGAGAAAGGAAAAACGTGTGATGGAGGGACCCTGCCACTATAGGTCCCTCATACATACATCTTACACCATACATCAATATTTATAAATTAAAAAAAAAAAAAAAAGAGGGCAGCAATATGTCAAAAAAAAAAAAAAAAAATCTAAGGTGGGGACACCATCCCCACCATGCGAGTCAGGGGTCTAGATGACCCTAAAGGCATGAATTTAAAAAGAAAACATCATGATGGGGTCCATGGAGAATGGACCCATCATGAATCATGCATGCATCAAGGATGGGCCATCGACCACTTCCAACGGTCGAAGTAGAATCTCTACCATTGATTGGTGGGTCCTGCATGGTCTCATGCAATGAAAGTTAAAGAATAAATGAAAAGATTGAAGGATCTAATCCTAACAAGCACCCACCTTCAAAACTTCTTCTCCTTCTTCAACACAAGGGTTATCTAGCTCCAAGAGAAAAAATCAATGGTTGAGATGGGATTCTACGGGTTGGTGTAGTGTGAAGCTCTCAACATGGCTGGAAATGGAGGGAGGCCATGGTCGTTGAGAGCTCTTGTTGTTGGAATGGGAAGAAAGAGGGGGAGAGAGAAGGAGAGAGAGAGAGAGAGAGAATAGGCCATTATGGCTAGTAATGGGCTAGCTATGATGGATTGTAAGAGCTTGACAATGATGAGTTGTAAGAGCTTATAATAATAGGATTAAAAAAAATGAGAGCATTTATGGGGTAGGCTAGGTAAGGGGTAAGATAGATTGTAGAATAGGATAATGTCATCCCTAAGATGACATCATCCTCATTATGATTCTCAAGAAACGTGTACACCATGGCCCGCAACGTGCAATCCACCGCCATGGTCGTGCACGAGTCATATCTTGGGATCCAAACGTCGGATTGACGCACGAGACACGGCATCAGAATTGTGGCGACGACATAGTTGTAATGGCATAGGTCTTGGGTCGAACAGATTCAAGTGTACAGGGTGTGACTCAGGGTCGCGTGCAAATGAAATCTACAGGTCACAGGTCGTCGAAATTCAACCGGGAGGACCGCGGGACCTTAAGGAATAGAATGGATACTTAGACTCGGGTCTGACAACTCTCCCCTCCTAACAAAAAATTTCATCCTCGAAATTTGCCATCTCGGAGGACAAAACAATGGGAGAAAAGCATCAACGCGCAGATAATATATATATCGAACAATCATTGCGATACAAAGCACAATACCATACAATCAATTAAACAAATGGGGATAGCGCTCTCTAATCTCGGTCTCGCACTCCTATGACACCTCCTCAACTGAGTGGTAACTCCACTAAACCTTTACCAAAGGAATGACCTTGGTCCGGAGAACTTGCTCCTTCCGATCAAGGATACGAATCGGCTGCTTAATGTAGGATCCATCCTCACAGACTTCAAGAGGCTGTCAATCAATCACGGGAATAGTATCTGACCCACACTTTCTTAGCATAGAAACATGAAAAACGTCATGAATGCCAGACAACTCAAGAGGTAAGGGGAGCCTATAGGCCACGGCACCAATATGCTCAATGATCTCGAAAGGTCCAATAAATCTCGAAACAAGCTTGCCCTTCGCGCCAAATCAAACCACGCCCTTCATGGGCGAGACCTTAAGATACACTCTATCCCCAACTGTAAACTCTAAGGGATGACGTCGACGATCAGCAAAACTCTTCTGCCGGCTCTGAGCTATGTGCATCATCTTACTAATGACATTTATAACCTCAGATGTCTGCTGCACAACCTCGGGGCCTAAGAGACAGTGCTCTCCAACCTCGGCCTAACAACTTGGGGATATACACGGCCTGCCATACAAAGCCTCGAAAGGATTCATACCAATAGTCGCCCGATAGTTGTTATTATATGCAAACTCAGTCAGGCGTAAATGTTCATCCCAGCTACCCGAGAAGTCGATCACGCAAGCTCCGAGCATATCCTCAAGGATCTGGTTGACCCTTTCGGTCTGCCCATCGGTCTGCAGATGATACACGGTGTTGAACCGTAAGGTAGCCCCCATCGCCCTCTGAAAGCTCTCCCAAAACTAAGATGTAAACTTCGAGTCTCGATCGGAAACGATCGAGACTGGAATAGTCTCACGATCTCATCAACAAACAACTTGGCAAGTCAGTCCATATGCCAAGTTGCATGAATCACAAGAAAATGTGTCGACTTCGTCAGACGATCCACGACAATCCATATGGTGTCATGACCGCGTTAAGTCTTTGGCAAGCCTATGATAAATCGATGGATACGTGCTCCCACTTCCACATTGGGACACTCAACGGCTGCAATAGACCAGGGGGTCTCTGATGATTGGCCTTGATACGCTGGCATGTGTCACACTCGGCCACAAAACTGGCTATCTGGCGCTTCATCCCTGCCCAAAAATACTAGAACTTCATATCACAATACATCTTCGTCGAGCTAGGGTGAATAGAAAACCGCGATCGATGTGCCTCGGTCATACGATCTCTGTGCAACTCTGGAACATCCGGAACACATAATCGGCCTCTAAAACAAAGTCGACCATCCAAACCAATCTGTCAATCTGTCTGGCTCTTAGATGTTGCCTCTGCTCAATAACTCTACAACGACTCGTCTGCCTGCTGAGCCTCGATCACCCTTACAACAAGAGGGTTGAATCGACAAGCTCGATAACTGCATAATAGAAGACTGCAAGCCAAACTCGAAGTTGAACGCTGCTACTTCCCCAAGCATCTTCCACTCCTGAATCATCATGTGCGCCACTAGGCCTCGTGGCTGACAACTAAGGGCATCCGTCACTACGTTCGCCTTGCCTGGGTGGTACTGGAGATCAAAATCATAGCCCTTCAGGAACTCCATCCAACGTCTCTGCCTCATGTTCAGCTCGGACTAAGAGAATAGATACATCAAGCTCTTATGGTCAGAGAAGAACTCGAAGCTGACCCCATAAAAATAGTGCCTCCATACCTTTAGTGCGAAGACAACGGTTGTCAACTCCAAATCAAGCGTGGGGTAGTTCAGCTCGTGGACCTTAAGATGGCGAGACGCAAAAGCTACCGACTTCCCCTGCTGCTTTAGGACAACACTCAAACCAATTCACGAAGCATCAATAAATATAATAAAGTCATCACTCTCAGAGGGAAGATCGAGGACAGGAGAGGACGTGAGGCGGTCCTTCAACTCCATAAATGCTCGCTCGCAGGCGTCACTCCACACAAACTCTGCGCCCTTCCGGGTCAACCTGGTCAGCAGTGCTAGAATACGAAAAAATTCCTCGATAAACCGTCGATAATATCCCACCAAGCCAAGAAAACTACATATCTCAGATGCGTTCGTGGGCTGGCCCCACTAACACACTGCATCAACCTTCGAGGGATCCACAGCGACACCCTCTCGTCACCACGTGACCGATGAACTTTACCTCCTCTGCTAAAAATCACACTTCTCCAACTTCGCATACAGCTGGTGGGCACAGAGGGTCTGCAAGGCAATCTCCAAATGCTGCTCGTGGCCCTCGTGGGTCCTCAAATAAATAAGAATGCCGTCAATGAAAACTACAACAAACTGATCAAAATAAGGCCGAAAAATCTCGTTCATCAACTGCATGAAGACCACGGGTGCATTGGTCAATCCAAAAGACATGCCCTGAAACTCGAAGTGACCGTAGTGTGTCCTGAAAGCCGTCTTCGGAATGTACTCCTCTCGGACCCGAATATGATGATAACCAGAACACAGGTTAATCTTCAATAAGAACTGTGCACCCTGGAGCTAGTCAAACAAATCCTCAATCCTCGAAAGCGGATACTTGTTCTTGATCGTAACTCGATTGAGCTCGCAGTAATCCACGCAAAGCCTTAACAAGTCATCCTTCTTCCTGATGAATAGTACCGGCACTCCCCACGACGAACTACTCGGACGAATGAATCTCAACTCTCGTAACTCGTCCAATTGTTGCAGCAGCTCCCGTAACTCCATCCATATCATACGATACGGGGCCTTCGAGATAGGCGCGATACCAGGCACAAGGTCAATCTGAAACTCAATATGCCAGTGCGGCGACAATCCCGTAATCTCCTGAAACACGTCGAAAAAATCGCACACAACTGGCAACTGCTCAATGCCCACTACGACGGGCTCCTCTACTGCACATGACATCAAACAAGATAACGACTCTCCTCTGGACTCAGCAACGAACTGGAACTGCAGCAAGCCGGGTATGCAGAACGTGACTATCCTCGCGGAGCAGTCCAAGATGACATGGTACTCGGCAAGCCAACCCATGCCCAAGATGACGTCGAACTCCGACATCGGCAATACGAACAAATCGGCAGGCAAGAAAGTCTCCTCAATCAAGACGGGGCAAGACAAACAACATCAGTCTGGCACTGTAGTCTTCCCCAAGGGTGTCAATATGGTCAACCTCTCACAGGCAAACTCTGTCGGTAAGCCGGTCGAATGGCAGAAATCCTCTGATACGAACGAGTGCGAAGCGCCGGAATCAAACAAGACTCAGGCAATGCATGCAGAGACAGGAAGAATACCCTCAAAAGTTTTTGGTTAAGCCGGTCAAATGGCAAAAATCTGACATCTAAATCCCAAGATATGACCCGTGCACAATCATGGCGGTGGACCGCATGTTACGGGCCATGGTGTACACGTTTTCCCAGAATCATAATGAGGACGATGTCATCCTAGAGATGACATCACCCTATTCTACAACCTATCCTACCCCCTACCTAGCCTATCCCATAAATGCTCTCATTTTTTAAAACACATTATTACAAACTCTTATAACCCATCATCAACAAGCTCTTACAATCCATCATAGCTAGCATACTACTAGCCATAATGGCCTATTCTCTCTCTCCCTCTCTTTCTTCCCATTCCAACAACAAAAGCTCCCAACATCCATGGCCTCTCTCCATTTCCAGCCATGTTGAGAGCTTCACATCCCACCATCTAACCCCTAGAATCTCATCTCAACTATTGATTCTTTCTCTTGGAGCTAGATAACCCTTGTGTTGAAGAAGGAGAAGTTTTGAAGGTGGGTGTTTGTTAGGATTAGATCCTTCCATCTTTTCATTTATTCTTTAGCTTTCATTGCATGAGACCATGTAGGACCCACCAATCAATGGTAGAGATCCTACTTGGACCGTTGGAAGTGGGCCCATCCTTGATGCATGTATGATCCATGATGGGTCCATTCTCCATGGACCCCATCATGATGTTTTCTTTTTAAATTCATGCCTTTAGGGTCATCTAGACCCCTGACTTGCATGGTAAGGGTGGTGTCCCCACCTCAATTTTTTTTTTTTATATAGCTGCCCATTTTTTTTATAAATATTGATGTATGGTGCAAAATGTATGTATGAGGGACCCATAGTGGCGGGTCCCTCCATCACACGTTTCTCCTCTCTCCTTCTCTCTCTCCCTCTCTTTTGATGGTGATGATAGCGTATATATGTGTGTGTGTGGCCCACCCAATGTAAACAAATGTAGACTGCCCAGAATTTTTTTTTGTGCATCCTGTTGGTGGAGTCTACCTTGTTGTCCACTGCTAGATTGGCCTAGATGAAAAGAAACCACGCATATCAACCTTATTCCAAGCTGCTGGTGGGTCCCACCCGTGTGGACCCACCTTATACATATGGTAGACCTGGGCCGTCCATTAGGGGGACGGCCAGCAACTGGACGTTGCTGCTGTTGCAACGTCACCAAGCCCTGTGGGAGCCCACCGTTGATGCATGTGGTGTATCCACTCTGTCCTCCAACAAGTGGCCCACCCCACACGTGTGGGTGAGACCCACCTTGATCCATGTGCCATGCCAGACGTCCCACCGTCTAGAGAAATCTGGACGGTGCTGAGGGACCACCATGATGCATTTTATTCACACTGTCCGTCTGGACGGTATGCTGTGGGCTACCATGATGCATGTTGTGTATTCACGCCGTCCATCTATAGATGGAGTGGGCCCACCCCGCACATGTGACACATGTGGCAGGTGGGACCCACCTTGATTTATATATATTATAATTTTATCCACACTGTCCCTGGTGAGGGACGTGGATACCTACCCTGCTGTATATGTTTTATTCATGCCATCCATCTGTGGATGGAGTGAGCCCATCCCACGTGTGACACGTGTGGGTAGGTGGGACCCACCTAGATTTATGCATTTTGTAATCCGTGCCACTCATCTGGACAGTGGATGGGTGGGGCCCTCCATGGTGTATGTATTTCATACACGCCGTCCATCTGTTTTGTATTGTGGACCCACCCACACGTGTCAGCAAGTGGGACCCACCTTAATCTATATGTTTTATCCACACCGTCCTTCTGTACGTGTGGCGTGTGGCCGCACTTGGTGTATGTGATTGCAGCCACGCCGTCCACCCTGTTTGCTAGATGGGTGTGGCCCCTCATGAAGTATGCGATGTGATCTCATCGTCTTGACGGTGGGACCCGCCTTAATGAACCTTGCAGCCACGCCGCCCACCTGTTTTGGCTGCTAACGTAAGGCCCACCTTATGAGGTATTGTATATTCATGCCACCCATCCACGTGGCCCCCACATGATGTATATGTTGATCCAAGCTGTCCATTATGGTGGGGCCCATCTGGGACGTGCGGGGCCCACCTTGACGTGGTGTTTATGTGGCCTGATTGCTGAGGCCCAAAGTGATGTATGCAAGGACTATTGTGATGCATTTTGTGGCCCATAAAAAAGGCCCAATCTGATGTTTGTATGGCCCATATGTACGGCCCAATGAGATGTTTGTGTGGCAGACGCAACGAGGTCCACTTGATGTGTTTGAGGCCGATGCGATGAGGCCACCTGTTGTATATTGAGGCCTGTTCTGATGTATATAAGGCCCGTATGATAGGACCAAACTCATGTATATGAGGCCCATTTGGTAAGGCCCAATGTGATGCATTCCTCTTGAAGGATTGAAAGCACAGTTGATCTTCTCTGGCCATCAGCTGTGAAGGTGATCATTCAAATGAATGGGGAAAGACATACTACTGCTTCCATATGAGCTTAACATCGAGGAACAACGTTAGTGGCTACAGTATCTCAAAGATTGTCGCCAGACTATCAAGACTGATTCCACGGGGCAGGTAGTGGTGAGAGTTGCTTGTTTTCACAGGGCTGTGACCATCCAACTGATAGATTTACAAGAACAGAAGGGAGTTGAGAAATGACATGGAAAGATTGCCACCAGTTTGTCACAAAATGGGATCTGGGTCTAATGCCCGAAACATTATTATTGAACCTGTGACCAGTTTAGTTTAAATTGGGCCAGCAACAGGCCAGGCAAACCTGTCGGGCTTCCCGAGCCAGCTTGTCTAGATTTGTGGCCCAGGCCAAGGACAGAATTTCAGTCTTAGTCAACAAATGGGCCAGGCCTGGGCTGAGGTTTGACAACATTTTGTATCGAGGCAGAGCATTGGCACAGATACAGGTCCTTCCATTTCATTTATTTATTTCTTCTTGCAAGGTCCTTCAATGACCGATATGGGCCAGGCCTGCTTAATGGACAGGCTGCACCCTGATATTTCTGAAATGGGCTAATAAAGGAACAGCCCAATCCAAGTCATTGCCACACTAAGGTTTTTGAAAGAGCTGAAATTTATGGTTGCGTCTAGCATGGCAAGTCAGGTACCAATAGGAGTTAATAAGAATATCCTCGGCATTTCTTAGAGCAGTTGTGAATTCCACTCGAACATATTCACGTGGAGGTTCAGATCTAGAGAACCACCAAGTCTGACAGAGTTATGGGAGTTTGCCTACTATTTAATGATTCTGCCAGTTGGTGCAGGTGGTGTTTGTTTCTTAATGAGTCAATCTTTTTTTTTAAGGTGATGGTCTTATTAAGCAAGGCCGAAGCAAAGGATCACAAATCAGACCAAGAAACGGGGGGGGGGGGGGAGGAAAGGGAACTTTGCCTAAGACTTTAGAGATTGAGGCCAAAACCATTACATACAAATTAGCCTTAAGAACACCTCAGACACCTCCCTGCATCAGTTCCTAAAACATTGAGAATTCTTTTCTTCCCACAGAAACCAGATGCCGGCCAACAAAGAGTCTCCAATTTTGTCCCATCTCCCCCATGCCTCCCCCACACCAAGCCAAAAGGAGACTATCAATTGAGGCCGGAATCACCCATGCCACTTTGGACAAATCAAAAAAGCTATCCCAAACTCCTTTGGCAAAAGGGCAATGGATGAAGTGATGATCAACTAACCACTCACTTTTCATGCACATCAAACATACATACGGAATCACCATCATCCGATTGCAAAGATTATCAACAATAAGCACCTAGTTCCTACCTACAAGCGAAGCCAAAGTTGTCACCTTATGAGGAGCTCCGTAATCCCATAAAAAAGCAGTATGATGCACCTGATTCCCTAATGAAGATTGATAAAATGCATCATACAAAGATCTAATAGAGAACCAACCAAACTTGCCTTTAGTCCGCACCATCGCATCTATCTCACCCAATGAAGGGCTTGTGAGACGGCATGCCACTAGTAGCCTTACAAAATCTTCTAACTCTTCATCCACCAAATTCCTACGGCAAGGGGGCCGAAATCACATTGGATCCTATATGAGAGAAACATCATGCCACCGTAATATTCACCTCCTACGAGATTGAGGTTACTTTAGGGAAATTTTCTATAACAACAACCTTTCGCCTAGCTACACATCCTCTCAAAACCAAATCATTTCCCCATTCGCCCAAAGAAAACCCCATCCCCTCAAAAACCTTCGAACTCAAACCGACCACACATCCTCTCAAAACCAAATCATTTCTCCATTCGCCCAAAGAAAACCCCATCCCCTCGAAAACCTTCGAACTCAAACCGACCACACATCCATGAGTGCAATGCCACATATAAAATATGAATCCCTCGTCCACCAACCCCCTTCCCGAACCCCCATACTTTCTTGTTATTGCCTCTCTCCGCATCAAGCCTTCCTCCACGCCAAATTTTGATATCCATTTTCCTAAGACAGCAAAATCCATGACCTCCAACTTTCTTAAACCTACTTCCTGTTCATCAAACACCTTATACACCCCATTCCATTTCATAAGGTGAAACTTGTGCTTTTCTTCTGCTCCCTGCCATAGGAATCCCACCTTAGTTTTTCCAACCAATCTAACACAGACTTCAGCCATTTAAAAAGAGACATGAAACAGACCGAAAGGTTGGACAGTGCCGCCTTAATCAACGTCAGCCTCCCATCCAGGTAAAGATGCTACTCTTCCATCTCGAGAGCTTCCCTTCAAATCTTTCTATAATTTTATCCTGCAAATGCTTAGCCGGCTTTCCAACAAAGTGGAAGGCCAAGGTAGGAAGAAGAAAAGGATCCCGCATGACAACTAAAAATAACTGCAAACTTTTTCACTTCCTCCCCCATGATTGTAGTATTGATAGTATCAACTAATAATTATCAATATCACATGTGGCCGATGTGAAACCGAACTTAAGTTCACTTTCTTCCCTATCATGCGATATTTCCCAAAAATATTGCAATGTATTGACAATATATCAATACATTGAGATATTTTGAAAATATCACAATTAGAAACTCCTTTGTATCATCGATGCTATCGTTAGCTCTATTTGCCAAAAAAAATAAAAAAATAAAAATCCTATTTTGTGATTATTATTTTTTTTGGTTACCTTCTGGAGGTGATTTCGACTGCTTCTTTTCGAATGTTTGGAGAAAAAAGGAGATTTGGGTGCAAAAATCGAGATCAGAGAGTGTGCAGTACCAAAAATGAAATAAGTTTTTTAAAACTTGAATAGTTTTTTCTTATTTAAATCATTTGGAATCAATGGAATGAAGTTCATAATCCGTGATTTTTACATGTTTTGCATGCTCAATCATGGATTTTGGCATCTGATTTCTCAATTTGAAAAGAAAAAAAAAGGGGGGGAAAGGAAAAATTGGGAAAAATCTGATTTTCGATTTTTGGCCTACTATGATTTTCGACTTCCGTACATGTCTTGAACAATCTATAAATTATATATGAATTGATTTTGAATATAATTGCAGCACTTCTATTAAGCAGTGTTCGAAATATCGGTATCGTGATACGTATTGCTTCCTTGGGATACAAATACATATCGGTTATTGTGCGGGATATATCGTTTGTATCAGGTAATTTATTGCACTTTTTGGGAAACAATGGGGAAACGGATGAATTTTTCAATGAAACTTCAAGGATTGTTAAAAAATAACTTAATACACATTTTTAAATCATAACATCGCAAAACAGAAGCGCACATAATAGTTTTCCTTTGTATAGGGTCCTAAGTTATGTGTTGTCTGACTGAACTAATGCAACTATATTCAAATTGAATGCATAACATTTAGGGTGTATGTGATGATCATTTCATCAAATGCTCTTAAATACTTCGAAATTAGTCTGAATTGACAACTGGTGGAAGGGAAATTTCGAAAAAAATAATAATAATATTTTTATATTTTTATTAATTTTTAGTTAAAAAGTATATTTATTTTCCAAAAATTGAAAAGGACTAAACAAATCAATAAATCAACTCTCATGCATGCTTGATTTCATGTTTGGGGTGCAACATTGCAAGCAATTTGGGAGAAATTGGGGAATTTTTAAATTTTTCCTTTTTTTTTTCCAAATTAGACCACCTACACTCAAAATTCGAAATTAGAGTGTATGTGATGATCATTTCTTCAAATACTCTAAAATACTTCAAAATTAGTCTCAATCGACAGCTGGTTGAAGGAAAATTTCGAAGAAAAACATTGAGAACATGAAAAACCAATGGATATCGAAATCAAAGCTCCAACTCCATGATTTTCATGCAAAACATGAAAAACCAGTGGATTTATAACCATTTGACACTGATTTAACTTAATTTCAACAACAACAACCAAAAAAAAAAAAAAAAGGAATCAGAAATTAAAAGTGCTCACCGGATCAAACATGTGGGATATATCAGCACTACCTATGCGTTTTGTATCGCACAAGTGGGATACAAGATATATCGTGGGATATATCAGCCAATATCGTCAATATTTAAAACATTGTTGTTTAGCAGAGCATAGTTTATCCGACTTTGCCTCAGCCGCCTTGCAAAAAAAAAAAAATTAGTGCCGTCTGCATACCGAAGATGAAAGACTTCGAAACCCCAATCAGCCCCACCTGGATGTAATGAGGACATATAGGCATGCCTTTCTATGACCGATATGGGTCGGCCCTGCTTATGGACAGGATGCACCTTAATCTGACATTCTGATTAATAATGGTCCAACAGCAAAACAGCCCAAACATTGACACGCCTGGGTTTTGATGGACCCACAATCAATGGTTGTCCTGCAGAGCAAGTCGAGTACCAAGATTTATGGTTGTCTTGGGGTGGCTTCATCTTTTAAGGTTGTAGATATTTGTGATTTATTTTCTGTTTTGGGGACGTAATGGCTCTTTTTGCCTAAGGCTTGCCTTTGGTGGTTTTTCTCAATAAAAGTTTGTTACCTTATATATATATATAAGAATTAAATTAGGTCAGGTACCAAAAGGTGTATAAGAGCTCCCTCTGCATTTCATGGAGCAGCTGTGAAGTCACTCCAACACATTCAAGTGACGGAAGTTAGAGGACCACCCAGTCCGACAGAGTCACAAGTGTTGCCTACTCTTCACGGATTTTCCTGGTTGATTAGGGTAGTGTTCATTTGTTAATGGATCCGTCAATCGGTCAATTGGTCATTACAGATGGTACCATGAAGGTGATTCACCACTGAACAGTCATAAAGACATGCATGCGTCAAACTAAGTATATGATCAAACAAGCAGAAGAAGAAGCACATACCCGTGTTGGGAATCCAGGGGTCTGTTGTAGAACATGTTTTGGTATTGTATCAAGCACTTGGACAGTCTCGAGACCTTCTGAACACCTAACATGATTCAGAAACAAACAAACAAAAAACATATCAATTTCTTCTCTTTGTAACTTTAAGCAAGGACAGCGACATGCTAAATTCTTTTCTGGGAATAAAATAGGATAAAGAAATACTTTAATTAAGTAATAAGTATTTGGTCTACAAATGTGAAAGGTCAGTCTAATTAGACCTTTAATAAATGCCCTAAGCTAAACGCTGCACAGCTTAGAGAATTCCTGAGTGATGAAGCAACTCCCTTCTCTTACTTTGAAAGTCTCACAATGGTACTACCATTGCTGACCAAAAAGAGAAATGTGCAATAATAGAAGCAGACCCACAACGCATTTTCTTTTCTTTCCTCTTTTCTTTCTTTCTACCTCCTCTTCTTCTTCTTCCTTTTCTTTTCTTTTTTTAATCAAGAGACTCACAAAGGAATTGGCCAGCTACATACAGAAATGGAGAGTAGAACCGGCCAATTTTTTTAATGAGCCCTTATGTCAGTATATCTATGCAATTTGCACAAAATACTTGGCCTTGCTTCCTGTCGTGTTCTTTTACATGAATTTTATCATGCAAATGCGAACATGAGCTTATTCCAAATCTCTTCATTTTTCCTGATATTTTACTCTTTTTTGAGAACCAAAATCTTTAGTGTCATAATCTTTAGTGTAATGATCCTTCACAAATATAAATTAGGCTATAGTAAATAGCAGTTCAAAGCACCACGAAAGAAAGAATGCCAACTTTAAAGATGACTTACCATATGTAGTCAACGGTACCCAAAAATTGCCTGTTATAGCTGGTAACTAGTGGTTCCCTGCTAGGGTCTTTTGTCCCAGCATAATCCTGTAAAGAAACAGCACTCCAAACCATAGGCAATGAATGTGAGAAGAGCATCTCGAGGAGATGGCCCAACCAATCAGATACCATAATGCATCTACTTATGCTGTCATACTAGTAAATTTGTATAAAACTTGCAAGTACAAGCAATACAGTTCTGATTTCTGTGAAATTTGGTGCATTTAGGAGTAACCCACCATGATTCCCATGCTTAGGAATAGAATACACATTTCAAATCTTAAAATTTAAATAAATAAATAATGTTCACAATGCATAAAGGTCACACACTGAATTAGGAAAAGTGAAACCAGAAAACTCAAATCATACGACTACGAACCTCAACTTGCGCGTAAGTGCTTTTTAACTTGAGATGATGTTCGACTAGAATGCATTCTGCATTTCCTGAGGCAGTCGCTATTTCAATCGGAGTCCATATGTATGGGTCATAAGCTTTTCTCTCCACATCAATCTCCTTGGAATCCAAGGAAATGGAGTGATCATCCCCAAGTCCAATGTTTCCATGTCCTTCCGAGGACATGAGCTTTAGTGATTCATTCTCATCCAGACATGACGATGATTGGATTTGATCAGAGGGTGACACATTAGATACCATCTCTTCCCTAGATTCATATGATGTTTCCTTATCAGTGAGTTCTGCATTACTATGTCCACGAGACCCACTGGCACTGCATAACATATTAGAGATCTCGGTGCTCTGATCAACACCAAAGCAATGTGCTTCTGAGCTTATTTCCCTTACTTCAACATAATGACGTTGATCCCCTTGAACTTTGTTTGTGGAAGAACACACCTCTAGAGATTGTATGGCTTCCTCCAAATTGAGTATTTTCTTTACATAGTTGGCATCAAATGAAGATGCATCTTTTGTCCTGCACCTCACCATTTCTTTGGATGAATATGTGGTCTTCACAATTCCAACCAAACTTTCATCTTCCTTCATTAATTCGCATACTTTATGAGGTGACAAGTGAACCCCTTTTCGATCAACACATGTGGATGCATTTAACAGCTCGTCTTTGTCAGAATTTTCATACGAAATTGAGGTGTTAGTCTTGTCTTCAATAGTAGCTGATTTGGAAGACAGATTCTCCATGCACTTCGGAAAAGAGACTTCAATACCATCAGGAAAGGAAGTACCTGAGGCCATATCGGATGAAGAACAGTCTGAAGTGTCAGCACCGGAGTCTACCTTATTATGACTTGTCACAATATCACAAACATTCCCCTCACAAGAAGATGATGTCATGCTAAACTCCAGTTTTTCCTTTTCCATGTCATCAGGGACAGAATCTTCTTGAAGTGCTGCCACTGCTGGATTACTCTTCTGTAAGTTTGGTTGATCGACAGAAGGCCCACCTTGAACATTATAACCATTCACAGTTTTTGGCAATGCATCAATGAACCCAGATTGGGTTGAGCCACACTCATAACTTGACCCATCTAATGTGATCTCTTGCCCTTTCTCTTCTGCCACTGCCTCAGACGTTGTGTTGTTCTCCTCGTAGCAATCATCGAAGCAAGGTTTGCTAGCCATATCAAGCACACCATCCACGCTCTGAGGACAAGACAAGTTGTCTATTAAAGATGAACCTTCTGAAGCACTCTGTGACATGTGTTGGTTATACGCGTCTGTAAGATCAACACTCTCTGCACGATTGTCAACTGATGCAGACAGTGCAGTCAAATTATCTGAAGGAGACTGAACCCTACAACAGAAACATGTGCTTTTCAGCCTCCACTTTCAAGAGCACAAATACCATGTCCAACTCAGTTTGCCTGCTACATACTTTACCTGTTCAAACCATGCCCAACATTTGAACCATTTGGCCGTGGTGTGTAAATAGAAGCAGAAAACTGTCCTGATATTTGATTCTTAGCGAGTCCAGACAAGTTCAACTGAAAATAAGCACAGAATATGCTAAGCATCTGCAGATCTCTACTTGTGGAAACAGTTTAGAACCATGAATAGCATTTACCTTCTGTTCAGATATGAAGTTGTAAAGTGGGCTCTGATTCAGAAACAAATAACAGTAAGAAGAAATGTCATTGCCATAAAACAACATTTTCACAATCTCAAATTTTACTTGAATCCAAAACCCACCAGATTCAGTTGAAGTAAATCAAACTGATGCCTACATTACGACAAGTGATAAAGAAAGCCTACCTTTGGGATGCAGTTGAAATCCCCACAAACAATTACTGGAGCATCATTCCAATTCCTAGAAACAGCATGAGCTCGATCAAGGAGGACTCTAACCTGTACACATGGCTCAGATGGTAGATGGTCAACAGTGTAGAACCTCTTTAGACGTAGTACAGTGTTTTATAAGCTCAAGAATCTCTTGAAACAAAGTTCAAGGTATCAGATGTGAAAGCGGATATTTTTAGCACTGGAACAAACTATATGTAAGATATAATCAACCAAATTCTTTTTACTGAATGGAAACTTCCATTATCAACAGTTAGTTACAGAGTACGAAAGCTTTTAAAAACAAAGATTCTCCTAAACATAAGTATTTTAAGTTCTTCGTCTCAACAAAAGGATGAAGATATCTTTGTACTTTACTGAAATGCGTAAATCAATCATGCTCGTGAACATAGCTGGTCTGACCAGTGTTGAAGCCAAACTAGATACCTTGTTCAGCCAAGCCAACTAGCGCAAACCAAGCTTTCAATGTGAACTCCAACTGAAGGACAAGATAATTATTTTGTATCAATCAGAAGAAATCTCATTAGCTCGGACAAGTCTATGATGATTTTTTTTAAGGTGCAAATGTTATTAGGCAAAAGCCGAGAGAGAGAGAGAGAACAAACCTAAGCTAAGAAAAAAAAAAAAAAAAACAATGATACAACAACAGTGCCCCCAGGGGAACAACAGAAAACCCAAAGAAAACAGAACAAACAGACCCCCAACTCAAGGAGCCCAATCCCTGAATAACAGAACATTCTATTAAATACACCAATCGCTGGGAGACTCTTGTCACAAAAACACCTATTGTTTCTCCCCCCAAATAGCCCAAAGGGTTGCGAGAAGAATAAGCCTCCATTTCTTTCTACTCCACAATCCTCCATCTGTTGCATGCCACATGAGCAGAAAATCTCCGATGGCAAATGGCATGACCCAACAGACGTTAGCTAGGAAAAACACCTTGGACCAAATGACAGTCAAGAAAAGACAGTGGAGAAATAGGTGGTCGACGGTCTCTTCATCTCTTTGGCACAAGATGCACATATTCAGGAGAATCATTCCCCTCCTAAGGTTGCCAATGGTGAGAATGCAACCCCTTTCTGCCAGCCACGCAAACGCCATGATCTTGGGAGGTGCTCCATACGTCCACATGAACGTGGAAGGACTTGGAGGACCTGGGCTCGCCAGCTTGGAGAGAAACTCAAAGGAGGAGCAGAATATGATGATGAATCACAAAAAGAAATTCATTAAAAGAAGAGCAATATCCAGGAGGGCCAAATCCTCCGCACATTTGCATTCAAAGAACAGCAGACAGGTAAAGCTGCTGCCTACCATACCAGGGATTAGCTGTTGGCAAGTCTTAACATCAAATTTTGGACAGAGCATTATCCACTGGATGTCTGGATTCAAATCGAGTGCTAGCAGTGATAGAGATCAAAATACCCATGTTCTGGCAAGCTACAATGGATGTCCACAAAATCAGTTTTGATGCATATCACACTGACATGCATACAGTGTTCGAGTTGTCGGTATCGCTACAAGTTTCGTTGGCCGGAGATAAAGATATAATATCGTTATCGAGGATAATATCGCCGATAACCGGAAATGCAGGGAAAAATGGGGAAATATGGGGAAAATGGTAGATTTTCAGTGAAACTTCAGGACGTGCCTAAATACATATATTTACATATTCAAAAATGAAAATTTTGCAAAAAGAATGCATTAAATTAGAAATTTCCATTTAATGGGGGCCAAAAAGTATGCGTTGTCGTAAGAAATCACTCAAATAGTAACCAAAATTAGTTTATATAATACAAATGCAAGCTTACAACAATTAAGACATGCAAAAGTAAATGAATTGAAAAAAATACACATTTCTGGCCATGTTTCATCCCCACATAGAGTGACGAGGTGCCTCGTAATCATTGTCCAGATCCCGCGGTAGTTAAGAGTAGTACTGCTGCCCAACATATTGGCAGTACTGTTCCCAAGTCATCCTTTCCTCGTACCAATTGAGGAACTCTCTTATGAACCTCTGATAGTCATCCTCCCCAAACTGTACGAGTATGCATAGACGTGGGAATTGCGTGACATACATCAACGGCATTTCCTGAACAGGGTACTGAGGGAATAGATCAAGTCCAACCCCGACTCCTTGATAATATTGCTGTTAGTCATACGAGTACCCCGAATATCCTCCTGTCAAAGGGTCATGACTCGAAGAACTATCTTCTGGCTGCCTATACCCATGGGTAGAAGAGCGTGACTGAATGTCAGAGCTGTCATGGCCATACCCGTAATATCTCCCATGAGCATAAGGTGGGACAGAGGTGGAGCTCCCCTGATCTGAACTTATGTCCATAGATGACAAGCTACATGTGAGAGCATCAGCCACAGCACATCCAGCTTTCTTCTTCGAACGACGCTCAAACATATATCTGGGCTCTGATGCTCTCGCCCTGGATGGTGGACGAGATCCATGATCCTCGTCCTGAGTGGCATGGTCAAAAGCTCTGCTCCTCAATGAACTGGCCAACAGATTGTTGGCTCTGAGCTGTCGTGTACCCCCAACCACTGTCACTGCCACCCCCACCCCCACTAGCACCACCTATAGTAGTGTCGGTGCCTCCGTCCCCTCCCTCATCACCGTCGTCGTCGTCGTCCCCAGGACCAGTGTCAAGTGAGGGTTGACTCTCATCATCATCATCACTCACTATGACTTGATGATGAGGAGGGGGTCGTGAAGATGCTTCCTCACCCTCATTGGAACGTGTCGAACTCCTCATCAAAGGATCAAAGGAGTCTATATTCGTCTTCTGTTCCTCTATTACCTTATTGACATCGATACCCAGAGCCGTTGTTCCCTCGACTATCTCCCTCCGCATCATCTAAATCAGCTGATTTGACCCACTCATAAAGTGGGTCCTCATCATCATCACCTATCTGTGCCATGTTACCTACAAACAACAGGTCTAACGGGTCTTGATTTTCCTCCATGTCTCGGTCTACCCGCAACTACCTCTCTCTTAACTTCATATTGTAATGCCAGTAAACAAGCTTTTGCAGCTTCTCATATACTAGTCTGTTCCTCTTGCTGGTGTGTATGAGTGACCATGTGCTCCAATTCCTCTCACACGGTGAGGAGGATACAGTCTATACGAGAACACATACTGTCAATAACTGCAGTACGGACGTATCGACTCCGTACATCGCCCACCACTCACCTATATATCCATGAGTTTATTTTAATTTGAAGTTCAAACACATAATACAATTACCTAATTATGTTACTATACTCACACGGCATCATCGTTTCAGTTGATGCTTTTGCTAGTGCGGATGAGAATGTACCCCTCGCATCCCTAAACTGCAACAACTCTAAACACGGATTCACGGGTCATTATTTTTTATCACCCATATTTCTAGAGGCTATAAGGAAGAAATTTTATTACATTACCTGGTTACCGAAATCTGCTTGCGTTGTTGATTCTAGGAACAATAGTTCGAACACCTCGTGGACGGACATCGTCAAATCTTAATTCTCATGGAGCCGATGTTTATAATGAAATTTGGGATTCAGGTAGTATGTTGAAACCCAAATATTAGTTACTAAGTTGTATTAACATACAAACAGAAGTGATGCTTAAAGTACTCGGTTGTATCAACAAACTCACCAGCTTGGTGGAGTGGATGCTCGAGAGTCTCAGTTCATAGACGATCGATGATATTAATCACCCACTGATACGAAGTGGGGATTGCAGTCATTATCCCGTCTCATAATTCTCATAAGCTCATACATTGACCCCATCGAATGCCACATCTCATTATCTACGGCTCGTAGGACCTTGTACATCGGATGGAGGAAGGAAACAACGTTGTGAACTTTATCCCAGAACATATCGGAAAGCACTATATTCGAACATGTCTTTACACTCTCAGTCTTCCTCCTCTGATTCTACTCTATGTATCTTTCGGATCTGAACAAATTTCTGAGACCCACGCAGTGCCTATATAAGCTATCGAGTGCAATGAAGTTCGTGGCAAATCGTGTCGCGCTTGGTCTAACGATGTCCCCTCCACAACACTCACGCATTGCAACTAACAACCATGAGTGATTGTATATAAAGTTTGTCACTTTCCTTGCATCCTGGATGGTTTTCCTGATATAATCCCTCTGGCCTATCTCCTCAAGCATTAAATCAATGCAGTGTGCCGCACACGGGGTCCAATAAAGATTGAACTTCTTCATCAATTTCTTCCCCGCCTTAACGAATGCACAGCCATTGTCCGTCACAACTCGGACAATATTTTGGGACCCAACATCTTTAATCACTCCTTTCAGGAGAGCATATATGTATTCGTGATCTTTTATTCTAGCCGATGCATTAATGGATTTGAGGAAAACTGGTTGTCCTCTACAGTACACCATGAAATTGATAATGGACAATTTCGTGGGTCCTGTCCACCCATCACAATGATTGTTACCCCATACTGCTTCCAGTTCGACTTAAGAGTCCACGTACCCAAGCCTGCATTTCCTCTTGCTCCCGATCGAGGTAGACGCCAAGAATCTCCTGTGGCGTGGGAGGCTTCACGTCAGGCCCGACACGCTGCACATCCTCAATCATATTTTTAAAATGAGGACTGGCTGCTACATTTGCTGGTACATGGCTCGAGATGAACCACCTAGATATAGCACCACCCACTCTCCCTGAGCCCCTTGCTCCACATATTTTTTAATCTTTTTTTTATTAACAACTGCGATGGGTGCATCTGGGTCACGAGCGCTTTGCGTGCGTTGTATGTCATGCCTGCTACCTCCCTCAAAACGTCTGTTGCTCCCACCAGCCTCATGTCGGGACGTCCCAAACGACGGCCTACTCTCATCAATCCGTCTTCTTTGCTCCCTCTCCCACTCTGAAGCCCGAGACTCACAAATCACTTGTCTAAAATCACTCCTTTCTCGAGCCGTAACACAGTCATCGGGGTATGCGATCACCTCATCGTCGTCGTCATCATGCTCGTCGATAGCACTTAGGCCCCATCCAGTGCCTCGTAGCTCTTCCCTCATATCCCTCTCTTAATCATTTTGCTGCAGCTTGTGTGACTTCGCTTCAATCAACACTCTTCTCATCTCCTCTCTCACTGGCCTTGTTACACTTGGACAGTCTTTCACATTCTTATATCCCCCTGCCAAATATTTTTTTAGCCTAGACACTCCCCCACTCCGTATTACTTGGCCACAATAGTTGCTTATGGCTCCATATTTATTCCCCTCCACTGGCCGTCCATGTTTCCACCCTATGTCCCTTGCTCCTCCTTTTCTCGATCCAGACGACATTTTGCTCCCTAGTAGTATACAAATTTGCAATAATCGACAAAAAAAAAAAAAGTGCAGACGGGTTGGATTTTACTTTATGAATGCATGTGCATGTGCGGCCCCAGCCTCATCCACGACAGTGCGATCCTGATTATGGGGCCCACCTTGATGTATTTATTCTTCCATCGCAAGTTTGATGCATGGAGCATTCACATTTGGCCCACCATATCAATGGCTTAGATCATTGAATCATGGGCCCTACTTGTACAAGTACCAACTGTAACCTAAACAAGTCAGGTTCCCAGATCGAGCATATTGCTTCATCCTTCAAAGCTATTGGAGCATGAGATCTGGACCATTGGTAACTGAATGGACTCATATTACTAGCAAATTTAAGACATTAATAACATTTGATTAGATGATCCCAAAACAATGGCCTCAATGGATGGTTAAAATAATAATAATAATAATAATAACAATGGTCAACATTATGTGCAGGGAAAGCAAAGAATAGTGATTCCAGTAGACCCTTGATCAACCTTATTTCTGAAACATCGTAAATCCATGATAAGTCCGACTAATTGGACAGTTCAGATTAATAGATAACCGTTCCTTGCACTGCAAGCTGTCCAAATCACTGTGAATGGAGCATATTCGATCAGAAATCATAACCATCTGACTTGCATTTTGAATCTGGAATCCTGACCGTTTATTTTGAGTGTCCAATTGATTGGCACTGATTGAATGTTAGGCTTGCTTGAGCGATATGATTAGGACGGTCTGGATTTCCACACACAGACCCATGTGCACAATAGCTAAGTCACCAGACTCACCACCGTTTTGAAAGCCCCTGCTACACCCGCGGATCTGGATCATCGAATCTGTGGCCCATCACTAAGAGTAATGGTATGCGGTCCATTTACCATTAGGGCATAAAATGGAAACTTTTGGACCACTGGACCGTGGTCCATGGACCCCATTTGCACAGACTAGGAGCCCATGAATACCAAGAGTCATGTACTTCCTCCTCATAAGATGAACAAATCCCTTCTGAATTGTACGATGGATCACTATCCCCACTGTTTTCTATGGTGGGGTCCACTTGAACTTTAGATCTATCTCATTATTTTTCTCAAGCCATAAAAATATCTCTCCAAATGGATGGACGGTATGAATTCAACACACGCATCATGGCGGGGTCTACAAAGCTTGGTGACGTCACTTCAGTAGCGCCCCCTTTGGCGGATTTGGATTGCGTGCTGAGTAACTGGGTACCCTAAGCGTATTGAGTAAACTCTATGGGGCCCACCTTCATTCATGCGTTTTATCCAACCCGTTCATCCATTTTACCAGATAATTTTAAGGCTTTAGCCAAAAAAAGAAGCCTATAAAAATATAATGTGGACCAGACCAACGTAAACAGTGTGAATTGAACTTCTACCCTTGAAAAGTTCTTGGGGGCTACAGAAGTTTTAGATCAAGATGATATTTGTTTATTTCCCTTCATCCATATCTGTTTGATCCTATGAACAAGTTGGATGAAAAATAAACATCACCACATGCCTTAGAAAGGTTTCAAAGGTGGAAATCAATATTTCCACTGTTTCATGTGGAATGGTCCAGTTGAGGTGTGGATATACTTCAATTTTGGTCTCAACGCCTACAATGATCTTTAAAAACGTACGAACGGCATGGATGAACCACATGCATTCACGGTGGGTCCAATAGAGTTTACTCAGTACCTGTCACTATCCAATCTGCGCCCAATTCGCAGGCGTTGCGCTGCAAGCTCAGGTAGGGCCCACTGTGATGTTTGTGAAAAATCCTCCCCATCCGTCTGTTTTGTGAGTTCATTTTAGGACATGATGCCAAAAATGAACCGTATGTAATGCTCAAGTGAGCCTAAAATGTGATAATTAAACATCCACAGTTGAAATATTCGTGGGGCCACAGAAGTTTTGATTCATGCCAATGTATTTGTTTTCAGTTCATCACAATAGTACTGACGTAATTAACGGTATGGATGGCATCTAAACATCACTATTGAACCCAGGAAGGTTTCAACAGTAGGAATTTCCCAAACCACATTTTCCTTTAATACGGCTCACTTGAGCTTTGGATACCTTTCATTTTTCACAAGGAGTCCTAAAATGAAATCACAAAATGAATGGACGGAGAGGATTTCTCACAAACATCACAATGGGCCCCACCTACCCCACCAGCGCATGAACAGAAAAAGTCTTCCGCAGGAAATCCGCCTCCCTGATCCGCACGCTGCAAAGGGATTTGACTATTCCCCTGCCGTGCTTTGTGGGCCCCACCATGAGGTATGTGTTTCATCCATGCCGTCCATCTATTTTTATAGATAATTTTATGATATGAAGAAAAAAAAAAAAAAGAGGTATATTCCTAATCTCAATTGGACCACATTACAAGAAACAGTGTTGAATGAATTTTGACCATTAAAAACTTTTTGGGGGCCATAAAGATTTTGGAACAACCTGATCTTTGTTTTTTCCCCTCATCTGAGTCTTTATGAGCTATTTAACAGATTAGATGTCAAATAAACAGTACAATAGGCCTTAGGAGGATTTAAATGGTGGATATCCAATCACTACTGTTTTCCCATGGTGTGGTCCACCTGAGTTTTAGATCTACCTCATTTTTTGGTTAAAGCTCTAAAATAATATTTAAAAATTAATGGACAGAATGGATACAACAGATGCATCATGGTGGGGCCCACATAGCACCAACATGCACCCAAAGCCCAAACCGCGATGGGGTGGTGTGCAACTAAGGGCCGGTTTGTTTTTTCAAAGAAATGATAAAAGAAAAATGGATGAATAATGGATGAATGGTGTGGATAAGCAAAATGCATCACAGTGGGACCCACAGATATTTTACAATATTTTTTATTTTTGTGTCAAAAAGTAAGCAGTCAAATCAGGTAAGATATAAATGTACAAGGAAATAATCATTATTTCTTTACACAGTATTTACCATTTCACCCGAAATCAAACGTGCCCTAAGTGAGCTTGCACCGTCCAAGCCCACCTGTGGGGTCCACCATGATTTATGTATTTTATCCACTCCGTCCATCCATTTTAACAGATAATTTTAGGTCTTGAACCTAAAAACTAAGTATATCCAAACCTCAAGTGGACCACACCATAGGAAACGGTATAAATTGAACATTTACCGTTGAAAATATCTTGAGGGCCACAGAAGTTTTGGATCAAACTTCTATTTGTTTTTTCCCTTCATCCATGTCTGTGTGATCTTATGAACGGTTGGATGAGAAATAAACATCACTGTGGGCCCTAGAAAAGTTTTAACGATGGAAGTCATTATTCAAATTGTTTCCAATGGTGTGGTCCACGATCTTTTGGTGCCCTTAAATTTTGGTCTCAACCGCTAAAATAATATGGAAAAACGGATGGACAGCATGGATAGAACAGATGCATTCTCGATGTGCCCAACAGCGTTACTCAGTACGATAAGAGCGTGCCGAGTAACCGAGTACGCATCCCCATTCACGCCCGCAGCCCTCCCGATCCCCAATTCGCGATAAAAACCACAAATTCCCTCTCCCCTTCCGAAATTTTTGAAATTTCATTCCTTCCCACCAATTTCTCCAAGATTTTCAACCCGAAAGTCTCTCTCCCTCATCCCAAATCAAATAAAACCTCTTCGAACAAGATCTCGGCCCACAAGCGGTTTCCGCAACTTGCAAAGGATTTTTCGACGAAAAAAAGAAAAGATATTTTTAGGGTTGAATCTTACCGGAAATGCCGATCTGCACTCAACAGCAGCTGAACTCACGTCTTCCTCCAAATCCGGGCGAAAAAACAGGTATTTCTTATGTTTTTTGTGATTTTTCGCTGACAACCCCCCCTTTTATCGATAAAAGTGGGTTGGTGGCTATAGTTCCCACCCGTGGTTGGTGGGAACAGCGATATATCGTCCTGATCTTGAAAATACCGATAATATCGGCGAGATTTCAGCGAAATTTGAAAACGAAACGAAATATTGGGGTTTCGGTGTCGCTAATGCAGCGACACCGAAATTATCGGCGATATTTCGATAATATCGCCGACAATTTGAACACTGCATGGATACGCATCCAATCCACCTGGCGGCTGGCAATATGGGTTCCGGATGAGCATCACATCCACCAGCATTCTTCGTGTTCTTCCACGCAGTGAACAACATGTAACGTAGCGCTCACCCCTCTGAAGTGTTGAGGCATAGGCTACATAGCTTGTAGCATAAGCTACACGTTACTTCTAGGTGTTTAGTCAAGGTTGCACTTGTCTACACCAATTTCATGATATTTTGCACCAAATTGGATTTGATTACTAATGAAATTTAACAAAATATCATGATATTTGGTGCAACCAAATGCAACCTAAAATAATAGGGAAGGGTAATGATTAAGCATAAAGGTAAAGAAAGAGCAACGAAAACTGATTTAATAATGTTACTTGTATTACTTCTACTAAAAGTACAGAAAAAATTAACTAACCTTTATTGAAAAAAAAAAAATTTAAATGCAATAAAGCATTGAAAATATTAATTGATTTTAATGTTGTAGTGAAAAATAACTTGAAATGTGACCTACATAGCATAGTCTATGTAGCATATAGTGTATGCAAATTATCATGTAGCATAGGCTACATGCGACTTAAGCTATTTTCATGAGCTATGCAACATTAAGGCTAAGCTACGCTGCATAGCATAGCTATTTAAAACACTACTTCCACCTTCCCAAAATGCAAGGTGTAGAAAACATGCAGGAATTATTTCTTGGCTGCAATCCGTTTGAACAAAAAACCAACTATACAGCTGGAACTTTCCTGGACATCCGGATGCAGCCTAAGCCAATTGACAAAACAATATTTTAGTGTTAAATAGCAACCTGTACTGATGAGGTTACTTGGTCAATCTCATAAATGACAAGTATAAAACTTCAGAGTCCAGACAACATGCTTTGACAGCATGTTCAATAATGATTAATCAAGTTACTACCGAGCTGACCAAACAATATCAAAACATTGATGAAATTACTAATCAATAATCGAAAGGGAATTAAAAAATGCATAATAAAAGCTCTTATGACAACCTCATAACAGAAAATACCTGACCAATCTTAATATCTCCTCTGTTTGGATTGTAAAGTACATGAATGTTACACACAACAACTTGATTTGCTCCTCTTGAATGATGAGAACTGCAGCAAAGATATGTTCTTTTCCTTTTCAGAGGAATAGAATAAAAGGATTCCTAAGTAATGTATTGTCATGTATCAAACACAGACAAAAACGCAGAAGAAAAGATCATTCCAAGCCCAAGAACTATAATTGTAAGTCTGAAGAATTATTAGCTATATAAGAGAGGACATTTTTGTCATGCAGACAGAGAAACAATCATGTTTCATGTTATTTCCAATTTGACAGCTCAAAGTTTCCTAAATCCGTCCGTTGCATGATTCAACTTTTGAAACTTAAAATGAATTAAAATGACAAGATAGAAAAGAAATTTGACAGAGTTCAGAGGCCACCTTGCAGGTGAAGCTGCAGAAGCATTTTCAGCAGGGCTTTGACTCCTTGACTGGCCAAGAAAAAGAATGCCGATATATTTATATGGCATAAACAATATTTATATGGCATAAACAATATCATCCAATGAATAGGAACCAAGTGAAGTGGATACAAGTAAACGAATCCAAACTCCAATCATTTGGAGTCGGGATCTGGTGGCATCTCAAATCACAGAACTAGACATCAAATATACCTCCAAAACACAAATCTGGGCAACATTATTTCGAAGTCCAAGTATGTCATATTCAATCTCCTCTTCATGCAGCAACCTGAATCTGTTAAAATGGATGCCAATAACATGGCAATTAGACATCATAAATAAACTTAATTCAGATAAAGGTACAGGTTCAAAGAGAATTGCATGCACAACAGCATATCCAATACGATAAATAAGGCAAGTTTTATCAGTGAGACAATTTATTAAAGAAGACGGCAAAAGCAACAGAACAAGGGGATGATAAGACATCATTCAGCCAGTGTTTGCGGTATTGGTATTGACGCGTGTATTGCACCTTCGCGATATGGAAAAATATTGGTATCACAAGAGAAATATTGCATGTATCGGAGATGTATCGTTGTCTGCAAGAGACATTGGGAAAATGGAGTTCTTCAATGAAACTGTAGGAGGTGTTAAAAACTTAAAAGAGACATGATAATACACTTAGAACTCAAAACATTACAAAAACAAGTATGCATAATAAGTTTCCATTGTATATGGCTCCTAAAATATGCACTGCCTGACAGAAGTGATGCACCTAGTATCCAAAAATAGTTTCTATAATTCATAAATCATACAATACAGGTATAAAACACAAACAATACATCCAAAAAATAATAATAATAAGAATAAGAAATACTACAACAAAATTTTTTTTAAATGATATTTCAATTATTTTAGCTTTTTTTAATTAAAAATAATTTGTTCTCGAAAAAATCAAGAAACAAACTCCAATACATAGATCATACTACAAGTAGTGCCCATTGATCTTTTTTTCTTTTTTTCGTTTTTTTCAGACCCTCCTTACAATTTAAATGGGAAAAAACGAAAAGATTTTCATATTTTCTCCAAAGTTTTCCATTGTATGCAAATTCAAAAATCGGAGCTTCAAATTCATGATTTTGCATACAAAATATGAATAATCATGATTTAGTAGATACAAGCAAAAGAGTTATGCAAAAACAAACAAAACTATAAAAATCTTATGGATGGGTTCCGGCCCATCTCCGCACTTCAATCGCAATTACTCCACCCAAACCCTGATTTCTCTCCAAACAACTCAAAAGTGGTCTAAATCCTACCACAAAAGATTCCACAAAAATTTGAGGAGAAAATGAAGTTTTGGGAGATTTTTTTCTATTGTCCAGTTTTTCGGAAGAGCAGTGTGCTGCCTCAATATCATTGATAGGTATCACATGTATCAATGAGATCGGAGAATAAGCAGCACGATATTTTGTGATATATCAAACAATACATTGCGATATTTTTGTCAATAGGGGGGAGTTTTACAATTCCCCCTACATCTAGTACCAGGCTCATGCATTATTGATAGTATCAGTCAATACTGCAAAAACTGCATCCAGGCTTCTGAAGCAGATCAACATGAAGTTAAAACGATCCCCCGCGTCCTCTTGAAGGCGTCCCTTTCCACATCTACGAAAGCTGTTGGGAATAAAAGACCCAAGTGATCACTCATCTTTGCTTTTTTGAAGACCTCACCAGAAGATTATCCCTTGTTTCCTTTCCTTCCAAATTGACCACAAAACAGCCAGTAGGGAACCCAGAACAAGACATGCTCTCTTTTGCCTTGATGGCCCCAAATCTGAGAGATAAGGAGATCTATTATACATTATGGATTCGACCTTAGCCAAGCCTAAGAGCTTGCAAAACCCCCCCAAAAATTACATTGTGAACAAGCAATGCTCAAACAAGTGGTCAACGGATTATGCATGTCTTAGGCACAAGATGCACCCATTGGTAATATTTTGATTCTCTACTCCTCAGATAATCGCCCCGTAGCATTCTATCCTTGTGGGGGTTGAGGAAGAACACAATGCTAATTGAATTTGGGTGATAGAAGGAAAAATACAATACTCGCAAAACTGCATTGGGCAACAGTAACACATGGACAAGTGCACTTCACACACAAAAAGAAGACTTGACCACCCATGATTCCAAACCCATTCACTGCCATTCTTTCCTGCTTTATTGGCATGAGAGAAGATAATGAAGAAGTAGATTTGCCTCCTATTCTCTTTCAAATTGTAAAAAAGCATGATGTAAGAATTCCATCTTTCATTAACCTTCAAGTAGGGATCCATGCTAACCCCCAGGCTTACCAATTAGAAAGGAAAAGCCTTAAGTTGCAGATTTGCCACCTCCAAATATCTCTAGACATAAAAGCTCTTTGATAGGAAATTTGAGAGGCCGAACTAACAACAAAATGTGATTAGTAAGCACAGACGCAAGGTTTGTGTCCTACACAAATTGACAAAAGCTGAAAGTTACAAGCAAAGAACAAAACAAGGTACTAATGCAAGTATGACAACTCATAAATATTTGCAAAATTAACTCAAAGTCATTTACCATATAAAACTATGATCTTCATCATCATCATAGCCTTGTCCTAGCTATTTGGGATCTGCTACTAGATATAAGTATGATAACCCATAAATATCTACAAAGCCCCTCACATATACTTTTTGTAATAAGGCAACAGAATAGTTGAGAAGTAATTATGTACCTTGTTGTTCTCCAAAAAATTGCACATCCATCGACCGGTGGGCCAGTACGCATCTGCGAAATCAGAACAAATTGAGCTTTTATCTCATCTGGAAAAGTATTCTTTAATTGCAATGAATATTTCACAGGCTGGATGAATTTGTGGATAGTGATTGAATAAGTTAATGTTGGAGTCTGCTCCCTAATGAAAGCAATAAATTGACCCGGTAATAATTCCATTCAAACAAAATTGTTGCCTCAGCCACACCTAAGCAATGGCAGAGACTTCACCATTAATTTACAGTGAGAATCCAAAAATTGAAATACAAAGGACAAATCTGTTATGAAAGGAAAACCAATTGAAAATTAAATGATGCAATCAACATGGTAAAACAATAGGCTGTATTGTCACATCACATGTGAAGCAATTATAGATCAAATGAAGTTTACCCAAAGGCAACATGAAATAAAAGCATGAATAAGAATTCCAAGGTAGTTTTCCAATAACTTCAACCATATGCATAACCAGGAAACAATACATAATGCGGGGGCATTTTCACACCGGGCTCAAGTGGGGTGGCCTATGTGAAGCGGGGGCACACTTGGAGTGGGCAGCCCATGTGAGGCAAGTGGCTTGTGTGAGGTGGGACCCATGAGGGAGGTCGGCCGAGGGACTGACCTACGCTATGAGATAAAGGGATTGATTCGCCATGCTCTATCAGTTCGAGCTTTTAGAGCAAGTAGTTGTCCTGCATCAAAAGTGGTATCAAAGGGGGAGGTCTAGTGTTCGAGACTCCTCACCAGGGGTGATTGATGCAAGGGCATTTTCACACCGGACTCGATTGGGGTGGCCAATGTGAAGCAGCGGCACACTCGGTGTGGGCGGCCCATGTGAGGCGAGACCCATGTGAAGTGGGGCCCACGAAGGGGGTTCAGCCGAGGGCTTGACCTGGGCTATGAGATATAGGGATTGATTCGCCATGCTCTATCAGTTCGAGCTTTTAGAGGAAGTGGTTAGTTGTCCTGCGCCTGACCTGGGCTATGAGATAAAGGGATTGATTTGCCACACTCTATCAGTTTGAGCTTTTAGAGCAGGTGGTTAGTTGTCCTGCGTCAATACCATATATATGGAAAAACAAACTTCACATCAGAAGGAAGGGAAATGTGTAAAGAAGAATTCATGTTAACCTGTTTGGTTTAGCACAAGTCATTTCTAAGGATATGTTAAAAGGTCAAAGGTCAAAAATTAAGGGTTGTCTCTCACAATTGTGGATAATCTCCACGTAACAAAGTTTTTTGAGTCCCCTTCCCCCGCCCCCCAAAAAAAAAAAAAAAAAAATTTTTTGAGGAATGAAATCACTCTTCTCGAGGGAAACACCATAGATATGGAAATCAATTTCCACAGCTAAAAAAAAAAAAATCTCAAACAGGTGAAAATTTCACATATGAGGAAATCAATTTCATTTCCACAGTTGAAAATAGCATTCCACTAATACAAACAGTCAAGTAGCATTCGATACTCAGAACGTCAACCAATATTATAATTAACATGGAGCTGTAATGACAGCAGAAGTTTGGCTTAAATAGGACATTAAAAAATAAAAATAAAAATAGATCACTGCAAAGGGCATCCTTTTGCATCTAATGCTGCATAGCTTGACTTGGATGGAGAGGAAAGAAACGATTTCCAATATGAAGGACAAAAGACAGAACATGAAGCTCCTTTTATCACGATCTCATGCCAATCAAAGATCTTGTCAATTTGGACTCATCCAAGTCAATATTCCTTGAAACAGAGTTGTATTTCAGACCTGTACTGTATATATCATGGTCTACGGGACTTTGGTACACCCAATTTGCAGTTTCTGAGCTATTGACTAGATCCTGTTTTTCTTTCGCACTACTGACTGAAATAAACAATATTATAATGAAATTCATGTACACCCTGCCATTCTCTCCCCCACGTGCTAAGATCAGACAACTCGAAGGCAGATAAGTTGGCCATGGATGCAGTCATGTGGAGATTTGCTCATTACCAATCATAGGCAGGTGGGTCCTTCTGTATATGTGTTTTCTTGTTCTCTGTTTTAGGAGGCTTGGATTTTTCATGTTTGGTTGGGCTTGTCCTTCATTTTCTGAGTTGTTGTTTTGCCGGGTTGTAGCTGCTGTTTCTCCTTTTCTTTAATAAACATCTTTCCATTCATTTTTTTTTTGTGTGTGTGTAAAACAATGAAATTCCATTAAACAAACCTTCCAAACACCACAATATCCTTGGATCTTTAGCTCCTCCTGTAAGTCCTGAAATCTGTCGACCTCCTGAAAAAGAGAAAAATTTCAACAAAAAATTTCAAACAACACGAAGAATGACCCTGAGAAATATAATACAAGCAACCACCAGCAAAACAACATGAAACCGAGAAAAAGCACCTACAAGAAACCACCTGTAAGAGAACAACAAAACTATATGCTGTCCAAATATAAGCATACTTTATGCAAAACCAAAGAAATTACATCATATGCCTAGCAGGTGGTCAAGCAGGATTATCTGATTATCAGACAGCCAAATCAAGGATAAGAAGAAAGCTGGAATATTAAATCATAACTGCAATAAAATGTCATTCCTTTTGCAACAACCTGCAAAATGCATGTGATTAGGATACAGAGAAAAACCCCACTTGGTCCTGCCAACTGCCAATATTGGTCACACAGTAGGAGTTAACAGAAGTGATAAGCCAATAAGATTCAAAGATAGTGATGCAATGGTTGAAGGGAAAAGGGATTGAATGAAACAAATTAAATATGTGAAAATGTTTTTGCAGAAAGATTGACAACCTCACCAATTCTTCTTCTTTTTCTTCTTCTTCTTTATTGTAATTGTCAGGCATGACAATTTACAACCTGAGGAACTAAGAATCGGTTTCCACAGAGATTCCTGGTATTTCTTGGGAATCTCTATCCAAACCAAGCCTTGTAGCACAGGATGATGGATGGTTGGTTTAGATATCACCAGATACAGTAGTATCCCAGTATGTCTGGTTCTAGAGTACGAATTATATCTGCATGTAGCATCCATATGGAACCAAGTGTTCAAATTTTACACCTGAATGGACAGAAGATAGTGCATTTTGTCTTTACCCACCAAAAAGTACCAATTCAGGAGTTATCACTATGCACTTTGACATCCAGATTTTAAACAATTCTCAAATGTGATGATCAATGGATGTGTTAGGGAGTACCTGAAGACACATGATGTCAGGAGCCCACAATCCAAGCTCAATCAATATTCTTCTCTTTCGCCACACCCAGTCTAAAATGTAGGGAGGTATGTGAAAGTAAAGTCGGGGTCGATGTTCTCTAGCAAGGTAATCAGCAAGTATATTATATGATAGCACTATGAATCGCTCTGTAAATCATAAGAATAGAGAAGAAGAAGAAAAAAGATCAGGCAAAAGGGTATCAATCAACACAGGAGAAAGACAATAATAATTAGGTAACGTGATTTTTCAACAATCACACAGTTTCCAGTAAGTTGAAAATAAAGCAAGTTGAAGTTCAAAGTATTTTAAACAGTAGCATACATTGGAGCAGTTGAGGAAAATTCCTTATGAGGAAGGAAAATGCACAACAACATCATCAGATGGGTCAAGATTCAATGTATACATCAAGGTTCAATGTAGACATCAAGGTCAACTGGCCATTGAGGAGAAGAAGATAAAGAAAGTGAAACTGAATATTTCCAGTGGTCAATAGTGTAGTCAAAGGCGACCGAGGCAGACACCTAGGCGTTTTATGCCTGGTGTGCCTCGCTTGGTCTGCGAGGCGCTTCCCTCAGGCGTGTGCCTAGGTGCACCTAATGCCCAGCGCCTGAGTACGCCTAGGCGCGCCTGCAGCGCTGTTGCATTTGACTTTTGGTACTCTCATGGGTACATCCTTTTTGTGGTTTTTTGAAAGATATTTTTTTGGTTATTTTACCACCCTATGAGGGCATAAATGGATAGAGAGGTCTTTTAAACTCTATTACAGCAACTCTCCTCTTTTCTTTTGACATCGAAGGCTCATGGTTTTCTTTCCCCAATATTCAACATCTTTCATTTATTTTCTTCTTTCTTTCTTCTTCTAATAGTAAGTTAAAAATCATGAACTTGGACATCTCTCTCATTTCTTTTGAGCAGCGTTAGCTTTTGATTAATGGTTATTAGTTCAGTACTGGACTAGTTTCATGGATAGTTAATGATTATTGATTGGTTGATCACTAATACTAGTTTGATAAATGGAAAGTTTAGTGCGCAAGTTGATTTTGATGATTATTGATTGGTTGATCACTAATACTAGTTTGATAAATGATTATTGATTGGTTGATCACTAATACTAGTTTGATAAATGGAAAGTTTAGTGCGCAAGTTGATTTTGTTTAATTGTCTGAGCTTCGTTTTACTTTTTGTTTTCCTTTGAAACTTGAATGGTGTTGGTTTTGATTGACTAAAAAATCAAGACATGTCAATAAATATGTAAATATAAATATTTAACTCTGCCTGTGGGAATTTTGCACTCTCATTGTCAGTCCCCAGCCTGGATAAAGGGGGGCAGCATCAAGTTGGTGGCCAGCGTCAAACTCATGCCATATCTTTCATAACGAATCCAAACAATATGATTGGCTATAGTATAGCATCCCCTGGAAGCAATGCACCGCAACAACGAACAGTTGCAATGAGAAGAAGGCAAGGGTTCCTGCACCATTCTTGACAAGCACGGTTAAAGAAGCTATTATAGGAGAATAGGATTTGTCTTGCCACACGAAATATGAGAACTTTGACAACTATGGAGTTAATAGATACGATGAAACAAATGAAAGTTAACGTAGCGTGTGTTCAGGAGACCAAGTGAAAAGGGGCCAAAACTAGAGAAATTAATGGGTATAAACTTTAGTAAATATGAATGGATAACAATCGATATAGGGTAGGGATAGTGGTAGATAAATATTTATGAAGGACAAAGTTGTAGATGTTAAGAGAAGTTAGAGGATTTTTATGAGGAAATCACATCACGTACACCTTTGCACACGTATCAGAGAAGGTGGCGAGCTGCCCCGGTTTCTCTGTGGCTAGGCGAGTATCCATGTTAAATACCCCATGTGTATGTGTGAGCATATAGAAGGCCCCACACTGGGGAGATGTACACGGGTTGCTTTAGGGAACGATTTGGACAGTTGAATTTGCGGGATGTAACGATCGGGCCATTGGATCACATGAATTATATCATAGACCATTCTCATCATCATCAGACACATTTATGTTTTAGGATTTAGTTTATGATTGATTTATGCTTTGGGACACCTTATGGGTGGTTTTATTTGAATTTTCATTAGATTATGGTTATTTTGGTTGAAAGTCATTAAACAAGGTTCATCTCCTTAGTGTGGGTTTTTGTTTATGAAAAGAGAGAGAGAGAGAGAGAGAGAGAGAGAGAGAGAGAAAGAACTCTCTTGTTTTCTCTCTAATCTTCATGTGATGTGAGCATATCTTCCATGTGACTTGGAAGGAAGATTGGTGCGAGGCTTATCTTCATCAACGGAAGTGCGAGGCTTCCTTCTATCCCAACATTGATATTTTTTCATCAACAATCGAGGTATTTCTTCAAGTTTCTTCTTTTCTTCTTCCCCCTTTCTCCAAAATCCATCAACAACCTTCCGATTCTCCTCCTTTACACCTCTCTCGACAGGTTGAACCTTTAAAAAACCAAAACTCAACCCTACCTAGCCCACGTCTGTGAACGTATGGCCACACATGTGAACCCATAGGGTTGGCCGTACCATCCCACCTCTTTTCCCATTGGCTTTCCACTACCCCTACAATAAAACCCCTTCATTCCTACCTAGAAACCCTAACCCTAACCCTAAAATTCTCAAAGCTCCCAATTTCCCCAAACCCTAGATCTTCAAATCATTTAATTCACCTAAAATCCCTAACCTCCCTACATTCAAAACCTTAATTCCCATCTCCTAATAGCTAAACCCTTTAATCCCTTTACTCAATTCCCCACTTTAACCTTAAATTCATCTTTTTGCCTAAACTTTCCTAACCCTACCTTCACACACACCCAAATCTAGTAAACCCTAGGTAGTATTCAAACTTTCCCTTTACATTAGGCCTAATCCTATGATATTTGGATGTTTTTACATCCATGAGATCCTAGTTTATCATGTTTAATGGTCTTGTAGGATGATATTTGGCAACTTAAGCTTAAACTATGCATGATTTCATCTTAGAATCTTGGTATTTGTGATGATGATAGCACTTGGTGATTTTCACTAATTAATTTAATTTTGCCTATTGACCTCTCACATTATTTGAGTTAATGCATTGGTCTTACATCAATTTTATTAATAAAAATTGTGTTAGGAAAAACATAATCAACATGATTAGTGTATATGCACCGCAGGTATGGTTAGAGGATAGATCAAGAGACGTCTAAGAGGATATGAATGGACCGATGCAAGGAATTTCGTATAAAGAGAGGATATTTGTAAGAGACTTAAATGGTCATGTCTGAAAAGAAAGTAGAATATTGTTTTCCCTAAGGATAGAAAGTAGAGGATATGTGACATCCTTAAAAAATAAAAATAAAAAATAAAAAAAGGTAGTGGATATATGAGCATACATGCAGGATATGGTTTTGGGAGAAGAAATAAGATGGGAGATGCTATCCTTGATTTCTCTTTGGCATACAATCTAGCTCTAGTAAACACATACTTCAAAAAGAAATATAGGCATTTAATAACTTTCAAAAGTAGATCATATACAAGCCAAATAGATTTCTTTTTACTTTCAAAACAGAACGATCAATATATAACGATTGCAAGTTTATGTCAGAGGAGAGTTTGACCACACAACGTAGATTAATGGTTATGGATGTTTACATTTAAGGGATGGAAGAAATGGAATGAAACTAATAAGTGTTCAACAGCTAGGTGGTGGAATTTAAAAGAAGAGAAAACAATGTGTTCCCTCTAGGAAGAAGTAAATGTTCTGTGGAATGTGATGGCTGGATGCATTAGAATAGCGGCAAAGATGTTATTGGAATATCTAAAGGGAAAAGTCAATCATATTAAAGGGAAAAGTCAATCATATAAGGAAACTTGGTAGTCGGATGACGATGTACAAAAAGCTATTTACCAGAGACGTTCATATTTCAAAGCTTAACAAGGTACTAGAAACAATGAAAATGTTAAAAAATATAGGAATGACAAAAAGATTGCTAAGAAAATAGTAAGTGAGACTAAACTTAAGGTTTATGAGGATCTTTACAATAGATTGGCTACAAGAGAAGGCAAGAAAAATATCTTCAAACTTACAAAAATGAGAGAAAGGAAGGGCAGAAACCTAGATCATGTTAGATGCATTATAAGAGAGAGAATCAAAGAGCACCAGTAAAGAACAATGAGATCAATAAAAGAAGCAATTTTCAAAACTTGTCAACCACTCTAATAGCATAGGAATAGAAGGAACAATAAAATCAATCCACATTAAAGACCATAGATACTTTCGTAGGCAATGTTTGCAATATCACCCTTATCAACCAATATCTCAATTATCGCAGGTCAACGATACAATACTCCACTGGAATATCTAAAACCCTTCACATTGCATATTTTATCGCAATGTATCGTACGTATCACAATTTATCGTGATATATTGCAAAATTTTGTTCACCTATATTAAATGGTATTGCACGTGTCACAAATTATCGTGATATATTGCAACAACTTGTTCACATATATTAAATGGTATCGACAATATCGTCAATGCCACATGCGATATCTCTAAGATATCCAAAAACTGGCATTGTTTTTATTTTATTTTTTAAATGCCAAAATTGACAAAAATCCATTTTTTCACAAAAATCTTCTTCTTACTCCATTCTGTGGTTATTTCGACCAGTCCATTGCAGATTGTTGGAAGAAAAGCTTTCAATTTTGTCTAAAATCACGATCAGAAGCATCTCGGTGGTCGAATTCAAGAAGGCAAGTACTTTCAATTTTGTATCTATTTTTCCCATGTTTATATGCTGCAATCAATATCAAATGGTTACAAATCTAATTCTTCATGTTTTGGAAGAAAAATCATGAATTTGGAGCTTCGATTACGTGATTTGGGAGAGATGGCTCGAGTTATGGAAAATTGGGGAAAATCAAAATTACCCCAAAGTTTCCCAAATCAGTTGCAATCTTAGTGTTCAAACACGAAATCTAACAAGTATCAAATCTAACCTAGTGATTATTGGCAATTTGAGGATTTTTAGGGAAAAAATAGTTTTTTAATTAATTTAAAAAGTTAAAAAATATTTTTTCCGAAATTCCACTTCTATCAATGGTGAATTGGCCCCAAGTTCAGCATGTTTAGGAGTGTTTGATGAAATCACTATCACGTACACTCTAATTTGAGATTTGGGGGTAGGTGAGCCAATTCAAGGGAAATTGGGAAAATATGAAATTTCTCTAGTTTCTCCTAAATCAATTGCAATTTTAGTGTCCAAACTTGTATATAACCTGATCTACACATTATTGCTGGTTTGGGGATTTTTTTTGAAATTATACTTAATTTTTTAATTAAAATATGTTTTTAAAAAATCAAAAATTCAATTTGATTAGTGGTTAAATTTTGTTAATACAGATGTAGTACACTGCATATGCTAACATTGTGATTTGTTTAATGTTCTTTTGCCGGTGGAACATATCAGGAGAAAAAAGGAGACTCTCTGACATCAGATGGCAGTACAAGACCCCTCTTCCCGATTATCTATTCGAGTCCCGGTGCAATTTGTGTGGCCACGTAATGAAGAATGGAGGTGTGGCCTGCTTGAAGGAACATTTAGCGGGAGGTATCAAAATGTTACAGATTGCACGGGAGAGGGAGATTAGAGACTAGTTAGGGTGGTCAGCACGTGATCTCAAGGACGAACGTGCTACACAGGTATATTTCTAGTTTTCTACTTCTTGTTTTGCTTTTGAATGTATTGCTTGTGTTTCCATGCATGTCTTCTTACATTTTTTTAATTATATGAAATGACTTTGCATGTACTTGCATCAGTTCAATCAAAATCCCTTCATTCCCTACCTTAACCCTAAATTCCCTAATTTCCTATTTTCCCCAAATCTCTCAAACCCTAAATTCCTAATTTCCCTAATTAATCTAGAATTCCCAACATCCTACCACCCAAAACCTTGGTTCCCTTCAATTAATACCTAAAGCCCCAAAACTCATTAGCCAATTAAGTCGATTAAACCCTAATTTTGACCTTTCCCTAAATTCCCTAAAACCTGGGTTTACCTGCTACCTAATTGAGCAAGCCCTAGATAGTATTTGGTCTTCCCATTTGAAATAGATGTGTTCCTATGCTATTTGGATGTTCTTACATCCATTAGATACTAGTTTCAAGTAGTTAATGATCATGCATGGCATAGCTTGTTAATTATGGCTTAGACTATTCATAGTTTCTTGTTGGAATCTTGAGATGTTTCATGATTTTAGCATATTTTGTGATTTTGATTAATTAATTTAATTTGTTGAATGATCTCACCTCATTATTTAGCCACATGCATGCATCCTGCATCAGTAAATAATCATTACCCATTTACAGCCATTTACCACTATAATTAGAAAACCAAAAAAGCACTTAGAAAGCGTATGATAGGGTCACTACGGAGTAAATCTTGACGGGGCCATGCATAATGTCGTTACTCCCCAAACCAATAATACAATTGCCCACATCATAGTAGAATGATACTAGTGAAGATACTCTCTAGCATAACATTGTTACTCATCCTCTCCGATTTGAGAAATTTTGGGGGATTTTGAATTTTCCCAATTTTTTTCCAAATTGGCCCATCTTCTCCCAAATCCTAAACTTATGATAACGATTTCATCAAACACTCCAAAATACTCTGAAATGGGGCCAATTGACCGCTAATCAAAGTGGAATTTTGAAAAAAATATATTTTTTTTTAATTAAAAATATTTTTTTTGAAAAATCCCTAAATTACCAAGAATCACTAGATTATGATACATACATGTTTGATTTTTTGTTTGGACAAAGATTGCAACGAATTTGCAAGAAATTGAAATTTTTTTATTTTTTCCAATTTTCTGTAACTCTAACCCATCTCCACGAAATCTCGAAATGGAACCAAATCCATGATTTTTTTTTCATGCAAAACATGAAGAATCATAGATTTGTAACAGTTTAATGTCATTTACAGCAAAAAATTGGATCAAAAATAAAAATGCTCACCGGATCGAACTAGTGTGATATATCGGCACTACCTATGAGTTTCGTATTGCACAGGTGGAATACAAGATATATCGTAGGAAATATTGGTTGATATCGTCAATATTGAAAACATTGAAAGTGGCTCTCTCTAACCTTCTCATCTACTTCATGTCTTTGTTTAAGTGTTCGAAGTCAATTGTGGACAAACTGGAGAAGTTAAGGCATGACTTCTTATGACAAGGGACTAAAGAAAGAAAAAAATCAATTTCCTTAAGTGGGAAGAGATGTGGAAATCATTATCCGATGGAGATGAAAGTGGCACTAATAGGAAAGTGGCAGTGGAGATTTGGATCCGAAGAGGACGAGTTGTGGAGAGAGGTTATCACATCCAAATAAGGTGTTCAAGTGGTGGTGGGAGGTTAAAAAATCCTATTGTTATTGAGCTTCGGGGATATGGAAGGCTGTTAACTCAATAGCCCCCTTATTTAAGCCTGGACTGTTTTTTTCATGGGAACCACTTTCACTTTTCGGAGAATTCTTGCTGTGGGATAGACCCTTGGAATTGGAATTTCCATCCCTGGTAAGACTAACCCCTATGAAGAATATATCGGTGCCTATGTGTTTCTCCTATGTCGACGAGAGTGGTGCGTGGTGTCCCCATTGCAGAAGAACTTTATCAAATGATGAGGCAGTAGACCTTGCACATTTATGGGAGCGGATTCATAATATACATCCCTCCCCGGCTCTAAGGATTCTATGGTGTTGAATGATTCACCTTCCAGAAAATTCTCCATCCAATCCTTCTATAAGATGCTTTGAGATTCTGCAAGGACAAGAAGCCGAGAACTTTTTCATGCCTTTTGGTCCTACAAGGCACCTCCCAAGGTGGGATCTTTTGTATGGTCGGTTGGGCAAAAGCGAATCTTAACTATAGACAATTTCCAAAAAAGGTCTATGATTCTCCCTAACATTTGTCTATTGTGCAAGGACGATGCATAATCAGTATATCACCTTTTCACCCACTGCCCCTTTGTGTGACAAGTTTGGATCACATACTTAATGTCATTTGGTGTCAAATGAGTTATGCCACAACCGGTTGTCGATTTGCTTTCAGCATGGCACCGTAGTCCCCTTCCTAAGGAGAAGCGGAGCAACATGGCATCTCGTTTTGTTAGCAGTTTTTTGGAAAACTTGGCGGGAAGGAAATGGACAATGTTTCATTAACAAGCATGGATCATGGGAAGTAGTGTGGGAATCCAAGAGAGATGTCATAAATTGGATTGTGGGGTTAAGAATGTAAATGTCAATGAAATCTCATCCATGCTTGGGTTGTAACATTGGATTATAAATCAGGTTGTAATCCCAGTTTCTATTGTTGTTTTGACATTTGTCCTACCAACCTCTTAATAAAATCCAATTTATTGCTCTTCAAAAAAAAAAAAATTTGATTAACGATATGCACAAGGGAACAATAACAAATGCAAGGACCACTAGTGTGAGACAAGTACGTTCCTGATTACTGTAGGCTTGCATCAGGGGCCAACATAGAGCTCATACATTTTCCCACTAGTTATGGACGAGTTAACAAGGTATTGTAAGAAGAGATCACATGATGTATGTTGTTCGCAGATGAGATATTTTGAATGACAAGATAGTGGAGGCCATAAACACAAAGCCAGATTTATGGAGGGTTGCTCTAGGATCTAAAGGATTTAAAACTAGTTGTACTAAAACAGTATATGGAGTGCAACTTTAGTAAAAATAGGAGTGAAACAAGGAATTAGTTAAGATTGTTGACCAAGGCGGTTCCCAAAATTACCACTTTCAATACCTTGGGTCAATAATTCATGAAAGTGGAAAGATTGAGAAGGATGTTGCCCACAGTATTCATGCTGGGTGGAAGAAGCAGAGATGTGCCTCTAGAGTTTTGTACGATCAACGTGTAACACTCAAATTGAAAGGGAAATTTTATAGGATAGCTATAAGAACATCCATGCTTTATGGGACAAAATATTAGGCACTTAAAGGGACAACAATGTTCATAGGATGAATGTAGCTGAAATGAGGATGTTCAAATGGATGAGGGAAACAACAGGGAAGGATAGAATTAGAAATGAATGCATTAGAAGTTACTTAGCAGTAGCATCAAGACTTAGATGGTTTAGGCATGTGCAACGGAGACCATGAACTGTGCTGGTTAGGAGTAAGTTGGTGCAAGTTGAGGACTCCAAAAGGACAAGGGGAAAGCACGAAAGGATGTGAATGGAGGTGGTAAGAAAAGGCTAGATGACCTATGGCCTAACTGATAGTGGAGTGGCGGAACAGGATTCATGTAGCTGACCCCAAGTACTTGGGACAAGGGTTAGATGACGATAGTGATGATGATGATCTTCATCAAATGCTTCTTGTGAGTTGTGATCGATCCCGATTCTAGAGATACTTGGTATGGTGATAAACCTTTCAAAATGGCATTCCTAGGTTTGTGTAGGTTAGAGTACGAGAATGGAATGTTGCAGAATGAGCATATTCCACAAATGTTGTGTATGGGGCCTCCCATAGTGTACATACAGCCAGAGTTGTACACAAGTCTAACCAAGTCGAGCTTGGCACAACTCGGTTCAGCTCGGCCAGCAGCTAACCCCAGCTCGAACTCGGCTCGGCGCTCAATTCTCAAGCCTATCTAGCCATCTCGGCTTGGTTCGATCAACAATTCGGGCCAGTTCGAGCTGAGTTCGAACTTGTGCGACATTTTCTCAAACACATAGAATGCATCTTCAATTTCTCACAGAATGCAAAACAGTAACAACACTTTACAGGTATTTCATCAAATACTCGGCGAGCAGCATCAAAATCAAGATATGAGGGCAGTCTTATAATGTAAAGTTTTTTTTGTAGTAATTTGTTTTGTATCCATTCCTTCCTCGCCACCAGCTGATCCCGCAGAGAATGTACGCACCCGAAACAACACTTCGTTGAGTCATTTCATCAAACACTCTACGAGCAGCATCAATATCAAAATAACCGAGTCACCGAGCTGATTTGATCCGAGTCGATTCGAGTTCAAGTTCGATCCGAGTCAAGTTGAGCTCGGGCAAGCCCGAACTCGGCTCAAAATTTTTTCAAGCTCCAAAAACCAACTCGTCTCAGTCTGAATCCAATCTCAAGCAGAGGCGGGTCGAGCTTTTCCGAGTTGAGTCAAGTGAGCTGTCCGAGCTAACTCGACTTGTGTACAGCTTTACAGCATCCAACCCATCCAGCAAGGTCACCCCACCATGAAATTGGGATGCCTTGGATATCAGGCTGATCCAACCATCATGTGGACCAACAACTGAATTGTGAGGTGTTGGGGCAGTTGCCCGTTGTTTTCTACTGTATGGTCCACCTTAAGATTGGATAAGCCTATGTGTGTGGCACGCAATCATCTTGGCAGGACTCGCTAGATGTGCAGGTTGGATGGCATGCCCACAACACAGTGGGCCCAACACAGGCAGTTGAATAACTTTTTCATGCAGTCAAATAACAGTTGTAGAATAACAGATGTATGGAGTGGATGGCATACCGCAATAAGGCGGCGGCTGATAAAGAGTTTTCTCCCAGCTCCTGTAATCATCAGGCCTCGGACGGAAAGGCGGCCTTGGACGGAAAGGTGGCCTTGGACGGAAAGGCGGCATCGGATGCCCCCTGGGAACCCAATAATTCCCTCTCTCTCCCTGACGGAAACCGTAATTCGCATCTCTCACAGTCCTGAAATGCGAATCGCCGCTCACGAACGGTTCGTTGCCGCCGCTGCCCGCTCGACCGGAAAACCCTCGCCGCCATGGATTCCGGCCTCGAGACTGCAATAAAACAACAGACTCTTTAGAAACTAGGGTTTTTTCTTGGCTTGGAGTTCAAGTAGGAGAAGGAAGGGACAAGAAGGGTATTATGAAGTTTTGCGAGCGGTAGTACTGGAAAGCGGGGAGAAGCCATGGACGCGTCAGTGGCTGCAGCTGCGAGGCAATGGATAGAGGAGGGTGGGGCCCACCTCATGGCCCGGGGTAGATGGACATGCTTTCGGAATTATTTTTCTACCATTTATTGGGTTTTTTTTTTTCCTGGGATTTTCTTCTTCTAGTTCTGTTATTTCAGCGTCTCTTGGTTGCCGCGGGACGCTGGTGCATTCGACAACCTTCTCCCTCAATCGCGCGACTGAGGTGCATCGCCTTTGGATTGGTCCCGCAGGAAGTTCCTGTTCGTGGTGACGTGGGCCTAGTAAGAATCGCCATGTAAGCGCAGCATGCGAGTGAAAGCGGATTGGCTGATGTGCCGTACACCACCAATATGGCTGATGTGGGTACGTGTCGTGCGAAGCGGCGCTGACACTCCCCGAGCTCCGAGTTGTACGAACGGTTCAGAGTAATCAAGTTACATGGCTACACAATGATTTATTTATTATATCCACCCCATTCATCCATTTGTCCAGATCATTTTAGATCACGAGCCTAGAAATGATTCATATACAAATCTCAAATGGACCACACACAAATAGCTGTTGTACAATGATTCTCACCGTTAACATGTTTTTGGGATCCACCGTCACTTTTATTTTCCATCCAATCTACTCATAAGGTTACACATACCTGGATGAAAAGGAAAAACGAATATCATATTGATCCAAAATTTCTGTTACCACAAAATGATTTCAATGGTAGACGTTCCATCTCCCTCTACATTTTGCAATGTTGTCCACTTTACATTTGGATCGGTCGTATTTTTCTGCTCAAGCCTTACCACGAACTCGCCAACAGAACTGATGGTTTTGATATAACAAACACCTCGTGGTGGGACTCACAGAATTTAGTGACATCAACACAGCCTTATCGGTGGTGTGGTACACCAGCCAGGCGCTTCCCTAACTCACGAGACGCGGATTAGCTACTCGCAGGTTGAGGAGCGAGACGCACTGCTGAAGTGACGTTACGAACTCATGTGAGCGAGACTCACTATTGAAGTGATGTCACCAGGTTATATTGGCCCCAACATTATGTATATTTTGCATCTATACTGCCCATACATTTGAAGAGATCGTACTTAAGGCATGAGTTAAAAAATGAGTTGAATCCAAACTCTAGCATGCCCCACCATAGAAAACAGAGGGAAGAGTCGCGCCCAATCATTATAAACTTCCAAGGGCTACAAAAAATTTCCATCAGGCAGATATTTATATTCTCACTGTTTTTCAAGTGTGCATTAACAAATGAACAGGTTAGATCTGAAATAAATGCCATGGTGGACGCCAGTAATATTTTGTTGGTGGGCATTAGTCTAAGCTACTGTTTTTTGTGGTGGGTCCATTTAAAGTTTGAGAAATTTAGGACTATGGACCCCACCTTTTAGCCAGCTGTTTTTATGGAGGAATACAAACTTTATTTTGCAACCTCGACCTGCCCGTACAGACAACAAATTTGAGGACGAAAATACTCCTCCTTTCAAAGACGAGCGCTGATGCTCCTCCAGTCGAGAGTTGTACGAACAGCTCAAAAGAGATCAAAGTTACATGGCCCAATAGCTATGTATTTATTATATCCACAACGTTCATCCATTTTTTGAGATTATTTAAGAGCATTATCCAAAAAAAAAAAACATCATATCCAAAGATCAACTGGAACACACCACAGAGCAGCAGGAAAACTAATTTTCACCGTTAAAAATTTTGTAAGGCCCACCATAACATTTATTTTTCATCCAATCTACTCGTGAGGTTACAAAGGCCTGGATGAAGAGGGAAAAAAAAGTTTTCATAATGATCCAAAACTTTCGTAACCCCTAAAAGGGTTTCAACGGTGGGCGTTCAATTCCTGCCTTTTACAGTGTGGTCCATTTGATAGTTAGATCTATCTTATTTTTTGTCCCAAGCCTTAATATGAGCTCTCCAAATAGATGGACGGTTTAGATATAACACAGACATCATGATGGGACTCACAAAAGCAACATAGCAAAAAAAAAAAAAAATTATGGCTGCGGCGCTGCCTGTCCGCTACGGTTTTAGCTACGGTTATAATCCGTAGCTAAAGTGTATCGTAAATTCCAGATTTTTAAGATAAACTCGCTGGACAGTTCTGAACTTTTTCAATAATATCGACATATCGTCGATATATCGACACAATTATAGCTACGGTTATAATCCGTAGATAAAGTGTATCAAAAATTGTTATCTATGACTAACGTCGATATATCGATGATATGTAGATAATATCTACAACTTACGTCGATATGTCGATGATATGTAGATAATATGTACAACTTATGTCGATTATATCTACGATATGTAGATAATATTGACGTTTGCATCTTTTGCAAAAAATAAAATTTGTGCTTTTTTTTTTTTTTTTTTTGAGATTTAGATTTAGGGATTTGAGAATATATTTAGGTTTTAGGTTTAGGTTATAAGTTTAGGTTCAGGTTATAAGTGTTAGTTATATGTTTAAGGTTTAGGGAACTGATAATATGCTAAGGCTTAGGTTTAAGAAATCGGGTTCAGGACCAGGTTTAGGTTTGAGTTTTCAAGTTTAGGTTTAGGTTAAAGAGTTGATATTAGGATTAGATGTAGGTTTAGGTTTAGGGATTTGAGAATACATTTAAGTTTTAGGTTTAGGTTTAGGTTATAAGTGTTGGTTATATGTTAAGGTTTAGGGAATTGATAATAGGTTAAGGTTTAGGTTTAGGAAATCGGGTTCGGGACCAAGTTTAGGTTTGGGTTTTCAAGTTTAAGTTTAGGTTAAGGAGTTGATATTAGGATTAGGTGTAGGTTTAGGCTTAGGGATTTGAGAATACATTCAAGTTTTAGGTTATAAGTGTAGGTTATAAGTTTAGGTTTAAGTTAGGTTATAAGTTAAGGTTTAGGGAATTGAAAATAGGTTTAAGGTTTAGGTTTAGAGATTTGAGAATACATTTAGGTTTTAGGTTACAAGTGTACGATATAGGTTTTGGTTTAAGTTAGATTATACGTTAAGGTTTAGGAAATTGAGAATAAGTTAAGGTTTAGGTTTAGGGATTTGAGAATACATTTAAGTTTTACATTACAAGTGTACGATATAGGTTTTGGTTTAAGTTAGATAATAGGTTAAGGTTTAGGGAATTGATAATAAGTTAAAGTTTAGGTTTAGGGATTTGAGAATACATTTAGCCCTAAAAGGGTTTCAATGGTAAACGTTCAATTCCCCACTACCTTTTACAATGTGGTCCACTTGATAGTTAGATCTATCTTATTTTTCGTCTCAAGTCTTAATATGAGCTCGTAAAATATATGGACGGTTTGGATATAACACATACATCATGATGGGACCCACAAAAGCAAAAAAAAATAAAATTTAGTTTGTCCCGCTCAATTTCTAGTTTGCCCCGCTCAAACTGGAAATTGAGCGGGGCAAACTAAAATATATTTTTTTGCTATGTTGCTTTTGTGGGTCCCATTATGATGTATGTGTTATATCCAAACCGTTCATAAATGAGCGGGGCAAATTGGAAATTGAGCGGGGCAAACTGAAAATTAAGCGGGGAAAACTAAAAATTGAGCGGGGCAAACTGAAAATTGAGCGGGGCAAATTGAAAATTGAGCGGGGCAAACTGAAAATTAAGTGGGGCAAACTAGAAATTGAACGGGGCAAACTGAATTTATTTATTTTTTTTACTATGTTTCTTTTGTGGGTCCCATCATGATGTATGTGTTATATCCAAACCATCCATATATGAGCGGGGCAAAATGAAAATTGAGCGGGATAAACTAGAAATTGAGTGGGGCAAACTGAAAATTTTTTTTTGCTATGTTGCTTTTGTGGGTCCCATCATGATGTATGTGTTATATCCAAACCATCCATATATGAGCGGGGCAAACTGGAAATTGAGCGGGGCAAACTGAAAATTAAGCGGGGCAAACTAGAAATTGAGCGGGGCAAATTGAAAATTGAGCAGGGCAAACTGAAAATTGAGTGGGGCAAACTAAAAATTGAGCGGGGCAAACTGAATTTTTTTTTGTTATGTTGCTTTTGTGGGTCCCATCATGATGTATGTGTTATATCCAAACCGTCCATATATGAGCGAGGCAAACTGAAAATTGAGCGGGGTAAACTGAAAATTAAGCAAGGCAAACTAGAAATTGAGCGGGGCAAACTGAAAATTGAGCGGGGCAAACTGGAAATTGAGTGAGGCAAACTAGAAATTGAGCGGGGCAAACTGAATTTATATTTTTTTTTTGCTATGTTGCTTTTGTGGGTATTGATGAGGGTCAAATATTGCATATTAGACCCCCGACTATTACCAAATTTTATCAACAAGATAATATTTAATGCCATATTTTAATTATATTTTCATTGCAGGATGAAATCAGGAGCGTTGACTGAAAAAATGATATTAAAAGTGTGTATTTGATGATCTGAAGTCACCAGAGCAAGGAAAGGACTCTAGAAGACCAATATTGATGGATTTACACGGCAGGGATCTGAGAAAATTAAGCCATTCGCGTTAAAGAGGCGCAAAATTGGTCTGAGAATGCAAGATCACATGGTTCCCGCCATCCAATCAATTTGAAAATTCATACAGGGGATGAGGGCCATAAATTAACCGTACACATGAAATTTCATCCATTGGATCACTATGGAAGTACCCCAACTGACAGATCAGCCCATAAACCGTTGATTCTGGGCCCACCTGATATCTGGAACTGCTTCAAAATTATTATTGACGGTTTAAATGAGATGAGAAATAATTTGGACGGTGAAGATTTCTAAAAATCATCACAGTAGACCCCACATGAATAAAATGTGTATAGTGCACAAGTGCACTACACGTGCATGGAAGAAAGAAAAAAAAATAGAAATTTCCGTTTCACGTCAGCGAGCGGACGAACTGCGTCCGACTTACGGCTGATTGTGGGCCCCACCCTTTGCATGTACGGCCGATCTGATCCGTCCATCTTGTAGAGGGCTTCGAGAGCTACAAAACCATGCTAACCTTTCATACCCATGCGCACACATATGTGCGATACAGGGGCCACAAAAGGGCTACCCTGTAGCATTCAAATCTGATCTTTTAGTTATTTCTTCTCTGAGACATGTCAATGGACGTTCAAAACCACCTATTCTTGACTGAAATTTCATCCTGAATCCAATGGACGGGGTGGATTTTCCAGAAAATGCTTCTGTGGGGCCCACCGATCACAATAGCGAAATGGTGCGAAAGGTTTCGCACATCCGCAAAAACTGACTTTTTCAGGCAGTTTTGGCCCACCATCTTTGATCATATGGCAGATCTGAATCGTCTATCATGTAGAGGACCCAAGAAAGTCCTAAGGGATGGTGTTTCTTTAAAATTTGAGCGAGGAAAGTGGCGTGTTTCGAGGCACCGAACTTGGCTGCGAAAAGGCTTTTGCTGCGCATGCATAGCTTTCCAAATCCGATTCAAATTCGATTTTCACCACTCCAGCAACTATATAAGGAGGTTTTGGACGTGGGGAGGAGTCATTCAGAGCTAGGAAGGAAGATCCAGAGCCAGGGGAGAGCAGACTAGAAGAAGAAAGAGGAAAGAAAAAGAAAGAGAAGAAAGAGAGAGGAAGGAAGAAGGGATGTTTTTCATGCTTCAATCTTATTTTTCTTTCTTTCTCATTAACATTATGAATTGCTAATCTCTTAACTAGGGCTGAGATGAAGCCCCTAATTTGAATAATGCTTGTTATGTGTTGATTTTATTTGGTTTAGATTGATTTGTTTCTTTCGCTATTGTGCTTAACTATAATTTTCATATTCATCCATTCTATGAGCTCGACCAAAGTCTAGATATGGATGTTGTTTAGAATATTACTCTAGGTGCTTGTGTCTGACCATGAACAGGTTTCCTATAGAGGAAGAAACAGGATTTACATCTCTCCATGCCTGACCATGGATGGAAAGATGTGATCCATATGCTTTAAAAGATTATACATTCTGTGTACCTGACCAAGGACATAGGATGTGCTTTGTTTATTAAATTTATATCAATCTGAATTAGAATAAATCAACAGGTAAAACAAGGGTTAGGATAATTAGGGGTGGATTCGAAAGTCCTAGTCTTTTCCTGGATTGAATTTTTCTCATAGTTCTCAGTTATTTTTCATAGATTTGTGTTAGTTTACTTATTAGTTTGCTAAAATATATGTTGGATTAGTTAAGAAGAGTCTTAAGTTTCAAATTGTGACAACCAGTCCTCGTGGGAACGATCTCGTAATACGTACCATATTTACATCTGATTCGTATACTTGCGAGTTAAAATCATTTAAATCAAATTGGTTTAAATTAAAACATCAGGTCTCATCATGATGTATGTGTTATATCCAAACCGTCCATATATGAGTGGGGCAAACTGAAAATTAAGCAGGGCAAACTAGAAATTGAGCGGGGCAAACTGAAAATTAAACGGGGCAAACTAGAAATTGAGCGGGGCAAACTGAATTAGGTTTTGGTATTGGTTTAGGTTATAGGTTTTGGTTTTGGTTTAGGTTATAGGTTATATGTTTAGGATAAGGTTTAAGTTTAGGTTTAGGTTATAGGTTTTGAGATTTGAGAATGGGTTTGGATTTAGGTTATAGGTTTTGGTTAAGGTTTAGGTTTAGGTTATAAGTTTTGGGATTTGATAATGGGTTCGGGTTTAGGTTATAGGTTTTGGTTTTGGTTTAGGTTATAGGTTATAGGTTTAGGATAAGGTTTAGGTTTAGGTTTAGGTTATAGGTTTTGGGATTTTAAAATGGGTTCGGGTTTAGGTCATAGGTTTTGGTTTTAGTTTTGGTTATAGGTTTTGGGATTTGGGAATGGGTTCAGGTTTAGGTTATAGGTTTTAGTTTTGGTTTTGGTTTAGGTTTTGGTTAAGGTTATAGGTTATAAGTTTAGGTTTAGGTTTAGGTTAGGTTTAGGTTATAGGTTTTGAGATTTGGAAACTAGAAATTGAGCGGGGCAAACTAGAAATTAAGTGGGGTAAACTAGAAATTAAGCGGGGCAAACTGAAAATTGAGTGGGGCAAACTATAAATTGAGCAGGGAAAACATGAAATTGAGCGGGGCAAACATAAAATTAAGTGGGGCAAACTATAAATTCAGCAGGGCAAACATGAAATTAAGTGGGGCAAACTAGAATTTGAGCGGGGCAAACATGAAATTAAGCGAGGCAAACTGAAAATTGAGTGGGGCAAACATTGTATGCACTATTGTTGTATCTTTTGTTGGTTGCTTGGTGATGGGAAGCTGTACACCTAACTATTAATGTTATTTTTAAAGACCCTGGAGTCCAGAAGTTACTGGCCAAACTTTACCAAAAAGGTATTTTTTAGCACCTCATGTCATCCATTCATATATAATACAATTCAGAAAAACTTGTCTTTATTAGGATTTTTTCTTTACTTTTTTTATATTCTGCTTAGGTGTCGACATGGATTTGTGAACGGTGGAAAAGTGCGGTCTTGACTCAGGCCTACTGCAGATTCAATGGAGTGCCTGAGAAGCACTTCCCTTGCAGCCAAACAACATTTAACAAAGGCTATGTACTATCATGAAGTTGATAGCAGTAGAGGATTTCTGAAGAGGTCTTCTCTCCTAAAGTTCCAACCGAGCATGCCCCACTCAATTTCATGTTTGCCCCGCTCAATTTCACGCTTGCCCCGCTCATTTTAAGCAATGAAAAAGCATTACCTTATGGTTAAGATGTTTTCAAAAATGCAACACTGATTCCATAGCTCAAAATATTTGATTTCATGGTGTTGGGTACAAAAGAGATTTTAGGAATCAGTAGTCTCAGTTGACTGATATCATACACCAAAGATATATATATGCACTTCAGTAATGTAGATTGGGTTATCTAGAATCCACTCAACCGCATCTAAAGAAAAGACAATCTTGATAATTCTCCAATTCAATTGTGTTGTGTCAATGTGAATCATGGCCATGAATGGGATGATTCTACCACAACTCTTGAGGTTTTGTCCAAAGAACACTTTTTAGGTTATTCACCCGCACAAGGTATTGTATTATTATTCACACAGCAAATTCAAGAACACATAACCCTAACTTCTCACCCTAATAAAATTTCAATTACTCCCAATAAGGATGAAATTTATTCATCTTCGTAACGATCCCTAGTGGGGATGGCTAACATGGACGGTGTGTACTGACTTAGGTGTGTACAACAAGTTAACCCAAACAGAAAATCAAAAAAAAAAAACACAACAAAAAATAAAGCTACAAAAAATGCAAAACGTCGATATTATCGACATATCATCGATATAATCTACGTAAGTCATCGATATATCTACAACATGTCGATATATCGATATGTCGATATATCCATAAGTTGTCGATATATCAACATTATGACTGTTAGTGTCCAGCAAGCAACACCAAAAATTTCATATTTTATTGATATATCGACAAGTTATAGATAATATCGACGAAGACGATGGATACATCGACAACATGTCGATGATATCTACGAATAAAACAAGCATATATGTAAAGTCGATTATATCGACATATCATATATTATATCGACGTAAGTTATGGATATTATTGACATATCATCGATATAATCGACGTAAGTCATCGATATATCGACAACATGTCGATAATATCGAATCTAGGTGACAATCGTCCAACAAGCTTTGCTGCATTTCCCATATAATGTCGATATATCGACAACTTATGGATATATCGACAATCTATCACTACGGTTATAATCCGTAGCCATAGGTCTACGGTCATTTTTTCCTCTCTTTTCCCCACAAGTACTATTACTTTATCAACTTTCTTCTTCACACCTGATGCAAAAATAATTAAATAAATAAATAAAAATAAAACCAAAAAAAAAATGAAAAAAGAAAGAAAGAAACAAAGCATTAAATATACTCCATGACATATCATGTTTGCCCTGCTGAATTTCATTAACCGACATGCTCCATGACATATATTGGACTTTTCCATAAGAACATGATCTCTTTCAATTCACATTAGGATTTAAGAGTGTGTTACTCTCAGTCTCAATATTTCAACATTGACAAGCATAGCCACTTTTATTCATGATCACAGGGCAACATTAATCAAATTTGAAATGAATTTAGAGGAACCTATAGGATCGGTGGGAAGATCTTTGAAGACAAAAAAGAGTGGGGTGTCAAGGGAAGTGAACTAGAGAGAAGTGTGACTCTGTTGGAAAAGAGGTTGTGAAGATTTTGTTAGGAATGGAAGCATTATGAAGTTTTCACTCAAAAACGTGTAGAGATAGGGGTTGGAAGTGGATGCACAATTGTGGAGAGAACATCAAAAGTCTTGAGTTTGCAGTTGCAAGGTTTAAAGGACTTTTAGTAAGGGAACTATATTTAGAATTGGGAAGTTCATGCTCAAGTTCGGAAGCTATTAGGATTTTTTTTCCTGGGTTATATGGACAGCAACGTGGTAAATGGTGTTGATTAGAGATTATTGAGTAACAAAGGGTAAGAAGAAGAAGATATACTATATTTTGTGCAGCATAGATATACTCCCAAATGGTTGTTGGTATCTAAAACAGGACCTGTGTATATAAAGTATAAGTGAATCAAATATCTATTACTTTATCAACTTTCTTCTTCACGCCTGATACAAAAATAACTAAATAAATAAAGCAAAACAAAACAAAAAAAAAAAGAAAGAAGAAAAAAGAAACAAAGAAACAAAGCATTAGGACACCATAGAGAATGTAACCTGGACAGATGCAAGAAGCATGGATTTTTGTCCCGACTAACTCATTCTCACTCAAATCCCTAGACTAACCTGGAATTGTTCCGACTAACTCATTCTCACTCAAATCCCTGGACAGATGCAAGAAGCATGGATTTTTGTGTTGTTTGTTATCAAACCTGAACTAATGATGAATAGGACTTGCACAATAAACAATATATTAAGCAATATAAGGAAAATATAACATATAGCTTTGAAATGAGGCCAAGAGACTAGTTAGGAATCACTGGTTCAAAGATAAGCTAACACAACTCATAAACATGACCAAAAATACCATTGATTGTATCATCCAATAGACCTTTGAGCATGGAAAACGTACCTAAATAGGACTTTTATTTCACTACTAAACTATGAAGGTGTCCTAAAAGAATATTTTATGGATCTTCTGAGGAATGCTTTGAATGATGCTTAAAATGTTCATTCCAATAAACACATTGCTCGAAATGTTTGTTCCCATAAGCACATTGCATTTGAAAGCTCACTTGTCAGTGCTAATGAGAGAAGAATTGAAAAGTCTCAAGGGAGGAAGGCTTCATGCACAAGTCTTTGGAGAATGCTATTGGAAATTCTAAATATGCACAAGTCTTTCTCAATATCATTGATTTTGGCATTTGATTTTTTCATGTCATTTAATTGGTGGACATGAACATGTTATTTCATTAACAAGTACATGAGTTCCTCACTATATTAGTAAAATATTAAGTTTCCTCGTATGTCTTAGCTAAAAAATGCCCAATAGTTCTTTTTCTCAAGTGTTTTATTTAGGAATCTTTTTTCTTTGAAAGGATTTTCACAAGAATTGAACGGGGCAAAACGAAAATTGAGCAGGGCAAGCATGAAATTGAGCGAGGCAAACTGGAAATTGAGCAGGTCAAGCATGAAGTTGAGCAGTGCAAACTGAAAATTGAGCGGGGCAAGCATGAAATTGAGCGGGGAAAATTGGATATCGAGTGGGGCAAACATGAAATCGAGCGGGGCAAACATGAAATTGAGCGGGGCAAGCATGAAATTAAGCGGGGCAAACTGATTATTTTTTTTTGCAACTTATACCTCCACATGCGGAGACCCAATTCCAAGACAAAAATACCCCTCATTTTCACTGCTGTCCACTTTTCCTTCTCCTTTTTCACTATTTGATTTTCATCTCCCTTTCCACTGCTGCTTTCACATTGCTTTCACCTCCCTTTCTACCCTCCAATTCCACAAGAAAGATGAAAAAAACTCATTTTATGGACCCCCCTTATCAGCATTTTGTCTTCTTCCGAAAATGGTCAGGCCAGGGAAGAAATCACGCATCAGTTGGGCCCACATTGAATGTATGTAGTATAGAAAATGGATTGGCTATTCCCCCTGACACCAGCCTCGTGGCTAGTGGTTAGTGCTTTGTGGGCCCCACCATGATGTATGTGTTTCATCCATTCCATTCATTCATTTGTAAAGATCATTTCCAAATCCCAAAACCTATAACCTAAACTAAAACCAAAACCTATAACCTAAACTAAAACCAAAACCTATGACCTAAACCCGAACCCATTCTCAAATCCCAAAACCTATAACCTAAACATAAACTTAAACCTTATCCTAAACCTATAACCTATAACCTAAACCAAAACCAAAACCTATAACCTAAACCCGAACCCATTATCAAATCCCAAAACCTATAACCAAAACCTAACCTTAACGTAAACCTAAACCTAAACCTATAACCTATAACCTAAACCAATACTAAAACCTATAACCTAAACCCGAACCCATTCTCAAATCCCAAAACCTATAACCTATAACTTAACCCAAAACCTAAACCTAAACCTATAACCTAAACTTGAACCCATTCTCAAATCCTATAACCTATAACCTATCCTTAAACCTTAACCTATAACCTAACATAAACCTATACTTATAACCTAAAACTATTCCCGAATCCCAAAACCTATAACCTAAACCTAGCCTTTCCCAAAACCTACACCTAATCCTAATCTCAACTCCCTTTCCCAAAACCTACACCTAATTCAATTCCCTAAAGCGAAACCTACACCTAATCCTAATCTCAACTCCCTAACCTAAACCTAAACCTAAACTTAAAAGCCCAAACTTAAACCCAATCCCAAACCTGAACCCGATTTCCTAAATCTAAACCATAACTCATTCTCAAATCCAAAAACCTATAACCTAAACCAAAACCAAAACCAAAACCTATAACCTAAACCCGAACCCATTCTAAAATCCCTAAACCTAAAACCTAAACCTAAACATAAACCTTATCCTAAACCTATAACCTATAACCTAAACCAAAACCAAAACCTATAACCTTAACCCGAACCCATTCTCAAATCTCAAAACCTTAACCTATAACCTAACCTAAACCTATAGTTATAACCTAAAACTATTCCCAAATCCCAAAACCTATAACCTAAACCTAACCTTTCCCTAAACCTATAACCTAAACTCAATTCTCTAAAGCGAAATATACACCTAATCCTAATCTCAACTCCTTAACCTAAACCTAAACCTAAACTTAAAAACCCAAACATAAACCTAAACCTAAACCTTAACCTGGAAAGGGAGAGGAAAAGTGGACAACAGTGAAAATGAGGGGTATTTTCATCCTGGAATTGGGTCTCCGCACGTGGAGGTTTAAGTTGCAAAAGTAAGTTTATATTTTTTCATAAAACAACTGGATAAAAGCAGGGCAAACCGTCCATATATGAGCAGGGTAAACTGGAAATTGAGCGGGGCAAACTGAAAATTAAGCAGGGCAAACTAGAAATTGAGCGAGGCAAACTAGAAATTGAGCGGGGCAAATTGAGAATTTTTTTTTTGTTATGTTGCTTTTGTGGGTCCCATCATGATGTATGTGTTATATCCAAACCGTCCATATATGAGCGGGGCAAACTGGAAATTAAGCTAGGCAAACTAGAAATTGAGCGCGGCAAACTGAAAATTGAGCGGGACAAACTAGGAAACGAGCGGGGTAAGCATGAAATTTGCCCCGCTCAATTTCTAGTTTGCCCCGCTTAATTTTCAGTTTGCCCCTCTCAATTTCCAGTTTGCCCCACTCATATATGGACGGTTTGGATATAACACATACATCATGATGGGACCCACAAAAGCAACATAGCAAATTTATTTTTTTTTCAGTTTGCCCCACTCAATTTCTAGTTTGCCCCGCTCAATTTTTAGTTTGACCCGCTCAATTTCTAGTTTGTCCTGCTTAATTTTCAGTTTGCCCCACTCAATTTTCAGTTTGCCCCGCTCATATATGGACGGTTTGGATATAACACATACATCATGATGGGACCCACAAAAGCAACATAGCAAAAAAAAATAATTTCAATTTGTCCCGCTCAATTTCTAGTTTGCCCCACTCAATTTTCAGTTTGCCCCACTCAATTTCTAGTTTGCCCCACTTAATTTTCAGTTTGCCCCGCTCAATTTTCAGTTTGCCCCGCTCATATATGGACGGTTTGGATATAACACATACATCATGATGGGACCCACAAAAGCAACATAGCAAAAAAAATAATAATTCAGTTTGCCCCGCTCAATTTCTAGTTTGCCCCGCTTAATTTCCAGTTTGCCCCACTCAATTTCTAGTTAGCCCCACTTAATTTTCAGTTTGCCCCGCTTATATATGGACGGTTTGGATATAACACATACATCATGATGGGACCCACAAAAGCAACATAGCAAAAAAAAAAAAAATCAATTTGCCCCGCTCAATTTCTAGTTTTCCCCGCTCAATTTCCAGTTTGAGCGGGGCAAACTGGAAATTAAGCGGGGCAAACTACAAATTGAGCGGGGCAAACTGAAATATATATTTTTTTACTTTTGTGGGTCCCATCATGATGTATGTGTTATATCCAAACTGTCCATATATTTTACGAGCTCATATTAAGGCTTGAGATGAAAAATAAGATAGATCTAACTATCAAGTGGACCACACTGTAAAAGGTAGTGAGGAATTGAACGTCTACCATTGAAACCCTTTTAGAGGTTACAGAAGTTTTGGATCATTATGATTTTTTTTCCTCTTCATCCAAGTCCTTTTAACCCTATGAATGAACTTAGACGGGGAGGATTTCTCACAAACATCATAGTGGGCCCCCTAAAGGTTTTTAATGGTTGACGCTTATTCAACACTGTTTCCTGTAATGTGGTACACTTGAGATTTGGATATATCTCATTTTTGGTCTCATACCATAAAATGATCTGGAAAAATATATGGACGGCATGGATGAAAAGCACACATCAAGGTGGGGGCCACGGCTGGTGGCAGGCAGAGTACCCAATCCGTTTCCTTGAAAGGAGGGGTATTTTCGTCCTAAAATTTGAAATCTGTACGCGCAGGTCCAAGTTCAAAACAAAGTTTGTATTCCTCGATAAAAACAGCTGGATAAAAGGTGGGGTCCACAGTCCTAAATTTCTCTTTAAGTTTGGATATGCCTCGTTCCTTCACTCATGCCGTAAAATGATCTCTCAAAATAATGATGTGAATACAACACATGTATTAAACGTGGTGACATCGACCCAAGCCCGTAGCTTATCTACGTGGATTAGGTACTGAATTGACCGAAGCGACTAGCTAGTGCTGCTAGCTAAACCGCGTGGATTAGGCACTGAACTGACAGTAACGACTAGCTAGTGTTGATATCCAAAGGACATCATCACATTTTTTGGCACACCATGGTACATGTGTTGTGTCCACACCATCTATCCATTTGGAGAAATCATTTTAGGGCAAGAGTGAAGGAATGAGGCAGATTGGAAGTTCAAATGGACCCACCACAAAAAACAGTGGTATGGATTGATGCCCACAGTTGAAACCTTATTAGAGCCCACCATGATGTATATTTGAGATCCAACCTGTTTATAAGTTAACACATACATGGAATAATGGAAAACATGAATATTAACTTGATCAAAAACTTAGCCAAAGAAGTTTTTAATAGTAAGCACTCAGTCCTCACTGCTTTTGATGGCGGGTCCACTTGAGCTCTAGATCTACCTCATTCTTTGGCTTGTGCCCTAAAATGATCTCTCAAAAATGGATAAATGGCATGAATATGACACAAATCATACTGGGCCCAAAAAATGTGATGATGTCACTTCATTAGTGGGACTCACTAGTCCCTACCATCGGTTCAATACCTAATCAACATACGTGGATTGCATCCTACCCTTGTCTGTCTCTAGCCTCATATACCCACTTAGGTCAATTCTTCAAAACCATAGTGCACGTACATTATCCAATCCACATTCAAATGCAAGTCAAATATTGTGTCATCATTATTCCTATTTATACTTCGTCAATCACACTGTTAATTTCCTTCTCAACCAACTCGTTTCTTTAAATTGTCATTAAATGTATACTCTATAACTTGTTGGAACTACAGATCCTATCACGTTACACAATCATGGTAGCCCGATCTTCGTACACAATAATCTATCGTCACAACATCTTTTCTTAAATCCCTTTCTAAACATTCTTTTAAGTGCTTTGTAGCTTACCGAAATTTTGAACCATGCCATGTCATAAATTTGAGTACGCCTAGTCTCATTTTAATACTTTGCATCTTATCATATTGTCCCCTAAGAATATCTTAGTATGTGAAATAAAAGGTCGTACACCCATGCGTTGATGTCCCTTACTCGGAATCTTATGTCACATCTCAAGAGTCAACTTAAAAGTAAGAGAGCCTCTGAATTACACCATGATCCATACCTCAAGTGGTAGACTAAGTGAAGATACCTCGTTTCAACATTAAGGTCTTGGTATCGATTCCCTAGTAGGGGTGGTAGACTTAGTGAAGATACCTCGTTTCAACATTGAGGTCTTGGTATTGATTCCCTAGTGGGGGTGGCTAATACTGAAGTGTGTACTGACAGTGGGGTGTGAACTAACAAGCTAACCCGAGAGAGAGAGAGAGAGAGAGAGAGAGAGAGAGAGAGAGAGAGAGAGAGAGAGAGAGAGAGAGACTCTAAATTCTATGGCTTTTACAAGTTCTATAAGTTCTGGCCAGTTGCGGGATTTTGAGGTAGCTGGTTAGTGACAAACTCCAATTTTACCACATAATCCATCCAAATAAGCTCATACACTTTAAAAATAAAGATAAAAGCATAAACTAATTTCCAGCATTCATAGCCCCTTACAGGATTGTCCGTCTCTAGCTACATCCTGGTGGGGGTCGTACCCAATCCGTGCCTATGGATTAAACACAATATAGTGGCACGACTTTGTGGGGGCCACCATTATGCCTGCATCAAGTAGACTACACTGCACAAGAGTGGTGATTGAAGTCATACCATTAAAAACTTCTTGCGGTTCAATATAAATGTTTACTTGTCGTCCCACCTGTGGATTAGGCCACATAACCTATCTAAGGGAAAAATCAAATACCAGCTTCATCTAAAACTTAGGTGCCCTGGTAAGTTTTCATAGTGTTCAATCTTATTGTTTCCTCTAATGTGACATACCCGAGATGTTTTCATTTTTGAACTCATCCTCTAAAAATGACAAATTGAATGAACACAAGAATAAAACACATGATTGTGGTGGGGCCACAAAGTTTTGACACCAGCTAGTTAGCTGGTGTCCAGTCACCAGGTGGGACCCGTAATGATTTATTTATTTTATCCACCCCATCCATCCACTCTACCAAATATTTGCAAGGCTCAAGCTTAAAAATGAAGCATATCTAGATCCTAGTGTGGCCCACACTACAGGTCCACTTGAGCTTTGGATATGCTTCAATTTTGAGCTCAGTCTGTAAAATGAGCTAGAAAAATAGAAGGCCAACATGGATAAATTAACCACATACAGTCATAATAGGCTCAAGAAAGTTTACTTAAAGTGATAAAGACGAGTATAAGACGTATTTAATAACTCATTATAAAATTGGATTTCCAATCCCCGTCCCTCAAGGAATATTAATTAAATAACTCTCAACTAACGTAATAAAGGTGTTTGTGCCAGATTTTTAATGCATATCGTTTTTAATTTCCTAAGCACCTTTTTGGCTTTTTAAGATAAAAATACCCCTTTGTTAGATGTTTTGTCATGCCCCAAACCCGAAAATCGAATTTACATGAATCCCGATCGCTGAATCCGGTGCCGACAGCCTCCGTAGTGCCCCATTCTCGGCTCCTGACAATCATATGCCAGATTCCGATCCTGGGATCCTACAAGGAGGATTTTCAGAATGATTTTTTTTTGTAATGGAGCATAACTAAGTCACAAAACAACATCACTACATATCTACTATATCAAAAACTTTAAGTACAATGTGAAAAGGGAAATACAAGATGATCAAAAAGCTCCAAAATGGCCTGATACACGCTCTTGCCTCAGCACTGTTGTTGTCCAACGACACCTGCATGCAACGATCGTGCATAAGTTTACAAAAGCTTAGAGGGTGGTGTAGGTGTGTGAGTAAGGCAAGTGTCAAGTATACAGTATCAGAGTAATGCGGAAACATGTGGGTAAGTCCATGAATAAAATCAACCATACCAATGCTATGTGATGCAAGGCATGAATACTATTGGCCACATCGATGTAATGCGAGGCCTACATAACCGAATGTCATATGCGAAATGCAATCCAAGCAAGTCGGTACTCATCAAGTACACATATCAGTACAGTTCTTCTCTGCATATCGCCGGGGTCTAATACACTTCGTAATGACTGCCACCTTCCTAGCTGCACAGTCAAGTAAGCGGAATAGACCTCACTATCCGCCTGACCAGTAGTCTACCAATACCTACCCGACTCGTCAATAGCGGACTCATTTGCGAGCTAGTCAAACTCAGCCTAGCTTATAGCCCCTTCACTCAGGCGGATAAGGCCACACCCCCTTCCAACTGACCATGACACAGTGGGAGACACGGCCTACTAGTATTCGGCACTCGGGCGCTCATGTATCCACTCAGTTTAAATGTTGGAGTATCTACCGGTACCAAAAGGTTTCTGAGACTTTCACCCAAAGACATCCTAAGTGCCCACAGTGCTAGAACCAAGTATTTTCGATATCCGATACGGCCATCCACGATGTATCTGTGGAGCCACGACCCTGATGTCGCTAGGACGTGCAGTGATCAAGTCACACATATGCGAGATGCATGAATCACACGTCAAATCATGCAGAAATTCAGCGCGTACTGCGCGATCATGTAGGGCACTCTGTCTCATAATGAGTCCCATAAATGGTCTGCCCAATGGCGTATGCTATGATCAGTCACTACTCATATTAAGCATATATATGATACGTACGGGCATGAGTCACGGGTTTATACTAAGCATGTTATAAAGTGATGAATAGTAATGAGTATGGGCCTATCAATGGGCCCTAAGGAGAGTTACAATGCGGACATTTAACCTACATTGTACTTATAATGTGGACGTCAAACCAGCATTGTTCCCTAGGCACGGCTCGCCATAAATATCATTACATGAACCATGAGAAATCACACATTGCAATGGACCTTAAAGACATCCCGTTGGGCCTCGACCCATGGGCCTTAAATACATCAAATGGGTCGTATTACATCGGCCTTACATTCATCAAATGGGCTGCATTAATGGGCCTCACCAATGAGCCTTATGTACATTGCAATGGTAAATGACCCATGGGCCTTGAAATACATCAAAGTGGGCCTCACAACTTGGGCCTTATATGTATCAAATAGGCTTAATCTTATGGCCTTATCAAATGGGCCTAATCCCATAAGCCTTATACATGCCAAATGGGCTTAATCCCATGGGCCTTATATATGCCAAATGGGCTTAATCCCATAGGCCTTATACATGCCAAATGGGCTTAATCTCATGGGCATTATATATGTCAAATGGGCTTAATCATTTGGGCCTTAGATATATACCAAGGTAGGCTTGAATAAATGGCCACAGTTAAATCAATATGGGCCCTATACACATGCCAAGGTGGGCCCTACTTGAATCATAAATCTGAGTCATTTATTAGCTCAAACCATGAATTTATAAAATAAATGGATGGTTTGGATGTAACACATGCATCATGGTGGACCCCATTTAAATGGTCCGCATGCATGAATCACATATAACATGGGAGAGGGGTCCCACCGTCCGTTGGACGATGTGACAAACATCACAGGGGACTCCACCGTCAGCCTGGACGGTGGATGAAAAACACATACATCATTGTGGGTCCCACGTGGGGCCTACTATAATATTAACATGCCATCCAACCCGTTGATAAGGTCATGCAGACCTGGATGAAGAGAAAATACAAATTTCAGCTCGATCCAAAACTTTCATGGGCCCAAAAACGATTTCAATGGTAGGCTTTTAGTCACCATTGTTTCCTCTTATGTGGGCCACCTGAGCCTTTGATGGGCTTGAATTTTTGGTGAGGCCTACTTCAGGTAGGGGTCCACCATATGGACAGTTTAGATGGCAGATAAACATCAAGGTGGGGCCCATGGCTGGAGCCATGGGTCTGCCTCGTACGCCCGCTCTGCAGCAACTTGCTGTTACATATAAATTTTTTTTTAAAAAAAAATCGTGATTTCTCACGGTTTTTCATGCATGGGGCTCGCATCTGATGAATCCACTCCATCCATTGGATTCTACGGCCTATAACCCATCCATCAAGACCAATATTGGACCTTATTCAGCGTGTAAAAAAATTCTGGAAAGGTTTCAATGGTAATGGTAATGTTTTTAAAACTATGGCCCACCAGATATTCGGATCAACCTCATTTTTCGGCTCAACGCCTAAAATGAGTTAGGAAAAAGGATAGACGGTTTGGATTGAATACACATATCAGGGTGTGTCCTATACAAGAGGCCCTTCTCCGATGCTTGCTTTAACCAAGTTCATATTTGTGTTTTCCTTCCAGCGGCGTCCAGACACTGGACGTTTTCTTTTTCCTCTTTTTTTTTTCCTGTTTTGGTCTTATCAAACACATTTAGGGTGGGCCTTGTTTAGGTGGGCCACCACAAGATGGATGATACATCTAAGATGGGCCCCACTCATGGACTTCTTGGATAAAATACATATTTCATGGTGGGGCTCATTCAAGTGGGCCACATGGCCACATCAACATATAAAGAAAATAATTAAAAAGGAGAGGGAGAGAGAGAGAGTAAAAGAGTGGGACACGCGTGATGGAAGGCTCCGCCATTATGAGCCCTCCCTTGCATTCAATCGTACATCGAGTGGGACCTAATACAAGTGGGCCCACTAATTCAAAGATCAACGGTGGAGATCTTTCTCCACTAAAAATGGACGGTCTAGATGACCTCTTTAATGCAAGAAAAGTAAACATCATGATGGGGTCCATGGAGAATGGCCCCATCATGGAATGATATTGATGATCAAGATGGGTCATCGACCACATCTTAGGGTCCAAAGTGAGAACCACACCATTGATCGGTAGGCCTCACTTGGCCCATCTTAAAAATATGAAAAAGTAATCTATGGAAACACCCACCACTTGATCTTCTTGGACCGTTGGAAAGCTACTCTCCTAGAGCTTCACTTTGATGGTGGAGACGGGAAATGGATGGCTAGGATTAGAGCTTTTGGGATGAGAAGTGGGCCACTAAAATCACACTTTCTCTCATGGAAAACCTTGGACGTGGGAGCCTCTTGCTTGGCTTGGAAAATGTTGAGAAATGAGAGAGAGAGGTGAGATGTTAGTGATGGATGTGAGGTGAGTGATGGGTGAGGTGATGGATTGATTGACTTTGGGTTTGCTTGACTTGTGGAGAAAGAAAGCATGAGTGCTTTGTACTGGACATGAGAGGTGATTGATAGGATTGATTGATGGGATTGATGGGACATGTTGTAGAGATTCTCTTGGGATTTGCAACGCGCGGTGTTTTCTCGAAATAAATGCTGGCTCACATCTCTTAGTCAGGGTATCGGATCGGTACATGAGTCCGGCGTTGGAACCGTGGCGACTGTGTGATCGTAATGGTACAAGTCTCGGATTAAGCCGACTCAAATGTATAGGATACGTCTTACAGTCGTGCGCAATGTCGATTATAGGTCGCGGATTGCCGGAATTCAACGGGAAGGATCGCGGGAGTCAACGGAATAGTACGGACTAGGATACGGGTCTTACATGTTTGGTTATATGACATTTTCTTGTCATAAAAGTTAAGAGGCCTTTTGAAAATGGGGTGTGGGACCCACTAAATTAATGATTGGGTCACTGCTTAGTTGATCTGATTCGTTCGCTTTAATCCGATAGTCGTGAACCCATGGTAGAGTTATTTAAAAGTAATGAAATTGTTTGTGGTCCACATATTCAATGATGTTGTGAGTTAATTTCGAATGATTTTCATCCGGTGTGGTCTACTTGTGATGAGTTTTGCCCTTAAACTTGTGGGAGATGGCATGAAATTAAAAATCCTTCCATGTGGATTGCTTGGATTTACTACGAGACGATCTAGTGAAACCCAAATAAGATATGAGATTTGGTTTAATAGGTGGGTCTCATGAGCAAGAAGGTCATTTAGTCATTTCTTTCTCTTTCTTCTTCTTCTTCTTCTTCTTCTTCTTCTTTTTACAAGAGGGGACCTTTTTGGCCATTGGGATCGTTGCCACCTCCGTTGCACCACTCCAGCAAGCTTACGACGTGAATTCGGCATCATTCAATTCATTATGGCGAGTTTTTTATTGTTTTTTTAAGATTTCTAAATACACTTTCCGATATAAAAGCTATGATTGCCAATGGTAGGTTTAAATTAAGATAACAGTGACTTACGTGCATTGCTTTTTTATGTTTATCAATGATCAGAATTTGTGAAAGGGATGATGATGTGGTGGTTACCTTTATAATTTATTTATTTATTTTGTATAAATGGTGGGAGTTTGTGGAAGGGATTAATTTTGTAGTGAAATAATGTTATAATTAATGAATTTTAAAATTAAATGATTATGTAATTGATTATGAATGTTAAACCTAGAAAATGTTGTAATAGATGAATGTTGCAATGGAATGATATTGAAATGGATAAACAGTCATAATTGTCATAACGAGATAATTATGATTATTTTCATTAGATCTATAATCATTAATGAAATATGGGCCTACTTTTGGACAATCAAATGGTGTTTAAATGAGATGACTTTAAAGCTATTTAAAAGTTCATCAAAATATATTTCACGTGAGTATAAAGTCGCTCAAATTGAACATGTAATGAGGGAGTTATAACCATTTTGTCGAATTGGCGATCTACGGTGTATATCGATGATCCACAGTCCCTGATGAACTTTGAACTCACTTTTAGATAGTCAAATGGTGTCCAAATGAGATTATTCAAAAGTCAATATCTGAAAGTTCATCAAATTATCTTCCCAACGAGTATAAGATCACTTAAATTGGACATCTAATGAGGGAGTCACGACCATTTTCATTTAATTGGCGATCCACATTAAGTATCGGCATTCCATGAATAATATCAATGACCCTCACTGAATATCAACAATCCTCACTGAATATTGACGATCTACAATTAATATTGGCGATCCTCACAAAATATCAGCGATCCATAGTGAATATCGACTATCCACACTTAATAACGATGATCCTCATCGAATGCCAGTGATTCACAATGATTATCAGCGATCCACGATGAATATCAATAATCTATCATATAATATTTATCCATTACAACATTATTCCATCTCAACATTCATCCATTACAGTATTCATCCACCGCAACATTCTTCCAATTCAATATTTTTCACATTTATCAATTACAACATTATTTCATCACAAAACTCATAACTTTCATAAACTTCTACCATTTATATATAAAAAAACTATTATAAAGGAAATCACCACACCCTCATCTACTTCACAAACGTCTACCATTAATACTAAATAAGAAGAAAAAAAAAAAAAAAAACACACACACACACACAAAAGCCACTATTATCCTAACATAAACATATATTTGTCAATAATAGTTTCTTAGAAGCCTTTTAAAACAGAGGGAATGACGCCGAATGCACGCCGAAATCTTGCGGAGGGAGTATTACAAAGGTGACAACTATCGTAACGGACAAAATAGTCCCATCCCGTGAAAAAACAAAGAAGAAAGTTAAAGAAAATGTTAAATGGCCTTCTCGTGAAAGGGATCCACCTATTGAACCATCTCACATCTTGTGTGGGGACCATTGGACTGTCTTATAATAAATGCAAGCCGTTCACATGACATGTATTTTAATTTCATGTAATCTGCCGAAGTTTGAGGATAAAACTTATCAAACATGGACCACATAGGAGGAAATAATTCGAAATTAACTCACATTTCTAATGTAGTCATAGGCTACATACATCTCCATTTTTTAAAAAATAATCATAATATGGGTTTAGGATTGTCCGATTAAAGTGAATGGATTAGATTGGTTGAAGGGTGGGCCCAATCATTGATTTAGCGAGGCCCACACCCACATCTCAAAAGGCTCTATCAACTTTTGTAACAAGCTAACGTCACACGAGGAACGGCCATCAAATGGATATTTTCATCGAAAAAAAGTTAAAAAATACTAAGAGGGTCAAAAAAGACATATATTAAAAATCTAGTATTAGTGCCTTTATTATGTCATAATTGATGCTTATTTTAATTAATGTCACAATTGTTAAGGGAGCGACCTTTACTATAAAGACCACCTTGATGTATGGATTATGTATCTATGTTATCGATTTGTTTCTCCATATCATTTTAGGGCATTATATAGAAAAGAAAAGAAAAAAAAACGAAGAAGATTCAATTATTGGGTGGACCACGCTATACAAAATAGTGATGATTGACCATCAAGTTGATATTTGTTTTTCTCTTCGTCCAGGCTTACATAACCTTATCCATAGATTGAATGGCAAATAAACCTATGGAAACATTAAGGCGGCCTTTAAGAAGTTTTTAATGGCAGGGCATTCAGTACTGACCAATGTTTCTTATGGTATGGTCCACCTAATAATTGAATCTGCTTCAATTTTGGGGTAATGCCATAAAATGATTTATAAAATGAATGAATGACATGGATACAAAATGCATACATCAAGGTGAACCCCACAATAAGGGCTGCACCATCTAGCTGAGTCCCAAGCATCACCTAATCGGCTTCCTCAATCGATAACTCAAGTAGGCCATGCAGGAGGAAAAAGTAGACAGAAAAATGCCCACTGTTGAAACCTGCTTAGGTCCACCATGATGTTTACAAGCAATCCATACCAATTATATCGGCATCCCTAGTGGATGAATGGAAAATACAAAAAAGTAATCTAAAACTTCTATGACCCCACAAATGTTCTAGGGTGTAAGTTCAATCTTCACAATTTATTTTTTTCTTAGATCGTAATTAAGTTTTGGATTTACTTTATTTTTTAACCTATGTCCTAACATGATTGGGAAAAATGGATGAGCAAGTGGATTTCTCACAAACATGACCGTGCGCGTCATTTAAGACTGGATTTGGTCTAACCCACCTTGATGTATCTATCGTATAACTACTTTGTCTATGCATTTTTCCATTGCATTTTAGGGCATGATAAAAACATAAAGCAAATCCAAATCTCAGATAGACTAAACCATGTGAGAAGATGGCTCACAATAAGGTCGTGTTTGTTAACGCTGAATTTTTACACTTAATGCGGAATGTGGAAATTTTTTCCTGTTTAGTGGTGTTTGTTAATGCATTGTTAATGCGAAAGACAGAAAGCACTAAGTGGTTTTTCACTAAATTCTTTCCATGATAGGAGTCTGGCTTAATGGTGAATGTGGAATGTGCTACGTGATTTTTCATTAAACATTTTTTTTTTCGCTTCTAAAAGTACCCCTTTTCAAGTTACTACGGAATTTGTTTTTTTATTGTTTGTGCAATACAAAATCAACCTTTAACCTATGAAACTTCTTTATGCCCCATCATGATTTATGTGTTTGATCTATACTGTCCATCAACTTTTTCAGATAATTTAAGGTGTGATCCAATAAAAGAAGTACGCCTAATGATTAATTGGACCATAAGGTGGGGATTGAACGTCCACCATTAAAAACTTCTTGAGAGCTGGAGAAGTTTCAGATCAAGCTGATATTTCTGTTTTCACTTCATCCATGTTTACATGACCTAATGAATAGGTTGGATGGTAAAAAACATCACAGTGGCCCTTAGAAAGGTTTTAACGATGGATGTCATTATCACTATAGCATCCTTTGGTGTGGCTCCCTCTAGGTGTAGACCTGCTTCATCTTTCATATCATACATTAAAATAATATAAGAAAAATAATAAATGGCTTCGATAAAATACTTACATCATGGTGGGCCCTACAGATCTCTGCTCGGACCTTCTGGGCGGGGTAGGACGCGTTTAAAGCGTATCTGGGAGCCTGCGACAAATTGGGATTTGGGAAGCGGATTGGCTAGTGTATTGACGTCAACAAGTTGTGGGTCTCATCATGACTTATTTGTTATATCCAAGTCGTCCATCCAATTTTTGAGCTCGTCGAAAGGCTTGAGCCGAATAATAAGATAAATCTAAAGAAAAACTGGACCACACTGCAAAAAGAAGAGGGGGATTGAACGTCTACCATTGCAACCCTTTTGGGATTACGAAAGTTTGAGATTAATATGAAATTTGTTTTTTCTCTTCATACAGATATTTTTAACCTTATGAATACATTAGATGGAAAATAAACGTTACAGTGGGACCTGTGAATTTTTTAATGGTGAAAATCATTATCCTGCTGCTATTTTTGGTGTGGTCCATTTGAGCGTCGGATCTGCCTCATTTTTGTGTTCACGCTTAAAAATAATTTGAGATAAGGGATTGACGGTTTGGATGTACAAATACATCACAGTGGGCTCGCCCACAGAACTGCCCGTTCGGAGCTAGGGACGGGCGGGGATATTACGCAATCAGCGTCCTCGTACAAGCTGGGAACGAATTGGCTACTCCCACTGCCCAGCCATTGGCTGGTGGTCGGTGCTCTATGGGCCCTACCATGATGTATGTGTTTCATCCATGCCATCGATCTATTTTTTCAGATCATTTCATGGTATGGGACAAAAAATTAGGTATATCAAAATATCAAGTGGGCCACATTACAGGAAACAGTGTTGAATGAGCGTCGACTATTAAAAACCTTTTGGGGGCCATAAAAGTTTTGGATCAAGCTGATCTTTGTTTTTTCCCTTCATCTGGGCCTGTATGACCTAATAAAAAGATTGGATGTCAAATAAACAGTACAATGGACCTTAGGAGGATTTTAATGATGCATATCTAATCATTATTGTTTTCCTATGGTGTGGTCCACCTGAGATTTATATCCCTCTAATTTTTGGGCTGAAGCATTAGAATGATCTGTAAAAATGGATGAACGGAATCGATGAAACACATACATCATGGAGGGGCTAACAGAGCACCGACCACGGTGGCTGGGGGAGTCTGTTTCCGTCTTGGACGGATCTCCTGTGAAAGCCTTTCGTGGGACATTCCTGCGCTGGGAACGCAAGTGGGGCCACTGGGATGTTTGTGAGAAATCCTCACCGTTCATCTGTCTTGTGAATTCATTTTTAGACATGAGGCTAGAGATGAACCATATCCAATGCTCAGGTGGGGCCGAAAATGTGATAACTAAACATCCACAGTTGAAATATTCATGGGGCCACTGAAGTTTTGAATCATGCTAATATTTGTGTTTTCAGTTTATTCCAGTAGGAATGACGTTATGAACGGTATGGATGGCATGTAAACATCACTGTCGAATCAGGGAGGTTTCAATGGTAGAAATTTTCCTAAATACCTTTTCCTTTAAGCCAGCGTTTTCCTTATTGACTTTTACGTGGTGGGGTCCACTAAAGCTTTGGATCTGCCTCATTCTCTGGGTCATGCATTAAAATAATATCTCCAAATGAATGGACGTTGTGGATACAACACATACATTATAGTGGGGTCCATAGAACTTAGTGACACCACTTCAGTAGGAGTCTCGTTAGTAGCTAATCGGTGCCCATCTACACCGGCTATATAGCTGGATATGGAAACAGATTGGCTATATAGCTGGACATGGAAACAGATTGTTTTCGATTCCTCTCCACGTGATGGAATTCTAAGCTTTTTGGGTCTTCCAGCTGACTTCCTTTGTTCAGGGGGTTTAATTTGCACACAATACTCCTTGAAGCCTGCTAAAATTTATTCCCACTCATTCTTGTCACGTATTGGGTACACCGATTCGTTGTACGTGGCTATGTAATTTTACACTATATAGAATGGGGAGCAGTATGAGTAATGAGGGAGATTATAGTTTATACATGTTAATAGGACATGTATACAAGGGTACCCCTTCACGCTAAACTTGCGACATGTACATAAAAACTCACTGAGCTTAACTGTATCATTATAATCTCTAACAACATAGTACTCATCTTGAGAAATAGGATGACAACGAACATCTTGTGCCTTCTGCACAAGATCCTTTAATTGTTGCTCCGCCCATGGTGTCAATGGCCCTACAAACGATGCCACAAATTCTCCTCTTATAAAATAATTCCTGGATCTTCAATTTAACCCCTTCTATCAATTTCGTAATAAGGTATTCGCATGTTTCTTTGAAGAGGGCATTAACACACTCAGAAATGTTTGTAGTAACCAAGTTGAATCTTTTTTCTGGAAAGTGCGAAGATGCCCGTCTCTCATATCCGATTTCTGCCAGCCATGCATGTATTGCGGGGTTGGCCATTTTGATATCATGCATTAATTTATCGAATTCAAACACCATGCATGTCTTCACTGCCCGCCAGAAGTACATCCCCAATGACTTGTCTTTAAAAGTGTCCACGAAGTTTCTGTAGATATGATACGCGCAGTAGCCATGAATTGCACGTAGGAAGACTTGGGGAACCTCTTTCAGTAAACCTTTATGTCGATCAGATATAATCACAAGATCCTCCAGAGACTCTATCGCATTGCTAAGGTAAGTAAGGAACCAATTCCAACTGCTACTGTTCTCTGATTCTCCGATGCCAAACACAACTGGAAATATATGATTGTCCCCATCTAAGGCCGTGGCGATGAATAGAACACCCTTGTATTTGCCATTTAAGTGTGTCCCATCAATGACTAATACCCTCCGCAATGACTTTTGAAAACTTCTAACGCATTGTTCGAGAGCAACAAAACATCTTTCGAACCTGAAAGTCTCTTTGTTAACACGCAGGGCAGTCACTGTCCCTGAGTTGACCATCCTCAACTCATGCAAATACAAGGGGAGTTGATTGTAGGACTCTTCATAAGACCCCATCACCTGATTTGTAATGCCCTGAAAATCGGGGGTCGAGCAGAAGCTCACTGTGGAGGAACCATTTGAAGTTGTCGCACATGTTCGTGTATAGCCCTTCATTGATGGTAGGATCATCGAGGCTCAGGCAGACGATGAGTTTTTGGTGAAGATGAGAGAGTGGGTTGGTACATATGAGGACTCAGAGTGGACTGTTGGTACGGATAGGGGCTTACGTTATCGTGGCTGCCTATGCGTCCCAAACATTTCAAAGTTTAGGCGAGAAGTTCTTGAGGCAGCGCACAATTCAAAGCTAGTGATGCATCCTGAAAGTACGAAGATGTATCGAGATGTGAAGAGGTCGTACTGGTGGGACAACATGAAGACTCATGTAGCAGAGTATGTATCCCGTTGTCTCACATGCCAACAGGTCAAGTCAGAGCATCGCCGACCTCCTGGATTGCTTCAGCCCATGCCCATAGCTGAATGGAAGTGGGACTTCATCTCTATGGACTTTATATCAGGGCTGCCGAAGACGAGGAAGGGACATGATTCTATCTGGGTGATCGTCGACCGATTGACGAAGTCAGCTCATTTCCTTCCGATCAAAGTCACGAACTCTGCAGACGAGTTGGCCAGGTTGTACATCAAAGAGATAGTTCGTCTGCATGGAGTTCCCTTGGAGATTGTGTCGGACAGAGACACGCGATTCACATTGATCTTCTGGACTTGCATCCAGGAAGGGATGGGTGTGAAGTTAAAGTTCAGTACCGCGTTTCACCCACAGACTGATAGGCAGACGGAGCGGGTGAATCAGATTTTGGAGGATATGCTGCGGGCTTGTGTTTTGGACTTCAAGGACAGTTGGGATGACTGTCTCCCATATGCAGAGTTCGCTTACAATAACAGTTTTCAGGCGAGTATTGGCATGGCTCCTTACGAGGCCTTGTATGGGCACCCTTGCCGAGCACCGCATTGCTGGGCGGAGGTTGGCGAGTGCAGTTTGATTGGCCCAAAATTAGTACAGGCAACCTCAGAGAAGATCGATATTATCAGGTGTCAACTTCTGACAGCCCAGAGCAGACAGAAGAGTTATGCCAACACGAGGCAATGACCGCTTGAATTTGAGGTTGGAGACCATGTGTTCCTCCGAGTTTCTCCTATGAAGGGAGTCCTGCGGTTTGGCAAGAAGGGAAAGCTCACACTGAGGTTTACTGGTCCATTTCAGATTTTTTATCAAGTGGGAGCAGTAGCGTATCGCCTGGCTTTACCCACACCACTCGCAGGCGTACACAACGTATTTCATGTATCTATGCTGAAGAAATACATTCTTGATCCTTCACACATCATTAGATGGGAGCAGGTACAGTTGAGCGAGGATGCTATATATGTATTGCTTCTGACGCGTATCCTAAACATGAAGGACCAAGTGTTGCGCACTAAGGTGATTCCACTCGTGAAGGTATTATGGACACACCATACTGAGGAGGAAGCTACTTGGGAAGCAGAAGCTGAGGTTAAAAAGAACTATCCTCTGATTCTCGAGGAGTACGAAAAGGTACTAATTTCGAAGATGAAATTTTTCTTTAAGGGGGGTAAATTGTAACGACTCGAAAAAATCCGTACAAAGACCCGAGTACCAACTCAGGCAGAAATCCCTCAAGACTAAATCTTTTAGAAACTAGACGAGAATTAACTAAAGTGCTAACCTAGATTACCTATGAAATTAGCATTAATCACTTTAAATACGATCTGCAAGACTTAAAACCTGTAGAATCGTTAACACTATGTTACCCTAAAATCTAGAATCCAACTCTAAACCCAGTTGCTCTCGGGAGCACTTTGAAACTTCGTATCGGACCTGGACCGCACGTCGAAAGTCCGATAACGATGAACTTAGACGATTATGACCGCCTAATTAGACTTAATAATCACCTCAAAAATCGAGTCCAAACAATGTCCTGAGACTGTTTCCTTGAGTCCGAAGTGAAGAGTGTAAAAAAGTGAAGATTTTTAAGAAATTAAATATGAATTTAAGTAATCTGAGTCGTGTCGCTTGCGCGCCATTTATAAGCATTCTGACAGTTAGTTTTTGACCCAAATTCACCCTCGGATCAGAGATGATGGCCCACACATGTTAATATACTTGTGACCCTGATCGAGTTTCGGTGACCGCTGAACTGAAACTGGTCTGTCACGGTCAATTTGGAAATCCGATCGGACTAAAAACTTAACTTGATCAAGATCCAACATCTATGAGCTTAAGTCCGACCGCATTCAGCAAAAGGACCTCCAAAACTGCTCCGTTGGATCGGAATAAGGCCAATTTGGTTATAACCTAAGTATACCATGACCTTGGGACTGTTTCCATCAGTTCTGGGCCTATACAAAGGCCTTAAACCCTCTCTCACATATTCTATATGAATTTCAAGACCCTAGCTAAGGAAGAGAAGAAAAAGAGAGAGAAAGTAAGAAAGAAGTTGGTGATTCATCCTGGGATTCTTTCCAGTTTCTCTACGCACCAAATCCATCTATCTGAATCGTTATTCCGACGATTCTAATTTCATTCTTGGGTAAGTCAATCAAACCCTAACTTGTTTTAGAGCTTAGAATAGCCTAAGTATTGATGTAGCTAACCTAATTCATGCCTTAGGTTGCGTATTCACCGTTGACGAAGACTTATCATCTAAATCATATCCGTTACGCATTTTCTGGTTTAAGGTGCGGACTATATACGTTTCGGTTATGGTTTTCAAGACTTTCAATGTTAGATAATGATTTATTATTGACGTTGTAACGCCCCAGATTTTTTCCAACCTGGAGTTAGACGTTCTTAGGCAATGGGTCAATCCTAACACTTGATTAACTTTTCAAAACTCAATCCAAAATTCTCAAATCCCTATTTCCTTCGAAAATCTCACCTTTCACTACTTTATCCTTCAAAATTTTCTAGGAGCTCTTATATTAGACACAAATTTTAAAGTTTAGGTGATGTTGATCAATACTTAAGCTAAAAAGTATTATGAATAGTAAATAAATAAATAAAAAGGGTTTTTAACCATTAACCTTTTGGAGTCTCACTAAATAAGTAGACTAATTTGATAGATCAGCTTCTCCTACCCCAAAATCATATATTGCATGTCAAATAACTCATCCCAGGTTCTAAATATACCCTTTTCAAATATCAGACGAAGAAATCACCCCAAACAGGTCAGTGGTCGGCGATGCATCGCCGAACTCGTCCGTACAGCGAGTTTCTGCACCTTTTTTCCTGCGCGTTTCTTCGGACTTTGAAAAATCATATCTCCTTCGTTATAACTCCGATTTAGGTGATTTAAAAATCAAATTGAAGCTCAATGAGTTTAATTGCATATAAATATATGTGAAAAATATAATAAAATATTTACATAGTTTAAAGTAGGTCATTGTGAGCAACTATCCGATAATCACTTGTTGGACAGCTGCTGCTTCTAGAATTTTTAGAATTTTTCTACAACTCGAAACCTTATGAAATTTGGTGAAGTTAGGGTAAACTTGATGATGAACCCTCAGAAAAATAATGAAAATTATATGATACTTATAAGTTCCTAAAATGGGGGATAGAATGGCTCTAGGATCATATTCTGCCATAATTAGGGTAGAGTTTGGTTGAGTACCAAACTGAATACTCAATAGAATTAACTTGGACCACTTTAAATACGTTCTACAAGACCCAAAGCGAGTAGAACTAATGACTCTATGATACTTTATAACCTCGGACCAAACTCTAAGCAGGTTTGTTCTCTGGACCACTTTGAAATTTTGTATTGGATCTAGACCGCGCGTCGAAAGTCCGATACCTCCTATCTTAGACCGTTAGGACCGCCTAGCTGGACTTGACAATCATTTCGAAAATCAAGTCAAACCGATAATCACAGGCTATTTCATTGAGCCCGGATTGAAGAGAGTGCGAATAGGGACAGAATTGGAATTTCAAATTCAAATCTGGCACACGACTTGACGTGTCAGTATTAAGCGTTCTGACCGTCAGAATTCAGCCAAATTATACCCTCGGATCAGGAAAATTTTTTATTTCATATCATGAGACTTGCAGACCTGATCTACGTGCGGTGACCGCTGAACTGAAACTGGACCGCCACGTGCGATCTGCGAACCCTGCCAGACGGAAAACTTGATGCATGCTAGATCCAGTATGCATGAGCTTAAGTCCCATCGCGTTCGGCCAAGGGACCACCAGAAATAATCTTTTGGACCGAAACAGCCCCGCTTTGGATAAACATCAAGTGAACTTTGTTCCCGAGCCTATTTCAGGCAGTTTTAGGCTTATAAAAGGGGTTGAAACCCTCACTCCTCTCTCTCATCCGAATTTGCAAAAAAGCCCTAGATTGGGAGAGAGAAAAGGTGAGAGTTTGTGAGAGAAGGTGGGAGAGAATTTCTTACTGCTCGTGCCACCTGCTACACGTGCTTAAGCCACGCGATTCAATCACTTCGCCGGTGATTTCTCCGCTTTTCTAGGTAAGAAAACACCCTAATAAGTTGCTGATTTGGGATTCTTTTCGTTCCATAGCTTGTTAACTCATAAATATTGTAAATTAGGTCCTCTATTCGCCGTAGACGAAGCGTATATGCTCCGTTCGAATTCACACGTTTATAAGAGACAAGGTGAGGATTTTAGACGCTTTGATTGACGGTTTCCAACGCTTTCAATGTCGTTTAATAGTAGATTATCGACGGCATCGCCGTTTGACATGTACAACATGCTATCCGTTTCCTGTTTTGTAAATCAACGAAGAATATGAGATTTAGGGCATTTTAGTCATTTTATATGTTGACATAAATGATTTCCTACATGTTGACTATGTACATGATTCCATACTATGCATGAAATGTATGTGCTTGAAGATTTGCTTAAGTTGAATGTTATAACATGTGTTAACATGCTCACATGATTGTATTTCAATTCCAATACTCCTACATAATTTGTTGATGTGAATTCATATGTGTTTGGGACTATACTTAGTCCAGGCAGTCGGTAACCGAGCGAATTCGTGGTTGGCTGGTCTTGGCCACGAACGACGCGTCGATGAATGCGAGTCGTGTTTGGAGTTGGCGGCAGTGGTTAGGCCTCGCGAAGTGTTTTACGCACTTCATGTCGTTCGACTTGAGATGCGATCGCGCTAGTCGAGCCCGTCAAGTAACCCGACTGGCCGATGTATGTTCACCCTGTATGAGTCATAACTGCTTGAACCTAGGATACTGAACTTACCATTGTAAACCCTGTTAACCATGGTACCTTGATCCACGAAGACTCATGAGCCGGGCATGGTGGTATGGGACACCGTGGTCGAGCTGTCGGCCTACGCTGGGGCCACAAACCTCCCCATAGTGACCAGTGAGCACCTAGTCTCGTGAGCAGATTATGGTGGTATGGGACACTATATTCTTGTTATCGGCCTACATTGATAAGGTGATGGGGGAGCGGTGCAACGAGTGCGAGCAACAGCCCTGACAGCCCTTTGTAGTGACCGCGAGCGTATTCTGAGTCTACGGGATGCGACGACTCTTCCGTAGCCGTAGAGTACAGTAGGCCTGTATTGATAAGGTGATGGGGGAGCGGTGTAACGAGTGCGAGCAACAGCCCTTGCAGCGACCTACAAAATATACATCGTATGAGATTACTAGGAGTGACGACCCTAGACAGGATCTGTGTTGGGATTGATATAAGGGAGGTACCTTAGTTTCCCAATCCTGCTGTTTGAATGGACTAATAACAACTCGGAAATCATATTACCATACCATTGCATGTGCCTAGAAGATGTGGAGCACTTGAGGGTCGATTGCATGCCGCGGTCGTAAGATGGTGCCGTATGAGGGAGATCGTCGGTGAGGGCATACATCACGTCATGTCATATTGCATTAACAACAGTATTAGGATTGTTTGATTTACTGCTTTACTATTAACGCATGATTGATTTGTGAACATGCTAATCTTTGCTCTCTTATCCCACTGAGTTGATCACTCACTCCCACGTTACGGGATGGTGTTCCCGGACACCCACCAGTCTCCATTGTGATTGCAGATGATGGCACGGCCTGCGAGGCGGAGCTGGATTTGATGATGATGAGGAGGATCTCTCCCTTATATGTGATTTGATTGACGAAATTACAGGGAGGTTGATTAGATGCCTTGACACTTGCCATTTTATATCTTTAGCGCACTCATGTATATTTGTTTTGTTTACTTTTGGAGTATACATGTATGTATATAACCTGGTAACATGTTCACACTCTGGAGACATACAACATTTTTTATATGTTATACATACTATCACAGTCTTCCGCTTGCTAATTTAACGGTCTCTAGAGTATGATATGATGTTGTGGATTAATCCTACTCATGTTTAATACATTAACACAGACAACATTCAATCATACACATTTATGTTGCATAAGTGATGTTTTGGAACTCGGGAGTGGAGTTTTTACTCGACCTCCCGATTTTCGGGATGTTACAGACGTGGATGCTATTACACATGCCAAATGCGCTTTCTGTTTTGTTTTATGTATATGTATAACCTATGTTATAAATAGAGTATTTCATGTGTTTGTTAAAATGTTTGTATGCATATGAAATTTGATGTTGTATTTGTCATGATTAATTTTCGTTATTACATGATTGTTATGTATGGGACAACTCCTTGGCTAAAGTTTTTGTCTTAATATGCAATATGGTCGACATACGTGATGTATGTTGAGTAGTGTAGTCTAAGTGTTTGTATAAATGTCTGAATGAGTTAGTATTTAGTAAAGTGTGATTTATAAGGGTGTTGAGATATGAATCTCAATTATCTCACTTATGTGTATGATTTCCTCCATGAATTGTTTAACTATATGTATGATTTCCTCCATAAAATATTTAACTATGTGTATGATTTCTTCCATGTACTGTAATCATGTTTAAGTTATATTTCATAACATGTTCATATGAATATAGGATTTGAATCAATTGTCTATTATTGAGCTTGCACGTGATTGGGACTATATGACAATCCAGGTAATCGGTAACTGTTCTTAAACTGGTGGTTCAATGAATTCGAGTCGTACTTGGGATGATCGACAGTGGTTAGGCCACATGGAGTGCTTACGCATTCCATGTCGATCAACATAATGTGCGCTTGTCCTAGTTGAGCTCATCAATTAACTCGATTGACCGATGTATGTTCACCATGTTTGGACATTACTGTTTGAATCTAAGGTACCAAACTCACTAGTGAAATTCCGTTAACCTTAGTAACTCGATCCCCTAAGACTCACGAGCCGGACATAGTGGTATGGGACACCGTGGTCGAGCTGTCAGCTTACGCTGGGGCGACGAGCCTCCCCGTAGTGACCAGTGAGCAACCTAGACTCGTGAGCCGATTATGGTGGTATGAGACACTATATTTGAGCTATCGACCTACTCTGATTGATGACGAGCCCTTTGTAGTGACCTCGAGTATATTTTGAAACTGCATTGGGGCGACGAGCCTTATTGTAGTATATAGGATATAACTCGACCTGTATTGATTGGTGACGAGCCCTTTACAACGATATAGAATCATAATATCGTATGATATTGTCTAAGACTGACGACTCTATAATGGATCATTATTTGAGTATTGATATAAGGGAGGTACCTTAGCTTTCCAATCCTACTGTATGAAGAGGACTAATAATAACTCGGTAATCACGTTCATAACATCGCACTGCATGTGCCCCGGGTTGAAGAGCACAGAGGGAAGAAAGCACGCCGCGACCGTAAGATGGTGTCATACGAGGGAGTGTAGGCGAGGGTATGCATCATTTCTAAGATGGTGTCGTACGAGGGAGTGTAGGCGAGGGTATGCATCATTTCTACATACATCCTTGCATTAATTAGAGTACTTAGGGATGTTTGATTGTATTTCTTTATCATTACTGCTTGACTGAATTGATAACATGTTAACCTTTGCTTTATTATTCCACTAAGTTGATCACTCATTCTCACGTTACGGGATGGTGTTTGCAACACCAACCAGTTCCTGTTTTAGTTTCAGATGATGGCGATGCTTGCGAAGTGGAGCCGGACTTTTATGATGATGATGATGGTTTCTCCTATATGCAGCTATCAGGCGGGTCTATGTAGACCATGTTCTGATCGACAGGGTCACAAGAATGTTGATTAGATGCCATTATACTTGTTATTTTGCACTGTTGGGAACACCCATGTATATTCATTTGTTCATCTTAGAGTATACATGTATATAGTTAACCTGGTAACATGTTTACACTCTGAATACTTACAACAGTTTATAAATTTTATATATTTATCACAGTCTTCCGCTTGTGAAATTTAACCATCTTTAGAGTATGATATGTTGTTTTGGTATAATCTCACTCATGTTTAGTGCACTAATATGAATAATATTCAATCATCATTATCTATATTCCATAAGTGATGCGTTGAAACTCGGGAGCTGAGCTTCTGCTCGACCCCTGATTTTCAGGGCGTTACATGATTGATTGCAAGCTCCCTGGTTGCCCATGTCTTCCTATAACTGATAACAATATTATACTTCTCTTGCATGACCAAGATAATATCACGTGGCCTCAACCCCAGACGTTGCTCGATGCGGCTAACAACCAAATCACATGCTAACTTACTGCTTGCTTGCCGGTGATCGATCCTCATTCATGACATGCCACACGTGTGATTTGACGTATAAGTCCGTATCTTGAAAACCTCCGAATTACTCACGCGTGATGCATGAACCCTTCATTCGCATCTATCTTTAAGCATACAACCATGAATCTCTTAGAATTTGAGTACAGTACCCTGTACTGGAATTTATTTTGAAGGGCAAATAGGCTTAAAACATGCTGACACCAACTCTTGTCCTTAAATGTTTGCCCTTCTGCTATCTCGATTGATTCACTTAACGAATCCGTATATTCCAGCATTGTTGCATTGGTGAATGCAGCATCATCAAATGGCACGGAAACTTGACCGGTGTTGAAGTTTGATGTTGTGGGAAGGTCTGGATGTGAGATGTCGCTTTCGGGATTGATGTATCTTCGGGTTGTGGATGATGGCAACAGATTTGTTGTTGTTGCTAGAGGTGGTGCCATGTAATCACAAATGAGGTCAATGTCAATTGCACCGCTGACTTGGGTACTTATAAATTTTGATGTTAGGGGCGGCTCGAGCAGTTGATCATTTGTTCCTCCTACTTGTAATGGATTTGGCTTATATTCAAATTCCATGCCATGCTCTTCTACCGCACTATCAACATGTATTGTCATATTAATGTGTTGGATTGTCTCAATGACTAAAGGAATAAACTTTTTCGATTGCTCCAACTGTGTTGCCAGGAACTCTTTGACATCATCGTCGTCCTCGAGTATGGTTGGAGGGATTGATTTATTGGAGCAAGGATACAAAACTTTCATCCGAATATCACAATCTATTGGTGTACTCTTAATAATCATGTACATTCTGGATAGAAGTTCCTCATACGTAGTATTAACATCTAACGAAATAGTTTTCGTACTTCCACTATTGTATGTCCATTGCTTGTTTTCACATTCTAACTCCCCGCCATAACAACAGATGATTCTCATAGCCATTATCTGAAAATCAATACAATGATAAATTATCAATAAATTATTAAACAACGGAAGCTTGCCATAAGACAAAACTCAATTAAATAAAAGGATACCGAAAACTCGCTTTCCCTTATAGATGAGAATGATATAAATCTTAAAGAAATAAATAGTAAGCTACGCATTAAATTTTCACGTAAACAACCAGAGCTTATATGGATTAGGCCTTTTATATCATGATTTCGTATCATATTTAATTAAATTGAGTAAGGTAATCTACTATAACATTGAGTGAGGCAAGCTGAAAAAATGAGCTAGACAACGTACAAATTGAGCAGGGCAAATACGAAATTCAGCAGAGGGGGGGTGTAAGCCCCGTATCTTAGACCATACTGTTCCGTAGACTTCCACGGTCTTACCGGTCAAATTTCGACAACCTTCAATCCTTATCCGACGTTTACGCGCGACCCTGAGATGCATGCCGTTAACCCGAGTTGACTCAACCTGAGACTTTTACCATAGCGACCGCGCCGTCGCCGTGGTTTCGATGCTGCGACTCACGCGCCAAGGGGATACCCTGGTCAAGAGATGTGGGCCAACGTTCGGTGTGAAAAAAATGCCGTGCGTTTGCAATCCCAAGAGAATCTCTACGATATGTCCCATCAATCAATCACTCCATCAATCAATCCCATCACCTCATGTCAAGTACACCATCACCTCACACCCATCCCTAAGCAACCCATAAGTCAAGAGTTTCTTACATCTTCCCATACCTTTCTTACATCACCCCTCCCTAAAGTCAACAAAGTTCTTACACAAGTCACCTTTTTCTTACACACACCACTCTCTCTCATCACTTCTTACATCACTCTCTCTCATCTCTCTCATTTCTCCCAAAAGCACCATGAGAGCAACCGTCCAAGCTTCCATGGAGGAGCTAGATGTGGCCCACTTCCTACCTCTCATCCCCACCATCCAAAGATCATCTAGACCGTTGAAATCATTCCCTTGGAGCTCTAAAGGCTAAAGACGGAAGAAGGAAGATGAGATCAAAGGCCGGCGAATCTTTATTGTTAGTGGGTGCTCTTTCTCTTTCTCTCTCTCCCTATTATTTTGGTGTGATGATATGGCCATGTGGCCACCCGGATGGACCCCACCATGCTACATGTATCCTATCCTAACCATTTGCAAGTGGGGCCCATTTCATGTGTTGTATCCGTACCAGCCTCCATGAGGCGGCCCACCTAATTAGGGCCCACCTCAGTGCATTTTTTTATATTCAAAGTACAAACTGTCCAGCGTCTGGGACGTTGGACGTCTCTACAGAAGGAAAACACCAATGTGAGCTTGCTTAAGCTCTTGGGAAGGACCATCGGTGTAGGCCCTACATTGATGTATGTATTCAATCCACGCCGTCCATTCTTTTCCCGAGTTCATTTCAGGCGTTGAACTGAAAAATGAAGCTGATCCGTTCATCGGGCGGGCCATACCTCTCAAAGCAGTGACTCTCACCATTTAAATTAATTTTAATTTGTACTACATGCCTAAACATGTTCAATAGCTGACTCGTTGGGCTTGTTTCGAGCCTGGGAAGCTAGTGGACGGAGTGGATTTGTACGATGCGGGCCCCACACTCTAAAAAGCTCGGAATTTAGGTTTTTCAAAAAAAAAAGGGGACTCTGCAGCAGCTGCTGCTGCTGCTGCCAGCGCAGGCAGCGGCCTGCGGTTTCGACGCACGGGCGGATGACCAGCCACCCACGGCTCTAGCCGTGGGCCCCACCATGATGTAAATTTTGTATCCACACTGTCCACGAGGTGGGCCACCCCAAGTAGTGGGCCCCCTCAAATTTTCAGGTCCATCCACAGCTCAGGTGGCCCATAATGCAAGAAACAGTGGGATTGAACCTCTGCCATTGATACTCTTTTGTGCGCCACAGGAGTTTTGGATCAAGATGATATTTGTTTCTCCTTTTCATCTAGGTCTGTACGACCTTATCAATGGTTGGGATAGACAGTAAACATTAGGGTGAGCCCCACAGTGATGCATGTGTTTTACTCTCACTGTCCAGGCGGACGGTGGAGCCCACCCAGACGTATGGCTAGTGGATCCCACCGTGATTATCTGTTTGATCCGCACCGTCCATTGTTTGGATGGTGGGACCCACCGTGATGTGCGTGTTCTAGCCACTCCATCCAGCCATTGATTAGGTGGCCGCACAATAGGAAATAGTGTTGATTTGAATGTCCACCGTTGGAACCCTTTTGGGTTGACAGAAGTTTTGGATCAATATTAAATTTGTATTTCCTCCATCCAGGTCAGCGTGACCTTATGAGCCGATTGGACGGCAGGTAATATTATGGTGGGCCCCACGTGGGACCCACAAGATGTATGTGTTCTATCTACACCGTCCACAACAGTGGACGGTGGAACCCACTTTTAATATGATATTTGCACCGTCCAGATGTATCTGGACGGTGAGTATGGGCAGTGTAGTATAAATATAATAATAATATATTATATATAATATTATGGTGGCCCCACATGGGACCCACCTTTACTGTATATGTTTCATCCATCCGTGGGTCCATCCACGTGGCCCACCATCCCATTGCAGATGACCCAAACCGTCCATTCATGTATGGGGCCTGCTATGATGCACGTGTGGCATTCACCTGCCACGTGTATGTGGGACCCACCTTGATAATTATTATTTGGTCTGCACCGTCCAGATGTGCTGGACGGTGGACCACCTTGTATGTATGTATTTCATCCTCACTGTCCAGTTTTCGGACGGTGGAAACCCCCACTCTAATATGATGTTTTATCCCAGCCGTCCATCATCTGGACGGTGGGATAGTACCGTGATGTAGTGTTGTATCCTGACCGTCCACCTCCAGCCACGTGGAGAGACGTCAACGGGGTCTGTGGGACCCACATGTGGTATGTGTGATATCCAACCATTCATCCATTTGTATCCACACTGTCCATTGGAGTTGGGACAATAAGTTCCGCTGCTGATCAACAGTAGCAAGTGTTGTGGGCCCAGCCATGATGTATATTTTGATCCTCACCGTCCAGAATGTTTGGATGGTGCTGGATCATTTGGGCGGTGTTGTCATACCCCACCTTGATGTAATTATATCATCCACACCGTCTAGTTCATGCTGGACGGTGCTAGACAATGCTGTCCAATGTTTGGATGGAGTTGATTTACATAGGCCATGTTTAAATGGTGTTGATTTACCTGGACAATGTTTGGACAGTGTTGATCCCCATTAGTGGGTCATATGCTCCATGGAATGATAGTGTACAGTGATATACATGTTACACCTATAATTAGCGAAATGATATTTTTTTTTGGTGTGGTCCAAGCCCATTTATGGCCCACCTGTAATGTATATTGAGGCCCATGTGATAGGGCCCATCTACCTTGTATTTAAGCCCATATGATGGGGCCCAACGACTCGAATATGAGGCCCATGAGCAAGACCCATTGTCATGTAGTCTTGGCCTATGGGCAAGGCCCATTATGATATGTATTAGGCCCATGTGTAGTGCCCACCTATTGTGTGTTTGAAGCCCATGGGCGAGGCCGTTGTGATGTATTCGAGGCCCATGGGCGAGGCCGTTGTGATGTATTTAAGGCCCATAGTTGAGGCCCAGTGGGATATATGTATGACTCGTTAAGTTGTGTATGAATCCCTTGTATGGGCCACTCATTGGGATCAATGTTGGTTAAATGACCACCTTATTGGGCAATGATGGTTGAATGCCCACATTGTGACCTTCCCTTAGGCCTAGTTCGGTCGATTATCGAGGTCGATTACCGACCGATCCTGATTTATCGTAGCCAATTGCCGATTATCGATCGAGGCCGAGTACCGATTCTGATGGCCAATTGCTGATTATCAATCGAGCCCGATTATCGTGACCGATTACCGATCGTGGCCGATTATCGATTGACGTGGCCGATTACCAACTCTGCTTGTCATGGCCGATTGACCGATTATTGATCGATACCGATTATCGAGACCGATTACTGATCGTGGTCAATTATCAATTCTGCTTGTCATGGCCAATTAACCGATTCTGATTATCGAGGCCGATTATCGATCGAGGCCAATTATCGTGGCCGATTATCGATTCCGATTGTCGTGGCTGATCGCCGATTCCGATTGTCGAGCCCCAATGTGATGTATATGCGAGCCGTATTTGAGGCCCGTTGTGATGTGTATCCAGCCCGTGTTTAAGGCCCAATGTGATGTATATGAGGCTTATGTGATGAGGCCCACTGTGATGCATTTGAGGGCTAGGCGATGAAACCCATTATAATGTATATTAGGCCCATGTGAAAGGCCCATCGTGATGTGTATTAAACTCTTGAATGAGGCTCATGGTGTTGTATATTTGACCCTTGTGTGAGGCTATGAGTCCACTATATGTTAGGCTTTATGTAGGCCGTTCCTTGGGGGACAATGTTGGTTAAATGTCCACATTGTCGATGTCGATTGTCATTGCTTCCTATTGATACCGATTATGAGTATGTGACTGCATAGTATCATGATACATGCCCATACGCATCGTCTGTATGTCTGTTATGAGATATGATTGATCATTATATATGTCATAGTGCTGGTTGTTATGAGACTCCCTGATAGGCGGTGATTGTCTCACATGAGTGCACGGTATGCGTAGGATTGATGCATGATTGGATTGTATGACTCATGCATCTCGCATTGTGTGTTGTGATCACTATATACCCTAGCGACATCAGGGTCGTAGCCTCCACAGGCATATCGTGGATGGCTAGATGGGATATCGAAAATCTGTTCTACATGGGGTGCTATAAATATCCCTGGGTGAAAGTCCATAAACCCTCTTGGTTCCAGAGGTTGCTCCAACGTCTAGACCGAGTGGGTAGATGAGCGCCGAGTGCCGATTACCAGATGGTTGCGCTCTCCACTGTGTCGTGGTCGGTTGGAAGAGAGTGCGGCCTTACCTGCCCGAGAGGAGGGGGTAATGCTAGGCTGAGTCTGACTAGCTCGAGGAATGGGTCCGCTATTGACGAGCCGGATCCGATATTGGCAGGCAGATAGTGAGGTCTCTTCCACTCACCTTATTGTGCGCGATGGGGCGACAATCTGGTATGGAGTGTAATAGATCCCGGTGATTTCCTAGAGAGGAACCGTATTGATATGTGGACTTAGTGACTATGAGTTGCATGCTCATTCATTCATTCATTCACTATCCACTCGGGCTGGTGGTGCGCAACTAATTGTTGTGTACCTTCGTTATGGCAAGGATTTCGGTTTGACGCGTGACTAACCTGAGATCAGGAGTTTACCACGATGAGTCTGACTATCCAAATTTAGGTATGAGACTGGTTTGGATAGAAGTCCCTTGTGGTGGACCCCATAGCCTGCGATACAACGTACTATTGTCCCGACTTCACACTCCAGCATGGTTATTTCATTCGCATCGCATATTACATTACATCCGCAGGCATATGGCATCTTGGGTTGCTATTTCTGCACTTATATGGCCTAAATAGATTTAGCAGGATTTGTATATTACATTGCATCATCAGCATTTGATATTTGGCTCTTTATGACTCCTTATCGCATAACTATTCTATATCGCGTATTCTGATATTGATTGACTCATAGATTTGTCCATACTTTCGCTTGCTCTGTTATCATGTGAGTTATATCTTGTCAGTATTTCTGCTTACTCTGATAATTCCTGCTCTTGCCAGTGTTTCTGCTTATTCAGACATTGTATGGTTTATGGATTACTAGTTTTCCGGTGTTGTATGATTATGACATTGTATTGAATACTTGACACTTACCTTGTGTACACACTTACACCACCCTCTAAGCTTTCTATAAGCTTATGCACGATAGATGCGTGCAGGTGATGTTAGGCTGCATCAGTGTTGAGATTGGAGCATGCGGTGGTCTTCTGGAGTTTGATTCTCTATTTATGTATTTCCCTTTCAGTATTGTATTCAAATGATATTATTAGTGGATATGTGATGACGATGTTGCCATTGTGAATTAGGTAATCTTGTGGTTATACTTATTACGATTTAAATGTAAAAAAAAAAAAATAAAATAAAATAAAAAATCCTCCTTGTAGGATCCTAGGATCGGAATCTGGCATATGAATACTAGGAGCCGAGAATGGGGTACTACGGAGGCTGTCAGCACCAGATTCCTATGAATCAGATTTTCGGGTTTGGGGCGTGACAGGGGGGGGGGGGGGGGGGGGTAAACATGAAATTCAGCAGGACAAAGTAGAATATCAGCAGGGCAAAGTAGAATATCAGCAGGGTAAGCTAAAAAGTTGGCGGGGCAAACTAGATGTTGAGCTGGGCAAACATTAAATCGAGCGAGCGTAGTATGATATTCAGCGGGGCAAACATTAAGTCGAGCAAGCATAGAATGATATTCAGCGGGGCAAACATTAAATCGAGCGGGCATAACATGATATTGAGTGGGGTAGAAATTAAATCGAACGAGCATAACATGATATTGAGCTAGGGAAACATTAAATTAAGCTATCTTAGCATGAAATTTATCGAGGCAAACATTAAATTGACCTTATCTGCATTAAAATTGAACCGGGCAAACATTAAATTGAACGATCCTAGCATAAAATTTATCAAGGCAAACATTAAATTGACCTTATCTACCATTAAATTAAGTTGGGCAAATATTACATTGAGTGATCCTAGCATGAAATTTATCGAGACAAATATTAAATTGACCTTATCTTATCCACCATGAAATTAATTTGGGCAAACATTAAATTGAGTGATCCTAGCATTAAATTTATCAAGGCAAACATTAAATTGACCTTATCTTGTCTACTATTAAATTAAGCTGGGCAAACATTAAATTGAGCGATCCTAGCATGAAATTGTGCATGGTAAACATGAAATTCAACGAGCATAGCATGAGATCAAATTTGTCATAACATGGAATTAAGTGAGTTTCACATGGATTTCACCGATCAACGCATAAAATTAACTAAGCCTAACGCATGAAATTGAGTAAGCCTAACACATGGAATTGACCGAACTTCACATGCAATACAATTGTACAAGCCGAACATTTTTTTAAAAATATCTGTACCACCAACTATTGTAGTACAAGTCAAATGTAGGTTGAAGAAAGGTGCTTTGGCGTGAGGGAATATTTTGACATATATCTAATGATTGCAAATGTAGCCACTTCGTGGGATTTCACGTACCCCTAGCCAAGACGAAAAATGACAAATGTATAATGATGATATCTAGATGATTCACAGAGAATTCGATGAGAAAAATGAGAATAATAATATCTGTACGTCGGTTTACAGTTGAAAAAGAGTGAAATGCTATTATTTTGAGGAAGTTTTTTTGTTAAGGGAGTGAAAGCAATAAGTGAAAGCTTAGGTATATAATATTAAAAGGAAATGGATGGGCTGCTCACCCTGCCACCATCCAATGGCTATGGTCAGTGGTCAGTGGACCCCACCATGATGTATGTGTTTCATCCATTCCGTTCATCCATTTTTACGGTTCATTTAGGGCTTGTACCAAAAAATGAGAGTGATATAAATCTCAGGTGGACGACACCACAAGAAGATAATCTTGATTGGATATTGACAGTTGAAATTCTCGTAAGGCCTAAAGAACTATTTATTTTACATCTAATCTGTTGATTAGTTCATACAGGCCTAGATGAAGGGAAAAACCAAAAATCGGCTTCATCCAAAACTTTTATGGCTCCCTAATGGCTTTTAATGGTTGACGCTCATTCAACACTGTTTCCTGTAATGTGGGACACTTGAGATTTGGATATACCTCATTTTTGGTCTCATACTATAAAATGATATGGAAAAGTATATGGACGGAATGGATGAAAAGCATACATCATGGTGGGGCCCACAGACCACCGACCATCCGGCGTTAGTTGGTGGCGGGGGAGTACTGAATCCGTTTTCGTTTTCTGTCAAAAGAAGGGGTATTTTCGTCTTAAAATCCCGACTCCATATGAGGAGGTCTAACTGGGTATTCTAAATTTGTATTGCTTCAAAAAAACCGCAGGATAAAAGGTGGGGCCCACAGTTGTAAATTTCTCCTAAAACGAAATAGATCCAAATCTAAGTGGACCATATTAAAACAAACAGTGGTGATTGAATGTCTCACCGTTAAAAACTTCCTACTTTTTTATTTTCCATCCATGTTGATAAGGTCACAAAAATCTAGAGGAAAGGGAAAAACAAATATAAGCTTGATCCAAAACTTATGTGGGCTCCAAAAAGTTTTTAATGGTCAATTACCACTGTTTGCCATGGTATCCTATGGTATCGTACACCTCTGATGAGGATCTACTTAATTTTTGGGATCGTTCTCTCAACATATCTTTCAAAACGGATGAACGGCTTGGATATACAGTAAATACATTAAGGTAGGCCCCACGGTAAGATCGCACCGTCTCAAGAGGCGCGGGGCCGCTCGTTATCCGCTCCCGGTGCGAAATCGGATTGTGCACTGAGTTACTCCGTACGCTCTTATCGTACTGAGTAAACTCTGTTGGGCCCACCGTGAATGCATGTGGTGTATCCACGCCGTCCATCCGTTTTTTGAAATCATTTTAGGCATTGAGATCAAAATTAAAGTATATCCACACCTCAAATGGACCATAACACATGAAACAGTGGAAGTATTGGTTTCCACCGTTGAAACCTTTCTGTGGCATGCAGTAATGTTTATTTATCATCCAACCTGTTAATGAGATCGAACAGAAATGGATGAAGGGAAAAAAGCAAATATCAGCTTAATCTAAAACTTCTGCGGCCCCTAAGAACTTTTCAACGGTAGAAGTTTAATTCACACTTTTTACGTTGGTGTGGTCCACTCGATCTTTTTATAGGCTTTATTTATGTGCTAAGCCCTAAAATTATCTGGTAAAATGGATGAACAGGTTGGATAAAATGCATGAATTAAGGTGGGCCCCACAGAGTTTACTCAGTACGGTAAGGGTACTGAGTTACTCAGTACGCAACCCGCTTCCTCCCGGTGCGGTGCCGCGGGCAATCTGCGTCCATTCGGAGGCTTAGCCGTGAGCGCGGGACGCGGATTTCCTGCCTGCGAAAAGTTGCAAGGTGGCGTCCACCGTGATGTTTACGAGAAATCCAACCTGTCCATCCATTTCTTTAGATCATTTTAGTAGATTTAGGAAAAAAAGTGAGTATCAAAAACTCAAGTGGGCAATACGATATGAAATAGTGGTAAAGGAATGCCTACCGTTGGAACCTTTTTAGGCTCAATCTTGATGTTTATATGCCATCCAATCCGTTTATAAGGTAATTTTCACTGATTTGAATGAAAACACTGAAAGCTTAGACCAATCTAAAACTTTTGTGACCATATAAATGTTTCAATGGTGGACACTAAATACTCACTGTTTCCTATTGTGTGGCCCATTTGAGTCTTTGATTCACCTTAGTTTTGGTATAAAGTTTTAAAATGATCTCTAGAAGCGGATGGACGCGTTGGATTTATCAAAAAACATCATGGCTCGCACTGAGAATCCTTCCGTAGGAACTTCCTGCAAAACGCTTTACCAGGAAATCCGCGTCCGTGAGCGCGAGTACGCCCACGGGCTTATTAAATACACGCGGATTACCTGGAGACCCGGATATCCCGATGATCCGACATTGTGGGCCCCACCTTAATATATTTGTTTTATCCACGCCGTACATACGTTTTTACAGATCATTTTAGGCATGTTTAAAAAAAAGGCGAGGCAGATCCAAGGCTAAAAAAGACCACACTAAAGAAAACAGCTGGGATTAAACCCTTACCGTTGAAAGTTTCTCGAGGGCCAAAGAAGTTTCGGATAAAACTGATATTTGTGTTTTCTCTTCATCCATTCTCATGGGACGTTACGAACAGATTGGATGAAGAAAAAACATCATCGTCTGCCCTAGAAATATTTCGACGGTGGACATCATTATCCCCACTATTTCCTGTGGCGTGGTCCACTTGAGCTTTGGATACTTTCTCAATTTTTCCCTGACCGACTAAAATTATATGGAAAACGGATGGACAGAGTGGATAAGATGCATACATCATTGTGGGCCCTACATAGTCGGGTCACCAGAGAGATATCCCTGGTGATAGGGTCTCCAGAAAATCCGCGCTCTCTTCGATATTCTATTTGAAGAGTATTCGCGTGGCATTTCGTTTTTCCCTCTCAAACGGAAACTCAGAAAAAAACCCACCAAGCTATCTTCCATCGGACACCTTTCTCTATCTCTTGCTCGTTCGGTCGTTCGGGCTTCCATTCCAGCTTTCTTGAATGATCTGATACATCCCAGGCAAATGCATTCCTTCGATCTCTGTTGGCATTTTCGTAATTTTCGTTGTGTCTCTCTGCCGTAGATCTCGTGCTAAATGCATGATCTGATTATCTTTTAAAATAAAAATATACGAGATCTCATTAGGGTTAGGTTTATATATATATATATATATATATATATATATATATATATATATATATATATATATATATATAATTGTTTTCCTTCTCATTTTATTTCTGTATGAATCATTTCTGGTGTAGAAATTAGTTGAATTCATGAACTAGTAATTACATATGATCTGTTCTGTGAATGTGCATGAGATATGAGGATGATTTCAAGGGTGGGGCATTCTGTCTCAGGCTGTCAATGCCTGAGTGGGCCACCACATGCCTGAGTTGATGTCTGAATTTTAGGGCCCGGATAAATGCTCTGGGCTCTAGCTTAGATTTGACAACTGTTCAGTTTATGCCCTGGCGCATCAGGCCTAAATTTTAGGCCGATCAGCCCGGTCTTGGCCTGAATTTATGCCCGCAAGCTCATGGTTACCAGGCCAATTGTCTTACTGGGTCTTTATCCTCGAATTCCATTTTAAAGCTCTAGTGTGGTAGTTTCAGGTCTGGTCAGGTCAGTCAAGCCGACTTGATTACAATTAAGTGGGTCAGGGCTTCGGTTTGATGAATTTTAATGGGTTGTGTCAGGCTACAGGGTAATGGGTTGCGGGATGGGGTTCGGTTTTAGCTCTTGATCTATTTGCTAGATGGGTCAGGCTCAGGTCTGACCCTAACCCAACCTGAACCTGGCCCATTGCTACCCCTAATCAAGTGGTGGTCACCAAGGGTAAAATGGTTAATCATTATGCAAGTGTTTTTCGGTTGTGCATATGCATTTTGCCTTAGCAATTTGTACAAGGTGTGTTTATGACGTACCCATCGACGGATTTTATGATTTTTATTCTTAGTTTTGCACTTCAGTGTTTAATGGATACATGGGCAATATTTTTGAAAAAATGGTGCACTGTTACTTTTTTATTGCAAGAATTGATTGCTTGTTTTTTACCATTGCTTATGTGTATGTTTTGATGATTTTATGAACTGACAATTTTATAATGGTACTGAAGGTCAATGGATGACATGGGCACCAAGGATAGCCAAGTTTTACCCCAATCATGTCGAAGATCAGGCAATCTTGAAGAGGGAAGTAATGTTCAAGAAGTAGTACATGAAGTATTGGTTAAGACAGGTGAGAAATTAGATGAAGAACCAAAACTTGGAATGGAGTTCAATTCTGAAGAGAATGCATATGAGTTTTACAATAAATATGCTGGGAAGATAGGGTTTAGTGTTCGAAAATCATCGTGTATAAAATCAAATGATGGTATCGTCACTAAGAAGGTATTTTGTTGTTATAAAGAAGGTCGAAAACAGAAAGATAAACGAACCAATCGGGCAAAGTATCGCCGTCCAGATATACGAACTGGATGCTTAGCAAAAATGAGCATTAAGCTTCTAGTGAATGGCAAATACAGTGTCACTAAATTTGTTGCAGAGCATAACCATGAGGTTATTTCACCATCAAAGGTACACATGTTAAGGTCACAACGAGCTTTAATTAATGCCCAAAAAGCTAGAGCAGATATGGTAGATAACTCAGGCATGGAATTTATAAGTAGACAAGTTGGAGGTCAAGAGAATTTGGGATCCATACCCGTCTATTACAAAAATTACTTACGTAAGAAGCGAATGCAAGCAATGGAAAAGGGAGATGTTGGAGCTATTTTAGAGTATTTTACAAAAATGCAAGTCAAGAATCCATCTTTCTTTTATGCAATGCAAGTAGATGAAGATGATCAAATCACCAATATTTTTTGGGCGGATCCGAAATCGATTATGGATTATAGTTACTTTGGGGATGTGGTTTGCTTTGATACTACATACAGAATAAACAGTTATGGTCGTCCATTTGCCCAATTTATTGGGGTAAATCATCATAAACAAACAGTCATATTTGGTGCAGCATTCTTGTATGATGAAACAACTGAATCATTTAAGTGGTTGTTTGAAACTTTCTTAAGTGCAATGTCTGAAAAACATCCAAGGACAATCGTAACAGACCAGATTGCTGAAATGAGCAATGCAATAGCTTCTGTGATGCCAAGAACACATCATCGCCCATGTATCTGGCATATATATCAAAATACTGCAAAGCACCTTAGTCATGTATTTCAGAGTTCAAAAGGTTTCAAATATGATTTCAGCAAATGTCTGTATGATTGCGAAGAAGAGGAAGAGTTTGTAACTGCATGGAATGATATGCTCGAGAAATATGATCTAACACAAAATACATGGCTACAAGATTTGTTTAAAGAAAGGAAAAAATGGGCTTTGGTTTATGACAAAAATATATTTTGTGCTGACATGAAGAATACACAACGGAGGGAGAACATGAATCATGTTTTGAAGAAATATTTAAGCTCTAAATACAATCTTTTGTGTTTCTTCACGCATTATGAACGGATAGTGGCTGAACGACGATATCGAGAATTAGAAGCCGATTTCAGAATGAGACAAAGTGCCCCGATATTGTTTGTTGATGTGAAGATGTTGATGGAAGCAGCAAAAGCATACACTCCAGAAGTATTTCAAATATTTCAAAATGAGTACAAAGAAACTCTTAATCATGCAATTCATAAAGGTGGTGAATTTGGCACAGTGTCAGAGTTTCAAGTTATTTTCAATGACAAAGATGAAGGCCGTCTTGTTAAATTTGACATATCGAACAATACAGTCACGTGTAGTTGTAAGAAATTCGAGTTTGTAGGAATACTATGTAGCCATGCACTAAAAGTTCTAGATTACCATAATATAAAGACGCTTCCTCTCCATTATATTTTGAAGAGATGGCAAAGAGATGTAAAGGTTGGTACTGAGAAAGACGATCTTGGGTTTACAATACAAGATGACCTTAAGCTTTCTTCATCGAACCGTTATAGCTATTTGTATCGCAAGTTTGTTAAAATTGCTTCAATGGCTGCAGAATATGAAGAGGCATTTAATTTTGCTGATAGATATTCAGACAAATTTCATGAGGAATTGACAAAATGTATAAAAGGGATCAAGGAACTTCCCATGATGGCATCTCAAACTAATGATGAAAGTGTAGATACTGAAAGTATGCACGATCAGTCGACTGACAATGAAGTTACTTCTGTTGATAGTCTCAGCTCTCAAACAGTAAGTGGGATTAAAATGAAGCCTAGAGTTGGAGGTGGTCATCGTACATTCAAAAATCCACTAGATAAAGGAAGGAAGAAAAAATCTCGAACTGAATTTATTCAGCCACAAACAAATCAAGAGGGAAATGATTCAGCCCAAGCACCAAATATCATTCACCTTCCTTCATTTCAGCCTTCACATTATCCAATTGCATTCTCTCCATTGAGCCAGGTCAATCAGGTATCGTTGAGATTTTATTTACCAAACTTGTTATATTATATATTATTGAACTTGTCATATCATATATTATCCATGTTACAGCTTTTTATAATTTATTTTTCTATACCAGGGTTCACATGTTACTATGATGAGTCCGTTTGGATTATCAAGTGGAGCCCATGTAGGACTTGGTCATCATTTGGTAATGGGCTACACTCCTGGCCACAGTGGATCTATCAATGCACCATTGGCTCATTGTGGGTATCATCATCCTAATATTAACATATACCAACAAAAGTCCTTGAGCATCAGATCTCATGTAAGATTGAGATTTTTATTTACTAAAGTATATCATATGTTGTGCTGATAACACGTGCTCATCAACTGTGATTCTTTTACTTTGTTTTCTCTTTACTAGGGTGGATTTATTGCTAGAGGGAGTCATTTCATAACACCTGATGGAAGCCATATAGGACTTGATCATCATATGGTGATGGGTTGCATAGCTGGCCCCAGTGGATCCTTGAATGCACCATCTGCCCCTTGCGGGTACCAACCAAACATCAACTTGTGCCAACAAAATTCTTCGGGTATCCCTCAATTACCCCAGTTACGGCAAGAATCATCTGAAGGGAGCGTCATGTTTAGCCAAGTAAATGACATTTCTTGATAATTACTCGAAGCTTTATTGAATAAAAATTTTAAATTTAGGTTCTATGAGAAATATTATGCATTTAAAGGTGAAATTCCACATGCAGTCATCATCATCACCATCACCATCTGCTGAAAATCAGTCTGAGGTTTGAGGATCAGCGCCTGCCTGAGGTATTCTTTCTTTTTCTTTTTTATGTGTGTATTTTCAGGTCCCTTGGTTCTCAAGGTGAAAGACGTATTTTCTAACTTTATGAGAAATCTTATGCATTTGAAAGTGAAATTCCACATGCAGTCATCATCATCACCATCCTGTGAAAATTAGTTAGTGAGGTTTAAGGACCAGCGCCTCCTTGAGGTATGAATCACTATAGCAACATATGGATGCTATTTTTTTTTTTTCTTGGCACATAGCCTGACAAATATTTTGACTAATGTGTATGACTTTGTATTTTGTTCAGCGTTCCAGTAATTAGATATTGAGTTTTTGTTTACTCTTTTGAGAGTGTGTTGTGGAATACCTCTAATGGCACGGTTCTAATGTTAGTTATTCTTTTTTCTTTTTATGTGTGTGTATTTTCAGGGTCCCTCAGCTCTCAAGGTGAAAAACATGTTGTTGATAGATTGGTTTCCAGAGTTTCATGTTTTCTATCTGTTTTGTGCCCATTGACTGTTGATATTTTGTTTTTGTTTTTTCTTTAACATTTTCAAGCTCCCTCAGTTCTTTCATGATTGATTAGTTACAGGCTATGATGTAAAGGAGTGATCAAGGAATATGGATGTTATGTGAAAAACTCTCTGTATATAACTGATGTTTTCTGGGTGTTTTCCACCCATTGCTGCATGCATCTTCAATTACCTTAAAAAAACTTGTCTGACTGTTTTGATTTCAGTATTTTAGAGTACCATTAGTCATATATTTTGGATTCTACAACTGGCTCCATTGCCACATGCAACTCCAATTATCTTTCTTTTAGCTGTTGATTGTTTTATTTTGACTTTTTTTTTTAGTGCTTTTGAATCATATACTTTGGGACCTACTGTTGATGGGCCTTATGCGAAAATTCAAATGATAGCAGCCTTTGATTGGCATGCTTCCTCTTGCTGAATGTTGAACACAATGGACTTGTTGTAACCACCTGATCATAGTCCCCAAATACTGCCCAATAGGTGGTTAAGATGATAGGAGTGGTGTGACTTCTGAGCCAACAATGGTAGGTTCCGACAAATAAAAAGGTCCAGGTCTCATACATAGGTGCCCTGTATAGGGAGGTTTTTGATAACTAAACATATCAGCATTTAGCATGGGGCTCTACTGATGAATTATGATATACCAAGTAAAAGAGGACTTGCAAGGGTCAGTCACAGCAGCCCTGTTACAGGGCTTCATAACCACAATTAACTCTCCCATTGAAAAGGAGTTTCATGATGTTGCATGAAATTTGGTGCAACAAAACACACCCTAACATAGTGATCTTTCTGTTTTCACATCTAACTCAGATGCACCGTGCATGCCAATGTGGCACATGTGCACAATTGGCGATGTTCATAGGGTGGTCCTAATGCTGAATGTTCCTTAGCCCAAAAATATGGATGGTCCATTCATCAGGTGGGTGACATGTAGGAGAAATTATAACCAACAATCTCCATTCAACACACATTTGCTGCTGCCTGATGAGTGGGTTAGCGTGATTTAAGAGTAGGACATGTTTACCAAGTGGACCATCTGATGAACATCCAGAATCCTGTATTAATGAGCCACATTGGCTTGTGCATGCAGTTGTGTCCATCTCTTGAATGTAGGGTATTAGGCCTCTTCACAGAAGAGAACAATCTGTCCTGCATTGTTCTCATCATCATTGCTGCCATTGCAGTCTCATCTATGTTTCCTGCAACTGCAACATTGCTTTGTAATCTCTTCGTAATTTTCCAAGATGGATTGTCTAGGTGTTCAGAAACTGCACTTGATAAAACTAGCTAGTTTGATGAGTTCTCCGCAAAGAAAGGTGCCTCATTTTTAGTTTGGAAGTGCTTACTCAGTTTTAGTCTATATCAGGAAATCTAACTGCTATCATTCAACAAAAATGGGAACATAAGCTTACAAATTGATCCATGGAAACATACTCGAATTTGCATTTCCCTATTAGTAACTAACAACTGTGGCCTTTTCCTTGTCTACACCTTCAAATTCTTCCCTGTTCAGAATTATAAAGTGTAATCTATCCCTGCCAAAATGGATGCAGATTAAAATATATTTAAAAAAAGAAAGAAAGAAAAAAAACTGAATGGCCATCACTTGCATGTTATTCACAGAACCTGTTATAGATGGAAAAGTAGAAGAATCAATTAGCTTAGGTAACATCACATCATAACAAATCATGTCATTAACTCACATGTCAATGGCTTCAATTAAGACCTGCAAAACAAAGGAAATGAGACAGAATCAGCATAAGATTCAGCAAGAGACCCAAACTATGATAGTGAATTGAGAAATTAAGATTTAATTTCCTCATGATCATAAGAGAGAAGAACATACTGTTGATGGTGGTGCTATAACCCTCCTGGCAAATTCCGCTGATGAATATTCCCAAGTCATGTTTTTTTTTTCCTATCACTGAAAGAAATGACACTATCATTATATTCCATCGCAAGGGGCTAAAGCATTTCTACCAAACACCAATGTCCATGTAACAAGCATTTGGATGTGGACCGTCTTGATAAGTGAAAATGATTATGTATGAGTGATTGTATTTTACATAAATTATGTATGAGTAAATTTAGTTTACATAAATTATGGTTTCATCTCATTTAAAGTAACACTAATTATGTATGAGTGATTGTAGTTTACATAAATTATGGGCTATCAAAATTATTTTTAATCTTTGCCAAAGTCTCTAATACATAATTATTGTTAACTAAAATGAGATGAACTAATTTTTTGTGACGACCTAACAGTGCCTTAGAATTTTTAAAATTAAGGGGGGGAAAAAAAGAATAACTGAGGCCATCATCTGTCAAGAAGTGATGGTCTTGAATAATCCCCACTACTGAATACTTGGATGATTCATATAACCTATCTGCACTGTCCATCAAATCTACTCGTTTCTTGATAAGCTGCCTGGAGAAAATCATACTGATTTAATGATTCAAACCAAAAAGTCAGTGGCATTCAAAAATGGATGGACAAGATTGTTTGCAGAAGATAGGTCCAGCGATGGATGTTTTGGACCATAGATTCTGTGGTTTTTTGCTTGATGTAGGAGCAAGAGCGGACAGAACCTACCCAAGGATGGTTGAAATAAGTGATGCGGATATGAATGAGTCCAAATGCAACTAGTTGCATGGAAAGGTTTTCATTCGGGGGCTGAGGCTGATGGATGATACACAGTCACTTAGAAATTCCACACAAGGCATAGAGATGAGTAAAAATCAAACTGTCCAGATTATGGGGACCAATTGATATGTATCATAAACCAAATATTATCTGGCCATCAGATTGGTGGACATTTATTGGACAGTTAAAACTGAATATTATCTAATGTTTGTATTTCAACAAACAATTGTCCACCAATCAGAGGTTAGATTGTTCAGCAAAAAAATGTTCAGCCAGATTTTGGGACTGACTTAGTCTACAGTGGGACCCACAATATAAGGGCCATGAGCTTCAGCCCCTTTTTTTGGCCTAATTAGCAGGTTATGGCCGAATTGCATGGCCTGATTAGTCTGCCCAAAAACTGCAAAAACTTGGGCCTTGGAAGCTTTTTGTTTTTTGTTTTGTTTTTTTTAATGCACCCACACACTCACACCTTAGTGGGTTTTCACCACCTATGAGTACTTAACCCTTGACCTGGTGTTGAAACTCTTGTTAGTCTACCATTGGGGCAAGAGTACAGACCCCTTGAGCCCAGCAAGCTAGATGAGGCCCACTGTCTTTTATGTCAGTGATAAATCAACATGGGCCCAAAAGTGAGGTAGATTTAAAACTGAAGTGGCCCACATAGAAAAGGAAATAGTCGGAAGGAAATGCCACCATTGAAACCTTCCCGGGCTCTACTGGTATTTGTATGCATCCAAACCGTTCTTAAGATCATTCAAACTGTTCGTAATGTCATTCTCACTGAGTTGAACCGAAAACAACATAATAGAATCATTCAATACCTAGTTATGGATTTCTCACAAACTTTACAGTGGGCTCAAAATTATTTGAACGGTGGATTTTCAATATCCACTGTTTCCTACCGTATGGCCACTTTAGTTTTGGATTTACTTCATTTTTGGTCCCACACGTAAAAATGATCTTTAAAAACTGGTGGATGAAGTGTCAAGACCGTAGGCCCAATCTTGTGAACTGTGTGCTTCGATGCCTTTTTGAGACGACTAACTTAAGCAGATCGCTTCCTGCCACGTCTCCACCGTATTCCATCCAGCAGGACTCCGTGTAGCCCGCTGTGATGCATATGATTTACCGAAGCCGTCCATCCATTTTTTCATATCGTTTTAGGCTACAAAATAAAAAATGAGACAGATCCAAGGCTCAAGTGAACCACACAGTGGGGATTGAACTCCCACCATTAAAATTTTTTTTTGAGTGGCAGAAGTTTTTGATCAATCTGATATTTGTGTTTTCCCTTCATCCAGGTTTATATGACTTTATGAACTGGTTGGATGGCAAATAAACATCACAGAGGCCTCCAGGAAGGTTTCAACGAGCCCACTTGAGCAATGGACCTGCCTAATTTTTAGATTCATACCCTAAAATGATATGAAAAAAAATGGATGGATGGCGTGGATAAAACCCATGTATCACGGTGGGCCCCATAAAGAGATTGCCGACGCATTAAGCATTTAATACGTATAGGCTGGAGCAGGACGCAATCCGCTTCAACGACTAACAGAGACGGAGACGTGTGACTTCAACGGCTGTTTCCTATCCTAAAATGATACGATGAAGCGGGTAGACGGAGTGGATTTGTTACAAATATCAGAGTGAGCTCCGAGTGTTCCAACCGTGGGTGTGAAGCATTTGCTGTTTTCTTCCGTGTCACTTGAGCTTTGGATCTACCTTATTTTTGTGCCCCGATGGATTCGGTGGATTTCCCACAAACTTTAAGGTGGGTTCTACAAGACTACAACTGTTTGAATGGTGGGTTTTGAATGCCCATTGTTTCATACCGTATGGCCCACTTGAGTTTTGCATCTACCTCATTTTAGTTTTTGGGCCCACGACTTTAAAATGATCGGTAGAAACTAGTAGACGGATACACAGTTGAACTTTGGATCTGCCTCATTTTTTGTCCCACTGCAGATTAATTCAGCTAAACTGATGGATGGGGTGGATTTCTCACAAGCTTTATGGTGGACTCCACAACTGTTTGAGCATAAATACACAGTTGCCTTCGCGGGGCTCTGTGACATCTACTCTATACATTAGTTTCATCCTGAACACAAATAACATGTAAAACACAAACTCAAGTGAGCCATTCTTAAGGACACAGTGGAGGATGCAAATGCCCACTGTTAAGTCGGGTTGGTGCTCAACCCTAATCTAACCCCAGGTTCCTATACCCCAACCCAACCCAACCCAACCCAACCCAACCCAACCCCGGCTTGGGAATTCTCAACCCATGCCCAACCCAAGTAGGCTGGGTCGGGTTGGTTGGGTGGACACATGCTAATATTTGCGTTACCGCATTAATTAATTTATTATATTTCAATACACATATTATATTTTATACTCGTGATTTTATTAATCATATGTGTAGTTATTTATCATAAAGAACTTCATTTTTTCTAAACAAACAAGCTAAAATAAAGGACAACTACTCCTTTAAAAGTTGTATTGTGTAGCATGCAATCTATTTGGGAGAGAGAAATCCAATGTATCTTGTTAACTTGAGTCATCGAAAATGATGTGGACTAATGAGACCTGGCGGTAGTGGAATTTCTTTTGCCTTGAACACAAATGATCCACACTCAATTATAATTTATAAGTAACTTATATATCGATTGGGTTTAAGTTGGGCCTAGCTACTTGAGCCCGACCCAAGTGTTATAGGGTTGGTGTTTGTATAGCCTGATTCTGAGGCCGAATCCGATATATCCTACCTGAGCCCAACCTAAAGTTGGGTTGGTCATGGGTTGAACCTGCCCGACTTTCAGCCCCACTTCTAATGTATAGGTTGAATGTCATGAATATACATCATGCGGGCTCCACGTCTTATTTTTTGAATTACATACAATTACCGTTACACCTTATGTTTTGAATTAAATACAGTTACCATTACTCAGTAAAATCATTTTTCTATATTATGTCCAATGCTTAAATCACAGAAAATCATCAGCTCGATTGATAAAATTTCTCTAAAAGAAGCCCTAGGAATCACAGAGGAGAGCTTTATTGATACATGAGTCTTGTAAGAGTTTCTTATTTTAATTATTTTCAAATGGCATTCTTAAAACGAAAACCCTAAACCCTAAACTCTTATTTGTTGTGAATATTGGGTATATGTTGTTAAACCCAGGTCGAATACTGAAATGGGCGGAGTATCAGAAACTCTATACACACTTTCTCGTCAAGTGAAATTGTAAAAATCTCGCCGCACCTTTAATTGAATTGACCAAACGTCCTAAACAGGAAAAAACACAGACACAGAAGCTAGCTGCCATACCTTTCATGAAGTGCCTCGACTCCTAGTCCATAATATCGGGCGATCTAGTATTGGCCAATGCTTTAAAAAAATAATAATAATAATTTAAAAAAATCAAAATTTCACTAATTTTTTAATGTGTCCATGAACAGTTTTGTGTAATTGGTCCATGTCCATGTGAATGAATAAAAATGATGTGGTTAAATGGTAAGTGGGTTCGTAGATATACCATCTTTCTTCCGACTTTTAGTAATACAATATTGCCAGGTGATATTGGCCTGCAACATGGGACCATGTCACAAATGCATGTATCAACTTGATGAATATAGCTTGGATGCAGGCATGCATGGCCCCAAAGAAATGAAGCTAAAAACAACATATTAAAAAAAAGTACTTGAGTAAGTGTGTGAATTGGTGCATGAATGCCATGGCTAAAATTCCAATACGGGTGATAAGCATGGAGACTTTACCAAAGACCTAAATACTCTTATATATATAGGAAAAGGTACTATGCGCTCGACCTCGCGAGTTCGTCCCATGAGGTCGAGTTGCGTGGGTCAGATGCACCATTCCATTGTGGGCCTAGGTCTCAAAAATCAAGTCAATCCGTGACTTGTGTGGGCCACACCACATACAAAAGTGGAGAGGGACCGTGCACCATTAAAACATTCATAGTCATTTTAATGGCCCATCGGGATGTGGTTTGCAAATCCAGCCCATCCATTTTGTGTGTTCCACTAGGATGAGGGGTCATACCAAGTTTCAGCAACATCAAAAACTCAAGTGGGCTCCACCAAGTGCTTTTATATGTTTTAACGGTGTCTTCACATGATTTTAGATGGTATGGCCCACCTAAGTTCTGTATACGGCTGATTTTTGGGATATCCCATAATTTAAAGGGGACCCATCAAATGTATGGTGTTGATGGTCGACACGCATCACGGTGGGGCCCACACAGCTCGACCTCACGGGAGCATATCGTGAGGTCGAGCGCATAGTACCTTTTCCCTATATATGTATGTGTGTGCGTGCACGCGCGCGTGTGTGTGTGTGTGTGGGGGGGGGGTGGGGGGGGGGGGGTGGGGGTACTATGCGCTCGACCTCATAATAACGTACCATGAGGTTGAGCTGTGTGGGCCCCACCATGATGCGTGTCGACCATCAACACCGTGCATTTGATGGGTCCCCCTTTAAATTATGGGATATCCCAATAATCAGTCGTATACGGAACTTAGGTGGGCCATACCATCTAAAATCATGTGAAGACATGCTAAAAACATATAAAACAATTGGTGGGGCCCACCTGAAATTTGCATGCTTCTGAAACTTGGTCTGAACCCTCATCCAAATGGGACACACATAATGGATGGGTTTGATATACAAACCACATCTCGGTGGGCCCAAAAAATGATTATGAATGTTTTAATGATGCACAACCCCTCTCAACTTTTGTATGTGGTGTGGCCCACACAAGTCACGGATTGACTTGATTTTTGAGACCTAGGCCCGTGATGGAATGGTGCATCTGACTGATGGGGTAGATGTTTAAAACGCATCACGATGGGGCCCACACAGCTCGACCTCATGGGACGTTTCCATTAGCTCGAGCGCATAGTACCTTTTCCCTATATATATATATATATATATATATATATATATATATATATATATATATATATTTCCAATGTCCTTTTAAATCTCAAAGTTTATTGCCCTTCCACGGGTAAAATTATCTAGGCCTAGGGATTATTTAGGCTTTGAATGGTACAAAAATTAGTTTCATTTATTGACTTTTTTCTATCTTTTCTTTATCTTCTTACGTGGATTATATCTATTTGGGGTACTATAAGTGATCAAGGGGTGGTAATTCATATCACGGGAGGAAACTTTGCACAGAGTTCTATTACTATTAATGGGTGGCTCCAGGATTTTTCTTATGGGCACAGGCATCTTAGGTAATTCAGTCTTATGCTCAAGTTTCGAAGGAATTGCACATATAGAGATTAAAAAAAAAATCGATCTAATCTAGGTCATAATCTATATATATATTTTAAAAGATAACAAGGATATATTAAAACCAAGAGTAAAAAACAAACAGGAGGACCGTTGAGATAATAGAAAGAGAAAAGAAAGAAAGGACTAAAAACCTAAGAACACAAGGTCATAGTCCCTGAGACCATTAATATTAGCCGCCCATTATATGATCAATTTTTTGGCCTTAGAACACACAATATAAACCGAAGAGTGATTATCATTGAAGCATCTGTTATTCCTTTCTTCCTAGACTGACTGCCATATGGCCATTCTCCATATCTGGGTTCTATTTTTGCCCATGTTGAACCCATGCCAAGACACCAGCAAATCAGGGGAGGATAACGGAAGACACCAGCTGATTTTGAAGCACTCGGAGAAGTCCGACCAAATCTGGAAGATAAACGGACAATGGACCAATAAGTGATCAACCGTTTCTTCTTCATTCATATAGCAGATGCATATATTGACTAGCTGCATGCCCCTCTTTCTCAGATTATCGATTGTAAGAATCCTATTTTTTCCTGCCAACTAGCCAAAGCATAAATACTTGGGGGACGCTAGGTACTTCCAAATGAATGGGCACGAGGGTCAAACACCTAAGTAATGTTGCAATTCCTTCCATTCATTTGGGGTGGGGCTCGGAGCTAGGAACGGAACAACTTTCTTTGGACCGGAATGGAATAGATTGGCAGCAAGTCAACCCTTGTTGTTAGCTTTCCAGGAGTGACTGTTCCCTGTTGACGATCCATGGCAAAGGCATTAAGTTACGATTCTTATAGTACCGTTCGGGGAGCTGATAAGCTAATTCTTGTGGATGTCTATTTGCCAGGCTGCCTACCTAAAACAGAGGCGTTATAGATGCTACAATGAAACTTCGTAAGAAAGTCTCTCAAGGATTCTCGGATGAAGAAAATATTTCCATTACAAAGACTTTAGTGCTCACCCCCCACCCCCCACCCCATCAAAAGTCTATCTTGGAATGGATGTCAAGATTGCCACTCACTAATTAATGATGATGGGTGCATGCAAACTTTTTCTTAGCAGTTACATATTTGGGAAAATATTTCCATTACAAAGACTTTAGTGCTCACCCCCCACCCCATCAAAAGTCTATCTTGGAATGGATGTCAAGATTGCCACTCACTAATTAATGATGATGGGTGCATGCAAACTTTTTCTTAGCAGTTATATATTTGGAGCCGTATAAAATCCTTAAGTTGTAAAAGGATTACAGGTAGGTGAATTGCTAGGGCTGTTTTGAATGACTGCATTTTCTTGTAAATACTTCAGTTGTAATTTGAAAGTAAACAGCCTAAGTTCTATATCATGGGTAATCTAATTTCAGGCATGAGATATGTATATATATATATGTCTTTTTTCAAAATTCTTGAGAGCATTGCAGGCTTCCTTCTCCACAATCTTTATGGATAATTTTTTCAAAATTCTCAATTAAGGAGAGCATTGCAGGTTCTCTCTCCCCAACGACCAATGACACTCTTATGGATGGCCTGTTTCACGGCTTCTCTTGCATAAGTCTTGAGGAGATGAAGATAGTCCGTCTCCTAATGGGTTAGGGTTTTTGCAAGAAGGGGAATTTGCGAAAAAGTTCCCATAATTCTAAACGATGCTCGGCCTGTGATATAATCCTCATATCGATGATTTTTTGTTGAAGAAAAGCTTTGATACTCGGGTAGAGTGTGTAAATAAAATGTGGGCACTAATAAATTTACTTGCAGCATAAGATAATCCCTGATTAAAACGTCCACATAGTGGGGGACACCTTAAATGATTTACGAAACAATCATTATGTTGAATCATATCTTTGAATGCTCAAGTGATGATATTTAATGAGAGTCAACATAAAATAAAATCAACTGTTCAAATTCAACAAACAGATCTCCATAGAACAAAAGATCAAAATGAGTGCACTAATATTATTTTAGGCTTACAAATTATGTGGCAATTTCCCTGATTGGATGAGCGTCCATGGATCATCCGTCACACTATGCTAGAAGTAATCTCTTGCAACTTTGCACAGTATACAGTTAGGTTTTCAGTTTGTACAAGTGGGGCATGGATCAATGATCGAAACCATTGGTTACATGTGGAACATAATCCTCTTAAGATAAAAGCTATTAGTTGGTTTTTTTTTGTTTTTTTTTTTTCCGAGTTGACTCCAAACTCTTGTTGTATTACTCTCTTTGCTATTAATTTTATGATAATTTATAGTTCACCTCTTTAATTTCTCCTCATAAAAGGCATTTGAATTAGAATGCCATTTCGGATACAACCCAATGATCTATCTTAAAGGAAGCCCTTATATAAAGGCCAAACAGGACAAGCTATAAGCACTTCATACTGAAAAGAATTTCAAGTGTTTGCATCTTAAAAAACTTTAAAGCCATCCAAACAAGTCTCCTCTCCTTTTATTTGGGTTAGGTAAGCCCGTTTAGTTTTTTGTTTGTTTTAAACAAAATTTTCTACTTTTCTTAGAAAACGTGTTTAGATAGGTAGAAGAGAGGCCCACAAAATGGACAATCTAGTTCCACGAACAATCTACTGCATCCAATTTCATGATTGTTAAAGGTCGTTGGATGACAGAAACAAGCCACAGATAGTAGTACCATTTCATCTAAGATGAATAGTTATTTCATCAAAGTCAATATGGGAGCAATCCTAGAATGTTTTCTCCCGAGAGTTCACACCACCATTTTTTAGTTTACATTCCGCCATGTTACAGTAAGATATGGCAGAACCCTAGCCATTTTCAATGACCCAAACCATTTGTTTGATAGGGCTACTCAGATGGGGGATGCACCCAACAAAAAAAAAAAAAACTCTCCAATTGAATATTTCAACCCAATGATGACTGTTCATGTTCAAAGCTGAAGGGCCAAATTATCAAAGGGTTAGAAATAATCCAATTAAGAGGTCTTACTTTGCTACCATATAAAGTGAGACTCATCATAGAAACCATTTAGATCATTCTTCCCAAATTCAAAGGCCGAAGTCCCAAACCAAATCTCTCACTTACAACCAAACACCATCTTTCTGGGGCACTATTTTCCAAAATATGATTGTAATGACTAGAATATTTTCTGCGTGAAATCTTTAACAGACACCCTAAAAGATGTTATACCTTTTTTTTTTTTTTTTCAAATAGGACATGAAAGATGTTATGGAACAGATCATCTCTTTTACAGGCTTCCTACACATGAAACTAGCCTTACTACTGAAAAATACAAAATAAGAGAGATCAGAACGATTTAGAGATGTAAAAACCATTTGTTGACACGAAAGCATAACTTGTACAAAAAATTGAAGTTCTGTTTATTTCCCAAAAAGAGATGAGAGTAAAAAAAACAGACACACCTATCTGCTTACAAAACACAATGCACTGGTTTCATTGACATCAGGCATTTGCACTCTCTTCCTTCTCTTCAGACTGCCTGTCCTTCGCAATGTGGAAGCCCTCAATCTTTTGAGCCACATCATCAGCTGTCACCTTTAATTTCCCAGTAGACCCATTTGCTGAAAACGCTTCATTCTCCTCATGGACTGCCGGACCTGTCTGCCATATTCTGATGGTCCCATCCTCAGATCCCGAGGCATAAGATTCACCTCCAGGTGAAAATCGCACACAATGTACAGGGCCGTGGTGACCTTTGTTGCAAGCTGCACTCAATCACAGATTAACCATCACAATTACAAATCACAATGGTCCACACTCTGGCAGTCTGAATTGCAACATGCCACATGTATAGTGTACGGAATGCAAAACAGACATGCCCAACCCAATATGCATATTGGAAGCATTTCCTCTCTCTCTCTCTCTCTCTCTCTCTCTCTCTCTCTCTCTCTCTCTCTTTCGTTGAATTTGAGAAAATCAGAATGACAGTGATTAAATCCTTCCCATAGTTCTATAGATAAATGCCCAGAATGTTGAATTTATTTAGCCCAGATCAGGCATTCAGCAACAGTGTAGTCACATAAGAAGCGAATTGCCAAGATATTCTCATGAAAGAAGATTTGAGGATACTCACTGTATATGTTTGGCACATGTCTGCAATATCAGGGATGCTCATCATACATGGCTCACAGGGAACAATCAGGGAGTCTGATCATCACATCAGGTGGGCAACAGGTGTAAACCGATATGGAACATCAGACCATTTATCATGACCACCGATTCCTGGCAGGCCACATGCAGCCCACCTGATGGGTGGAGGTTTTGACTGCTAGGTCATGGTGAACCACTTGATGAATAACTAGGGCCCTGAAAACATGCGGGTGGGGTGCAGATGCACAGTATCAGGCTGGCCATCAGTCAGGCCCCACTAAGAAAACTTCGTGGCCCAGAATCAGGACAATACCGCTCATCACATCAGGTGGCCAATTCGTGTATATTGAATATGGTACCAATTCATATCAACTATACATTCCCGTCAAATGCATATGGACCACCTGAGAGGTTGACTGAGTCAATTTTTGGGTTTGTCATGTGTGGGGCAGCTCATTGAAAGACAAGCCTCACACGCCGCAACTAGGATTCCCAATCTGTCTCACTCAAATATCCTGGAGCTTCACAGGTCTGGCCAGTCTCAGGTACCTGGCGAGTCAGCTCCTAAAGAAGAGAGGTTTTAATCAAATATAAAAACTCCACCAATGGTGACACTCACCTATCTCTTCACCGGTATGGAAATCGAACAGGCGAATCCACATGTCTTCTCCACCAGCAACAAACTTGTTGCCAAGCTTTGGTTCAAGCGAAGCCGATTCAATGGTGCAAGGCATGTTGTAGCTCTTCACCAGCCCAAAACTGGAAAAGGGAAAGTGACAAATCTTTAGCTATGCAGAGAAGCCAGCCCTATGATGAAAAGACTACCAACCCAGTTGCAGAACTTACTGATTTGCATCCCAAAACTTGACAGAAGACCCATCTGCAGTCGTGATATAACGCCCGTCTTGACTCACTTCAGCACTGGTGACAGGTGACTTGGTCTCAAGGGTTTGAACGATCTCCCCACTTCTTACATCCCATAACCTGCACAGCCAGTGAAATAAGCATATCATACAAAACCTGCACCTCAGATTTTTACACAGCTCCACCTTGCAATAAATACAAAGCCTTTAGAGGCCATGTGTTCTGTGTAATTGCAATGTAGACCACCCATTATTGCATAAACAGGCATTCCATTGCCTTCTTTTAACATATTTCATTGACTATGAATCCCTTTCATACACTTATCATCGGGATGATGATTGTGTCGTGTCTAAACTCTGTATAAAGCTTAGTTTCCCTGAACTGAGTACCGCAACCTACATTTTAAAAACTGGACAGAACCCTGACTAATGCATCCAATATCTGTACTACTTTTTCTGGACTCGTCCTGAACTTTTCTTGACTGCCGGAAAAATGGATGATGTGAATCAAATAGAGTTATGCATACCAGCTGAAGTGATTTGTGGGCTATGCTTCATCCAAGAGGTGGCCACTAATTAAACAGTCCAGATCCATTGCCAAAGTACACACACTCTCAAGGATTTGTATGGCTGACACCAACTAAATGGTATTTCAGTCCAAAACAGTGGATCCAAAACCCTTTTTATGACAAGACAAAAATCAGTGCAAGAACTTAGAATTTACATCAACAAGGTAACATTTAAATACCTCACACCCCCAATATCAGTGCAAGAACTTAATATTGTTTGATCACTGTGAAGCCATGCAACAGTTCTAATTGAACCAGGTGACTTATCAACTTCTCTTGGAGGTGCATCAGGATGGTTCAAATCAAAAATGCGGAGGACCTTTTCAACCCCTCCAGTGAGCAGCAGGTGTGTATCCTGTAACAATGAAAGACTAATAATGAGAAGTACATAAAACACCATAGTATGAAAGTAGACAGTAGATAATTATCTACTGGAAAGTTTTCAATATCTTTCAGTATTTAACGCAAAAATCTCCATAGAAACAACTTCACATATCTGCTCTTAACCAAGTATACATAAAGGTGATCATCACCAAAGCAATAAATCTTGTTACAGATCGACCAACTCCAGGTTTATGCTCAAGTCGCCGGCCGCAAAAAATAGTAGGGAGCCCCTTAATATATGTTTATCAAACACCACTCACGTGCCAATGCAGTCACACCCCACAGCCCTCTGAGCCGGTCAATTGCACACTAACATGGGTAATTTGTGAACAGAAGGCTATCAGCCTGCTAAGCACACACTAGTACATTCTGACCAAAATTGGAAAGAACATGTTTGAATACTTGGCTGCAGAAAATAGGAGGCCACCACCAGCAACACATGTTTACCGAGCACCACTCAAATGCCAACACCATCACACCCCATGATGCACCTTTGCCTTACTATTGAGCACTAGCCAGAGGGGGGAATTTGTAAACAGTCAGGGCCTAAAGCATTCAGCATTAGATGATAGAATCAAGGTATTCAATAATGGTAACGGTGGCCATAAAAGCCTGCCTTGTAGTCATTAGGACATGGGTCATAACAGCCGTTAAGGCACTATAATGGTAAAAAAAATTAATGAAGAAACTGTATCAACCCCATAATGGCTGTTACAGTCATCACAGGGCTGTTATGGGCCTTTTTTTTTTTTTTTTTTTTTCAAAATGGGCATTAAAGCCCCATATCGGGTAACGGCTACTGCTGTTACCATTAGCCTTTTTGAATACCATGGATAGAATCGTCGTTGGACTAAGTCAATAATGCAATAACATCGCAGAACAGAAAAGGTACAAGCTCAAACAACCATATCAGTGGGAATCTAGTTACACATGTTATTAAGTAACCATACTTTATTGAATTAGGAAAAAAATATGCCTGGGAAAAGGAATGCAGCTCTAAACCGAAGCTGCAGTGCATCCTGAAGGAAAAAAGACAGCTTTGGCTCTGATCATACAATGTACTGTACATGGTCTCTCTTTTTTTAAAAACATTGGTACTGTATATGGGTCTTTGGTCTCAGATGAAATAAAATAATTGGCTGCAGCAAATCTAGGGCCTGTTTGGATTGATGGTAAACCAGGGGAAGCATTCAGTTTACATGTTTGTACTTGCTTAGGAAATGGAAGATGCCATTGCAAACTGTTTGTTTTTATTTTATTTATATTTTAATTTTTGGAAAGGAGGCCCCTGACGTGATGTTCTAAATGGAAAATTTGGAGGGAAAAGAAACTTCCCTTTGTAGGATTGCAACCCGAACACACTTTCAAATGCAAAGGCAGAGCATTTTCGAAGACTTTCTTTAGCAAAAAAAAAAAGTGTGAAGTTTTGCTTCCCTTTTTTTTTTTTTACACACGCACACACACCCCCACACACTCGCGCCACACGCACACACACTGTGGGATTTCACCCCCATGGGCACTCAAACCCTTGACCCGGTGTTGAAACTCTAAGGAGTCTACCACCCGGGTAAGAGCAAGGACCCAAGTTTTGCTTCCCTTAGCCCCAATGCCAATTTACCATCCACATGTGTCAAATTTTTGCTTTCCCTTGCATTCCCCTAGTTTACCTCCACTCCAGACAGGCCCTTAGAATTGACCACTTGAAATTCATGAGGGAGAGGAAATAAAAGAAGCCTAGAAGAATTTCACTAGGGATGTGAAACCATAAAAAGCAAAATAATAATAATGAGAACAATTACAGTTTACCTCTGAAAAAGCACATGCACGAACAATGTGCTTGTGTTCAAATGAGTGCAATTCATCCCCAGTTAATGCATCCCATATTTTCCTGTAAATTAATGAAGTGCACAAAATGTCATAATTAGTTTATAAAATTACAGTGGCGCTTAATTTTACCTACTGATACAAACAACGAGAAACATGATAAGATAATCAAAAGTAAAGAGTGCTTTACAGGTGACCTACATTTCGTAAAATGTCTACTACCATCATTCTGAGCACATTATCCACTAATAGCATGCAAACCCTCAAGCAAATTTTATTTTTTTGAAAGATGATGGCATTGAAAGAAAAGAAACTGAAACACAGGGAAAGCTAAACAAAAGAACAGAAAACAGAAAAAACAGAAAGGACAAAAAAGCAAAACTGAGGATGAAAGATCCGCTGAGATAACAGATCGGAACAGCTCAGCTCACACCCCTAAAAACAACAGATCAGCGTTCTTCAGTGCGTCAACCTGCAAGGCCCATTCTATCAGGGCCTTCTTCGCCTTCGAGGACACATACTGAGCGGTATGGGCAACATCCCTGAAACATCTGTTGTTACGCTCTTCCCAAACGAACCACCAGATTGCGAGAACCGCCAGCCTCCAGATCTTAGTTCACTCTTTGCCTATATGCACACCATGCCACGCTTGCAGGAAAGAATCCACCCTCTCAGGGAAGCAGGAACTGATATTGAAAGATATTGCACAGAAAACCACATGGACCCGCTCCTTTTTTCTTTTTTCTTTTTTTAAAAAATTTGCTTATCACCCATTGCCAGTTCTAAGTAGAACTGACACTATTACTGTTCTATTCATGAATGGAAGTCTCTGTAAGCATTCCTTTTATAATGGATAATTTTAAGCAGGGTTGATCCAGAATAGTTGGCAAAAAGAATCAGAGGTGGAGGAGGAGAATGAGTTCTCCATGCATTCCATGTTGCAACTTAAATGTTTTTTTTTCTTCATTTCTTCTTCTTTTGAAGAGTAAACTCACACAGGTATTTAGACAATAAAAATCTGTCTCAAACATACATAAAGAACAAAAAGATTAAACCACCAGCGACCATGTCTTGCACACGTGGATAACAATTAATCCCCTAAAGCCGTATGTGTCAGATCGATACACTTCTAGCTCAATTGCATCTTGTGCTACATTGCTTTGCAAGTTCAACAATTTAATGCCAAGTGATTGGCTGTATCCATGTTGCATCAAACTGCCAGGTAACATGGATAAGTGTTTTTTTTTTTTTTTCTTTGAGAAAGATAACATGGACAATGTTTAGCATGGTGTGAACAAAAAAATGCCAAATTAGAGGAAATAAGATAAGTAGATAACATACGCAGTAAAATCAGCTGAGCCAGATGCAGCCCGTAAAGCATTCGTGTCAAGGCAGCAACTCCACACCGCACCCTTATGCCCTTCAAAGGTTCCAATCCAATCTCCAGTCTCTCCATTTCTTAACATGGGACTAGAATCTGAGCCACACACAAAATATTACTGCTTTTGCATAGGAACAAATGAAAAGTGATAAGAAACACACAGAATTAAATATGAAAATGAAAATTGTCAAACCTTCGTAAATTATTAGACATATCTGGAGGTAAATTTTGTGCAAATTCCAAGCAAAAATGAAAAAGAACTCAAAAAGAAAAAAATTGCCATTTAAAAATGGATTGGGGAAAGATCCTTCCTGCAAATGGATGATCATCATCATCTTCAAATTGGCTAAACTGAATGTAATGGAATGGGATAGCATCAAATTCTATTGCTATTGCCCATTTTCCTGAGATTTGCTCAGATCTGTAATTAGTTTTTCTTTTTTCTTTTGATATTTTTTATAATTCTTTAGGCTTTGGCCTCTACTCAATAAATTTATCACTGTTCATAAAAAATAAAAAATCATCATCATCATCTAAGCCTTCACACATGATAGTGGTAAAAAATGTATAGAAATGGTCCAAGCAAATTGATGCAAATATGCACAAGTACAGAACAATGAAAAACATAGTAGCATGCATGCACAATGGAAATGTCTACATAGTCAACTTACTCCAGAACAATATAACAGAATGGTTATTAAATTGCCAAATAAAATGTCGGCAGCATGCAAATGAATACTGTCTGGAAGAGAAGCTTCTCAAAAAGACCACTGGCTTAAACCATATTATAGAGCACTGTCTTCACCTTCTCTATGTCCTTAAATGCAAATTGGCTCTCAATAGTCTATCGTACTCTTCACTGGACTGTGGAGCCTGCCTTTTGCTCATATATCTTAAGGTCGAGCATGCAGTTGTTACCTTCTTTTTGTCACATCGTTTACCAACTTCACCCGTGTCACTTTGTCATTGCCTAAAATGCCAATGGTTGTCACGGAAACAATCCTCAAACCATCGCCCTTTCAAGGAGCACCATTCTTTATTGGCCTGAGGACAATCTCCTCCCTGTCACACACAAGACTGTATGTGTTAGTTAATCCACAATACTACGCACAAAGATTGTACATCAGTGGACAACCATGTACAAGTTGTTATTGGACCACGACACACCATATTGACTTGCTGTAATTTTGTCCTAATGAGTACATCACCAGGCAATGATGGATCACCTACATGATCACTGTGTATTCCAGCAAAAGATGGAGTTGTGGGTACATTTTCAGTTTTTCTGCTCGTAGCTGCAACTGAGCTATGGTTTTCTATGAAATGATGTTCAGACTGCTAACATTGTCAACGATAAACATGATGGGCTTTTCTTCACACGTGCACCATGCGTGGAAAACATTGGTATGCAACCAGTCTTCACACTTCTTTCATTGGTATTGTCAAAATGCATGCACTAAACAAACACACGGAGGGATTTTCCTGTGGGATATCAAGTGATAACTCAAAACTGAGTACTTGGTTATTCTTTTTGGGCTCTTTCTCACTGACAATCTCTTACCAAAGGTCAAGGTTCTTCATTGGATGCACAGCTGCGAGGTGGCCATTTGCCTCCACACTAGCAGCAGGTGACATTATAATGAATGCCTTATCTCTTCTGATTATTTTACCAACTTAGGTCCATTGTTTCATGGGATCCTTCGGTTGTTGCTTATGGTGATATCATGGGAGGTTGAAGATGATTGCAAACAGTTCGACGATGAATATCCTCCAGAGTGGTAGCTGCAGTGTCTATTTGTAACCCATTTGAGTTTCTCTTGTGCCCACAGTTCATCCTGATATGCTTCATCCATGCTCTGCGGTCAGGACCACCATCATCTCATTGTGGGTGATTGTTTTCCACTTTAATGAGCGACTTGTTCTGCTTCCTGCTACACTAGATCACACCTTAATGTCAGATCACAATACCGTTGAGTGTACTCAACATTTAGATTATCTTGGTGCAGGTCCAAAAATTCCCTGAACATTTTGTTTCAAACTGGCCTTCGTCTGTTCCCAATTTGAAATGGCCAAAAGGCCACTGCAGCTCCCCGAGGTCCCTGACCACAAAATTTGACCACTTTGGAGCCAATTCTTTCAACTTCAACTCTACTAAAATTGTAATTCGACTTCCTCTAAAACTAAAACCATTTGAAATAGTCCCCCAGCAATTCCAATCAGTCATTGAAAATGCGGGGTTTACACTGCCATTAAACTCTCCAATTTCCACTTTCAACCACTTGTTCAGGTCTTCTACGTGAGGAAACTAGACTGCTTCCACTTGAGTCATGAAGTCACAACAAGGGGCAATAGGCGTCGGAGGAACTTGCCTAAGGTGTCAGGGTTGTTGATAGCCAAGGTTAGTTTCATGCTCATCTTCCTACCTCATGCTGGAGTACTGAATTTCCTGGCGACTGGTACCCCAACTCCATGAATTCCTTGTGAACAAGACTAGTTCAAGGGTCTGTCTAGTTTTTATTACTCAGCTCCACCACAACATCCACTTACCCATTATGTGAAGCCATTGAACTCTTCATGAAGCCTAGCCTTTCTAGTTTCCACCATTCATTGCATCTTTAACATCAAATCACCTTAATGTTTACCTGCCATTTAGAACTAAGATTTTCACATCTCATGGCCATGCAATGTATAGTTGCACAAAGCGTGAAGCAAAGTGGCAACAAATTTGAGTGTGGGAACAGGGAAGTGCCTCTCTTAAAATGTAAACAAGCGTCAACAATTCAGAAGTAGGAGTGAGAGGAAGAGTCTAAAGCGAGGATTTGAAGCAGAAGAAACATGTAGTTAGGAGGATCATGCTACTAGGATGCAATGTCAGAGTTGATAGACACGATGTACAAGCCATAGATCCACATCACTGGACAAACAATAATAGATCTGGCCGGAGATCTGATCATAGATCACTATGACAACACATATGAACCATTCGATCTTGTTTGCACACAAATCTATATCACGTGGAAGGTCAAACAGTATTTTTAGTTGGAGAAGGTGGCCAATTGGGGTTTTGAGATGGGAAGGAGGTATAAATGGGTTCTAAATATGGGTTTGAGTATGGGAAGGAGAGGGACACTTAGATTATGGTTTTAGAAGTGGGAAAGAAATTTTAAAAAAAAACAAAAACAAAAACAAAATTCGAGAAAAGAAGACGGGAAAGAGATGAGTTTTGCCATGTGGATGGAGGATGGGTAAGTTGTGGGTCCAGGAAAGAAGTAATACATATAGATGCAAACGGAAGAAAGAGAGAAATAATTGATAAAGGCAGAGAATTGAGGAGAAACCCTCAATTCCCAAAGGGAAGTTGTTGTGCTACCACTTATTGCATATAGAAGCACCGGAAATGCAATAAAATGTAAAAGAAACCCAGAAGCATGATGTGTTGTAAAGGCCGTAAAGGCTGTTATGCAAAGGTAACGGTGGCAACCGTTACACATTATGGGGTCGTAATGGCCGTAACAACTGTTATGAAAAAAAATTACCTGTAATTGTCATTAACAACACATTACATATACTATAAAGGTCATAATAGCCCTGTAATGGTCTATTACGGGACATATACAGGTTTTTCACTTGTTAATCAACATTACGAGGTAGATACATGTTTTTAGAGAATTTTTTCAATAAATAGAAAACTAAAAAAGAGAGACCGTAACGGCCATTACGGGGCCATAACAGTCATTATGCCCCATATCGTAAAGATAACGATGGTAGCCGTTACGACCACTGTTACCGTTACAGAACACCTTGCCCAGAAGTACATACTAGGGTCCATACTAATAAATGCTCATGCCATGATATGTTGATGTAGAACATGCACATACACATTCCTAGCATGATTGGACAAAAAGAGGGTGAACTGTAAATTGGCCATAACTTTTGATCCCAGTATTGTTACGAGACGCACAACCTATCAATCTTTACTGTAACAGGCCATCTGAGGTGAACCGACCCACTTTTGTCCCTTTTGCCAGAAAATGGGCGCTTTCAGCTTAAAATGAAAATTTAAGAAAAAAAAGTACTATTTTTAGTAATTCCGATTTTTGTAATATTTTCTTATTTTTAGATTTTCTTCTTTTTTAGAAATGACTTTTAATCATGCTAGGACTCTTCTAGCAAAAACTTTATTTGAAATTTTTATTTTTAGAAATTAGGCTTTAGAAGAGTTTTACTAGAATTAGTATTTTTATTAAAGTTAGAATTTTGCTATTTTTGGTAATTACGAATTTTGATTTAGTTTTTTTTTTCCTTTATTAATGGTGTAATGGGGACAGATACAGAAGAAACAATCATCAATCAATTTATTTTCAAATTTATTAGAATTTATTTTTATTTTCCTATTCTCCCTCATGGATTCGAGGAATCTCTGTGAGGAGTCCAGAGAAGATCCATGGATTTGGAGTAATTATCCCGCAAAGAAGATGGTGATCGACCTGATCACGTCCATCCCTGCGTCATATGCTCCATATTGTAGAAGGAAAACAAAACCTCCATTCAACCATATGATAATCACATGTCCATGATAGCCTATAAATAGCTTAACACAAGGTAAAAACCCTAAGTATAACAAAGGAACTAAATTGCTCTTAATTAAGCAATATTCTCGTTATAACTGTAATTTTGTCATTTCTCCTCTTATTTAAAATCAATAAATATAAAGAAACAACTAATACTAATCCATCCATCCAATGGATCTCATGTGGACTTCCCATGTGGGAGCTTGTGGGTCGTACAAGATGGACAAGGAATCAGCTTGCATTGAAAGTTCAGTCTCAACATGTACAGTGCACTACATGATTCATAAAATCATGCGAGAAATAACTGAAACCACAATTAGTTCACTAAATCAATTTGTGGGTCACGAATATATGGCAAAGTTGGAGTAGGTCCCACGTGTCCCAATAATTGGCTGCCATTGACAATTACCATAGAGATACCCCATGCGATACTTTAACAGCTGAGTTAGTGAGACCTCGCCAGAAGCAAAATCCCCCTCTAGAAAACCTAAAAGGCTAAACCCTTACGTTTGAACCTACTATATAGATACTATTGTAACATAGGATGCAACTGAGTCATCCAGTTTTTGGCCAAGTCAAACCCAATGAATCACATATATTCTAGCTGTTGTGACAGTATCAGTCCCTAGGCAAGTCTCTCTCCAAACTAGTCTTGATTCCTCGAGCCTAGCACAACCGGCAAGCATGTCAGTCACTAAAGAAACACTCCTCAACTGCAGCCAAATCACTTAATAATAGAATGTTTCATTTCCCAAAATCAGTCATCCCCATTAATTGGGGTCAATCCCAGACCATTCAAGGTTACTACAATTTAAAAAAATAAAATGGAAAGGACGTCTCATGCGTTCAATCCAAATGAACAGAATTTTAAATTGCCTCCATCTAATTTCATCATTGCAACAAGGTTTATGATGAAATTTGCACAAATGCAATCCCAAGTAATTGTGATTAAACAGATCAACAGATTTTTATGTTATCAATTCCAAATTCCACTCAGATCGTCATGACACATTTTCGAGAGTATCAGCAGCATATCCAAGGTGAAATAAAAATAAAAATAATTGCATACCCTTGCTTGCACTGATGAGAAAGAACCCATCGGGCGTAACTGGGCTGTAGAACAAATCGACGACCGGACGAGAATGCCCGTGGCAGACAAGAGGAACCGCTACCTTCTTCTTCTCCATTTCCTTCCTATTTCAAGAACTCAAAACCCTAACAAAAGCTACCAAAATACCAGAACAAAATCCCCAACAACCAAAAAACCTAACCCTAATCAAGCTCCTGATTCCAGGAAAATTTTGATTACAGAATGAAAAGGAAAAAAGAAAAGATTATCGAAACCCTACATCGAGATTTTGGGAATCGAGAGGGGATTCTTTTTTACAGAAGACTAGGGTTAGAAAGGGTAATTTGAAGAAACGCTCTGTAAATGATATGACGAGATTTCCTTGCGCTGGAATCCTCTCACCTTCTAACCCCTCTGCGAAGCTCAGAGACATTTTCAATATATAGAAGAGAGAGAGGGAGAGAGAGAGGTTTGCAAAGTATACAGGCGAGAGCGGCCCTGAAATCTACACGCAAAACACGTGTCAGTATGGAGCACGTGAGAAAAATTACAGATATCTAACGGGTGAGACACAGTGCTTAGATCTTATCTTTTATGACTGAGGCTATTTTTACTGCTTATGCTGACTACAGTTTATGAAATAAAACGGACGGTTGAAACAATTTTAAATATATTTTTATTGCATGTTGGCCCAAATTAGAGTCAAAAGGAATGATTTTCATGCAAAAAGATCCGAAAGTTTGCCTACCTGATGGAAGGATCAGATCTCTTTTTCGTGGTCATATTGGTATGTTTTCTTGCGTGTAGATCGTTGAGGCCTTACATGCGTGTAGCCAGGGTAAACTTTCGGAAGAGATCTAGTCCGCCCGAGAGGACCAAAATCTGTCCACCCACTTTATATACCATAGATTTCGAATATTCTCGTGATGATCCAAACCGTTAATTCACTGAATATCGGCACGTTTAATTCTCAAATGAAATTTAGAATTAGTGAGATACCAGCTGTTTATAAAAGTTTGTATTGATAAATAAAATACAATCATTGATTTTTCTACCGCAGTTTTTGTTGGGGAAAAATGTGTCAAGCTCGGGTCAAGTCCTGAGACTCGGATGAGTATAGGTCGGCTTCGCCGACACTGTCTGAAGAATCCGAGACAACACCGACAGAACAGAGGATAGGCCGGGAGGCGTAAGCAAGGACGATTAAAGTCGCTCTGTCAGAGTGATAACCTCGCCTGCATAAACCCACTAAAGGCCGAGCGTATTAAAGTCATTCAACCGATAGAATAAGATCCCCTCAGGGAGTTGATTCTGTCGGTCACGGCTGGGAACCCGTCCTCCTGTGTCGGCCGAGACTCCCCCAGGGTCGGTCACGACCTGGTCGACACTCTCCCAGAGTCGGTCGAGATCTAGCCGAAACGGAGAGGGGCGGAACGAGGATAGATGCTGATCTATGGAAATCCAGGGATACGGGTAGCGGATTCCGAGATTCTCGGGATCCTAAGCAATCCTAGGAGAAGAATCCTCTAAAGATAAGGATTGGCAAACTGTATAAATCTCTAAGCTTGGAACAGAAGAAGGTACGCAATACTAACCGAGACAAGCTCTTGGCTATAATCCCGATAACTGACTCAAGCATCGGAGGTTCCCCGGCTCTAGCCAGGGTTCCCTTGACATTGTTTTCTGTGCAGGTGAAGGAGGATCCGTCAGAAGGAAACCGTCCCATAAAAACACTGCAACAGTTTGGCACCGTCTGTGGGAAACGGACAAAAAGCCGTTTTCTCCAACCATTCGAATGGCAAGAACAAGGAGGACGGACCCAGATGAAGCCGGGGAGGCCGCTGCTAGCGTAGCTCAGGGAGCTCCCCCGGCAGCACCGCCTGCGACTGCAAGCCAGCCCAATCAAGGGAACGTATACCTGGATCGCGAGGTCCAAGAAATGCGGTCCGAGATGGCCGCCATGAAACACATGTTGGAACAACTGTGCAACCAGCAGATGCAGCGCCAGGAGTCGGCACAAGTTCATCCACCAGCGTCTGTAGCGCAGCCTCCAGCGCCACAGTCGCCTAGACGACCGAGTCAGCCTCGAGAACTAAGTCACCCAGCGCCTGCCCGTTCAGCGACAGCCATTTTGCCTCCCTCCGATCTGAGGCATAGAATAGATCAGAGGAGGCGCAGTCGGCTACCTGCAGATGCTGAAGAAACGGCAGAGAGCGCCGAACCCTGGAAGGCTGACATACAAGACTTCAAGAACGAGGTCCGAGAGAAGATGGCAAAGGAAATGGCGGATATAAAGCACGGTCGGAACTCAGATCCGACCAAACACGAAGAAAAAGCTTCACCGTTCGTGGACTAGGTAATGCGGGCCCGGTTGCCGGAAAGGTTCCGCTTACCCCAGATAACTCCTTTTTTCGGAAAGACCGATCCGACAGAGCATCTTGAATGCTTCAGGACTTACATGGAATTGCACGACGCCTCGGACGCTGTTATGTGCCGAGCGTTTTCTCTGACCTTGACGGACGTAGCTCGACTTTGGTTTAAGCAATTGAAACCCAGGTCGATAAAGTCGTTCGCTGAACTCAGTGACGCCTTCCTCAGCAACTTCATTGGCTAAAAAAAGAAACTGAAGCCTCCCGCGCATCTGAACAACATAGTTCAGAAGGAAGGAGAACTACTAAAAGACTACATTAAACGCTTCAATTTCGAGTCCTTGCAAGTTCGAAAGCATTCTGAGGAGACAGCTCTAAACGCTCTCATGCAGGGAGTTAGAGACAAGCCCTTCTTGGCGTCACTGGACAAGAACCCGCCCGACACTCTGGGCGAGTTTATGGTTTGGTCGGACAAATACGCCGATGCGGAAGAGACGCGACTCCTAAGAGAAAAAATTCAGAATACGAAACCATCGGCAAAAGAGTCGGTCAAAAAAGAAGCCGACTCGGCCGGAGGGAGAAAGCGAAAAGACGACCGGGGGCGAGACGACAGCAGGCCAGGAAAGCGATCAGACAGAAAATTCTCTACGTATACCCCCCTGAACAAATCTCCCGAACAAGTACTAATGGAGATCAAGACCGAGGGCTTTGTCAACTGGCTTCGAAAAATGCGAGGGAATCCTGATCGACGGAACAAGAACAAATATTGCCACTACCATCGTGATCACGGTCACAACACGAGTGACTATTATCACTTGAAGGACGAGATTGAGCGGCTGATTAAAGAGGGCCGGCTAAGAGAACATATGGTAGGGACCGGCATCGCCGCGGGACCGAGTGAAGAGCGGCCCCAAGAAGAAATTCGAACGATCGTCGGGGGTCATCGAGGCGGCGGGGACTCAAATAACGCCCGAAGAAACCACGCCAGAAGCCTCGACCGCCCCGAGTCCGAGGTTCTCCTGCTATCTCGGCCTCTCAAGGAGAAAAAATGAGAGAAATATTGTATCTCGTTTAATGAAGAAGATGCTCGAGGCATTCATCATCCTCACGATGATGCGCTCGTAGTCACCCTCATCATCGCGAATAGAAAAGTGTTCCGGATACTAGTGGATACAGGGTCATCAGCGGACGTCCTATTAGCCCAAGCGTTCGATAAAATAGGGATAGGTCGGTCGTTACTACGGCCCGTCCGAACCCCGCTCATCGGGTTCTCCGGCGGACAGGTACTCCCAGAGGGAATCGTCTTGCTGCCGCTCACCGCGGGAACCGCGCCCCATCAAAGGACCGGGATGGTCGACTTCCTGGTCGTGGACCAACCATCAGTGTATAATGCCATCATCGGCCGACCGTCTCTCAGCCTCCTTTAAGCCGTGGTGTCTACCTACCACATTTCCATGAAATTCCCGACCGAGTCGGGAGTAGGAATAGTGAAAGGAGACCAGCAAGAGTCTCGGAAGTGCTACGCCACCGCGGTAAAAGCCCCGGTTGAGATTTCGATGATTGAATCACTGGACCCCCGTATCGAATCGCACGAGCGGGGAGAACCGATGGAAGAACTAGTCTCGGTGCCGTTAACCGGGACGAACGTTTCGAAAGTAGTCCGAATCGGCTCGTCCTTGAACCAGCCTCTTAGAGAACGGATAATCACCTTGCTTCGACGGTATGCCGATGTCTTCACCTGGAGTCATGAAGACATGCCTAGGATCGATTCCTCAGTCATAACACACCAACTCAACATCGACCCAACCTACAGGCCCATCCGACAGAAACGTTGCCCGCTCGGCCCGGAAAGGTACACTATATTGGAGAGGAAGTCGGCAAGCTTCTTAAAGCCAAGTTCATCGAAGAGATATACTATCCGGAATGGATAACTAATGTCGTACTCGTGAAAAAAGCCAATGGGAAATGGCGAGTCTGTATAGACTATACGGATCTAAACAAAGCCTGCCCCAAAAATAGCTTCCCTCTTCCTCGCATCGATCAGCTGGTTGATAGCACAGCGGGTCATGAACTGCTAAGCTTTATGGACGCCTATTCAGGTTATAATCAAATTGTAATGCACGAGAATGATAAATTAAAAACCGCCTTTATCACCGACAAAGGCCTTTACTGTTACCGAGTGATGCCGTTTGGGTTAAAGAATGCCGGAGCAACATATCAGCGGTTAGTGAACAAAATGTTCGCTCGGCAAATAGGCCGAACAATGGAAGTTTATATTGATGATATGCTCATCAAAAGTAAACAGGCGTCCGACCATGAGAAGGACTTGGAAGAAATGTTTTTGACTCTGCGTAAATATAAAATGAAGCTGAACCCCAGCAAGTGCGCGCTTGGCGTGAGCTCGAAAAAATTCCTCGATTTCCTCGTTAGTCAGCGAGGAATCGAAGCGAATCCCGAGAAAATCAAAGCCTTACTCAAAATGGAATCTCCCAAAACGATCAAAAATGTTCAAAGGTTAACAGGAAGAGTGGCCGCGCTTAATCGCTTCCTTTCCCGAGCCACAGACAAGTGTCTCCCGTTCTTCAAGCAATTGAAGGGACGACAGACGATGGAGTGGACGGACGAACGTGAGAAAGCGTTTCAAGAACTGAAGGTTTACCTCGGATCTCCACCGCTGCTATCTAAGCCCGAGCCTGGTGAAGTGTTGTTGTTGTATTTGGCCGTGTCTGAAGCCGCAGTAAGCTCAGCATTAATACGAGAGAGTCAAGGAAAACAGCTGCCAGTCTACTATGTTAGCAAAGCCTTGCTGCCAGCCGAGACAAGGTATCCTCAGCTTGAGAAAGTAGCCTTCACTCTTGTAGTTTCATCACGACGCCTTCGGCCATACTTTCAGGCCCACACCATCGTCGTTGTGACTAACTTACCACTCCGCCAGATTCTCCAAAAGCCGGAAGCTTCTGGCCGACTTACAAAGTGGGCAGTCGAATTAAGCGAATTTGACATACATTACAGGCCCAGGCCGGCTTTAAAAGGACAGGCCGTCGCCGAATTCCTTGTCGAATTGGTTCATAATCCCGATAATATGCCCGAACCAGAGGGAATTAATGTACCCGAGGCTTCCTCCTCTGTCGGGCCGACACCCTGGAAGCTATTTGTCGACGGATCATCCAACTCGAAGGCAAGCGGGGCAGGGGTAGTGTTAGAAACTCCCGACCAAACTTGTATGCAATATGCCTTGCGACTCGGCTTTCAAGCGTCCAACAATACAGCAGAATACGAAGCCTTATTATTAGGCCTCAGACTCGCCGCGAGTCTGGGCGTGACCCATTTGAACGTTTTCAGAAACCAAGTTTCCGGCGTTTATCAAACTCGGAAAGAGCAGCTAAAGGCGTACATGGAAAAGGCTAAAGAATTGATCGGCGGATTCCAGAAGTGTAAAGTAATTCGAATACCCAGAACCGATAATGCCAAAGCCGACCTATTAGCAAAGCTTGCCTCAGCAGATGAGAAACACATACCTCGGTCAGTTCCAATTGAACATGTCCCTGAACCAAGCGTAAACGAGCCGATAGTCTCGGTCCTATTTCCCATCGATCCAGCGACTGCTTGGTTTGACCCACTCGTCAGCTACCTCAACAATGGTGAACTGCCGGAAGATCGCGCCGAGGCACGGCGATTAAAAATTCGAGCCTCGCGCTACACTATCTTGAATGAGGTTCTTTACAAAAAAGGCTTTCATACTCCTCTACTAAGGTGCGTCGACTCCCAAGAAGCCGATTATATCTTACGAGAGATACACGAAGGAATATGTGGAAACCATTCAGGAGAACGCTCGCTCGCCAACAAAGTGTTGCGGCAGGGATATTACTGACCGACCATACAGCATGACTCCAAACGATTCGTCTAAAGATGCGACAAGTGTCAGCGGTTCGCAGTGATCCCGAGACAATCCCCCGAGGAGCTGACTCCGATGTCGGGACCGTGGCCCTTTGCGCAGTGGGGGATAGACATAATCGGGCCCTTTCCATTGGGGAAGGGTCAGACTAAATTCACCGTGGTTGCGGTGGACTACTTCACGAAGTGGGCTGAAGCAGAACCATTGGCGAAAATTACCGAGAAAAGGGTCACGAGTTTCATTTGGAAGAATATCATATGTCGGTTCGGGATACCTCGGACGATAGTGACCGACAATGGAAGGCAGTTCGACAACAAACAATTCCGGGAGACGTGCAGTAACCTCGAAATTTGTAACGTGTACGCCTAGCCTCATCACCCTCAGACGAACGGACAGGTCGAGGCGGTCAACAAGATCATAAAGCAGCATCTCCGGGCGAGACTCGACGAAGCAAAGGGAGCGTGGGCTGAAGAACTTCCGAATATACTGTGGGCCTATCGGACCACAGAACGGACCGCGACGGGAGAAACTCCCTTTTCTCTATGTTACGGTGCGGAAGCAGTCGCGCCGGTTGAGATCGGTATTGGTTCAGCCCGAGTCAACTTGTATAATGAACGAGAGAATGGTGAACTCCTCTCATTCGCACTTGATTCGTTGGAAGAAAGAAGAGAAAGTGCTCGATTGAAGATGATGGCTCGACAAAGACAGGTATCTCGGTTTTACAATCATCGAGTTAAAGTACGACGATTCCGAACCGGGGACATGGTCCTCCGAAGGACCTTCCCAAATACTAAGAAAATTGGGTCGGGTACATTAGGGCCAAATTGGGAAGGCCCCTATGTCGTCTCAGGCACCATCCGACCTGGAACCTACCGGCTGGAAGACCTGAACGGGCAGCTATTGCCTCATCCTTGGAACGCCGAGCATCTCAAGACTTACTACCCGTAAGATACAATTAAACACACTGTAATTGAAGTCGATTCAATAAAAGTTATATTTCATATAAGTACCTAATGTCGGGTCAGTAACAACAAAAAAAAAAAATTACAAAAAGAAAAGTACAATGTCCGACTCTCCCGTTTAGTCGGAATTTAAATCCTAGGCGACACCCGAGGGACCGGCCTCGTTAGCAGCGGCATCTCCTTCAGCGGCTTCGCCCTCGGCAGCCTCGGCGGTCGTACTGTCGACTTTGAAGGCGGAGAGATCGAGATCAGGGAAGGCCGCCCTCATCTCCAAAACGTAAGCCTTGTAACCGCCTTGATAAAGGTGGTCCCTCTCCTCCTCAAACTCGGTAGATTCGAGGAAGGCCTCCACGGCTCGATCTCGCTCCTCTTTGGCTCGGCGCGTTTCTTCCCGAGCTTCTTGAACAAGGCCTACAGCCTCGGCCTTCGCGCGAGTAAGAGCACCCTCGCACTCGCCGTGAACTTGGAGAAGGCGTCGCTCCCTCTCATCTGCCTCTTGAAGGAGCGAAGTAAGACGAGCATTGTCGGCCTTGACTCTTTCGAGAGCTGCACGGGCGTCCGCGGCCATCTTCCGAGCGATAGAGAGATCGCCGGTCATAATGCCAATCCGGCCCTCAGCGCTCTCTCTACGACCCTCAGCCTCGGCCGCGACCTTCTTCGCAGTCTCCGCCTTGGACGCGAGCTTCTGGGAGGCGGTCAGCTCCGAGCTTGCTTTGACGAGGCAAGGAGCCAGCTGCAATACGAAGACGGTGAGCCGTGCTAAAAAACTTAGCCAGGAGCGACACAAGATTGAAGAAAAGTTCACCTCAAAAAGCAGCCTCGCTGCATGACCGAGGGTCTGGGCTGTCGGGACGTTGTAATAGCTGGCGAAGTCTCTCTCGCTCCCGTGGGCGAGCGCCCAAGGAACCATCCCCGCAATGATCTTCGTGAAGGGGGACTCCTGTTGAGTCATCTCCCTTCTCGGGGATCCTTCGCGCGGGGCCTCCCTCGGCACCGAGACCTCCTCAGCAATAGGTCCCGACTCAGGTGTCACCTGAGTCACTGGATGGATCGGCTCCGCTTCCTCGGCCCTCTCGTCAGGGTCCGAAAGGACGACCACCTGGGGAACGGCGGGCGCAACAGCGGGTGGAGTGACCGTTTTCTTCCCTTTGCCCGTGGTCCTCCGCTGCTTTGAGGGCCGAGACACGGACAATAGAGCCGATCTCGGGGGGGCCTTCACTTTGGAAAGAGGCTTCAATGCGGGGCGAGGTTCGGCCATGCTCTCGGGCGCAGGCCTCAGAATAGGGCGAGCTTCGGGGAGGTCTGCAAGGACCAGTAATAAGAATGAGAGAGCAAACAGGAAACCAAAAAGACAAATGTAAGGAGGATGGTATACCTGAGACGAATGAGTCTAAGCCTGCGAGGTGAAGACGCTCAGGTTGCAGAAGCAACTTCCAAGATCGCTCTTCCGCGCTTAGCTTCCTCAGCTCTCTTATCCGAGTCAGAGCGCCGGACTCGAGCTTCCCTCTCCTCTTCGAGATATCCGCAAGACATTGTAGAGTCGAGATCAGCGGAAGAGGATATAAAAACGAAGAGTAAGAAAAGGAAAGATCAGTGGACCGAGGCGCCGAGTCACCTGCTCTACGGAACGTGCGGGATACTTGAGGCTCGTACGGCCACGTGTCGGCCGACTCCCACCGACCGCACGTCCAAAACCACCTCTCCTTCCAGAACTTGTTCAAAGTAGGTGGGTCGGTTATTAGAGATCCCCCCTTGCCTCTCCACGCACTCAGAAAGTAGAGGCCAGGGAAGTTGGGGTTTGGTTGGACTTGGTACAGATAGAGGAACTCGTCGACCGTGAGAGAAGGTTGCTCTAACTCGGACCAAAGCACGGCACACTCGAACAAGTTTCTCCAGGCATTTGGGACGATTTGGCCGGGGGCTATTTTGACTCGAGAGAGAAAGTTATGGGCAATGGGCTGGAGTAGCAGGCGCAAGCCACATTGCATCGTGACTTGAAAAATCGCAACCATCCCTGCAGGGGGATGGTCAGACAAATCATCCGGACGAGGGAGACGAAGGATCACCGAGTCAGGGACATGGTATCCAGCTCTGATTCGGTTTAAATCAGATTCGTTGAGGATGGAGGCAACGAGACCGCTGGGCTCGTCTCCTTCTCCTTTCGAAGGCGACCCAGAAGCCTCCGCAGTCCGGTTCACAGGGTATGCAACGGCCGTTCCTTCGCCCGTGATTAAGTCATCCTCTCCCTCTCCCTCCTCATCCTCCATCTGATCCATCCAAGGGTTAGGCCTCCCTGGACGAGTCACCAGAGATGTCCCACTGCTGGATGGACCGGTCTGGACAGGACGCTCAACCGATGGGTTGCCGGATTCCCTGACAAGCCGAAATGCGGCATCAGCTCCGACGGTGAACTCCGTCAACAGGGAAGGTGGGTCTGTAACGTCCCAAAGGTGTTGGGACACACCCTCATCTACGGACATTTCCTCCCGAGGGCTTTGAGAGGCGTGTGTGGCCATTAAAGCTGATAAAAGAGGAAGGGAAGGACTCACCGAAGAAATCGACGACGATGCAAGGAAGAGGAGACAGCGGAGGAGGAGAGGAACAAGCGAAAACGCGCTTGGGATCAGACACAGACGGGAGGAAGGAGGGCGAAAATAAAGTTCATACCGCCCTACCGCCCGGGTCTTTTATAGCCGCGCCACGGAGCCGGGCCATTATGGTAAAAGCGAATCGACGTTCGCCTCGGCTCCCCCGTTCGACGCGTGGCGACCACTGATTGACTGCGGCGAAATCGTGGACACGCGTCCGCCTTTTATACGCGGACGGAACGAAGTGACGGCTGGCCGCACGTGCGACATTGGAAGGCGCAACGTCCCACGCTAGGGACGACTCAAAGAACATTAAATGCTTCATCATTGTCTCGGATGTTAATGCGAACCGACCGAGAAAATCGTACTCCATGTTGTCATAGACGACACAAGGAGTAAGGGGGGCTCACTGTTGGGGAAAAATGTGTCAAGCTCGGGTCAAGTCCTGAGACTCGGATGAGTGTAGGTCGGCTTCGCCGACACTGTCTGAAGAATCCGAGACAACACCGACATAACAGATGATAGGCCGGGAGGCGTAAACAAGGACGATTAAAGTCGCTCTGTCAGAGTGATAACCTCGCCTGCATAAACCTACTAAAGGCCGAGCGTATTAAAGTCATTCAACCGATAGAATAAGATCCCCTCAGGGAGTTGATTCTGTCGGTCACGGCTAGGAACCCGACCTCCTGTGTCGGCCGAGACTCCCCCAGGGTCGGTCACGACCTGGCCGAGACTCCCCCAGAGTCGGTCGAGATCTAGCCGAGACGGAGAGGGGCGGAATGAGGATAGATGCTGATATACGGAAATCCAGGGATACGGGTAGCAGATCCTGAGATTCTCGGGATCCTAAGCAATCCCAGGAGAAGAATCCTCTGAAGATAAGGATTGGCAAACTGTATAAATCTCTAAGCTTGGAACAGAAGAAGGTACGCAATACTAACCGAGACAAGCTCTTGGCTATAATCCCGATAACTGACTTAAGCATCGGAGGTTCTCCGGCTCTAGCCAGGGTTCCCTTGACATTGTTTTCTATGCAGGTGAAGGAGGGTCCGTTAGAAGGAAACCGTCCCATAAAAACACTGCAACAGTTTCTACAGTTTCAGGACTATCAGATAAGTATAGTTTTATAATAACAATCCATTTATAGACCCTTAGGAAGATGAACGGTTCCGATGATCGTGTTATTCTGCCATATGTATGATACATATGGAGAGAAAATTAAAGCCTGCGTATTAACTCGCGAAGGGCTGGATGCAGGTTTCCATGAGTCGGCATCTTATAGGTCGTGTAATTTCCACGAGTCGGCATCTTATAGGTCGTGTTACCGTATGCTCTTTTCGTTATCATACGCTTCGGTACTTGGGGACGAGAGGGAGTGGAGGGCCGGCTTCTGTGGATTCCCAGATCCACCGAGGAGGGTGAATCCTTGATGCGGGGCCCACATTGATGTATTATCCCCACATCCACTCTGTCCATCCGTTTTGAAAACTTGTTTTAACAAATCATCCCAAAATTGGAGTAGATACAAATTTTAGGTGGACCTCACCACATGAAACAGTGGTGATTGACCATTAAAAACTTCCTGTGGGCCACAAAATTTTTGGATCCAGATGATATTGTTGTGATATCTTCATCCAACTTTATCAAAAGGTTGGATGGAAAATAAAAATCTAGTGGCCCCCAAAAATTTGTTAATGGTGAGTATTCAATCACCACCATTTCCTGTGGTGTGGTCTATTTAAGATTTTTATTTTCTTCATTTTTCGTATCATGCCCTAAATGATCTTTAAAAACGGATGGACGGCGTGGATGTAAGTTATATACATCAAAATGGGCTCCACAGACAGAAATCCAGAAACCTCGGTGAAGTCACGCCCGGGCGGATGTGCCATATGGATCGTCACACGTAAGGGGTGAGGTGCACATGTGGGCAAGTGCTTCCCCCGGCTTTCAAGGCGGGGCTACGATGGGCCGAGCTCAGGCTGTGTAAAGCGCGTCGGCATGGCCAAACGGCCGAAACCGACGGTTTAGCGTGTGAGGGGCATTTTTGTCCTGTATGAATGTACGATGGCACAAAAGCCAGTTTATGAACACCTTAGGGCCTGTCTGGGAGCATGGATTTGGAACCCCTGGTTCGGAAACCCCTTAATTTGAAATTGTCCTGTTATGTGTGGCACCCTAGATTAGAAATAACTTTAATCCAAAAGTAGCTATACATTATATATTTATAAGGTTTTGAATTTAATTACTAAATCAACTTTAATATTTACTCACGTACTGTTTGATACAATGGTTGTAATAAACCAGCTGAAATATGAAATGGTGAAATTTCAAGCCCAATATCATGTCCAAGTGACTAACCAACAATTTTTAACCATTAATTTACATGGATAATGTTAGGACACTGTTGATCATTATATTAAAATAATTATAGTGGTGTAATTGGTAATATATTTATTTTGGGATATCATTAGTGAGTCATGTGTCTAGTAGAATAATAATATGATGACACACATGTCACACGTGCAACTTTTGAAAGGATTTTAAATGTAATACAAGCTTTTGCTCTGGATTTCAAATCCCTTATTTGAGGGAATTTCAAACCCCTGGGAACTTTGTGGTGCCAAACAACCATGGGATTTAAAATCCCCCCAAATACATGGTGCCAAACGACCCTTTAGATTTGGGATGCATATTGCGTCCTACCCATCCGTATCTAGCTGGGAACAGGTAGGAGCTTTGAGTGGCCATCGTGATGTATGGGTCTTATCCACACCGTCCATTCATTTTTTTCCTACATTTTAGGATATAAGCCCAAAAATGAGATAGATCCAAGGCTCAAGTGGACCACACCCCGAGAAGCAGTGGTGATAATGATTCTCACCATTGAAACTTTTATAGGGCCCATCGTGATGTTTATTTGCCATCCAACCTATTCATAAAGTTACATAGACTAGGATGAAGAGAAAGCACAAATATTACCTCAATTCAAAACTTATGTGGCCCCTAAGAAGTTTTCAACCGTAAGAGTTTAATCCCCATTGTATAGTCTACTTAAACCTTGGATTTGCCTCATTTTTGGGTTTATACCTTAAAATTATACGAAAAAATTAATGGACGTTGTAGATAAGACCCATACATCATGGTGGCCACTCAAAGCTCTTACTCATTCTCAACTGGAGATGGGCTTGTTTGTTTCGGCTTATTAGCAGACGAAGCCTGGACTTAGCGTGTGGTTAGGTTTGGTTAGGTATGTGCCCACACAGTATCGGAGATACCATCCAATAAGTTCTAATCTTTTCTTGTCTTTGCCAAATCCATCTTTCTTGAAAATGTCAAACCGTCAGATCTAATAGGTCAGTGTTATAAGTGAAATTTTTAAAAGATATACCTATTGAAAACTTTTCGTGAATAAATGAAATTTACCTTGAATGTGTCACTAGATGGCTTGTCTTCTTCATAGCATGAAAAGACGCATGATGTGATGATAACAAAAGTTCATTGGAAATGTAGATTCTTAACCATATAGAGAAAACATTATTAATTACTTGGGATTTTAAAATTTGATAGACACTATTGAGAACCTTGCATATAAGTAATAAGGATATAAGAGTTGTGCGGAACTAGTATATTTGCACAGCTGTTGTAATAGAATTTTTTTACACCCTGCCAATCACAGTCACATCTAAGATACCACATGGCAAGAGAATGTTCATGTTGGGAAGTAACTCTTTGCAAAGAAAAAGTTCCATAAGAGAAATTTGTTACTGAATATTAAATGCTAGAGTAAAAAAAAAAAAAAAAAACAAGTCTCTGTAAAGCAATGAGTCTAGAAATAGTATGTCTCTACAATGGGAAGAGTTCAACTACTGAAGCTCTCTAACAAAACCTCCTACGGATATTGCAAGACCGAAGTAGCAAGAGACTTGTAGGATATTTCATATACACGTGGCTTGGTGCAATAAGTTACATTTGTGGAAAATCTAAGATATTTGCACGGCCGATGTGCAATCAAATATTCATACAAAATTATAACATGGTTATCACCTCTTAGAAGCCTATAAAAGCAACACTCGATGAAGAGCTTCATGCTCTCGCCAACATATACACATCTCTACACAATACAATATTGTTTAACTTAGTTTTATCCTTAGTTCATTGACTTTTGTCCAGCTTCACTGTAAATGGTTCAAAGTTTAACATAGCTCAGTTTGTTATATCCAGCGCCAATCCATCGTTGTAGTACACATTAAGCGTATATTAAATATATACGACCTCCGTCGTCGAATCCCATCGATCATCGAGTTCATACTTGGTAGATTACACTAGTTATTCATGCAAGTTGTACGTTACGATTATGTTGTCTACACAAGCATTCGTAGGTAATTTTCCTTTATTTTCTTTGCTTGGTTTAGTTTTCGTAGTTGATTGTATTGATCTCATTTACAAGATAATAAAATCGACAATTAGCCATTATTTTATTATTTTATTTATCTATTGTTATGTTATTAAGGAACATGAGAACCCTGATCACCGTTGAGAGAAAAGTTCTTAACACAAGGCTAAAAGATCATAATGAAGGACTAACCCTTATTTTTAAAAATATATTGATCGATGCAACATTGGCGGCTGGACAATTAGATCAACCTCCATAAGTCTGACCGTTTAATAAATTTAACCTAACCCATCCAAGTTTGCCCCGGACTAGCTCAACTTCATGTATATATTACGTGCATATATATATATATATATATATATATATATATATATATATATATATATATATATATATATCATTTAAATATTCCATTAGATAACTTGTGCATCCTGAATGTAGACCATTGTGGTTTAAATATTTACTTCTCTTTCTTAGAGATTAATAGATGGATTAGCAATATTCAAGCAAGTAATAATGATTTCATTAATTTTCTTGTTGGGTTGGATCAAGCATACCTCATGTTTAACCAAAATTTTATTGACTTGGGCTTTTATGTGTTAGTTTCATATTGAGATTGGATAGGGTTATAGCCTTGGGCTTTAATGTTGACAAATTTTTTAAGAAAGATCAGGAAAGTATAAAACTTTTAAAAAACTTATATTTATAATTAATCAAATATCCATGTCTAAATATAACAAATTTTAAAATTACGCAAACTAATGGTCATCATGTTACTTTGAAATTATGTCATGACATTATTACAAAGAGTTAGATGCCAATCTTCTAATGTAACAAGTTTATCCTCGATCTATCCAAATAAAGTTGGAGCAAAGGGCCGATGTTGCATTCCTAATATATGCTTGAGTGCATGATATAGGGAGTCATTTCAAGTAAACCCCACACATTCATACATGCAATGAAGGGAGGAAAGAGCATGTGCGTTGTCTCTCTCTCTCTCTCTCTTTCTCTCTCCAAACTAGATGTTCAAGGGAACTAGATGTCTGAGGCTTTTTTTTTTTTGTTTGCTTTATCGTCATTGGGACATGATCTATTTGTAAGGAGTCATGTTTTAGAAGTTGCATATGATAGTATTGCTTGATGTTACTCTTCCCTAAAAAATGAATGTTTATACTCTTTTATGCCTTGCTTAATAGTAATACTTTCACACATTAGCCCTTATGAACATCATCCACGTGGGAACGCCCATGCCCTTTAACTTCTAGCTTGAATTAAATTCATTTTGTTTCCTTAGTTGTACAATATATTGGAGTATAACTCAGATGCATAGGATATGTTTTAGATTTTGAAGTCACCACTAGTGAATCGAAGTTTTTATGTCTACGGTCGGCTAGAAACCATAAAATCACTTTGGGATCGTAAGATTTTATAATTTAAGTGATTCTTGTGGTTGATCGGTGACCATAAAATATGGGTAAGGATCTCGGTGATAGAAGAATAATGGGTTAGGCACACTCTTCTACTTGCACGACATGTAGTATCTACTTTACAAAGTTCTATGATTATTAAGGAAATTCAACATAATTTTGACATTATATACCTATCCATGCTTCATATAATCCAAAAGGGGTTAGACAAAAAGTAAAAGAATCATAATATTTCTTTGCAAAGTTGGATGGCTCTGAGCAGGTAATGATAAGTAAAATAAAAAATGTAGTTGATGGATTGCAACCATAACCTCACAACATAGGGTCTACAACCCTAAGTAGGTGTGTATATATATATATATATATATATATATATATATATATATATATATATATATATATATATATATATATATATATATATATAAGAGATGCTGAGCAAAGAAGAGCAAAAGTGTGAGTTAATATTGTAAATATGTAAAGAATGTGATGAGTAAAATGTGTTATGAGTCTCATTGAAATATAAGAAAGAAGATGGGGAATCGAATACTTTTTTTTTAAATGCAAAACGAATAATTAAATATCCCCAATTCCAATCTTACTCTTCACTTTGTTGGTTTATTTAGTATGTTTTTTTTTAAAGGCTGACCTCTTGAGTTGTATAAGACCTGGATGTTAGCCAGGAATCTCTGAAGTCTTCGGAGAAGAGGACCCACTCCAACGTTTCTCTCAACCTCTCACTGACTTTATCTGTCTCTGGCTCATCCGTCCTATTCCTGAAATGACAGTTATAATGTTGAATTTAAGACCAAAATCGTGCATCCTCTGGCGAGCTAGCGGTGTTGACACGTATCCTTCAAGATTCCGTTGTTTGTAAAGTTAAGAAAAATCTTGGTTAGGTATGAAGTATATCAGATGGTTGTCATCGTGTGGTGGGGCGATGGTTTATTTTATCTAACTTTACATATTTTCTGCCTTGTGCAAGGGGCACACAAGCCTTTGGAGAATTTAGTCTCCCTGTAGTTCTGACCACCTCCAACTAAGATCAGTCTATTTACTCTACTGGATGCCTTTAGGAGGCATCGGGGCTCCATTCATCGTTTCTCGTTCAGGCCCTCAATGTCTCTCGAATTGGTTATGATCAATTATCTCAAAGGGATATGTGGTTATGGTTTATGGGGAATTGAGATTTATCATTTAGGATTTGGTTTATCATATTTTGAATTTGTTGATCAAGATCATTGGTAATTCCCGCAACGTGTTGAGGGTCTCGCCCTTTAATTGGTTTGGAGTTTCTTTGGTTCTCGAGTTACTTTGGTTCTCGAGTTACTTATGGGAAGTATTATCAAAGTTGAGCTAATGCTCAAATAATCATTTTATTCTCATTTCAGGCGGGGTGTCCACAACCCCATTAATGCATGTAAAACATCGTAATCATGCTATATGAATGAGTTGACAAGATGAATTCTTTTGGTTGTCATTGAAAACTTGATATTTGACAAAATAGACACTAGACATGGGAGAGTTCTGGGTCATGGGTCTTAATACCATGTTCGATATAACCACTTAGCAAGTTAGAAGACAAATCTATGGTTATTCTTGTTTTAGTCATTATGTTTGAGGAGATTGTTGATGAGTCAAGATGTAAAGTCTCCAGTGTTGGGCATGGCGACAAGTTAACATGTCTTATCTTGAACTCACATAAAAGTGTCAACGTGACATGGATATAGGCTCTTGGGTTGAGCATATTGGGCACTTATATTGCAGGATTAAGTATAGCTCTCTATACTGAGAGAACCATCATACTTCAACTAGATTGACCTGCAAGTGCATTAACTTTGACTAATCATTAAACTTAAGAACACGTAGGATGAAATTTTTGATAACACGTACCTTAACTCGCTTTACAAGATCATCATAATAAAAGTAGGTAGAGTTGGACATATATATCAAAGTTCATTAAAGCTCTCATGATTCAATGATGGTTATGCTTAGTTACCTAAGACATTGGACTGTTCTCGTGGTTTGAATCGTTTATCAAGTGTTTATCACATGGGGCGAAAGTCCTGATAACATGTACCGTAACTTGCTTTACAAGATCATCATAATAAAAGTAGGTAGAGTTGGACATATATATCAAGGTCCATTAAAGCTCTCATGATTCAATGATGGTTATGCTTAGTTGCCTAAGACATTACTCATGGACTGTTCTTGTTGTTTGAATCGTTTATCAAGTGTTTATAAGGATGGTGAACACATTAAATGTTTTATAAAGTAAATTAACTTCTCTTTTTTCAATCCTTAACTTTTAGCTTTGACCGCTAATTTGTTCAAAATTGAGCACGATGAACAACGAATAGTTAAGATATGGTCATTCGTACGTCAGAATGACATAGGATATTAGCAAGGATGGTGGCCATGGTGAGTGGAAGAATTTGGTTAAGGTAAGATCATTGACTTTTGATGTGATACCAAAATCTGTAGAGTAACATAGTACTATTATCAATCTCTTTGAAAACCCTAACTTTTTTTTTTTTATATATACATGTTTTATCTTAAAATGAGATGATTAAGGAGTGAGAGCTTTTGAGCTCCCCTAGGGATCATAGAGAGAGAGAGAGAGAGAGAGAGAGAGTCACATCTCACTTCCTCGTTCTCATCACAAGTGTGAGATGTGTGGGGTCCACAACTAAATGACTCTTATGTGTAAGCTCAACTCTACTCTGATATTGACGTGTAGCTCTCCTCCTCTTTTATTTGAGATAGATTGAGGAGATGTTTTCCAGTATAAAGGATTGACATTGTCATTATTTACTTTCGACAATATTAATTAAGATAATCCTATAAGATTTGGAATTTTTTTTTCCTCATAAAAACTCATGATATCTAAATGGAGATTTTTAGTTTAATTAAAATTAAATATAGGCTTTTAGAACTTTCATTTTTTTCCTTTCTATTTCAAAAAGCTAACACTCGTCACCCCTATGGACTTTCTCATGCCCTATAACTTCAAAAGTCTATATACCTGCCTTATCTATGCACTAAGACTAACACAATCTCTCCACTGTAAAGTAATATCCACTCTTAACCATAACACGATGCCAGTCTAAAAGGTAGACTATACTATGAAATCCTGATTATTAGATGTCAATAAAGGACAATAAAATACTATTGATGGTTAAAACAAAAGATCAATGGTTGAAAAGCATTCACTTAAATATTTTTTTAAAAAAATCCTTTTGAGTGTTGGGCCTAACTAGAAAATCCCTTGATGGACAGTTTGATCACTAAGATTTAATCCACTGATAACTTCGTCTGGGTAACTAGTAGATTCCATATTGGAACATATGTACCACGACTGAATTCTTGATGCAAGCACCCAACTATACCCGTATATCAACAACTAATGTGACCTTACATGGTACATAAAACACAAAACACAAGGAGCTCATACTTTCCACGTGACCTCAGGTCTAAGGATCCATCAAAGCTAATACATAATTAATTTGGTTCGGTCCATGTATAATATATCTTCTATACCAAAGACTTGGTATACTCTACTAATGTAAGTGTTTAACTAGACTCAAACACCAAAACCTACATTTCATATACATTCACGTATTGGGTAGAGGCTATGGCATAATTATTGTTATGGTAGAGAAATTTCATCTCAACTCATCATTGGTTCCATCACATGGGATGATCAGTTAACCTTTTAAGAACTATCCAATCCATTACCACAATCATAAGATTTAATAGCTTCTTGGTCGAGATGGATAAGTATACTAAATATTTGTGGAAGGCAAGGTGTATAAGGACGAGTAAAGGAACGATATGTGTAGAGATAAACATTTGTCCAAATAAGCAGATAAATTCATATGACTCCATTGATAGATTTATAGAGATTACATGTAACTACTTTTGACAACATTGCAGTCAAAAGGGGTGGTGCATTGGGCCTTTTATGGTCAATATTCAATCAACACCCTATTGATGTAAGTGATGGAATGGATATTGCATTGCTATTACAGTGGAATCCTTGATTCGAAGCATGCCCTAATGTACCGAGATCTATTAGGCGTAGTTCATCCCCAAGCAATGCTGTTATCTTCAAACTCACATTTTCCTATAACAACGACATAAATCTCTCCTTATAACCATTTCATAAAATTACAATTAGCAAAAGTTTTCCACACATTAATTATAACATCTGTGGTATAAATCACACACACACACACACACACACACACGTGTGTGTGTGTGTGTCAATTATCATTAGCTTTTCAGGGCATACAACCCTAACACTTAAAAGTCAGGCTGATAGCCCACCCAATCCTGATCTCGACCAATTGCCACCCATTATTTCGACAAGAATAGTAGTTATAATCCCAAAATATGAAATAGTATGACTTATTTACCTAGATTAAAAAAAAAAAACTGTGTTAAACCATGGAAGAGAATATGAATTCCTCTGATGTGATAGTTTCATTTATCCAATAAGAAAGAAGAAGAAGAAATTAATTTTTTTCTAATTTTTCCTCAAAAAATGAGTAAAACTATTATTTGCTTGTAAAACTAGAAAACTTAAAAACTATAAAAGGAATATAATTTATAATGAGGTGATAGTTTTCCTTTATGGAGAAATCAAGAAAGAGGAGAAAATCATTTCCTTTTTTCTTATTTTTCCTAAAACACGATCATAATTGTGAGAGACAACTTTCAATTTTTGATTGTTGAATGGAATTATTGTTGGATTTCATGGATTTTCATAATTTCCCATTATTCAGGTATTCCTTAAAATGTTTTATTTTTCAAGAAGAAAAGCTAGCATAAATGATTATTTGTTAAAGTGTTTTATACAAAAGGAGGGGTAAAAGGACGACTTGGTATTTCAATCAATTCTAAAAAGAAAAAAAAATCATTTCCTTTGTCATTACCAAAGTTGTGATTTTATTGTTCGTACTCTTGATTCTTAAAATAATTTGCATTAAGAAATACATTTCACCTACTGGGACGATATCCATGATAGGCTCACCTTCAGCTTAACCTAGTGTCATATATACTAGTTATGACCCATTCATGGTCCCTTGGAGCCTAATTGTAGGGCTATAAATGCACTTGGCTAGCTGGTCAAGCTTTCTAGCTCCATTGCTTTAGGATGACCTTCGATTGGAATAAAAAGACCCGGGAGCGGTATGTATAAAAAATCAAGCTTGTTTATCAACCAGACCAAGCTCAATATGTATTTAAAGGCACAAGCGGCATTTTCCCAATATTTATAAGATATGCGAGATACAACACATGATATCCATCATAAAATGTTGAGCCCAACTTGTGATCATGTTAAACTGATTTTTGGGCCATTTGTACATGCATGGTAGGGCACACCTAATAATTCACCCCGATCTAGCATGAAAATGAGTGAGTGGGGTTGCGCTTGGGCAAGCTCGAAAGCTTGAGCCAAATACACTCACATTGGGTTGGGCTTGTTGGTTTTGACTTGTGCCTTAAGTTTTAGCTTATGGGGCGTGAATATGCACACGAGTCAGTCCAATGACAGCCTTCGTAGGGTCCAATTGGACCCTTTATAAATGGGTTTCCAAAGAAGGGTTACTTGTCAAGTCGGCTTTCGTGCCTACTTTGCCTAGTAGGGATAATAAGAGTTTTGTAAAAGTACATAACACGATTCAAACTTGAGTTTGGCTGAAAAAATTAATTATGCACCCTACTTGAGTAGGGTTGCGACTCAAGTGGGTTGGGTTGGGTTGGGTTGGGTTGGAATGGTTTGAGAATCAACTCAAGCCCAAATGGACACAAGAGGACCCACAGGCAACTCGAGGTGTTCAACCCATTCAAAATTGAATTCCAAAATGAGGTGTCTAACTTGAACACACCCGAATACCTCTATGCTCACACAAGTAGACCCTTAGATTGTTGTGAGAACTTGTTATGGACATTATGAAATTTTAATAATGTTTAAACAATATACATATATTATTTATGAACTAACGATTAAAATATTCAAGCCATATTTGAACTAGTTTGTAATAGTATTTATTGATGATATTTTCATATATTTAAAGGCTTGGAAGAACACGAGTAACATTGTAAGCACCATGATTTAAATTTTAAAAGGGCATAGGGAAATGCGAGTTTTGATGAAAAGTGAAATTCTTAGGCTATGAGGTGTTAGAAGGAGCTTTTGTCTGGGAACGTAACCTAATGTAACCTTAGCTGAATTTGCTTGACATGAGCTTGAAACACCGACCCAAATCAACCTAAACTAGGATTGTGTCTGTCCATGTTGACTTGGTAGCCAGTTGCAACCCAAGTACTGAGGGTGTGTCTGAACAAGCCCTTAGCTGGTCTACCAGGCTTGTCTGTCCAAAACATATTAAATTGGATAATCCACCAACACATGCCTTTTGTCCCGTTCTCTATTTCCTTCTCAACTGTCTATTTTCTAACCACATATTAAAAGGTCATGAACACTCCGTAACAAAGTTTTCTTCATGTGTCGTCCATCAACCGTAATTAGTATTGTTGATTCTCAAATTTGATTGGTCCTTGTTACCCTGCCTTTTACTTGTAATTTAATGGACAATAAGAGAAGTCTTGTCTCACTTTTTGCGAGTCGTTAAGTACCTATAATTTAATAGAGGTGCAAGAGAATACATTGGGGGTGCCGGTCAAGGCCAGGGACCATTCGATGCTTGAGTCGGGCATATGAACTCACAATAAATGTAATAGAATCGATATATTTGTATACCTTTACCTATGACATATGGTGTATTTATAGGCTTTCTAGGCGGTTTGTATATCTGAGTTGATTTAAGAAACCTGTATTGAAGTCGGACTTTACTTCTAAAAATATATCCAATTTTACTCCGATTAACATAATTTTCAGTAAAGATCTCAGAAGATAATCCCACATAAATAATTATTCTTTCTGTTATGAGGCCGAGGTCAATATCCAAGCTTACCTATAAAGTCGAGGTCTATAGCCAAGGCTGACCTCTAATGTCGAGGTATATAGTTGAGTCTGGTCCTCAAAGCTAACGGCCAAGGTTGTCCCTCAAGGCCGAAGTCACTACCCAACGTACCTCACGTAGAGTCAACACTCCCTCTTCCACAGGGTTTCAATTATCCATCTTTTGTACCATCGATCATTAGGTCAGGCCGATTATACCTCTAACATGTATCGGCCCAACAGTTTGGATTAGTGTGGCTTCGGTCCAACCTGCTTCACCTCGAAACAAAAAAACCCCTAGGACAATTTCCCCGGTCGAGGAGCGTAACAATACAAGGACACCGCGGAGCTCTCCTCTATAAATATACGGAGGAGGGGAAAGAGAGAGAATGGCAGCTTCAGCAGTAGAAGAGATTGCCATTGCGACGACGAAGGGGAAGATGGTGAAGCAAGGAGAAGGGCTGAGGCAGTATTACCTTCAAAACATTCACGATCTACAGCTCCAAGTCCGCCAAAAGACTCACAATCTCAATCGCCTGGAAGCCCAGCGCAATGATCTCAACTCCAAAGGTCTCTCTCTCTCAACCATAACTCTAACCCTGGATTTGCGTTATGTTGTATTTCTTTCTTCCTTTTTTTTTTTTGATATTTTGTTTGATTTTTGTGAGATTCGATCTGATTGGTTGTTGGATTAGAGTTTGGGTTTTGATTTATGTGAATTTTGATTCTAGAGGAAGAAAAGATTGTCATTTTTAGTTTTCTCTTGTTCATCTAGGGCTTGCTTGCAGAGGAAGAAAAGGATTTTTGAAATGATGATGAATTGCGCTGATTGATAATCTTTTTTTTTTTTTTTTTTTTTTTAAATTAGTTTTCTTTTCCCGAGATTTACGACGAATCCTGCTCTCTCTCTCTCTCTCTCTCTCTCTCTCTCTCTCTCTCTATATATATATATATATATATATATATATATATATATATATATATATATATATATATATATAAGTCGCATCTCTGCTGTACAGATGGCATGTGCCAGGGGGATCGAGACCATTGATCTAGTGGGCAATGGGGTAGGTGAGGCATTGCAGGAATTGTGACGGTACTGGAACTGTTTTTGTTGTCGCATTTGTTGTCTGCAAACGGGGGTTGAAGAAGTTGAGCGGAAATTTCACCAATCAGACTGCTAGATTATGTAATCACTGCCATTTTTGGGCTATGGTCACATACAAAATCAATGGTCTCAATCAGCCTAGATATGTGCACTTGTACTGCGAAGTTGGTAGAGACTAGAGAGGAAGAGAGAACTGCTTGCTTAAGATGGCTAAATGTTTGCCCATTCTTCATCTAGTTTCTTTGAATTATGATAACTGGTTCTTTTTGGAATTAAATAGACTGGAAACGGACTGTGAGAATGCTGCCATCTGTTTGCACTATAAAATAATTCATTTTCTTGAAATTTGATGATAATGGTAGTGGATTTCCTTGGGCTGTGTGGGAAGAAAGAAATGGGAGGTGCTTCAATGACACTTCCAAGTCAATAGAGGATGCTATCGGTAGGGCTTTTCGCTTTATAGTTGAATGGGCTTCTGTTGTGGATAAGAAAGGGTTGTAATTTGTTTTTTCTAGGGAGTTTCTGATCGGCTATCTCAGCCAGTCACTCCCCTTTTGTTTTTCTCTTTTTCTCTATCTATAAAATTTCTCTTTATCTGTCCAAAAAAAAAAGGTAGAGGAGTTCCTGATCAGTATGGTTTTCCTCATTGGACAGTGAGGATGCTTAGAGAGGAACTGCAGCTGCTTCAGGAGCCTGGATCGTATGTTGGGGAAGTGGTGAAAGTTATGGGGAAGTCAAAGGTTTTGGTCAAGGTACGAAGGTGGATTTTGTTGCTATTGAAATTCACAGATTGCAGATATGTTTTATTCTGGGGTGTATTGTCATACTCCTGAGGTGTTCCACAATGCTCAGGCATAAAGGTTTTCATTTTGTACATTTGGGGTTCATGGTTCAGTGATCCAAACTATTGCTATTATGGCCTCCACTTTGGATGGCCATGCACCAATAGTATCCTAGATGGATAACTTATAAGATGTAAACCTTTCAATAGGTGGACAAATGAATAAACTGTTAAGATAATACAACATCAGTACACATTCAGCCAAAAAAAGGCTGAATATTCAATGGCTTGGAAGCTTTGGATCTTCCAATTCTGGCTGTTTTTGGTGCAATGATCATCCATGGAAATGCTCATCATATCTATGGTGTTGATCACTTTACTATGGGCCTCACTTGTACAAACTGAAAAACCAAACATACTTTATGACCTCTTGCCCCCAGCATTTTATAATATGTTTTTCTTCTTGATGCTACTATCAAAATTCTGCATCTGGGGGTTGTGTTAGTATCAGAGATTTCCTTGTTTCTCATCTAATTATGATATCAACTGTTTCTTGGGTGATTAGTTGACTGTTATCTCCTAAGTTGAAACTTAAGTTCTAGATTTGGTGGGTCATTGGTTCCCTTTTTGGAGGTTTCTTCATGGGTAAGTCAATTAGAAGTCTCTTAGTGAGATTGCAAATGTCGCTGTCTCTCGAAAGATGGAATTGTAGAACTTTTTAAATTTCCAACCATTTAATGTCTACCAAGATGTTCATTAGGGTTTTAAGGGAGTACCTGTCACGCCCCGAAATTTGTTACTCGAGTTGGCCAAGCCTGAACCCGAATTCCAGGACTGTGAGTTGTACTTAAACAAAATATACTTCGTAACCCACATTATAATAATGTATTTTCAAGGCAATTAGAGCAACTAAAAGAATAAAAATCATTCTCATTAAATAATGTCCACTAATCAATCCTTGAAAATTTACTTACGTTAATATTCAAAAATAAATAATAACAAAATGCATTGAATTTTAATTAATATTCAAATAAACAAAAGGAAAGGTCTTCGATCTTATTCAATTGGTTCTTCATACATAAAACCTGCAAAAATCTATACGGGTGTGAGCGTGACAGCTTGTAGGGTCAAATCATTCTCAAAAATGAAAATTTTACTTAACACTAATACAACTCAATAAAATAAATAGGATCAATTACGATTATTGAATCCACATGTTACTTGACAACAATAACAATTTGTTTTTCATATAACAAAATAAGATAATACAGTCATCTAAAATTCTTTTTTTGGTTCAATCTAGGGCAGAACACCTGTGTGTGTTGATCCTTTTAGGGAATGACCCTTTGCAGAGCACCGGTGTTGATTCTTTAGGGAATGACCCTTAGCAGAGCACCTGGTGAATAAACTTTTAGGGTAAATACCCAGGGCAGAGCACCCGTGTGTGTTGATCGTTTTAGAGAATCGCCTAGGGTAGAGCACTGGTGTTGATCTTTTCGGGTATGAACCTGGGCAAAGCACCTGTACCCTGCCGATCCTTTCGGGTATGACCCTGGGCAGAGCATCGATAAACAAATAACATGGTGATCCTTTTGGGGCAGAGCACCCGTAAATTAAAATACATTCTTCATCATGTAATAATAAGGAAATACTTATAATTTAAGCACGTCACGATAAATAAAATGAAGTCAATTAACAACTCAAATAAATTATCTCTATAATATGCAACTAAGAAATCAAATAAAATAATATGCAACTAATGACAATGATCAAATAAATTTAATACATAATAAATAATCAAAGATATGTTAACCTAAAATTTTCAACAGGGAAGATCACCAACCTGTTGTGATGTTAAAATACTCTGATATAGATATGAATTTTCGGGAGATTATACTCTAGATAACAAGTCCATTACAAATCTGATTCGATGTAACAATTACGAATAAAATTAGATTTGTATGCTAGGTCCGATCAAATAAGATTTACCTATGGTTTTAATACAATTTTCACAATTAGGGTTTTTATCTGTACAACAACTTCTGAAAATAGATGAATAATTACAAGCTGGTTGACTCAATGAGTTGGCTTATATTACAACTATACATTGCTTTCAGATTAACTATCTGATAAACAACTTACCTATTACAGGATGTAAATATATATACTAAGACCCTGAATATAAATTAATGGTCAAATCGATTTTTCATAGACCTCATGGAAAGGTTTACTTACCGTAATGCTAGTTTACATAGATCAGATGGTGGTGGTGTAGATGAAAAAGACGATCATGTCAAAATTTGGATTGATGCATTTTGCAACACTGATAGTTGTAGATGGTTCTTACAGGCCATACAAAGCTTGTGGGCTCCACAAATTGAAGCTTGGATTGATTTTATTGTCGATTATGAACTTGAAAAGTGCAACAGCTAGTTGCATGAAATTGAGAAGTAGAAAGAAGAGAAATTTTTTTATTTTTTTATTTAGAGATCTCAATGGTAGGCTTTTTAATGGCTGTGAATTGATGAGTGAGCAGGCTGTTATCAATGAAGAGAATCTCCATGATCGTAAGAGAGGAGATTTGTATATGAAGGAGTCTGAGAGAGGAAGGAATGTGAGAGAGTGACCTCGTGCACAAGGTAGGTTTATGCTTTCGGTTGTTGTAACCGTGAGGAGTGGGTAGTGATGTAGGGTCCACCATAATGGCTAAGAGAAATCAGGCCATTAATTACGTTCCACAGGTCCTGGTGCTAAATTTTTTATTTTTTTTTAGTTCGAATGAAACTTCAAGATGAGTCACATAAAATGTTTTTAGGTAAAAGATTTCAAAGGCTAAGGTTAATCGAGGGTCCGGGTTCATTGGACGGTTTATATTGAGGAGTGGGTCCCACCATGATGATGGCATGAATGGTTAGATGGGTTTACTAGTGCAACCGTACTGCGGAGAAGAAGGAAGGAGAGAGAGAGAGAGAGTCGTGGAGGAGATTTGGTTGTGGGGTGACGTGCGTCAGCATGTCACTTGTTTCTTTTTTTAAGAGAATGAGCCCCATAGGAATGATGTGACAAATTCACACTGTTCATCAGTTTTTCCCTTCAAAGTTCGGGCACGTGCCCAAAAATGATGGCCATCCACAGCTCATGTAGGCCACACCATATGTAACAGTGGAACCCACCGTTTAAAAAAAGACGGAGTATTACATTAGGGCCACTTCAGCAGCCACATTGGCAAGTTAGACCCAGTATCAACAAACATGTCCAAGGAGCCATGCGCCATGACCTCAAGCTCATGGATACACCTAGCTATGACACCACTCTTGAACAATATAATTCAACCTTACAGCAGGGTGTCCTAAAACGGTTACGTATCGGTCGTTACGGTAATGGTGGTACCCGTTACGCGATACGGGGCCGTATCGGCCGAGTCCCATTTTTGTACACGTAACGGCCGTTACGGTTCCGTTATGAGCGTAACGGCCGTTACTGACCCGTAACGGCTGTTACGGGCTTTAAAAAAAAAAGAAAAAAAGAAAAAAAAAAAACCCTTAACCTTTTTCATTTCTTTTCCTCTTCTTCTTCTTCTTCTTCTTCTTCTTCTCTCTCTCTCTCTCTCTCTCTCTCTCTCTCTGTTATTTCGCTCTTTCCCTCTTTCCCTCTTTTTTTCTTTTCTCTTCTTTCCCTCTTTTTTCTTTTCAGTTTCCCCCCCTCTTTTTTTCTTTTTTTTTTGATGGGCATAGCTGTTGTAGGTACGTGTCACGCTCTGAGACGAGCGCTGACACTCCTTGAGCTGCGAGTTGTACGAACGGTTCAAAGGAGATCAAAGTTATACGGGCTCCACAGTGATGTATTTATTATATCTACACCGTTCATCTATTTTTAAATATTATTTTATAGCATTAGCTAAAAAATGAATCGTATCCAAAGATCGTCTGGACCACACCAAAAATAGCAGCGGATATGATGATTTTCACCGTTAAACAATTCGTAGGCCTACCGTAACATTTATTTTCCATCCCATGTGTTCATAAGGTCAAAAAGACCTGAATGAAGAGGAAAAACAAATTTCATATTGATCTAAAAGTTCTGTGATCCGAAAAAAGTTTTCAATGGTAGACGTTCAATCCCCTGCTACTTTTTGCAGTGTGGTCCACTTGATAATTAGATCTGTATTATTTTTCGTGTCAAGCCTTAAGATAAACTCGTCAAATGAATGGACAGTTTAGATATAACACATTCATCATGGGTGGGGCCCAAAAAACTTTAACATGTGTGCTACACTTCCCGATCCAAGTCTCACCTAATTTGGGCCCTTAAAAAATTGTATACGAGACATATATTAATTTAAAATTTACCAATTAAATTATAAACTGCAATTGCTAACTCACAATGTCAAAATCAAATTATTTGAATAATTTTAATTATTATTTTGTATACTTCTATTTTTTTAAATAGGGCCTTTTGATTTTTTTTTTTTTTTTATGATTCACTATCCAATAAATGTCCACCAATACATAAGTGGAATAATGACAATAAATTGCATGAATTTGAGGCTAATTTGGAGTATAGATTGGTTCTCCAAGTCAGCCCGAAATTGGCAACGCCATCTACCTGAATTTAATTTCATTTTTTTAAAGAACTATTGGGAGAAAGATATTAAATTTTTAAGTATATAAATTAGATATTTAGAAAATTAAATATATAAATTTTGTAATCAAATTCAGGTTATCTGGTTCAAAAATTAATCAGATGGTCCAATACAGCTTTTCACCAAAGAGTGGACCGTTGCACCATCATAAACATGTTCCAATTTATAAATGAATGCATATTTGGAATGCTTAGAATATTTTGGATTTAATCCATATTTTTTCATATTTTTTTAGCAAAATTTTTTTTTTACGCCGTTACGCCCCTGTATCGCCGTTACGCCCCCGTATCCGTATCGGTTTTGGAAGTCACCGTTATGCCAACTGATACCGATATGGGACACTATGCCTTATAGGGACACGCCTCAACAATACAAAGATGCATCTCGAGGTTATGATGACTCAACACCACCACAGAACGACGTGATGCAGGAGTGCAATGTCAACATTGTTATCAAATGTGATCGCATATGCGCAGACTATTGATCAAATCACATTTGCCATGATGGCATATGCGATAATGACAAGTATGCCATGACATACTTTTATATGCGATAAATATGCGATCGCATATTTCCCAATAGCCAAGAGCGGAAGATTTTTATTTTTTTAAATTGGAGAACTTTTGCCTATAATTAGGCACTCATATCCCCTCCATTTTCACTATTCTTTACTCCAAAGCTCTAAATCTCTTACTCTCTCTCTTAAACCTCTTTCTTTCTTACTCTAATCTCTCTACAATTATTTCAATTATGCCCATCTAACCATTCATGCCATCATGCCATCATCAGTTACACTAGTAAACCCATCTAACCATTCATGCCATCATCATGGTGGGACCCACTCCTTAATCTAAACCATCTAATGAACCTGGACCTTCGATTAACCTTAGCCTTTGAAATCTTTTACCTAAAAACATTTTATGTGGCTCACTTTGAAGCTTCATTTGAACTATTTTTTTTTTAGCACCAGGACTTGTGAAACCTGATTAATGGCTTGATTTCTCTCAGTCATTATGGTGGACCCTGCATCACTACTCACTCCTCACGGTTACAACAACTGAAAGTAGAAACCTGCCTTGTGCACGAAGTCACTTTCTCACGTTCCTTCCTTTCTCAGACTCGTTCATATACAAATCTCCTCTCTTACGATAGTGGAGATTCTCCTCATTAATACCAGCCTGCTCACTCATCAATTCATAGGCATTGAAAAGCCTACCATTGAAATCTCTAAAAAAAATAAAATCTCTTCTTTTTTCTACTTCTCAATTTCATGCAACTAGCTGTTGCACTTTCCAAGTTCAAAATCAGCCAACAAAATCAATCCAAGCTTCAATCCTGTAGAGCCCACAAGCTTTGTACGGCCTGTAAGAACCATCTACAGCTGTCAGTGTCGCAAAATGCATCAATCCAGATTTTGACATGATCGTCTTCTTCATCCACACCACTACCGTCTGATTTATGTAAACCAACATTACAGTAAGTAAATATTTCCATGAGGTCTATTAAAAATCGATTTGACCATTAATTTATATCCAGGGTCTTAGTATATATATTTACATCTTGTAACAGGTAAGTTGTTTCCCAGATAGTTAATCTGAAAGCAATGTATAGTTGTAATATAAGCCAACTCATTGAGTCAATTAGTTTGTAATTATTCATTTATTTTCAGAAGTTATTGTATGGATAAAAACCCTAATTGTGAGAATTGTATTGGAACCGTAGGTAAATCTTATCTGATCAGACCTAGCATACAAATTCAATTTTGTTCGTGATCGTTACATCGAATCAGATTTGTAGCGGACTTGTTATCCAGAGTATAATCCCACGGAAATTCATATCTATATCAGAGTATTTTAACATCACAACAGGTAGGTGATCTTCCCTGTTGAAAATTTTAGGTTAACATATCTTTGATTATGTATTATGTATTAAATTTATTTGATTATTGTCATTAGTTGTATTTTATTTTATTTTATTTCTTGGGTGCATATTGTAGAGATAATTTATTTGAGTTGTTAATTGACTTCATTTTATTTATCGTGACGTGTTTAAATTACAATTATTTTTTTATTAGTATATGATGAAAAATGTATTTTAATTTACGGGTATTCTGCCCCAAAAGGATCACCATGTTATTTGTTTATGGGTGCTCTGCCCAGGGTCATATCCGAAAGGATCGGCATGGTACGGGTGCTCTGCTCAGGGTCATACCTGAAAGGATCAACATCGGTGCTCTGCCCTGAGCGATTCCCTAAAACGATCAACACACACGGGTACTCTGCCCTGAGTATATACCTTAAAGTTTATTCACTAGGCGCTCTGCTGAGGGTCATTCCCTAAAAGGATCAACACCGGTGCTCTGCCGAGGGTCATTCCCTAAAAGGATCAACACCGGTGCTCTGCCGAGGGTCATTCCCTAAAAGGATCAACACACACGAGTACTTTGCTCTAGATTGAACCAAAAAAGAATTTTAGATGATTGTATTATCTTATTTTGTTATTGTGAAAAACAAATTGTTATTATTGTTAGGTAACATGTCGATTCAATACTCGTAATTGATCCTATTTATTTTATTGAATTGTATTGGTGTTAAAGAAAAATTTCATTTTTGGGAATGATTTGACCCTACGAGCCATCGCGTGGTATATTTTATTTAAGTACAACTCACAGTCCTAGAATTTGGGCTCGGGCCTAGCCAACTCGGGTAATGAATTTCGAGGCGTGACAGTACTGCCACATGGTCATTCTTACCATACAGACTTGGGTATGCTTTGCATCTTTGAAAGTCTGAAATCATATCTATCCATGTACCCAAATTAACCAAATACTTCCATTAACCGTGGTGTTTGCCCATCCTTGGCCCAAAATTCCATGCAAGCACACAAGTGGCGGACCACTAAAAGATCCAACCGTAAGATGTCTAATGGTGAAATAAGAAATATACCTATTGAAAACATTCAAGAAACCTTTCAAAAACATTTGAGAGCATTTTCCAGCTTTAAAACACTTGATGGACAGCTGCCATCAATAAGATGTATCGACAACTAAGTCCCGATAAGACTGGTGGATCCCTTGTTGGTGCATGTAAGGCGTCTATTGAATCTTAGTGCGAGCACCTCACAATGCCCACATGCTACTAATGTAACCTAATTCGATTCAAACCAATCAAGCAACTTGTCTGTTATTCACACATATAAAAGCATTTCTTGGCTTCGATTTGGGTATCTTAAAAGCTTTGCCATTATATGCTATATCACCCTGTCGTGTGGCCATAGGAAGGGGAGAGGTGAGGTGGCCCCTAGTACCTGCTTTTCGACCCGGCGGAGAAAGCGACAACTAGCTTGACCCAGCATAGATGCACATGCTTTGTCTTACTCTCATTTCCGTTTCCCTCTTGCTTAGATTCGCAGTGGCCGAGAAAGCGGAACTAGTTGGTACTGCATATTAGAATTTGACTCAATATTGAGGCTGAACATTCTTCACATGCACCAACCTTCCAAAAGTGTATTAATGAAGTCCTTCCATGACCTCAAGCCTAAGGATTAATCAAGCTAGCACACGATCAAGTCACATCTGAGCATGATGGACCTCTTGGTTAGGAGACTTTATGTGATCCATCAATGCTAATGTCCAATCGAGGCTAGTACAAGCACCATAAGCAATTGAACACTCACACTCTTGTGTGGTGAAGGGCACAGGCAGCAAGATGCCCGATGGTGGGGTTCAATCCATGCCAACTCGTTGTTCGTTCCTCGTAACACATGATATCCACAAAACTAATCTCGGGTCACACATACCCGATGAAGTGGTTATGAATTTTAGCATATTCGAGAACTATGGTACCACAATTCTCCGCACTGTGCTGCCCCCCGTCCTTTCATTCTGTTCTTTGTTTTTTTTTTTTTTTTTTTGGCTTTAATAAAGTTTCTCATCTTTCAAAAAAATAAATAAAATCTCTCCCTTAATCATGATGGCCGTTGTGTCCAATTCATTCTTTTCCCATGGACCTCAAAAGAGATTTCATAAGGAATCTTGTGACCCCTAAACATGTTCAATGCATAAGTTCTACACACAAATTAATGATGAAATCCATCATCACATGCATCATTGGCTTTCCTGGGTGCACATATCTAGCAGCAAGTATTACCATAATTTTGCAGATCTCCGTGGTGGTTACATTGAGGTCTTTATATCAATGCAAAGGCTGATCTCTCTCTTGTGTAATCAAATTTGAGACTTGGTAGATCAGTGACTCGCAGCTTTTGAATTTGGACTTCTATCAATAATGGAATCTTTCCACTGTAATACTCTTGAGAATGGTGTATCACCTCCATCTCTCTCTCTTGCATGCATACAAACGCTGACACCAACTTTTTCCTCTCTCCAGCAGTGTCTTTTACCCTTTCCTCAAACAAGGAAACAACGGGAAATTTTGCTTCCAATTTTTCCTTTGTGTGGTTTATTCTAGTGATGGTTGTGTTCTTGTGTGAATGCATCGCATGGTTGATTCCCATCTTATGCGAACATTCTCCTGAAGGAGAGATCAAGGTTCTTTTAGGGAGCTCCATATGTTGAGATCTCTTATGGGGATTCTCTTATTCATTGTGACGCCATTGATTTTTTTTTTTTTTGCTTGGTACTCTTCCCCTGTTGAGTATTGCATTGGATTTTTTTTTTTTTTTTTGTGATTCTCATTGTGTTTGATGTTGGAGTTATTAGTGGCAAGTTTTATAGCATTTCTACTGATAAGCAGTTCAGTCTAAGTAAGGAACCTGATATTGTATTTCATTCTAGTTCCAGCAAATCATACAATTCTCTCATGGATTCAGGTCCATCCAGAAGGCAAGTACGTTGTCGATATTGACAAGAACATAGATATAACAAAGATCACACCGTCCACTAGAGTTGCTCTTCGCAACGATAGCTATGTGCTTCACTTGATCTTGCCCAGCAAAGTAGATCCCCTGGTGAATCTCATGAAGGTTGAAAAGGTTCCTGATTCAACATATGACATGATTGGTGGTCTTGACCAGCAAATCAAAGAGATAAAAGAGGTTAGTAGGACTTGAAAAGCCCTCTTTATTTACTTATTGTTGTAGAAAAGCACAGGGTGCATTAGGAGGTTTACCTGTTGAAACCGATTCTTTCTGATCAAAATGGGAGTGCATTTAATTTAAGTCTTACTTGGGGCAGAAAAGCACCTTTTTTTTTCAGATTCAAATTCAAGAAAGTGTAAAATTTCAAACGCTGAGCAGATAGATGCCTTTTATCCATTTCATACTGATTCTCTGATTCAATACAGATTAGGCAGACATCCAAATGCACCCTTAGGGCCTGTTTGTTTCACCCAGTTACCACAATAATGTGAGGGCCATGGTTCTGAATGTCGGTATCGGTCGGCGTATCGGCTAGGCGGAAAAATGATATAGTACGGCGTCGCGTATCGGTCGGATTTTTTTTAATGCAAAAAAAGAAAAGAAAAAATATTAGAAAAATAAGAAAAATGAGATATCCAAGAATCTATCTTTTGTGTGTGTGTGTGTTTTGACCATGTATTTAATGGTGTATCGGGCATTCTTTGATGAGAATGTTGTTTGTCAATTTGACTTGTTGAAGGTCGACTAAATGGGCCCTAATTGAACACAAATTAAACATGATTTAGTGAACCAGGGCCCGTTACATTGAAATGCAACAAAAAGAAGATGAAAATATAAAAAAAGAAAGTGAAGGTTTACCCTTCTTTCCGATTTTTTCTACAATGATCCACTTTGCTTCAATTTGTCAAATCCCATTCAAATTATTTGTTTTGATCCCAAAATAAGTCTTGATCTAGCCTAAAATGAGTTTTTAAGCTTCTTCCATGGTTTCAATGAAAAAGAAGAGGAAACACGAGTGAAATTTTGAAATATATAAAAAAAAAAAAAGAAAATCAAAATTGAGCTTTTATGTCAGATTTTCGTATCAGGCCAATATGACCATGTGTCGCGTATCGTCTCGTGCCGATATGGATATGATACGGTCATATCGGCCGATATGATATCGATATTCATATTTATGGTTGGGGCCTGTTTGGTTAACCGTTTACCATGGGAATGTCCAGTAAATGGGCAATGGTTATTTACATTGCTAAATTCATTGCGTGGCTGTTGTGACGTTGGCATCTACACTAAAATTGAGGTGAAGAAGAATGGGATATATAAAATTTATTGGGCCCACCATGATGTATTTGTCTGGTCCATGCCATCCATCTGTTTTATCAGCTCATTTTAGGGCATGAGCCAAGAGATGAGGCAAATCTAAATCACATGTGGACCATACCGGAGGCTATAGTGGGAATCAAATGCTTGCCATTGAAAACTTCTTGCAGGCCAAAAAAGCTTTGGATCAAGATGTTATTTGTGTTTTTTGGTTCATCCATGTCTTTCTAACCTTTTGAACTGGTTGGATGCCAGATACATACACGTCACTGTGGGCTCTACACAAATTTCTACTTTTAATGGTGGACATCATTATCCCGTCTCCTATGATGTGGTCTACCTAAGCTTACAATCTGCCTCATTTTTTAAAATTTTTAAAATTTTTTGGCTTAGGTCCTAAAATTAGCTTTTAAAATAGATGGACGGTGTGGATTAGACACATATCATGTGGGACCCTTGAATTTTGCATAGACACCAATGCCCAATGTAATATCGGTTATCGAGGTATAATTACCTCTGTATTTCCCATCCAATCCAAACAACAATGAAAAGTAATCATTGCATGTTTACCACCATTTATCATCATAAATGGTAAACCAAACAGGCCCCGAAGGAAATGGGCAATGATTACAAATTACTTTACCTGCCTCCTAATAGCAGCTGCATTTGACCACCGATTCCTGTGTTTCGTTTATCTATAGTAAAATCATAATGATGGTGTTTATGCATTACTTCAATGTCAAATCATCACCAAATTAAACTAATGTAGCTATTTGGATGGGAGATTTTCATCGTAATACCATGAAAAAGTGTAATGATTATAAATACCTTTACTCGTCTCCTAAGTACACCCTTGTTTGACCAACGATTCTGGTGTTTGGTTTGGCGGTGGTAAAACTGTAACGATGACACATTTCCTTCACATTACTGAGATAATTGGCAAAACAAACATGCCCTTGGTTTATTTTTGCAGTTGGAGAGCATATCCCAGTGATATATATCTGCTTTTCTTCTTTGATCTGGCAATTCTTCACAAAGCATCGAATTCAAGATCCATGTCTTTTAGGTTTTTAATTTGTATAGATGGATCCAGTTAAGCATCTCATTGTTTTCAGGTTATTGAGCTTCCAATCAAGCACCCTGAATTGTTTGAGAGTCTTGGAATAGCTCAGCCAAAGGTATTTCTGACTATGCCACCGAACGATGCCTTTACTCTTTTCATGTCTTCCTTTTCACCAGCTGATAAACATTGTGAGAGTCAACATGCCTTTGGAATGAGGATTTATTTTCTTTATTTGGAATATAATCAGGGAGTCTTGCTTTATGGGCCACCTGGTACGGGGAAAACACTGCTAGCAAGAGCAGTGGCTCACCATACCGATTGCACCTTTATTAGGGTTTCCGGTTCTGAGTTGGTTCAGAAATACATTGGAGAGGGCTCTAGAATGGTTCGAGAACTCTTTGTAATGGCCAGGTTTGTGTTGTTATCTTCTCTTTCTATTTCTTGAGCTGTTTAATAGCTTCAAGTCCTATGACCATTTTGATGTTTTCGCTCAAGCAACCTTGCAAAAAAGCATGCGATGACTTGTATTTCCAAATATTTTGATTAACCTAACTAGTAGCTTTATACTATTGGTTACTAGAAATGATTTTGTTTTTACCAGTTGATTTTTTTTTATTCTCACTGTTTGAGACACTGCAAAGTGGAACTACTATTTTATCTTTACCATTTTCTTCTATATTCGTGGTGAATACTGAATTGTGGCTTCTTACTGTTTTTATAGGGAACATGCCCCTTCAATCATCTTCATGGATGAGATCGACAGTATTGGATCTGCTCGTATGGAATCGGGGACTGGCAATGGTGATAGTGAAGTTCAGCGCACTATGCTTGAGCTTCTCAATCAACTTGATGGATTTGAAGCATCCAACAAGATCAAAGTATATATATTTATTTTTTTGCTTCTGAATTGCTAGGAACCATCAGTTCTATTTTATCTCTATGTCATACTCATATAGAAATAGGAAGCATCAGTTCTATTTTATCTCTATGTCATACTCATATAGAAATTTATCTTCTATCTAGGTTTTGATGGCTACCAACCGTATAGATATTCTGGATCAAGCCCTCCTCAGACCTGGCCGGATTGATAGGAAGATTGAATTCCCAAATCCCAACGAAGAGGTAAGCTACATTCTGGTTCTTCCCCAGAACATGAAACTTATTAGTTGAATCTTCTGTCCTTGTTTGGATCTCTCCTAATAATTCCACCAATGCCTGCTTTAATTTCGCTAGCTACTGCATGGAATTCTGCTCAATACATATGACGTCCTGATCTCATTTGTTTGATTATTTTTCAGTCCCGCTTCGATATCTTGAAAATACACTCGAGGAGGATGAACTTGATGCGTGGGATTGATCTGAAGAAGATTGCAGAGAAGATGAATGGTGCATCTGGTGCAGAACTCAAGGTAACTGTCATCCTTCATCCCTGCTCTAATCAATCGCCTGTTTGCTGAGTTTGGAGTTCCCAAAACACCAATTCACACTAGGAACAATGTAAACAGTTCCACCGAAATTCTTATTCCATGCATATTCTATTTTTAGGCTGTTTGCACGGAGGCAGGGATGTTTGCTCTGAGGGAGAGGAGGGTTCATGTAACGCAGGAGGATTTCGAGATGGCAGTGGCAAAGGTGATGAAGAAGGAGAATGAGAAGAATATGTCCCTGCGGAAGCTGTGGAAGTAGATGATACATTTGTCTCTTATGTTTCCATCTGGACTCGCAAATGTTATCAGTTCCATTTGTTTCTGTATTTAAAAAGGTTCTTTGCTAAAGGAAGGGCCCATAATCATATTGGTCCCCCTCCCTTGGGTTTCTTTTGCTAAAAGAAGGGCCCATAACCATATTGGTCCCCGTCCCTTGGGTTTCTTTTGCTAAAGGAAGGGCCCATAATCATATTGGTCCCCCTCCCTTGGGTTTCTTACTTCTTTTGAGAATGGCTGTAATGTTGTTTGGATGTGCCCTTAACCTTATAAATCAATCCCCCAAAGGGTTGGGTACCCTACAATGTTTCGATTTCATGTGCCCCAAATCACCTGCTGGTCTGACATATCCCAGCAAGCAGAATATGCTCAAGGGCTTCTTTGGCATTTGCTTCTGGCAAACTGCAGAATTGATTCTTTAAAGACTTGCTTATGTGAGAAAGTGTGTTGTTTGTAAACATGCATAAGAGAAACGATTTGCAAAGCAAGCATTGAATCTGTACTGTTGCCTGTGGCATGGCCCACTTTAAGTCTTGGATCTTCGTCATTTTGGAGTCATGCCCTGACACGATATGGCGAAATGGATGGACGCAGTGGATGTTGCATGGCCATCACATGCGTGCAATATATGACCTGTGTAGACGCCACACATTTGTCATCAAGGCAAGTAGGTTAGAGATCCAATCCATCCATTATAAGGCACCACTATATTGATGCCCCAGGTGGATCCATTGGTCCAGTGGGCCACCGTGTGTAAAATAGATGTATGGCTCTAAAACACTTGGCTGAAGTTTTCTAACCTATTCACATGTTTCCAATATTGGGTCCACCTTCTGAGAGGACCAGATTAATTTTGAGGAAAACATGGTCTGACCAAATGGTGAATAAATTAGATCTCATACCCAATAGTCATGATGGCACTTGTGGGGTATGGCTCTACAAATGCGATTAACAAACCTTCCAATACAAGAGATCTTTGATATTTTATGAATGCTTTTCCCAATCTCGTAGGAAGTGCGTGGCTCAAATTAAGAAAATTGTTGGATATATATATATAAATTTTCGAATTCGCTAATTGAACACGCAAAAGTAATTTTCAGTATTAAAGTCACAAAGTTATTAAAAAAACAAAAAACCTCTTTTCATCAAAGAAAAACGGGCCTTATTTTTCCTATTTTCTCTACTTTTGGATAAAAGATTTTTGTAGTAAATCAAATCACAAGTGCTATGATTACATCGATATCGTTTGTGCAGTACCTAAAATCAATTTAAGATCCACTAACTCCATGCGCCTGAACATCTGAGCCATCAATAAGGTGGGCCTGATGCATGGAATGATTTCAGTTCAGTCTCTCATCAGAAGGCAAGATGGTTTAGTGTATGTGCATGGCAGAGCAGCGGCAAGTGCTACACCCAGCACCCAAAAATCAGCCCGATCCAAAACTTGTGTCGGTCACAGGAAGGGGAAACTAGGGAATGCGCACCCTTGAATTCCACATCGGCTCTAACTTTCTTAAAATTTGCTCCCCCTTCCCCATATGGTGTGTCACCATGGTAGACTGGACTCCAAAAATTAGGTTATGTTTGACTCGAGACAATGGTCTTGTATCTCATATCAGAAAAAAAAAAGAAAAAAAAAGAAGTGTACAAGGCTAAATGGTAACTTGGTGGAATCCATGTTTTTCCTTGCAACCACTCACCTCACCGCACACCACCCCCCCCCCAATGGAATCCTCATCATCAAACAGGCCCTCCTTGTAAAATCTGTGATTTTGTCTACAGCTCTTCTAAGGTGCGATTTCTCACGTGATCAGCTAGGACCTCATACGCATGCCACATGCACAAAATCCAAATACCACAAATAACTTGAATATATATGCATTTAACACTGAAGTCTATCTCACAGAATTTTATGGGTTTACACTGTAATTTACACAACAACAAAACTAAGAAACTGAGGCAGATACTAGAATATCGCGACTTCCAGGGGAGCCGCCCCCTTACATGACGCCAGTTCTGGGGGGCCAACATCCTTACAATAACCAAGATACGCCCAATCAGGCTCAATAAAGGCTGGCCAGATAACCCCATGGCAGTGGCACCCTACAAGTTCATAAGAGCAGGCAACAGTGGCCTCATACAATGATTCCCTATCTCCGCCAAGTAATAGAAAGCACCACTTTTTTATTGTAAAATAACTAGTGGTGCTATCTCATATTACCGGGGCATTCCAATTCTCTGATAATAGAAAAAAGAAAACAATCTGTGGCACTGCCTCTACAGAAGCTTGAGCATTTTCAGACGTCCCTCATGTTCTGGATCCAGCTTCGGTGGCGTATAACACCCTTGGAGATCCTCCACTACATATTCCTGCATGAACACTCAATGGCTTAGACAAGGAACATGAATACAACCATCCCTCCAAGGAGAGAATAGAGGATGGATCATAGCTTAACACAACCCTCTCGCAATCTTGTGTCCACATGCAGTGCCTGTGCCTGTGCCCGTGCATGCATGCGCATCTTTCGGAACATAGGCATCTACCTTGATATGATGGAGACCAAGTGCATATCAGAATAATAGATTTGACCTCACTCTCATGTCATGTTCTTCTCTCAAACCCCACATTCCATATCACTCAACACTTGGATCAAAGGAGTGCCTAATGTTTTTCAAGATCATCTTTCCATGCATCTTACGTTTTTTAATCCCCCAGCGTTTTATGCATTTTATGTTTTTAATTTGATAATATATCCTAAATGTCGTTTAAATTAATAATTCATTTTTTCACACTTCACTTTGAGCCTGATGTTTTTCAAGATCATCTTTCATGCATCTTATGTTTTTAATCTCCCATCTTTTTATGCACTTTACATTTTTAATTTGATCACATATTAATGGCTTGTTTGATTTTCCATGATACAGGTAAATAAGTAATTATTACTTTTTCACCTTATTTGAAATTGTGAGAGTAATTCAACCTCGAAAATCAATACAAAAGTGTTGACTTAAATATGCGGACCCCACCGTAATGCATATGATATATCCTCACCGTCCATCAATTTTATTATAACACTTTCGGGCATGAGCCGAAAAATGAGGCAGATCCAACACTCAAATGGCCCACATGAAAGGAAACAGTGGCCTTAATTCATCCACCATTGAAAGTCGTATCCTTCACTGGGCCCACGTTGAGGTTTTTTCATCATCTAACCCGTTCATAGGGTCACACAGACATGGATAAGGGGAAAACACAAATATCAACTTGATTCTAAACTTTTAAGGGCCCCAAGAAGTTTTTAATGGTAGGTGTCCGATTCCTGCTGTTTCCTGTGGTGTGGTCCACTTGAGCTTTGGATCTGCCTCATTTTTTGCTCATGCCCTAAATTCAGCTGGCATAACAAATGAGCGGTGTGGATAAGTCACATACATCATGATGGGCCCCACATTGATTTTGTAAATTTCTTGATTCAAGTGTTAAAAAAGTAAGTTGTCACATCTGCATTGGGAAAGATGTGGTGATTACCTAGGTAAATAATTATTACCCATTTACATGGTAATTACATTTGAGCCGAAAAATCAAACAGGCCCTAAACATCGTTTGAATTAATATTCCATTTTTTCACACTTCTCACTTCTTCTTCTTCTTTTTTTATTTTTATTTTTATTTTTTTAAAGAGGTGTAGAAAAAAGACTAACATCAAAGCATCATGCAACTAATAAATGTGAGTTTAATGTATTGGGGGCCTGCCATTGTGTTGCTTCAAGCCAATAATATTAAAGGAAGAAAGAAAAGGAATGACAGGAAGCTTGCCTTTGTCAGCTCTCTCTTGGTGAGGATGTGGTAATGTCTTTGCCAGATCCTCTGGATTGCCATGGTTGCAGCGAGAAACCCATACGCGATGCCAAGGATGGCGAAAATGACAATGAAGACGATAAGCAATGCGAAACATAGCTCCATGGATGCTGGAAAGCAGTCCAAGATTCCCCATCCATAACAGCAGTTGCGGCATCCAGCCATGCATGGGTCCGTATGGTTGAACGAGGAGCAGTGTAGTATCAGCCCGAAAAACCCCAGCAGCACAAAGAAGATCAATACCCCTGTGCAACTTTCCCAGGTGTTAAATCGTAGGATAAATTTTAAGTAATGTTCAGAAACTAAGACTCAGAAAATCAGTCCTTTTATTTGAAGCACAATTCTGCAATACATGTCAACTGGGATTTTATTTATTTTTTATTTTTTGAAACTTCATACATCAACCTAAGGTTGCAACTGGTTTGGGTGGACCGAGGCTGGATTGCTTTGGGTTGGTTTTGGGCTGAAGTCGGTGTATGAGTGGGAAGGGGGCATGTGTTTTAGGTCTGATAACTAGTTGGGTTGGCCTGGGCTAGCATCTGCTTAAAGACCCAATAACTAGGCCTAGCCTGGCTTGACTTATTTAACATTGATGGGGACAAATATATGGATGATGGGGCCAGCCTGGTCATGCACCAGACCTGTACAAGCTTTGGCACATCCTGGTCCAGTTGCAACCCTACAGCTGCCTGAGTGTAGCCTACTTGGTCAGATTGCAAGCGTCAATGATTTGTGACTGCAATTTGCGAAATTCAATGAGAAATAAAAAGTTTCCGGTGAAAAAATAAGAAGAAGAAGGTTATAACAACAGAATGAACACTCACTCCATTTAGGCAGAGAAATAGTAAGGTAATTCATCTAAAATACTAGGGTGGTCTGAGGTCTAGTGATCGCAATAGTGTTTTGGTGATTCTCGATTTCAAATACAAGTTCAGACAAAATATGTCCTATGCATGAGTTTTGGCATAGAGGCATGTATTGCTGGATTGTGAATCCATAGGAGAAAGCAATATAATTACAACAAACTGGACCGAGATAGAGACATCTGAGTGGGAAGAGAAAACACATACCTACACAATAGTAGAAGGGTATGGGATGCTTCGACAATATATGGTCCCAACCATCACTGAAAGAATTCCTGAAATTGCCATTTTTGTCCATGAAGTACGCAAAGCCACCCATTGCAGCGATTGCCTGCAAATCAAAGCGACATGTTGATCAACAAGGGGCATTTTCAGTATTTTCTGAGCACATTATAGTAAAACTTTGATCCAAAATTAGAAGTGCAAGAGAAAAAATGCCATCATCCTGCACCTAATGGTTATATATATATATATATATATATATATATATATATATATATATATATATATTTGAAAGATAACGAGAACTTTGTTGAAGTAAAAGAAGAAAACAGAAACAAAGGGGAAAGCTGGACCACTGAGATAGCCGACCAACTATTCACCCAAAAAGAGCAAATTACGACCCTTTAGCTTTTCGACAGAAGAGGCCCACTCAACTATTAAGTGAATCACCCTATGCACAGAATAATGGTTTGATATTTTGATAGATGTTACAGAATAAAGTCTTTCTGGAATTATTTTCCGAGCTAACAAGCTTATAAATTTCAAAATTCAAGGCATTTATTGTCACTTGGCACACGCAAAATGGTTCAAGTAAAAGCATCTCCAAATAGAGGAATATACCGTTTTTGTTTGAAAGATAACTGCGATTTTATTACAAGGGGAACGCTTCATTGGGGAATATGCAATGATTCATTAAGCTTTTGCTCTGCCCAAGAAAGTACATATTGGGTCCACCTTTTTGGTGATCAAAAGGGTTTATATAGTGGGGCCCATTGTAGATGGGGGATACTCCAATAACCTTCTCCATTGGATGATCCAAAGATTCCCAAGTCCCACAGCTTGAACTGTTCCCCATTAAATGAGGAATGCTGTTTGTAATTGTCCATTTTCATATAGTGCCTGCTTCCATTTTCATTACAATTGTTTGCAATAACAAACGTGTGTTTATTAATGCCTACCTTCAGAGAGTTCTCATTGCAAATTCCTCACACATGAGAGTTCTCATTCTTTGCTCCATGTCAGGACTCATACATTTCATTTAGGGGCTGGATTTCTTTGCTTCTACATTCCTGAAGCATTCCTTGCGTGAACGCTCTTCATCAGTGATGCTGGTGAACAATCTTCGTTGAATGTCTACATCAGGAAGATACATGTGGGTAGATAAGGCTGTGGAACCGATTCCTCAAGATGACAGAGACAAAGGGAAGCGTAATATTACTGAGGAAGAACAGCTTCCTTCAGGTATAAAGACTGCGAATGGAACGTAGTCCCCCCAGGAGACGTTCTCGGAATCATGCGGGTGACTATCGCAGTAAGTATGCTATGTACCCAACCCTTTTCATCAAAGGCTACCCCCATGGTTGGTTTCCTCTAAATCTAGAGAGGGTTTTCGGCTGAGCGGGAGCAGTCATGGACATTGTTATGCCAAGAGACAGAGATACTGGTGCGTATCGAGGATTCACTTTAATCCGGATGGGTAGCAAGGCTGAACTGGCCAAGGCAGTCGCCATGCTTCGTGGCGTTAGCTATGCAGGTAAGAAATTGTTAGTTCAGAGGGCACGGTACGGGCCGGAAACACTGAATGCCTATGCTCCCCTCAAGCGACCCCCCTCCAGACCTTCTAATCCCTCCGTTCATCATGGCATCCTCCTTGCTCCGATTGTGACACCCCCCCTTCGTCCCGAGGGCCTTTCTTTTAGAGACGCTCTTGTTTAGAGGCCTATTCAGAATTCTTCGTCTCCCTAGGAGTTAGAAGGACTCCCGACCACCTCTAATATTGCCGTCGATCCTGATTGCCTCGATGACTTGTCGATCCCCTCAGTGTCTATTGATCAGGACATCCTTGAAAAAAATAGAGCCGAGTTGGTTAACTCAGTAGTCATTATAACGGAAGTCGGTGCTACCATTTCGGCTGTCAAGGCATGGATCAAAGATCACGTGGGTTTCCAATATGGTAATTCTGAGTTGAAGCCCCTGGGCATCAATGCTCTGTGGGTTAGAATTTGCCCTGGCCTTAACCCTCAGACGTTAACAATGGCGGGTGACCTGCATACCTCTGGTCCAGTTCGAAAAATTGTGCCTTGGGAAGATTTCTCAATTTTTGGTAAAGAAAACATTTGGGTCTTCATCTGGGATATCCCTATGGAGTGTTGGTATGACGAATTCCTTGTTAAAGCAAGCATCGCGTGTGGGCTTCTTGCTCGAAATTGATCTCAAAATGCGGATGGGGGTGGAACTCGGTGTCATCAGGGCTCGAGTTCGAAGAGAGAAAGGTTCTCCACTTCCGTCTCACATCCGCGTTAAGGTGAATAACCGGGTCATTTCTCTACCGGTTTAGAAAGAATCCCCAGAGATGCCTCAACCAAGATGGGGTGACGTATGGAGCACTAGGGAGTCGGCCGACCTCCCACCAGTGTAGTCCCAGAACAGAAGGTGGGAAGAAGAACCTCCGCTCCCATTCTCCAACGGACTACCAGTCCACAAAGCTGTCAGAACGCCTACAACCATCGTGTCGCAGGACAGAGCCCCGTCCATTCAATCGCCACGCGGTGTCATCGCCTTAGCTCCGTTGTATCGTCCACCAGAAGAAATCTTCGTCGCTGACAATAGGATCCCATCTTCGTCAGGGCTTGGGACACGCGTCCGTGAATTAGACCTATATCATAGGGCAGACGACCTTCTCCCTTCCCGGTCCACTCTCGCTCAGCCACGTAGCTCTCCGTATCAACTTAAATCGAAAAACATTAATGACGACACCACGTATACTAAAGGTTCTCGAATCAGTTCGCCTGGTCTCCCGATTGACGGTAGTTGTGCCCTCCACGTTGAAGATCAGATGGCTTCCCCGCGCCTCACATCCCTCATTGAAATTGGATCTGTTGAAGTGGGTCCTTTCTCAACCCGAATTCAATTTCCTTCAAGCAATTGGCCCTTGCTCAATCTAACCGAACCCATCTCTGCCAATCCTAAACCTTTTTTCTTTCATCGCACCTGATCCGAACCATCCCGCTCTACTCCCTCTCTCAACCTTTCCCCCGATCCTAAGCCTTCCTCTCTGATCCATGCTCTCCCCTCTCTGGCTGACAAATCCTACAGATGTGACTCTATTTCGCCATTGGAATCCTTTTCTGATTCTCCCGTCTGTTCAACCCCTGCCAACTCCGTGTCTACTTGCAGAGACTGGGCAGACCTGGGCCCTATTACGTTGTTCCAGGAAGATATCTCTACCGATGTCTTAACCGTAGAACCACTTCAGATGTGCTCCGACACTTCCCATCGACAACAAGGAGCCACTTCCATGATGATCACGGGAGACAAAACCAAAGAGGAAATCTACGAAGAAATCCATGAAAAGAAATGGATTACGGACACAGTGGGTCATGTGGGTCGATCATTGGGCCTCTCCTTCGGTAATTGAACGGAAGACTACTTAGATCTCTTCTAATTTATAGAGAATAGGGGTAGGCCTCTTCCTCCACCTAGGCCCTCAGTCAGACACGCTCCCCGCTCAGCTAGCAACAGGGAGATTATCAAGCTTCAATCTTCACTGAATTCAGCTTCCACATCTATTGTTAGACGTGGCCGGAAGGGTACTCGGGGCAGCTCGGTTCCCCAATGATCATTCTTTCATGGAATGTCAGGGGGGTTGGCTCCAAACAGAAGCGGAGCCTCATCAAAACTTCTATCCAGAGAAAGAATCCAGATGTCGTTTGTTTCCAGGAAACCAAAGTCCCTTCATTTTCGGATCGTCTCTTGCACACACTGTGGGGAGTCCAAGATGCTCAGTTTGTCACTTTGGACGTTGTTGGCTCATCGGGCGGCATCCTCATTGCCTGGAGGTCTTCTAAATGGGACCTACAGTCTTCTTTGTCGGGCGTCAACTCAAAAGCGGTCATTCTCCAAGATAAGATCTCTAAATTCTGCTGTATTATTATATCTGTCTATGGGCCTAACGAAGACTCTTTAAGGCCTACCTTCTGCAATGAATTTTCCGCCATTAGACAATTCTTTCCAAGCCCTACTTGTTATGTGGGTGACTTCAATGTTGTTCGTTTTGCAGAGGAACATTCTCGTCAGAGATGTTTATCCCCGGCTATGCAATCTTTTTCTGACTGGATCGAGAATCAGGAACTGGTGGACCTTCCTCTCTCTGGAGCCAGATCCACTTGGTCTAACGGCCGCAAATCTCTAATTCAGTCTAGACTCGATAGATTTCTCTTATCTCCGGATTGGATCGTTGAGTTCCCTTCAGTGTGCCAGCTTGCCCTCCTTAGGATGACGTCTGATCATTGTCCTATCCTACTTTCAGTTATTGACGATGATTGGGGCCCTAAACCTTTCAAATTCTGCCCATCTTGGCTTTGTATCGAAGGTTTCAAGCAGCAGATCTCAGAGTAGTGGACCTCTTTCCAGGTTGATGGTTTTGCGGGGCACAGATTGGCATGCAAACTCAGACTCCTTAAGGAGAAATTAAAAGAATGGAAAAAAGAAGATTATTGGAAACGAGTTAGCGAAACCGAAGCTTTGTTTGGCGAATTACAACAGATCGACTCCAATGCAGAAGGCGGCGACCTTTCAGTGGAAACTTTAGCAAGACGGATTCAAATAATCCAAACCATCTCTTCTAGATCTCTCGAGGACAAATTATCTTGGAAGATAAAATCGAGAGCCCGGTGGATCTCTGAGGGAGATAAAAACACTAAATTCTTCCATAGTATCGCCAATATGAGAGCCCGGGCAAAAGCCATCCATAGCATCATCGTCGATGATAGACAGATTGAAGATAGAGAAGAGATTTCCAAACTAGGTGTCGACTACTTCAGCTCTCTTCTTTCTTCCGAGGGCTGGTCCCAGCCCTGTCTGGACGGGATTGCTTTCCACTTGCTTCTCGGTTCAGAAGCTATTCTCTGGAAGTTCCGTTTTCTAATGAAGAGGCAAAAGCAGCCCTTGATTCCATGTAAGGGGACAAATCCCTTGGCCCCGATGGGTTCCCCATGGCCTTTTTCCATTTTTTATGGGACGTTGTTGGTCCAGACATTATGTGCTTCCTCAACAAATTCCACTCCAGGGGAAAGTTATCTAAGGGTATTGAAGCGTCATTCATTGCGCTCATACCCAAAGTGGCCGGCACAAACTCCTTTCCTCAATTCAGACCTATCAATTTGATTGGCAGCTCGTACAAAATCTTGGCCAAAATTATTTCCATTCATCTTTCGACTGTGATGGACAAGTTGATTTCCAAGTACCAAAATGCTTTTATCAAGGGTAGATAGATCATCGATGGAGCTTTGATAGCTAATGGAAGTTTTGCACTCCTGTCACAGGTCTAGTAAGAAATTTGTTTTCTGTAAGCTTGACATCGAGAAGGCGTATGATCGTGTTGATTGGGAATTTCTTCTCTATATGCTTACTCGTATGGGCTTTGGTGCAAAATGGAGGCACTGGATTAAGGCGTGTATTGAATCGCCTCACTTTTCGGTCCTTTTGAACGGTACCCCAAAAGGGTTCTTCCCCCGTTCGAGGGGTCTGCGCCAGGGCGACCCCCTCTCCTCCTTTTTCTGATAGTTGCTGAAGCCTTATCTCAGTTATTGCTAAAGGGCCAAAGAGCCGGTTTCTTTTTGTGGTATTTCAATGCCAGGGATAGCTGTTCCGATATCTCATATCCAGTTCGCTGATGATACACTAATCATGATCGAGGTGGACCTTCATGCCATCATCAATCTCCACACAGCTCTAAAATGCTTCGAGATAGTCTCAGGTCTGAGAATTAATATGAACAAGTCCAAGATATTCGGGGTCAATATCTCTGATGTTGAATTGAATTTGTATGCTAAACAGTTGGGATGTTCGCCCGCCCAATTCCTGACATTGTTTGTTGGCCTGCCGCTAGCTGTAGGTTCTCCCCCGATTTCAATGTAGGATAAAGTGGTCACGAAGTTTCATACTATGTTAGCTAGATGGAAATGTAGGTATTTATTCTTGGGGGGTAGAATCACTCATATTAAAGCAGCCTTATCTAATTTACCTACATATTTTATGTCCCTATTCAGTTGCCCCCCGACTGTTTTGTCGAGGATCGATAAGCTAAGGGACTTCATGTGGTGTGGCAAGGAAAATCAGAAGAAAATCCACCTGGTAGATTGGTGAGATGTTTGTAGACATTTTTAGGAAGGAGGTGCGAGTATAAAAAATCTGAAGTAGATGAATAGGGCCCTTCTGGGCAAGTGGTCCTGGAGATTGGGCTAGGAACCGGAAGCTTTATGGTGTAGTCTTATCAAAGAAAAATATGGGACAGCCCCGGGAGGATGGTGGACCAAGGATTCTACTTCCTATAGAGCCTCTCATATTTGGAAAGGTATTTTGCGCTCCAAACACTCCGTCGTTCAGCACTCTGGATTTCAAATAGGGAATGGTTTAGCGATCCGCTTCTGGGAGGATCACTGGTTGGGTGAATCAAGCCTTATGGTCAGCTTCCCTTCTATTTATCGTCTAGCCGTTAACAAGGACTACGTCATTGCCAGCTTCTTCTCTCACTCTGAGTCAGGCATCGTGTGGGATATTAGGTGCTACAGGAATCTTCATGATGCTGAGGTCACGGAGTACGCAACCTTACTTGACCAGCTTTCCTCAGTCACCCCAATTCAGTTTGAGTCGGATAAAATCATCTGGAAAAGCGACAAATCTTATAGATTTTCGATTAAGTCTCTTTGCTATGTTCTCTCCCACTGGTCCACTCCCTCTCCCTCCGCCTCTACTTTTATTTGGAAATATACTGTTCCGCCCAAGTTCATTTGCTTTGGCTGGCTGGTATCAAAAAATCAGATACTTACAATCGACAATTTAAAGAAGAGAGGGATGCAATTAGTCAACGTTTGCCTTTGCTGCATGGGCAGCGAGGAATTAGTAGACCATCTTCTTGTCCATTGCCCCTTCATCTCTCAGATCCAGCAGGACTTCTTCTCCAGATTTAATGTCAGTGGCTGCGTCTCTGTCTCTGCCTCTTCCCTTCTAGCTTACTGGCATGGCTTCAAGTTGGGAAAAGGTAAATCCAAGGTTTGGAAAATGGCTATCCTGGCTATCTAGTGGGCGGTCTGGAGGGAGCGGAATGACAGATACTTCAACAACACCCAATCGTTGACTCTCCACGTTGGCTCAAGGGCGAAATCTTTATTAATAGAATGGGCAGCTAATGCTTCTTGTTTAAAGGACTTTAATTTTCTGTTTTTAGGTCTTTAGTTTCTTTCTTGTCTTTGTTCTGCTATCTCAGCAGTCCCCCGTCTCCCCATTTTACTTTCTTTATATATTCAAGTTGCTTTAAAAATAAAAAATAAAAAATAAAAAATAAAAAATGCCTACCTTCAGAGAATTAACAATAAGGTGATGTGGAATCCAGGAATCTTCTGGACTAGGAAATACACGAGCCCTATAATTTGTTTCACACTGTTGGAAGGGGTTTATATCCCTAGAGAGCGAGTGGACAGGAACATTAGGACTCTCGAGCCAGATAGTATTCTCTCAGTCAGATTGGTTTATTCCTTCCCTTCTGAAGACAATAGAGCTAGTGGAAGCCTTTTCTCTAAGGTTTGGGGCCTTTGGGCAGCCAGCCAGGATACCTCTCAATGTGAAGGCATTTGTTTGGACCATAAGTCTCAACAAAATCCTAGCTATTGATCCAAATAGGTGTCCAATGTGGTGCTCTAGTGAGGACTCTTTTGACCAGCTGCTTATCCATTGGTTATGTGCGAGAGAAATTTGCACAGAGGTGATCTGGAAGTTCGGAATAGCCTGGCTTCTACCAAAATCTGTGTGAAACTTGTTGATTCAGGTTGGGCAGCTACAGGGTGTATTCTGTGGAATAACATCCTTCGAGCAATGTTGTGGTCAATTTGGTTAGAGTCTAATGGGAGGGTCTTCAAAGGTAAAAGGCATCAGGTGGAGGTTATTGTTAAAATGATAACCAACCTGATTAATCTGTAGGCTAAGGCAGATGTAAGGCTCCAGCATACTCCACAGGTCATATTCGACGCTAGCTGGGGAGAAATCTTGTACCTCAACATATTGAAGCAGATCCTTCAAAGGTGGACAGCACCTCCAGTTGGAACAGTAAAAATCAACTTCAATGGGTGTTCATCTGGGAACCCAGGGCCAGCATGTGTTGGGGGTAATGGGGTATCGCTCGAGACGGCAATGGCCCAATGTTGGGATCAATCAAATGATCCCCATATGATGATTTGCAAAAGACAGTCCAAACCATAGAGGGCAATTTATGACTTGATGGCTGACGCCTAACAATTCAAGCATATTAGAACTTTTGTTCCATTGCCAGTCTTTCTTTTCAGAGAATTTTCACCAGATATCTACTGGACAATGACTCTAGAGACAACTTTTTTGACAAGACCACAGGAATCATGGTATTCATTCCTAGAAATTGCATGAAGAAATAAATCAACACACACTTGCGCATTTTAGAAGGCACACGCAAGAAAAAAGAGAAGCATGATGAATCATATAGAGATAGCATTTTAACCAACACACACAAACTGAATGTGCATGTACTATTAACATAACCAAAGATAAGCCATTTAAATAAGAATAATGTAATGTAAAGACATAGACAGGGAACAACTTCCTTACAGTTTGTACTGCTAAGAATACAAGGAGCACATCCCTAGCCACAAAAATTCTGAATTTTATCTTCCGCCAGGAGTAATCCTCTAGCAACTCTACTCGAAGATGGAATTGTGCTTTGCAAGTTGTGCAGTGTGAAAAAGCAAATCCCTCCTGAAGCCAAATGTAGCAGTCACATAAACTGATTTGTAGATCAGATTCCCTAATAGGATAACATTAAATTTAACTGATGTGACACACATTTTGGGGCATACCTTTATTGCAAGTGGGCCGCATGTGCAATATATTGGCGTGGCCCTATGTGTGTGACTTGACAATGACAAGTGGTTGGAAAATTGAAGAGGGTCAAGTCATTCTTCATATGAAAAGAGTTGTTGAGAATAAATGTCATTGCATTTTTGAAGCATGCATGAGAAAGGATTCATGGAAAAGGCTGAGAAGCTTGGGAGCTTTTATAATGTGTCATGGAGAAGGGTGTTTGCTAAGGAACTCTATTAATGGGTGTTTTTCAAAAAAGTTAGTTTTGAATTTGTGGGTAGCTGTGGATGTCATTTGCTTCAGTTTCATGTCGTTTTAATGTAGTCTCATGTGGTCCCAAGGTGGCTATTGCAGGAACGTGCATTCTTGGGAAATAATGTGATGTAAATGAGGATCTATGGGTAGTTCTATATGCTCAAAGGGAAAACGAATTTGGACATCAAATCATCATTTGGCCAAGTAAAAGTTTGCATTTTGGTTAAGCTTGCTCCCTTGTGATGATCCTTGCAGTGAGCGCTTGTAACTTTCTTCTTACCTCATAGTTCTTGCAATATTTTTTCCTCTTTTAGCATCCTCTCCCTCATTCCACATCATTAACTATTCATAAATTTTTGCTATTCTTTATCAGAATGACTACAGGAGCTGATGTAGTTCCTCTGGAGGCATGGGAGGACCCATGCTTCCATGCTAAATTGGCAGTGCTGTAAACCTAGCAAAGACGGATTAGATTGAACAGTTCATTTAGGATGTCCAATTGTGAATTGGCCATTAACACAAAAGTTTTCAGACGATCCTAACCCTAACCAATGGCGTACAAATGGAACCTAACGGGCAAAACTCAGAACAACTCACATTCAGTCATAAAACTTCATCATTGGATCATTAGGATAGTCCAATCAAGGCAATTTTGGTTCATGGCCAATCAGAGGAGCCCGCTGGATGCATGATTTTGAAAATCATAGACATGTACTGCGTTTACAGCACATGATATGGAGGCATGAAAATTCCATGCCTTCAAAGACACTGGATCCCCACTAATACTGGCATCACCAACAGAAGAAAATTCACCTTTACTGAGCGCCAATGATCAAGGCATGAGCGGTGAACAAATTGCTGGGTGCCTTTGCACATGCATGGAGAAATCAATTCTTCACCTACACCAGAAGAATTGTCAATATTTAGGGCAAAAAATATTTAGGGCGTACATGTCAAAGAAATATTAGATAATTTTGAATTGGCTGTGACTGCCATGTCTACTGTAGGATTTTAGCATAAGCCAAATAACTCATGCACTTGAAATGCCAACAAGATTTGAATGAGAGCAGCAGCTATAAAAAAATTGGGACGCCAGCACAAAACGTCCAGTAGGAGAATTACCAGTAAAAAATAATTAGTCACCATTCACCAACAGTGTAAAAACCCCATTGGCTAAATGACATTTTAGCCATGCTCCTAAGCATAAGAACTTAGGAACACTTCAAAAAGATCAACAAAAAAGTAGTAGCTAGACTAATCTCAGTGACATTTGAGAACCGTCCAAACATAGGTGCAGGAGAACATAATTCCAGTTATGTTTGTCAATAAGCTTTTATGCTATAATGGCTGTCATGCGCTTATATAACCTGATCACACAAGCCTCAATCATTAGCTCATGTAATCAGCTTTTAAGTTTTCTCATTTTCTGCTACTGGGCTGTGATTTATTGGTTTCATCCATTGCCCATCCATGACGAGGTTTGCTGTATTGAAGTTTTGGATGAGAAAGCAATGGGTTAGATGTTAAACACACATGATCTAGTGCTCCCGTAGCACACTTAGCTATAGTGCATTGAGGTACATTTAGATACATGGACATCCCAATCAATCGATCTGTAAAATCCATTAGGTATGGCGCAGTTCCGTGAAGATCACATGAATCCTAAAATCATAAAAAGTGCTGGCCTTTGATTTCAGGACTGTATCACTCACCCGTATAGCATCTTTGTGTGTGTGTGCGCGTGCGCGTGTGTGTGTGTGTGTGTGTGTGTGTGCGTGTGTGTGCACGCGTGTGTTTAACATGTATTCAATGTGTGTGTGTGTGTGTGTGTGTGTGCACGCGTGTGTTTAACATGTATTCAATGGTAAGAATGCTGTCTGTCAGCTTGACCCGCTGAAAGTTAACCAAATAGGTCCTAATCAAACACAAAGAATAATTTAGTGAATTAAGGCCCACTACACATGAATACAACTAAAAGATGAAGAAAAATGAAGATGGTTTAACCCTTCTCCGATATTTCAAAAAATGGTCCATTTGGCTTCAATTCATCGAATGCCACTCAAATCTTGTGAGCTGATATGCAAAATAGGCAGATGAAGTCTACAATTAGTCTAAAGTCTCCTTCATGGTTGAAATGAATAAGTGGAAAAACGAAAGATTTTTTTTTAAAAAAAAGGATAATGAAACTTTTATTGAAAGACCACTGAGGCAAAAGCCTTGGCGGGAATGGAATACAGCCCAAACTTACATCCCAGAGAATGACAAAAGACTAAAAACATTCATGGCTCTCGAGCTGGACACCCAATCCACCACTTTGCTCTTAACCCTCTGCACCACCTCTGCCACAGACTCTCTCCTAGGTTAAAAGCATCAACTATTCCGCTCCCAATAAATGATCCACAACATAGCCAATAGGATTAGTCATCATATGACCTTTCCTTCTCGCACCCTCTACCATGCCAGGCCTGCAAGCAATCATCTACCGACTCCGGCATCAACCAGTCAATGTTGAAGATTGCAAAGAAGCCCTCCCACACCCTATGCACGAAAGGCTATAAAGGGTTGATAATCAGAATGGGTCCTTTATGCCACATCAGCCCTGAATTGATGCCAACACATGGCGTATTGGCATTCATTGGTCAATACGGTTTGATATGGGGCCCATTCTTTTCTTAATAGACTGGTTCACACTGTATCACGTAAAGGGGGTGGCCGATATGGCTGATATTTAAAACCATGCTTAATGGCCCACGAAGTGTGGTCCAAATTGATAAATCAGACCATCAATGTGTCCCAATGAACTCCTAGTTCCATCCCTTACAAAAGTGTTGGGCCAAAACAAACATCGGATCACACATGTACATGCCCTCGTGGTGAGATACACAAATGAACTGCTAACTCCATAACTCACAAAAGTTGTGGGCCAAAACAAACATGGGATTACAGATGTACATGCCCCTCGTGGTGGGGTTCACAAATGACATGGATCATCCAAGGCTGACCAAGCTCATTGCCACCCATAAATGGAATTGAGGGAAAAACTATCCAAGATGTAAAGAAATCCAAAGAATTAAAAAAGTACAATGGTCACTTTGCCCAAAACATGAGGCACGACATGCTTTGAGGGTAAGGCTTATGTCTCATGTGACAGATATGCCTTGAGGCTGCACCTTGTGTCTTGCGTATATTAGACTTAAGCCTAACGTAACAAACCTTAAAGAACTGCCTTGAGGCAACTTTCTTCTGCCTCACAATCAAAAAGCATATGCATCTAGGTGTGAGGTGCCCACTTTCAAAAACTATGGCTGGGCTGAACAGTAAATGATCTGATGTACTTTGTGTTACTCAGACAACTAACAGAATGACTCTAGTATCCCACAAAATTCACCAACAGTGAATGTGCATTTCAATGTAATCTACATAGCCTGAATTAAAATAATAATAATAATTCAATTAATTGAAAAAATCACCTGGTTCAGCATCATACTCGAGACAGATACGGCAGCAGGCAGCGGAAGCAGCCTCGATTTCCTCATCCCTAATCTCATCTGAACTCACAGGAGACGAATCTGCATGATTCTCGAGAAGAGGATCTGAGTCTGTTGGGTTTGTTTCTATGGTGGGCTCAAGCTGCAATTCCCCTTTCATCGGCATTTTCAAACCCTAGAGAAATCCAAAAACATCACCAAATAAAGAAATTTCAAACCTGAGGAAGATTATTGAAACCCAGGAAAATCTGTAAATCATGGGGAAATTTATCCCACAGAAAGGTCCGACAGTCCACAAGAAAACTGAATGCTCCTTGACAGTGCAGGGGCCCACCTTCACTGGTCAGGACAACTCATATGGACCACATCATTCATGGCAAGAGATCCCAATCATCTACTCGATGGAACTTTTACTCAAAGCTTTAGTAAATGCAAAACTCGGTCTGGTTGAGGGATCCCAATTCATGGAATTTTGCTTGTAGAATATCAGCCATTGACATTCTAGTTTTAAAGTCCACTTTGCAGGCCACAATGGGGCTCACCACATTGTCCAATAGTAATTCTCGCAATCAGGGCCATTCATTGGGGGAGCCACTGGCTGACCAGTTACAAACAAGCAGGGTGGACCCCACTAGTGATTACCCAAACTTTCTCCCTACAGGATCCCAAAATAAGAAATCATGGAGCACTGATACATCGGGATGTGAATAGCATTCCAATGCTCGGGTTAGTGTTCGTGAGGCCCATGAATTGGGCTTCACCGTCAATACAATGGGCCCCACCTTGGACATGGAATGCCTCCAAAATCTCCTCTCATATTGACAGATACTAATGTTTTGATCGCCTGCAAATAGACGGTCCACAAAGGGAAAGAAATACCAATGGTGGAGAAACGGTTCTGGACCCCACCCACGGTGGGGATTTATCAGATCAACATTCTGTATCTACAAACCATGGGCCCCACTGGCACGGAAAGCATGCATCCGGACATTATTGAGCGCATCATTACCCTATAATTTCTCTTCGAAATGTCAATAAATCACAGAAAATTAACCATCTAAACCCTAATGAGAAACCCAAAACCATCAAATAATCGAGGAATTCCGCAATAATGACAGTCAAAACCCTGAATTCGAGCAAGTACAACCCGGATACCTTCACAAATCCTAGCAAGAGCGGAAACTCGCTACAGAGAGGATTTCAGGACCCGATGGGTGTTGAAATCCTAGAAGATCCGAAAGAGAGATTTAAAAAAGGGAAAATCGAAAATTTCTTCTATACCGTGTCGTAGAAAGAGAATTTCTCATGAATTGGTGTGAATTCAAAGAGAAAAATGATCAAAAATCGCAAAAAAAAAAATCCCAGTAATTGAAAAATGGGGGAAGGAAATGAGAAATTACCTGAAACTCGGAGAGAAAGATGGAGAGAGAGAAACCCTAGAATTCGAAGGAGGAAAAGAAGCCGAACGTGTTTCAGCGGCAAGACGAGGAAAGAAGCGGATCCGAATAATGGTTTTGGATGGCCTGAAGTTCTACCTTACGCCGCGTGTGTGATACGCACCTCGCCGAAGGCGAACTAGCCTGCGCGCGAGTTGGGTTTTGCGTGTCTCGCGGTACATTCTCTATCCACCATGGATCTACATCCAACCATGACCAGATAATCGGAACCGTTCTTATTCTGATAATTTATTTTGATGGGCCATGATCCAAAATTTTGAGTTGAAACACTTTTTTTGACAATACATGGGTGGAATTCAAAGGGATGGTTTGCAACAAAACATTCAACTGTCCAAAATCAGCATGAAAATTTGATAAACTCCTGGGTTATGATCATCTGTTCTATGTGGATTTTGGTTCATGATCCATCCAAGATGGTTTTTATCAGTTGAATGGTTCTGATCATCGAGGATGGCTGCATGTAGGTCCCACCGTGTGATCCACGGTGGAAATAGAATACACTAAAAAGGCCGGACGCGGATTGCATACTGCCACTGCGGGTAGCGACTCGTTACTGGACGGTGCTATGTGGGCCCACCAAGAAGTATAGATTTATCCAATCCGTTCATCCGTTTTTTCAAGTAATTTCATGGTATTGCTCCAAAAACGAGACAGATTCAAATCTCAGAAAGACGACACCATGGGAAAAAGTAGTGATTGAACGGTTACCATTAAAAACTTCCTGGGCACTATAATGTTTATTTGCCATCCAACTTGAGGGCATAAAAGTTTTGTATTAGTTTGATATTTTTGTTTTACATTTTTTTTGAACTAATAAACAAGTTGGATGGAAAATAAATATTACAGTGGGCCCTAAGATGTTTTAAATGGTGGGCTTTCAAGCACCACTGTTTCCTGTGGTGTGGTCCACCTAAGATTTTTATGCATCTAAATTTCTGACCCAACATGTAAAATAATGATACAAAATAGATGGACGGCGTGGATAATACACATACATCATTCTGGGGCCCACAGAGAACCGTCTTTCTGAAGGTTGTGTCAACATGCAATCCGCGTCCAAAAGCGCGTCTACAGAAACTTGGTCCCACATAGCTCACGCGTGAAACCCAAAGAGATTTCATACTCTGTAAGGGTATGACGGATGATAGTCAGGCGCTTAGAAATTACTTAAAGATTTTAAGAAGTGTATCATAATTCAAATTAAACCGTTCAAATTACGTCTACCAGTTTAGGTGTATTATGAACTGGAATTGATGGCTATACGATTATTTGGCTGTTAGATTGCTGGACAGTAGTTGGACGGGTAAAAATGAGAGGTTAACATTATTCAATTATTGTGATTTTGGCTGTACCTTAGCTACTGTAATTTCCACAATTTAGTCTGTTTAACTTGAGCTAATATCTCCCACGTTTACCATTTTCAAGTGCATGTGTATCAAATTGTTATAAACTGCAAGAGTATGCAATAACTACCCAAACGCAAAGCTACCTAACGCTATCCCATCCAAGACGTGGCATGTCTAATGTTTAAGAGGGTCCAAAAGAATCAGGTGATCCGAGCCGTCCGCTTAGATGGACGCGAATTGCCTGTGATCCTGCCCATGAGTTTCAGTGGGAGGCAGCTAGGGCTGGGCAGTGATGCTTGTGAAAAAGTTGTCCGTATATTTTGCCAGTTGGGACATTATCTGAAAAAAATTAGGCAGATCCAAGACTCGGCATAATTACCACTAACTTAAAGGTTATCGTTTTAGTCAGTAGATTAATTAGATTATTATTGAATTTTATAAAGTTAATTGTAATTATTTTTTTTATATTAATTGTTAGACTAAGTTACATGAATGTTTGAATTTTCAGTGTATTTTATATCGTTTATCTTAGGCATTGTAGTTTGGTTATCACAATATAGTTTAAATACCTCTTAGATTTATCTTACATGGGTATGTATGAAAGTAGATTATTTAATCATTTTAATTCTTCACATGTAATTATATATACGCTTAAGGTATCTCTAAGAATTGGGTACTTAAGGATTTTATGATAGAGTTGGCATCATTTTAATTGTGAGACTTCAACGTTAAGAATATATATGTCATGCTATTTTAGGTATACCCAGTGAATGCATAATCAATTGTTTTGTTTCCAAATTTTATTTTCTTGGCTAAAGGTAATCCTATCTTATATAAGCATCTCACACACTTTGTGATGCCTTAGATTTGAAGTTTTTTTCTTCTATAGTTTATATGAGGTCTTATTTAAATTCTTGCGAGGTATATGGTTAATGATATGCCATATAGTTTAGAAGAGATTCTCTCCATAGATTAAAGGGTAAACTAGAACAAAAAAACATAATATTTATCATATATATTTATTAGTGTTTTATTTTTTTCATTCATTTATGATATTTTGTTGAGGTGAATATGAAACAGTTATTGTCTGACAATCTATTTTAATTCATGTTTTGATGCAAAGTCATGATAATTATATTATACACCTCTATCATACTTTTAAGAAAATGATAATCGGCATTGTCCTAATTTTGCATGCCACATATATAAAGACAAAATCAAGTAAACAGAAGAACTAATACTATTTTAATTCACAATACTAAGCTTAAATAGCCAATCACATACATGACATTTACTACAAAAGTATCATTTTTTTAAGGTTACATATTTGTTAAATTCAAAAAATAATTTAAATTCATTCTTATCGAGTGTTGATTTGGAGATAATATTTTTTATTTTAATGGTCAATACATGTAAAATGTCTAAAAGAGTCGTCACCTTATTAGAGGTAAGTTTCAAGCTTAGTTTTTTTTGCCTACGACTTTTGCCTTGGATGATTTTTTCATGAAAATGTTTATATCGTCCTCTACTTTCTCGTAGGAGGAAAGAGCATTTCAGTTATAGCATGGATACTTGGTGGCTCTCGAGTCAATTTGTCATTGTTCATGTTTTAAGCAGTGAGTACTTCAGTGCTGACCCTCATAATTTTTTCGACAACGCATGCTTGATTTTCTCATTTTTATCACCTTTGTAGAAGGGAATTCTTTGGCAAAGTGACTGATTTTTCACAAACATAGCACACTTCACTCTTTTTATTATGTTTATACATTTACTTATTCTTTTGGACATGCAGTTGCTTTTTCTTTGGTGGTCCAAACTTTCGATTATCTTGACCCTTTAGATTACTATAAAAAAGATACGCCTTTGTTAGATATATTAATTAAATGGAATGTTTATTTCAATTTCTTACATCTATAAGACTTTAATGCGGGATAGCCAAAAGACCTTTTGTGCATTGGACATGAAAATTTAGAAATTTGAATAAATGGCGTACCTGATTGAAACACCATTGTTGTAGATAGGATTGCCGAGGTCTTCCTCTCCTTACACCCTTTAGAGAAGTTGTGGATTTAACTTCCATCGGTGGTGTTGGATTGGGGAGCCAGTCCTGTTATATAATGCAGAGTGCAGAGGAGTTTGAAACACATCAAAACTCCTCTCCCTATGGCTCCACACAAATTTGACAATCATAGTTCCTCTAGAATACTGTGTGTGAAGTTATAGCACTCCACCCCTTACATGAATTTATGAATGTATCACAACTTAGTGGGGCTCACTGGTATACCCGATCACATTATCCAACCCTTAGGACAATCCAGACCGTTGATCAATAAAAGCCCACCTTATAAAATTCTTACATTCTCCCACTTGGGCCACATTTGATCAATGTTAATGATTAATCTTTTGAAATATTTTGAAAAACATATTTTGATTTGAAGAAACATCCAAATGGTTAAACGATTACATTGTTGGATAATACCGGTAGTGCTATGACAATCTGGTCTATCAAGACTATCAGTATTGAATCACGGTAGTCATCACAATATTTAATCTAAGTGAAGTGAGGCTAAGCGCGGTTACAAATACTAATAGTCTTAACGACATAGATCTGAGACTAGAAAGTATGGTATAAGGATTACACATGTAATATGATAATGTGTATATATCTTTAAGACGTCTTGAAGCTTTCAAATGTCTCTAATAAGACATTACTGTAGTTTTACTTACTCAAATTATTTTGCGCATACTTAGAGAGAAGTATAAATTAACTATATATTAGAATTATTAAATAACTTTATTAAATGAGTATCTCTATAATGTCTGTGAAAATAAAACACGCTGAGCTCCCACTAACTAAAAACATCTATAGGATCAATAACTTCCATAGATGTTACGTGCTCCTGAAATGACGTGATGAGGAATTCTTTAGTGAGCAGATCCGCAATTATCTGCTTAGTGCAGATGAACTCCACAAACACTTAATAATTCTGAACTCTTTCCTTTACAACAAGATACTTAATGTCGATATACCTTAACCTTGATGCATGCTTGTTGTTATTAGATAACGAAATCGTAGCTAAATTATTGTAAAATATTTTTAATAGTTTTGGAATATGCTCGAGTACCCGCAAATCAGAGAAGAAATGCTATAATCATAATGCCTAATTAGATGTCTCATGACAAGTAATTAATTTAGCTTCTATGGTGGATGAGGTTGTAGTTGACTGTTTCATGCTTTTGTAAGATACAACCTCACAACCATCATGAAGATGTAGTCTGATGTGGATTTCTTAATATCAATGCAGCCCACATAATCTGCGTCTAAGTATCTAACCAACTCCAAATGGTTAGATCTCCTATAGGTGAGCTCGAAGTCCTTTGTTCTTTGTAGGTAGTGTAACACTATCTTTGTAGCTACGCAATGTTGCATTCCTCGATTAAATAGATACCTACCCAACATTCCAATAATAAATGCAATATTCGGCCGCGTGCAGACTTAAGCATATATGATGTTCTCTACTATTGACGCGTACAAAAATTTATTCATTCGATTCTTTTCCAAATCATTTTTGGGACACTGAATTGACTGAATTTATTACCCTTTACAATGGGTGACTGTTTAGAAGCACAGTTTTGCATGTCATACCTTTTGAGTATTCTAATAATATAGGCCATCTGTGACAAGATGAGCAGTCCACATGATCTGTAACAACAAATCTCAATACTAATGACATAAGAGGCGTCACCAAGGTCTCTCATTTCAAATATTTGAGATAAGAATTTCTTGGTGTCACTCAACATCCTAATGTCACTGCTAATAAAATGTCATCAACATGCAAAATCATCATAACGAACTTTCTCCCACTGATTTTAATGTAGATACATTCATCTGCAGTGTTTTCTACAAACCCATATGAGGAAATTACTTAATGAAACTTTAGGTATCATTGTCGTAATGTCTGTTTCAACCCATAGATGAATTTCTTTAGTTTACAGACTAAATGTTCTGAGCCATGGGCTGCAAAACTTTTAGGTTGTAACATATATACATTCTCATTCAGATCCCCATTGAAAAATATTATCTTTACATCTATCTGATATAACTCTAAGTCTATATAAGCTACCGGATCTATTATAATCATGAATGAATTTTTTTTAGATATCGGTGAGAAAGTCTCCTTAAAATCAATGCCCTCACGCTGGTTAAAAACCCTTGGCAACAACTCTGGCTTTATAACTTTCGACATTACCTTTATATCCATTTACAACTAATCGGTCTTATTCCAGTGGTTAATTTAACAAGATCACATACTTTATTTCCCTCATGAATTTTAACTTATCTTTCAAGGCATCAAACCAACGAGAAAGATCAACATTTTGTTTAACTTGTGTAAAGGATACATAATCATTTTTCACTCTTATGTCAAAGTCATGCTCCTGTAAGTATACGATGTAATCTTCTCGATTTACAGGCCTTTTTCCTCTTTCAGATCTTCTCAATGGTTCATCTTGTTAAGTGTGATTTTGATTTTTATTTTCCTCATTAGTGGTTTGTATATGAGGTTCTACGTGATGTTATGTAGTGATTGCATGATCGACTGCATCATTAATATCCGCGTGATCTGGAGTGACTATGATTGGAGTCATAGTCCTTTGTTCCTCAAATACAAAATTTCTAATGTTCATGCTCCCATTGTTTTGAGTATCTTCAATGAATCTGACATTCTCAGTCTCAACAATTATGATAAAGTGGGAAGGACAGTAGAATCGATAACCCTTTAATCTTTCTGGATATTCTATGAAGAAACAACTTACGGTTTTATGATCAAGCTTCTTTTAATGCGGGTTATAAATTTTGGCCTTAACAAGATAACTCCAAACATACAGATATAGGAGACTTGATTTTCTCCCATTCTACAACTCAAAAGGAGTTTTGCTTACTGCTTTGCTGGGGACTCTGTTAAGTATATGAACTGTAATTTTGATCGCATCACCCCACAGGGATTTCAACAATGTTAAATTGTTAATCATGCTTCACACTATATCCATAAGAGTGCAATTGCTTTTTTCAGTCACACCATTCTACTCTAGAATACCAGGCATAGCGTACTGGGCAATAATGTCATAATCCTGTAGGTATCTAGGGAATGGCCCTAGATTGCATCCTGACCTGATTTGTCATATTTGTCATAGTATTCACCACCACGGTCCGATCTGACAACTTCAATCCTTTTATCGAGTTGATTTTCAATTTTGGCTTTATAGATTTTAAAAGTATCTAGGGCAGCTGATTTCTTACTGATAAGGTAGAGGTACTCGAAACGAGAGTAGTCATCCATGAAGGTAATAAAATATCTATGTCCACTTTATGATGCTTTAGGGAATGATTTACAAATGTCCATATGTATCACCTTTAAGAGTTCTACCCTCCTTGCACCTTTTTTCTGGTTCTAATCTGTTTTTCTTTTATGCAATCAATGCACACTTTATAGTTAGAGAAGTCTAGAGAATAAAAAATTTCTTCTCACACGAGTGTGTCTAATCTCTCACGCTGTATATGATACAATCGCATGTGCCATAAGATGGAGAAATTCTCACAGTCTCGTCTTCGTTTAGATCCTACTTTATTTCCATATAAGCCATTAATATTATAGACGTGTGAGACAATCAAGTCTAGCTGGTATAGGTTGTTCACCACAGAGTCGGTGCCAACTTTAATTGAATTAAGGTAAATACTGAATCCTTTATACTCAAATTGCCGAATTTATCCAAACGAGAAATAGAGATTAGATTGCGCCTTATAGAAGACGCAAAAAATGTATCTACTAAATTCGATGAATAATCAGACTTTAACCCAATCCTATAGACTCTAATTGCTTCTACGTCAACTTTAACATCATTGCCTACGTATAGTGAGCATTCTGCATCAATTGGTGACCTGGTCTGTAGTAACTCATACATAGAAGTACATATGTGAATAGTGGTTTTCGAATCTATCCACTAATAATTCACCAACACATCAGTTAGCTTAGATTCAAAAAAGACTAGAATAGAATTATTACCCTTCCTTATGAGACATTGCTTATACTTTAACCAGTCTTTCTTTTGATAGCCCAATTTGTTGTAAAAAAAACAATTATTACCTTTAGCCCGCTTGCGGCTCGATCCATTCTTACGTTGGTTTTTCAACCGGTGAACCTAGAGGACCGTGAGTTCCTGAGGATCCCTTATTAGAACCATGTTTCCTTTTCTATTTCCATTATGTTCAGGTACATATTTCGAGGTTACAAGATTAATATTCCGACTGTTTTCAAAGGATTTTGACAATTCAAAAATTTCTTAAGTGATCTTTAAATGTAAGCATTTCAGGACTGTCTCTAAGGCCTCTATCCATTGAACATAATCAAACTCATTTAGGAAGGGAACTTGATGCGATTGAATTGAAATTTTAACTGGTTGTAAAATATACTCATATTGACAAATTGTTTATATAAAACAATTCATGAATAAAACCAAATATAAGACAAATTTAACGATTTAATTGATTGGGGCTTACAATTGAACTATTCAGAATGAAGATGGGCCCAAACATCTGATCCTGCTGAAAGTTGGTTACATCATTATTAATCCTCCTATGGGAGGTAATGATAATATATAAGTCACACTCTTGAACATAAAGCTAAGCGAAGCCAATTATGTAGGTCTGAGACACTCAACACTTGTGGGTGAGATAAGTCTTTTAACTTAACATCATAAGCACCATTTACTCCACTCCGTTCATGCTCCTGCCAAACGGTGATCGTTTACGTTTTCGTCATCGTTTGCATGAAACATGAAACGCAACTGGATGTAATCCTTTAACTGAATTTCCAATATCTCAGGTCCTTATTCATGAAAATTTTCATCGATTGAGGTCACTGTGGTGGCTAATACAACCGGATTCAATCCCATAAATTTCGACTCAGGCTTGCGATTTTAATCTTGCTCTCAATGGATTAAATATATATATCAGTTTGATTTGGCCCACAAGGTAGTTGATATTGATCATTAGGAAAACGAAAAGTCTTAAGGAAAAACAGACGGGTAGGTTTCACCTCCCTGATTCTAACAGTCCATATCAACTTTTAAAGAATGGGTAATGGGCTCCACAATAGGGCCGAATCAAGACTCTGTATGTCCTGGTCATAATCAATGAGCATTACAAGTCTAGCCTTTAACACTCACACGATAGACGGTTGGTATGCAACGATTCAAATGGATGGTTAGATCCTTACATTAGTGTCCAAAAGATGGACAGATCAGATCCAATACTTAAGATCCAAATGATGAAAGGTTCATATTTTTTATTGTCCTATCTAGTGAATGAGCTAGATTATATGCTCATTTTAAACTTAAACAATGGCTCAAATCTAGGAAATGGATCTAAAAAATGGCCTAAAGGGAATGCCCAAACATTAAATGAGTCTCCCACATGCGTAAAATTTTAGGCTGAATCAAAATAAGTGTGGGCCCAATATAGGAGCTTCATTTAGTCAACCACTAGGCCTTAATTGGGCCCATGATTAACTGAAGTGGGCCCATGAGGTGGTTTCCAAGATGAGTCACTAGACGGACCCAATTGAAGCCGAAGTCTAAATTAAGTATATGCCCAAGAGGCCAAAATATATCCAAAACAAATCTTACCCAAAATAAATCTTAAGTGGGCATAGACCCAAACATGGGCCACAGATATGGGGCCACTAGAGTTCACGGCCCATGGACATGGCACAACCCTTAATCTAGAGTTGGATTAGGCCCGCACGGAAGTCCAGTAGAGAGGGCTCACAACTGAAACAAGAAAGGCTCAAAATTATGTGTTGTAGATATGGGCTGCATATGGACAATTTATATACCTTAATCAGGCCATGATATATCAAATGAATATGATCTGGATGGTCCGAAAAGATGGGTTCATACGCATTGCCTATAAACGAGGCTCGTAAGTAGTACGGGAAACATGGTCGGACTGCCCAGGATATATCAATGGGTTCGCATGCACGGTCAGGCTCAACGCATTGCTTATAGACAAGGCACATAAGTGGATCCTGTTCGCGGGTCTAGAAAATGGACCTGCAAGTTCTTGAATCGGGTCACACGATTCAATATAAGGGTCTATTACGACCTTATGCTGGCAGCAGCCTAAGGAAAGGGAAGAAAACCCTAGCCGTCGTAGTCGGTCGAAAACACGATCGCCGACACCCTGCTTAACACCGATCATGATGGTAGCACTCAGCCACGATGATGAATCATGCGGCTGGGATACGTGGCTACCAGCGACTACAAAAGGAGTCAATGATCGGAGACGGAGAAGATGGTTTCCCCAATGGGAAATCCGTCGCCGCTGTTAGCCAAGAATGCCATAAACAATCGCTACATGATGTCGGTGATGGTCAGAATATCTATGATTATCTCCACTGATGACTCGAGTAAGGATGCCGATCCTATACTATTAAGAGAAATGGAAATTGAAATCCATTCTGGATTTGGAAACGTGAATATGAAGTCCCCAATACTGATATGGGATTCAAAATCCGAAATCCCTAATCCTGGTAAAAAATCCCTAATACTAATATGGGATTTCGATTCTGAAATCCCTAATACTAGTACATGTATCTGGATTTGGGGCTATGGATCTGAAATCCCCAGTGTGGGATTCGAAATCCCTAATTGAATGATATGGGGTTCGAAATTTCAATTCCTAGATTTAGGGATTTAAAATCTGAGATCCCAGAGATTCGGAAATCCTTGATGCCAAAGTGTAAGGATTTTCCATACCTAATGCACAGTGGCTCTGATACTAACTGTAAGACTTTAATGCGAAATAACCAAAGGATCTTCTATGCATTGGACATGGAGATCTATAAATCTGAATACATGTCGTACCTGATTGAGACTCGTTGTTGTAAATAGGATTGTTGAGGTCTTCCTCTCCTTACACCCTTTAGAGAAGTTGTGATGGGGCTGTAACTTCCGTCAGTGGTGTTGGATTGGGGACCCAGCCCTGTTATGTAATGCAGAGGGTAGAGGAGTTTGAAACCCATCAAAACTCCTCTCCTTATGGCTCCACACAAATTTGACAATCCCAGTTCCTCTATAATATTGTGTGAATCACAATTATAGCACTCCACCCCTTACATGAATTTCTGAATGTATCATAACTTAGTGGGCCCCACTAGTATACCCGATCACATTATCCAACCCTTAGGACAATCTAGAGCCTTGATCAATAAGGCCCACCTTATAGAATTCGTACAACATCTTCCTCAATTTATAGGTAAAGGATGTGGTCAGCCAAGCTCATATATTTTCTCTCGTTCTTTGGAGAATTTTTATATTCCTTTTAAGACGGTGGAAGTTTTTTACTGATTGTAGTAGTTTGGAATGTCTCATTAGTCACCATACTTTCATATGATACTTTATGAGCACAATTTTTTTTAAAAATGTAAATCATGCACATAATCTAATGTAAATTGATCATCTAACATCTTGAAATTAATATAGTAACCAACAATATGTTTATTGTTTCCAATATCCCTTGTTTTGAATTTCTTCTCAAGGTGGTCTCACAGACCTTCAGTTGATGAAAGATGACAATAGATATCATAGTTATTATTTGTCTTCACATTGAGAATGTAATTTCGTTACAAATAGTTATCATTCTTTTATTCAGATTGTTTAAAGGATGTCGCTGATTTATTTGCTTTAAGCGATTGAGCATGATCTTTGATTACATAAAACTCAATTTTCTACTGACATCTCTTAAAGTTCTTCTTATAAAAAAAATTCAATTTTAGAATTTTCAAAAATGATTGTTACAGAGGTCGAGATTTTGAGACTGGAAATTATCTTTAAGTCGCTAGTTCTAATGAAGTGATAAAGTAAAAAATTATAATATTACAAAAAATAAATAATAGAAATATTATCTGGAGAGCCGATGCACATTATAATCATTTTCTTAAAGATAAATTTGTCCCCACAAGGAAGATCCTCGATGCACTAGGTCTCAGTAACTCTGCCTTCAGGATTCAACAATTCTCCTCTAAGATGAATGACTTGGATAAGGTACATGCATGATCTCAGCCACATGAACCCAATCTGCTCAATTTGATCTGTCCAAAGAAAAAATGCAAATAACAAACCAACAAAGAAGTAGAGAAAGAGAAGAAGATAAATTTTTATTGTGTATGGAATAGAAAAATGAAATTCCTCATTAATAACACGTCGGTGTATGATGGCTCATTTATTATTGTGTTAGTGCATGTCAACTCTTTACTCACGCGTACATACACATGATGTCACATATGCAGAGAAAACATAGGTGATAGAGTAAAAACTGCACCATACCATGCCTTGCCGTTGCCTCTTATGCTTGTGTGCAAGGTTGCTCCCATAACATACCATTAGTTCCCAATACAAATAATATTTGAAGGATTTTCACATAAATATTTTTCTTTCTCATCTCCCTTTCAATGTGGGGAGATAATTTACACTTTAAAACAAAATTGTTTTTCGTATTTTTAAATCCAACATTTTCTAATGGAATCATCCTTTTAAGTATACATGTGTGCAAATCATGTATATTCGTATGCATGGAGTGGATGGTTTATGTTTAGAAAAAATCAAACTTATTAGACAATGTTATCGACTTATAAGTGACTTTGAAAGTGATGGTGGAGAACATAACCAAATAAGTTGTATCAAAGTAATGGATATGAATGTCACTTCACTTGGGCTTTGTGTTTAGAACTTAGGCTATGCTAATCCCACCACCTGTCATGTGGAGAGATGGCTATGCAATGTTCTTATTACTTCGACTCCACTATATTAACTCCCTTAGAACCCTCAAATTATGGGGGAGTTATACTCTGACAATGCATGAAGCTTGATACAATGAAATTTCTGGATAGTAAATGTGGTATATATTGGCTCAAATTGGATGAACTACACTCCAAAATCCAATTTTGTGAACAATCTTAACTTCTAATTTAAGATTATTATTATTATTTAAATAAAAGACCATTTGATTTTTTTAAATATTTTTCATCTAACAAATATCATCATTGTTAAAGTATAAGATATGTATTTATAATTGTACACACTATAAACAGGGGGGCGGGGGGGATGCACTCTTCCATGGTGAGCCATGGGCCTAAAAATTAAGCCAATCCATGACTTAGGTGGGCCACACCATAGACAATAGTTGAGAGTTGATGCCCACTCATTCAAACATTTATGATTGTTTATAGGGCCTATTAGTATGTAGTTCAACATCCAACCCATCCATTATGTGTGTTCCACTGTAACACCCCGGATTTTGGCTAATCTGGGATTTGAAGTCCTTAGGCAGTGGGTCAATTAAAACACCTGAAAAATCGTTCAGAACCCAATTCCATAGCCAAAGAAACCACTTAGGATTAATTTCTTTAGAAACTAAGCATAAGTTAGCTAGCGCAACGTTGGAGCGGCTGGAAAACAGTCCCTGATCACTTTAAATACGTTCTACAAGACCCAAATCGAGTAGAACAAACAACTCTACAATACTCTATAACCTCGGATCAAACTCTAAGCGGGTTTGTCCTCTGGACCACATTGAATTTTTGTATTGGATTTAGACCGCGCGTCGAAGGTCCGATACCTCCTATCTTAGACCGTTAGAACCGCCCAGCTGGACTTGACAATCATCTCGAAAATCAAGTCAAACCGATAATCACAGACAATTTCGTTGAACCCGGACTGAAGCAACCGCGAATAGGGACGGATTTGGAATTTCAAATTCAAATCTGGCACACGACTTGACGCGTCAGTATTAAGCGTTCTGACCGTCAGAATTCATCCAGATTACACCCTCGGATCAGGAAAATTTTTTATTTATTATCATGAGACTTTCAGCCCTGATCTATGTGCGGTGACCGCTGAACTGAAACTGGTCCGCCACGTGCTATCTGCGAACCCTGCCAGACTGAAAACTTTATACGAGGTACATCTGGTACCCATGAGCTTAAGTCTGATCGCAATTGACCAGGGGACCACCAGAAAGCAGTTTTTGGACCGAAACAGCCCCGAAATGGATAGGCATCAAGTAAACTTCGTCCCGGAGCCTATTTTTGGCAATTTTAAGCTTATAAAAGGGGTTGAAACCCTCATTTCTCCTTCCCATCCGAATTTCACTAAACCCTAGAAAAGAGAGAGAGAGTTTGAGAGAAAGGGAAGAAGAGATTTTTTCCGCTTCCGAGCCCCTGACAGTTGCTGCTTCAACACTTCATTCCAATCACCTGGCTGGTGATTTCTCCACCTTTTCAGGTATAGAATAATCCCAAAAACTTGCTGATTTAGGGTTTACATCGATGTATAGCATGTTAACTAACGTAATCCATGAATCAGGTTCTCTTACAGCCGTAGACGAAGCGTACACGCTCCGTTCAAAATCCCACGACCGTAAGAGACTAGGTGAGGATTTTAGACGCTTTGATTGACGGTTTACAACGCTTTCAATGTCGTTTAATAGTAGATTATCGACGGCATCGCCGTTTGACATGTACAACATGCTCTCCGTTTCCTGTTTCGTAAATTAACGAAGAATATGAGATTTAGGGCATTTTAGTCATTTGTAGGAAGTATGGTCTACGTGCATATTTTGCTGACATGATTGACATGGTTTGTCGCCGCATTAGAGAGTTAGGAATGCTTGCATAATCAGTTTGGTGAAGAGATTCGCCAAGTTGCGCACTTTGGGTCGACATACTATATGTGGACTTAAGTGTGTAGTGCATGTGTTTGTATAAATGTTTGTACTAGTATGTATTGTATTGAATGATGTTATGTAGTAGTTTGAGATTGATTTCATGATTTAAATGCTGACCTAAATGATTTCCTACATGCTTACCTTATGCGTGATTGTACTACATGCATAGAAAGTATGCCTTGAAGATTTGCTTAAGTTGAATATGCATAGAAGGTATGCCTTGAAGAATTGCTGAAGTTGAATGTTATAACATGTGCTAACATGCTCACATGCTGTATTTCAATTCCAATACCTTTGTATAGTGTTAATGCAATTCCATAGATGTGTGGGACTTGACTTAGTCCAGGCAGTCGGTAACCGAGCGAATTCGTGGCTGACTGGTCATAGCCACGAACGACGCGTCGATGAACGTGATTCGTGTTGAGAGTTGGCGGCAGTGGTTAGGCCACGCGAAGTGTTTTACGCACTTCATGTCGTTTAACTTGAGATGCGATCGCGCTAGTCGAGCCCGTCAAGTAACCCGACTGGCCGATGTTTGTTCACCTTGTATGTATCATAACTGCTTGAACCTAGGGTACTGAACTTACCATTATAAACCCTATTAACCGTGGTACCTTGATCCACGAAGACTCATGAGCCGGGCATGGTGGTATGGGACACCGTGGTCGAGCTGTCGGCCTACGCTGGGGCCACAAACCTTCCCGTAGTGACCAGTGAGCACCTTGACTCGTGAGCAGATTATGGTGGTATGGGACACTATATTCTAGCTGTCGGCCTACACTGATCAGGCGACGAGCCCTTTGTAGTGACCGCGAGCGTATTCTGAGTCCACGGGAGGCGACGACCCTTCCGTGCAGTAGAGTACAGTAGGCCTGTATTGATAAGGTGATGGGGGAGCGGTGCAACGAGTGCGAGCAACAGCCCTGACAGCCCTTGCAGTGACCTACGAAATATACATCGTATGAGATTACTAGGAGTGACGACCCTAGACAGGATCCGTGTTGGGATTGATACAAGGGAAGTACCTTAGTTTCTCAATCCTGCTGTTTGAATGGACTAATAACAACTTGGTAATCATATCACCATAGCATTGCATGTGCCTGGAAGATGTGGAGCACTCTAGGGAGTGTGGCATGCTGCGGTCGTAAGATGTTGCCGCATGAGGGTGATCGTCGGTGAGGGCATACATCACGTCATATCATCTTGCATTAACAACAGTATTAAGATTGTCTGATTTACTGCTTTACTATTATCGCGTGATTGAATTGTGAACATGCTAATCTTTGCTCTATGATTCCACTGAGTTGATCACTCACTCCCACGTTACGGGATGGTGTTTCCGGACACCCACCAGTCCCTTTTGTGATTGCAGATGATGGCGCGGCCTGTGAGGCGGAGCTGGACTTGATGATGGGGAGGAGGATTCCTCCTTTATGCGTGTTCTGACTGACGGGATTGTAGGGAGGTTGATTAGACACTTTGACATGGTCATTTTGTATTTTTAGCGCCCTCATGTATATTCATTTGGTTTACTTTTGAAGTATACATGTATGTGTATAACCTGGTAATTTATTCATACTCTGGAGACATACAACAGTTTATATACGTTATACATACTATTACAGTCTTCCGCTTGCAAATTTAACTGTCTCTGGAGTATGATATGCTGTTCTGGCTTAATCTCACTCATGTTTAATACATTATCACAGACAACATTCAATCATACATATCCATGTTGCATAAATAATATTTTGGAACTCGGGAGTTGGGTTTTTGCTCGACCCCCCGATTTTCGGGATGTTACATCCACTTAGATGAGGGGTTACACCAAATTTCAGGGCATTTCAAAATTTAGGTGGACCCTATCAAGTGCTTTTAGATTTTTTAAGCATGATTTCAAATAGTGTGGCTCACCTGAATACCAGATATGACAATTTTTTGGTACATCCCATAACCTAGAGGGGACTTACCAAATGCACAACATGGATGTCCATCACACGTCACAGTGGGCTCACATAGCTTGACCTCATAGGAAGCTCCCATGAAGTCAACCTTATAGTATCATTCCTTATATGTGGGTGAGTGCGCGCGCATACACATACACATATGTTAAGATTATCCATCTCTTATATATATTACTATCACTTTTAATGAAAAGAAATACATTACTCTAACACACCCATATGATATTTAGGCACTGCGTGTTAAGTTTTGGTCGATGATATTGTTAACACCCGACCGATCACAGTTAGATTGGATGGTCCAGGAGGTGTCACATGGCAATCATACCATATGTGGTGAGGATAAACCTCAAAGCCAAAACGCTAGTGGTGTATTTGTGTTGGGAAGAGCAGGACTAAATTCTAGGAAAAGTAACTCTCTATAAAGCAAGAGTCCGGCAAAAGAAGTAACTTTTCAAAAGGAAATACCCTAATTATCTTAAGACTAACAAAGCTTCCTATAAATGTTGCATGATCGAAATAGTAAGAGAGGCTTACGGGATATTTCCTGTACACATGACCTGATATAATTGGTTACGCTTATGTGAGAAATCAAGGAGATTCGCACAATCGATCATCTAAATCTCTCACGATGCATAATCTTACGCAAGATTACTATCTCTTGGATGCTTATATAAGTAACAATTGATGGAGATCTCAAGGCAGCAACCAAGCCATCACACATAAACTCCCATAGTGCAACACTATCTTATCTTAGTTCTAGCTTTAGATCCCTCTATTTTTGTTCAGCCCCACTACAAAACGTTTAGAGTTTAGGGTAGTTTAGATCAATGTTGTGTAACACCATTGTTACAGTATACTTAGGAGTAGTGTAAATATCTACAACCTATCATCGTTGGATCCCGATTAACTGAATCCTTAGGTGGAATATCACACCCTGGTCTTACCTGTTGACCATCCACCTCAATTATTTGTTTATACATAGAATCAAAATTACTTATCTTTATTTTATTTATTCACTAATTGTACTAAACTCCATTATGAATCAATAAAATCAACGATGCAACTTTTACTTTTTTATTCTTTTCATCCATTACTAAATTACCGAGAAATCTAAGGTTCACGATCACCATTGTAAGAAAAGTCCTGACCTCAAGGAAAAAATCCATTCAGAAGGACCAACCCTCTCATTCTAAATCACCTGATCGCTATAACATTGGTGGTTGGACAGTAAGGTCAACCTTCACAAGTCTAATCCTATGGCTGATTTAGCGCTTGGGGTTATAAGCGTTTAATCAAACTCAAGTTGAGTACGACTCTGGCACGCCTAAAATATCCCAATTGCACATATTTGACTTAATATGGGATGTTCGTTAATATGTGTAGCCTCATGTTTAATTAAATAACAATATTTTTAGCACATCTGGCAAGACTAAAAATGTGTTATCTGAAATTGCGGTAATGACGGCTTTAGTTGAAGTAGGAATATGCCAATATGTCTTAGAGGGGGGAGAATAGGACTTTTTAAATATTTTATGGTTATTTAAAATCTTATCAATCTTATCCTGAGTAAGTAAACATGTATCAGGATTCCTTTAGTGTAACTCTAATGGCTTCCAAGCCAAATAGAGGATCCAATCATAAAACTATTTTGAAAGATAAACAAGATACGAATCAGAGTTTATGATGGATGTGACTATGTGTGAACGTGATCTCAGATAATTAAACATGAAATCATATAATCACATAAGGAATGAAAGACAATAACAATCACAAATACAGTTATTTTTATAGTGGTTCGACTACTTGCATACTTCACTTCTGGCAAACGCACTCAACCCTTGAGTGTATGGATTTCACTAAGGAGGTTTCACAACAGGTTCACCTCAAACTGGATGTTTTAAATCTGGTTCACCTCTAACTAGTATAACCTACACCTAGGCCAACATAGCGTGTCCACATGACATAGTTTATGCTCCCACGAGTAAGGGTCAACACATAGCACCTGATTTTAGGCACACTGGCCAAGGATCCACTTAAGGAACCTCACACGTTTATGCTCCCATGAACAAGGATCAACACAAAGCATCCAACTTTTAAACCATCCTGGTCAAGGACTTACTACAAGGACCTTACCGTTTATGCTCTCCACAGAGCAACGATCAACACCAAGCACCCATCATGTACACTCCACCTGAAGGCCTCCTACGAGGGCTTACAAAGGGTGAGAAACACCTTAGACCTAATCGTACAGAGGAATGATCACAAGGTTCCTTTGGACTCTAATGACTTACATATAAGTAAATGAGCCCCATTCAGCACATTGTCGAAGATTTCCTCTTTATTGATGAAGAATCTTCTACTTTCTTGAACCGCAACTCAGAAGATGTACCAATACATAGTGACGGGTTGGGTCAAGGTAATGATGGAATCCTACTCTCAATATTTTTCTATAAGGGAGATAGAGCGATTCCAATCATCTATGCATTCAAGACATCCCAACTTAATGATTTGTCATTAAGGTAGTAACTGGAGGATTATTAAATGTGGAAGTTCATTCGTCAATCCATTCTATTGAATGTCAATGATTAGGGTGGATTGGAGGATGAACTTCCATGAGAGAGAGGGCTTCGGGTATATGATCTAAGGTTAAACACTCAAAAGTACTCTCTTCTTTCTCCGCCAGCAACTGAGGACAAGCTTTCTATAAATAAGAAAAAGGTTTTAGCGGATATAAAATGGTTATATTTATAACAAAGTTCGATATCATCAAGCGTATACTCTCGATTGCATCGATTGACCGCTCGATGACACAAATTCACATGTCAAACGCTTTTAAAATATTTTGCCAACTAGTCGAGGAAATCGAAACATGCATCGATGTCATTAGATTTCGAACTCCGATTTAATCTACATGAGGATCGATTCCTTGACATTTGAAAATGAGAGAGACTTACCTTTGAAATATTTCAGGTCAAAAGTATAATCGAGGCACACTCGATATCATCGGAATTTGAATGTCGATGATATCGATGGTTGTGTTGATGCATCGATAAATCTAAAAGGATTTTCCAGTAAGCTTGTTGGACAGTTTATGTACAATCTTAATGCAATCGACCTAGCCTCGATATGATCGATATTTGAATATCGATTTTATCAAATGACCCTCGATTCAAGATAAAACAACTTGAAAATATTATTAAAAAACAGAGTGTCCAAGACCGATATTATCAAAGGCCTTCCGATATCATCGAAATTTGAATTTCGAGGATATTGAGGAGTACTTCGATATATTGAAGATTTCATGATTTGGCTTAGCATAGTATGGACACAACCTATGTGATGTCGATTTTATAAAGTCAACTTTGATAGACTCGAGATTCAAATGTCGATGATATCGATACGGCTATCGATACATCGATAATTTTGTCCAAAAGTATATACGGTTGCTGGACATATTTTGTCCTCATTCTGATAATATCGAGTGAGCTTCGAGGACATCGACAACACTGTTCAATTACATCGATCAGTCTATCAATAAATCGATAGAGGTAGAAAACTTAGAGATTTTTCTGAAGTTTGAAAAAGTTTTCTAACCCAAAAATCCTATGATATTCTAATCAATTTTAAAGGTTTTAATCACCTGATGTTTTGAGATATGGGATGTGAGGCTTAGATTTACCTGTGGTGAGTTTGGGAACACATCCAGTTGAAGCAAACGCTTGATCAATCTTCCTATGAAGCTCCTCTATCTAACTGACTCAACAATTATGCTAATTGACAAACCAGGGCACTTTCATTATCTTCAATGTTTCTTAGTAAAACAATATGACTGGTATACCAAAATTAATAGCTACTAATCCCCTTAGGGCTGTGGAAGAGCCACTCTACGTGGAGGCATGATTCTCTTTCTGACTGACTGTCATGCTAAGTGAATTGTGAACCACCTTTGCGACATGTAGAGAGATATACGACTACTTAAGGGCAACCTCTAATGCCTGGGGCCCAACCAGAGTCATAAACATAGTGACTCAAAGTCCATAGCTCGTAGCACAATTGTGATCGTAAATATCTAATCAATTCAATATAAGAAATAGCTTACCAATCTTATGATTGGAGGGTTACCGAACATTCAGCGGACGTTAATACTGTCTTAGCCAAACTAGAAAAATCAAAACAGACAAAGACAACAAGTAGTGGATTGATATCTAAAGATCGCCTTTTAGAGAAACAACTAAATAAAATATACAAAGCGAATCTAGAGACACTTGGGACAAGGATGAAAACTCATCCCTTATGAATAAAATTCGCCAAAAGAAATGCTGCCAAAACATATTGTGCGAACGATGATTCCAAATTTTTTTGCCATTGACTGACATAGTGCTCCATACAAGCCAAGTGATGAAGCACAATGGTCGCATCATTCGCATTAAAAGCTAGTTCCTCATAAAGACAATCCATCAAAAGATATGTCGCCTGAGCATGTATTATATGAATGATGTTGTTATAAAAGTTATATAACAAAACGATGCACCGCTCCAAGTAAGCCATAATGGCTGAAAAGAACATGCAACTGGCCAACAATGGTCGAAATGAACAGCTTAGTGGTCGATTCGACTAAAATGGCCAAGTCAACGGCCGAAATGATCGACTTTATGGTTGATTGACTAGAATTGCCAATTTAATAGATGGAATGTTCGATTTCACAACTGATTCAACCAAAATGGTCAATTAATTAATGGTTGGAAAGTTTGATTTTACAACTAAAATAACTGGTTTGACAACTGATTGGCTGATAAAAAGCCATTTAACGCCTCTTCACATTCTCCGAGCACATTCTCTAAATGTAAAGAGATGTGGGGGCATTGTTTACACCTGGTTAATCACGACTAGATCGGATAGTCTAGAAAATGTCATGTAGCAGCCATGCCACATGTTGTGAGGATAAACCTCAAAGCCAAAAGGCTAGTTGTGTGTTTCTGTTGGGAAGAACATGACTAGAGTCAAGGAAAAGTAACTCTCTACATTGCAAGAGTCCTACAAAAAAATCAACTATGCAAAAGAAAAGAGTCCAGTCACGTTAAGACTTTAGTAAAGCTTCCTACAAATGTTACACAACTAGAATAACAAGAGGCATGTGAGAAATTTCATGTACATGTGACTTGATATAATTGGCTATGTTTATGTGAAAAATTAAAAAGAATTGCATGACCAATCATCCAAATATCTTAAGATGTAAAATCTTATGTAAGGCCACCATATTTAAAAAGGCTATATAAGTAATAATCAATGAAGAGCTTAAGGTACCAGTCGTGCCATCATACAAAACCTCTCACAACACAACATTGTCTTATATTAGTTTTAACTTTAGAACCCCTCACTTCTGTCTAGCCCCGTTGCAGAATGTTTGGAGTTTAGGGTAGCTTAGATCGCTATTATCTAACGTTATTGCTGCAGTACGCTTAAGAGTAGTATAAATATCTATTACTTACCATCATTGGATCTCAATCAATCGAGTTCTTACTTGGAAGATATGCTCCGGTTACATCTTGTTGACCATCCATCTTGATTGTTTGTCCATTTAAGCGATCGCGGATATTTATCTTTATTTTATTTCTTCACTAATTGTACCGAACTTTATCATAAATTAATAAAATTGACAATTCAACATTGAGTTTTTAATTATTTCCTTTCATTACCTTATTATTGAAAAACTTAAGGGTTGCGATCACTGTTGAAAGAAAAGTCATTGGCTTAAGGCAAAAATAATCCATTCAGAAGGACTAACCCTCTCCTTTCAAATCGCTTGATCGCCACAATATTGATGGTTGGACAAGCAAGTCGACCTTCATAGCTTCGATCATATGGTTGTTTTAGTGCTTATGGTTGCAAGTGTTTAATCGAACTCAAGTCAAGTATGACTTTAACATGCCTGCACTATCCCAATTGCACATATGTAACTGCATACAGGTTATTCGTCAACACATGTGACCTTGTGTATGGTTAAATAACAATAGAGAAGGAATGTATCTAAACTGGAACACACAATTTGAATTATTTGTATAACATGCAAACAAGTAATTTTTAGGTGCCTGCATCTCATCCGTCAGACTCTACTAAAGTAGAGAAGTTTTATATATTTACGGCTGCATATAAAGGCGGATATGGAGGCACTTACAAATAACACACACTATAACCAACTTACCAGATTGTGGAATCTACTATTGCTAAGTCATATGCAGAAAATTAGATGGAACAGTTAATTGTTGAAATAAGGGCATTAAATATGTTTTCATATTTTACTGTCCAATTATAGACAACCAACCTGAAATTCGGATAACCAAATAAGAGTAATATTGCCCATAATTTAGATGGTTTTGCTCTAATTACTTGTATCCCGCAATTTCTAAGTGCCTGAGTATCATCCTGGGAAACGGATTGTGTGGCGCCCAACTTTAGTGGTGTGTTGACGTCATCAAGTTCTGTGGGCCTATGATACATGTTTTATATCCGCTCAGTAAAACAGTTAGGACAATGATACTCATCGTTTGAATCCTTCCTAGGGCCCATGGTAATGTTTGTTGGCCATTCAATCTGTTGGTAAGGTCATACAGACATGGACGAAGGAAAAACACAAACATCAACTTGATTCAAAACCAAGAAGTTTTGAACAGTAGACATTCAATCCCTACTACCTTCTTAGGTGTGGTCCACTTGAGCTATGGATCTATATCATGTTTGAGCTCATGACTTAAAATGATCTGGTAGAATGGATGGACAGTGTGGATACATCATGAATTGAATAACTTAGTGAGTTCAACACACCAGGAAGGTCAGTGTGTGCACTGCACAATCCACCTCCCATACTATGGGTGTGTATCAACCTGACCCAAGTTCAAATCAGATTGTTGTTTTTCAACTTGAACAATCAGGATACCTTGACCACCTGGTCCAACATATCCAAACTCAGGTTGGATCAGTCGGGCTTAGATTGATTATATCATCCATCAGACACAGCCCAAGTTAGGCTTTTATCTTTGTTTATCTTATTTTGACTGATTATTTAGAGTCTGGAGGTGGAAGATGGGGCCCAACCCTATTCCCCTAAGATCTGGTCCTAATCTGGCTAAAAAGCCCCGGAACCTTGTACCGCCAGGTCGGGGTCAGCTTTACAAGTCTTAAGAATTTTTATTTTTATTTTTTAAAAAACTTTTGCAGTGTCACCTTCTCCGGAGAAGTTCCATCATATAAATGGCTTTGATCACAAAAATGTGATCTTAGATCATAAAAGTGCTTTTAAACTACACATATATAGTAAATGAGACTACTGATAAGTGTCTCAAATTATCATTCTCCTAACAGTGACACACTTAATGATTAAACTAAGTCAATGCGCCAGGCCAGGCCAGGCCATTCATAGTTTGCTGCAGCCCACCCCAGATACAAGGCCAAAATTTCAAGCCCAGGACCAGCCATCAGGTAAAGTTTAGGGGCCCAAGTCCAGGCCCAAAAAAGGTGTGGGCCGCCCGCCCACTCCCTCTGGTGTAAGAACCGAAAAAAGGTAAGACTTTTTCTCCACATGATGCATGGCGTGCGGATTATCAAACACGGTTGAATGCACAGGAAATCATAATTTTTTTTAGTTGCGACTATTTAACATTCTCATTTACTTTACTTTATAGCTCGGGGATTGCATCTTGCCCTTGCGTGGATAGTAATCCTTACGGGTAAGAGCTATGTGGGGCCTACCACGATGCATGCTATTTATCTTTTCAGATTATCTCAGGGTGTGAGCTAAAAAATGAGGTAGATACAAAGCTCAAATGTACAGCAACACAAGCAACAATGATAACGGCACTTATTGTTAAAACATATATATATATATAAACGCTCCCCTGCGCACCTATGCATGTGCGCACCTTTGCACACGTGCCATGGGTGTCTAATCTGAACGGTCCATGTGATGCAGAATCCCATGAAACCTTGTGTGTCAAATTTTCACCCCAATCTAAAATTCTGATGGGCCATAGCAAAGAGAAAAACAAATCAAGGAAAGAAACTTTTTTCAATTTTCATGGCCCATCAAAGTTTTAGATCAAAGTAAAACTAGGACTTGGGGGGTTTCATGAGGTGCTGCTTCACTTTAACGGTTCAGATTTTGGATCCACATCACATATGAGGGGTTCTCAAAAAAGTTCGTACGTAGTACGTACGAACCGGTTCGCACGTAGTACGTACGAACCGGTTCGCACGTAGTACGTACGAACCGGTTCGCAGGTGAGCGTTCTGCTATATATATATATATATATATATATATATATATATATATATATATATATATATATATAGAGGCATGCTCCCTTATGCACCTACGCACATGCGCACCTTTGCACACGTGTCATGGGAGTCGAATCCAAACGGTCCAAAGATGCGGAATCCCATGAAACCTTAGGAGGTGAATTTTTACCATAATTTAAGATTCTGGTAGGCCATAGCAAAGAGAAATGCAAATCAAGGGAGGAAACTATTTCATTTTTCATGGCCAATCAAAGTCTTAGATCAAAGTAAAACTTGAGCCCGAAGGGTTTCACGAGGTGCTGCGATCACATGAACGGTTCAGATTTTGGATCCACATCACGTATGATGGGTTCTCAAAAAACGTAGTACGTACGAACTAGCTCACAAGTGAGCTTTTTCATATATATATATATATATATATATATATATATATATATATATATATATATATATATAAAATAATGGCTATCTAACTTGTTTATAAAGTTATGTAGAGCTGGACGAAGGGACAACACAGATACCAACTTGATTTAAAACTTTTGTTTCTCAGAACAAGTTTTAACGATAGTTAAGTCTCTACTCAGGTGGGTCACATTCATTTGATTCCACCTTTGGAAAGGAGTTCTTTCGGCCATCAAAAGTGCAGGCCTGGATTTGGTTGCATTACTATTTTTTTTAATTGATTGTTTGATTTTAAAAATTCATTGGCTAATTTGCTCCATCTTTTACTTTTTTTAAATTGTGGCATTTGGAGATGGGATTCATCTGGTCTTGTGCCAATCCCAATCCATGCCGGGGAAGAATGGAAAAGCTTGGAATTAGATCCGATAGAACTGCATTTTGTTTCGTGTCAATTTCACTTCATGCTAATAAGTTGCGTAAGTCCCACCATGATGTGTGGGCTATATCCACATTGTCCACCCATATTTTGAGATTATTTTAGAGCATGGGCCAAAAAATCAGGTAAATCTAAAGCTCAAGTGAACCCCACCATAAAAAGAAACGAGAATTAAATACTTACCGTTGAAAACTTCTTTGGGGCACATAAGTTTTGGATATACCTTATTTTTAAGCTCATGCCAGAAAATAAGATTACAAAACAAATGAACAGTTTAAATATAACACATGTGTGTTATTATGTAATTTCAATTAATGATGGGTATATCCATTCAATGTACCACTATATTAACAACAAAGCATGAAATTAATCTTAACACGGGACAATCCTGCAAAGGTAATAGTTATGTTTTTTAAATCCCATCCCGCCTGAGCCCGCCGCCCAAACACGCCCTAGAGGTGACCTTCGCGGAGGTGGTTTGGCTATCGGTGCTATGCGGGCCTCACCATGATGTATTGTTTCATTCAGGCTATTTATTTATATTTTCATATCATTTTATAGTATGATTCTAGAAATTAGGTAGAAAGAATATCAAGTGGACCACAAAATAATGTTGATTAAACTCTCACCATTAAAAATTTCTTGACCCTACAAAAGTTTTGAATCCATCTGATATTTATTTTTTCCCCTCATGAAGCTCCGTATGACTAAATCAACAGGTTCGATGTCAAATAAACATTACATGGGCCTTATGAGATTTTTAATGGTGGACATTCAATCACTACTGTTTTCCTGTGATGTGGTCCACCTGAGATATAGATCCTCCTCATTTTTAGGTGTAAGCTCAAAAATGATCTGGAAATATGAATGAACGGCGTGGATAAAACGCATACATCGTGGCAGGGCCACAGTGCACAGACTACTAGCCACCTTGCGAGTGGCAGGTTAACCAGCCAAACCGCAACCCCGTCCACAGAGGCGGCCGCTCTTGCATGTGGACGCCTGCGGACATTTTAATGAGAGAAATTTAGGACCGTGGACCCCACCTTTTAGCCCGCTTTTTTATGAAAGAACACAAACTTTGTTTTGCGACATAGACCTGCTCGTACGGACAGAAAATTTGAGGACGAAAATACCCTCCCTTAAGAAGCCGAGCGCGGACGCTCCTCCTGCCGAGAGTTGTACGAACGTCTCAAAAGAGATCAAAGTTACATGGCCCCACAGCTATGTATTTATTATATTCACAACGTTCATTCATATTTTGACACCATTTCGGAGCATTATCCAAAAAAAAAAATCATATCTAAAGATCAACTGGACCACACCACAAAGAACTGCAGGAAAATTGATTTTCACCGTTAAAAATTTTATAGGGCCCACCATAACGTTTACTTTACATCCAATCTATTCATGAGGTCACAAAGGTCCTGGATGAAAAGGGAAAAAAAGTTTTCATAATGATTCAAAACTTTCGCAACCCCTAAAAGAGTTTCAATGGTAGATATTCAATTCCTGCCTTTTACAGTGTGGTCCACTTGATAGTTAGATCTATCTTATTTTTCGTCCCAAACCTTTATATGAGCTCTCCAAATAGATGAATGGTTTGGATATAACATAGACATCATGATGGGATTCACAAAAGTAACATAGCAAAAAAAAAAAAAAAAAAAAAGGCCGCGGCACTGCCTGTCCGCTACGGTAATAGCTACGGTTATAATCCATAGCTAAAGTGTATCAAAAATTTCAAAATTTTAAGGCAAACTCGTTGGACAGTTTTGAACTTTTGCGATAATATCGACAGATCGTTGATATATCGACGCAATTATAGCTACGGTTATAATCCGTAGCTAAAGTGTATCAAAATTTTAAAATTTTTAAGACAAACTCACTGGACAGTTTTGAACTTTTGCGATAATATCGACAGATCGTCGATATATCGACGCAATTATAGCTACGGTTATAATCCGTAGCTAAAGTGTATCAAAAATTGTTATCTATGACTAATGTCGATATATCGATGATATGTAGATAATATCGATAACTAATGTCGATTATATCGATGATATGTAGATAATATCGACAACTTATGTCGATAATATCGAGGATATGTCGATAATATCGACAACTTATGTCGATAATATCGAGGATATGTCGATAATATCGACGTTTGCATCTTTTGTAAAAATAAAATAAAATTTTATATATATATATATATATATATATATATATATATATTTGTTTTGTTTTCGTTTAGGTTATAGATTTAGGTTTAGGTTATAGTTTTTTATTTAGGTTATAGGTTAAGGTTTAGGTTTAGGTTATAGGTTTTTGGATTTGAGAATGGGTTTGGGTTTAGGTTTAGGTTATAGGTTTTTAGATTTAAGAATGGATTTGGGTTTAAGTTATAGGTTTTGGTTTTGGTTATAGGTTTGAAATTTGAGAATGGGTTCGGATCTAGGTTATAGGTTTTGGTTTTGGTTTAGGTTATAGGTTTTGGTTTAAGTTATAGGTTATAGGTTTTGGGATTTGAGAATGGGCTCAGGTTTATGTTTTTGGTTTTGGTTTTGATTTAGGTTATAAGTTTTGAGTTTTGGTTTTGATTTAGGTTTAGGTTATAGGTTATAGGATTTGAGAATGAGTTTGGGTTTAGGTTATAGGTTTTGGTTTTTGTTTAGACTATAGGTTTTGATTTAGGTTATAGGTTAACGGTTTAGGTTAAGGTTTAGGTTTAGGTTATAGGTTTTTGAATTTGAGAATGGGTTCGGGTTTAGGTTATAAGTTTTGGTTTTGGTTTAGGTTATAGATTTTGGAATTTGAGAATGGGTTCGGGTTTAGGTTATAGGTTTTGGGATTTGAGAATGAGCTCGGGTTTAGGTTATACGTTTTGATTTAGGTTATAGGTTATAGGTTTAGGTTTAGGTTAGGTTTAGGTTATAGGTTTTGGAATTTGATAATGGGTTTGGGTTTAGGTTATAGGTTTTGGTTTTGGTTTAGGTTATAGGTTATAGGTTTAGGATAAGGTGTAGGTTTAGGTTTAGTTTATAGGTTTTGGGATTTGAGAATGGGTTTGGGTTTAGGTCATAGGTTTTGGTTTTTGTTTAGGTTATAGGTTTTGTGATTTGGGAATGGGTTCAGGTTTAGGTTATAGGTTTTGGTTTTGGTTTAGGTTATAGGTGTAGGTTTAGGTTTAGGTTAGGTTTAGGTTATAAGTTTTTTTTTTTTGCTATGTTGCTTTTGTGGGTCCCATCATGATGTATGTGTTATATCCAAACCGTCCATATATGAGAGGGGCAAACTGAAAATTGAGCGGGACAAACTGGAAATTGAGTGGGGCAAACTGCAAATTGAGCGGGGCAAACTGAAAATTGAGCGGGGCAAACTAGAAATTTAGCGGGGCAAATTGAAAATTGAGCGGGGCAAACTGAAAATTGAGCGGGACAAACTGAAAATTGAGCGGGACAAACTGAAAATTGAGCGGGACAAACTGAAAATTGAGCGGAGCAAACTAAAAATTGAGCGGGGCAAACTAGAAATTGAGCGTGGCAAACTGAAATTTTTTTTGGGATTTGATAATGGGTTCGGGTTTAGGTTATAGGTTTAGGTTTAGGTTTTGGTTTAAGTTATAGGTTATAGGTTTTGAGATTTGAGAATGGGTTCGGGTTTAGGTTATAGGTTTTGGTATTGGTTTAAGTTATAGGTTTTGGTTAAGATTTTAGGTTATAGGTTTAGGTTTAGGTTAAGGTTAGGTTTAGGTTATAAGTTTTGAGATTTGATAATGGGTTTGGGTTTAGGTTATAGGTTTTGGTTTTGGTTTTGGTTTAGGTTATAGATTATAGGTTTAGGATAAGGTGTAGGTTTAGGTTTAGGTTATACGTTTTGGGATTTGAGAATAGGTTTGGGTTTAGGTCATAGGTTTTGGTTTTGGTTTAGGTTATAGGTTTTGGGATTTGAAAATTCAGTTTGCCCCGCTCAATTTCTAGTTTGTCCCGTTCAATTTTCAGTTTGCCCCACTCAATTTCTAGTTTGCCCTGCTCAATTTTCAGTTTGCCCCGATCAATTTCTAGTTTGTCCCGCTCAATTTCCAGTTTACCCTGCTCATCTATGGACGGTTTGGATCTAACACATACATCATGATGAGACCCACAAAAGCAACATAGCAAAAAAAAAAGAAATTTAGTTTGCCCCGCTCAATTTCTAGTTTGCCTCGTTCAATTTTCAGTTTGCCTCGCTCAATTTCTAGTTTGCCCCGCTCAATTTTGAGTTTGCCCTGCTTAATTTTTAGTTTGCCCTGCTTAATTTTTAGTTTGCCTCGCTCAATTTCCAGTTTACCCCACTCAATTTCGAGTTTTCCCCGCTCAATTTCGAGTTTGCCCTGCTCAATTTTTAGTTTGCCCCGCTCAATTTCTAGTTTGCCCCGCTAAATTTCGAGTTTGCCTCGTTCAATTTCCAGTTTGCCCCGCTAAATTTCGAGTTTGCCTCGTTCAATTTCCAGTTTGCCCTGCTCAATTTTCAGTTTGCCCCGCTCAATTTCTAGTTTGCCCCGTTCAATTTCTAGTTTGCCTCGCTCAATTTTCAGTTTGCCCCGCTCAATTTCGAGTTTGCCCCGCTCAATTTTCAGTTTGCCCCGCTCAATTTCCAGTTTGCCCAGCTCAATTTTCAGTTTGCCCCGTTCAATTTCCAGGGATAACAATTTTTGATACACTTTAGCTACAGATTATAACCGTAGCTATAATTGCATCAATATATCGACGATATGTCAATATATCTACGATCTTTCGTCGATATATCTACGATATGTCGATATATCGACGATCTTTTGTCGATATATCGAAAAGGTTCAAAACTGTCCAGCGAGTTTACCTTAAAAATTTAGAATTTTTGATACACTTTAGCTACGGATTATAACTGTAGCTATTACCGTAGCGGACAGGCAATGCCGTGGCCAAATTTTTTTTTTTTTTTGCTATGTTGCTTTTGTGGGTCTCATCATGATGTTTATGTTATATCCAAACCATCCATCTATTTGGAGAGCTCGTATTAAGGTTTGGGACGAAAAATAAGATAGATCTAACTATCAGTTTGCCCCCTAAAGGTTTTTAATGGTTGACGCTCATTCAATACTGTTTCATGTAATGTGGTACACTTGAGATTTGGATATATCTCATTTTTGGTGTCATACCATAAAATGATCTCGAAAAATATATGAACGGCATGGATGAAAAGCACACATCAAGGTGGGGTCCACAAATGGACGGCTGGTGACAGGCAGAGTACCCAATCCATTTCGTTGAAAGGAGGGGTATTTTCGCTGAAAGGAGGGGTATTTTCATCCTGAAATTCTCAATCCGGTCAAATTTGCAAAACCAAGTTTGTCTTCTTTCATAAAAAAAGCTGGCTAAAAGGTGGGGTCCACGGTCCTAAATTTCTCTTTTAATAAAGGAATTATTTAATACTCTGGCAAGCATGACACCTGATGCTCAGGCAGTTGGAGCATTCGCGCGTGCCAATTATTAAACTCAAGTTAAACGAATAAAACTGTTGAACCCACTCTCTTAACTCACACTTGGAAAATTAGATTGGTGGGGCAATCCTACAGCTGATTGGTGGATGGTTGTTTGTTGAAATAGGACCGTTGGATATTTTCCATTTTTAGCCGTCCAATAAATGTCCCCCAATCCATATTTAGATAAGCTAAGTTCAAACTTTTGAACTGGGCCTTACAACTTGGACGGTTTAATTTGAATTACTTGGTGTGTCATGTATGCAGTGTCTAAGTAAATAGTAAGTAGCTGTGTATCATCCATCGCACTCTACCGGAGTATCAAATATATTCTTTTTTCAGAACGATGGTTGCGTTGCGGACGCGGATTTCCTGCGTAAGCCTTTCGCACAAAGTTCCTGCGCATACGGCCAAAAATGAGGATGGCCAAAAACTCAAGTTAGCCTCACGAGAGGAAATTGTGGGGATTTAGTGACCACCGTTGAAACATTTATATAGCTACAAAAGTTTTTTATCTGTTTAATTTGTTGGTTTTTTCACTTCATATCAGTGAAAATGACCTTATAAAAGTTTTGGATGGAATATAAACATCAAGGTGGATCTTGGGAAGGTTTCAACGGTAGGAATTCCTTTCCCCCACTGTTTCATCTGGTATGGCCCACTTGAGTTTTGAATCATAATAATTTTCAGTCTTATGTCCTAAAATGATCTCAAAAAACGGATGAACAGGTTAGATTTCTAACAAACATCACAATGGGCCCTATCAAGAATCCTCGCGCAGGAACTTGGTGCGAAAGGCTTTCGCAGGAAATCCGCGTCCGTTGCGAGAACAGTTTTGTTAGTGAACGGATTGGCTAGTCCCCCTGACACGAGCCATTGGCTGGTGGTTGGTGTTCCGTGGGCCCCACCATGACGTATATGTATCATCCATTCTATCTATCTATTTTTATATATCATTTTATGATATTATAAAAACAAATAAATTATATCTCAACCTCAAGTGGATCACATTACAGGAAACAATGTTGAATGAATTTTGACCATTAAAAAGTTTGCGAGCCATATAAGTTTTGGATCAAGCTGATATTTAAATTTTCGCTTCATATGGGTCTCTTAATGACCAAATCAACAGATTGGATGTCAAATAAACAGTACAGTGGGCCTTAGGAGGATTTTAATTGTGAATATTCATTCATTATTTTTGTCCTGTGGTGTAGCCCACCTAAGATTTATATCCGTATAAATTTTTTCACCAAGCCCTAAAATGATCTGTAAAAATGGATGAACGGAATGGATGAAACATGTACATCATGGTGGGGCCCACAGAGCACCGGCCACCAGCCACTGGGCTAGTGTCAGGGGGAGTAGCCAATCTGTTCCCGAGAAATTTGGGACTGTGGACCCCACCTTTTATCCAGCTGTTTTTATAAAACAATCCAAACTAAACTTAGGCCTCGTTTGTTAAATTTGAAATCTAAAGCCTAAATCTGAAATCTGAAGTCAAAAAAACTTATTTGGTAATTATAGTTGAAGTCTAAAAATTAAGTACTGAATTTGAAATAATTTGTCTGTGAACAAATATCTAAAATGTCTGAAATATATTAATTTGACACATTTAACCCTATCTCCTATTTAGAAATATTCACGTTATAAAGAATTTATATTTTTATTAAATGAAAATAAAATTATTCTATAAGAAAGCGAAGAATTACGGAGAAATGAATGAAAAGCTTATTATGTTTTAGGAAAAAAAATGTGAAGTGACACTGCATCAAATGCAGAATTCCTCACCAACTTTAATCTCCTACCATTCGGACAACTCTTTCTCGGATAGTACTCTCAAGAGTTTCAACACCTGGTTGAGAGCTCGAGTACCCATGGGTGGTGAAATTCCACTACGGCTTGAGTGTTTGGTGGTGTGCGTGCGTGTGTAAAATAATTTTAAAAAAATAAAAAAATTAAATTAAATTAAATTGACGTCCAGAACCATTCTATCCCTGTGTTTATGAATTGCGACCCATTAATCCACTGGCCCATTAGATCAGTGACATCACCATACATACACGTGGATGGTGAAGAGTGCCAATGATGTAGAGCGGGTCGCGGACAATTTCATGGCCAAGATGGATCAGAAAAGGCACGGTCGGCGACAGAAGTGATTCGGACCATCGGACCCTAGATCGGGCGTATCTCACAATCCGGAATGAGTTATCCGACATAAAATCTATGAATTTGGGGTAGAACGAGCTACTTTAGCCAACCAACCCTGCTATGCAGGGTTGCGCAGCCCAGATTTGCGAGAAACCCCCTTATCGACGGTCGTTTTCTCGTTTTAATTTTGTTTTTACTATAAATAGTAAGTTTTAGTTTAAGTATAACTTTTCATCCGTTGGGCTTTAGGAGTTGTGTCCAACATGAAAAGTGCTTAGGATAATTAGGAGAACGGTTTGGTGAAGCCAAATAGGACACTTACTATTTTTGGCCGAAAACCTTGCGCACTAGTAGACATCATGACCGTCTATAAATAATAAGTTTACTATTTATAGTAAGTTGTGAATTCTAGGAGTTTTAGTTGTAGTTTGAGTCTGATTTCTTTCTTATTGCTTGGTTCCCTTATTTAAAGGGTTGTGAACTCGATTTTAGGAATTCATTAATCAATTTCGAATTTATTAGAAATTATTCTTATTTTCTACTTTCTTTCCTCGTGGATTCGAGAAGTCTCTGTGAGGAGTCCAGAGAAGTTTCGTGGATTCGGAATGTTTATCATCTTGAGGAAGACGGTGCTCGACCTCACGTCCTTCCCTGCATCAGTTTGGTATCAGAGCGAGGTTTCTCCTCGGAACGATGGCTTCTAACGACGGGTCGGGCAACAATCCCATGGGCGGTGCCCCAGGGAATTTACCTTTAACGGCGGCAATTTTCGAAGCAACCATGCAAGAGAATCGACAAGCCATGTAAGGGCTGCAGGCTTCTATGGACCGCATAGCGAATCTATTGACGAAAATCCTATGGCAACTCCATGTTCCTGGTGGTAATCTTCCACCGCCGATTGTTGAAACTCGCAATCACCCTGATCACAGGATAGTACCAGTAATGCATCCACGGGTCATTCCTGATGAAGGGGGATCCAGTGAGGAGGAAATCGATGACATAATCTTTCAACACCCCAGACAAGGCGGCGATCGAGTAGATCGGACAGATCAAGAATTTAAGATGCAGGTTGATATTCCTAACTTCAATGGCCAACTACACATTGAGAATTTTCTCGATTGGCTTTCTGAAGTTGAGCGATTTTTCGACTATATGGATATCCCTAAAGCAAAGAAGGTCAAGCTTATGGCCTACAAGTTGAAGGGAGAAGCTTCAGCTTGGTGGGAACAGCTGTAACTTGCACGAACTAGACAGATGAAAGCACCAATCTGCACATGGCAGCGGATGAAACAGCTATTACGTGCCCGATTCCTCCCTAGCGATTACGATCAGGCATTATTTCAACAATACCAAAATTGTCGACAGGGTAGTCGGTTGGTGAGAGAATACGCAGAAGAATTTTACCGCCTGACGGTGTGTAATGATTTAGTCGAGACTTAATCGCAGCAAGTCGCCCGATTCAACGGTGGACTGCGTATGACGATCCAGGATCGGGTCCAGATGCAGCCCGTCTGGACGATGAATGATACGATCAAGTTGGCTACTCGGGCAGAAGCACAACTTGAACGTTCTACCAGACGGCCCTATTCTACGGCAAGGATCACTACGACGGGTCCACCTCAGGGAGCTCCACAGTCTAAGGGGAAGGAACCCGTAGGAGCACGCACTTAACCTCTTACGTCTGAGAGCCGAGATCAGGGAAGCGGACAAGCTAGACCCCAAAGGGGCGTATCGACTGCTGCTGGTCCAAGTACAATTCTGAATCCTTACGCTCGACCCCGGCCTGACAACTCCTATCATTGTGGCCAACCGGGCCACCTATCAAATACTTGTCCTCAGCGAAAGGTGGCGAACCTCACCCTCAATGATGGTAGTGCTGATAATGCCGATGAAGATCCAGATGATGAAGAACAGGAGCATACCACCGAGGACGATGTAGATGAATCAAGTTGGGTTCAGCAAGATCGCGGCGAGTCACTCGTTGTGAGGCGGTTATTATATGCGCCAAGAAAAGAAGTGCATCCACAAAAGCATAACATCTTCTGCACTAGGTGTACGGTGAATCGAAAGGTTTGTGACGTGATTATTGATAGTGGCAGCAGTGAAAATATCGTCTCCAAGGTTATGGTGGAGAAATTACAATTGAAAACAGAGCGTCATCCCTCTCCATATACAATCGGTTGGATCAAGAAGGTCAGTGAAACAAAGGTAACTGAACGGTGCACCATATTCTTTTCAATTGGTAAACATTATAAGGATGAAGTAGTATGCGATGTGGTTGACATGGAAGCATCTCACATACTACTCGGTTGACCCTGGCAATCTGACCGTGATGCCACTCATAAAGGGCGAGATAACATATATATCTTCGTTAAGGATGGCCGGAAGACCATATTGGCCCCTATGGATCCAGAGGGACCACCTGAAACTTCTAATGTGGAGGGTCATTTTCTCTTAACCATACGGGACTTCGTGAAAGAATAAACAGGACAGGCTTATGCATTAATTGTAAAAGGGGAAGAACTTGAGCCTACCATCATCCTTGAAAAACTAAAGCCCTTACTGCATGAATTCAAAGAAATCTGGCTTGATGACCTTCCCGATGGGTTGCCTCCCATGCGGGATATCCAACATTATATCGACTTTATCCCTGGGTCCCGTCTACCCAATTGGCCTCATTATCGAATGAGTCCGAGATTCTTCAAGGGCAAGTGGAAGAGTTGATCCGTAAGGGTCTTATTCGAGAAAGCATGAGTCCATGTGCTGTACTAGCTCCGTTAACTCCAAAGAAAGATAAGAGTTGGCGCATGTGTGTCGACAGCCGAGCCATCAACAAAATCACCATAAAGTACAGGTTTCCTATACCCCGGTTGGACTATATGCTGGACATGTTAGAGGGTGCTAAAATATTTTCTAAATTGGATCTAAGGAGTGGCTATCATCAGATTCGAATTCGACCGAGTGATGAGTGGAAAACGGCTTTTAAGACCAAGGAAGGATTGTATGAATGGATGGTCATGCCCTTCGGTCTTTCGAATGCGCCTAGCACGTTCATGAGATTGATGAACCAAGTTCTGAAACCTTTCATTGGACGATTCGTTGTGGTTTATTTCGATGATATTTTGATATACAGTCAAGATGAAACTACCCATATGGAACACCTCAAGAAGGTCCTTCAGGTGCTTACTGAAAATAAACTGTATCTCAATTTAAAGAAGTGCAACTTCAAGACTAATAGCATATTGTTTCTGGATTTTTTCGTAACGTCCACGGGCATTCGAGTGGATGAGGAAAAGGTGAAGGCAATCAGAGAATGGCCAGTTCCTACAAATATTCACGAAGTGTGAAGTTTTCATGGACTGGCGACATTCTATCGTCGGTTCGTAAGAAATTTCAGTACTATTGTGTCACTAATCACAGATTGCATGAAGAAATGACAGTTTCAGTGGACTAACGAAGCCAACAAGAGCTTTGTCGAAATCAAGCGCAGATTATCTACGACCCAGGTTCTTGTACTTCCCAACTTCGACAAACTATTTGAAGTTGAATGTGATGCCTCATATGTCGAAATTAAGGGAGTTTTGTCTCAAGAAGGTAGGCCGGTAGCCTTCTACAGTAAGAAACTTAGTTATACATGCAAGAAGTGGTCTACATACGAGATCGAGTTATACGCGGTGGTCTAGGCACTGCGACATTGGCGACATTATTTGATTCAAAGGGAATTCATACTTTACACGGATAATCAAGCTCTCAAATTTATTAATAGTCAAGCTAACATTAACCGTATGCATGCTAGATGGATCTCGTTTTTACAGGAATTCACGTTCGTGCTAAAACATAAGTCAGGACAACAGAACAAGGTAGCCGATGCGTTGAGTCGCCGTGTAAATTTGTTAGTAATTATAAGCAACGAAGTCGTCGGGTTCGAGTGCCTCAAAGACATATATGCCGATGACGACGACTTCAGGGACGCATGGGTTAGATGCCAAGAAGGTCACTCCGACGACTTACATATATAAGACGGGTTCCTTTTCAAGGGAAATCGATTGTGCATCCCGAACAGTTCGCTAAGGGAGCAGATAATCCAAGAGCTACATGGAGGTGGCCTCAGTGGACACCTTGGGTGAGACAAGACGCGAGCTCTTGTGGAAGAACGGTATTACTGGCCGTAGTTGGTACGTGATGTGGGAAGGGCAGTCCAACGTTGTTACATTTGTCAAACCTCCAAGGGGCAATCTTATAATACGGGCCTCTATACCCCGTTGCCCGTGCCTGATGGCCCTTGGGAGGATTTATCTATGGACTTCGTGCTTGGTCTCCCACGAACATAACGTGGCATTTGGTGTTCATGGTAGTAGATCGTTTCTTCAAGATGACGCACTTTATTTCATACAAGAAAACTCTCGATGCAACACACGTGGCGAATCTATTCTTCAGAGAAATTGTGCGGCTACACAGGGTTCCCAAGACTATTACTTCTGACCGTGACATGAAGTTCATAAGCCACTTTTGGCGAACTTTGTGTACTTAATTCGATACACGACTTCAGTTCAGCAGCGCCTACCACCCACAAACTGATGGTCAAACTAAGGTTGTGAATCGCACTTTGGGAAACCTCCTTCGATGTATTTCAGGAGAGAAATCGAAGCTGTGGGATTTGACCTTGTCTCAAGCGGAGTTTGCATTCAACAACATGGTGAACCGCTCGACAGGAAAATCCTCATTTCAGGTTATTTACGGACGAGTACCTCGCCACACACTAGACTTGGTCCCTCTGCCCAAGCTCCCAGGCATGAGTATTGCAGCAGAATATATGGCAGATAGGATCATGGATATTCATGCGAAGGTGCAGACTAAGCTACATGCCTCGAACGAAAAGTACAAGGAACAAGCGGACAAGCATCGTCGACAAAAGGTGTTCGAGGTAGGCGACCAGGTAATGGTCCATTTGCGAAAAGAAATATTTTCGACCGGGACGTACAACAAGCTGAAGAATAAGAAGATTGGACCGGTACCGATCATCCGAAAGATCAATGCCAATGCTTATGTTGTTGATCTTCCAGATGACATGGCGATCTCACGGACTTTCAACGTTGCGGACCTGACCGAGTATCATGAACCAGCGCAGGAGGAGAACTCAAGAACGAGTTCTTTTCAAGTGGAGGGGACTGATGTAGAGCAGGTCGCGGATAATTTCATGGCCAAGATGGATCAGAAAAGGCACGGTCGGCGACAGAAGTCATCCGGACCATCGGACCTTAGATTGGGCGTATCTCACAATCCGGAATGAGTTATCCAACGTAAAATCTATGAATTTGGGGTAGAACGAGCTACTTTAGCCAACCAACCCTGTTATGCAGGGTTGTGCAGCCCAGATTTGCAAGAAACCCCCTGATCGACGGTCGTTTCCTCGTTTTAATTTTATTTTTACTATAAATAGTAAGTTTTAGTTTGAGTATAACTTTTCATCCGTTGGACTTTAGGAGTTGTGTCCAACATGAAAAGTGCTTAAGATAATTAGGAGAACGGTTTGGTGAAGCCAAATAGGACACTTACTATTTTTGGCCGAAAACCTTGCGCACTAGTAGACATCATGACCGTCTATAAATAGTAAGTTTACTATTTATAGTAAGTTGCGAATTCTATGAGTTTTAGTTGTAGTTTGAGTCTGATTTCTTTCTTATTGCTTGGTTCCCTTATTTAAAGGGCTGTGAACTCGATTTTAGAAATTCATTAATCAATTTCTAATTTATTAGAAATTATTCTTATTTTCTACCTTCTTTCCTCGTGGATTCGAGAAGTCTCTGTGAGGAGTCCAGAGAAGCTTCGTGGATTCGGAATATTTATCATCTTGAGGAAGACGGTGCTCGACCTCACGTCCTTCCCTGCGTCAGCCAACCACATGGCTCGTGCCACTATAGTAACATTTTTGTAATAAAAGATTGGAGAATTAAAGTGGAAAGATGTTTCAGTGCTTTCAGAGCACTGACTGTAAGTTATAGTGCTCCTGGTTGCATTAGATGACTTGGATAGTCAAATAAATCAATCTGAACTGTCCATCAAGTTTAGAACATATTTCATTGGCAACCATGCAAAAAATTGCATGGATAAGTTGATGCAATCCATCCTTGATTTGGCCTTATTTTCTACAGCCAACCTTTTTGCAAGCCATGGATGGACTGTTCGGGATTACATAACACAAGTCATTTATGTACGGACAGCTAATTTGAGGATGAAAATGCCCCTCCCTTCCTTTCGAAGAGGAGCGCGGACGCTCCTCCAACCGAGAGTTGTACGAACGGCTCAAAAGATATCAAAGTTACATGGCCTCACAGCTATGTATTTATTATATCTACAATAACGTGCATTCATATTTGGAGATTATTTCGGAGCATTATCCAAAAAAAAAAAAATCATATCCAAAGATCAATTGGACCCCACCACAAAGAGCATCAGGAAACTAATTTTCACCGTTAAAAATTTTGTAGGGCCCACCATAACATTTATTTTCTATCCAATCTATTCATAAGGTCACAAAGGCCTGGATGAAGAGGAAAAAAAAATAAAATTTCATAATGATCCAAAACTTCTGTAACCCCTAAAAGGGTTTCAATGTTAGACGTTCAATTCCCCACTGCCTTTTACAATGTGGTCCACTTGATAGTTAGATCTGTCTTATTTTATGTTTCAAGCTTAATATGAGTTCATCAGATAAATGGACGGTTTGGATATAACACAGACCTCATGATGGGATCCACAAAAGGAGGTGGGGATTACAATAGCAATTTTTTTTTTTTGTTTTAAAAGGAATGTATGGCTACGGTGTTTTATATAGCTACGGATTATAACCATAGCTATAACCGCAGCCCCTACTTTTTTAATGTGTATCAAAGTTCTTTCGATATATCGAAAAAGGTCCAGAACTGTCCAGTGAATTTGCCTAAAAAATCTTGTAGTTTTCCCTGTAGTTACGAATTATAACCGTAGCCACAACTGTAGTCCATTGCATTTCATGTATTTTTTTTTAAATTTTTTTTAATTTTTTTTACATGGAGAACTTTATTCTACCTACATTTTTCTATAATACATATTTATATAAATATGTATATATAAGCATATAATTTTTTTTCTCTCTTTTAATTCATTTCTTTATCTATTTATTCAACAAGCATATCTCCTAAATTAGAATGATTTACTTAACGTGCCACTAGAGGTGGGCATTGAGTCGAGTTGGACCGGATTGGCCCCAACTTGACCTGGCCCGAAGTTTTTAACACCTGACCAGAATCTAATCAGATCTGGGACCGAGTCCAGGTCCATTTATTCGATTCGAACCGTTGTGTTGTTGGCCTAACCCGAACCATGTCTGACTCGGTCTGAAAAATCGAAGCGGATCGGGTTATATAAGGTTCAGATCAAATATTCTTCACATTAAAAGTTTCAATGGTAGACATTTAATCCCACTGCTTTTTGCAGTGTGGTCCACTTGATCTTTAGATCTATCTTATTTTTAAGGTCAAGCCTTAAGACAAGCCTGCCGAGTGGATGGACGGTTTAGATATAACACATACCTCATGATGGGGCCCACAGAACTTGCTGATGGCAACATGCCAAACCATGTCTGTTGTTACGTAGTACACTTGCTGATCCGCGTCCCAAGGTTTTTCCTTGGGACGTGGATTTTAGGCTATATGGGATCACACTGACATTTGTAAGAAATCCACACCGTCCATCAGTTATGAGGGCTCATTTTAGGACATGATACCAAAGCTCAAGTCTGCTGGATGAGAGGGAAAATAGAGGAAGGTGAACATTGAATCTACATTGTTTCCTCTCGTAAGGGCCACTTGAGTCTTGGATATACTTCATTTTTGGCAGCATGTATTAAAATGAGCTCACAAAACGGATGGACGGTGTGGATTTATCACAAACATCACTGTAGGAGCCACCTAACATCCCAAGCAAAGATGTGATGGGCTCCCTTATTGTCAGGGAGCTCTGCACGAGGATCCTCGAGACGTGTGAGGTAAATTGGGTACTCCGCATCCTATTATTCAAATGATGATAAGTCAGTGCTTTGTTGGCCCCACCATGATGTATTTACTTCATCCATGCCGTCCATCTATTTTTCTAAATCATTTTATGGTATTTTTAAAAAAAGGAGGTATAATCCAATCTCAAGTGGACAACATTATGGGAAACAATGGTGAATAAATGTTGTGCAGATTGAATCAAATCGAATCGGATCAGATCCATTCGGATTGGATTCTGGATCGGGTCAGTTCAGGATAGCCATTAATTCAAAATCGATCCGATTAACGATTGGATCTTGCTTGGCCACCTCGATCTGACTTGATCATGGCCTTCGGTTAGGATTTGTTCGGGGCGGATCGGGTCGGATCTGCCGGATCTGTCGGATCTGTCCCTTTCTGCCCAGCTCTACGTGCCACATATGATTTTCGAGTAGGAGAAGCTAATTTAGCCAACAAACCTAGTTATTTTTCAAGATTTCATCGGGTCGATGGTCAAAAATCCATTTCATTCACTTCGTGATCAATTTCAATCACTTTACAGTCAAACTGGAAATTCAGCGGGACAAAAATAAAATTGAGTGGGGCAAACATGAAATTGAGCGGGGTAAACATGAAATTGAGCGGGGTAAACACGAAATTGAGCAGGGCCAACGAGAAATTCAGTGGGACAAACATGAAATTGAGTGGGGCAAATATGAAATTTAGCGGGGCAAACATGAAATTGAGTGGGGCAAACACGAAATTCAATAGGACAAACTAGAAATTGAGCGGGGCAAACATGAAATTGAGCGGGAAAAATATGAAATTTAGCAGGGCAAACATGAAATTGAGCGGGGCCAACGAGAAATTCAACGGGGCAAACATGAAATTGAGCAGGGCAAAAAAGAAATTGAGCGGGGAAAACATGAAATTGAGTAGGGCAAATATGAAATTGAGTGGGGCAAATGGTGGGAAACAAAATATATTTGTGATTTTCCTTCATTAATGTTTAAGAGACCTTATGAACCAATCAGATGGCAAATAAACATGTTAGGCATAAGAGCACTAGTCTGTCTGGAGCTCAGAACTGGCAGGGTAGTACCTAATCCACCATTAGGCTTTCTTAACATGTCAGCGCCTCAAATGATCGCGTGTTGTGCCGGAGAGGGAAGCTGATTAGCTGGTGTACAACTGCTGTAAGTACGTGTCATTGGAAGAGGAGCATTGACGCTCCTCGATCTCCAAGTTGTACGAACGGTTCAAAGTAGATCAAAGTTACATAGCCACACAGTGATGTATTTATTATATCTAGATTATTTTTAGGGCATTATCGAAAAACTGAATCATATCCAAAGATCATCTGGACCACACCATAAATAGTAGCAGCAATAATGATTTTCACCGTTAAACAATTTGTAGGGCCCATCGTAGTGTTTATTTTACATCTAATCTTTTCATAAGGTCACAAACACCTGAATGAAGAGTAAAAACAAATTTCATATTGATCCAAAACTTCTGTGAGCCCAAAAGGGTTTCAATGGTAGACGATCAATCCTCATTGGTTTTTGCAGTGTGGTCCACTTGATAGTTAGATCTGTCTTATTTTTCATCTCAAGCTGTAAGACAAGCTCCCTAAATGGATGTACGATCTGGATATAACACATACACCGTGATAAGATTCATAAAACTCTCTCTCATAGCCACTCCCCTATATAAAATGCATTCTGTCCCTAACGCAGGCCTCATGTTTGCCCCACTCAATTTCATGTTTACCTCGTTTAATTTCTAGTTTGCCCTGCTGAATTTCGTGTTTGCCCCGCTCAATTTCATGTTTGCCCCACTGAAATTCATGTTTGTCCCGCTGAATTTCTAGTTTGCCATGCTCAATTTCATGTTTGCCCCGCTGAATTTCTCGTTGGCCCTACTCAATTTCATGTTTGCCCCGCTGAATTTCATGTTTGTCTTGCTGAATTTCTAGTTTGCCCCGCTCAATTTCTAGTTTGCCCCGCTGATTTTCGACCATTAACCTAATGGAATCTTGAAAAATAACTAGGTTGGTTGGCTAAAGTAGCTTCTCCTACCCCAAAATCATATAAGGTACGCCAAGTAACTTGTAAGACTCGTACCTAGTCCGTACTGTTCCGTTAACTCCCGTGATCCTTCCTGTCGAATTCCGACAATCTGCGACCAGTAATCGATATTTGCGCATGACCCTAAGACATACTCCGTAGATTTGAGTCAGCTTAATCTGAGACTAGTACCATTGCGATCGCACCGTCATCGCGATTCCAACGCCGCAACTCACGCACCGATTCAAAACCCAGGTAAGGAGATGTAGGCCAGCGTTCAGTTCGAGGAAAAACACAGCGCGTTGGCAATCTCAAGAAAATCTCTACAACATGTCAAATCAATCCCATCAATCAATCCCATCAATCACCTCTCATGTCAAGTATAAAGCACCCATGCTTCCTTTCTCCACAAGTTAAGCATACCCAAAAGTCGACCAATCCATCACCTCACCCATCACTCACCTCACCCCTTCACCCATCACACCCATCCCTCATCTCTCTTACAACTCTCTCTCTCTCTCTCTCTCATTTCCCAACACATTCCCAAGCAAGCAAGAGGCTCCCACGTCCAAGCTTCCAAGTGAGAGAAGAGAGAGTTTGTGTGACTCACTTTTCCTCCCCAAGATCTCCCATCTTAGCCATCCATCTTCCATCTTCCATCATAAAAAAGAAGCAAAAGGAGATAGGCTTTTCGATGGACCAAGGAGATCGCTAGGTGGGTGCTTTAATAGGATAGTTTTTTATATTTTAAAGATGGGCTAAGTGAGGCCTACCGATCAATGGTATGGATCTCACTTTGGACCCTAAAATGTGGCCGATGGCCCATCTTGATCATCAATATTATTCCATGACGGGGCCATTCTCCATGGACCCCATCATGATGTTTACCTTCCTAGCTTGTATATGGGTCATCTAGACCGTCTAATTTCATGGAGAAGGGATCTCCACCTTTGGATTTCAATTTTGTGGGCCCACATGTAATGAGACCCACTAAATTTATAATGTAGATCATGTAACGGAGGGCCCATAGTGTCGGGGTTCATCCATCACACGCGTGTCCCACTCTATCTCTCTCTCACTCTCTTTTCATTTATTTATTTATTTCTGTGTGTGTGTGATGTAATGGCCGTGTGGCCCACTTGGATGGACCCCACCACTAGGTATGTATTGACCCAAGCCATCTAAAGTGGGGCCCATCTTATATGTATTGTACTTTCACCATCCATCATGTGGTGGCCCACCTAAATAGGGCCCACCTTGAATATGTTGACAATCTTAAAAACTTCCAGCGTCTGGACGTTAGTGGATAAATATATATATATATATATATATATATATATATATATATATATATATATATATATATATATATATATATATATATATAAGCTTGGCTTTCCAAGCATTGGAGAAGGGTCACTCATATAGGCACCACCTTGATGTATATATTCAATCCAAGCCGTCCATCCTCTTCCCCAATTTATTTTAGGCGTTGAGCCGAAAAATGAGGTTGATCGGAGTGTCTAGTGGGCCATAGTGTTGAAAATAGTATTATTACCATTGAAATCTATCCAGATTTTTTCTACACGCTGAAAGAGGCCCGATATTGGTCTTGATGGACTTGTTATGGGATGCCAAATCTATTGGGTGGGAGGGATCCTGATGATGTGGGCCCCAGGTACGAAAAACCGTAGAAAAATGGATTTCTTTAAAAAAAAAGAAAAGAAGGGAGGTGCAGCGCCTGCTGTGCAGCAAGACATCACCAGCGTTAGCGTGAAATGGGCAGCAACCCACGGCTCCAGCCGTGGGCCCCACCTTGATGTTTATTTGTCATCTAACCCGTTCATGAGGTGGGCCACCCCCTGAGGTGGGTCCCCTCCAAATTTCAGCCGCATCCAACGCTCAGGTGGTCCACATCAGAGGAAACATTGTGAATTGAGTGCCTACCATTGAAGCCCTTTCATGGGCCACAGAAGTTTTGGATCAAGCTGAAATTTGTATTTCCTCTTCATCCAGGTCTGTACCACCTTCTCAACAGATTGGATGGAAAATAAACATTATGGTGGGCCCCACGTGGGAGCCCACAGTGATGTATGTGTTGTACTACCACCATCTAGGCGGACGGTGGAGTCCACAATGATGTATGTGTTACATTGCCACCGTCCAGCGGACGGTGGAGCCCACTGTGAGGTACATGTGTCCACGCTGTCCATTGTTTGGACAGTGGGACCCACCATGATTTACGTGTTCTATTCACTCTGTCACACTATGTGTGAATGTGTGTGTGTGTGTGTGTGTGTGTGTGTGTGTGTGTATTTATATATATATTATATTATATTAAATATTGTATATATTATATATATTATATATGCATATATGTATGATGGTGGACCTTTATGTGGGCCCCCACTATGATGCATGTGTTGCATCCAAACCGTCCATTTATTTTGTAAGCTCATATTATGGATTGAGCTAAAAATGAGTCAGATCTATGATTCAAGTGGGCCCACCTTGGTATGTGTATAGGGCCCGTGTCGACTTATTTGTGGCCATTCATTGAGGCCCACCTTGGTGTATACTTAAGGCCCATGGAATCAGGCCCATTTGACATATATAAGGCCCATGGAATCAGGCCCATTTGACATATATAAGGCTCATGAGATTAGGCCCATTTGACATATATAAGGCCCATGCGATTATGCCCATTTGATGTATTCCAAGGCTGTGGGTTAAGGCCCATTGTGATGTACTCTAAGGCTTGTAGGTTATGGACTATTGCAATGTACATAAGGCCTGTTGGTGAGGCCCATTAATGTGACCCATTTGATGAATGTAAGGCCCATGTGATACAGCCCATTCAATGTATCCAAGGCCCATGGGTCGAGGCCCAATGGGGTGTCCTTAAAGTCCATTGCCAATGTGTGATTTCTCATGGTTCATGTAATGATATTCATGGTGGGTCATGCCTAGGGAATAATGATGGTTTGACTTCCACATTGTAAGTACAATGTTGGTTAAATGTCCGCATTGTAACTCTCCTTAGGGCCCATTGATAGGCCCATACTCGTTAATATTCATTACTTTATAACATGCTTAGTATAATCCTATGACTCATGCCCATACGCATCATATGTATGCTTGATATGAGTAGTGATTGATAATAGCATACGCCATTGGGCAGACCAATTATGAGACTCGTTATGAAACAGAGTGCCCCACATGATCGCGCAGTACGCGCTGGATTGTTGTATGATTTGACAGTGTGATTCATGCATCTCGCATATGTGTGACTTGATCACTGCACGCCCTAGCAACATCAGGGCTGTGGCTCCACAGGCACATCGTGGATGGCCGTATTGGATACCGAAAATACTTTGTTCTGGTACTGTGGGCACTTAGGATGTCTTTAGGTGAAAGTCCTATAATCTTTTTGGTATCAGGAGTTACTCCAACGTCTAGACCGAGTGGATACATGAGCGCCCGAGTGCCGAATACTAGTAGGCCGAGTCTCCCACTATGTCGTGGTCGGTTGGAAGGGGGTGTGGCTTTATCCGCATGAGTGAGGGGGCTATAAGCTAGGCTGAGTTTGACCAGCTCACAAATGAGTTCGCTATCGACGAGTCGGGTAGGTATTGACAGACTACTACTCAGGCGGATAGTGAGGTCTATTCCGCTTACTTGGCTGTGCAGTTAGGGAGGAGGCAGTTAGTGTGAGTGTATTAGACTCTGGTGATATCCAGAGAGGAACTGTACTGATATGTGTACTTGATGAGTACCGACTTTCTTTGATTGCATTTTGTATATGACATTCGACTATGTAAGCCTCGCATTGCATCGGTGTGGCCGATGGCATTCATGTCTCGCATCGCATGGCCTTGGTATGATGATAGCATTCATGCCTTGCATCACATAGCTTTGGTATGGTTGATTTAATTCATGGACTTACCGCATACTTCCGCATTACTCTGATATTGTACACTTGGCGTTTGCCTTACGTATACACTTACACCACCCTCTAAGCTTTTGTAAGCTTATGCACAACCGTTGCGTGCAGGTAGCGTTGGACAACAGCAGCGCTGAGGCAGGAGTGCGCATCTGGCTATTTTAAAATTTTTGATCACCTTCTATTTTCCTTTTTCGCATTGTACTTAAAGTTTTTGATATAGTGGATATGTGGTGATGTTGTTTTGTGACTTGGTTATCCTTGTGGTTATGCTTCATTACAAAAATAAAAAAATTCATTTTAAAAATCCTCCTTGTAGGATTCCAGGATCGGAATCTAGCGTATGTTTTCCAGGAGCCGAGAATGGGGCACTACGGAGGCTGTCGGCACCGGATTCGGCGATCGGAATTTCTGCGAATCCGATTTCCGGGTTTGAGGCGTGATGTAACTAATTTTGGTTTAGAAGATATTATTGTTAAATGAATAAAAAAAGAGAGAAAAAAATTATATGCTTATATATACATATTTATATAAATATGTATTAGAGAAAATTGTAGGTAGAATAAAGTTCTCCATGTAAAAAAATAATAATAATAAAATAAAATTTGCATAGACTAGTTATCGCTACGGTTATAATCCGTAGCTATACGCAAAATCACCTTCAATACATATCGAATACTCTTCGATATGTATCGAAAATTGCAGGATTTTTGAGGCAAACTCTCTGTATAATTCTGAACCTTTTTCGATAATATTGAAAGACCTTCGATATATCGAAATACTTTCGATATATATCGTAGAACATATTGAAGAAGCAGGGGCTACGGTTATGACTCCGGTTGTAACCATAGCAATAGGGAGACTCAGCTTTCTGAAATCACATTTCTTTTGTGGGTCCCATCATGAGGTCTGTGTTATATCTAAACCGTCCATCTATTTGGCGAGCTCATATTAAGGCTTGAGACGAAAAATAAGATAGATCTAACTATTGAGTAGACCACACTGTTAAAGGCAATGGGGAATTGAACGTCTACCATTAAAACCCTTTTAGGGGTTAAAGAAGTTTTGGATCATTATGAAATTTGTTTTTCCTCTTCATCCAAGTCTTTGTGACCCTATAGATGAACTTAGATGAGAAGGATTTCTCACAAATATCACAGTGGGCACCCAAAAAGTTTTATGGCCCCCAAAAAGTTTTTGATGGTTGACGCTCATTTAACACTGTTTCCTATAATGTGGTACACTTGAGATTTGGATGTACCTCATTTTTGGTCTCATACCATAAAATGACTGGAAAAATATATGGACGGCATAGATGACGTGGAAAAATATATGGACGGCATAGATGAAAAGCATACATCATGGAGGGGCCCACGGACCACCGACCATCCCCCATTGGCTGGTGAGAGGGGGAGCACCCAATCCGTTTATGTGAAAGGAGGGGTATTTTCGTCCACAAATTCACTGTCCGTACGAGCAGGTCTAAGTTCCCAAGTGAAGTTTGTATTGCTTCGTAAAACCTGCGGGATAAAAGGTGGGGTCCACAGTCCCAAATTTCGCTTTGTTACCTGTTAGTGAAAATTTCCTGCCATCTCCCTCCGCTGTGGGGCCCACCTATGACTGTTGTATCACTGGAGAGATTTTCTACAATAGTTCACACGAGATCTACACTGTCAATCACGTCGGTCTTACTGTGTACACGTGCTATGGTCCACTTATTAAGTAGGCCATAGACTGGAAACAAATGTAGGGCTGACAAGATCAGACAAGTTTTCTTGGGGGCGAAGCATCGTACGCTGGAACATGCACTCGCACTGTGTTGAATCTTTGTATAACGTGGGTTGTGTAACATCACATTTGCGTGAAATCCACTCCGTCCATCGCGTAATCGCTGTTATTTTCACCGTACACAGCAAAAATTAGCTCCATCCCAAACTCGAGTGGGCCACACAATGAATAAAGGATCAATCTGATTTTTGGATTCTCCCTTCGTCCCGGTGAGGTCGGCCTGATGAACAGGTCGGATGGATGATAGACACCATGGTGGGCTCCACGCACAAAGCTATGATTGGTGTCCCATCCCATTCATCCCTGTCACGTGGCCCACTTGAACTGTTGGTCAGATGATATGTTATGGGGGGCCTAAAATCTAGGTTCGCACCTGATGGATAGAGTAGATTAGGGCACCTCAGGGGTCGCTTGGTAGGGATGAACTGGTCTGAATTGAAAAATGTTCAGGAATGTTTAGCTGACACGAATCCGTGTGACATGAAATTAATGAAAATTGAATTTTTTTTTTTTTTTTTAAAAAATTTGAAATTACCATATTTTGACGTGGATTGGCGTGTCATTAGACTATTAATCCACCATATATGTGGCACATGTAACATCCCAAAATTTTGGGTGCGAGTTTACCTATATATAAGGATGTATGATTACACTTGTTCAACTCTACACTTGTAGATCCATTAATATTTATGTAGTTTAACCTAAATCTAATCATAGAGAGCATTTTTCAACGGTTGATTAATAAGATAAACCCCTAAATACCTTAATATTTTCACCCATTCATCTAACCGACCGTTAAATCAATTATTTACCACTAGATGAGGATATTTAACCAATCGCTTTAAATTTGGACCACTTTATCAAAGTAAAGTAACCACTAGATCTTCATATTTACTCGTACACACATCAAATTAACATTTTGATTCGTTCATCTTATTTGTCAATTATGAATATGCTTAATTTACCGTCAAAATCATGATCTATGCATTTTACACATGTGAACCAATAACTTGAATCTAACAGTATACATTTCCAATATAGATTGCATCCAAAAACTATTTTATACGTATCCATTTACAAAAATGACTGTACAATCACCCATAAATATGATTAATATTTTAATCATATACTTATTTAAAATTTAGACCATCAATTGATCATCCATCACAGTACGATCTACCAATTGGACCATCCAAATGTCTAAATAAACCATTCATTAGGGAGATCATAGGATATACATCAAAATTATCAGTTAATTTTTACATAGGATATCGTTAAATATTGTTTTGAATTACAAATATGCCTGAAGCATTAAATAAGCATCTCAATCATCCTTAAGAGATCAAGTTCCAAATTTAGTCTATTTATAGATCACACAAAATGAAGGACCATACTAAAATTTCATCTTATTTGGACGGTACAATTAAAAGATATACAAGACCAAAGTTTTCTGTGAAAAATGAGGATGTGAGAGGGTCATTCTCTCACTATGGCTCTCCAAGTAAGTACTGAGAGACTTGAGTTGTTTTTTTAAAAAATTAGAAACCACCCTCTACTTGCATCCACATCATATGATATGTGGCCTACTTAAAATTTAAATTTATCTTATATTTGGACTAATGGCTCAACATAATATAACAAAATTGATGAATGGAGTGGATTTTGGTCTACATCATTGTAGGTCTCACATCTAAAAATAAAATAAAATACAAAGGAAGATAAACATCTGGTTTTTGTATAATAATAGAGAAAAAAAGGGGAGAACATTAATAGTAGGAAACGGATCCACCGTTTCATCCACACACGTCATCTAATGTTTCCATCCTCCACACGTGTGCACACACATGTATAAAGTACGATGATAAAAAATAAAATATAAATAAAATAAAAATGAATAATAATAATAATAATAATAATAGTAAGGAGAGAAATTTCAATGATAGTTCTTTTTGCTCACGGTTTATAATCAAGCGGGCCACTCGAGTACTAGTTATACTTTATTTTTAAACCCATATATTAACATGACAAGGTAAAGAAAATGGGTGGAGTGGATTTCTCATAACATGTTAGGGAATGTCATCAATTGAAATGCACATGTATGTATGAAAGAATTTCTTTGAAGCAATTCCCTAAAATTTAGTTTTATCCAACACAAACAAAGTTTGAAACTGAAACTACTTATTTTTCCTCCCTATTCAAGATATACTCTACTTTATCTTTAGGAGATACTCCTGTTGTTTAATTTGAGCCATTCATTAGTTAATCATAACTGTCTACTTGGTTAAACTCATCCAACAAATCTTAACCGTCTATATGAGATGTTCTTTATCATCTCTGGACCCTAATTAAATCAAAATACATCCTTAGACAGTCTTTACGTATATTTTCTAATTGGTGGGTTATTTCAAGTGATAACTTGGAATTGTACTTAGAAGAGTCGAATCCTAACCACTAGATATCATCAAATCCATGCCATATCATTGGTTGTTAATTAAACTTTTAGAATTGGATTCGAAGCTTTTTAAAAACCATACTTTTTAAAAATATTTCTTAGCGGAAAGACAAGAGAGAAATGAAGAAACTTGAAGTCGTCTTTGATACATATTAATGATGTATATTTTAATTTTATTTTCTTATAATTTGGAAGTATTCTTTAAGATTTATGCAATAAACGAGTTGGATTGACCACACGTTCATCGCATCGGTCTATTGATACATATGATGAAAATAGTAAATCTTAGTATGGGATCGCCTAGTTTAATTAGATTAGATCTATGTTGACCATATGATTCCTAAGTCTAAGATATATCAAGGCCTCAAATTTTGGAGTGATCAGACCATTGGATGAGTAACATCGATCTGAATAAATGATAAGTAATAAATCATACATTTTATTCATTATGTGTAATCGTAAGATTAAATAAAATTCTTATTTATGTAATTTTAGGAAGTTCTAATTCAATTTAAACCGTTAGTTTGTGGAATCATTTCCACCACATCAAGGTGAGTGATCCCGATGTGTTTCCTATCCATCAAGTTAAAATAGATGGATTGTTTGATGTGTTGTATTATTATTCTGATTTAATTGTTACGTATTCTTAGTTGATTTAAAGGACTGTGATTTCTGTATTAATAATGATATGATTTGATTAAGGTGTTAAACTATATTGATTTAAATGTGTTAAATAATTTATGCAATACATGATTCATGATTACTTGGTGCATTCATCAATTGCATGCACAACATGTGCTGGATTCTTGGGGGACCTCCCTGGATGATATATCCTGATAGAATCGTTACCAGAAGCCCACTATACCAGTGGAAGCTTATTCAAGGAGTAGATGTGGGTCTTATCTATGCCTACTAAATGGTAGAAGTCTGCCAAGGGATAAATACGGGTTGACGGGTTTCCAACTCAAGTAAGTGAACGGATTCTCACTTGATGCATTGATGCATTGCATTTACATTTTTTTAAAAAAATTTATATTTTGTAAGATTATTTGCATCTATTATAATTTGATGTAAAGAACCATATCGAAAACTCTCATTCGGCCTGACCAGCTTATCCTTTTTATTTATGAAAAAACTGTACAGATATGAATGAGGGTGAGCTGGTGGCTCAAGAATAGAAATACATGGTCAAACCGGAAGGGATTTAAGGGACACATGACCCTACTTGATAGAGGAAAAAGTTGCCGCCTTAGACTAATCATGATATTTTTACTTTAATTATATTTAGTTTTTCATAGATTGTTAATCAATTCTTTTAAATTGTTGGATATGTTTATTTCATTTCATAAGACTCCAAATGGGAGGGTCCTTGGCTATGTTTATGATTGATTATTGGTATAAATGATCGTTTTTTATTTTTTTGAGATGCTGTTGAGTATGAATGGAATGTATATTTACGGTAGAGCTACTAAGTAGATGAATAATTGTGTAATTGAATGAAATTAGTACACTTAGTGTTTGTGTCATGGGCGGAAACTCAGGTCTGAGGGTGCACACTCTGTACTCGAATTTCGAGACGTGACAGCACACTTATGGCTTCTCGAAAAAAATTAATTATCAGCCACATTCCTAAAATTACACTAATACAATGATTCACACTGTTTACACATTGGCTAAGTAAGGGACAGTTAAAAACATTAGCGAGCTATGTTGTTTGAGATAGTCATGCTTGTGGCTCACTTTGGGTTTGAAATTTTCTCAATTTTTACTTAAAAGTAAATATTTCAATTATTTTGTCAAATATCACATGAGCATACTAATTTAAAGAGCTAAAGTTGATTTTCTTAAATAAATTCATGTCTCCGGAATTACAATGCATTTGTTACCCAATATGAGGATTTTGATTCACATTTTATGGTAATTGTGTTAAAGATTCTAATTCACACTTATTTATACTTGTGAAATGAACCCTTAGAAGAAGAGGGAAAGGGAAACTTACAAACTGTGACCATGAAGCCCACCTTGATGTGTATGCTGTATTTCTATATCATTCATCTATTTTGTAACTTATTTTAGGACATGAACCCAAAAATTAAGTAAATTCAAATCATAGGTAGACGGCAACATAAAAATGCTCCTAATTAAAAACCTTTTACAGCCCACCGAAGTGTTTATATGCCATCTAACATATTGGTAAGGTTATGTTAACTGAGGCATGCTCACCTCCACATGTGTACACCTTTGTACACATGTCATAGGTACAAAATCCGAACAGTCTATGTGATCCTGCACCCCATGAAATTCCTAAGGACCATTTTTTACTTGATCCAAAACTCTAGTGGGCCATAGAATGGGAGATGAAATTCATAGGAAGAATTTTTTTTTATTGGCCACATCCGCTAAAATTTTGGATTAAGGTAAAAGTTGAGGTCTAGGAATTTCATAGGGTGCTACATTATATAGACTATTCAGATTTTGAGCTCACATCATATGTGATGAGTTCTCAAAAAATTCTCATGAAAATGGGTGCAGCACTTAGTATTAGGGAGGTAAGCTTGGATGAAGAGAAAATACATATATTAATGCAAAACTTTGGTGGCCTAGAAGAAAGTTCTTAATGGTGATGCACCACTTTTGACATCAGTGGAACACTTGAGATGTAGATCTCTTTATTTTTGGACCGATACCTTAAACAAGCTGGTAATACAAATGGACAGCACAAATATACAATACAGGTATTACACGGCTCGATTGGAAGAGAGAAACGTTAAGAAGTCACCATGTGACAGATCATTCACATAATAATAATTATAATAATAATAATTATTATTTTTAATTTATCCAAAGATCAGAGGCTTGGCGCATTTTTAGTATCCACTGACAGTAAACGTTCCAAGTAATTGACAGGGTGTTTTTGGTAAAAGGCATTGCTTTATTTGACTTTGACGGTGAAAAGTGACGTTTTTATCCTTTCTAAGGAGCATCTTACCTAGGAAGGCGACTACCTAGGAAGGCGGCTTGCGTACTAACGAACGGTGACGTATGTCTCCTAAGTAACTCAGGAACCTAACGAACGGTGACGTATGTCTCCTATCCACTGACGCGGATTGCATCCTACCCGGCCCATCTCTAGCCTCGAACGTGCGGGCCCACCCTATCTATCTGTTTATCAATGTCATCCATCCCTTTTCTCAAATTATTCTAATGCATGAATACAAAAATGGGAAACGGATTGGCTACTCCCCCTGCCACCGCCCCCGGCTGGTGGTCGGTGATCTGTGGGCCCTACCATGATGAATGTGTTTCATCCATTCCGTTCATACATTTTTAAAGATCATTTTAGTTCTTGATCTTAAAAATTAGAGGTATATAATTCTCTGTGGTCCACACCACATGAAAAAAAAATAGTGATTGTATATCCACCATTAAAATCCTCCTAAGGCTCACTGTACTGTTTATTTGATTTCCAATCTTTTGATTAGGTCATACAGGCCCAGATGAAGGGCAAAAATAAAAATCAGCTTAATCCAAAGCTTTTATGACCTCCAGAATGTTTTTAATGGTTGACGCTCATTCAATACTGTTTCCTCTAATGTGGTCTACTTGAGATTGGGATATACCTCATTTTTGGTCTCATTCTATAAAATGATTTGTAAAAATAGATGGATAGCAGGGATGAAACACATACATCATGGTTGGGCCCACAAATCCAACAAAAAATGATCTAAGAAGATTCACTTCAGAAACTCATGAATGCATGAGAGTAATTCAATCAATATCTCATGCAATCATTCGTATCCTTTGAAAAATCTATCGAATTGATTAAATCAATTAGGATAGAATGTTAGTCACACCTCAATGAGGGGAAAGAGGTTAGTTTATCCCAGCCTTAATCCAATCTCGAAATACAATGCGAGGAAAGTGATCCTAATTCGTTTACAGTGGGTATTGAAATTGAAAATGAAGAGTTGGATTGTATTAATGAGCATATAGTTCAATTTCTTGAAGAGTCGATCTCGATGACTGTCCAATGGAATGATCAAGAGACGTGAATATCTTTCAAATATAATGATACTGACATACTTCACTCACATGACACATCAGTTGTCCTTGATTTCTCATTTATAAGACATACTAAGGTAATTGATTTAAATATTACTTCCTAATCTTATTATTTTTAATTTATTGATATTAACTACCAAGTTGAGTTGGGTTAACCAATCTTTGAGTGGACCCAACTTGAATGAACAATTCATCAAGTCGAGTTTTGAGTTTTTTAAACTATGGTTTAAGCAACTAAGCCAATGTATTGTAAATCTGGTTGAGTGTTTGGAGCTTGTCCAAGCCTTACAATTGGGTGCATTGCACCATTAGCAGAGGTGATGGGCTTAAAAGGAAAGTGACTCATTTTGAGTCACACTGAGTTGCATTGAGTTGACTGAGTTAGCAAGTTGATTTGACGAGTCTTCTTGAGTCAGGGACAAGTCACTCCAAAATTCAGTTTATCATTGAATCACTTGAAATCTTGACGATTTGAGTTGACTCATCTGAGCTTGGGGACAAGCGAGTAAGTTTTAGGGGTAATTTGGATGCCTGTGATTGTTTTAGTTGTAAACACACTACATTTGAAAAGAGTTTAAGGTGTAGTCGATTTATATGCTATTTCGTTTAGCTTTTAAGTGGTAATTTATTTATAGGTAATTTTTGCTAGCTTGTAAAGTGTTTACAATGAATAAAAGAGGTGTTTATACTATGGAACTTGGGTGGTGAACCTTCCAAAATATGCAAATTAGGTGAGAAAGACTTGATTTTTTAAAGGCCCTAAGAAAGCATTAATGCATGCACATGCTAAATGGATTGGATGTCTTCCACCCATCACATTAGGCCCTAAATGCAATTTAGAAGTTTTTAATGGTGGACGTCTCATCTTTCCCTTGTGTGGTACATTTGATAATGGATGAGTTGTTCCTTTAGGGCTGCTGGAGAGCATCAAAAGAATTACATGATGGATAGATTTGATATACTATACATATTAGGATAGGCCCCACATATAATGAGTGTATATTAATCATTGTATTCTAACATATACAATGCCTTTTTAGATACAAGGACTCTACCCGTGACATATGAAACATGACTTTTTACCACATTTCATATTTAAAAGTAATATATTTACAACCTGTAAAGCATATGTACGCATCCAAACAACCCCCTAATCAGATTACTTGTAAACCCCTTATAATTAATTAAGGAATTTGCAGGCATCAAACAACCCCTTATATATTTAAAATTGCTCAAAGTAGTTGCGCAGCCAATCAGACTAGTTTGCTTGGGTTTTAAAACGTTAGTTTTAGGGCCTGTTTGGCCGGGCAGATCCCATGGTATTAGGAAGGATGGGATCAATTTTAAGATAATGATGGTGATGTCAGTGGATTGTCTTAAGATCCATGGAATTGCTTATATCTCGGGACAAGTTCACTGGATCTGTTTGGCACGCCCTGCATATCCCGGGATTTTACCTTCCAATCCATCCAACCAAGGGATTTTAAGGTAATGATGGTGATGTCAGTTGTTTGTCTTAAGATCCATGGGATTGCTTGTATCCCGGGACAAGTTCGCCGGATCTCTTTGGCTCGTCATGCCTATCCCAGGATATTGCCGATCCCATCCCTCCTAATACCGTGGGATCTGCTTGGCCAAACAGGCCCTTAAATGCTTTGACAATGGTAGTTTACATTACAATTAATGTCTAGGTGGGTCTAACTACTCTGACATTCTGACATCGAACCGATCTGATCATCAGATGGGCCTAACATGATGTGAATTTGGACCGTCGGTCAATTTCTTATAGCTATTGATTTATTTTGTACAGGAGTGGCTCCACCCGCTGATCAACCTGGCCAATTTTGTAGAAAAAGCATCTACTCAGTGGAGGTCCATCTGATGATCCGCTTGGATCCTCCGCACGTGGGCCGCATATACAATTTCACCTGCATTCTTGTCACGTGCAACCAACGACAACAGCCAAACATCGCCGTAGAAAATACTTGTCTAATAAATTATTCCACGCTCTAGAAGAATTGAATTCAAAGCTTTATCTTAGATTCTTAACGTTGAAAAATCTTCCCATACAACATTGTATACTAACTTTCACATGCAACACTTTATCTACTGCCAATTTGTCACTTGCATAGAACATCCGAGCTGTTGAAAAGGGGGGTCACACCATGGAGATTAGCCGGGTCGAAAATCAGAACAGTCCATTCATCAGGCAGACCACACTGTCTTAAGAAAGAAATCAATGGACAGCCGATGATCTCACCCTTTCAATATGTTGTTCGGGATGACCAATCGGGAAGGATCCAGTCCCGATTTGGAACCTTTAATTATATTACTATTATTAGAATATAATAAAATGTGCCATTAATCATATAAGCTACTCCGTCGATCTAGATAAGTCGCAAGTGACTTGATAAGATAGATTCATCCGTCTCACGGGCGTGGATTAAAAAAAAGAAAGACTCAATCAAGCCACGCGATGGAGATTTTTATTTTATTATTATTATTATTATGTAATGGAATTTCAGTACCTATAGGTACTCGAAACCTCGAAACCTTGACCGGGTGTTGAAAATCTTGAGAGTCTACCACCCGGGCAAGAGCAAGGACCCGATGGGGAGATTAAAAGCTTCTTGGAAGGCATAAAAGTTTTGCATCAATAATATTTATGTTTTTCTTTCATACGTATATGCTACGTTATGAATAGGTTGAAAAGGGGGGCCACACCATGGAGATAACCTGGATCGAAAATCGGAATAGTCCATTCATCAGGCAGGCCACACCGTATTAAGAAAAAAATCAATGGGCAGATGAAGATCTGACCCAATGTGCAGATATATTACATCTTCAACATGTACTGTTCTGGATAATCGATAAAATAAAATAAAAATGTCTGCAACACTTCCTTACCATCACTCCCATGCAATTGGTAATGAGTGATTGGCCATCTCTGTAGTAGACCCGTTCGCGATCATCCCAAATGCATTGACAGACAGTACGATTGTTGTCCCGGATACCGAAGGGCGCGAACCCGAAGTAGCCGCTCGATCGACGATCCTGACCTGAATTGTCTGGCCCACAACACAAACATCCCTTGGTGTGGCTGCACGAAAGCACTGCACAAATATTTGCCTCCCACAAGACGCTCCATTGTCCCATATCCCATCGCCGGCTGCTGCAAACAGATAGTTCTCCGGCAACTGACGCGTATCGTTACCATAGCAAGCTGTAGCTGTAGCTCAAATGAAAGGAAACACGAGAAAAACAGAAGAAAAAAAATGGAAACAGAAGACAAGTAAGATGATGATGAATGATTGTCTTTCTTTTCTGTTATTGTTTAATGTCTTTGTAATACTTTTTGGGTACTTACGTATGTAGGGAGGGTTGTAGAATGCAGCAGTGCCTACTTCTGCACGGGAGTGATGGAGGAAGAGAGCCGTAAGAAAGAAGAGCCATGAGAAGAGATGTTGAGGTCTGAACATGGCTTGTGCCGGAATGAAATTAGTGATGGAGGAAGAGAGCCGTAAGAAAGAAGAGCCATGAGAAGAGATGTTGAGGTCTGAACATGGCTTGTGCCGGAATGAAATTATCTTTTCTTTTAACGGTTTAAATAGGGTGAGAAGATTCTTTAGGGCTTAATTGGTAGGTAGACAGGTAAAAAAAGTAAACAGGCTCTGTTTTTTTAATCAATATTTACATATATAGGGGGAATGCTTCAAGAACAAAGAGTCAAATGCACTCAATATAGAATCATATACATGCCATGTGAAATCTGGAAAATACACGTAATGGACAATGGAGCATGGCACTATAAAATTAATAGGAGCATTAATCCACAAGCAATGCGGATGGGTCAGGGCTGATCGCAGCCATAGATTATAATGACTATAGGTCTCACATGGACAACTTGATATACCTTATTGATTGGTATATCACTTTGAATTCATGTGTATTGGTTAGTTGAGAGTGCGTTCTCTAGTAATTTTTGAAAACTTAAGATTAAACCTGATGGTTATTGATTAGGGAGAGTTGCGTGGATTTCAATATTCAAATGTCTATAAGATATACTTGTGGATGTTCTATCATAGCATCTACTGTCATCCTATATAAGGAGATTGGCTTGGGTTTGGATAAATAGTCTTCAACATCAGGGAGTCAACTTGCTGTCAATGTGCCTTGGCTCTTAACTCACATAGAAGTGTGATTTGCCATGGATACATGATTCAGGTTAGGACATTTAAATACTTGCGGACATTGGTTGAATCAAGATCAAGTCACCACTTTGGGAGCCCACAGGATCAAACTGTAACAACTCAAAATTTTCGGTGTGAGTTTACCTATATATAAGGATGTATGATTACACTTGTTCAACTCTATACTAGTAAATTCATTAATATTTATATAGTTTAACTTGAATTTAACCATAGGGAGCATTTTTCACAGGTTAATTAATAGGACAAACCCCTGAATACCTTAGTATTCTCACTCGTTTATTAAATCGACCGTTAAATCAACTATTTACCGCTAGATAAGGATATCTAACTGACTGATTTAAATTTGAACCACTTGATCAAAGTAAAGTAATTACTAGATCTTCATATTAATTCGTACACATGTCAAATTAACATTCTAATTCGTTCATCTTATTTGTCAATTATAAATATGCTTAATTTACCATCAAAATCATGATCTACACATTTTACACATGTGAACCAATAACTTGAATCTAATATTATACATTTCTAACATAAATTGCAACTAAAAACTACTTTATACGTATCCATTTACAAAAATAACCATATAATAACTTTAAAATATGATTAACATTTTAACCATTTACTTATTTAAAATTTAGACCATCGATTGATTATCTATCATAGTCCGATCTGCCAACTGGACCATCCAAATGTCTAAATGAACTATTCATTAGGGAGATCACAGGGTATACATTGAAACTACTGGTTAATTTTTACATAGGATGTCGGTGGACATTGTTTTGAGTTGTAAAGAGGCTTAAGTTATTAAATAGGAATCTTCGTCATCCTTGAGAAATCAAGGCCCAAACTTAGTCTATTTATAGAGCATGCAAAATGGTGATCTTTGGTAAAGTTTCGTTCTAAATTAACGGTCTAAAAAGAAAATATTTAACTTTAAACTTTTTTATTAAAACTGTGAGATAAGACTCATCCGCCCTCTGAGGAATGATACAAGATATTTATTAAAAAAATAACTATGTCGTTTTAAGACGTCTAGGAACCCACGTTTCTTCAGTACTCTAGCAACAACACTCTGTTGCTATCGTTTATCTAGTCCAATATTAATCCATCTGTCATTGTGCATTCATCTTCTGTGAAGTCAAAACATGCATGAACTAGGCTATTCACCTGTTAGGAAAGAAGTGGTCAACAACGGATATTTAATCTTCATGATTTCTTATCCTACCAAATAGTCCACCTAAGCAGTAGATCTTTCTCAATCTTAGATTTGTGTGCCAATGTAATACGAAGAAATGAATGGTCAAGTGGGATTGCTGGCACCCACATTAAATTAACAAAAGAAAAAAAAATTATAAAATAAAATAAAATACCAACGTCCAGTACTGACGTACCAAAACTGGAGAAGCTTTCCATACTTATCTTCCTTCTTCGATCAGGACCGTTGTGGGGACCCATCTCGTGTGAACCGTTAATCATGAGGGGCATAATTGTAGATCCAAGCCATTCATCAAATCAGGGCTTGAATGAAGTTTTTAACATCAGGTATTTCCTGCCCAAACTAGCATTGTATGGCTCATCCAAAGCCTAGAAATTATCTCATTTTTTTTTGGATTGAATTCATGTGTGACTTGGAGAACTAACGAATGGTGTGGATCCCTTACCAAACCCTTTTATAGACCCCATCTATCATCCTATATTTTCCCAATCCACAATTAGACATTTGAAACGAAGGAGATCTCTTCCGTTACTTGTAACCACATCAAACTAACACACCCAGATTATGCTTAGGTCTATCCAGAAGTCTTGTAAGAGTATAAAGACTCTATAAAAGATCTTCCCAGTCTAAAATGAGAGGATGTATAAAATCATAAGATTTAAAGAGAAAATATTATGTATATCACTGAGTCAACCCAACCAAGTTGAGTTGTGATCTAGGGTGTTTAGAATCTGAACATGAATTTTTTCCATCATTAGTGCTTATATGCAATAGTACAACAACTTGTGTTAAGTTGCATCAGTTTTCCTGATATAGATAGGGTGGCTTAATACACCGCCGTTAAAGTCGTGGGTTGAGTCTTGCTAATGTTAAACGTGTTCACGGAGTCGGTTGATAGAGTTTGAGGCGAGTTGAACCGATGATGAAGTAATTTGAAGTGCGAATAGTTTCGATATGATCTAGATGCAATAACATTAAACAGGTGAGTGATCCCGATGTGTTTCCCATCCATCAAGGTAAAATAGATGGATTATTTAATGTGTTGTATTGTTATCCTGATTTAATTGACATGTACTCTTAGTTGATTTAAAGGACTGTGTGATTTCTGTATTAATAATGATATGATTTGATTAATATGTTAGACTATATTAATTCAAATGTGATAATTGAAATAATATATGCAATACATGATTCATGATTACTTGGTGCATCTATCAATTATATGTACAACACGTGCTGAATTTCAGGGAGACCTCTCTAGATGATATATTCTGGTAGAATCGTTACCAGAAACCCACTAAACTAGTGGAAGCCTACTCAAGGAGTAGATGCGGGCCTTTGCTATGCCTACCAGACGATAGAAGCCTGCCAAGGGGCAGATGTGGGTTGACGGGTTTTCAATTCAAGTAAGTGGACGGATTCTCACTTGATGCATTGATGCATTGCATTTGTATTTTTTTCTAAAAATTTATATTGTGTATGATTATTGGCATTCTATTATAATTTGATGTAAAAAATCATGTCAAGAATTCTCATTAGGCCTGACTAGCTTATCCTTTTTATTGATGGAATAACTGTACAGATGTGAATGAGGGTGAGCCGGTGGCTTAAGAACAAGAATACGTGGTCAAGTCGGAAAGGACTTATGGGACACATGACACTACTTGACAGAGGAAGAAGTTGCTATCTTAGACTAATCATGATATTTTTACTTTAATTATATTTAATATTCTTAGATTGTTAATCAATTCTTTAAGTTGTTGGACATACTTATTTCACTTATAAGACCCCGAATGGGAGGGTCCTTAGTTACGTTTATGATTGATTATTGGAATAAATAATCATTTTTTTATTTTTTTAAGATGTTGTTGAATATGAATGGAATGTAGATCTACGGTAGAACTACTAGGTAGATGAATAATTGTATAATTAAATGAAATTAGTACACTCAGTGTACGTGTTATGAGCTGAAACTCAAGTCTGAAGGTGCATATTGTCACGCCCCAAAATTCGGGTACAGAGTGTGCACCCTCAGACCCGAGTTTTAGTTCGTAACTCAAGTACAAGGAGTACTAACTTAATTCTTTAATCGATTTGATCGTATGTAATATTTACGTTCAATATAAAGTCTGTCATAATCTTAATCTCACATACATTATACTTAACGCTAATCAAATAATCATAGACAAATCTTGACAACTCTTAAAATAAAATAAACTTTAAAATTATCCATTTATTATTCCATTATACTATAATGGTGTTTATTCTATGCTAACATTGTTCCAAAGAAATAAAACTAAATAATTTCTTAAAGTCTCAAAATAAATACTAGTGCATTATATCATAATCAAACTATACTAACAAAATAAAATATATAATTAAAAATTTTCCAATGCCGCCACTTCGTCTTCAGATAAGTATGTCCATGTTTCAGGTGAGTCATGTTCAGGTATGGTAGATCCTTCCAGTTCTTGCACCACGTCATCTGTTAATGGCTTCTCTGTATGGTTTTTCCATCAATAAAAATGTAAGCTAACCAAGCTTAGTGATATAACCCAGCATGGTTCATAATCACATCAATTAAAATAATACATAAAAAAAATATGTACAATGATATAAATGTAAAATGGTGTATGAATGCATCAGATGGGATAATCGTCCATCTGCTTAGGTTGGAGATCGTCAACCCGCATCCACCCATTAGGTAGGCTTCCACCTTTCGGTAGGCTTGGACATAGCCCGCATCTGGTAACGCTCTACCAGGATCGACATTTCTTCTAGGGAGGGCCCCTAGGATCGACCGTGCATTATGCAATGTAGTGAATGATGGATGATATCTAACTGTATATTAGGCATAGTTGTCTCCATTAGATATTCATATATAAATTTTTTGTACATCTATCATATCAAAATATTCAAATCAGTAAATCAATCAAACAATCATAATTATTTATTTTAATTTTAATGAATTATGAGACAAGTTGGGTTACTCACCTGAGTTTGGTAGTATTGACTCTGCAATGTGATTAGGTTGATTTGAATTCCGAGATCCTATCAATTTTATCAACGATATTATTATTCATTTATTTTTTTATTACATGGTGGCGCCCACCTTTGATTAATATCCTAGGTGGCCAGATCCAAAAGAATCAAATAATTCTTTTTAAGATTATAAAATTAAATGAAATTTACTTGATCGAGGTGGCCCATCGGATGGTCAGATCATCCAGATTTTTGAGGTATTGTTATGTTTTACCTCGATGCATTGGAGGAGGGGTGTGGATCTAACCACACATTCACCAATGGCCCATCTCGACTTTCTACGCCAAGTGATACCAACACTTGTGCAAAATATCTAAGATTTCTTTATCAAATACTTCTAGATCTAGCTAATGTGGCCCATCTGATGATTAGATTGATCTGAATATTAGAGTCCTTATATTTTTTTGGCTTCATGAATCATATGATCCGATCAGATCTAATCTAATTTAAATCAGATGCACACCAACTACAATTGCATAATTTTAGATTCGCCTCACCTTTAAAGGGTATCCACCCATGATTCAATATAATGAACGTGTGACCAATCCACACCGTTCATTGCATTCATTGAATCAAATTATATTAAATATATAAAAATATTAAATGGATGATAATATACTACCCGATCTAAGCACTCCAAAATTCTCTTTCTTCCTTTCTCTGCAGTCGCATGTAGCCTTTTTCTTTAATATTTAAATTTAACTAGACGTCTTTTATTCTTTAGAGATGTGGAGAAGGATATTTAAATTTGACTAGAAGTCTTTTATTCTTAAGAGATGCGGAGAGGGATATTTAAATTTGACTAGAAGTCTTTTATTCTTAAGAGATACGGAGAGGGATATTTAAATTAAATATAAAATAAAGATAAGATTTTTTTTTAAAATAAAAAATCTTTTATTATTATTAGTAAATTTCACGGCCCTTACATTCTAACGCCCTAAAAGAAAATTTTCATCCTCGAAATTTACCTGAAATTAGTGCTCAAAGAGATGAGGATATTTCTCACGAATTTCTCTTTCCTGTTCCCAAGATGCTTCGTCTACTTCATGATGACTCCATAAAACCTTGACTAAATGTACTGTCTTAGTGTGCAACACGTGCTCCTTTCGATCCAGTATTCAAACTGGTTTCTCCACGTAAGATGTATCTTCCTGTAAATCGAGATCTTGCCAATTAATCACATGAGAATCATCCCTTTTATACTTCCGTAGCATCGATACATGGAAAATATTATAGATATTGGCCAATTGAGGAGGTAATGCAAGTCGATATGCCACTACTCCAATCCGCTCTAATATTTCGAATGGTCCGATAAAACGTGGTGCGAGTTTTTCCTTAGTACCAAATCGCATCAATCCCTTCATGGGAGAAACCTTTAAAAATACGTGGTCTCCTACTGCAAACTCTAAATCTCTTCTTCGATTGTCGGCGTAGCTCTTTTGACGACTTTGGGCAGCTTGTAGTCGCTTTCGAATAATTTCAACTTTCTCAGCAGCTTCTTAAATAACATCTGGCCCAATTAAACATTTCTCACCTACTTCGGCCCAACAGTTAGGTGTTCGGCAAGGACATCCATACAAGACTTAGTACGGAGCCATACCAATGCTTGCTTGGTAACTATTGTTGTAGAAAAATTCAGCATAATGTATGTTGTCGTCCCATCTTCCCTTGAAATTCAGAGCGCATGCACTTAATAGGTCTTCTAATATTTGATTCACACGTTCCATTTGCCCATTAGATTGTGGATGATATGCTGTGCTGTAGTCCGTAGTCGTACCCATAGCTTCCTGTAGACTTTTTCAGAATTACAAAGTAAAACGTGGATCTCGATTTGATACAATAGAACTAGGGACACCATGAAGTCTCATTATTTTCTTGATGTATAGCTTAGCGAGTTCCTCCATTGAATAATTGATAGGGATAGGAATAAAGTGCGCTGATTTGGTCAGTTGATCGATAATTATCCAAATCGAATCGTGCTTCTTCTGCGTCCTAGGAAGATCGACTATAAAGTCCATCGAAATACAATCCTACTTTTACTCAGGTACTTTCAGCGGCTGCAATAATCCTGATGGGTTCCGATGATCCGCCTTTACCTGTTGACATACAAAACATCTCGACACATAATCGGTAATTTCTCTCTTCATATTCGGCCACCAAAATGATCGTTTCACACTATGATACATCTTTGTGCTTCCCGGGTGAATTGTAAACTTAGTTCGATGCGCATCATTTAGAATCTCGTCTTTTAGATCTGGAATATTAGGCACACAGAGTCGACCTCGATACCGAATTTCTTTATCGTCCCCTATACTCCAATCTGAAGCCTTATCATTTTGATACTTGGCTATCATTTTTAAAAACCATTCATCATTTGTTTGAGCTTCAATTATTCGTTCCATAAGAGTCTATTTTACTATAATTTGCATATACGAATATTTTTTTCTTAAAAATTCAATCGAAAATTAAACTCTTTAATGAAATTCAACATTTTCCATTCGTGTATCATTAAGCTGGCTACACTCTTTTGTTTATATTCTTTTCTACTCAAAGCATCAGCAACCAGGTTAGCCTTACCCGGATGATAGGACAACGAGAAATCATAATCCTTGAGAAATTCCATCCATCTTCTCTGCCTCATGTTCAAGTCTTTCTGAGAGAATAAATACCTCAAACTCTTATGATCTGTATAAAGCTCGAACTGTTCACCATATAAGTAATGCCGCCAAATCTTCAACGCAAATACAATCGCACCCAACTCTAGGTCATGGGTTGGATAATTACGCTCATGGAGTTTAAGTTACCTCGATGCATATGCGATCACCTTGCCGTCTTGCATTAATACACAACCTATACCTTTAGTTAACGCATCGGTGTAAACTTCAAATACCAACCCATCCTTCGGAAGGGTTAGAATGGGAGTTGAGGTTAAGAGTTGCTTCAGTTTAGCAAAAGCTTCTTCACACTTTTTAGTCCACTTGAAAGGTATTCCTTTTCGAGTTAAATTCGTTAGCGGTCCAACAATTTTTGAAAAGTCCTTAATAAACCTTCTATAATATCCAGCGAGCCCAAGAAAGCTTCTAACTTCTGACACACTTGTGGGCTGCTCCCACTTCACCACAGCTTCAATCTTTATAGGGTCAACCGCAATACTTTTTTCTGAAACAACATGCCCAAGAAATTTAACACTCTCCTTTCAGAACTCACATTTAGAAAACTTAGCATATAATTGGTTATCTTTTAAAGTCTGCAACGCCGTCCTTAGATGCAGCTCATGCTCTTCACTGGTCTTCGAGTAAATCAATATGTCATTAATGAACACGATGATAAAGTTATCCAGATAAGACTAAAACACTCTATTCATCAGGTCCATAAACACTGCAGGTGCATTGGTCAACCCGAATGGCATGACCAAAAATTCATAATGACCATAACGCGTTTTGAAAGTAGTTTTACAGATATCCTCTTCTTTAACACGTAGTTGGTGGTAACCTGATTTCAAATCGATCTTAGAAAAATATCGAGCTCCTTTCAGCTGATTAAACAAATCATCTATACGGGGTAATGGGTACTTATTTTTAATCATCATCTGATTTAAGCTGCGATAATCAATACATAACCGTCGAGTGTCATCCTTTTTATTTACAAAAAGTACTGGCGCACCCCAAGGAGAAGTACTCGGTTGAATAAATCCTCGGGACCTCAATTCTTCCAGCTGCTCCTTCAGTTCCTTCAGTTCAATAGGCGCCATTCGATATGGAGACATAGATATTGGTGCCGATCATGGTAAGAGATTGATGCCAAAATCCACTTCTCGTCGAGGTGGTAGTCCTGATATATCCTGAAAAACTTCAGGGTATTCCTACACAACCGAAATCAAATCCACCGTCGTTTTTTGTTTCTCATTACCAATCAATGTCATAACACGCTCGATCTTTTCATTCTTCTTCTTCCCTTGAATCATAAATAGTTCTCTTCCTGGTGCTGCAAAGGTAACCTTCTTTGCATAACAATCCAATGTCGCATGATTTCGAGTAAGCCAATCCATTTCGAGAATAACATCGTACCCCGCCATACTCATTTATATTAAATTAGCTAATATAGGAATATCGCCTATCATAAGGGGAATAGATTTACATATTTTGTCCAAAATAACTGACTTGCCGATGGGGGATTCTACCAAAATTTGCTTATCGAGGACTTCTGACTTCAATCTTAACCGAGATACTAACGACGATGAAATAAAAGATAAAGTAGCTCCAGAATTAAATAGCACAAAAATCGGAATACCATGCGTTTCGATCATACCTTTCACAACGTTATTATTTTCTTTTAGATTCTCCTTAGATGAAATGGAATAAACCCGTGCACGTGGTGGCTATTGCCTGTTGGGATGATTCCCTTGACCTTGAGGAACTGATGGAGATGATCAATTTTGCTGATTCTGCTGTGGTCGGGGCGGTTGGGTATGTGATGCTTGCGATGTCTGACTTGTTTGTTGAGATGATGCTGGAAGTTGCAATCGCTATGGTATCTGTTGAAGAGGCGTTATACCCATATCTCTCATCTTAGTTCTACACACCTGAGCCATGTGTCCATACTTACCACAATACGCACAATTTCTTGAAAAATAATGTTCTTGGGTTCTCGGTGTTGATGATTGAATTTTCATTTTGAGTTTCTTCTCTAATAGTTGGTGTTGAGTAGGTGTCGGCCTATTTTTTTGACCTGTTTCTTTTATTTGCACACGAGATTTGAGAAACCGCTCTGTATCTTGTTTTGCTCGTAAGGCTTTATCAACTACTTCTAAGTATTTTCTTACGTCCACGCAACAAAATTTTGTTCTGATATTATGTCTTAATCCTTCTTCAAAATTTGTAATCTTATAATCTTCATCTTCCATTACTTTTGGCACATAACTTGCTAATTCAATAAATTTTACTTCATACTGGGCTACTGTCATGGAACCTTGTTCTAGCTTTGAAAATTCCGCCATCTTTTGGATGCGATACGCTTTAAGAAAATATTTTTCATGGAACTTTTCTTGAAATTCATTCCATGTCCATACATGACCACCTGGAACCATTCTCTTTCCAGCTCTCCACCATACATCGGCTTCGCCCTGAAGAATAAAGGATGTCAATCTAACTTTTTGATCATCAGGGCAGCTCATGGCTTCTAGTACTTTCTCAATCTGCTTCAACCAATCTTCTGCTATTGATGGGTCAGATGTACCCTTGAATATTGGTGGTCGTAACTTTGTAAATCTTTCAAGCAAATCTACATCACGAGGCTGATCAAACCTTAGCGAAGATGTGTTCCGTTGATATTGGAGTGTCTGATTTAAGGTGGCTAACATGTCCCACTGAACGGTGAACTGTTCCTACTGTTGCTTTAGCATTCCCGCTATTTGTGCTACCAACCCAAAGGCAGCGTCCCACGACTGAACATTTGTTCCTGCGAGGTTAGCTCGAATAGTGGTTGGGGATAATGGGAGTTGCGTACTAGGTCCAACATTTGCCATGTTAACTAGAGGAGGAGGCGGTGGAGGAGCTTGCCATACTTCATTGACTTCGTTCTCGTCTTACTCATCAGGAGTTGTTCCAGATTCTTCGGAAATAGGAGGATTTGGTAAAGGAGTATTTGGGAGAGGTGCACTTGCGGATGGTATTAAATCACGAATACTACGCGTCTTCTTAGGGGCCATAACTCATATATAATGAATTATTAAAGATTCAGTGGACTTTATAGATTCTTAAATTCATATTCAATATTATTGAAATACCTCAGCATCAATAACAAAGGAAAATTCAACAAATCATCAAGTTAGTAGTGCTACATTATGAACAAACCAGTTTACTATCCGTGGCTACTATTCCAATCATTGGTTTACATAGTTAAAAATTTTAAATATATCTTAAAATTTTTCTGAAAGTTTTCACATGAGTATACAACATTTTCATAAAATTTCAGCTCAATCAAACAACCACATAATTTTCAAAAATTACTGCAATAAGACTTGTTCAGATTTAGACGATTTTTAACTAGTCCTCACTAATTCCTAGAATCCGTATAGTATCTGTCATATTTAAGTTATTAAATTATTTTTTATTAAATTTAGACTTCTATATCTACGATTAAGTTTTTGAATCACATAAATCGGAGTTATATTTTTTTAAAGACAGGTGATTTCTGCTGTCCATTGCTGTTCGGCAGTACATCATAACTTAAATTACATTATAATTTGTTCAAATATCCAGATTTACGTCTCTAATGAATATAATTATATAAATAAGTTAAATTTTCACTTCAGATAATAATAAATGAATTATAAGTTTTATATATATATATATATATATATATATATATATATATATATATATATATATATATATCTCAAAGTATTATGATAGAAAGTTGTAAATTTCTAATTTCAAGGATCTACACATTATGCATGTATACGGTTCATACCCTACAGGTCACTTACAGTATAAATTTAACCTTTTTTTTTATTTTTTTTTATTTTTTTATTTATTTATTTTTGCTCTGATACCAAACTGTCACACTCCAAAATTCGGGTATAGAGTGTCCACCCTCAGACCCGAGTTTTAGTTCGTAACTCAAGTACAAGGTGTACTAACTTAATTCTTTAATCGATTTGATCGTATGTAATATTTACGTTCAATATAAAGTCCGTCATAATCTCAATCTCACATGCATTATACTTAACACCAATCAAATAATCATAGACAAATCTTGACAACCCTTGAAATAAAATAAACTTTAAAATTATTCATTTATTATGCCATTATACTATAATGGTGTTTATTCCATGCTAACATTGTTACAAAGAAATAAAACTAAATAATTTCTTAAAGTCTCAAAATAAATACCAGTGCATTATATTATAAGCAAACTATACTAACAAAATAAAACATATAATTAAAAATTTTCTAATACCGCCACTTTGTCTTCAGATAAGTATGCCCATGTTTTAGGTGAGTCATGTTCAGGTACGGTAGATCCTTCCGGTTCTTACGCCACGTCATCTGTTAATGGCTCCTCTGTATGATTTTTCCATCAATAAAAATGTAAGCTGACCAAGCTTAGTGATATAACCCAGCATGGTTCATAATCATAGCAATTAAAATAATACATAAAAAAATATGTACAATGATATGAATGTAAAATGGTGTATGAATGCATCAGATGAGATAATCGTCCATCTGCTTAGGTTGGAGATCATCAACCCACATCCACCCATTGGGTAGGCTTCCACATTTCGGTAGGCTTAGGCATAGCCCGCACCTGGTAACGCTCTATCAGGATCGACATTTCTTCCAGGGAGGGCCCCTATAATCGACCGTGCATTATGTAATGTAGTGAATGATGGATGATATCTAACTGTATATTAGGCATAGTTGTCTCCATTAGATATTCACATATAAATTTTTTGTACATCTATCATATTAAAATATTCAAACCAGTAAATCAATCAAACAATCATAATTATTTATTTTAATTTTAATGAATTATAAGACAAGTTGGGTCACTCAACTAAGTTTGATAGTATTGACTCTGCAATGTGATTAGGTTGATTTGAATTCCGAGATCCTATCAATTTTATCAACGATATTATTATTCATTTATTTTTTTATTACATGGTGAGGCCCACCTTTGATTAATATTCTAGGTGGCCAGATCCAAAATAATCAAATAATTCTTTTTAAGATTATAAAATTGAATGAAATTTACTTGATCGGGGTGGCCTATCGGATGGTCAGATCATCCAGATTCTCGAGGTATTGTTATGTTTTACCTCGATGCATTAGAGGAGTGGTGTTGATCTAACCACACATTCACCAATGACCCATCTCGACCTTCTACCCCAAGTGATACCAACACTTGTGCAAAATATCTAAGATTCCTTTATCGAACACTTCTAGATCTAGCTAATGTGGCCCATCTGATGATTAGATTGATCTGAATATTAGGGTCCTTATGTTTTTTTGGCCTCATGAATCATATGATCCGATCAGATCTAATCTAATTTAAATCAGATGCACACCAACTACAATTACATAATTTTAGATTCGCCTCACCTTTAAAGGGCATCCACCCATGATTCAATATAATGAACGTGTGACCAATCCACACCGTTCATTACATTCACCGATCTAAGTACTCCAAAATTCTAAGTACTCCAAAATTTATTAAATATATAAAAATATTAAAAGGACGATAATATACATACCCGATCTAAGTACTCCAAAATTCTCTTTCTTCCTTTCTCTGCAGTCGCATGTAGCCTTTTTCTTTAATATTTAAATTTGACTAGACGTCTTTTATTCTTGAGAGATGCGGAGAGAAATATTTAAATTTGACTAGAAGTCTTTTATTCTTAAGAGATGCGGAGAGGGATATTTAAATTTGACTAGAAGTCTTTTATTCTTAAGAGATACGGAGAGGGATATTTAAATTAAATATAAAATAAAGATAATTTAAAAAAAAAAATCTTTTATTATTATTAGTAAATTTCACGGCCCTTACACATATTCTGTACTCAAATTTCAGGGTGTGACACAAACCATTATAATAATTCAGACTTAATGTTGCATGATTAATCTTTAAACCTAATGGTATAAAAGTCACAATCTGCATTAGTCAGCTTTGGTTATTTATACAAGACTACCATGTGACCATTTCGTTGGGTACTTCAATCAGGAATTATTGATTCTGCACAATTCAACATGGGATCCACATACAGAGTTTTTACCTAGGGATTGATATATACCTAAATCTATTAGATCAGAAACTCGTCAATATGTTTTTCTGCTAGGCCTAACGTTTAAGATGTTTTAATTAGATTTTAAAGAATATTTATTGAAGTTTTATTTTTAACTATTAAAATTATTTTGATAATACTTGTTAATAGTCTAATAGCCTTAATTTTATGATTCACTATTTGATTAGCATGGTATATAAATCTTTAGTAGATGGATGGGGAAATGATTTGGACTAATTACTTTCCTCTTAGAAGGTTACAAAGAAGATCATGAGGTGGTAGAGTAACATGTTGAATGTACCTCTAAAACCCTAATTCCTCTACATGCTTGATCATACTCCATAAGAGAAGTATTCCAGAGAAAACCCTGGACATCCCCGCCCTTGACGTGTGAAGAGAGAAAAACGAGTGTTAAGACTTAAGAGAGAAGTGGAAGAATAATCTCCATCCCACTCTACTTCTCTTTTCTTCATCCCATGCACGTGTGATCATGTGTGGCCCACTTATGTGAATGGTATGCGTCGACCTTGGCACATACCAAAGGTATCAATGAGGGTGATCTCGACTCTCTACACTATGATAAAAAGGTGAGAGGCCTAAGTTGGAGTAACGACATGGGATCATATATAATTCTCTGCAAGTAGATTCTTTAATAGGAGTATGATATAAATCATTCAGATTTAGATCTGAGTTGAACTCTAATATAATCATCAATGGAAGGCTCTGGATGGACAGTTTTGGATTTTACATTACGGAGGAAAAAACTGTACATCCAGTTAAGACCCATTAGAGTAGTATTAGAGTGGTCCCATATGATGATCACCGTTGATCTCTAATTTTTCTAGCAAATTCATTGGAAGTCTGTTTGAGGCATGAACCGGGTAGATTGTAGCCCTCTAAATGATGATCGAACATAACAAATTTCGGCTTAATCAGATATTGGAAGATCCAGCCCAATCAGTTGATGTGTTTTCCCATGTTCAACATTGATAAGATATCATATGGTTATATGGAAACGATCTAAGGGTGATCAAAGTGTTAATCGCATGTTGTGAATATTTTTTTTATTATTTTGATATTTAAGTGGTGATGGATCATATGGATGGTGTATATTCAGATGGTGATGGATCATGAATCCAAGGTTTGGCCAGCAAGCTCGTATGTGTATCACGCCTTTATCCATTGCCCCTTTATCTCGATCTCTTTATCAATTGTCCCTTTATCAAAAAGGTCAGCAGTCTTATCCATTTGCCCTTTTCAAATTCGACGGCCGTTTGTTAAAAGCTTATCATGATGCTGCTCTATGTAGTTCAACGCATCTTTATCTCTCAAAAAAAGAAAAAAAAATTCATGAAGATGTAGAATTTCTAAATATGAAAATTTCTACCAAGAGGACATTACATAATTGATCAAGACCATTCGATGATGTGTTGTGCATGTTTGTTATCTAAACCGCACATAAGGGCCTAAATCTAACCGTACGACCATAAGGAGGTGTGGGGCCCACCCACGACTTGATGTGGTTCCGGTCTCATAGTGACTGGACAACCTGGATCAGTATGTAGGGCCCATGTTTTGGGTCAAAACCGGACCTGCACACGTTATGTGTCACATTAGTAACGGAAAGGTATTGGCTACTCCCCCTGCCACTAGCCAATGACCAGTAGTGGGTGCTCTGTAGGCCCCACCATTATGTATTTGTTTCATCCATGCCGTCCACCCATTCTTCCAGATCATTTTATGGAACGAGCCCAAAAATGAGGTTGATCCAAATCTCAAGTGGACCGCACAGTGTTGATTGAATTCCCACCATTAAAAACTTCTTGGGGCCACAGAAGTTTTGGATCAAGCTGATATATATTTTTCCCTTCGTCCAGGTCTGTGTGACCTAATCAACAGGTTAGATGTCAAATAACAATTACAGTGGGCCCTAGGAGGTTTTTAATGGTGTACGTTCAATCAATACTGTTTTCCCATGGTGTGGTCCACATGATATTTAGATATATCTCATTTTTGGTTTCAAGCCTAAAATTATCTTTCAAAATGGATGGACGGCGTGGATAAAATATATACATCATAGTGGGGTCCACATAGCACCAATAACTAGCCACCTGGCTGTGGCGGCCGGCGTCACTAGCCAAACCGCGTCCATTTTAGTAACTTAGGTCTAGGCCTAATCAGAGCCCCCCATTGGAAATTTTGATTCGTTCATCTCTCATCAAGACATTTAAAATGAATGGGCATTCGTCCAGAATAGAGTTCAGAGTACAAAGATATTAGAGGATTAATATCATGCATCATCACACATCTGGGCCCATAAGTGTGAATATGATGTCGGTGACTTGTGGCCCAGTTTTAGGTGAGATATAGCTCTCCTTTGAGAGATCTGGATCGTCCATGATATCCCGTGCATTGATCCCTTCAAATCATAGGGTCTTTCATCCAGATTAGGGCACGGATTGTGATAGAGTTGGATGTCTTAGATTGATCATTCTTTGAATGGGCCACATCTCCTTAACTACAAGTTTATTTCCAATAAAATTTAGTCTAAGGGGGTTTCTCGATGCATGCTTTGAGATGGTCCGTTTTGATTGGACTGTATATATTCAGATATCACTGGATTTGATCGTGACAATTTAATTTTGTTTTCGACGGATCTGATTCATCTCAAAATAGATTGGGTTGAAAATTATTGCCTGGTCCAATTGGTATGTATTGAATGCATCTAACGGTTTTGAACAATCTGGTGGATCCCCAAACAAGGAGATCAAAGCCAATAACATCCTAAGTCATCGCATGGCAAGATGAGAGCCAAGAAAGAAAGCCGCTTGTTTGATGTTGTTCGTGTTTGGACATAGGGCTGTACATGAGCCAAGCTAGCTCGAAAAGTCCACTCGACTTGGCTCGATTTAACTCAACTTTACTTGACTAAGAATGATGAATCAAGGCGAACCAAGCTTTATATGACCTAGTTCGTTTTGAAAACAAGCCAAGTTCAAATATAGTGGGGTTTGACTCGACTCGAACTTGACTTGGCTCAATTCGAATATATTATTATTATTATTATTATTATTATTATTATATATTAATGTATATTATATTATATTTAAAAATTAAAAAAATTTAAAACATAAACCCTATCGTACCTATCCGTCTCTCTTATACCATTTCCTTTTCTGACCTAACTTGCCATGCCCGAGCTCTTCTCTCTCTCTCTCTCTCTCTCTCTCTCTCTCTTCCACTTAGAATCAACCATGAGTACCATCTATGATTTTATTTAATAGTATATGTGTGTGTGTGCACCCATTATTAATTAAATATTTGATTTGGGGGTTGGGTCGGGTTGCTGGGTTAAGTCATGTGCGGGTTGCGGGTTGGGTTAGGTTGGGAGCAAGCTCGACTCGACTCGAGGTAAGCTTGCCTTGACTTGATCCATTAACTCGCCTCGATCTTGACTCGAAAGTTTTGACAAACAAGCTAAGCTTCAATAGTAAGCTCAAGGCCAAGCTCGAACTCGAGAAGATCACGGACAAGCCAAGCCAAGCTTGGCCCACCTCGACTTGACTCGGCTCGATACAAGGCCCTATTTGGACATGCTTGTTGCATTATATGTTGCCTGATTATGCATTATCCATGATGATTATTCTTTATTCAGTATCCACACGTGTAGGATGTGTGGGGTCCACCCATGCTTAGTGGATGGTGACGTTACAGGTTCATCCACATGTGTCGTGCATGCACGATTACTTAACTAGATTATTAAGATTAGATTTCCTATTGATCGTGCGGCCACAAGTATGACCAAAGTTATGCGAGTAAATAGGTTGATGGTCTAATGCTAAACAATGCGTGGGGTGGACATCAAGTTTGTGAATATTGCACTGTTGGCGGACTAAATCATGCTCGTTATAAGTCTGATAGACCTAAAATTTTACGAAAAAACATTATTCCATGTGATATAATTATTGAACAAAGATATTATCAATGGTCATTCGATCCATCCAAGAATGAATCGTCTAGACTGTTGGAACCGTCAAAGATGGATCTCGCTCGTTCAAGATTAAATTGAGCTTAAAATTGCCATATAACCCAATAATGGCCTGTTAATCACACATTTTGGTCTAGATTGTGTAATGAGAGGCCCGATCAAGTGTTTTCTTTTATTAGGTCAGCTCATATCATGCACATAGAGGTATTTGGAGTCATCACTACCTGAGCATCATAATCCCAGGAATGTAATTTGAGTTCATAAGTAAAATCTTCATAAAACTATTTAAAACCTTTTAAGTAGTAAGCTCATAAGTAAAATCACTTGATGCATACTTGACCTAGTAGTACATTTTACATGTCCCCAGGTAAACTCAAAGGATTCCTTATTAGCCCATGTAAAAATCAATAGATCCTAATGAATGTCTCCAACCAGGCACTCTTATAAACAAAACCAAAGTCTTAAACATAGCAGGTTAATGGACTCTTAAACTAGTGGATTAAACTTGTTCTACCAATGCAAGTGCGCTAAGGTCTACAACAAGATCTCGTATTCATGACACACTCACACTCCCATGTGAGGTAATTAGGAAGGCACACAACAGGGTACTGGGATCCATGAACCGCACTTCGCCCCAGTTAACAATCGTTAATGTGTCCAATCTCATGTTCCTAACGATCACCAAAGGAGCCACTCTTTACACAATGTATCCATATATATTTAAGATAACACCACATATTAGTTAAGGCATATCTAATTGTCCACTAAGGACACATGATCATTATGTGATTGACCCTATCACATCTACATGGCATATGGCTTAGGGGTCACATTTGGTTTTTCAAGGAACAATATATAACTATGGAAGAATCAAACCACTAGATTAAGTGATCATTGCGGTTTACAAATTCACCCATCATAGGTTCGAAAGAAAAGATTTTTCAAACGAGGGGTTCACAATCCAATCAGACCACCTATGAGGCCCACCTATCTGATTTAATTGCCTATGGGGCTCACCAATCTGATCGTAGGTTGCAGATTGTTGCAATCAAGGGCTTGGATGCATGAAAATCCTTTCTCACTGAACTGTTCCATGACTATTTCATGGTAGGTGGGGGCTCAATGGATGAGCACTCAAGATAAGGGCTGCAAACGGACCGCACAAGGGGTTGGTTGGGCCTTGATTTTGAATTGTTCAGCCTGGCCAATTAATTTTTTTTATTTTGATTGACCCAAGCCATGTCCACTGACAATCCTATTCAAGATTGTGTTGATGGCTGTCACATGTACAAATTTTTGTACTACGTCACGTGCACAGCTCAATAGAGCGCCTCACGCGTACAAAATCCTAGCTATAATAATACTCTCCCCTCTTTCTCTAGACTACTTTGCATAAAAAATATACTAAAGAAAAACCAAAGCATGAAGTATTGGGGGGCCTTCAAGATGATAAAAAGACAAGAAATGGGGAAAAAAAGAGAGCAAAGCAAATAAGAATGTATGACCATTCACAGCCATCTGATCTTGACCAGAAAAATGATGGCAATGAAACCTTATTTGTTGTGGGTGCTCAAACAATATCTAATCAATATGGATTATGGACCAGCACTAATGCATGCACACGCTAAACTGATTGGATATCTTCCACCCATTATAGTAGGCTCCAAATGTAATTTAAAAGCTTTTAATGGTGGACGTCCCACCCTTCCCTCGTGTGGTCCATTTGATAATGGATAAGTTATATTTTTTGGGTCACAGGAGAGCATCAAATGAACTACATGATGGATAGATTGGATGTACTATACACATTATAATGAGCCCCACATATAATGAGTATATATTAACTATTATGTTTTAACATGTTAAATGACTTTTTAGATATAAATACTTTACCTGTAACCGTATGAAACATTGCTTGTTTACCGGGTTTGCATTAAAAACCCTGTGCATATATATATATACATACTTGAAACTTCATATATGGCCAAGCAATCATAAATTAACCATACACGTCAAAATTTATCCACTAGATCTCTCTGAAAGTGGCTCAACAGATAGATCAACCCATAGATCTATGAATTGGGGCCTTCTTGATATCTTGATATGTTTCAAATTTCATCTCAACGTGTTAAAGTAAGTGCTTGAGAGGATGGACGGAGCAGATTTCACATAAGTAATAGAGAGGACCCCATTAGACGTAAAAGTGCACGAGTGCACCGGCCGTGCACAGAAACTCAAGAACGGGTCAGCTTACTTCTCTTAAAAAAATAAAAATCAAACAGCGTCTTCAATACTGACGCTGGTTTTTTTCAGTGGGGCCCACTCATCATCCAAATACTCAATCTGAACCGTCCATTATGTGTAAAGTGAAAATATATATATATATATATATATATATATATATATATATATATAAAATATAATATAATATATCAAAACAGCCCCTAATCAGATTACCTCTAATTCCTTTACAACTGCCATTCGGACTAGTTTGAGCAGAACCGCCTCTGGAATGGGTCAAGCCTCGGGTTTTAAAACGTTAGTTTTAAATGCTTTGACAATGGTAGTTTACATGATAAATGCTTTAATTAAATCTTCAACGATTTGAATAGGTTTTGACAAACATGGTTTGGTTGGAAATGGTACATTTTTCATGGCTTTTAATAAGTTCATCGAACCTACCATTGAATTTTGATATTGTTCAGCCCCACTTGCAAACACCAGAGGAAAACGCCTTGATTTCAACGGCTGGATTTCTATGATGATTGACCACCATTTTGAAGATCGTGACGACTCATCTCCTTATGTATGACACTCATGTGAAGTCATTCAGGCCATCAAGTTATGGGCCCCTTGGGGATCAAAAATCATCATCTAAGCCTCATCCCAACTAAGTTGGCCGGCTAGATGAATCTTTTCATGTCATTCCACTTTATCAATGACCATTGTCGGTGAAATTGACTTACCAAGAAATCCTAACCATCCAGTTGGTGCTGATAGAATGGATGGTCAAAAGTTGAATAGCATTCAAAGAACAAATCAGATGGGTTTGGACTGTATGGATTGACGTAAAACCATGCCACGTGTACGGTTCAAGAGTCACCACCATTTTCAAGATGGAGGTGAACTATTACAGGAGTCTTGCCCGCGGGTGCGGATTGGTGGGACCTCTGCGCTGGGGGCTTTGTGGGGTCATAGAGATGTCCGTGACAAATCCATTCCGTCCATCTGTTTTGAAAGACCAAAGTAAGGCATGATTCTAAAAATCAGGAAGATCCAAAATTCATGTGGGCCATACCACAAGAAACAGTGGAAATTGAACGTCTGGCGGTGGCAGAAGTTTCGTATCAGGATGATATTTGTTCCTGCAGTTTATCTGAGTGGCAATATTCTATGAATGGTTTGGATGGCATATAAGCATCATGGTCAGCTCCAGTAAGGTTTCAACGGTGGACGTTGCTGTTCCCATTGTTTTGTTGTTGTGGCCCACTTAAGATTTGGATCTTCCTGAATTTTATAACACTGTACTATCCTGGTTTTTCAAAACAGATGGACGGAGTGGCAAGGAATCCACCCCCCTTGCCGTGGAGCTACGGTAATGTTTTGTTTGACTAGCATAAGGTGACAAGAGAGACGGTCACCAACGTGGGCGGTTCACGTTTCCACCTCATTTATTGCATACGTCCAGGAACAAAGCAGATCCAAATGTCAGGTGGACCACACTACGGGAAACAATGGTGATTGAAGGACCACCATTAGAAACTTCTTAGGGCCCACCGTAATGTTTATTTGCCATCCAAACTATTGATAAAGCCCCACAGACCTGGTTGAAGGGAAAACATAACTATCAGCTTAATCCAATTCATAATGGTGGACGTTCAATAAACACTCCTTCCCATGGTGTGGTCCATATGAGAGTTGTTTTGAGCTCATTTCCTAAAATGAGCAGGAAAAATGGATGGACGGCAAGGATATAAAATTCATAGATCCAAGTGGGCTCCATAGTCGCAGATCCACCAACCTCGGTAGTTCCGGGATCCACCGAATCTGCTTCCATTCGAGAGATAGGAACAACACCATAACATCGTCACCGTTGGAATATGAGGGTGGTGCACATCTTTTGTATTCTTGCCTGTCACACGTGGCACCACCGCACAAGTGTGCATCATACAAGCCGCTCTTCAAGGGGACCCGACCCTGAAGGTCTACAAAATCGGACTGATATGATCATCAGATGGGCCTAATTAACATGGTGAGAATTTGGACCGGAGAAATTTCTGACCGTAAACTCCACCTTTTACCCACTGTCTTTTCCAAACTCTCTCTAACTAAACCATTCTGTCCCGATACACTATTTTCGTACGAAATAACCCTTGCATGCAGCACGGTTGCACTATACGATTTGCAGACATGTAGCTACCGCAAACATTAGCTACGGTTATAATCCGTAACTAGATACCTACAGAGTAGCCACAACAACCAACCTGAATGCAAGGGCATTTTCATATGGAAATAGTATGTCCGTTCTTAGCCTGGGAAAGTAGAGTTTGGGAGCGTTTGGAAAAGACGGTGGGTAAAAGGTGAGGTTTACTGTCAGAAATTTCTCTTTAGACAGTTGATCAATTTCTTATTGCGGTCGAATTTTTTTGTACTTGAATAGCTCCACCTGATGATCAATCAGGCCAATTTGGTAGATAAAGCATCTACTCAATGGGGTCCATCTGATGATCCACTTGGATCCTTCACATGTGAGACACATATAGGGGTGTACATCGAGTTGAACCGAGTCGAGTTGGCCTCAACTCGACTCGGCTCAGCCACTAATTGATCTCAGCTTGAACTCAGCTCGGCTCGGTTCAGTCAATAGCTCGGGCTAGTTCGAGCCAAGATTGAGCCAAGTTCCTTGTGCAATATTTTCACAAACACCTAGTGCACACCTTCACAATCTCATTGTATTTAAGACATCAACAATGGTTTTATATGTATTTTATCAAACACCTTATAAGCAACATAAAAATTAAGAAAAAAAGAGTATTAGTTTCATATACATAACTTCCTTACCACCAGCCATATTTCTTTATCTCGTTTCATCAAACACTTGGTGAGCAACATCAACATCAAAGTAACTAAGTCACTGGACTAGTTCAATCCGAGTTCGATTCAAGTCAAGTCGAGCTACGGTCAACTCGAACTTGGCTCAAACTCATTTTTGAGCTAAAAAAATTAGCTCGACTTAGCTCAAACTCAACATTAAACTGAGTTGAATCGAGCTTTTTCGAGTTGAGTCAAGCGAGCTAACTGAGCTAGCTCAGTTCATGTACACCTCTAAACGCACATACAATTTCACCTGCATTCTTGTCACGTGCAACCAACAACAAAAACGAAACATCGCCATAGAAAATACGTTACTAATGAATTCAAAGATTTATTTAGATTTATCTCAGCGAAGAAAAATCTTCCCATACAACATTGTACATGAACTTTTACATGCAACACTTTATCTACCGCCAACTTGTCACTTGTATAGAACATCCGAGCTGTTGAAAAGGGGGGCCACACCATGGAGATAACCCGGGTCGAGAATCAGAATGGTCCCATTCATCAGGCAAACTACACCGTCTTGAGAAAGAAATCAATGGACAACCGATGATCTGACCATTCAACATGCATGTTGTTCGGAATGATCAATCAGGAAGGCTCTGGTTTCGATTTGGAGCCTTTGATTATATTACTAAGATTAGAATATAATAAAATGTGCCATTAATCAAATAAGCTACTTCCTTGACCTATAAAAGTGGCAAGTGACTTGATAAGATAGATTTACCCATCTCACGGGCGTGGATTTGGTACTACCCACCAGATCCTAGCTAGATATGGATGGTCAAAAGATTTGTGCTGCCCAACATGATGTATATGCTTTATCCATGCTTTTATTTAATTTTAAAGATTATTTTAATGCATGAGCTAAAAAAAAAAAGATATAATTAAGCTACACCGTAGAGATTAAAAGTCCTACGGAGGCACAAAAGTTTTGGATCAATCTAATATTCATGTTTTCCTTTCATACAGGTGTATGCTGTGTTATGAATAGGTTGTATGGAAAATAAACATCACGGCGGGCATTAAAAAACTTTCAACAGTAGGATTTCAATCCCCACTACTTGCTATGGTGTGGTCCACTTTGAACTTTCAATTTGCCTTCTTTTTAAGCTCATGTTATAAAAATGATTAATCAAAATGGATGAATAATGTGGATAAAATATATACATCACAACGAGCCTCATAGATCCCCTAAAAGGACCGTCCATCTCTAGCTAGGTCCTGGTGGGGACACTTCGAAATCTATCATGCAGACTATTCTTCATCCTCAGGTGCTCAAATGATGATAATGGGTCATTAGCTTATAATCATAGAATCTACTTGGTCATCAGATTATAAATTCATTCTATACGGATCAAATAATGGTCACTCAAGCCTCAAGTGATCTTGATGGTGTGGACCACCTTTTGGACGGTTCCTATGTTATAGACAAGTAACACATTCGCATAAAAGAAAGCTTGGTGTGTGAAAGTTCATTTATTGAAATGAAAAAAATTAAACAACAGTACATCCCCCAACCAAATCCAAATAAAAGTCAAGCCCTGCAAAAGTATAGATGACATTTTGAGAATTACAAGGCAAATAAATTTAGAGAGAACATCTAAACCGTAAATGTCTTTCCCAAAGGGAGATATAGGAAATTATCTGGCTCATCCAGAATAAGCCCTTTTCTCCACATTCAATCTGGACCATTCATCAAGTTGGCTCGGATGATCCATCGATCCCACCGGTCAGTTTCAAGGCAGAAAATAAAACAGGCTAATGGGGGACATCCACTGCTGAGAAATGCAAAAAAGTAACGGCTACGATTATCCGAAAGGTGGTTTTTGAATCATGGATCAACCATGATAGATCTCACTAGATGGACGGTGCTGATTGATACACCCCCTACCATGTGTACCGTGGAGAGAGGGCCCTGCTGGGTTCCATGACAAGCTCTACTGTGTATATATATATATATATATATATATATATATATATATATATATATATATATCTCTACCAAAGGAAACAATAAAATCACCTGTACATATAGAGAGAGAACGCTAATAAAACATGACTTATTGCTGGTGAGTTCCAATAGGGAAAAGGGGGACATGTGCATGATCTAGACCACCCATCTGGGGGGCCCTAGAATCTGAAGGGCATGCTAAAAAAACTCAAGGATGGGGATGTCCACTGCTGGATCTTGTACACGTCTGCAACACTTCCTTGCAGGAACTCCCATACAATAAGTAATGTGCAATTGGCTATTCCTCTTACTTTCATTTCTTTCCAAGAAAGCTAAGAAGAAGAAGGAAGAAGAGAAGATTACTGTTGAAATTCGATGTTGATCGCTGTAGGAGACCTGTTCGCGATCATCCCAAATGCATTGACAGACCGTACGATTGTTGTCCCGGACACCAAAGGGCACGAACCCGAAGTAGCCGTTCGATCGACGATCCTGACCTGAATTGTTTGGCCCACAACGCAAACATTCCTTGGTGTGGCTGCACTAAGGCACCCTACTAACTATTGCCTCCCACAAGACGCTCCATTGTCCCATATCCCTTCGATCGCCGCTGCGAACAGATTGTTCGCCGGGAACTGACTCGCATCGTTCTCATAGCAAGCTATACCTGTAGATCAAATGAAAGGAAATACAAAAGAATAACAGAAGGAAAAAAAATGGAAACAGGAGAAGTATGATGATATTGATGATTGTCTTTCTTTAATATCTGTTGCGGATCCTCTGTTTCGAGCGCACCCTGGCTCCCCGTGTCCTGGAATTTAATTGGTCCACAGTCATTTGTACTGACATCAGCACAGCTCTTTGAAAAAATAAAAAAACAGTTTACAAAATAAGGCTTGATTAGGAAGAAAAGGTTTCGTTTCCAGGGACGCGGATTTCCTGTTAAAGACTTTCGTAGAAAGTTCCTGACTGGGAACCAGGTGGGGCCCACTGTGATGTTTGTGAGAAATCCTCCCAATCCATCTGTTTTGTAAGTTCATTTTAGAACATGATGCAAAAAACGAACCGTTTCCAAAGCTCAAGTGGGCCGAAAACGCGATACTTGAACGTACACATTTGAAATATTTGAGGGCACGAAAGTTTTGAATCATGCTAATATTTGTGATTTCAGTTGAGTAGGAACGAAGTTATTACCGGTATGGATGGCATATGAACAACACTCTCGAACTCAGGTAGGTTTCAACTGTAGGAATTTCCCGTACTACATTTTCCATTAGTAAGGCCCACTTGAGCTTTAGATATGGTTCATTTTTGACATCACGTCCTAAAATGAACTCACAAAATGGATGGACCGGAGGCTTTCTCACAAACATCACAGTATGCTTTATGTTTCCAGCAGCTGATTGTGGCTGCCACCCAGGATCGGTGAGGATGGTGGGACATCACCGTGGCCCACCTCGATGAATGCCTAATATATCTACACCCTCCATCTATTTTTTTTTTTTTTTTTTTTTACAATTATTGTCCAATAAATGAAGAAGAAACAAATCGTAGGCGGACCGCATCACAGGAAACATTGGTCACCGAACGGCCACCATTGAAAATTTTCTAGTGTCCACGACTATATCTATTTGTCATCCAACCTGTTGTTTTCAATGTTAATGGGTCACCCAAAGCACTTGAAGGGAAAATACAAATATCAGCTAAATCTAGAACCTTTGTAGCCTGAGGGAATTTTTTAATGGTAACTACTATTTCTTGCGGCGTGGTCAACCTGAGATTTGCATCAATTTTTTTTTTCCATTCCTTAAAATGAACAACCAAAACAAACAATCGGTGTAAATATATAGTACATACATCAAAGTGTGTCCCATGCTCGGGTCTCTCTCACATCTTGGGATCTGGGGTTGCAACAAAGTTGCGTTAGTTTTCAAAACCAGATTGCACTAAATAATCTCCATGGGGCGCCCACTATGATAGACGTGTCTTCTCCATGATGTCCATCCATTTTTCACATCATATCAAGGCATGAGTGCAAAAATAAGGTAGATCCAAATCTCAAGTGGATCACACCATTAAGTAATTGAAAGCTTACCATTAAAAACTTCCTAGGATGAATTGTAATGTGTATTTGCCATCTGACCTCTTGATGAAGTCACAAAGTCATGCATGAAGAGAAAATACATACATGAGTTTGATCCAAAACTTTTATAACTACCAAGTTTTTTATGGTGGGCATCCAATCACCGGTTTCTTGTGATGTGGTCTACCTGAGATCCAGATCAACCTCGAGTTTGTGCTCATGCACTAAAATGATCTATAAAATAGTTAATTGGTGAATCAGGTGGGGCTTCCCATGATATTTATGTAAAATAAATCTCAACCACTAAGTTTTTCACCTCATGTTAGACCATGAGCCCAAAAATCAATTTCATTTATGATTCATGTTGACTTGTACATAATGTAAAGGGCTCTGCCAAACTATTTCCATTGGTGTGACCCAAGTGATTCAAGTCCAATTACAATTTCAGGGCATAGGCCTAAGGCTCTTTCTTTCTTCTTCTTCTTCTTCTTTTTTTTTTTTTTTTTTTTTTTTTTTTTTTTTTTTTTTTTGTACAATTTAGTGGTTGAAGTGGATTTCATACAAATATCATGGCGGAGCCTTTAAAAATCAAGGGTATACATCTCTCCCAACAATTTCTTTTAGTGCAGCACATGAGAATCACAATTCAATCTGATTTTTTGTCTTTATACCCAATATGAGACTTAATAACAACTAATCACAGTGGATCTTACAAAAATATCACGGTGGGCCCTATATATGTCAATAGCTATGTAATAACAAATAGTCACAGTGGATCTTACAAAAATATCACAATGGGCCCTATCTACGTCAATAGCTATGTACCATACAAATATATTTTTTAAAAAAGTGAATTCCGTATATAGTTAAAGAGGTTCTACCTGACAAAGTGATGGGTTCCACTTGACAAAGTGAATGGATTTCCATATAAAAGAATTCTATTAGACAAAGCGACAGTTTACTGGATAAAGTGACAAGATTCCACCAGATAAAGTGACAGGATTCCAAGCCTAAAGGTTAGTAGTGTGTTTCTATTAGGAAGAACAGGATTAGAGTCAACAAAAAGTAACTCTCTACATTGCAAGAGTCCTAAAAAAACAAAATCAACTATGCAAAAGAAAAGAGTCCGATCACGTCAAGACTCTAATAAAGTTTCCTACGAATGTTACACAACTAGAATAACAAGAGGCCTAGGGGATCTTTCCTATACATGTGACTTGATATAATATTGGCTATGTTTATGTGGAAAATCAAGGAGATTCGCATGGCCAATCATCCAAATATCTCACAATGTGAAATCTTATGCAAGGTCACCATATTGGAGAAGGCTATATAAGTAACAATCATTGGAGAACTTGAGGCACTAGTCCGCCATCGTACATAACCTCTCACAAAGTAATGCCGTCTTTTCTTTGTTTTAACTTCAGAACCCCTCACTTCTGTCTAGCCCCACTATATAATGTCTAAAGTTTAGGGTAGCTTAGATCGTTTTTGTCTAGTATTATCGTTGCAGTACGCTTAAGAATAGTATAAATATCTACGACCTACCGTCATTGGATCTTGATCAATTGAGTCCTTACTTGAAAGATATACTCCGGTCACATTTTGTTGATCATCCATCTCGATTGTTTGTCCATTTAGGTAATCACAGATATTTATTTTTATTTTATTTCTTCACTAATTGTACCAAACTTCATCATAAATCAATAAAATTGATAATTCAACATTGAGATTTTAATTCTTTTCTTCCATTACCGTATTATCGAGAAACTTAAGGGTCACGATCACTGTCGAAAGAAAAGTCTTTGACTCAAAGCAAAAAGAATTCATTTAGAATGACTAACTCTCTCCTTTCAAATCGCCTGTTTGTTGCAACGTTGGTGGCTGGACGACAAGTCAACCTTCACAGGTTCGATCATACAATTATTTTAGCGCTTGTGGTTACAAGTGTTCAATTGAACTTAAGTCGAGTACAACTCTGGCATGCCTGTACTATCTCAATCGCACACATGTAACTGAATGCAGGTTATTCATCAACACATGTGACCTTGTTTTTGATTAAATAGCAACAGAGAAGGAACTAATTTAAATTGAAACACACAATTTTGAATGGTTTAATTTGAATTATATGTATAACATGCAAACAAGTATTAAGTAAGTTTTAAGTGCATGCATCTCATCCATCATACCCTACTAAAGTACATAAGTTTTACATATTTACGGCTACATATAAAGCCTGAAATGAAGGCACTTACAAATGGCACACACTGTAATCAACCAACCAAATTGTGGAATCTACAATTGCTAAGTCATATGCAGAAAATTAGATGGCTGGAAACATCCTAACCTCTGATTCAGGAACGGTTAAGTGTGGAAATAAGTTCATTAAATATCTTTTCATATTTAACTGTCCAATTATAAGGAGCCAACCTGAAATTCAAATAATCAAATAGGAGTAATAAAACCGATAATTTAAACGGTTTTGCTTGAATCACTTGTATCCCATGCCAGCAATTTCTGAGTGCCTGAGTATCATCCTGGGAAATGGATTGTGTGGTGTGTCACACACCACCGACTTTAGCGGTGTGTTGACGTCATCAACTTCTGTAAGCCCTATTATACATGTTTTATATCCACCTTATAAAACAGTGAGGACAATGATGCCCATCGTGAAATCCTTCCTAGGGCACACCGGGATGTTTGTTTGCCATTCAATCTATTCACAAGGTCACACAGACCTAGATGAAGGTAAAACACAAACATCAACTTGATCCAAAACTAAGAAGTTTTCAATGGTAGACATTCAAACCCTACTGCTTTCTTTGGTGTGGTCCACTTGAGCTATGGATCTATATCATGTTTGACCTCATGACTTAAAATGATCCTGTAGAATGGATGGACAGTGTGGATATAACACATATATCATGGTGGAGCTTAAAGAACTTAGTGACTTCAACACGCCAGGGAGGTCAGTATGTGCACTGCACAATCCACCCCTCATGCTAAGGGTGTGTATCAACCTGACCCAAGTTCAAATCAGTTGGTGTTTTTCAACCTGAATAATCAGGGGACCTTGACCACCTGGTCCAACAGATCCAAACTCAGGTTGGGTCAGTGGGGTTTAAGATTGATTATATCATCCATCAGACACCGCCCAAGTTAAGCTTTTCTCTCTGTTTACCTTATTTTGACTAATTATCTAAGAGTCCAGAGGTGGAAATGGGCTGGGATAGGGCCTAACCCCTACTCCCCTAATATCTGGTCCTAATCTGGCTAAAAAGCCCTGGACCCTTGTCCCGCCAGGTCGGGGTCAGCCGTACAAGGCAAGCTATGTTCGGTTTTGATCAAGGGTTCGAGTATCCATAGGTGGTGAAATCCCTCTGCGAAGTGAGTGTGTGGGTGTGTGTGTGTGTGTTTTTTTTTTTTTTTTTTTTTTTGAAAAAAGAAGAAGCTAGATTAGGTTCAGCGTTCAAGTTGTCAGTGTTTTGTGGCCCCTAGGAAGCTTTTAATGGTGTCCATTTAATGACCATTTTTTACTGTGGTTTGGTCCACCTGAGATTTGGATCTACTTCATTTTTTAGCTAATGCCCTAAAATGATCTGAAAAAAAAATAAATGTATGGCATGGATATATAATGAAATGCATCTAGGTGGGCCCACTGTCAGTGTACATGCGTGCACAACTCTGTCTCTAGTAAGCGATGGATTGTCAAGAAGTTTCTTGGAGGGCGGCTTAAGCTGCGACCCGAAACCATCCAAGTGGATGGGACCTGAATATAGGACCCACCTCGATGTATGACTTGTATATCCATGTCGTCCATCATTCTGGCCAAGTTATTGTAGGGAATGATCCGAAAAATGAAGCAAATACAAATTTTAGGCGGACCATGCCACACGAAACAATGGCTATTGAATAGTCACCATTTATAACTTCATAAGGTCCACTCCAATGTTTACTGACCATTAACATAGACATGGATGGAAGGAAAAAACAAATGGATGATTCTATATATATTTTTAAATAGCTAAGTACTCGCCCTCACACATGAAATCCTTTTGTGAGATCCGAGCCACTCACCAGATTGGACCCACTATGTAGACGCATTATGTCAAATGATAAACCATTCTCATCATGTAAGACAATTATATGAATTCCCACCAATCTGATGTCTCAAGTGGACCACCCCACTTGAAATAGTGGTCACTAAATGCCCACCTTCAAAACTTATTTTGGCCCACAAAAGTTTGGAATGGATGCATAGATTGGTTGCTTGGATGGATGGATACATGGGATGGATGGATTAGATGGTTGGATGAATCGATTAGATGGTTGGACGTCATGGTTTGGATGGATGGTTAGAGTATAGTAAAATTTTGGTTATTATTGAAGTGATTTCTTATGGTAGCGCATGTTTTTGAGTTTTCATTAAATGAAAACTTATTATATATGCATTCTTTTTATAATTTTTTTTTATTCCTAAATATGCTAATATGTGTATTTAGGCATCTCTTGAAATTTTACTAAAAGATTCTAGCATTTTCCTCGTGTTTTTCCTTGTTTCCCCTGCATTTCCAGTTATCAACGATATTAACGATATTATATCTTTATCTTTGGCTAGAGAAACTTTTAAAGATACCGACAACTCGAACACTAGATAAAGCACATAATATTATAATGTGGCCCACAAGGCATTAAAGGTGGGCCATTCCATAGTCGCAAATCGCACCAGCGTCGGAAGCGGATTGCGTAGTGAGTAACTCATCACGCTTAGCGTACCGAGTAAACTCTTTGAGGTCCACCATAATTTATATACTTTATTCGTTCTGTCCATTCATTTTAAAAGATAATTTTAAGACTTGTGACCAAAAATGAGGAATATCCAATGTTCAAATGGACCACACCATAGGAAACAATTGAATTGAACGTCTACTGTGGAAAAGTTCTTGAGGGCCACAGAAGTTTCAGATCAAGCTTATATTTGTGTTTTCACTTCGTCCATGTATTTATAATCTTATTAACAGTTTGGATGACAAATAAACATCACTACGAGGTCTAAAAAGGTTTCAACGGTGGAAATCATTATCCCCATTGTTTCCAGTAGTACAATCCACTTAATCTTTGGATATGCTTCAATTTTGGGTTCAACCCTTTAAATTAGATGGAAACATGAATGGATGGATTGGATAGATCACACACATTCAAGGTAGGCCCAATTGAGTTGAGTTTACTTAGTATGATAAGTGTGTACTCAGCAATTCGATTTCACTAATATTGTCCCGAACGAAAGGGAAACAATTTGGAAAAAAAAGGGTTCCAAACGCACCATTTCAAAACCCGATACTCTTGCCCAAACCACGACTAAAAATCTATATATAAAAAAAAATCGCTAAAGATTCATTTAAATCTCTATTGCATTTGAAACATACTATCCAACCGAAGGGGTTTTTTTTGTATCTACAGAAATTGGGCCTACAACTTTCGATGGATTCACAATTGGCCTACCAAATACTGTTTGCGATCAACTAATCCTCTTCTATAAGTACCGGAAATCACACACTCTCTCTCTAATTTTTTAAAAAAATAAAAATGATATATATATTACAAATTTACAATGTTGCAAAATTCTCATGGTAAGGTATCTACAACGAATATCTCCGACAACCCATTTTATCGCAAAAATCGCTGAAATTTTGGCGACATTTGAAAGAGAAATGAAATTAGTAGGTTTTGGTGTCACCAGTGTGGCGACACTGAAATTATCAGCGATATTATCGATTTCTTACCGCTAATTTAAACACCGGTTAGGTTTAGCACATGTAATCAAAGGTTAGAAAAAGCTGTAAGATTTTTATTTTTATTTTACTTTTGCAGTGTCCCCTTCTCCTGAGAAGGTCCATCATATAAATGGTCTCAATCACAAAAAAGTGACCTTAGATTATAAAAGTGCTATGTAAATGAGACCTACATATGAGTGTCTACCGTCATTCTCCTATCAGTGAACCACTTAATGATTTGACTAAGTCAATGCGCCAAGCCAAGCCAGGCCAGGCCATTCATCTGCTGCAGCCCACCGCAGACACAAAGCCAAAATTTCGAGCCCAGGACCAGCCCTCAGGTAAAGTTTACGGGCCCAAGTCCAGGCCCACCAAAGGTGTGGGCCGCCCGCCCATTGCCTTAGGAAGAACCGAAAAAGGCAAGACATCTCTCCACAAGATGCATGACGTGCGGATTATCCAACACCGTTGTATGCACGGAAAATCATAAATTTTTTAGTTGCTAATATTTAACATTCTCATTTACTTTAAGGGTTGCATGACGCTGGCCTGTAATGTAATCCGTCCAGGCAGGAGCTATGTAGGGTCTACCATGATCCATGCGGTTCATTTATCTTTCCAGATTATTTTAGAGTATGAGCCAAAAAATGGTCAGATCCAAAGTTCAAATGGACGACAACACAAGCAACAAGGATACTGACACCCACACTTAAAACCTTCCTCGTGGCCACGTAATATTTATTTACCGTCCAACTTGTTCATAAGGTCAAGCAGACTTGGACAAAGGGACAACACAAATATCACCTTGATCCAAAACTTTTGTCACTACCAAGAAGTTTTTAATGATAAGTATAAAATCTCTACTTTGTGGCCCACATGAATATTAGATCTACCTCATTTAAGAGTTTGTGCCATGAAATGATCTGAAAAAATAGATCAACAGTGTGGATAAAATGTTGTAAAAATATTGATTTTAAATATATTTTAATAATACAAATAATATACATATTATATAAAGTTGTTTTGCAAAAAAATTCTTTTTTAGTGTTTTGGGAATAGTCCCACGTTAGAAAAGAGGGAGGAAAATTTTGTGTTTATAGGAGAAAGGTGTACCTTTGGGTTTATGTCCTTAGTCCGAGGTGAATCGGAGTTGTGTATTCCAGTGAAACACCTATGCGCATGGGTTCGGTGTAAGGGCGTGAGCATGTGAAACAGTATGGTTGTAGTGACACACTTTTCACTTCGCACATGCGCATAGGGTCGCTCATTCGCGACCATACGTATCGTGGTGCGACAGAGAGCTAAGGCAGGTGGCTGAGATGAATCTAGATGTCTGAATGAAACCTGACATACTTTGCACTTTGCTCGTCCGCATAGGATCGCTCCTTTCGTGACCTTACATGTCGCGGTGTGACAAAGAGCTCAAGCAGGTGTTCACTCCCCAAGTGCAGGGTTGTGATGTAGTAATAACTCGGTAAGACCGAGGTCGAATCCCAAGGGACTGAAACTGTACGTAATTTAAAATTAAGTAGGATTTGAACTAGAATAAGATGAATTCTAAATCAAGTAGCAATTGTGAAATAATTGTAGGTTAATTAATCTAAAACTAAGGAGATATCAGAGAAGGGTAACTAGGGATTCAGAGGATCCACTTGTAGAGATCAGAAAGATCTTATGCCTGCTTCAAGAATTATGGAATTTACTGAACTGCCGTTAATCTAGTTTTCAAAGAGAAGAAAGGTATATGAATTAGAATGGATTCCATCACCAAACCATGCCTAGAAGACTATGACAAACAACAGAATTAAACTAATTACCAACCAATCACATGCTATGAAAGTTAGGAAGGGTACCGACATCCGACCATGCCCAGGAGACTATGGTGAACAACGAGACGTCTTGACGTTATAAACATAGAAGGGAAGGAAATATTCAAAGCCATTGCAGACCCGCTGTAATTTCAGTCATAACAGACCATTAAAGACTAAAAATATTTCATTAATAAAATCAAAATCAATCATCAGTTCAATCTTAAATAAAAGGAACAAGCAAACTCTCTCCCATCACGCTACAAGCTTTACCTCTTAGCCCTAGCTAAGAGGTTCAGCCCACCATGATAGAGCTAAACATCTTAAAACAAAATAAAATAAAAAAATAAAAGAAAAAAACAAACTTTACTGCTCCACTTCCCAGCCAAGAGACCTTCCTTCACGTTCCCATTTTTTCTTTTTCTCCCCTTTCTTCACGTCCCATTCTCTCTCTCTTTTATAGCCTTAGGAGAGTCGGTCGGGTAACAGAACCGACCTTTGTTTTCGCAGAAAGACTTCACGCGCACGCTCAGATTTTCGCAGCAAGAAACGCAAGAAAAGCTGCGTTTGGATTGAATTTTGGAATTGTATATAGCCAAAAAATCTATTTTAGCTGCGTGGTTGGGGTAAAGACCCCCTGACTGAGCATGTAGACGGTCTGGATCATGGATCCGATCGTGCCCTTGATCACATAATGGCCCACTGCGTCCGATTTTTACGGATGCAGGGGCTGCGAAAATAGGGGCTGCTGACATGTTTGGTGGGCCCACTTCACTTGTCTTTCGAGAAATCTAAGCCGTCCATTAGAATCGTGTCGAAAAACCAGCCAGGAAGGGCGAGTTTATTTCATTTTCGGTGTGACCCACGAAAATCTTGATTCCGCCGTCCATCTTCCTTTTAACGGTTTAAAAATTCATCTTTGCAGTCTTTTGAAATTCTGCTACCTAGGCATGCATTGTTGCTACCCCATAGGACAACTGAACGGTTCTGATCATCAATTAATATGGTGAGTGGGACCCACATCTGAGAAACGGACGGCTCTTTTCTGGATGCTGTTCAAAAACAGAAACTTCTGTTTTGTTGCTGGAGACGTCGGTCAAACCGACTTGGAAAAAGGCATGTGGTTCGGTGTGGCGCGGATACACATGTGCTCAATGCACACGCTACATAAACGGGGCCCCATTATGATGTTCTTCAGAAATCCAATCCGTCCATCTTGTTTCTCATATTATTTTGACCGTTGATAAGAATTTTGAGGTAGTTTCAGATATCAGGTGGGCCCCAATTAATGAATTAAGGGGCTGATCAGTCCGTTGGCCCACTTTCAGAAATCTTCAATAGCTGAAATTTGATGTGTACAGTTCATTTATGGTCCTCAGGCCATGTATGAAGTTTCAAGCTGATCGGATGGTGAGAACCTTGTGATCTTGCATTCTGAGCCAATTTCGGGTCACTTAAGCTTCAGTTTCTCGGTTTTCTTCGATCCCTGGCATGTGATTCCGTCGATCTTGGCCTCCTGGAGTCCCGTAACTTTTCTTGGTGTATCTTGAGTGCTAAAACCCTATTTTTAATATCTTTTTCCAGCCCAAGCTCCTAAAGTCACTTAGCAACACAAACACGATAAAAACGAGCCATTAAACAGAATCATGCTCGTAAATCCAGGTAATAAATGGGGTCTAATATGCAATATTTGACCCTCAACACAACTCCCAACCAGCATCTTGCTAGTCCCGAGCAAAGAATGTGAAAATTAAGTTGAGACGCATAAGAAAATTTCTGTAAACCCGAGTGATTTTTGAAAGACAATCCAAATACAAGAAATCTAAGATTCATGAATGTTGGAAAATATATTCTCCTGGACTCAAGCACACAGTAAACTTTATAATCAAGTTCAAAGTATTAATCCATCAATTAGAATAATTCTAAACATTAAGATCCATGGGTGCATAGTGTAATCTTGACTTATCATTATTAAAATTCAATTCATTATTTCCTGATAGCATTGGTAACCACAAGAGCATTCAGGACACCTAAATCCTAACTAAAACATGCCTTATAGATCATTCTTTCTCTTTCTTTTAGCCTTTAATTTTTTTCGTTTAACAGTAACGCCAAGAAGAGGAATCAAATCCTCACCTATAGGGAGCAAACCTATGGTGAAGACCGTACACCTGACTCTTTTTATAAATCATTCAACGGGTATGAAATCTACACCTATAGGGAGCAAACCTATGGTGAGGATTATTTGCCCAAGTCTTTCCAAAGGTATCGTATTTTTTTTTTTCGTTAGGCAAATGTTTCAGGCTAGTTCCTTTCATACTTTAATGATTACCAAATTAACCCTTCAATATTAGACTGAAATCTTAATGTGAAAGCGAGATGTGACATGTGAAATCATGACTCAATCAATGTTTACAACTTCTAATTCTTGATTAACAACTCGATCTTAACTGTAAAATGTCACAGATACTGAATCCAAGAGTCATAAATTATCAGCATCATATATCTCGCAATTCTAAATCAAAGATATTCGTCAAAATCACTTCGAATTCACTTAAAATTTTTAGAAAATTTTAAAAAAATTTCACAATTTTTGCTCAAGACTAATAAAATACTTATTAGGAAACCTAATCTCCCACCCCCAACCTAAAATCTACATTGTCCTCAATGTAAAAGATATATGAGCATGCAATGCACATAGAAATTGAGAGTAAAAGAGGAGTGATGGCAAGATAGTACCTGGAATGGAGAATCAAGAGGCATTTCCAAAAATATCAACGTACAAGCGAGTTAGCATAAGAGAGAAATCAACAAAATAAAATAACAAAAATAAAATCATAAAAAGAAAATCTTACATATACCACTTTCGTAGGTGTTCTCGATTGCATTTAGCGTATGCAATAAACCTTTAAACCCCTAGGTTACCCCTAGTGGACGAGTTGTAGTCTCATGAGGGTTTGCAGTAATGTTACCCACAAACATTGAATGAACTAACTAAAAAAATGAAATGGAAAGAAAAACTGGGTTGCCTCCCAGGAGCGCTAAATTTATCGTTTTCAGCCAGACAAATAAAGCAACTATCCTAGTCTTATGAAAGCGACAACTCTACCTATACCTCCATCAGACTAGGAGATTAGTCCTAGTAAACAGGAGCAATCAGAGGCATGGACATGTCCTCTGAATCAAATGTCTCGACAAATGGCTTTAATCGATGTCCATTTACTTTAAACTCCTTACCATTGTTGGGATCTCTTATCTCGACGGCCCCATGAAGATAAGCAGTGACAATAATGTAAGGGTCGATCCAACGAGATCGAAGCTTATCCGGAAAGAGTTGCAGTCAAGAATCGTACAAAAGGACTTTCTGACCTGGCATGAATGATTTTCGTAAAATATGTTGATCATGAAACGTCTTCATCCTGTCCTTGTAAATTCTCGAGTTCTCGTACGCATCGTTCCGGATTTCTTCAAGTTCATTCAATTGAAGTTTCGTAGCGAACCAGCATTGTCCAGATTGAAATTTAGATTTTTGATCGCCCAGTATGCTTTATGTTCCAATTCCACGGGCAAGTGACAAGCTTTCCCATAGACAAGTCTAAAGGGAGATGTTCCAATGGGAGTTTTAAAAGCAGTACGGTATGCCCATAAGGCATCAGTCAATCGGATTGACCAATCCTTATGATTAGGGTTAACCGTTTTCTCCAAGATATGTTTGATCTCTCTATTGGAAATCCAGGCTTGTCCACTTGTTTGTGGATGATATGGGGTGCTCACCTTATAAGAGATACCGTATTTCTTCATTAAGCTCTCGAATGGTTTATTACAAAAGTGTGAGCCCCCGTCACTAATAATGGCTCAAGGCATTCTGAACCGCGACATGATGTTTTCTTTTAAGAATTTAATGACCGTGCGATGGTCATTGTTACGGCATGGAATTACTTCGACCCATTTAGTGACATAGTCTACAGCGAGCAAATGTATAAATTTTCAAAGGATTAGGGGAAAGGTCCCATGAAATCAATGCCCCAACAATCAAATGCTTCTATGATAAGGATGAGATTCAAGGGCATCATATTTCGATGGGACAATGCTCCCAATTTTTGACAACGCTCACAAGCCTTGCAAAACTCATGAGTGCCCTGAACATAGTGGGCCAGTAAAAGCCACACTGTAGAATCTTGGCCGTGGTCTTTTTAGCAGAAAAGTGACCACCACAGGCCTGTGAGTGACAGAAGGAGATGACACTTTGATGCTCATCATCTGGCACACATCTCCTTAAGATTTGGTCTGGACAATATTTAAACAGATATGGATCATCCCAGAAAAAGTTGCGCACATTGGTAAAGAATTTCTTCTTATCTTGTGACGTCCAGTATGTCGGTATGGAACCTGTAGCAAGATAATTAGCAATATCAGCGAACCAAGGTGAATGGGAGACTCTGAACAGTTGTTCATCAGGGAACATATCATTAAAATAGGTCGTCTCAAGGGAATCAGAGGTATTAAGGCGAGAGAGATGATCGGCCACTACGTTCTCTACTCTCTTTTTATCTTTAATTTTCACATCGAATTCTTGGAGTAGAAGGATTCATCGTATCAGGTGGGGCTTAGAATCATTCTTAGAAAGAAGATACTTAGATCCGATCAGGTAGGACCTAAATTTATCCAAAGAGAACACTACGGTTAAGAGTTCCTTTTCCGTAGTTGAGTAGTTCATTTGGGCAGGATTTAGAGTCCTACTTGCGTAGTGAATGACATAAGGCCACTTATCTTTTCTCTGGCCTAGAACCGCTCAAAGAGCATAATCAGAGGCGTCGCACATAAGTTCAAAAGGAAGACTCCAGTCGGGTGGCTGCATGATAGGTGCAGTGGTTAACATGCCCTTAAGCTTAGTGAAAGCTTCTTGGCATTGCTCAGTCCACTCGTATGGTGTATCCTTTTGAAGAAGATTACATAAAGGACGAGAGAGGAGACTAAAGTCCTTTATGAATCGTTTGTAAAAGCCTGCGTGTTCTAAGAAGGATCGCACATCTCTGATATTCTTGGGTGGAGGTGGGTTAGAGATAAGATCAATTTTTGCCTTATCTACCTCGATTCCTTTGGACGAGATAATATGCCCAAGGACAATTCCCTTTTGAACCATGAAATGACACTTCTCCCAATTAAGTACCAGATTCTTTTCTTCACATCTTTTCAGCACACATTTAAGACTTGCTAAGCACTCGTTAAAAGATGAACCGAAAACAGAGAAATCGTCCATGAAGACCTCTAGATATTTTCCCACCATGTCAGAAAAGATACTCATCATGCATCGCTGAAAGGTGGCAGGGGCATTACATAGCCCAAATGGCATCCTTCCATAAGCAAATGTGCCATAGGGACATGTAAATGTGGTCTTTTCCTGGTCCTCAGGGGCGATTTCAATCTGATTATAACCTGAATACCCGTCAAGGAAACAGTAATAGGAATGACCAGCTAGCCTTTCTAAGATTTGGTCAATGAAGGAAAAAGAAAAGTGGTCTTTCCTTGTGACGGTATTCAGCTTTCTGTAGTCAATACACATTCTCCAACCAGTAGTAACTCTAGTCGGCACGAGTTCATTATTGGCATTGGATACGATGGTGATCCCGGACTTCTTAGGAACCACCTGAGTTGGACTCACCCATTGACTATCGGATATGGGGTATATGATGCCCACTTCCAATAGTTTGAGAACCTCGGCCTTAACCACTTCCTTCATGTTTGGATTTAGTCTATGTTGTGATTTCCGAACAGCCTTTGCATTATCCTCAAGATATATGCGGTGAGTACAAATCGATGGGTTAATTCCTTTGAGGTCCGCTATCATCCATCAAAGAGCTTCCTTATGCTCAATGAGAGTAGATATGAGCATACTCTCTTGTTCTTTCTCCAGGTGGGCAGAGATCACCACCGGGTATGTCTCATCTTGACCTAAATAGATATATTTTAAATTAGAGGGCAAAGGTTTTAGGTCAAGCTTCGGTGGCTTGAGGTTAGACGGTAGAGGCACTACATCAGTTTGGGGCAACTCTTCAAGTTGTGGCCTCCATCGGTTAACTTCAAGTACCGGTGCAATATCCAGCATGGCACACGTCTCCCTAATTATATCATCATCAAGATCATGCGAGTGGGCCAGGCACGTCTCTAGAGGGTCAGAGGATAAGGTGAGAGGTGTTCTATTTTCCACAAAAGAATCAATCATGTTAATATCGTGGAAATCGTCATCATCCTCTGAGTCGCTGCCGTTATTGAAAAATATATTCGATTCTAATGTCAAATTTTCAAAGGACATAGTCATGACACCATTCCTGCAATTGATAATTGCATTTGAAGTGGACAAGAATGGGCGACCATGAATGACGAAAATCGGAGTGCTCGTGTCATTGATGGGTTCGGTGTCCAAGATGATAAAATCAACAGGGTAGTAAAATCTATCAACCTGGACCAACACATCCTCGATTATCCCTCTTGGTACACGAACAGAACGATCAGCAAGTTATAGTATAGTTCGGGTGGGTTCTAATTCACCCAAACCTAACTGTTCGTATATCGAGTAGGGAATCAAATTGACGCTCGCTCCTAAGTCAAGAAGTGCGTGATCAATTCAATAGTTCCCGATTACACATGATATGATTGGGCAACCGGGGTCTTTGAATTTTTATGGCACATCTTGTTTTAGGATGACACTCACTTTCTCAGTCAAGGAGATCTTCTTTTGAACACTTCCGTCGTTTGGTAGTGCATACGTCTTTCAGGAATTTGTCATATGAAGGTATCTGTTTTACGACATCAAGTAGAGGAATGTTGACTTTCACTTGTTTCAACACCTCTAGGATATCCTGAGAGTTAGAGAGACGTTTTGGTTCAACCAACCGTTGGAAAAATGGAGCAACTGGCTTTTCTAGAGGTTCCGGTTCAAATTTTTATGGGGCGCCACTAGATCTATCATTGTTGTCCTCTTCTGGTTCTTGAGGCTTTTCGGGCATAACCGGAAGGGTTTTATCAATAACCTTCCCACTCCTAAGAGTGGTGATGGATTCAGCGTGCCCCATTTGATTTGAAGAGCTGAGATTACCTGTCTCGTATTGCGGTTTAGGATTGGGGATTGGTTGTGCAGGAAGCTTCCCCTTTTCTATAGCCGTCATACTTGAATCTATCTTTTGTATAAAATCTCGCATTATCTGCGTCAGCTCTTGCACAGAATTTTGAGCCGGTTCTTCTTGGAGTCTCCCCTGATTTGAATTTTGATTTAGGAAACCTTGAGGTGTAACCGTTGGTCCATTCCTCCAACTGAAATTCGGATGATTTTTCTAGCCAGGATTGTACGTATTAGAGGGTGGTCCATTAAAAGGTCTTTGATAGTTATTTACGGCATTAGATTGTTCATTCAATACTTCTCGAAAGGCAGGTATTGTAGGACAATTCTTGGTAGTATGAATGTTGCAATCACAGATGTCACAAACGCTTTCATTAACCTTATTCTTCTTTCCTTCCATGGCCTCAAATTTTCATATGAGCGTAGACACTTTATATTTAAGATCATCCTCTTCTTTCAAGAGATATATTCTACCTTTCTCCTTGGATTGAGTTGGCCTAGACATGGTGCTTGAACTTGGGTAATAATCCCATGATTGAATCTTTTCAGCAAGACTATCGAGGTAATCCCATACCTCGTCAACATTTTTATTAATGAATTCTCCACTACACATTGTCTCGACCATTTGGCGCATGGAAGATGTCAGACCATCGTAGAAAAAATTTGTAATGCGCCACATTTCAAAGCCATGTTGTGGGCATGAGCTGACCAAATCCTTGAACCTTTCCCAACATTGGAAGAATGTTTCATCTTCCTTTTGGGCGAAGTTCATGATTGCTCTTCTGAGGGTAATTGTCTTATGATGTGGGAAAAATTTCTTTATAAATTCCCTCTGCATGTCATCCCATGTGCCAATGGATCTAGGACGCAGTGAATGTAACCACGTCTTGGCTTTTTCTTTCAAGGAAAATGGAAAGAGTTTCAACCTAATTGTATCCTCAGATACATTAGGGAAGTATATAGTGGCTATGATTTCGTCGAACTCTTTCAGATGCAAGTATGGTTCTTCAGATTCAAGCCCATGGAACTTAGGAAGGATTTGGATAACCCCTGGCTTGATGTCCATATGTCCTGTATTCGCAGAAAAAATCATGCATGAGGACGTACTCACCCCCGCCGGTTGTAAATAATCTCGTAAAGTACGAGGCGGGGGTGTCTGATGCATCTCATTCTCATCATGTACTTCCTCAACCCTAGGTTGGGGTAGTGCTTGAGGTTGATTTTCAGCCATAACCTCCACTAACTTAGGAGAATTCAAGTGGTGTCTAGTCCTGCGATGGACAGTCAACCCCTCAACTAATCCTCCTTCAGTCACGAGACGTCGAGTGTTGTCGCGTGCCCACTGAGGCATAAAACACACTCAGCTCTCGATTTAAATTCTAACCTAGACTTAAGAGAAAAGAAATAAAAATCTATTAAGTAAAAGGAAAAGATGAAAAGAAATTACCAAATTTGAAGTCGTAGGTTAAGAACCTGCAGAATAAACGAAACAAGTTAGTTTCTAAGAATAGAAAGTTCTAATTAAAAGTAAACTAATTTCTAGAGAAAAGAAGAAATTCCAAAGAAAGAGAAATTAGAAAGAGCTTACTAAATTAGAAGTTTCCTACAAAACAAAAAAATTGGATTAGTTCTAAAAAAAATCAGATAGAAAGAAGAATCCAAAACTAAAGAAAAATAGGAAATATCTCAAGTTAGGAAAAATTTCTAAAAAGGGAAATAACTAAGCTTCTAAACCTAGAATTAGAAAGTTCTAACAAGAAAGTCTAATCTTAAACTAATCCTAAAACTAATTAATTTCAGAAAAACGTAACCGTCAGTCCCCGGCAACGGCGCCAAAAACTTGTTCACTCCCCAAGTGCAGGATTGTGATGTAGTAATAACTCGGTAAGACCGAGGTCGAATCTCAAGGGATTGAAACTATACGTAATCTAAAATTAAGTAGAATTTGAACTAGAATAAGATGAATTCTAAATCAAGTAGTAATTGTGAAATAATTGTAGGTTAATTATTCTAAAACTAAGGAGATATCAGAAAAGGGTAACTGGGGATTCAGAGGATCCACTTGTAGAGATCAGGGAGATCTTATGCCTGCTTCAAGAATTATAGAATTTACTGAACTGCCGTTTATCTAGTTTTCAAAGAGAAGAAAGGTATATGAATTAGAATGGATTTCATCACCAAACCATGCCCAGCAGACTATGGAAACAACAGAATTAAACTAATTACCAACCAATCACATGCTATGAAAGTTAAGAAGGGTACCGACATCTGACCATGCCCAGGAGACTATGGTGAACAACGGGACGTCTTGACGTTATAAACATAGAAGGGAAGGAAATATTTAAAGCCATTGCAGACCCACTGTAATTTCAGTCACAACAGACCATTAAAGACTAAAAATATTTCATTAATAAAACCAAAATCAATCATCAGTTCAATCTTAAATAAAAGGAACAAGCAAACTCTCTCCCATCACGCTACAAGCTTCACCTCTTAGCCCTAGCTAAGAGGTTCAGCCAACCATGATAGAGCTAAACATCTTAAAACAAAATAAAATAAAAAAATAAAATAAAAAAATAAAATAAAAAAATAAACTTTACTGCTCCACTTCCCAGCCAAGAGACCTTCCTTCACGTTCCTATTTTTTCTTTTTCTCCCCTTCCTTCACGTCCCATTCTCTCTCTCTTTTATAGCCTTAGGAGAGTTGGTCGGGTAGCAGAACCGACCTTTGTTTTCTCAGAAAGACTTCACGCGCACGCTCAGATTTTCGCAGCAAGAAATGCAAGAAAAGCTGCGTCTGGATTGAATTTCAAAATTGTATATAGCCAAAAAACCTATTTTAGCGGCGTGGTTGGGGTAAAGACCCCCTGACTGAGCATGTAGACGGTCTGGATCATGGATCCGATCGTGCCCTTGATCACATAATGGCCGACTGCGTCCGGTTTTTACGGACGCAGGGGCTGCGAAAACAGGGGCCGCTGACATGTTTGGTGGGCCCACTTTACTTGTCTTTCGAGAAATCTAAGCCATCCATTAGAATCGTGTCGAAAAACCAGTCAGGAAGGGCGAGTTTATTTCGTTTTCGGTGTGGCCCACGAAAATCTTAATTCCGCCGTCCATCTTCCTTTTAACGGTTTGAAAATCCATCTTTGCAGTTTTTGAAATTCTGCTACCTAGGCATGCATTGTTGCTACCCCATAGGACAAATGAACGGTTCTGATCATCAATTAATATGGTGAGTGGGACCCACAGCTGAGAAACGGACGGCTCTTTTCTGGACGCTGTTCAAAAACAGAAACTTCTGTTTTGTTGTTGGAGACGTCGGTCAAACCGACTTGGAAAAAGGCATGTGGTTCAGTGTGGCGCGAATACACATGTGCTCAATGCACACGCCACACAAACGGGGCACCATTATGATGTTCTTCAGAAATCCAATCCGTCCATCTTGTTTCTCATATTATTTTGACCGTTGATAAGAATTTTGAGGCAGTTCCAGATATCAGGTGGGCCCCACTTAATAAATTAAGGGGCTGATCAATCCGTTGGCCCACTTTCAGACATCTTCAATAGCTGAAATTTGACGTGTACGGTTCATTTACGGTCCTTAGGCCATGTATGAAGTTTCAAGCTGATCGGATGGTGAGAACCTTGTAATCTTGCATTCTGAGCCAATTTCGGGTTACTTAAGCTTCAGTTTCTCGGTTTTCTTCGATCCCTGGCATGTGATTCCGTCGATATTATCCCATTGGAGTCCCGTAACTTTCCTTGGTACATCTTGAGTGCTAAAACCCTATTTTTAATATATTTTTCCAGCCCAAGCTCCTAAAGTCACCTAGCAATACAAACACGATAAAAACGGGCCATTAAACAGAATCATGCTCATAAATCTAAATAATAAATGAGGTCTAATATGCAATATTTGACCCTCAACAGCAGGTGGCTAGGATGAGTATAGAGGTCTAAATAAAACCCTAATGACTTAGATAGAGGCTGAAAAAACTAGCGGTTAGTGTGAGGTAAACTGGCTGTGAAGTGGTTTGGCTATTGGTGCTAATGAGCCTCACCATGATATATGTGTTTCATCCATGCTGTCCAATCATATTTTCATATTATTTTATAGTATGATCCAAAAAAAAATTAAGTAGATCCTAATATGAAGTGGACCACGACGCGCCATAAGAAACAATGTTTATTGAACACCCACCTTTAAAATTTTCTTGAGCCCACAAAGGTTTTGGATCAAGCTGATATTTATTTTTTTTCCCTTCACCGCCGTTTGTATGACTAAATCAACAGGTTTGATGTCAAATCAACATTACAGTGGGCCTTATGAGTTTTTTAATGGTGTACATTCAATCACTACTGTTTTACCGTAATGTGGTCCACCTGAGATTTAGATCCTCCTCATTTTTGGGTGTAATATCTAAAATGATATGGAAAAATGAATGAACGGCGTGGATAAAATGCATACACCATGGTGGGGCAGAGAGCACCGACTACAAGCCACCTGGCTCATGGCAGGATTACTGGCCAAACCGCAACCGCGTCCACGGAGGCGGCGGTCTTTAAAACATTACACACATGTTATGGCGCAGATCATGCTCCTTCGGTATGCGTGTGGGCCGTTGCATGTGGACGTCTGCGGACATTTTAATAAAGGAATTATTTAATACTTTGTCAGAGCATGACACCTGATGCCCACGCAGTTGGAGCATTTACGCGTGCCAATTATTAAACTCAAATTAAACCAATAAAACTGTTGAACCACTCCCTTAACTCACACCTGTAAAATTAGATTGGTGGGGCAATCCTACCTATGATTGGTGGATGCTTGTTTGTTGAAATAGGACCGTTGGATATTTTCTATTCTTAGCCGTCCAATAAATGTCCCCAATCCGATATTTAGATAAGCTAATAAGTTCAAACTTTTGAACTGCGCCTTACAACCTAGACGGTTTAATTTGAATTACTTAGTGTGCCATGTATGCAATGTCTAAGTAAATAGAAAGTGGCTGTCTATCATCCATCACACTCTACCAGAGTATCAAATATATTCTTTTTTCAGTATGATGGTTGCCAGAACAGTTTTGTTAATTAGTGACATTTTCCTGCCATCTCCCTCCACTGTGGGGCCCACCTATGACTGTTGTGTCACTGGAGAGATTTTCCTACAATAGTTCACACGAGATCCACACTGTCAATCACGTGGGTCTTACTGTGTACACTACTGTCCAAAAAAATCAGTCTGGTCCACTTATTAAGTAGGCCATAGACTGGAAACAAATTTAGGGCTGAGAAGATCAGACAAGTTTTCTTTATCTGCCTGTTTGTTTGAACACTGCGGCGTACGTTAGTGAACGGGCCATCTTGATTTTTGGGGCGAAGCATCATACGATGGAACATGCACTCGCGCTGTGTTGAATCTTTGTTTAACGTGGGTCGTGCAACGTCATATTTGTGTGAAATCCACTCCGTCCATCACATAATTACTGTTTTTTTCACCGTACACAGAAAAAATCAGCTCCATCCCAAACTCGAGTGGGCCGCACAATGGAGAACAATGTAAAGGATCAATCTGATTTTTGGATTGTCCGTTCGTCCTGGTGAGGCTCACCTGATGAACAGGTTGGATGGATGATAGGCACCATGGTGGGCTCCACGTACAAAGCTATGATTGGTGTCCCATCCTATTCATCCCTGTCGCGTGGCCCACTTGAGCTGTTGGTCGGATGATATGATACGAGGGCCTAAAATCTAGATTCGCCCCTGATGGATAGAGTAGATTTTAAACAAACAGTAGTGTAGCTCAAGGAGAGAGACTTAGTACGTGGGCTGAATTGAAAAAAGTTCAAGAATATTTAGTAGATATGAATCGGTGTGAAATGAAATTAATGAAAATTGATTTTATTTTTTTTTTTTCAATACAGTGTTTTGAAATCACCCTATTTTGATGTGGATTGGTGTGTCATTAGGCTATTAATCCACCATATATGTGGCACACTTATGATACATCTGAAAAATTCAATTATAGGCCTCATGACTAAATTACACTAATAAAATGATTTACACTATTTAAATGTTGGTTATGTAATCGACAGTTGAAAAACATTGGCAAGCCATGTTATTTGTTATCTCTATGCTCGTGGCTTACTTGAGGTTCAGAATTTTCTCATTTTTGTACTTAAAAGTAAATATTTCAATTATTTTGCGAAATATCACATGAACATACTAGTTTAAAGCACTAAAGTTGATTTCTTAATTAAATTCACGTTTGAATGAATATGCTCTAGAATTACAATGCATTTGTTACCAAATTTAATTGAGGATTTCGATTGACATTTTATGAAAATTGTATTTTGGATTTCAATTCACACTTATTCATACTTGTGAAATGACCCCCGGGAAGAATTAGGGAGAGGGAAACTCACAAACTGTGACCACGAAGCCCACCTTGATGCATAGAGCTGGGCATCGGTCCGGATCGGATCGGATTAGGTCCAGCTCGAGCTGATCCGAAATCTCAATGGCTTGACCCGAACTCAATCCGATCTGAGACCGGATCCGGGTCATCCGATTCGGACTGATCCGATGCATGGTTGGTCTAACTCGAATTGAGTCTGACTCAGTCAGGAAAACCGAGTCGGATCGGGTTGGGTACGATTCAGATCGTATGAATTTAATCAAATTATTTCATGTGGTATGGTCTACTTCAACCTTTAATACATCTCCTTTTTATGCTCAATGTCTAAAATAATATGTCAAAATGAATAAACGGCTTAGATAAAATAAGTACATCAAGGTGGGCCCTACATAGCTTTGAAAGAATTTTCAGTCTACCATATATACGTTTTTATTGAACTTTTGATGTGAACTGCACGAAAATCGCAGTTACTTGCCTTTCACGCAGGTACAACCTGCACAAAGTGAATTCTTAATCCACATTTAGCGAGTTTTGTAGGTCTGATTATAGGGTGTGTTATATCCAAACTGTTCATCCATTTGGCAAGCTCGTCTTAAGGCTTGAGACAAAAAATAAGACAGATCTAACTATCAAGTGGACCACACGAATGGTTTAATAGTGAAAATCATTCTCTGCTGCTATTTGTGGTGCGGTCTAGATGATCTTTGGATATTATTCATGTTTTGAATAATGCTCTATAATAATCTCTAAAAATATATGAACGGTGTAGATATAATAAATACATCACTGTAGGGCCCGTATAACTTTGATCTCCTTTGAACCGTTCGTACAACTTGGAGCTCGAGGAGGCCAGACGCGAGTACAGTTGTACTGGAAACGGACTGGCGACTACCCTTGCCACCAGCTGTCGGTGCTCTATGGGCCCCACCATGATGTATGTGTTTCATCCATGCCCTCCATCTATTTTTATAGATCATTTTATATTAGGAGAAAAAAAAATGAGATATATCGAAATCTCAAGTGGACCACATTATAGGAAACAGTGTTGAATGAACGTTGACCATTAAAAACATTTTGTAGGCCATAAAAGTTTTTGATCAAGCTGATATTTATTGTTTCCCTTCATCTGGGTCATTATGACCTAATCAACAGATTAGATGTCAAATAAACAGTACAGTGGGCCTTAGGAGGATTATAATGGTGGATATCCAATCATTATTGTTTTCCTGTGATGTGGTCCACCTGAGATTTATATTATTATAATTTTTTATATATATAAAGCCCTAAAATGATCTATAAAATGGATGAACGAAATGGATGAAACACATACATCATGGTGGGGCCCATAGAGCACCGACCACCAGTCACGGGGCTAGTGTTCGGGGCAGTAGCCAATCCGTTCGCCGGTACTTTCTTCGCACACGACACGTACATACAACAGCTATATAGTTGGTGTGTGGTACACTAGCAAATCTAGTACTGAGTAAACTCTGTTGGGCCCACCGTAAAAATGCATGTGGTTCATTTACTCCGGATCGGGTCGGATCTGTCCGGGGAAGTATGAATTCGAACCTGACCCGAAATGCTTTTGGATCTGGACTACCCTATTGACTCACACCGATCCAGGCCGTCGGATCGGTTCGGATCGGGTCGGATTGGGTCGGATCCACCGAATCGGGTCAGGATTACCCAGCTCTATTGATGCATATGTTTTATTTTTATACCATTCATAGCTCATTTTAGGACATGAGCCCAAAAATTAAGTAAATCCAAATCACAGGTAAATCACAACATCAGAATGCTCGTAATTAAAAACCTTTTAAGCCCACCCTAGTGTTTATATACCATCTAACATATTGACAAGGTTACGTGCATGCTCACCTGCATATGTACATACCTTTGCACACATGTCATGGACCCAAAATCCAAATGGTCTTGTGGGGACCATTTTTTAAATTTTTACCCTCATTTAAAACTCTGGTGGCCATAGCAAAGAGAGATGTAAATCGAGAAAATAAATTATTTTCTTTTGCTATGACTTACTAAAATTTTGAATCAAGGTAAAAGTTGAGCCTATGGATTTCATGGGGTGCTTTATCACGTGGACCGTTCAAATTTTGGGCTAACATTACATGTGATAAGTTCTAAAAAAAATCTCATGAGAGCGGAGGGCACATAAACTTGGATTAATAGAAAATATATATATTAATGCAAAACTTTGGTGGCCTAAAAAAAAATCTTAATGGTGAAGCACCATTTTTCCCATCGCGTGGTCCACTTGAGATTTAGATCTCTTTATTTTTGGACCAATACCCTATATGGAGCTGGAAATATAAATGGACAATATAAATACACAACACATGCATGGTCTTATAATCTGAGCATGGTATTACATAGGCCCAATTTTATTGGAAGAGAGAAACATGAAAAAGCTGCCACGTAACAGATCCTTCACACACACACACACGTGTATATATATATATATATATATATATATATATATATATATATATATATATATATATATAAAAGATTAGATGCTTAGTATATTTTAAGAGCCACTAGATGGGTGGCCTAGATCTTATGCCTGTGCCGGCCCACACATGCAAAGAAGTAAACGTTCAAAGTAATTTACAGGGTGTTAGTCGTAAAGGCACTTCTTTACTGAACGTTTTGATATGTACGGCCAAAAATGCCCCATTCGACTTTGACCGACAAAAAGTGATGGGAATGAAGGACGTTCATCAGCGTTTGAAAATGACGTTTTTAGCCTTTCTAAGGACGATCTTGCCGGGAAAGGCCGGTTGCGTACTAAATAACTCAATAACCTGTATATAACGTTCCTAGTAAACTGTGTAGGGTCAACCTTGATCCACGCTGTCTATCTGTTTTAAAAGACCACTTTAGGGCATTAGCTTAATTCTCAAGTCTACCATACCATAAGAAAATTAATGTTTACTGTTGAAAACTGCCTTAAGACCACAGATGTTTTGAATTATGTTGATGTTTGTGATTTTCCTATATTTATTTGTGTTTTCATATCATCTATGTTTGTATGACTTTATAAATATGTTAGATGACAAATAAACATTATTATGGGCCCTATAAAGGTTTTAATGGTAGACATCATTGTCTGTATTATTTCATGGGTGTGGTCCACTTAAGCTTTGGATATGCTTCAATTTTGGATCATGCCCTAAAATGAGCTGGAAATACAGGTTGACAGCGTCGATAAGATGCATATGTTTATATGGTCTCATGGAGTTTACTAATTTGTCTTTATCCACATCATCCATCTATTTTCTCATATTATTTTAAGGTATGAGCTAAAAAATAAGTAGATCCCACACTTAGGTGGACCACACCATAGATGACTCTTGCATTTAATGCAACCAAGCTCCCTATTTGGTGTGGTTCACTTCAGTGTTGGATTTGCTTATTTTGGGGCTCATACCTTAAGGGGTCGTTTGATACCGTAGATTGGAGGAGATTTGAGGGGGTTTCAAATCCTCGGATTGTTTGGGTTTCAAATCCCCTCTTTGATGGGGTTTGCAATCCATGGTGATTGGTGAGAGCTTGGATTACACCTAAAATCATTTCAATAGTTGCAAGTGTAACACGTGTCACCATATTATCATTCTATTGGCCGTATGGCCCACTAATGATAATCAACACTGTCCAAACATTATCCAGCACCGCCAAAACATTGTCCATATTAATTAACAATTAAAAATCGTTGGTTAGTCACTCAGACATGATCTTGTGCTTGCGGCCCATTCGAGACTAGGAATTTCATCATTTTCAGGCAAAACAGGTATTTCAGTAGGCTTATCATAACCATTGTGTCAAAAATTACATATCTCACTAATTAAAGATATTAAAATTGATTTAATAATTAAATTCAAACCCCTATAAATATACCACGCATAGGTACTTTTGGCTTAAAGTTGATTCACACTCGAGGGTGCCAAACACTGAGAGGATTACAAATCTAGGGGGTTTCAAATCCTGAGGTTTCCAGATCCACAGTGTTCCAAATCCATGCTCCTAAACAAGCCCTAAAATGATATGAGAAAATAGATGGGCAACACAACTAAACATATGCACGACGCTTCACCTACATGGCCTTGCATAATCCCACCTTGATAAACGTGTTGTGTATCTACTCTTTCCATTCGTGTTTTTCCAGCTTATTTTAAGGTGTGTGGCTATAACATGAAGCAAATCAAATCTCAAGTTGACCATATTAGAGGAAATTGCGGTGATTGTCTATTAAATTAAAGACTTCTTATGAGCCACAAAAGTTTTGGATTAATCAGATATTTGTGTTTTCCCTTCATCCTGCTCTGTGTGACCTTATTAAGGTACTACATGGCAAATAAACATTAGGGTGGGCCTTAATGGTGAGCATTCAATCACCACTATTCATGTGGTCAGTAAGCATATATAATGCGTACCTAAGGTGATTTCCATGTGTGATTGTGGGACATCCGCACTATGCAAACGATGGGCCCCACAATGACGATCCCCATTGGCAAAAACAGCAAATCCACTCATCATGTGGGCTCCACCTCTACTTGTGAGACATATACATCGTCGGGACATCTCCACCATGCAAACAATAAACCCCACCGATCCCAAAAATCACGCATATCCGCTCATTAGGTGGGTTTCCACCTGTACTTGCGGGGCATCCACACCATGCAAACCATAGGCGCCATAGTGACAATCACCATCATTGAAAACCAGTACTTAAACCACTAAATACGCAGCTCCATCATCAAAATCATTAAGGGGGCATTTGGGTAGTAAGTTACTTAAAATAATCTACTTATACCTTAAGTAGCTTATCTTACTTTTCACCTATTAAGCAGATAAATATGTTTGATAAACAATATTCTTATCAGTTTCTCCTCTCTTTCCTCTCCTGGTGTTTCTCTTCGGCAACTTGTAAAAGTAGAAAAGCTAAAAAAAATTGATGAGTATACCAGTGGGCCCCACTATATGTGTGATTGTTATAAATAGGTCTGTAGCAGTTACATGTAGACCGTGTTCCCTATCCCACATCAATTTGGATGGGCATAGAACTCTTAATCATGTGGAGACTCCTAAGGTGCAGAAGATCCAATCAATTTCTCACCAAGACATGAATGGCTTCATGAGTACGATTGTTACTTTGTGATTATGATCTCTATCATTGATACATAGAATGGTCCATTAATCTACAAATTAAGTCTAACAATACATACAACATGGTAGGCCCCACAAAGCTTGGGTGTTTTACACACTGCCTAGAACCATTGTTCATGAAGGATTCTTATATGAAAAATGATATCTGTATTGGATTTTGGGAGGGGAAATGGGCTCATCCCATAACCTGCGTCTCCCTCTTTCCACATCGAACATAAGCTATAACATTCTCATTGGATATATAACATAACATGGCGCGGCATGCCGTATTGTATCAATTTTCCTTTGTTTAAATATGAAGCCGGCAAGCTATGAGCTTTAAGGTCTTAGTATGGGATGAATCTTTAAATAATTGCCGGTGAGGTTGCAAGCCAAACACTAGAATTAATGTTGTTGTCTTTATTATTTTAAACATGTCACGAACTCTTTCTTGTTGTTTGCTTTGTTTCTCCGCACATTTTTCTATTCCAGATTTTAATAAATAATGAATTCTTGATGCTAGAAGCTATGTACTAGAGATCAAGATGACTAAAATATAATTACTCATCTACCAAATATTCCAAACTATGTTTGGTTCACACAACAAAGACAATTGACAATCATCCAAAAATCTTGAAATTCACATGATGGCCCACTTGATGGTTGAATCAGAATAATTTTTTATGACCCACTTGATAGTTGAATCAGCATAATTTTTGGGGGTCCCATTTTTATTATGGGGCAATGGTATGAAAAATCAATGAATTTGAACCTCTATGATAAAAAACAAATAAGGAAGATTTGAAATCTATGAATTTCCCAAATGCCTACACCAAACCCTTCACCCCAAACAATCACTATAACATATTTTGATTACCTTAGGGTCTGTTTGGAATGCAAGATTAAATGGTATTAAAATCGCATTGGGCGAAATTAACACCATTATTGTAAAATGATTATATGGTATTTTGACCATCTAATCCTAAGTTTGGATTCAAATTCTTCTTTTCGGAGAATCATTGTATTAAGTGAAACTTATGTTTGATGGACTTGGCAATTATAACCAATGAACCAGATTTCACAACTCTAGTCACCTATATGCATATGCAACCCAATTGTTACGTGTAAAAGGCACGTATGAATGGACATTGTAGACAAAACATATTCATCATTTTGGGCTTATAGATGATAGTGAATTTTAAAATCCACCATATGTCCAGACATATCTACCCTCAGGATTGGATGAGACACTTGAATTAATTCAATCCATTCCATCTTTTCTAAATGCGGATAGAGTTTATATTGGACCAAATCCATACCACCTAATCCGACATTCCAAAAAGGCAGGTGGAAAGTTTCTTTGCCACATGAGACGACATTTCAGTCAAGATATTGAGCGTGCATGCATCCAAATTAACAAAAAGCCTTCAACAATAGTCTAAAATCTACCATTCAAATGAGAAAGACATCATTCACCACATGAGGGGGTTTCAGGCTATTTAATTTATTCGAATTCTTTAATGTTATCTCATTGTAATTTAAGCAGGGTTGCCCCATCGGACGGCATATAATAATTTTATTTTATTTTTTAAAAAAAAAAAGAAAAAAGAAGGAAAACTTTCATACTCTGACAATGCGTGATGGATGATACGCCAGCACTGACGTGTAATGCATACATCATGTAAGGAATATTTTATGGATCGCAGATTAGATGCATGGTAAACCAGCACTTAATCATATAACTATCATATTGGTGGACATCTACTGGATGGTTGAACCAATGTGATTTTAGGATTGTCAGTTGGTATAGAGGGCCCCACAATTTAAGCACTAACATCACAACCAGAGTATCAAATAACTCTCCTAGAAAAGGTTTAGTGATCCGGTCCAACTTTTAAAGCATTGGTTTTACTTGGTTTTTAAAAACTCGGACTAATATGGTCAAATTGGATTTATTTTTTATTTTTTGAAAATTAGTAAGAAAGAAAAATGACTCTCTTATTATTTACTCAGGACAAAGCACACGGACACTCAAAGCCAACCATCCATCGATTGACCACATCATCGTCAAGGACTATCGATCATTATGATCAACCAATGATCTTATCCTTCTACTAGTCATATTATTGACGTAGAAGTCTTTCGATAGCCACCAGGAACTACCAAAAAGATCCTAATGGAACTCAAAGAATAAATGGAGCTGCTTGGCGGGCGGGGCATTTTTAGTCAAACCTTCAGCCCGCACTTTAATATATAGAATCCAAAGAGATTACAAATAAATAAAAGATAAAACTGATCTAAAAAATAAAAAAAAAAGATAAGGAAAAAGAAAAAGAAAACAAGGGAAAAGAAAGAGAGAAAAAAAGAAGGCCCAGGACTCCAGCTAGGAATGGAGCTGGTTGGACTAGCTTTGGACATAAGAAGGAAATGTGTCACCTATAAACCCCTCTTGAGAGACTACACCACCTGGCCTAGCTTATCCAATTGTTTGGATCAAGTATCTATTTGGGTTGGACAAGATCCGAATGATCGGCAAGATTTACTATACATTGGTTTATTTGCTTATACCATAGTTTAAAAACCCAAAAACTCGACTTGATCAATGTTCATTCAGGTCGGGTCCACTCAAAGGCTCATTGACCCAACTCAACTCGGTAGTCAGTATCAATAAACTAAAAATAGTAAGAGTACTAGGAAAGTAATATTTAAATCAATTATCTTAGTATGTCTTATAAACGAGAAACCAAGCAACAGCTGATTGCATAGCTCTACAATTGGGTGTATTGCACCATTAGCAGAGGTCATGGGCTTAAAAGGACCCTTGACAAGAAAAGTGACTCATTCCGAGTCACACCGAGTTCAATTGAGTTGACTGAGTTAGTTGGTCGATTTGATTATTCTTCTTAAGTCAGGGCCAAGGTAATCTAAGATTCAAGTTTACCATTGAATCAGCTCGAAATCTTGGGGATTTGAGTTGACTCAGTCGAGTTTAGGGACTAGCCAGTAAGTTCTAGAGGCCATTTGGATGCTTGTAATTTTTTTAATTGTAAACACATTACACCTGAAAAGAATCTCAAGTGTAATTAGCTTATATGCTATTCCACTTGGCTTTTTAAGTGATAATCTATTTATAAGTAAATAAATTATATGTTTGGCTAGCTTGTAAAGTATTTACAAAGAATAAAATAGCTTTTCATACTTTAAAGCTTGGGCCGTGAGTCGTCCAAAATTTGCAAATCATTTGAGAAAGACTTAATTTTTTTAGGGTTTTAAGAAAGCATTAAAGCATGCACATACTAAATTGATTGGATGTCTTCCATCCATCACAGTAGCCCCCAAATGTAATCTAATAGTTTTCAATGATGGATGTCCCATCGTTCCTTCCTGTGGTCTATTTGATAATGGACGGCTATTTTTCAGAGCCAAAGGAGAGCATCAAGGGAAATATATAATGGATAGATTGGATGTGCCATACACATTATGGTGGGCCCCACACATCATGAGTGTATATCAACCATTGTATTCTAACATGTATAATATCTTTTTAGTTGTAAAGACTTTAAATGTTGCATGGAACATGGCTTTTTACCGATTTCAAATTATAACTAAAAACTATAATATGTTTACAGCTGATAAAGCCTTTACAAGTAAATATATACATCCAAATAACCCATGTAATTAGATTACCTGCAATCCCTTTATAACTCAGGACTTTTCAGGCATCCAAACAACACCCCTAGAAGTAGAACTGGTTGGCTGCCATCCGGACTAGTTTGAACAGAACCGCCCACAGGAATGGGTCAAGCCCCGAGTCTTAAAACGTTAGTTTTAAATGCTTTGACAATGGAAGTTCATATGATAATGTCTAGGTGGGTCTAACCACTGTGACATGGACACTATTAATTAAATCTTCAACGATTTGAATAGGTTTTGACAGACATGGTTTGGTTGGAAATGGTACATTTTTCATGGCTTTTAATAAGTTCATCAAACCTACCATTGAATTTTGATATTGTTCTAGACCACTTGCAAACACCTAGAGGAAAACACCTTGATTTCAACGGCTGGATTTCTATGATGATTGACCACCATTTTGAAGATCGTGACGACTCATCTCCTTATATATGGCACTCATGTGAAGTCATTCAGGCCATCAAGTTATGGGCCTCTTGTGGATCAAAAATCATCATCTACGCGTCATCCTAACTAAGTGGGCCGGCTAGATGAATCCTTTTCTGACATTCCACTCTATCAATGGCTATTGTGGATGAAATTGAACTTAACAAGCAATCCTAACTATCCAATTAGTGCCGATAGAATGGATGGTCAAAAGTTGAATAGCATTCAAAGAGCAAATCAGATGGGTTTGGACAGTATGGATTAACGTAAAACCATGCCACGTATACGGTTCAAGAGTCACCACCATTTTCAAGATGGTGGTGAGCTATATTACAGGCGACGCGGATTGCGTCCTACCCCCGCCCGGACGGTAATCCGTCCGGGCAGGGCTCTGTGGGCCAAAGTAATGTAAGTATTTTATCCACACCGTTAATAGCTTTTATTAGACCATTTTAAGTTATAGGCTAAGTAAAAAGGCATGTCCATAGATCCAGTGGACCACACCAAAGGAAGCTGCAGTGATAATGACACCCACCGTTGAAACCTTTCTGAGGGCCACTGTGATTTTTTTTTACTACCCAACCTATTAATAAGGCCATTTAGACGTGGATGAAGTGAAAACACAAATATAAGCTTGATCCGAAACTTCTCCAGCTCCCAAGAACTTTTTAATGGTGGAAGTTTAATCCCTACTTTGTGGTCCACTTCAAATTTTTTCGTGCCTAATATTTTTAATCATACATTAAAATGATCTGGGAAAAACTATTAACGGCTTGGATAAAACACTTACATCAATGCTGGCCCCACAGGCGGGGGTAGGACCCAATCGGCTTCCATATTAAAGGAGTCTTGCCGTCGGAAGCGGATTGCGTGACTCGCATAGACATCTCTGTGCCCGTGGCTGTGTGGGGCCACAGAGATGTTCGTGACAAATCCACTCCGTCCATATATTTTAAAAGACTAAAGTAAGACAGGATTCTAAAAATTAGAAAGATCCAAAATTCATGTGGGATATACCATACCAAACAGTGGGGATTGAACGACTGTCGGTGATAAAAGTTTTGTATCAGGATGATATTTGTTTCTACAGTTTATCTGATTGGTAATAATTCTATGAACGGTTTGGATGGTATATAAACATCATGTTCAGCTCCAGGAAAGTTTCAACAGTGGACGTTGCTGTTCAAACTGTTTTGTAGTTATGGCCCACTTAATGTTTGGATATGCATGAGTTTTAGAATACTGTCCTATTCTAGTCTTTCAAAACAGATGGACGGAGTAGATTTGTAACGGACTTCTCTGTTGACCCCACACAGCCCCAGGTCCGTGTCACAAGCAATCGACTCTCCTTGCTCTCGAGCCACGGTAATGTTTTGTTTGACTAGCATAAGGTGACAAGAGAGACAGTCCCCAACGTCTGCGGTTCACGAGAACGGAGATCCGTGGCTATGGAGCCCACCATGATGCATGTAGTATATATCCACGCCGTCCACCCGTTTTTCCATCTCATTTAGTGCATAAAAAAAAGAATGAAGCACCTCCAAATCTCAGGTGGGCCACACTACAAGAAACAGTGGTGATTGAAAGCCCACCATTAAAAATTTTCTAGGGTCCATAGTAATGTTTATTTTCCATCTAACCCGTTGATAAATCCACACAGACCTGGATGAAGGGAAAACATAAATATCAGCTTGATCCAAAAACTTTTGTGATCCCAAGAAGTTCTTAATGGTGGACGTTCAATAACCACTCTTTCCTATGGTGTGGTCCATATGAGATTTGTATCTGCTTTATTTTTGAGCTTATGTCTTAAAATGAGCTAGAAAAATGGATGAACGGCATAGATATAAAATACATAGATCCAAGTCGGCTCCACATTCATAGATCCGGGATCCACCGGATCTGCGTCGATTCAAGAGAGAGGAACGACACGATCGCATCGTCACCATAGGGACACATGAGGGTGGTGCACATCTTTTTTACTCTTGCCTGTCACACGTGGCACCACCGCACAAGTGTGCATCATCCAAGCCGTTCTTCAAGTGGACCCGACCCTGATAGTCTAGAAAATCGGACCGATCTGATCATCAGATGGGCCTAACATTGTGTGAATTTGGACCGTCGGTCAATTTCTGATAGCTGTCGATTTATTTTGTACACGAATGGCTCCACCTGCTGATTAACCAGGCCAATTTTGTAAATAAAGCATCTACTCAGTGGGGACCATCTGATGATCCGCTTGGATCCTTCACCCGTAGGCCGCACATACAATTTAACATGCATTCTTGTCACGTGCAACCAACAATAACAGCTGAACATCGCCATTGAAAATACCTCTCTAATAAAGTATTCCACATTCTAGAGGAAATTGAATTCAAAGACAGATCTCAACGAAGAAAAATCTTCCCGTACAACATTATACAAGAACTTTCACATACAACGCTTTATCTACTGCGAACTTGTCACCTGTATAGAACATCCGATCCGTTGAAAAGGCGGGCCACACCATGGAGATAACCCCGGTCGAAAATCAGAATAGTCCTTTCATCAGGCAGACCACACCGTCTTAAGAAAGAAAACAATGGACATCCGATGATCTGACTCTTCAACATGTTGTTCCCGATGATCAATCGGGAAGGATCCAGTTCCGATTTGGAGCCTTTAATTATATTACTAATATTAGAATATAATAAATGTGCCATTAATCAAATAAGCTACTCCATTGACCTAGAAAAGTCGCAAGTGATTTGATAAGATAGATTCGCCCATCTCACGGACTTGGATTGGGTACTACCCCCACCAGGTCGCATCTAGATACGGATGATCCCACAAAAATATTTGTTGGCTCACCATAATGCATGTGCTTTATTTATGTTTTCAATTATTTTGAAAAAAAAAAAAAAAAGAAGTCGATTAAGCTACGCTATAGAAATTAAATACTTTTTGAAAAACATCCAAATCCATCTCTCAGGTGCTAGGCTGGGTGAAAGATACTTCTTTTGAGGTCCTGGCATCGATTCTCTAGTGGGGGTGGCTAACAGTAAAGTGTGATCTGAGAGTGGGTATACAAACAAGCTAACCAAAAAATAAAAAACTTTTTCCAAACGCATAAAAGTTCCCGTTTAATCTAATATTTATGTTTTCGTTCCATACATGTATGTGCTACATTGTGAACACCCTAATCTATAACTCAAATGATAGATGCTGTGTTATGAACACCCTAATCTATAACTCGAGTGGTAGACCGAGTAGAAATACCTCGTTTCAACACTACGGTCTTGATATGAATTTCCTAGTGGGGGTGGCTAATAGCGGAGTTTATAGTAACCTTTGAGGTGTGCTAACAAGCTAAACCAAAAAATAAAAAATAATAAAAAATTGCAATAGGCCTTATAAAGTTTTCAATGGTGGGAGTTCAATCCCCACTAATTACTAGTGTGTGGTTCACTTTGAGCTTTCCATCAACTTTCTTTTTGAGCTCATGCCCATGAAATAATCTATCAAAATGGATGGATAATATTGATAAAACATATACATCACAGTGAGCCCTACAGGTCCCCTAAAATGATGGTCCATCTCTAGCTAGGTCCTGGTGGGGGCACTTCAAATTCTATCGTGCAGACCGATATTGATCCGAGGTACTCAAATGATGATAATGGGTCATTATCTTATAATCATAGAATCTACTTGATCATTAGATTATAAATTTATTCTATACGGATCAAATAATGGTCACTCAAGCCTCAAGTGATCTTGATGGTGTGGAACACCTTTTGGACGGTTCTTATGTTATACGCAATTAACACATTCGCAGAAAAGAAAGCTTGGTGTGTGGAAGTTCATTTATTGAAATGAAAAAAATCAGACAATAGTACATCTCCCAACCAAATCCAAATAAAAGTCAAACCCTGCAAAAGGATAGATGGCATTTTGAGTATTACAAGGCAAGTAAATTTAGAGAGAAAATCTAAACCGTAAATGTCTTTACCAAAGGGAGATATAAGAAATTATCTGGCTCATCCAGAATAAGCCCTTTTCTCCACATTCAATCTGGACCATTCATCAAGTTGGCTTGGATGATCATCGATCCCAACGGTTGGTTTCGAGGCAGAAAATAAAACAGGCTAATGGGGGACATCCAGTATCGAGAAATGCAGAAAAGCAACGGCTACGATTGTCTGGAAGGTGTTTTTTGAATCATGGATCAACCATGATAGATCTCAGTAGATGGACGTTCCTGATTGATACATCCCCTACCATGTGTACTGTGGAGAGAGGGCCTTACTTGGTTCATGGCAGGCCCTACTGTATACATATACATCTCCACCAAAGGAAACAATGAAATCACTATATACATATAGAGAGGGAATGCTAATAAAACATGACTTATTGCTGGTGAGTTCCAATAGGGAAAAGGGGGACATGTGCATGATCTGGACCACCCATCTGGGGGGCCCCACAATCTGAAGGCCATGCTAAAAAACTCAAGGATGGGGATGTCCACTGCTGGATCTTGTACACGTCTGCAACACTTCCTTGCAAGAACTCCCATTCAATTAGTAATGTGCAATTGGCTATTCCTCTTACTTTCATTTCTTTCCAAGAAAGCTAAGAAGAAGGAAGAAGAGAAGATTACTGTTGAAATTCGATGTTGATCTCTGTAGGAGACCCGTTCGCGATCATCCCAAATGCATTGACAGACAGTACCATTGTTGTCCCGGACACCGAAGGGCGCGAACCCGAAGTAGCCGCTCGATCGACGATCCTGACCTGAATTGTCTGGCCCACAACACAAGCATTCCTTGGTGTGGCTGCACTAAGGCACCTTACTAAGTATTGCCTCCCACAAGACGCTCCATTGTCCCATATCCCTTCGCTTGCTGCTGCGAACAGATTGTTCGCCGGGAACTGACTCGCGTCATTACCATAGCAAGCTGTAGCTGTAGCTCAAATGAAAGGAAATACAAAAGAAAAACAGAAGGAAAAAATGGAAACAGAAGAGAAGTAAGATGATATTGATGATTGTCTTTCTATAATTTCTGTTTTTGTTTAATGTCTTTGTAATGCTTTTTGGGTACTTACGTAGGTAGGGAGGCTTGTAGAATGCGGCAGTGCCTACGTCTGCATGGGAGTTACGGAGGAGAGCCATGAAAAAGGAAAGCCATGAGAAGAGATGTTGAAGTTTGAACATGGCTTGCGGCCTTCTGCAATGAGAAGGAATGAAATTCTCTTTTTATTTAAGCGGTTTAAACAGTGTGAGCAACTACGTACATTCTTTTTATGGCTAAGTGGTAGACAGGTAGACAGGTTCTGTTTTTTCAATCAATGTATATTGGGGGAATACATCAAGAACAAAGAGTCAAAAGTACTGAATCTAGATCCATATAGATGCCATGTGAAATCAGGAAAATGCGTATAATGGACCCCAAGATTCCATTAATGGGAGCATGGGCCCTAAAAAAAAAATAATAGGAGCCTTAATCCACTAGCAATGTGGATGGGTCGGGGCTGATCTCAGCCACAGATAATGACTGTAGGTATGTCATGTCCTGAAAATTGACACTCGAGTACGGAGACTCTGATCTCGAGTTTCCGGATGTAAATTTAATGAAAATGTACATAGGTGAATTCCCACGTGCCCATATAGTTTGGTTAATATTTACATATGATCAAAATTAGAGTAGTTTTAAAATCAACGATAAAAAAAGTTAAACAGAAATAACTAAACTTGAAAATATATGGCTAATATTTAAAATGTACATTTCTAAAAGTGGTGCCAGCCTAAATGAGGATTATACAAGCCACAATATATATATGCCAAATGATTAAAGTGTAAAGTTTTTAGTTTTCGCTCAATTCTCCAAAACATAACAGTGGTGGTGCAAGCCAATATAAGCCTACCTGTCTGAGATCTCGTAGTACTTGCATCGATAATATTATCTGGTTGGTGTTTTAAAATATCGTCACACGTGAGAATGAGTAGCTAACCCAGTGATTTCATTAGTTTTAAGTTACACATGTTATTGATTCAATTATCGCAGGTAATGAAAAACAAAAAATCAAACACTTCCTAAATACTCTTGTTAAATGCATGAATGAGATTATGAAATAATACATGTGCCTCACAATCCAACACTTCCTCACAAGTGACTTTAATACATATTTCACAAATGCCAACACTCTCTCATCATACGACTCCAACGCCGAATCGCAACATCATATTATATTGCAATGCGATTGATGTGTATAATTAGTCAAGTAATTATTAATTTTAGTCCATATTGCAGATTAGCGAAGCTAGGACACCGTCATTATATCACGAGTCTCTAACTGGATTACAAGGCTTGATGTGCCCATAGCAGCTCCTCACCCAAAGGAAGTGTGGAGTAGTCAGCAGGTAGACTACTCGATATTGCCTGTGTTTGGTTGCGATGCTTACTCTCATGCACCGTCAGTTGAGAGAAATAAGCTGAACTAAAGGGCTAAAAAGTACATTTTTATCGGCTATGGTGGTTGTGTGAAAGGGTAAAGGCTCTATGATCAGTTCACACAGAAAATTATCCTTAATCATAACGTCAAATTGGACGAATGATCCTTGTTCCGTAAGGATGAACACAAGGAAGTAAAAAAGTTGGTTATAAATGTTCAGTTAAACATATATGAGACACAGGATGATACTAAGACACAAACATAGGTACAAGAGTAGGTAGAGCAGCCACCTGTGAGAAGGAATTCACCAAGGGATCACAGGTTACCGACGAGATACATGGATAACTCAAATGTTGCATTTTCCCTCATTGCGAATGAGGAGGAGCCGTCTACTCTTCAGGTGGCTCTTGATGAGCTCGGTGTCAAAAAGTGGAAAACATTGATGGATGATGAGATGACCTCATTGTACAAGAACGAAACGTGGGAGCTAGTAGAGCTTCTTGTCGGCTGAAAAAGCGATCAGGTGAAAGTGAATCTTTAAAAAAAATATGATAGGTACAAAGCAAGGTTGGTAGCGAAGGGACATGCTCAGAGAGAAAGTGTCGACTTCGTTAAGATATTCGCTCATGTGGTAAAGCAAGTGTCTATTAGATTTGTGATGGCGTTGGTTGCCCAATACGATCTAAAGCTGGAACAAATGGATGTGAAGACTTCTCTCCTGGATGGAGAATTGGAAGAACAGATTTACATGAAACAACCAAAAGGTTTCAAAACACATTAGACAGATAACAGGGTTTGTAGATTAAAGAGGTCATTATATGGCCTGAAATAATCGCTTAGGTAGTAGTATAAGAAATTTGATTATTTCATGGTGAGTTAAAAATTTACCTGAAGTGAGTATGATCATTGTGTCTATTACAAGATATTAAGTGAGAAAAAATTCATTATATTGGTTTTGTATATTGATGACATGTTTATCGACAATCATAGCATGTCTGTGATCAATATATTGAAGACTCAATTATCAAGGACATTCGATATAAAAGATCTGAGGCTGCAAAGAGGGTTCTCGGCTTTGACATATACAGAGATAAAAATAAGAGAATGTTATGCTTATCTTAGGCGGAATACATTGAGAATGTATTAATAAAGTATGGGATGGACAAGGAAAAGTCGATCAGTGTTTCCTACGCGACTCATTTTAAGCTTCCTTCTGAAAAATGTCCTAAAACAGATGAACAAAAGTAAGTTATATCTAGTGTGCCTTATTCAAATGCAGTTGACAACTTGAAGTATGCCATGGTCTGTACAACATCAGATGTTTCACATATGTCTAACCCTAGCAAGTAACATTGGAAGCATTGAAATGGTTACTTTGATACATTTGATATACATAAAACTATATTTTATCATTTAAGAAATCAAGGGACAAGTTAGTAGGCTATATGGATTCTGATTACATGGGCAGTGTGAATAATAGAATGTTGACTTTTGGTTGCTCGTTTGTGCTAGCGGGTTGAGCGATCAGTTAAATGTTGAAGCTTTAATTTGTGGTGACTCTTTCCATAACCGAAGCTGAGTATATGATGGTGACAGAAGTATTTAAAAAGGTGTTTGGTTGAGAAGGATTGACTTTGGTCAAAATAAATTGTCTCCACTATCAAGAAGTCAACTTGGTGTCAATGTGCCTTTGCTCTTAACCCACATGGAAGTGTGATTTGCCATGGATACATTATCCAAGTTAGGACATTTGAATACTTACATTGGTTGATTCGAGATCAAGTTCCTACTCTGGAAGCCCATTGGCCCAGACCGGATGATCATAATAATCAAGACTTAATGCTGCATGATTAATCTTTAAACTTAATGATGCGTAAAGGTCATAATCTAGACTAGTCAGCTTTGGTTCTTTTTATGAGGCTACCACGTGACCATTGAAAGTAAATGTAGTTGGATACTTCCATAAGGAACTATTAATTCTTGCACAATTCAACAAGGGATCCATGGGGCTTTTACTTAGGGACTAATATATAGCTAGATCTATTATACTAGAGACTCATCAAGTGGTTTTTCCGCTAGGCCTAACACTTAAGATGTTTTAATAAGTTTTTAAAGATTTTTAACCATTGAAGTTTTGTTTCAATCATTAAAATTATTTAGATCACACTTGATGATAATCTAATGGTCTAGATTTTACGATTCACCATTTCATTAGCATGGGATATACATCGTTAATAAATGAATAGTGGAATGATTAGATCATGAGTATATGCATGGATAAGATAGATCGATGGACTAAAGAAGATCATAACCATGCTAATTACATGCACCCCCACACACACCCACGCATGCTGTAGTGGGATTTCATCACCTATGGGCATCGAACCCAAGACCTTGTGTTGAAACTCGGTCTACCACTGAGGTAAATGCTAGATGCACATCTAAAACCCTAACTCCTCTACAAACATGATCCTATCCCATAGGAGAGGTATGATACAGAGAGCCCCAAACATCTACGTGTGAAGAGAGAGAGAGAGAGAGAGAGAGAGAGGGAAAAAAAGACTATTAACATAGAAGTGGGAGAATAATCTCCATCCCACTCTCCTTCTCTTTTCTTTTTCATCCTATGCATGTGTGATCATGTGTGGCCCACCTATGTGGATGGTGTGCATCGACCGTGGCGCCAACTAAAGGTATCAATGAGGACGATGCCAACTCTATGCACTATGATAAATAGGTGAGAGACCTGGGTTGGAGGAACAGCATTAGATCATAATTCTCTACAAAATAGCTATTTTTTATTTTTTATTATCTTTTTAAAATATGGTTATGATATAAACCATTCAAGTTTAGATTTTGCTGTACATTCCGCTAAGACCCACTTTGATGGACGGTTTTGGATTTGAGATCACAAAAAGAAAGTTTGATTCTCATCAGAGTAGTATCAGGGGATCCCATATGATGATCATCATTGATGCATGAATTGGATAGATCGTAGCCCTCTAAATGATGATCACACATAACAAACTTCAGCTCGATCGGATTCCTAGATTAGAAGATCCAGCCCAATCGAGTTCCCACGTGCAACATTGATCAGATATCATAGTTATATGGACACGATCCAAGGATGATGAAAATGGTATTCCCATGTTGTGAATATCTTTTATTGCTTTGATGTTTAATGGTGATGGATTATATGGACGGTGATGATAGTTTTTCATGTTATTGATGATTCTTATTGAAAAATCTGAGATGGGCCGTTGTTCATGAATGTTTTAATGTTATAATCATTCTATGTACTCTAGATCTCATATGTCCTTTGGATGGCCTGGATTGACCAAGATGTCGATGTTATGGTGAGATTTACCGTTCCATGAGATCCATGGACATATATTCATGGAGCGAAGGGAAAAGGCAACAACGAAGGCTTTCTGGCATGGGCAATCTAATGGACGAAGAGTATCGTGCTCACGTGGCCCAAGGTGGGCCCCCTGTACGGTCCACCCAAAAAAGGACATCCCATAATTGATCAAGACCATTTGATGATGTGGTGTGCATGTTTGTTATCTAAACCGCGACCATAATATGTGAGGCCCACCCTGAGGAATGAGGTATTTATAGGCCTTCACATGTGTGAACCCTCGATCTTTATGTCATGGGGCCCACCTTCCATCTAATCCCAGTCATTTAACTTGTCTTATCAAAATTGTCATTGTGCAAGTGTGGTCAACCCCAATGCTCATTTGCACGGTCCCGCACAACCAACATGGCTTGCGCAGGCCTGTGCAATCACTTATGAATTCCATCATTTTCTTCATCTGCTTCTAATTCTTCTGCCTTTAATTCCTCTTACTATTTAATTATTTGATCCTTTATTTTATGCCTTAACAAAGAGTTTCAGCCTGACTATCCTCGGACACGTTAGGAAAGTATAGAGTCATTATAATCTCGTCAAACTTTATCTATCAAGTATAGATACGAATTTTCAGATTCAAGCTCATGAAATTTTAGGAGTTGGATCACCCCGACTTAATATCCATGTGTCCCGTATTTTCTGAAAAAACCATTCATGAGGGTGTACGCTTGATGTGGTTTGGGTCTCTTGGTGACCGGGCAACATGGATCAGTATGTAGGGCCCATGTAATGGGTCAAAACCGGACCTGCACACGTGATGTGTCACATTAGTAACTTATGGAGGTCTAGGCCTAATCAGAGCCCTCCATTGGAAATTTTGGTTCGTTCATCTCGTCTCTCATCGAGACAATTAAAATGAATGGTCATTCATCCAGAACAGAGTTCAGAGGTCAAAGATATTACACGATCAAGATCATCGCACCATACAAAGTCCATGCTTTCCATAGTTAGTCACATACACTAGACAATGTTCGGCATAACAGTGAGCTTAAATCCATATAAAGTCCCTCTTTAAGTCCTCGGAAATGCTCCCATCAACCACCTTGTGTCTGGAGCAGATGGGCATTGGAACTACATTTGGTAGGCTTCTATTTTATCACCTTTCCATCTCCAACTCAACAGGTATCCCACCAGTTGATAGCACATACCATCTTCCTCAAACCAGGAAACTAGCAAACAGGCCAGGATCAGTTATCCAAAATTCTAAAACACCCAATGAGATGCTGAAAGAATTTCACAAAACGCAGTGGAAAAAGAAGTGTATAAATTCAATAGCCAAACTCACCTAGTTTCATTCATAATGCCAACCGCATACCGTAAGTGCTTTTGCCAATTCAAAATAATCACCAAATAAAACGCTGTGATCAAACCAAAAGTAGAAATGCCCCAAACAGAAACATCAATGTATCAGAAACAGTTTAGAATTCCATGAAGTATAATTACTTATTGATAGTCTTTAGATGATTTTTTGACCAGTACAGCTTTAGCAAAATAAAATTACCATTGGTTGAGGTGGAGTTTCTTCTCTAGCTGATGCCGAAACAAAACAATAATGTCTTCTCTGCAGTGTAATACATCGCGCTACAAATTGTTACAAATTCAAGTCCAACAGAAATGTCATCTATTATCTGTAATTGGATGGAATTTCAAATATCTGCACTTCAAATCTGCAATCAAACCCCCCTTTCCCATCTTGTAAAGATCCTTCACTACTCTCATGTAAACAGGGAAGTTGGGCTTGAGTCCCTTCTCAATCATCTCCACAAGGATCTCTCTTGCTTCGACTACCCTCCCTGACTTCTGAAAAAGGCTCGCCAGCAAGGTGTAATTCATATTGCTTGAGTGCTTATCCTTGCCACTCATTTCAACAACATATTTATGAGCATCCTGGATCTGCCCGGACCAAAAGTAGCCCTTAATGAAGGCTGAATGTGTTGTGATCCGAGGTTCAAGTCCTTCAGACATCATCTGATAGAGGAACTCAATTGCAGCATCCATCCTCCCGAGCCTACATGCATGAAATGCGATAACTTCAAAGGTTACAGAATCTGGAAGGTAACCCAAATTTTCCATTATTTCAAGCAATTCACAAGCTTCAGCAATCTTTTCTTTCTTGCACAGACTACCAAGCAAGTAATTATAGGATTTTGTATTCGGGTCGCACCCAAATCTCTTCATTTCATCAAACAGATCCCGGGCTTCTTGAAAATCACCACTCCGACACTTTGCTGCAATCAGGACATGGTAATAAGATCTCTTTCTTGCTGTCTCCTCCATCACAAAAATGGCAAGATTGAAGGAATTCAGAGCGCAGAGCATCTTAATCAAAGCATAGATTCCAGAATTATGACAAGACCCTTTGACCCTATTCAATATCTCCACGATTCTTTCAACAGAATTCCCGATTTGAACCTGATCATAAGTAAACACCTTCAGAAACCCAAATGACTTTTCTGTTAGACAATGCTGCTTCAATGACAGCTCCGTTAGAAGAACAAGCATCGATTCATAGTCTTCCAAAAGGCCAGTATTATTAATAACCTGATTGTAAATCTCCGAATTTGGGTTAAAATCTGAGCGGTTTTTCCGAACCCAGTTAAAGAAACACAGGGCTGAAACACCACGATCATTCAATAAATTAAGAATCTTGCTGACAGAAGTAACAGCAAGCCTTGGATTCATCTGATTCAGCTTCAGTTCCATATCATCTCCTCCTCTTTCAACCAGAGCAATAATTTCCATAAATTCGTCTGAATTCACTTTCGGCAAGTGAGAACTATGGTTTTGCCTAGGGTTGCTTCTGCTGATACGAGAACTAGCATTCGGGTTTGTACTGGAAGAATAAGAGAATGAGAATGACGGATAATGAAAGCGAAGGGAATGAGGCATATTCCTGGGGTTCCAACTCACGAAATGGGAATTAGGGTTAGGTTTTCTACTAGAAATTACAGAACTTAGGCTTTCCAGAAACCACGATGAAGAAATCAATGCTGAACGGACCGAAAATGGTCGAAAGGGGTTTCTGCCAACAACAACAGAATCAAGATTAGGGCTTCTGTTAACAATAAAAGAATTAGGGTTAGGTATTCTGTCAAGGACAAGAGGACTAGGAATCGGGTTCCCCTTACAAATGACAGAAGCTAGGGTCTCAGGAGACGACGGTGGAAGGAATATCGTGGAACTAAGGTTAGGGTTTCTGCTAGTAACGAGAGGATCGGGTTCCGTATTTCTGTTAGCGACGAGAGAATTAGGGTTAGGATTTCTGTCAACAACGATGAGAGAATTAGGGTTAGGGTTTGGAGGAGGACTAGGGTTTTGGAAGGGTTTTAGGATTTGAAGGGAAGTAAATGGAAGTGAATGACATAGGGAGAAATTAGGGTTTGGAAGAGAAGAGGAGAAGATGTACCTGTCATTTATACGGAGAGAGATGGGTTTTCCATTAGAGAAGATGGTCTGAGATTTCAATCCCATGCCTTACATCCCCATCAAACGAAGGAGAGGATTTTCAAATGAGGGAGAGAGAGGAGGGACGCCGATTGCTTCTACACCCGCCCTGGCTAGGAACGGCCAAGGGCACTGAAGGGCTGTGATGTATGGGTTTTATGATATCTACACCATCCAAGCCCAAATATGAGGTAGAATCAAGCCCAAAAGGCGGGGTAGTGCCCAATCCGCGTCCAGATTGTTGTGACGTGTAGATTTCTCGGTGGGCCATCTTGAACGAGGCTGCCTTGCAAAGCTGAGAAGTTATAGGGTTGGGATGTGATGTGGGAAGGGATGGCCTATTGTGACCGTCCATCTACTGGTCCGTTGTGTATGGACATGCCACCGAGCAACAGCCGCAATGATATCGGTTGATCTTAGCCATTGCTCAATGTCGACTGTTCTTTGCAATTTAGTGTCCATTTGTAGGGCACTGGTTGTATGGCTAAGATTGGATGATTGGTGTGGTTTTTGAACAATGGAATATCGATAGCGAGGCCCACTAGTAGAGTGGACATGATCCCCAGTCCTTCGTATACGAGAAATGGGGCTGTCAATGGGCCGGGCCCAGTCTGGACTGTGGGCTGCATAGGCCGTGATGGGCCAAAACAACAGGCCATGATGAATATGCACGGCTGGAGCTTGACACACGTGCCAAATTGGGAATTATGGCCCATTTGGAAGATCAAAGGCATGGCCCGGTCCATAAATCTGGCCAACCCACTCATCATGTGTGCCCGTACTCATGCAAGAAAAAAATCAACGGTTGTTAAGAAAACAACCACCTTGTACGGCCAGGGTACATGAATGGCCAGATGATGAGCGGAGAACGAAGATTTTGGGAACACTGTGTTCATGTCAAGTCCGACACAATACATGGATGGAAAGCTCTCAAAGCGTGCTGATTCAAACTCATAAATAAATAAACATTTGTTGATAACCAGGAGAAGACCTCAGAAAATAGGATACTTTTTGGGTGCGTTTGGTTGCACCATATATCATGAAAAAGCATACATATAACACCTTTGCCTCATTGCATTTCTTTCCCACTCGCGTTGCATCACAGCAGCCTCATCCAGAATAACACTCGCTTGGAGAACTCATTTGTTTTCTTTCATTCCCAAAAAACGACCTTACTCAAGGACGCCGATTAGATACTTACAGGTTGAGCAGCGAGTCCGCTACTGAAGTGACATCACCAAGTTCTGTGGGCCCCACTATGATGTATGTGTTGTATCCACACCATCCATATATTTTGAGATATCATTTTAGGGCATTAGCCAAAGACTGAGTTAGATAAAAATCTATAGTAGACCAGAAAACAATGGGGAGAGTGATTCCTACCGTTAAAACTATCCCAAGGCCCATCATGATGTTTATTTGAAATCCAACCTGTTCAAAAGTTAAAAAAGACATGAAAGAAAGGAAGACACAAATATCAGCTTGATCTAAAACTTTTGTGGCCTTTAGAAGTTTTTAATGACCCCATGAGGGGTTACAGTTGCCACCATTAGGTTTGTGTAATGGCCTTTACAGCATACCTTGCTGCAATCCAACAATGAACATCCATTTGTTTATTCCTTCTGATGTTAACACCAGCAGAAATTTATGATTTTTGAAGCTGATTCTTCTACTCAATTATTGGCATCTACTACAGCTTCGAATCCGATGTTTCCCAACACCCAGATCCATAGCTCAACTGGCATACTGAGTGGAGATACCTCGTTTCAACAGTTGAGGTCTTGGTATCGATCCCCAGCGGGGGTGGCTAACATGGAGTGTGTACACATATGGGTGTATACTAACATGCTAACCCAAAAAAAAAAAAATCTGATGTTTCCCTGTTCCCTGCAGTGTCTGGTTTTTCCACAAATTCATCAAGCACCAAAAGATTCTAACATGAACAAGAAATCAATATCACATACAAATAGATACAAGCAGGCCGAGGTTGTCTGCTACAAAGTTCAGAGCATTACCAGTGTAAAGTTGTCTTTTGAAATTATATGATACAAAGAATGTGTGTCCGAGTACAAACATATCTCAAACATGAAATGGAACCAAAAGAATCAAGCTCTCTCATACCCCAAGAATCAAGCTCATCTTACGAATATCCTTCTAGCATGATATATACAAAGCCGCTTTGGGTTGAGTTTCTCCTGTTGGCAATGATGACAATCACACTGTTAGGATCTTTGGCCATCTACAAATTGATGGTAGCACTTACACAAGCAGTTAACTGCTGCAGATGGTTGCCAAAGTTCAACGGTGGCAGCCGCCCGGGATTCAAGATGCCACACACGTAGGGTGCATTTGGATGCTAAACTGAACAGAATTGCAATTCATGCAACGAATTAAGTGGAAACGAGCACATGGTTGCAAATGCAGTTTGGGGTTAGTCCCTCTCGTAACTCTCCACTTTGGTTGTTTGGTCTTTCTATGAATTGAACTATTTCACAATTCAATTTGACGGAGCATGAGCTTTCAAAAAAAATAAAAGACACTGCATCCAATCACAACCCTGGAGTTGGCACCTTGCCTGACCATGCATAGGTCCCCTCTGGCAGTCGAGTAGGTCGCCCAAGGGCACATTTGGGTGTGCATGGTTCCCAAATGCTTGCGGCGCCAACAAGAGGTTGAAATGAGAACTACTGAAATTTGTGCAAAAAATGGGCCCACGGTAGATTCTGTTTTTTGGGCTTCCCCATACAACACGCGCATTAAGGGCATTTACGAAGCCCTGCCAACCGAAGTTTGGCTGTACATCCAATGTGAGGCGTTGGAGTTTTTCTTCTTCTTCTTCTTCATCTTCCGGTGAATCGCAATGCTCTCATGTAGGAGACAAGATGGTCTTATTTTCCCATATGCAAATGGGAAAAGAATAATTCAGAAGAAAATAGGAATATGGCAATTCTCAGTGTTATGGCCCGCCAAAGCACATGAAAGGCTATACAGTCATTTGGTCGCGTTTGTTCCTTTCGGTGGACAACAAAGAGGCATGAAAATTATAAATATTTAGGATAGGACTTACCTCTTGTAAAAAGTGTAACCTGCGAATGCAAGACCGCCGATTGCTAGGACCCCAAGAAGAACAAGCAAAGTAACCCACCAAGCAGACATTCTACCATGTTTGCTTGCGTTTGGATTACTATAGTTGAAATCTTCACAGCTTCTCAAATTACAGGGTTCTTGACTGGTAGGCTGCCACACGATCAGGTAGGACCATAATAACTCAAAGAATGAAAAGTGCCTTGTGTTTTTTAAGCATAGAGATGGGGGAAAAAAAAATTCATAGCAGTGACTGCAGGTACCAAAAAATAGCACTAGTTTGATGAAACATATTCTATTAATCATGTGAAATCCAAAGAATTTCACGTGAATGCAAAATTTTGCAGAAAAATAGCATATAAATTCAGGAAGAGAGGGGATTCATGCAAAATAGGTTATTGATACAATTTTCAGGACGTGTTTAGATGCACGAATGAATTGCATTCCAAAATTCAACTCAATCAAGAGGAAATTGTCCGAGAATCCAAAACGACAAAGTAAACCTTTGAACTGCAATTACATTGTTGTCGAGTCCAACATGAAAGTAACATAACCACTTTGATGTAGGACAATTAACCACTTGCTGTAAAAGCTCTAACTGATAGAGAGCATGGCAAATTAATCTCTTTATCTCATAGCCCAGGCCCCAAATCCATGGGTTAGGTCCTCGGCTGAACCCTCTTTGTGGGCCCCAAATCCATAGGTTCCGCCTCACACGGGCCCAACGGACCACCCACCCCAAGCGTGCCCCTGCATTCCACAGGTCACCCTACTCAAGCCCGGTGTGCAAATGCTCCCGCATTAATTACCCCTGGTGAGGAGTCTCGAACACGACCTCCTGCTCTGATACCAATTTGATGCAGGACAATTAACCACTTGCTCTAAAAGTTCGAGCTTTTAGAGCAAGTGGTTAATTGTCCTGCATCACGCATCATTTCAGGAATTATAAAAGCCAACAAAACCAGGTTGCAGTTTGGATTCCTGGACTTCTGTTTGGTTCTTCTTATTCTGCTTGATGCTAATTATGATACTCATATTATTCAAAATCAGAAGCATTTCACTCAGGTAAGAAGACAAGGGATCCTCTTCCCCAAGCTTGAAACTCCATAGTTACTTGGGTTTTGAACTATACTCATATTATTCAAAATCAGAAGCATTTCACTCAGGTAAGAAGACAAGGGATCCTCTTCCCCAAGCTTGAAACTCCATAGTTACTTGGGTTTTGAACTCCAGACTTGCCTATAATTTTTTTTTACTAAAATTTAAAATAAAAAGTACGCGTTTCAATGGTAGCTCAATGGTATACAGGGCATGTTTCAACACTGAGGTCTCAGGTTTGAGACCAACTCACCTAGAGTGAATGGTACCAACAAGGCCAACTTGTGAATATTGTTGACAGATTATCTTAACATGATTTGTAAATAAGGTTATCTTTATCACCAATCTCGACCAATGAAAAAGATGACAATTTTCATAAGTTTCCAATCATCATCATCATAGCCTTGTTCCAACTATTTGGGGTCGGCTTTACAAAAAAAAAAAAATGCGGATTATTTCTAGGCTATACCTTTGGTAAATGAATAATAATAATAATAACTTTTACATCCCTTTTCATCAACTCAATCCAAGTCCTTTTAAGCTCTTCATTTCATCTTTCTAATGACAAAGATTGAACTGTTTGGAATTCTGGCTTCATAACCAAATCTGAGAGGTATATTGCATATATATACACTTAGGATATTGTAGGTTACAAGAGGGAAATAACAACCCTAACAAAAATTTGATTTAAATTTAAAATACAAAAGAGAGACTGTAGATCAAGTTTGTTAAGGTTGTTGGAGAAGATCAAGGGATTTGATTGTCTTTATCAGTGATCTCAGTCAAAGTTACAGATGTTTTCTGCTTAACATCCCCCCGCAAACTGGAGGCGGGGAAACACACCTGCAGCTTGTCTCTAAAAAGACAAAACCGAGCTGAACTTAACCCCTTAGTGAACACATCAGCAAGCTAGTCTTGTGTGAAAAGGAACTGAAGGGAAATGTCCTTGTTAACAACCTTCTCCCAAATGAAATGAAAATCCACCTCAATGTGCTTAGTTCTGGCGTGAAAAACAGGATTGGAAGCCAAGGCTAAAGCACCAATGTTATCACACCAGAGAATAGGAGGAGCAGCAAGTGGAATGCAAAGAGCCTGCAAGAGCATCCGCATCCAATACAACTCAGCAGTGGCAAAGGCAAGAGCTCGGTACTCAGCTTCAGTACTGGACCGAGCCACCACAGGTTGTTTCTTAGTTGACCAAGACACCAAGAATGAGCCAAGGAAAATACCATAGCCTATAGTCGATCGACGATCATCAGGATTCCCTACCCAATCAGAATCACAAAAGGCCTGAAGAGACAGAGGACCTTTTGTGTACCATAAGCCATGATGAATAGTCCCCTTAAGTTATCTTAGTACTCTTTTGGCTGCAGACCAATGAGAGGAAGTGGGATAGTGCATAAATTGGCAGAGTTGGTTGACAGAGAATGAGATGTCTGGACGGGTGAGGGTGCAGCATTGTAATGCCCCAACCGTTTGCCTATATTCTGTCACTTGATCAACAGTAAGTGGCTCACCACTAGTAAGGGACAGCCAAAGTCCTGATGAACATGGTGAGGGAAAAGGTTTAGCTCCTACCATTTTAGTGCGGTGGAAAAGATCATTAATATATTTAGTCTGCCTCAAGTGTAAACCAGAAGAGTCCCTATGAGCTTGAATGCCAAGAAAGAAATGCAAATCACCAAGGTTCTTCATCTTAAACTGAAGCTGGAGCTGACTGATGAGGGAAGAAATCATGACTTGATGTGTCCCGGTCACTAAGATGTCATCAACATAAATGAGAAAGAACAAATAAACATCATCGTTGTGATAAACAAACAAAGAGGAATCCACAATGGATGAGGTAAAACCAAACTCCAAGAGTAACTGGGACAGCTTCATAAACCAGGCCCGAGGAGCCTGTTTCAGGCCATAAAGCGATTTCTTAAGTCTGTAGACATAATTAACGAAACCTCTAGGCTGCTCCATATATACTTCCTCCTGTAACACTCCATGTAAGAAGGCATTAGAAACATCCATTTGAGTGATAGTCTAGTTAAATTGAATGGCAAGTGTAAGAACAATCCGAATAGTTGCAGGCTTGATGACTGGACTAAAAGTCTCAGTATAGTCTATGCCACTCTCTTGTTGATAGCCAATAGCTACCAGCCTTGCCTTAAATCGATCAACCTCACCCGTTAAGGTTTGTTTCACCTTGTAAAGCCACTTGTTATCAATAATAGTATGGTCAACAGGTCTAGGACAGAGAACCCAGGTTTTATTGGCCATCAAAGCATCATACTCCTCTTACATGGCATGACACCAAGCTGGATCAAAAGATGCTTGTTTGTAAGAACTAGGTTCAAGAGGTACCATAGTACTGGTTAGAGCAATAGGTGGGTGTTTAGTGGAGTGGAAGGAGGTGAAATTAGGGTTCTGAGGGTGCCTGTTTGGGATCTAGTGGTCATAGGATGCAATTTTGGAGGTTGAGTGTTTATAGGAGGTGAGGAAGGTATGCTAGGTGCAAGGGTAGCTAAAATGGACAAAGGAATAGATTAAAATGGAGGGTCAGAAGTGGATATATTGCTAGGAGGAGAATCTAATTCGGAAGAGGAAGGTGTTTCAGTGACTGTAGGAGAAGGATTAAGATGAAAAAAAATAGGAGGAGAATGAGATAAATCAAAATTTAAAATAAAAGGAATGAGAGGAGATGTACCAATCGAGGAAGTATTGCTATTAGAGGTAGAGATGGACTGCACTTCTTTAGTTGCAGGAAACTTATATTCATTAAACACAACATGCCGAGACAAATATATCCTGTGAGAAGAAGGATTAAGACACCTGTGCCCTTTTTTATTGGAGCTGTAACCTAGGAAAATACACCTCTTAGTTCTAAACATCAATTTGTTAGAGGAGTAAGGCCGTAGGAGAGGATAACATGCACAGCCAAAAGATCACAAGGTAGAATAATCAGGATCTGTACAAAACATCTTAGAAAAAGGAGTTTGATTATCAAGAATAGCTGTAGGTAGCCGATTAATGAGAAAAATGGCTGTAAGAAAGCATCAACCCAATAAGTAGTAGATAAGTGAGATTGAGCCAACAAAGATAACCCCATTTTTGTGACGTGTCTATGTTTTCTCTCGGCTACTCCATTCTATTGAGGTGTGTGTGGACAAGTGACTCTATGATGGATCTCATTGTTTTGAAGGAACAATTGAAAGTGTTTGGACATGTATTCCCCACCTCCATCAGTTTGAAGTTGCTTAATTTTGAAAGACAATTGATTTTCAATTAGGAGTTTAAATTTACCAAAGCAAACATACAAATTTGATTTGTTATGAATAGGATAAAGCCAATAATAATGAGAAAAATCATCAATAAATATAAAATAATAACAACAACCACCAAGAGATTTGGTGGAACAAGACCACACATCAGAATGGATAAGCTCAAGAGGAGAGCTAGTAGTTCGCATAGAATTAGAGAAAGGAAGTTATTTACTTTTGCCAAATTGGCAAGGTTCACAAACATCAGAATTATTTAAAGAACCAACAAAGGGAAGAGAGTGTTTGTTCAACAAAAACGATACAACTGAATTGGAAGCATGCTCTAATCTAGAATGCCAAACTGAAACAGGTGCTTTAACTCCTACAATGGCTGCCATAGCAAGCAGCGTATTGAGATCTAAATTCTGCAACTTGAGAGGATAGAGTCCACCACTACTCCTGCCTTCCAGCAATGTTTGCCCCGTGTGATTGTCCTTAACAAAATAGTGAGTTCCAGTGAGTGTGAAGAAGCAATGGTTATCTAGACAGAATAGATTAATGGAAAGTAAATTTGCACAAGCTTGAGGACAATGAAGAACACAATCTACTTTAAGTTTGGAAATAGGAGTGTGAAAAGTGGTAGAACCAGTGTTATGGATACTCAAACCTTGTCCATTACCAACAACAACATTCTCTTGACCAGTGTAAGGTTGATGGAGTGTCATCTGCCCAAGATTGGTCGTGATGCGCTGATTAGCTCCACTGTGAGCAAACCAGGTCTCTTCACCTTCTTGTGTGGCATTAGAGTATGCAACCATTGCAGCCAATTGAGCTGGAGGATGTCGGCCTTGGTAAGCATAGTCCATGCGGTGGAAGCAGTCAAGAGCTCTATGATTAGACTTGCCACAGATCTGACAGGGTGATCTTAGGTGCTAAATGGTTGTTGCTGCTGCTGATTGGGTTTTGGAAACTAATAAGGCCGTTGGTTGGACTGTTTAGGAGGAGCTGGAGAGTGGTAAGGTGTTTGCAATGAGGGCTGGTTTGATTTTCCAAGATATTTGGGCTTGTGGTTAAATGTTTGAGTGAAGTTTTGGTGCTGAGAATTTTGGTTGGAGCGTGGAGGAAAGTTGTTCAACTGGGAATTTTGATGCTGAGGTTTTCGGGCAAAGAAGGCAAAGTTATTGGTGTCAGGTGAAATGGTTTTGAGTTGGTGCTCAAGTAAGAGTTCATTGGATAGCAATTCAGCTTGAGAATCTTCAAAAGAGATAGTTCTATCTCGGGAAGCAATAGAAAGAAATGTGATAAAAGGAAGGAAAGAAGGATTCAAACCAGAGACAATATAATTAATCAGATCATCATCATCAATGTGTTTTCCGGCTGCACCAAGTTCTGCCACAATCTCCTTTACATTATTTAGATAGGTGGAGCAGTTTCTAGAGCCTTGAGATAGGGACTGAAGTCTTCTCTTCAGATGGCCAATCCGAGATTTGGACTGAGAGGCAAACTTGTTGGATAAAGTAGTCCAAGCAACCTTTGCAGAAGTGATGCCATAAACCGTGGGTGCCACCTTATGAGAAAGAGTGGCATTAATCTAACCAAGAATAAACTGATCCTTTTTTTGCCATAAAAGAAAAGCTGGATTGAGATTAGAGGTCTGTCTTCCCTGATCATCCGAGAGGAACTTATCTGGGCACGGTTCTGAACCATCCACAATGCCCATCAAATCGTTACTTTTGATTACAGGAACAAATAGTGATAACCACATGAGATAATTCTCCCCATCAAGCTTAGCTGAAACAAGTTGACTGAGGTTAAGAGCAACAAAAGCAATAGCATGGGAGTTTGAAGAAGAGGAAGCCAAGAGGATACGATAGGAGAAAATATATGGATCAGACGTGAGTCAAGGGCTTTAATACCATGACAGAGATTGAACTGTTTGGAAATCTGGCTTCATAACCAGATCCGAGAGGTATATTGCATATATATACATTTAGGATATTGTAGGTTACAAGAGGGAATTAACAACATAATAACAACCCTAACAAACATTTGATTTGAAATTTAAAATACAAAAGAGAGACTGTAGATCAGGTTTGTTAAGGTTGTTGGAAAAGATCAAGGGATTTGACTGTCTTTATTAGTCATCTCAGTCAAAGTTACGGATGTTTTCTACTTAACATCTAACAGGCCCTACAAGACTGACCAAAGTGCTCCTCCTTACCAAGACTGTCTCATAGTCTCTAGTTTTTATAGTGGCTGAACCATTTCAATCAGCTCTCTATCATGTTCTCTCCCATTGGGTCTACTCCTAGGCCGATTTCAATGACCTCCCTATTCTATATGCACCAATCTTCTGATGCCACATCTTAACATCCTCACCTCTGCAAAGATCACCCTACACGTGTTGCCTCCTAACTGTCCAAACTCTACCCAGTCAAATAACTGTCTATAAATGTTTTCCTTATGTCTCCATGGGCACATCTCAACTTCATCCACCCAGCTCTAATTCTATTTAAAACATCCTCATCAATCTCTCTGTTCTGTCGAATTTTCATAGTTTTCAATGTGCAGCACTTTTAGAATGAATGAAGGGAATAGGAGTGGTAACATGGAAATCCTACTCACACAAAAATAGTTTGGTTATCATGTTTGGCTTACCATTTCTTCATTTGAACACCTACTATCATCTACTGGGTACTGTGCAGTTGATGCACCTTCAATACTTCCAAAACAACCCACATCCCGATACCGAACTCCACCATCGCAAGGGGATGAACACTTCATCCATGGCCCAGCAATCCATTTGAAAACTTCTGCAAACCAGAGAAGCATTATAATTTCATTCTTTTGAAGTATTGATAATCATTTGTTAACAAAATTAGATGCTTGAATAAGAGCATTGTCTACAAAGGAACACTTCCGGCAGAGCTCATCATGGACACACCAATGTGCTGCATATGTGAGACAGGCTGCTTATCAGGCAGTCCCCAAGGTTAATATCTCCTAGCCCAGAAATCAGATTGGACCATTTATCAGGTGGGATACAAGTTGATGCTGAATGAGAACCATTCCTCATCCTTTTGCATGGGTTATTGTTTAATACGTGTATGATGTACTTGAAGCGTGGGTCAGCCTTATTTTTTGGGCTAGGTCAAACACTATCAGGCCCACCTGATGTACATCCTGGATCTCACACGCGTGCATCACATTTGTAAATGTGGGAATCTATCCTTTGCTTTACAGATCAGAACTTCCAAGTAGAATCCTCTTGTCTATTGGCGAATTCTCTCATGACCAATATTTGACTACAGTCATTGCCCTATAAGGCACAGTAAGTTGTGATGAACAAGAAACATACCTTTTGGTTTTAACTGCACAGCTAGCTCTGCACCAGTTTTACAGTAACCCAGTTTGGTGTTCTTGTCAGTGAGGTAAGGATCGGAGCAATCCGTGCAACATATGTACTCCTCACCATAGTCTACCTTGTTCTTGCATTTCAAACACCTGTCTGTTATCTTTGGGCTCTCTGCTCAAGCAAAAGCACAAAGAAAGGTAAAATAATTGCAAAATGGGATAATCTCACAGACAGACGGATCACTTAAATCCAAAAAAAAAAAAAAAAAAGCATACAAGACCCTATTGATATTGCAATATTTCCACTTTCCATTGTGTCAACCCATCGATGATACCTGATATGGGTATGGATACGGATACACACATAGATAGGTTGTGGACATGGATACAGAAAGATGGATGTGACTCAACAGTTCCCAAAATCTTGGATACAGATATCGGTATGGCGTCCTTCCTACATAGGGGAACTTAGCTACCTTACGTACCATAAGTGTAGATGGAAGGGAACAACTAAAGGAAAACAAGAGCCTTGAAGGAGGACCAATCAATAGACTTACGAGCTCAGGTCCACTTGATTAACTTTGCCTTCCTAAACAAATTTCAGGACCTCCAACACTACCTTGAAAGCACCTATATCCATTGCTTCTTTTTTGTTTGATCTGGTCTGGTATTCTACAATCCGCTGGAGTTAGTTGGGTCATGCCTGGTTTGGTTGAAGGCCTGTTCCAAGGGGAGAGTTCTGTTCTTAGTGATTGTAATTGGGTTGCTTTGTTCATCAAGGATTGGGTTCCCCAAGGGTGTGTGTATTTTTAGGGTTTGTTTTCGGGTGGACTTGTATTTCAAAGAGTTGGCTCCCTGAGGTGGGTGCAGGTTTTGTTTCTCTTTTTGTTTGTTTTTCTGTTTTCTCTTTTGTTTCTGCTTTCATTTGGCCTTTGGCCTTAATAAATTACTTCATCTTAAAAAAAGGAAAAAAAAAGAAAAAAAGAGGAAAGATCACCAAGATTAACCTTTTGCATGCTATTTTACTGGGGATAGAGCATAAAACAGCAATTAAAAAGTTCTATAGCAGCAGCCTTTGGACTATTAAAACATCTATACTCCCTAATGTACCACCATTCAGGTAATAACCGTGGTCACCTTATACATCTTTATTGTAGAAGCAGAAGATTTTATCCATAAAAAAGTAGAAGATTTTACTGACCTGGTTTACAGCAATGGAAATGGGTGTAGAAAGGAAGGCACAATGGATATTTTGACTCGGGACAGAGCCCATTGCAATCATCTGACTGGTCGATGATGACATGACCCGCGCCACATCCTCCAATCCATTTGTTTTGACAGGACTCGGTCCAATAGCATCCTACAATTTAAAGATGCACCGTCGAGTCAAATATACGATCCAACAATTTATCAAGATGACAGAGACAAAATAATGACGCTTACAACAGCAATTAATACATATACTTTGGGACATCTGTTTGCGAAAATGTTCTGAAAGAATCAACTGAACTCCTGCCCCCAAACAGACTACCTTCGGATACTAGTTAAAACAGTAATCTAGGCTGCCATTGGCTTGTGGCTATTTCAGGAGCAAAGAAAAATAATTTGTGATTTTGGAACATCCTACTCCAAGGGCTGTTTGGATAGTTGAAAAAGAAGAGAGGAAAAAAAACAAAAGTCGTAAAGATTATCCAATGATGATTTACAAGATTTCCATTAGCACTAGTAAAACATGGATTCCCATGGATCCCATTTTGGAGACTTGTTCGGATAATAGGTGAAAATCTCATAAAGCTCTGGCATAGTTACCTCGTATCTTGTGCATGAGAACTTCATTATCAGGTACGTCATCCATTTTCCTTTTTTTTTTCTCTTCTTTTCACAAAAATTGGAGAGAGGAAATCTTTTATGTAGTGCTAGAAAGAAAGAGCTCTTTCATATTGACATGAGCACCATACATGCTTATGGGGATCTTTTATTATTTTAGTGGTAATGAAAATCTTATTCGAAAAGAAATTCCTGAAGGCCAATGCATAGCATAGCTAGTGCATTACAGAATAAAACTGATCAAGAAAGGGGGGCTGCTCCACAGGGTGGGAGAGCAAGGACCCCATGATTTTGCCTAACAGCTAACAAGGAGTTTAACTCTAAAAATGATATCGGAAATTGGTGGACATTTGCCATCAAAAGTTTGGTTGTTCCCTTCCTTCCATAGCCCCACACACCAGCCAAAAAAAAAAAAAAACCCAAATCTTTTGTGCTTCTCGTGAGGATGACAAACTCTCCATAGTTCAAACAACTGCTGGATGGTAGTAGGCGTAGACGACCAAATTGAATTGCCACCAAGGTATCCCGTATCGGTATCAGTTGGCGTAACAGTACCCTCCGATACCGATACGGATACGGGGGTGTAACAGCGATACAGGGGCGTAACGGCCCACAACGGTCCAAATTTTTTTTTTTTGCCAAAAAAATATAAAAAAAATATGAATTAAATCCGGAATATTCTAAGCATTCCAAATATGCATTCATTTATGAATTAGAACATGTTTATGGTGGTGTAACGGTCCACTCTTTGGTGAGAAGTTGTATCGGACTGTCTAATGAATTTATGAACCAGATAACCTGAATTTGACTACAAAATTCATATATTTAATTTTCTAAATATATAATTTATATACTTAACAATTTGATCTCATTTCACCTAATAGTTCTTTTAAAAAATGAAATTAAATTCAGGTAGATGGCGTTGCCAATTTGGGGCTGACTTGGAGGACCAATCCATGCCCCAAATCAGCCTCAAATTTATGCAATTTATTGGCATTATCTCACTTATGAATTGGTGGACATTTATTGGATAGTGAATCATGAAAAAAATCAAAAGGCCCTATTTTAAAAAATAAACATCTAGAAATTAACAATTAAAACTATTCAAACAATTTGATTTTGGTATTGTGAGTTAGCAACTATAGTCCATAATTTAATTGGTAAATTTTAAATTAATACATGTCTCGTGTACAATTTTTTAAGGGCCCGAATTAGGTAGGACTCGAATTGTGAAGTGTAGCACACAAGTGTCAAAGTTTTTTGGACCCCACCCGTGATGAATGTGTTATATCCACACCGTCCATCCATTTTGCCAAATAATTTTAGGGCATGAGCCCAAAAATGAGGCAGATCCAAAGCTCAGGTGGACCACACCATAAGAAACAACAATAATTAAATGTCCACCATTAAAAATTTATTGGGGGCTACAAAAGTTTTAGATCAAGCTGACATGTGTGTTTTCCCTTCATCCACGTCAGTGTGACCCAATTAACAGGTTAGACAGAAAATAAACATTACAATGGACCCTAAGAAATTTTTAATGGTGAGCATTTTATAACCACTGTTTCCTATGGTGTGGTCCACCTAAGATTTAGATCTTACTAATTTTTTGGATCATGACCTAAAGTGATGTGGCAAAATGGATGGACGGCATGGATAAAATACATACATCATGGTGGGGCCCACGCAGCACGTAGACCTTTTATTAACTTGTGCGATAAAAGCGTGCTGTGTAACTCGTACGCAGTCCGATTTCTTTTTCCGATACCAAATGAAAAAGAAGAGAGAGAGAGGGAAACCGAAAAGAAAAGGAGGGAAAGAAGAGGGGGGGGGAGGGGGGGAGAGAGAGAGAGAGAGGGAAGAAGAAGAAGGCCCGCAGCAGGGCCGCAACCGCAGCAGTCCGAGAAGAAGAAGAAGAAGAAGAAAGAAAGAAAAGGAATTTTTTTTTTTTCTATTTTCTTTAGGCCCGTAACGGCCGTTATGGCCCATAACGAATGTTACGGTCACAGAATCCCGGGGGGGGGGGGGGGGGGGGGGGGGGTTGCCTGTTTCGACCCCCTATCGCGTAATGGTGTCGGCCGTTACCGTTACGTATCGGCTGATACGGCCGTATCGTAACGGATACGGGACACCCTGATTGCCACAAGACCCATCCCCAAACAGAATAATGCAAACTGACAACAAATTAGGAAATGGTCGACTAATTCAGCACACCACGAGCATAAACAGCACCATTCACAGTAATTATTTTTCTCATGGCCAGAGCCAAACAAAGTGTTAATGATTTGCTAAAATGGAAATATCATTCTTAGATAACTAAAAGGTCTTCTCGAAAACTAGATTCATTAAAAAGTGAACAAAACGTAAAAATCTGTTCTTATTACTCTTGTATCCCCTTCTAAGCCAAACAAAAATATCATAATCTAACCCCTGACATCAACTGTTAATCCTACCCAAAATTTGAACTTTTAATCCTAACTGCCAATCATTTCATATTCGAACTTCTAATCCTAACTGCAGATCATTTCTATTGCCTTACCTAAGACTAAAAAGATGCTCAAACTCATGACTAATCCTGTCATAGAATTTTAGGCCACAATTTGAGTGCCAAAGTGTTGGAACTTACAAAACTCAAAAGTGATAATCATTGATCTTAAAAGATCTCCAAAATGAGCAATGGATCACTCTAATGGATATTGGACCTCCCATATGTTGTCCTTAAAAATTTTACATGAAAATTTTAATTTCTTCTTCATCTTTTGCCTGACAAAGAAAGAGGTGAACAATACTTACTTGGGGAGATAAGGCAAAGAGGAGAGCAGCAGCATTGAAACCCCAATGATCAATAGTGACATCCAAGTCTCAAAGGGATGTAATCATCGCTGCTGTCGTTGTCATCATCATCATCTAAGCCTTATCCCAACTAATTGGGGTCGACAACATGAATCCTCTTCCACCATTTCACTCTATCAAGGGCCATAACTTCAAATAGACCATAGGTCATCAAGTCTTTTCTTACGACCTCCTCTACCCACGTCCTTGTGAACCTTCTTTCAGACATAATACATCTCTCCCAATTACTTGAAAGTTGAAATAAAGATTGCTCAAACTCAATTGCATCTCTACCACTAATGCTTACTTGAAACAAAAATAATTTGATTCATCATTGTCATCATCATATCATTGTCTAGTTGTCTCGGCTCTTTGGGGTCAGGTAAATATGAATAAATTATATCTTTCTTCTGCAATGAACACCATCACCCAGTTATGTCTATACAGCTAATGCTTAGCCACTCAATCACAGGGAAAGAAGAAAATGAAGATGGAGATCGGCATTGTCCACTGAAACTATGAGCTTGAATCCACACATGTCCTTATTGCTGGTTCAAATTCCAATGGTTCTACAGCTACCATTTTACTTAAGATGCCAAACTTCAATACTCAACAGCTATCCTTCAAAAATAGCATGAGCTGTGAAATCCACCATTGGTGCAAGTAAAATGCACCCATAATTCAGCAATTTCTTCAACAAGAATTCAAGTTTTACCCATATAGATTAAATCCAAGTCCCACCTTTTTCTTAAAAGAGGAAATCTGGTTCCTCTTTGCAAAAATTATCTCAAATGACCCCAATCATCTTTTCCCATCAATATAATCTCTCCACCTTAAATCTAATAACCCATGTAGAAACACATTTCCAGTTGGCCCCATAGAATTGAATCCATGAAAATGATAAGGGCCTGTTTGGTAGACACTTAGAAAATGAGTTCAACTCATTTGAGGTTTTTTTTTTTTTTTTGGAAAGATGACGATTTTATTAATCAAGCGGGGTGGAGGTGGCCCCACAAAGAATGCATAAAGAACACAGCTACAAAAAATCCAAAAGCTACAAGGACACCCAAGAATCAAAAGAGAGTCTTTCAAAGATATAGAATTCAAAGCCCAGCTCATAATTTCCAATTTAGCTCTCCTAGAAACTTCCAAAACTGTGCCGATCCTATTGCAAAAGCATCGGTTGTTCCTTTCTCCCATCAAAGCCCATATAACGATCATTTGAGTTAATAGCTAATATATATTAGAGATTTTTAAAGGCATTAAAAACAATCTAGATAATCAACAAGTCATATGAACTGTGATCTCTAATAAACAATTACTATGGAATAAAATGTAATTAACCCATTTTAAGTGGCCCCATTTGGTTTCCACATAAAAATGAGTTCATCTCATGTTAGTTAATATATAAAATAAAAATAAAAAATAAAAAATTGAAAGGTAGTTACTATCAATTATGTATTAGAGAACATAGCATTGTTGGTTATATTTTTAATACCTACCAAAAAAGGATCTCTAATACATAATTATAATAAAATAAAATGAGATATGAAAATTCAGAATAATTTATATGATCCTCAGCCCAAGAATGTGTATGATATCCTCAAACAGTGAGCTTTTACAAGTGGGGCCCAATTTCAGTGATCCATTTCCATGGTTGGTCCAATCCAAGCTAGTCCAACCATGGTCTCACACATGAAGTTGACCTGGACAGTGAGTTCTTCTCAAAATGGGCTTTTTTTAGCAACCCTGCCTATTCCGAGGGGTCGGAAGGGCCATCATGACTGTTTGGCCTATTCCAAGTTCTAAAACACCAATGCGGACCATTGATCTGCTGGGACATTCTGTACTGGGACCACACCCCAAAATTGATGCAAACCCGAAAATGAAAGCAAATAAATCAATAAGAGAAGAAAGAGATTGTGGAAAAGATCCAACAATCCTCTAGCCGGATGCTAGAGATCACAAATGCAAGACTCCTCTAGTCTAGAACTAGATGATCCTCGGCCTAAGAATGTGTATGATATCCTCAAACAGTGAGCTTTTACAAGTGGGGCCCAATTTTAGTGATCCATTTCCATGGTTGGTTTGGTCCAAGCTAGTCCAACCATGGTCTCACACATGAAGTTGACCTGGACAGTGAGTTCTTCTCAAAATGGGTTTTTTTAAGCAAACCTGCCTATTCCGAGGGGTCGGAAGGGCCAGCATGACTGTTTGGCCTGTTCCAAGTTCTAAAACACCAATCCGGACCATTGATCTGCTGAGACCTTCTGTACTGGGACCACACCCCGAAATTGATGCAAACCCGAAAATGAAAGCAAATAAATCAATAAGAAAAGAAAGAGATTGTGGAAAAGATCCAACAATCCTCTAGCCGGATGCTAGATATCACAAATGCAAGACTCCTCTAGTCTAGAACTAGAGATCACTCCCCCCCCAATAGCTAATTTAGAGAATAAGAAATTTTCATAAAGAGAATATTAATCAGCTTGTGTTATTTCATAGGACATAGGTCGTATTTATAATCAACCTTACAATCTGTAATAAAAGATATGAAATCTAAAAATCTATGAAATAGGAAAGCACCTTAGCAACAAGCATTCTATAATTAAGAAAATGCCTAAAATAAGATGATACTTGGATAAGAAAATATTTAAAATTATTCCCTGCCTAAAAATAAAGATATGAAAGAAAGAGTAGATATCCTAATTTAGAGATTTGCAAAAAAAAAATGGAAAGTGATGATGGCTAAAAAAACGAAAGTGAGCATTTTCCTGTGCACATGTGCGGAGCGTGCTCGCGTGAGATGCGGGCTTTTTCTTCAAATCTTGATCAATCAGCACGTGTGGCCATTTGGTTGCATCAATTCCACCTAGCTTCGAAAACAACTCGTCCTCGAGTTTAAATTGGTAGTCATCATCTCCTGCGAAGATCCTCGTTTGTAGAGCATCATTTTCGGCTTCACTGGTAGTTGATGGTGGAGACCTACACGCTTAATGGGTAGCTCCTGCATAATATGGTGTTGAAACACAAGCCATCTTTTCTTTTGTTTCTTGTTGGTCCTTCACGTTCTGGATGTCGATTTTGACCTGTTCGTCATAGTCCGCTTTCGATTTGCATACCTTGATTGATGTTGAGATGGTACAATCATGTTGACCTCTATGGATTTTGTCACTATGATTATAGCACTATCTATCTCTTTGACCATCGGATCGTCCACATATGCCAAACTTTCAGTCTCCTCAATTGGATCATCCATCAACTAATCTTTTGGTTTTACTTGAATTTCCTCCAATCTGACCATTGATCCATCAACCAATCCAAAGGAAGATTCCTTTTGAGTTGCCACACTATCCATAACCACGTCATTCCTTGGAATGCTAGATAAAACTTATTGAAGCCCATAAAGCTTTTCCCGTTCAATCAAGGGCTCAAAGCAAGCTCTCATGAACTCCTTGAGTTCCTTGAATTCATTTACAAAACTACAATATCTTCCTTGGATGCTTTAAGCTCCTTCTTGACCTCCTGCAAGTTCTCCTTCCGCATCTTTTGAATATTTGTAGGCATCACTGACATTTCCATGCGATAGGATGCTTTTGGATAACCAGCATGTAGGGAAGGGTGTTGAAAGGAATCACCATAAGGCACATATGAAAATGGGTATAACTCGAGATGATATGAATGGCGATCTTGATCATCGAAGTAACTCGGATAAGAATAGAGCGATGGATATGAAAAGGCATTGGAGTCCCAATAGAGATAATTGCAAGATACATGAGAACATCTTCCTATCCATGACATCTTTCTTCTTCTTGTTTTTCAGTTTCCCAAGAGTAGAACTTGCTCTAATACCAATTTGATGCAAACCCGAAAGGGAAAGCACATAAATCAATAAGAAAAGAAAGAGATTGTGGAAAAGATCCAACAATCCTCTAGCGAAATGCTAAAGATCACAAATGCAAGACTGTGAGCAAGTTCAACAGTCCTCTAGTCTAGAACTAGAGATCACTTTCCCCCTTCAACAGCTACCGTAGAGAATAAGAAAATTTCATAAAGAGAATATTAATCAGCTTGTGTTATTTCATGGGACATAGGTCCTATTTATAATCAACCTTACAATCTATAATAAAAGATATGAAATCTAAAAATCTATAAAATAGGAAAGCACCTAAGTAACAAGCATTCTATAATAAAGAAAATGCCTAAAATAAGAAGATACTTGATAAGAAAATATTTAAAATTATTACCTGCCTAAAAATAAAGATAAGAAAGAAAGAGCAGATTTCCTAATTTAGAGACTTGAAAAAAAAAAATGGAAAGTGATGATGGCTAATAAAAAGGAAAGTGGGCAATTTCTTGTGCACACGTGCGGAGCGTGCATGCGTGAGATGCAGGCATTTTCTTCAAATCTTGATCAATCGGCACGTGCGGCCATTTGGTTGCATCAGAAACTCTTCCAGATCGGAAGATCCTAACCATCTAATCACCGTTTAATGAGAACAACAATGGCAGTCTTCTATCAACCATCAATCTGAAAGCCACCAATCGAAGGCTTATGATTGTCCCAACGTCAAGATCTTCAGGGTACAACTTATCCATAATGGGGCATATCAAACCAACGGTCTGGATCACAGAACCGTGACCAGACATGCAAAAACAGAAATTCAAAGCGGTTGCATATGAAGTGCAGATAATTTTATTTATTTTTAAAAAAAAAAAACAACAGAATACATGCGAAGAATAATTAGAAACAAAAAAGAGATTGAATTTTTGAATTTGAAAATGGGAATTAAAAAATAAATAAAAAGAAACAGAAATAAAATGCAAGTAGTGAGAGTGAAAGGAAGGAGTTGAATGGAAATACTGGGGTTTGAGAGGGGTACCGTGGGAAGGAAGATTGAATGAGAATGCGTGAGAGAGAAGAGATAAGGGTAGAAGAAGAAGAAGTAACTGCTGCCGACGACCCCTTTTCTCCATCTCTCTCCCTCCTCTGTATAACTTCTCTCTCGAAGCAGCGATGAAAGGGTAGATTGGGAAATCTCTCTCTAAAGGGTGCGATGTAAGGAAACGGATTGGCTACTCCCCCTCCCACTAGCCCGGTGGCTGGTGGTCGGTGCTATGTGGGCCCCACCATGGTGTATGTGTTTCATCCATTCCGTTCATCCATTTTTACATATTACTTTAGTTCTCGTTAACAAATCATATATATATATACACACACACAAACGCCTAGGTACCAGTTAGTACGTATGTATTACGAACTTTTTTGAAAATTTATTATACACGATGAGTCTCGAAAATTTGAACGGTCCACATGAAGAAGAACCTATAAAATCTCATAGTAAGAAATTTTACTTTGATCAAAAACTTCAGTGAACCGTAAAAGATGTAAGCAATTTTTTCTTATAGAAATTTTTACTTTGATCCAAAACCTCAGTAGGGTATGAAAAATATAAATAAGTTTTTCCTTTAATTTGAATTTTTCTTTGTTATAGCTCACCAAAATCTTAAATAAAGTAAAAATTCACCTCCGAAAGTTTCATGAGATTCCACATTTTATAGACCGTCCAAATTCAACATCCATAATACATATACAAAGGTCTGCACATGTGCTTATATATATATATATATATATATATATATATATATATATATATATATATATATATATATACACACACACACACCACGTGTACAAAGGTGTGCACTTGCGTAAGCGCGTAAGTCTATATATATACCAGGTAGGCCACATAACAGGAAAACAATAGTAATTAGATATCCACCATTAAAATCTTCTTAAGGCCCGTTGTACTATTTATTTGACATCCAATCTGTTAATTAGGTTATACAGGCCTAAATGAAAGAGAAAAAAAAAAACTGATTCAAAACTTTTATGGTCCGCAAAAAGTTTTTAATGGTCTACCTTTAATTAACATTGTTTCCTGTAATGTGGTCCACTTGAGATTGGGATATACTAATTTTTCGTGTCGTATGATAAAATGATCTAGAAAAATAGATGGACGGCATGGATGAAACACATACATCATGGGGCCACAGATAACCGACCACTAGCCATTGGCCGGAGGCAGGGGAATAGCCGATCCGTTTTCATCTTTGGACGCCCCGCCAGCAGAAGGTGGAAAAGAGTAGATTGGGTGCGCCCTGGGCCCACCCAACACGGTGCGGCCCTGACTCTGGAGCCCAACTTGATATGTTTTTAGTATATCACCGTTCAACCGTTTTCCCAGATCACTTTAGTAACTAAGACACAAATTGAAGAAGATCCAAATTTCATATGGACCATAATAAAGGAAACAGTGCTGACTGACCATTACAAACTTCTTATGAGCCACAAAAGTTTTAGATCAAGCTGGTATTTATTTTTTTACCTTTATCCAGGTCTATGTGAACTTAGTAACAGATTGGATGGAAAACAAACGTTACAGTGGGTCATAAGAACTAGTGGGAGTTCAATCACCACGATTTTCCTTAATGCGTTTACCTGACATTTGGATGTGCTTTGTTTTTCGTTTCATGTACTTTAATAACCTGAGAAAACGGATGGACGGAGTGGATGTAACCGTCAGGGTTGGGTAAGGCCGGGCTGCCACCTAGTACGAAAATAGGATATTGAGTAAACTATGTTGTGCCACAGTAAATGTATTTACTTTATCCACGCAGTCCATCCGTCCGTTTGTTTATTTCAGGCGTGATCCAAAAATGAAAGAAAGCTCAAGTGTACCGTACACAGAAAATATTGGGAATGATGATCTCCACCGTTGAAACCTTGGTAGGCCCAGCATGATATTTATCTGTCATTTCATGAGATCAACAAAACATAGATGAAAGTAAAACACAAATATAAGCTTGATCCAAAACTTCTGTGCCCCTGACAAATTTTCTACAGTAGATATTTAATTCACACTGTTTTCTATTGTGTGGTCCATTTGAACTTTGGATATGTTTCTTTTTTTGCATCAATTCTTAAAATTATCTGATAAAATAGATGCACAGTTTGGATAAAATATATAAGTTAGGGTGGATCCCAAAGAGTTTACTCAGTAGGCAAACCATATCCTTAATCAGCTCGGGGCGTAGGAAGAAGGGGGTGCGCAGATTGGGTAACACTAGGGCTGAAAGTCTGGTAGGTTGAGTAGGGTTAGTGCTCTCAACCCTAACTTGGCCTAAGGTTCTTATGCCTCAACCCTAATCTATCTATGGGTTGGGAATTTTCAACCCAAGCCCAACTCAAGCGGGTTCAGTCAAATTGATAGGGTTGGTTAGGTGTATATGTGCTAATATTTTCATTATTACATTAGTTTATTATATTTTAATATTAAACTTATCTTTTGTATCTATAATTTTATTAATTATATATGTGATTATTTATCGTAAAGAATTTTATTTTTCTTTTAAAAAAGTTAAAATATAGAACAACTAATCCTTTAAAAGCCCCGTAGCATAGCACGTAATCTATTTGGAAAGAGAAATTTAGCATATCTTGTTAGCTTGAGTTACTGGAAATGACATGGACAAATGAAACTCGACATCATTAGTGTGCTTTCAATACAAACAATCCACACTCAATTATAATTTATAACTTATATATTGATCGGGTTCGGTTGGGTAAGGCAACCTGAGCCCAACTCAAGTTTTATTGGGTTGGTGTTTGTATATCCCAAGTTTAAGATTGGACCCGATATATCCTGCCTGAGCCCAACCAAGTGTCAGGTCGATCGGGTTGAACCTGCCTAACTTTTAACCCTAGCTAACACCCGAGCGTGGATGTGATGGACCCAACTAGTTGCATGGGACCCTGATTGTGGGGCCCATATTAATATATGTGGCTGCATCCATGTCACCCATCTCAATTAAAAACTCATAAAATGAAGTAAATCTAAATCTAATGTGAACCATAGTACAAGAAACGATAGTAATTGACCATTAAAAACTCATCGTGGGGCACGAAAGCTTTCAATCGAGATAATATTTCTATACTATCTTCATACAGGTCCTTTTGACCTTATCAGCAGGTTGGATGCCAAATAAAAATTCCGGTTGAGTCCAAGAAGTTTTTAATGTTGGGGATTAAATCATGACTGTTTCTTGTAAGATTTAGGCATGCTTTAAATTTATAATTATGCCCTAAAATGATCTTTTAAAATGGTTGGACGGTGCGGATTTAAGGCACATTCATCGCCCACATGCAAGGTCCCAACCACCTCGGTAGATCCGAGGTTTCACCCAAACAGCTCCGCCGGTTCATATCAAGGGACGGACAGGCCTCTGACGGTCCACCGTGGTGTATAGTTTTTATCCACACCGTCCATCCATTTTTTTCATATCATTTTAGGTTAAAATATAAAAAATAAGGCAGTTCCAAAGCGCAAGTGGACCACACAGTAGGATTAAACATCTACCGTCAAAAACTTTTTGAAGGTCACAGAAGTTCTTGATCGGGCTGATATTCGTGTCTTCCCTTTTTCAAGGTCCATGTGACCTTATGAAATGGTTGAATGGCAATTAAACATCACAGTGGGCCCTATGAAGGTTTCAAATAGTGTGTCATTATCACCTCTCTTCTTGTGGTGTGGTCCACTTGAGCCTTGGAGCTACCTATTTTTTTTAGATGCTGTACTAAAATATATGAAAAAAATGGATGAACGGTGCGGATAAAATCCATACATCACGGTGCCCCTCAAAGCCCTTGTCCGTTCCTAGCCATAGACAGGCGGTTGGTACCCCACCCTCGTTCGATGATTACGTATTTACGTGCAGCAGCTGCCTCACCCTACACCATGCGGCATACAAAACTCAGGTCCACCGTTGTACAGGAAATAGACCTGATCCAAACCTCAGGTGGGCCAGACCGAGGGCCTTTGGTGTAAATGCCTTTTAGACCAAGCTGATTTGATTTTTGCCATGTACGGTGCACATGACGTGACACAACTGATGGAAGGAACAGATTTCAGCCTGTCCCACATAGCTGGGGGTGTTTCATCAGCATTTTACAGAGGACTCCAGTATTACGGGGAGCGGATTAAGTGCGGCCCGGCCTTACCCAACATGGTGCGACCCTGACCATGGGACACACCTTATTATAGCCATGATGTTCATCTGTTTTTCCGTATCATTTTGTGCTATATCGCAAAAGTGAACCAGAAAAAAATCCCAGGTATAGAAAAGTGGTGATTGAACGCCCACCATTAAAAACTTCTCAGGGCCTACCCCATCCAGCCCATTGACAAGGTCACACGGACATGGATGAATGAAAAAAAAAAAAAAACGAATATCAGCTTAATCTAATACTTTGTGGCCCATATGAAGTTTTTAATGGTCAATCACCACAATCTCTTGTACTGTAGTTCATATGAGATTTAGATCTACTTCAGTTTTTGTCGTATACTATAAAATAATCTGAAAAAATAGATCAACGGATACATAAAGGTGGGGCCATGGTCAAGACCGCTTCGTGTTATGTGAGGCCGAGGCTCACCTAAGGGTAGAGGTGTACACGAGTCGATCCGAGTTGAGCTCTTCCTAGCTCAGTTCGACTTGGCTAACAAGATACCGTAGCTCGAACTCGGCTCAGTCATCGAGCTTGCATTGGTAGCTCAGCTCGACTTGGTCAATAACTCGGTCCAGTTCAAGCCAAGTTCGAGTTCGAGTTTCGAGTTGAGTTCAAGTTCTAGTTCGAGTTATATATTAAGTTTGATTCAAATTTGAATTTTGAGCAACTGAATAGCCATTGGAGTTTGTAGGAGAGTTGTAACATCCTAAATTTTTACTGTTTTGGATTTTCAGAAATCCTTAATTTTTTTATTAATTAAATTATAATATCACTTAATGACCATTAACACTCAATGTTAGTTTATACAGGGATAGTACCAGTAAAGAACTGCACAAGTTCGATTAATCAACTGCAGGAAGTCAACGAATCCTCGCGATTACTTGAACATCACACTTGATTTACTCACATATGATCCAAATCTAACCGACTCATCACTAACTAATCAAGACAATCATAACTAAATTAAAAATATAATCGAAGCTAAGTCAGATAAAGCTCAGATCTTGACAAATAGAACAAATCAACCCCGTTACTCTTTTAGCCTAAAATCGATGGTTTAGAGTAATCATGACCAAATCTCCACTTTCACTAGTTATAAATAGGCCATCTTATGAACATAGTTAATCCAAACCCTAATCATCGCCCACGAGAAATCTCAATACCTAATTCATTTCAAAAATGCCCCAAATTTTCAAACAAGCTCTAAACCGCTCGTTGGAGGGCAACTATTTCAAAAACTATAGAGGAATGTCCGTTTTACTCGACGTCCATCGTGGGATTCAGACTTGAGAACGATACAAAATCGCTCAACTTGAGCCAAAGGACGAGTGCATTAGAAGTGCAAATACCCTAAAGGAAGAGACTGAAACTTAATTGAATTGGTCGTCTACTCTTATGCAAAGTTGAGAATTTCGAACTGTCGGTTTACGACCAAACTTCACATATAGAGTAAGGATATTTTCCTGCTTATATCCGTATAGCTATTGCCCGATCAACCATCGGTGGCCGTTGAATAGATTTCTAATCATATCTGTCGATCGGGGCATACAAATGGCGGGCCAATCATGTCCATATGCAGATCATCATTAAGGCAAACTATCCTACGGTGTATATCAATATGTACACCCCATAGTAGACCCTAAAGGCTAGAAAAACCCTCCCATAGGACTAATATAGTAAAAACCCAACACTTGGAGTCATTTGCACCAAATCTGACATTATAAAATGGGCTGCTTTTGGGCACCCCTCTCCCCATACGAATTTGCCGTAGAGAAAGGAAAGAGAAAAGAAAGAAAAGGGAGAAAGAAGAAAGGAAGAAGAGAGGAAGGGAGAGTGAAGAAGGGAGAGAAAGTGGTGCTCAAGGGAGCTCAATCTTGTAACTCCCTTCCTCTTCTTCAAGAAAACCCTCCACCACAACCGCAAGAACTGCTTTCGTTGATTGTATAAGTAAATTTCTTACCCATTTTTCTTGAAACCCTTGTATGAGAGAGGATTTGCATGAGATTTTAACATGCAAGTACATTGTCTTAGGATTTCGGCCGATCGATGCCGAGTTCGGCGCTTCTAGGTCGTTTCCCAAGACCTCAACGATCCATAGGTGTGGAATATTATTCTTAGGTGGCCTAGGACCAATTTTTGTATGAATCTAATGATTTTGCTTGTTGGATGATGTATTTTGATAATCTAGAAAAAAAAACTTAGATAAGACTTTACACTTTAGATTCCCCCAAATCAATGTGGAATGAATATGAAATGTTTGATGTTCTAAACATGATTGGGTATGAATTGATGATGGCTTATACAATGTTTACTCGATTCTTGTTTGATGTTTCCCCATAACATGTTTGATGCATTAACCCTTGCGTATATTTTGGTATTAGGAGATATACGAAATGCTTGCTTTCCTCACTAACCCACACAATATATACACCTTTATTTCATAATATTGTTAACATTTGCTTTGTAGAAAATCTGAATTTTGGTTTGGGAAATATGAATGCATGAGATTGATTATGTTAGTTAATAACCCTGATTGTTGAAATGTTATTGAATACTATCAAACCCTTGGGTTGGTCAACAATCCGAGGAGAGAAACAGTGGTCCCATTGATAGGATTATCTTGAGGCTAAACCCGTAGATTTGGGGCGGGTGCGTATGAGCGACAATAGTTAGACTACATGGGTCGCTTGTACCCGATGTCGTCTGTCACGTACTCGCCTGAACCCGTGCAGTTTAGTCTACTTACTGATCAACCTTATTTGTTAACCCTGTCTGCTCGCGTATATATGAAACCTGGAATACCCTTCAACCGTTGTAACCCATTGATAACCAAATTGAAATCGATCCACTAACTCGTGAGCCCGGTATGGTGGAATGAGACACTGTGTCCGAGCTGTCGGCTTACGCTGGGGTGACGAGCCTCCTTGTAGTGACCGCGAGCGATCCCTTTTCTCAGCACTCCCCATGTGCTTGAAGTCGAGGATGGGGAACCCGATGGGATCAAGGATCACGTGGTCCTGGCCTCGCACGTTGAGGGGCCTTGGCCTTGCAACTAGTTGAAGATATTGATACGTGGGGTGTAGCAGTTTTTCCAATCTTCTAGATGAACGGAACTAACTAAATACTTGGTTAACATTATTCATGCATTGCATTAGCTAGGATTTGATGACTCAACAATTGAGGTCGCAATGAAGGAGTGCTGGTCATGTGCAATCCTTAGACGAAGTCACTCGAGGGAGTGTTGTGGCGATGTCATGCATTATATCATTTATCATGCATATACATTAACAAGATTAGTTAATAATTTATGAATGTTTGTCTTTTATTAAATTCATAATATAATTGATGCCTATTATAACTTAATATTAATAGCACCCACTGAGTTGATCACCCACTTTCAATCTGAAATAGTGTTTTAAAACACCAATCAGACTCTTCAGTAGTTGCAGGTAACACAGGGTATGAGGAGCCTTACGGCGTGAGTCTTGATGAGGAGGACAAGCTGTCCTACTTTTAGCTGATGGGCGGTTCTCCTTAGGTCTAGTAGATGGACTTTGGCCGCTGGGTGTTGGACTCAGCGCATCATACTTTTGGACATAACAGTTTGCATTTTTGTTGGGCAACGCCTTGTGCGACCTATTGACATTATTTTGGACTTGTATACACTTAGTCACTTTCAATTTAGTAATCTAGTTGTGATTGTGATTTATGTTTCAAGTAATTCCATACTGCTCTTCAAACCAGATTACACGCAAAATATGTAAAATTTGTTATAAGTGATATCCAGAAACTTGGGAGTCGAGTGCATACACGACCCCTAATTTTCAGGGTGTTACAAGAGTACTTGAAAGAGGGCTGCGCGGTTGGATACTCTAAGGTGTATGTTGGAAAGAGGGTAGTCGCCTGGTCGGGTGGGTCCGCTAGATAGATGAGCAGGGCTGCAAAGGTGAGATGAGCAGGGTTTGCTGGACAGGTAGACAGGCGAATAGGGTTGCAGGGGCAACCGGGTAGGGCAGGGTCTGCCGGATAGGTGAGCAGAGACAGGCGACAGTGGCTGAGAGAGAGAGAGAGAGAGAGAGAGAGAGAGAGAGAGAGAGAGAGAGAGCTTAGGTCGGGCGGTGTGGGTTTGGGTTGAGAAATGGGTTTAAGGTTTAGGAGCTATATATGGAGTTGATCTCGGGCCTGCTCGAACTCGACTCGGAATTTTTTCGAGCTCAATGAATCAACCAGGGCTAGAATCGGACTCAATTTCAGACCGGGCTTTTTCGAGCGAAGCGGAGCCGAGCAAATTGACTGAGCTAGCTCAGCTCATATACGGCTCCACCTAAGGCGCACCCTCATGGTGGTGTAGCCATGGGATACAACACCCGCAATATGGGGGGCCATCCCTTTATTCTGCGTTCACTCCTTCTGTCCATCAGAGTGAGCCCCGACATGTTCAACGTACATCCAGGCCTATCCAAAACTTAGCTGGGCCACACCACCGGTAACAATGTAAAATCACTCCTGAAACGTTCATGCTCGTTGTGATCCCACCAAAGTTTTGAACATGTCTGATTTTTGTCTCTTCGTACTGGTGACGTGGACCTGATAAACCGGCTGGATGGCATATGCACCGCAGCAGGCCCACGTAGCATCTGAAAAGTTTCCATCGCGTCTTCCCATCTCATGGGAGCGGATTATGTGAGAGCCCGATCCACCGAGGTGGGTGGGCCCCTGACTATTGGCCCACTATAATGTATGTGACTACATCTACACCGTCCATCCATATTGAAAGCTCATCATAGGGCATGATTATATATATATATATATATATATATATATATATATATATATATATATATATATATATATATATATAAGCAAAGCAGATTCAAATCTCAGATGTACCATAATACAGGAAACAGTGGTAATCAACCGCTAAAAACTTCCCATGCATCACAAAAGTTTTGAATCAAGCTGATATTTGTGTGGTCTCTTCGTCCAGATCCTTGTGACATTATCAACAGGTTGGATGGAAAATAAACATTCTGATGGCTCCCATGAAATATTTAATGGTGGGGATTCAATTACTATTGTTTCCTGTGGTATGGTCCACATAAGATTTGAATCTGCTTCATTTTGAGGATCATGCCATAAAATGAGCTTTTAGAATGGTTGGACGGTGTGGATTTAACGTACATACATCTCTATGAGCCCCACAGTCAGGGACCCACCCACCTTGGTCCATCCGGTTCTCATCTAATCCGCTTCCCCATCTCATTGTTTCCTGCGGTGCGGCCCAATTGAGTTCGTGGATTGGGCTGCATTTTGCAGCAGGACGTAATATCAACGGGTGCACCTGATGGACGGAGTGGATTTCATACACACACAACACCGTGGACCCTACCTAGATGTTCTTGAGTACTCGGATCCTCTACTGGATGGGCTTCATATGCGCATAGAACAATGTGATTTTGCGTTTGGCTCATTTAACCCATAGCGCACGTTAGAAGTATATCCCCCCTAATATCTGTACACGAGGCACACGTGTGCCGTTCAAGAACTGGGCCACTGTTCAGTTGGATAACACTTCGAACGTTCCCTGGTGTGAAAAAAAATCGTTTGATCCACCCATCTAGTGGGCCATGGGTGCGCTTTGAATACAGACCGTTGGTCTATTTCCTATACGTCCATTTTTCTTGCGATGTTTAGCCCATCCGATGAGCGGACCGGCCATGTTCATTCTGGGACCCACGTACGGACGGCCCGGATATTTCGCTCTCATGCAGAGTTGACAGTTGGAATGTGCGACAAGGATCACGTCTTCAGTGTCCACACATGCAAATGGCCTTGGCATTTCTCCAGAGGAATTGCATTATCCATCGATCCGTCCCGACTACTTGCGTAGCAACCGTTGGTTTTCAGTTTGCACTTCGAACGGGGAAGGAAAGCGATCCAGACCATTGGTAGGATGGGCCGATTGGTGGGCCGTGCCTCAAAAACTGTCCACTTGTAAAGAATCTATCTATTCTTTACAAGTTCTCATAAACCTGATGGACAGAAGTTCTCATTAATCTGGATCATTGAGAATTAGTGGGCCACAGCAGGCCCATAATGTATAGATATACAAAGAACAAGGGGGAAAGTATAATAATAATAATAATAATAAGTAGAAATCCCACCAACCTGATGATCTAGCAGGTCACATTGAAATTTAAAATAGATGTTTAGCATGAAAAAGTCCAATGGCTTTTCCGTATGGAGAACTCTAGTAATTGGACGGCTAGGATTGTCTAATTGGCTTTGCTACCAGATAAGGTAGCAAATGGAAACTAGGGTAGGCCAGGATTGCACCAAAACCTACGGAAGGGATTGGATTCAGCTTGCATCTTTGAAAGGACTGGATTAGACTGAAAAATTTTCATTAGATAGGAGTGGTATAGTCCATCTCGTACTTTACCAACTCTAACAAGCTTTTTGAAGACAAGCCTTGAAAAACATAGAAAGTGATTAAAAAATCTAGTAATACAATTTTATTTTTTTATTGAATGGACTAACGGATAATAAATTAACATAGAAATTTAAAATATAAAGAACATTACCTAGAATTATATTTAGCGATGAAGAGACGGGAGCTAATATCTCGTCACTTTATGTTATATATTCCACATATCTCATTGGATCTACATTGCCGAACCAGCCTGATTTTTGTGCCTTGCTACATGCATGTTACGGCAAACCTAATAAACAAAGTTATATCCCTTATAGCATGTTTATTTCCAGAGCCATGCTTAGATGGACAGCTCATCATACTCCGCCCAAGTTGCATCCGCTTCAAAGCTGCAGCTGTTTTCTTGTTGCCTTCCCTGGCTCATCTTTTGCTGGGCCCAATGCCAGACCTTGTAGAAATATTATTAGCTTGATTAGCCATGACCTGACAAATCAACACAATTTGATAAGCATGTGATTCACAATCATAGACACCATATGTTATGGGGAGATCCGAGCCCATATGAGATTCAACGACAAAACACCAATCTGAGCCGACTCACTGCCGGAGTGTCCGTGGCAAGACCCGTCAGACCTGATACGAGCATCCCATGAAGATAATTAACGAGCAGGACTATAAAGGTGCAGGTCGGAATGACCCTTATACTCCGACCGGATGTCCAATCATCCGCTAACCGTAGTATGCTCGACATGACGCTCGTTAGCCTCACCGACTACAATGGATCCGACCTGACGGATCGGATCGGATACCCTTCTTTGGAAGATGTCTGTAACGTTTAGTTCGCTCGGGCCTAGAGACTGCATCCTCTATGCTATGATCGGGTGAGCCGAACCGAATGGATGCATGACGAGCCGAATGGATGCGTAATGACGCATGTTCAATCTGCCAAATGCAGAAGTAGCCATAACCGATTGTGGCTGATAACTTCGTCCTCAGATACGCATTATACAATACACGATCATTAGATTACGGGCAATATCTCCATGATCCGGGAATCCCCCCGATCGTGCCAAGATTTTCAGACTCGGACCTTCCCACTATCATGTATAAATAGAACACGACACCACGTCTACAGGTACGCAAGTGCAAATACTCTCTCCTCTACTCTTTACTTAGATGCAGATTCCCTGGACCTAACTTATGCATCAGAGGGTCTCCCGGCTTAGCCAGGGTTACCTTTGCCTATTCTCTTGGTGCAAGTTCCAGAGGTGATACGTTAAAGTGAGGGGAACGTGGAGGAAGGGCCGACCAGATTTGGACATCAACATTTTTTGGCGCCGTCTGTGGGAATCTGAGACTAAAAGTCAGGTTCTCGTTTTCCTTCTTCTAAGCAATGACGAGAAAAAAAAAGGTTGTGGCTTTGGAACCGAAACCAGACGGACAAACTCGGTCATCATCACCACTTCACGCCAAATCCATACCAGGGCCTTCCCAACGTTCTCGCAATCGGTCAAATAAATATCGCGCCATGCAGAACGAAATTTAGGCCTTGCGCGACGAGATAAATAGAATGAAATAACAAAAGGAACCACAGCTACGCCCAATTCAGGAAAATCCCATTCTCGAGCCGGTTGGTTTGTTCGTGGAGACTCGCTCTGTGCCGAGGAGCCTGAGACCTGAGGCTCCCCAGCATTCAAGGGAGCCGAATTCAGGTCAAAATCCCCCTGCGGCGCATGCTGAAGGCTCTGCACGGAATGCCACCACTCGAGCCCCTGCTCCTACCATCCGTTCAGCCACCTCCGCTCTGGCACTCACGGATCTTCGCCATCAATTAGAACGGAGGAGGGAAAAAAGAACTCCAGAGATCGAGGATGCCCTAGAGGTCATCGCTGAGAATAAAGATCCTTGGGAGACGCGATTTGCGGAACTTAACGACAAATTCTTGACATTAGAAAAGAAGCAACAACTGTCAACAGTTCCAGCTACGATCCAAGCAATGATGGAAGAGACCGAGCCTCCCTTCACCTCCGCTATCATGGCTGAGGTGATGCCGCAGAAGTTTCGGATGCCTCCTGTCATCCAGTATTCGGGATCTGGAAACCCATCCGAACATCTGGAAGCCTACCGATCGTGGATGCAAATCCAGACCGCAACGGACGCAATGATGTGCAGAGGATTTTCCATCACCCTTACAGGGTACGCTCGGATTCGGTTTCGTCAGCTCAAACCAAACTCCGTGTGATCTTTCACAGAATTAAGTTGACTATTCCTTACGCAGTTTATAAGCGGTAAGAGAAGTCAGAAATCCAATACTCACCTGCTCATCATCAAGCAAGCTCCGAAAGAATTGTTGAAAGACTACATTACTCGTTTCAATGAGGAAGTATTGCAGGTTGAAGACTATGATGATAAGATGGCGCTTGCTGCCATTCCAAGTGGACTTAAAGAAGGAAAGTTCGCTTTCTCCATTGGAAAGAATTCGCTAAAAACACTAGCTGACTTCATGGCGAAAGTCCAGAAGTATACTAATGCAAAGGAGTTCACTAATGCTTGTAAAGGTACGTAAGTAACCGACCCAACAAACAAAGGGAAGAGGCCTAGGGACGAAAACTCCCAGCTAAATGGCAAAGGGGCGGATGACCGAGCTTCCCGCGATCATTGATCAAGCCGCAGGCCAGAAGGAAAATTTCATTCTTATACTCCTCTTAATACGTCTGCCGAGCAAATCCTGTTAGATATATAAGGAGACAAGCTACTTAACTGGCCAGTCTGCATGAGGGCTGACCCAGAACATCGGGACAAGCGAAAATTCTATCGCTTTCGCCGGGATCACGGTCACAACACGGACGATTGCGTGGACGTAAAAGATGAAATTGAATCCCTCATCCGCAAGGGACACCTACGTCGATACACTAAAAAAGAAAAGTCCGTTCAGATAGAGGAACGACCGCAAGAATAGCTGAATAACCCCCCAGAAGAACTCGCTGAAATTCGCACTGTCTTTGGGGGCTCAGCTGGGGGAAGGGATTCAAACAGGGCTCGAAAAGCTCATTGCTGGAGATCCGATCCGGAACACTATGTTCACTTGAAGGTGCGTCCCAGCACGGAACTCTAAGTCACTCCGTACAGCCAGAATTTCATGGAAGATGACGCACGTGGGATCCAACATCCGCACGATGATGCATTAGTGGTCACAATGACCATAGCAAATCACAAGGTATATCACATTCTGGTCGACACCGGAAGTTCGGCCGATGTGATGTACTTCGAAGCGTTTGAAAGGATGGAAATTCCACGATCACGACTCCGACCCTTGAAGACTCCCCTACACAGCTTCGCTGGAGAAAGAGTAATCTCTGAAGGAGCCATTTTCCTCCCAGTGACAGCGGGAGAAGGGCAACATTAGGTCACACTCCTGGTGGACTTTTTGAACGTCAATGTTCCTTCTGTACACAATGTGATCTTGGGACGACCCTCTCTCAACGCGAAGAGGGCGGTCGTCTCTACTTACTACTTGATGATGAAGTTTTCAGCTGAAGGTGGGATCGGCTATCTCCGAAGCGACCAGCGCGAGGCCCGAAGGTGTTATGCGATAGTGGTTAGAAAAGGAGCTGTCAAGCAAACACTCGTCGTGGACATCTTGGATCCCCGAGGACCAACAGGGAGCTCATCAGTTGAAGATCTGAAAAAAGTGTCCCTCGATGAATCAGACCCGAGTAAAACTATTCAGCTCAGGTCATCGTTGAATTCCGAGCAGAGGACAGCATTGTTGGCCTTCTTGAAGCAGCACCGAGATATCTTCGCATGGTCACATGCGGATATGCCAGGGATCTCTCCTGATGTGTTGGTTCATAGACTAAATGTGGACCCGAATCATAAGCCAGTGAAGCAAAAAAGAAGATCGTTCGATGCCGAACGATATGAAGTCATTGTCGAGGAGGTCTCCGTCCTGCTCGATGCGGGTTTCATAGAAGAAGTATATTGCCCTGACTAGATAGCGAATGTCGTGCTCGTCAGGAAATCTAATGGGAAGTGGCGGGTCTGTGTAGATTATTCAGATCTGAATAAGGCATGCCTTAAGGACAGTTTCCCATTACCTTGGATCAATCAACTGGTGGACAGCACGGCCGGACATGAGTTACTCTCATTTTTAGACGCCTATTTTGGAAACAACCAAATCGCTATGTATCTCCCAGAAAGGTAGAAGACTATCTTTGTTACGAACAAAAGGCTCTACTATTACTGAGTATGCCATTCGGCCTGAAAAATGCTGGGGCAACATATCAGAGGTTGGTAAATCAGATGTTCGCCAGACAGATTGGACGCACCATGGAAGTATACGTTAACGACATGCTAGTGAAGAGTATCAGAGTCTCCGACCACCTTGCCTACCTCGGAGAAACGTTCAACATCCTCTAAGAGTACCAGATGAAGTTGAACCCCACTATGTGCGCATTCAGAGTTGAATCGGGAAAGTTTCTTAGTTTTCAAGTTAGTCAGGGAGGTATCGAGGCCAACCCGGACAAGATCAAGGCTCTCCTCGACATGAACTCACCTCAAATCATTAAAGGAATACAGTGTCTCACGGGAAGAGTTGCAGCGCTCGGACTCTTCATATCCAGAGTTACAGACAAATGCCTCCCCTTCTTCTAGCAGCTGAAGGGTCACAAAAGGGCAGAGTGGACACCGGAATTGATTAAGCCTTCCAGCAGTTGAAACAACATTTAGGTTCGCCTCCTCTCTTATCTAAGTCTGAAGAAGGGGAGCCTTTATTCCTCTACCTCGCGGTCTCAGCTTCAGCTGTCAGCTCGGCCTTGATCAGAGAAGTCGAAAGCAAGCAATACCCTGTATACTATGTGAGCAAAGTCATGGTACCAGCGGAGACAAGATACCAATCCTTAGAAAAATTGGCGCTCTGCCTCGTTGTCTCAGCTAAAAGATTACGGTCGTACTTTCAGACCCATTCAATAGTTGTGTTGATCGACTCTTCCCTGAGGCAAGTTCTCTAGAGACCCGAGGTTTCGGGTCGGATGACCAAATGGGCTATTGAGCTCGGAGAGTTCGACATTCAATTCTGCCCCAAGGCAGCAATCAAGGGTCAAGCTGTAGCCGACTTCATTATCGAGTTCACAACTCCAAGTGAAGAACAAATTAGAAAGGAAGTCGAGATGACACCGCCCGTCTCGTTGAATAACCAAGAGGTAGTGACGGATTCAGGATGGGTCCTCTATGTTGATGGATCGTCCAACGTCAAAGGAGCAGGTGCTGGAGTCATCCTGGTTGCACCCGATTCAACGACAATCTAATACGCGATCAGACTTGAATTCAAAGCTTCTAACAACGAGGCGGAATATGAAGTGTTGTTAGCCGGACTCTGGCTGATAGCAAGCTTGGGTGTTCAGACTCTGCAAGTCCGTTGCGATTCGCAGCTGGTAGTAAATCACATCTCTTCGGAGTATGAAGCCAAAGAGGTCAGAATGATCGCCTATCTCGAAGAGGCGAGGAAACTGATAGAGAAATTCTGGAGTTACACCATCCAGCAGATCCTTAGGACTGAGAACTCATGGGCCGATGCCTTAGTAAGACTCGCCTCAGCCTCTGAGGGAAAGATCCTGCGGTTTGTTCCCATCGAATTCATTGAACATCCGAGCATTGGCCAGCCGGAGAAGGTTAATCCCGTTCAGTCCATTCCAAGTTGGATGGATTCAATTTTTAATTACCTCTTGTCCGGCGAAATCCCCTCGGACAAGCTAGAGGCGAGGCGAGTTAGGGTCAGAGCGGCCCGATTTGTCATATTGGACGGAGTATTGTATAAGAAGGGGCATTTCCTGCCTTACCTTAGATGTCTTCGATCGGATGAGGCCGACCACGTGATTTGGGAGATTCACGAGGGAATCTACAGAAACCATTCTGGCAGTCGAGCCCTAGCCATGAAGATAATCCGTCAAGGATATTTTTGGCCAACTCTTAAATAAGACTCGAAGGATTTCGTTCGAAAGTGTGACAAATGTCAACGTTTTGTAGCTGTGCCGAGGCAACTCATGAAAGAAATGACTCCCATGATCGGACCTTGGCCGTTCGCTCAATGAGGATCGACATCATCGACCCCTTACCTATGGGGAAGGGGCATGTCAAGTTCGCCCTCGTAGCAGTCGACTACTTCACTAAATGAGCCGAGGCCAAACCCGTCGCGAAGATCACCGAACAGAAAGTAGTCGATTTCGTTTAGAAGAACATTATCTGTCGGTTTGGAATCCCGCACACCATCGTATCCGACAATGGCGGCCAGTTTGATAATGACAAATTTCGTGATGTGTATCGAAAGCTCGGCATTGTGAATGCTTTTTCATCGCCTCGACACCCACAATCCAACGGGCAGGTGGAAGCGGTTAACAAGGTTATCAAACACCATCTTAAAACGAAGCTAGAGAAGGCCAAGGGTAACTGGGCCGAGGAGCTCCCATTAGTCCTCTAGGCCTATAGGACCACGCCCCAGTCCTCGACCGGGGAAACCCCATTTTTACTTTCCTACGGTTCGGAGGCGATGGTACCCGTGGAGATTGGCCTCCCCACTGCGCGAGTAAGGAACTACCAAGAGGGTCAGAACTCTGATCTGATCACCGCTAATTTGGATTTGCTCGAAGAAGTCCGAGATGTCTCCACGCTTCGAGTAGCGGCTCGACAATAACAAGTAGTATGTTTCTATAATTCAAAAGTCAAGGTTAGGCGATTTTGTCTTGGGAATTTGGTCCTTCAACGGGTCTTCCAGAACACGGCCGAGTCGGGAGCAGGGACGCTCGGACCTAATTAGAAAGGACCATATCACGTAGTCAGATCTACCAAACCGGGCTCGTACCACTTGAAAGACCTCGAAGGCCGCTAGCTCCTTCATCCTTGGAACGACGAGCACCTAAAGATCTACTACCCATGATGAACAAGCATTTAAGGCTCCTAATAAAGTGTAAGCCTCCGAGCGACTAGCCTTTAAGACTTTTAATAAAAGTTTTGATTCTACTCCTACATGGACGAACTTGTCTACTAAGTTGCCCCATGAATACAGGGGCAAACTAGACGGTCTGATCCCTAAAAAAAAAGAAGAGTCGGAGCGTAATCCCTCGATGATTCGACATGACACTCCCTCTGAGTTAGGGAAAGAGCCTAACCACTAATGAATGTAATGTCCTTGTCAAACGCAAGGTAAGCCGATTCCTCTAAGGGTTAGGACTCGAGTGAGCCTAGGAAGCTCAGAAGTTACACTAAAAGGCAATGGAGGGAGCTAACCTTTCAAGAGGCTAACTCGGCCATCAAACGACATAGCAAGTCAACAATTGACAAATACTCTTGAATACTTTAAAAATATTTCTCATTCAATAACCCTCCTCGGAGGAGCAAAAAATACATCATCCTTTCAAAAAAAAGAAGAAAAAGAAATAAATCGTCACGCGGGCGGAGGTGCCTGGGAATCAGGGGCTTGATCTGAGTGGACAACTTTGGCAGGGGCGTATTTAGGATCTTCGGGCAGCAGAGGATCGAGATCGAGGTCCGGGTATAAACCCAGAACTGCTTCAATACAAGCATCAAAACCACGATCGTAAAATTTCACAGCCTCGATGTTTCTCTCCTTGGAGGCCTTGAAGTTTTCGATCGCTGCTGCAACGGCCGCTGCCAGAGAGGCCTCATCCTTAGCCCGCTGAGCCTCCGCATCCTGAGCAACTGCTTGGTTTCGCTCTTCAGCCACCTCGGCTTTAACACGTTCTAAGGCTTCACCCAGCAGAGTGGTCTTCTTAGCTAATGAATCTGCGTGGGCTCTGACGCTGGGCCAGCTCGGTGGTCGCAGCGTCACTACATGCTTTGAAGTTGTCTGCCCTCTCGTGCGGCAGCAACTCCTTGGCCTCTAGGTCGATCACCACCCCCTGCAGCCGACTTTCTCTGGCCCTCTCATCCGAGAGTTGCCGACACAGCTCATTCTGCTCGGACCTCAAAAGGGCGGACTCATTTTGTAAGGCCGCCATTTAGACCTTAAGGGCCTCGAGCTCGATCTCCCTCTTCACATGCTCCCGCACTCTCTCCCGAGCTAAAAGCAATTTCGGGACAGACTGAACAGAAAATGAGAATCAGTACCCGAGAAAATATACGTGTATACAATAAGAATGCAAAGGGAAGGGAGGATCCTCTCTAGAACGTACTGTGTAAAACATGTAAGCCAGATCATTCAAAAAGGAGCTGTTTGACTTGTCGAGGAGGCGAGCTATGTCCTCCTCGGGGGCATGTTTGGTAGCCCACGATGCCAAACAGGCCAAGTGGTAGCCCGGCTCGAACCTCCCTCCGCTCGTCCCCACTTGAGGCGAGACCACAACCTCCTCAGCCCCAACCCTACTACCGACCGAGATTCGATCCTTGGCGAGGAGACCTTCCTCAGCCTCGGGGGGGGGGGGGGGGGGGGGGGGGGAAGAGGGGGGGAAACATGTTATCGGCCATTTTAATGGCCTCCTCCCGCTCAAAAGAAGAAGGGATAGCAATGGGGGCCTCGGGGGCTGCAATAGGAGCCTCCGCGATGGGAGGAATGGTGATAGGAGGGGCAGAGCTCACAACTGCTGGGGCACCGACCATGGTCGTATAGGCAAACATCGGGGCAGGAGCTACCGCCGGGACCATGGTGGGATCAAAAAGTACCGGGACAGGTGTCTTCACAGGGGCCATGGTCGTACTGGAAAACATCGAAAGCGAAGCTGTCAGAGGAGCCATGACCGCGCTGGGAAGCACCAAAGTCGGCGCTGCACCCGACACGTGTGGGTGAGCAAGCACCGCAAGTGTCGAACTAACGAGCCTCGGAGCGGGGGCTGCACTGACCGGTGTGGCAGCAGATTTTTCCCACGAGGGAGAACCTGCTTCTTCCAAGTAATCTTCAACCGGGAGGCATCCCCCAGCATCTCCGCCACTGTCGGAGCCGTCTTCCTCTTCCGAGTGCCAGACGCCTCGGCCATACCTGCGAGAGAAATGACAATGTCAGCGACTGAGTAGGCGAAACTGGGCTCATCAGAAAGATTGAGACAATTTATTGAAAGACGTAGGCAAGGGCTGTGACTTGCAAAGCCCAGACCAATGAAGATTGGCCGCTGTGATCAGGTCTGTCCAGGAGCGAAGCCCCTCCGATCGAGCCCTAGGCTTCGCGATGCGGTTCTTCTGAGCCGGGTCGAGGAGTGGTAGTCCCTTCTAGAAACCTATGAAAGGAAATAGAGAGCTTTATTTCGATTGAAATAAATGAAAATAAGGGCAGTAGTACAGATACTGGTTAAAGTATGACCTGGTTTAGTGAAATGGGTCGGAACTCATGTTGTTAAGGTTCCAAGCTCCATTGCTGGCGCCTCCCACTCGCCTGCCTCCCAGAATCATTTATTTTTTCAATCCTTATTGGAGGACGGTAGGTTCATTACCAGCCCTGACCCCTTGCTGCCTCGGGTCGCGAAGTAGTACCATGGTTCGTTGCTGTCGTGCTTAACCAGGTATAAACTCATCAGCTCTTCTGGGGTCAGCTCAGGGTTCCCGACTTGTCGCCAGATGATGAATGCGGAGATCAGCACCCTCCAGGTGTTGGGCGTGAATTTTTCTGGAGCCAGCCCGAGGTAGGCCACAACCTTCTGAACGAAGGGGTGAAGTGGGAGCCAAAGCCCACACTGCAATGTGCAGAGAAAGATTGCGACTTCCCACTCAGTAGGGGCACCAGCTGTGTCCATAGGCCTAAGGGCCCTTATCTGAACGGAGTTTGAAATTTGAAACTCCGAAAGGATCCAATCCATCTGAGATTTCGACAAAACGGAACCTCTCGGGACTATCTCCGAGGCGCGCCTACTCGTGGACATTTCAGTGGCCTCAGCAATGTTGACTTGACGGGCTCGGGTGGCCTTCTTTTTACTGGGTTGCTTGGTCAGAGCACCCGTCCCCTTTTGTCTCTGAGGTGGGGGGTATAGGGGTATGGTTTCGAAGGGGCCTTCGAAAGCCCCTCTTCCGTCTTCAGAACTCTCCAGCTCGGAGTCCTCAACATACTCACGCACCGTTTCGAGGTCGGAAGACATTATGAAAAGAAGGATGAAGATCAACGAAAGGGACTCACCGGACGACTACCAAAAATCGCCTTCTACCGAAAAAGGATGATCGGTTGGAATTGCCCACCGGAAACATCAATATCGATCGGAATCGCCTTGTCAGAAATCGCCTCTTCTGGTATGCTCTCAAGTTCGCAATGTAGGTAACAGAAAAAAATTCAAGGGCCCCTTATATAAGCTACAAGGGATTTTCACATTAATGGCAAGCCATAATGGCCGTAGCCAAATTGGCGCAAGCCGATCCCCAAGCACACGTGGCCACACCTCGTTGGGGGAGTTCTCAACCAACGGTACGACTCTAGCATCGGGCAGCGTGCTTCGATATGAGAAACAACACCTAATGTAACACCCGTATCCTATTCCGTTGACTGTCGCGATCCTTCCCGTCGAATTTCGGCAATTCGCGACTTGTAATCAACGTCGCGCATGACCGTAAGTCGTATCCTATACATTTGAGTCGGCTTAATCCGAGACTTGTACCATTGCGACCGCACCATCGCCGCGGTTCCAACGCCGCGACTCACGCACTGATCCGATACCCTGACGAGGTGATGTGGACCCACGTTCAGTTTGAGGAAAAATGCTGCTCGTTACAATCCCAAGAGAATCTTTACAACATGTCAAATCAATCACATCAATCAATCCCATCAATCACCTCTCATGTTAAGTACAAAGCAACCATGCTTTCTTTCTCCACAAGTCAAGCAACCACCAAGTCAACTCTCATGTCAAGTACACCATCACCCCACCCATCACTCACATCCATCACCCATCTCTCACGTCTCCTTACAACCCTCTCTCTCTCCCTCATTTCCCAAGCCACAATTTCAAGCAACCAAGAGATCCCACGTCCAAGGTTTCCCATGAGAGAAAAAGTGTAGTTTTGGTGGCCCACTTTCCATCCTAAATCTCTCATCCTAGCTATCCATTTCTCATCTCCACCATCAAAGTGAAGCTCTAGGAGAGTAGCTTTTCAACGGACTAAGAAGATCAAGTGGTGGGTGTTTCCATATACTACTTTTTCATATTTTTAAGATGGGCCAAGTGAGACCAACCGATCAATGGTTTGGATCTCACTTGGGACCCTAAGATGTGGCCAATTGCCCATCTTGATCATCAAAATCATTCCATGATGGGGCCATTCTCCATGGACCCCATCATGATGTTTACTTTTCTTACATTAAGAGGTCATATAGACCGTTCATTTTGGATGGAGAGGGATCTCCACCGTTGATCTTTTATTTGGATGACCCATATGTAATGGGACCCATTGATGTATGATTGGATGGTTGAAATGGAGGGCCCATAGTGCCGGGGTCCCTCCATCACGCGTATCCCACTGTTTTACTTCTCTCTCTCCCTCTCCTTTTTATTTATTTTCCTTGTATGTTGATGTGGCCATGTGGCCCACTTGAATGAGCTCCACCATGAAATATGTATTTTTATCCAATCCGTCCATGAGTGGGGCCCATCTTAGATGCATCATCCATCTTATGGTGGCCCACCTAAACAAAAAAAAAAAGAGAAAAGGGAAACGTCCAGCGTCTGGACGCTGGACGTGGAAAGAAAACACAAATATTAGCTTGATTTTTTTTCAAGCATAGGAGAATGCCCACTTATATAAGCCCCACCTTGATGTATGTTTCTAATCCATGCCGTCCATCCTCTTTCCCAACTCATTTTATGCGTTGAGCCGAAAAATGCGGTTGATCGGAGTATCCGGTGGGCCATAGCGTTGAAAACTGTATCTTTACCGTTGAAATCTCATAAAATTCTTCTTACGCACTGAGCGAGGCCCAATATTGGTCTTGATGGAATTGTTGTGGGTTGAGGAATCCAATGGCTGGAGTGGATTCATCAGATGCGGGCCCCACAGGTGAAAAACCCCAGAAAAATGAGTTTTTCCAAAAAAATAATAAAAGAATATAAGACAGCAGCAACAACTGCTGTTGTCAGAAACGCTGGCCGCGCTAGCGGCTGGCGGGCGAATGCCAGGCATCCCACCGCCCTCACGTGAGCCCCACCTTGATATTTATTTTTCATCTAGCCTGTTCATGAGGTGGGCCACCCCTTGAGTTGTGCCCCCTCCAAGTTTTACCCAAATCTAAGACTCAGGTGGCCTACATCACAGGAAACAGTGTGCTTGAGTGTCTACCGTTGAAACCCTTTTATGGGCCACAAAAGTTTCAGATCAAGATGGTATTTTTGTTTTCCTTTCGTTCATGTCCATGTGATCCTATGGACGGGTCGGATTGCAAATATACATTATGGTGGACCCCATGTGGAGCCACAGTGATGTATGTGTTATAGTACCACCGTCCAGCGGACGGTGGAACCCACTGTGATGTACTTGCTTCACTCCACCGTCCACAGCGTGGGACGGTGGGGACCACCATGATTTATGTGTTTTATACACACTGTCCACTTCCTGGACAGTGAGACCCACTGTGATGCATGTGTTGCATCCCCACTGTCCAACCATTTTGAAAGCCCATTTTGGGGCTTGAGACAGAAAAATGAGTCAGACCTAAGGTTTAGGTGGAGCCCACCATGATGTATGTATTAAATAATTATGTCGTTCATTGGTGAGGCCCATTTGATATTTATAAAGGCCCATGGCACTAGGCCCATTTGATATTTATAAAGGACCATGGGACTAGGCCCATTTGATATTTATAAAGGCCCGTGGGTTGAGACCCAACTGTAATGTATTAGGGCCCACGGGTTAAGACCAATTGTAATGTATTAAGGCCCATTTTGATGTGTTCTAAGGCTCATGGGTCGAAGCCCATTGGTTTATATAAGGCCCACGTGATGGTACCCATATGGATGTACTTGTGGCCATCCGTGGAGGCCCACCTTGATGCGTTTGTAGCCCTTATTTATGGGCCATTATTATGGTTAATCTTGAGGTGTGTAAGGCCGTTGTTAAGGCCCGCTTTTCTATAAATATAGGGCCCATATTATGAGGCCCATGGGTTATGGACCATTATAATATACATAAGGTTCATTGGTGAGGCCCATTAATGCAACCCATTTGATGAATGTAAGGCCCATGTGATACGGCCCATTTGATGTATCTAAGACTCATGGGTCGAGGCCCAATGGGATGTCCTTAGGGTCCATTATAATGTGCATTTTTCCATGGTTCATGTAATGATAGTTATGGCGGACCATGTCTAGGGAACAATGTTGGTTTGACGTCCACATTGTATGTACAATGTTGGTTAAATGTCCGCATTTTAACTCTCCTTAAGGCCCATTGATGGGCCCATACTCGTTACCATTCATCACTTTATAATATGCTTAGTATAATCCCATGACTCATGCCCATGCGCATCATATGTATGCTTGATTTGAGTTGTGACTGATCATAGTATACGCCATTGGGCAGACCATTTACGGGACTCGTTATGAGACAGTGCCCTACATGATTGCGCAGTATGCGCTGGATTGCTACATGATTTGACGGCGTGATTCATGCATCTCGCATATGTGTGACTCGATCACTGCACGCCCTAGGGACATCAGGGCCGTGGCTCCACAGGTACATCGTGGATGGTCGTATTGAATACCGAAAATACTTGTTCTACCACTGTGGCCACTTAGGATGGCCTTGGGTGAAAGTTTTAGAACCTTTTTGGTACCAGGAGATGCTCCAACGTCTACACTGAGTGGATACACAAGCGCACGAGTGCCGAATACCAGTAAGTCGCGTCTCCCACTGTGTCGTGGTCGGTTGGAAGGGGGTGTGGCCTTATCCGTCTGAGTGAAGGGGCTATAAGCTAGGCTGAGTTTGACCAGCTCACAAATGAGTCCGCTATCGATGAGACGGGTAGATATTGGTAGACTACTGGTCAGGCGAATAGTGAGGTCTATTCCGCTTGCTTGATTGTACAGCTAGGGAGGTGGCAGTCACTGCGAAGTGTATTAGACCCCGGTGATATCCAGAGAGGAACTGTACTGATATGTATACTTAATGAGTACCGACTTGCTTGGATTACATTTTGCATATGACATTTGGCCATGTGAGCCTTGCATTACATCGGTGTGTCCGATGACATTCATATCTCGCATCGCATGGCCTTGGTATGGCCGATAGCATTCATGCCTTGCATTACATAGCCTTGGTATGGTTGATTTTATTCATGGACTTACCGCATACGTCCACATTACCTGATATTGTACACTCGGTGTTTGCCTTGCTCACACACTTACACCACCCTCTAAGCTTTTGTAAGCTTATGCATGACAGTTGCGTGCAGGTAGCTTTGGACAGCAACAGCGCTGAGGCAGGAGCGCGTATCAGGACCTTTTGGAGCTTTTTGATCACCTTGTATTTCTCTTTCCTCATTGTACTTAAAGTTTTTGATATAGTGGATATGTGGTGATGTTGTTTTGTGACTTGGTTATGCTCTATTACAAAAAAAATTTCATTCTGAAAATTTTTCTTATAGGATCCCAGGATCGGAATCTGGCATTTGATTATCAGGAGCCGAGAATGGGGCACTACGAAGGCTGTCGACACCAGATTCGGCAATCGGGATTCATGTGAATCCAATTTTCGGGTTTGGGGCGTGACACCCGAGCAGAGGAAGCCGTCATGTATACGTCTTCTCAGGCCTGTGTGGCGACCCCTCATAGGCTAGAAGGATATCCGGAATCGTAACCGTCGCCACACGTCCGCCAAAGTAACTCACACGCGCATAATCTCAAGATGTGACGCTTTGAATTTGAAAACCATCATTAATGCAGTATGGACGGGAGATCTCCTGCATGAGTACTCTCCGAGTCCGCAGGCGGGCTCGAAGAGTAGGGGGCTTCTGTTATGGGGAGATCCGAGCCCATATGAGGTTCAACGACAAAACACCAATCTGAGCCGACCCACTGCCGGAGTGTCCGTGGCAAGACCCGTCCGACCTGATACGAGCATCCCGTGAAGATAATTAACGAGCAGGACTACAGAGGTGCAGGTCGAAACGGCCCTTATACTCCGACCGGATGTCCAATCATCCGCTAACCATAGTATGCTCGACACGACGCTCGTTAGCCTCGCCGACTACAATGGATCCGACCTGACGGATCAGATCGGATACCCTTCTTTGGAAGAGGTTTGTAACGTTCAGTCCGCTCAGGCCTAGAGACTGCATCCTCTATGCTATGATCGGGTGAGCTGAGCCGAATGGATGCGTGATGACACGTGTTAAGTCTGCCAAATGCGAAAGTAGCCATAATCGATCGTGGCCGATAACTTCGTCCGCAGATACGGATTATACAATACACGATCATCAGATTACAGACAATATCTCCATGATCCGGGAATCCCCCTGATCGTGTCGAGATTGTCGGACCCGGACCTTCCCACTATCATATATAAATAGAACATGACACCACGTCTTCAGGTACGCAAGAGCAAATACTCTCTCCTCTACTCTTTACTTAGACCCAGATTCCTTGGACCTGACTTAGGCATTGGAGGGTCCCCCGGCTTAGCCAGGGTTACTTTTACTTGTTCTCTTGGTGCAGGTTCCAGAGGTGGTACGTTAAAGTGAGAGGAACACGGAGGAAGGGCCGACCGGATCTGGACATCAACACCATACGATGTAGAAAAGGTTGTGGAGGACTTGACAACTAGGATTAAAAATTTTAATTTATGATAAAAATAGCCTAAATGCCCACTTATAATTTATAATATCTGATGGCCATAATTTCTGATAATATAATATGTTTTCAAAAACCTATTCATAAACCCTACGACGTGACAACAGGCGAGGAATTTTTCAGGACAAGGTCATTTCAAGAGTTTAAAACCCATTTTAAGATTTTAATAGTGTTTAGGTGATAAGTTTCTTTACATGAGCTACTTATAGGCATAGCTAAAGTAACTTATCTTGGTTTCTATTTCTTCCATAGATAAGTATGTTTGGTAGGCAGTGTATGTTACAAAAAAATATGTATATATTGATTTTAATAATAATAAAATATAATATATAAATAAAAGTTGTTTGAAAAAATACTTTTGTGGGTTTTTGGGAATATTCCCACATTGGAAAAAGAGAAGAAAGTTTTGTGGTTTAAAAAAGTGTCGTGGAGTATTATAATATTTACTCACATAGTACAAAGGAGTATGAAATTACGCACTGGAACACCGCACTCGGGCTCGATGGAGGGTGTGGGCATGTGAGGCAGTGTGGCTGTAGAAGCGCTAGTGGCGTACTTTGCACTTCGCCTGAGAGAGAGATCTCTCAGTATATATAGACGGACTGAAAAGAGCTGTTGCAGCAGAAACTGTAACAGCTGAGACATTAGTGTAGGGTCCAGCTGTAACTGCCGCATGGCTAGCCCAACTGCTAGAAAACGGCTAGCTGCTGTCTCACAACAGTCAGCATGCAGCAGATTAATGGTCCATGCACAACGGTCAGAAAACGGCCATAAAACGGCTAGTTTTCAACAGTCAGAAATGGCTTAATGGGATTTAAATTTCTGGACTATAATCCCCTAACCACCATAACCTATAAATAGAGGGTCTGGATGGGTTTCCAAACCATCTCAACCCACTCCAGCAAACCCATACGAACTGAGACAGCCAGCCCCACTCCACTCCTATATTCCAGAGATTCCAGCAACATGGCAAGGCTTGAACCCTTAGCTTGAAGAACAGACCAAAGGTGTAGTCTAGGACGGTTCAACTGAACCAGTGGTTGAAGATCTAGACTGACCAATGTAGTGGTCAAAAATCACATTTTCTCCTTCTTTTTTCTTCTTTTGGGATTTTTCTCTTTTATTATAATTCTATCAGAAATTGTATAATAGAGTTTCATTTAGTGGGTCTTCATGTTTGCTGAACGCAGACCCACACCAGGCTCGTCGTATCCTAGAAGCTGTTTGCCTGAAACCTATCAGTATACTCAATTCACTTGAGTGGGGGCAAATAACGCTTTAAGGATGACATTTCATACGTGCTTCAGCCTGTTCTTAGTTCAGGCATTTTTAATCCGGTTTCCACATTATACAGAAATTATATTAGTCTGTATAAATTTCCAACAGTGTATTTATCATTTAAGTTTGTTTAGCCTATTCTTAATATCTACTACATCACATGGGGCCAACCTTTAATGTAGATCATGTTGGGCCCACCTTAGGCCTGTCTTCAATGTGAAACATCCATCATGTAGAGCCCACCTTCAATGTGGACCATCCACCTTGTGAGGCCTACCTTCGATGTGGACTATCCATTTTGTGGGGCTCACATTTGATGTTAATTGTCTATCATGCAAGGGCCCAACTTTGAAGTGGGCTGTCCGTTATGCAGGGCCCACCTTGGATGTGGGTCATTCATCATTAGGGGCCGACCTTCTATGTGAACTGCCTTCGTGTGGGACTCACCTTGATATGGGTCATCTATCATGTGGGGCTCACTATCAATGTTATCATCCATCATGGGGCTCACTATCATGTTATTATCATCATGGGGGGCTACATTCAATATCTACTGCCCATCATGTGTAGGCCATATTTGATGTGGACTGTCCATCATGAGGGACACAACTTTGATGTGGGCCATATATGATGAGGGGCCGGCTTTGGATGTAGACCATTCATCATTTATATGGACGGATGTTTCGAATGTAGATCTATAATGTGACGAAGTGCCACAAGGCACAAGTAGAGATCCAATCCATTCATCCATATGGACTCTCTGGTCGGACTTAACCTAGATGTGCAAAAGATCCTTACCATTCATTAGGCATGCCCAATCATGTGCCCTAGTCCAAAAGATCAAGCTGGTCCACTGCCCACATCAATGCAGACGTGTGGGCCACTCAATGAGAATACTAACTTTATTTTGAGCCGTTGATCTGGTGGGCCATACGAAGATAGGTTGTAACTAGCGCTGTGTTTAATTTGGCTGTTGGTTCTTGGCTGCTGCTGTGTTTTTGCTCAAATTGTGCCACTTGTTCAATTACGGCCCTCACTAGTTGGACAACTATATATATCATATTGCCTTTATTTTGGGGACATAACACATCCTCAAAATGGCTCTTTAGATAAATAATCCTACTTAGTTCAAATGTCACAATTTTCCTAGATGGGATAATCTTGTATGCTTCACAAGAGAGTTGATATTTACATTGATCAGAGCATTTGGTGGCCCTTTTGACCCCTTCCATTAGGCAGTAGTTAGTCCCACTAGATCATTCATTTGAAGAATGGTTCCAATCTCATGAACCTATAAGGAGTTCATGACCACAGAGTATATTCCTTAAAAAAAATTCATATGTTGCTGTGTCATCGACGAAAATAAAGGAAATAATTAAGTAACTTTTGAAAGTTAAAAAGTAATAAAATAAGGCAGGAAGAAATAAGTTATTTTTTTCTAAAAAGTTACTTATTTAAGTTTAATAACTAAAATAACTTAATTAAGAAAAGTAACTTGTTAACTTACATTTAAAAAGCTATTTATTTGGTAGCATCTTGCCCGTACCACCCAATAAGTAAACTTTTAACTTAGGTTAAGTTAATAAGTTAGTTTTCTAGCTTAATTTAATTTAGTTATTAAACTTAAATGAGTACTTTTTAACACAGTTACTTATTATTATTATTTTATTTTTTTTGAGGAGTAACTTGACTTGGGGTCATTATGAGCGTTGATCGAGTGGTTGATGATTGCAAAATCCACCCAATCAACCATTTTATTCATATTATTTTACAAGTGGGCCTAAATATGAGGTAGATCCAACACTCATGTGGGCCACACATATTGCAACACTAGTATTAAATACCCATGGTTGAAATCGCTCCCATTGTCGTGTGGCCCATCATGATATTGATGAGAAATGCACTATGTCCATTGATTTTTCTCGCTCATTTTAATCAGTGTGTCCAAATATAGTGAAGATCCAAAACTCAAGTGGGCCAAACAACTTGAAAAAGAGTTATTAAATCTCCACCTTATAACAATGGAGCTAAAAATATTGAAGTATCCCACCATAACGTCTTAGAAAAATCCATCCAATCCACCATTTTCATTGGCTCATTTTAGGCCGGGGCCCAAATATGACGTAGATCTAACACTCAAGTGGGCCACACTACTTGGTAGTTGTTGATATTGAAATCCGGTTAAATCTCGCTAGACCTCCGAGTATCTTCACACAAAGACGACAAAGGAGACCCTAGCTATAGTAGGGGGACTCTCCGATCCCTAAGTTAGAATCAAGCTATCTGGACCCGCCGGCGAGTCCCTCCACCCCTATCAGAAGAAGTCCAACCTAAAGCATACGGGTTGGTATTAATTTTCAGCTTAGCAGGGTAAGGGTCAAGCCCTTATTATAGATAACCCATACTCCAACAAAAATTGAAAGGACAAGTAGTTTTGGATATCTAGGAAATGGGAAGCTCCGACGGCTGCTAGGCTACGACTCCACCCAGTTTGCCAACCCAAGTTAGATATACCCAAACTGCAGACCGCATGGTTTCATTTTCATTTTATATTCTCTTTCATTGACTATAGTAGTTTTTTGCAGTTCTGCTCAAGAAGCTTGCTTTGATAACAGAGTCAGAGCACAATCGGATCGCCAAGTTAGTAGACGTTTTTGATAGATCTTGGAAACAGTTGATCACTCCAGAATTCCTTCACTATGTTGTAAAAATATTTTAAATAAAAAATATAATATATATATATATATATATATATATATATATATATATATATATATATATATATATATATATATAAATGTTTGGAAAACACCTGTTTGTGGGTTTTTGGGAATAGTCCCACATTGAAAAAAGAGAAGAAGAAAAAGTAGTTTAAATGATAATGGTCGAGTACTATAATATTTGCTTACCTAGTCCGTGAACTATGAGACTTGCGTTTCCAGTGCGAAGCACTGGAACACCGCGCACGAGTACGCGCACGCGCTCACGCTCGGGCTCGGGCTCGGTCTCGATCTCGGTCTCGGTTACGGGTTCGGTGCGAGGGCGTGGGCATGTGAGGCAGTGTGGCTGTAGAGGCGCTGGTGGCGCACTTTGAACTTCGCCGCGAACCGGAGCGAGTCGCGGTGCGACTAAGTGGCTATGGCGGGTGACTGGTTGACAAAGAGACTAGAGGACTAAGAGAGATATCTCTCAGTATATATAGATGGACTGAATAGAGCTGTTGTAGCAGAAACTGTAACAGCTGAGCCATTAAGTGCAAGGTCCAGCTGTAACTGCTGCATGGTTAGCCTAACAGCTAGAAAACGGCTAGCTATTGTCTCACAACAGTCAGCATGCAGCAGATTAATGGCCCATGCACAACAGTAAAAAACGGCCATAAAATGACTAGTTTTCCAATAGTCAGAAATGACTTAATGGAAATTAAGTCTCTGGACCATAACCCCCTAGCCACCTTAGCTTATAAAAGGAGAGCATGGATGGGTTTCCAAACCATCTCAACTCACTCCAGCAAAACATACGAACTAAGATAGCTAGCCCCTCTCCACTCATATATTCTAGTGTTTCCAGCAACATAGCAAGGCTTGAACCTTAGCTTGAAGAACAGACCAGCGGTGTAGTCTAGAACGGTTCAACTGAACCAGTGGCTGAAGATTTGAATTGACCAGTGCAGTGGTTCCTAGAAGCTGTTTGCCTGTAACCTATCAGCATACTCAATTCACTTAAGTAGGGGCAAATAACGCTTTAAGGACAACGTTTTTTCAGACGTGCTTCAGTTTGTCCTTAAGTTCTGATCATAGTGATTTTTGATTTCCACATTATACAGATATTATCTAAATCTGTATAAATTTTTCTAACAATCTTAAAGCGTTATTTCCTAATATGGAAGCCGACAGCGTTTCATCTATTAAGTTGATGAATCAAGACTTGATACGTCTTGATCGGTTCGATGGAACCAATTTTACAAGATGGCAAGACAAGCTGAAATTTCTCCTGACGGCACTGAAGATCTACTACATAACAGATCCAAATCTGCAAGTGCTGCCTGAAGCAACCGACAACGACACACCTGAGCAGGTAGCTGCCCGCGCTAAAAGAGCCGAAGACGAACTCTTGTATCGTGGACACATTCTGAACGCACTCTCCGACGGCTTGTATGATTTGTACCAACAGACATCATCAGCAAAGGAGATCTGGGCCGCACTGGAGTTCAAGTACAAGGCTTAAGAAGAAGGGATCAACAAATTTCTCATCGCCAGGTATTTTGACTTCAGCATGGTAGATAATAAACCGCCGCTGCCCCAAATCCAAGAACTGCAGCTAATAGTAAACAAAATCAAAGCGATCAAAATCGATCTTCCTGAATCATTTCAAGTTGGGGCTATAATCGTTAAATTGCCACCAATGTGGAAAGACTATAGAAAGAAGTTGCTGCATAAAACCGAGGACTACATATTTGAACAAATTTAGAAACACCTAAGGATTGAGGAAGAATCCCGTAACCATGACAAAACGAATGATAATGGGAATGCCTCGTCCAAGGTACATACAGTAGAAAACGCCAATAACAAGAATCTCGAGAAAGACGATTCCCTTAAACCCAATAAAGGAAAATTCAAGAAAACCGCTTAAAAGAAGAACAGAAAGTTCAAAGGCCTATCCCATGTCTGTGGAAAAATCGGGCACTATGCTCGAGTATGCCGATATCGCAAATCTAAAAAAGAGGCAAATGCAGTAGAAGAAGGCGATATCGTAGATATGGTCACTGTGCTGAATACCATTCAAGGAAAAGTTTCAGGCTAGTGGTATGATACTGCCGCTACAGTACATGTGTGCTACAACAAATCCGCCTTCAAAACCTATGAGGAATTGACCGATGGTCAAGAAGTCTAAATGGGTAATGAAGTTCGATTGAAGGTCATCGGCAAAGGAACTGTCGAACTGATATTCACCTCTGGGAAGAAAGTGATTCTGACTAATGTACTGCATGTCCCAGACATGAGGCGAAACTTAGTTTCTGGGGATCTTATGGAAAAATCAGGTATAAGGGTAGTGTACGAGTCAGGAAAACTGATTCTGTTCAAGAATGAGAATTTTGTTAGAAAGTAATATGCTTGTAACGGGATGGTTAAGTTTTCTCTGAATGAAAGTAACACTTCTGCGTATATGGTTGAATCTGCTGGATTGTGGCATGATATACTAGCCCATATAGGATATAGTACCTTTAAGTTCATGGATAAGAATGGTTTAATCTCATACACAAATAATGAAATCGATAAATATGAAGTGTGCATACGATCCAAAATGACGAAAAAACCTTTTCCTAGTGTTGAAAGATCGTCTCAAATACTGGATCTTGTACACAGTGATATCTGTGAGTTAAACAGCATTCTTACTCGTGGAGGTAAACAGTACTTCATAACCTTTATACATGATTGCTCTAGATATGTGTATATTTATCTATTAAAGAGAAAAGATGAAACATTGAACATGTTTAAGATATATAAAGCAGAAGTAGAAAATAAAAATTCTCCGTAATGATAGAGGAGGAGAATACTTCTCCAATGAATTCGATAACTTCTGTGAAGAACATGGACTGATACATCTATGTACAGCTCCATACACACTTCAACAAAACGGAATAGCTGAAAGAAAGAATAGAATAGAACATTAGTAGAAATGATCAACTCAATGCTAATAAGAACAAAGTTGCCACTAAATCTATGGGGTGAGGCACTATTTGCTGCATGCCATATAATAAACAGAATTTCGTCTAAAAAATATAAAATATCTCCATATGAAACATGGAGAGGTAGAAAACCTAACCTATGATATCTTAAAGTGTGGGGGTGTCTTGCATATTGCAGAACTCCTGATCCAAAAAGAACTAAGTTAGGACCAAGAGTTATTAAGTACGCCTTCGTAGGATATGCACAAAATAGTAAAGCTTATAGACTTCTAGACATGAAGTCTAATACAATTATAGAATCAAGAGACGTTGAATTCTTTGAGAACTCACTATCCTTGAAGTCAAAGGATAATGAAATCCAAACTCCTAGTAAAGAACCAGATAGCACAGCTCCATATATAGTGGAAGCTCCTATTGAACCCCGTAAGAGTCAAAGAACAAGAACAGAGAAGAGTCTAGGATATGACTATATAGACTCACAACACATCATTTTCCATCCGGTAGAAGCAGATAGAGAAAATGTTATAAGACAAATACATATAGTAATGATTATAGAAGATGATCGTAAAACATATAAAGAGGCTGTATTATCTAGAGACTCAGCCTTCTGGAAAGAAGCTATAAATGATAAAATGGAATCCATAATGTCAAATCAAATGAGAACTAGTAAACTTACCTCCAGGTTCTAGACCCATAGGTTGTAAGTGGGTATTTAGGAAGAAATATCACACTAATGAGACTATCCAAACCTTTAAAGCTCGACTAGTAGCTAAGGTTTTAGACAAAAAGAAGGGATAAATTACTTTGACACATACTCACCTGTAGCTAAGATAACATCCATTAGGATATTATTTGCGCTAGCTTCCATATATCATCTTCACATCCACCAAATGGATGTAAAGACTGCTTTCCTGAATGGTGACATCAATGAGGAGGTATACATGTAACAACCTGAAGGTTTCGTTCTATCAGAAAATGAAAACAAAGTATGTAGATTAGTCAAATCGTTGTATAGATTAAAACAAGCACCTAAACAGTGGTATGAGAAGTTTGATTCCAAAATATTATCTCTTGGTTTCATGCATAATGTAGCTGACAAATGCATATATTATAAAGTAGATGATAATTATATTATTATTAACTGTCTGTATGTTGATGACATGTTAATAATAAGTAATAAAATAGAATGTGTGACTGAAACAAAGAAGTTTCTTTCTTCCGTATTTAAAATGAAGGATCTTGGACAAGTTGATACCATCCTAGGTATCAAAGTTAAAAAACATTGTGGGGGTTCTGCTTTATGTCAATCTCATTACATTGAGAAGATACTAAATAAGTTTAAGCATCTAAATATAAAAGAAGCAAAAATCTCATTTGATCCAAGTATCAAACTAAAAGAAAATACTGTAAGAACTGTCGCACAATTAGAATATGCGAGTGCCATAAGAAGTCTTATGTATGCTATGCAATGCACTAGACCTGGTATCACATATGCTGTGAGTAAACTTAGTAGGTTTACTAGTAACCCCAGTATTGAACACTGGAATACAATCAGTAGAGTCCTTGGTTACTTAAAAGCAACCAAAGACTTAGGACTATTTTATTCAGAGTTTCCTGTCGTATTGGAAGGATATACCGATGCGAGTTGGATATCGAGTGCAGGGGACAACAAGTCTACTACAGGGTGGGTATTCACCCTAGGAGGTGCAGCTGTATCTTGGGGATCCAAGAAACAGACTTGCATAACGCACTCGACTATGGAGTCTGAATTCATAGCCCTGGCTGCAACAGGAAAAGAGGCTGAGTGGCTAAGGAATCTTCTATTAGAAATTTCTTTTTGTGTAAAGCATATATCGATTGTGTCGCTACATTGTGATAGTGAAGCCGCATTAGCTAGATCCTATAACGGTACTTATAATGGTAAATCTAGACATATCAGTCTTCGACATGATTATGTCAGACATTTTATTCAAGATGAAATTATTACTATTTCCTATGTGAAATCAAGCAATAACCTGACAGATCCTTTCACTAAAACTCTACCGAGAGAGGTAGTAAAGGTTACATCTAGAGGGATGGGGTTGAAACTCTTCAACCAAAGTTCAACTAGTGATGGTAACCCAACCTAAAGTCAAAAAATCTCTAATTTTGGGTTTAATGGGTAAGAACAAGTCACTGATAAGTGGAAAGTTTTTAGCACTAAATTATATAACCTCATCCATAATAGATAAGTGCTGAGCGTTACAAAAGAGGGTTGAGTCTTAAAACTCTTAATGAAATCTAGTCTTTAGGACAAGTGTCTTATAGTAACGGAGACACTGGAAGGATTTCACCTATATGAACGTAGAGATGGTGTTGTCTCTCATGAGAGTTAGGAGTTTTCTCTTAGGATCGTTCACGAATTAGGATAAACACATGGCCATTAATTGTGCTGAGTAAGATTGTGGAAACTCTAACAACACATAGCGAATATGTGTGTGGTTTCTCAGACTCTGTTATTTAGGAATAACTGGTTCAAAGCTGCGGCTACCAGTCATTTCGATAGAGTTTTGAGATACTTACACTAAGGGAAGATTAAAATCGAAAGATATTTTTCTTTATGCATATAAGCTGATTATTCTGGCGGAAATGTTTAATAAAAAAATAATATATTTTTATAAAAATCAAGTGAGGGATTGTTGTAAAAATATTAATTTTATAAAAAATATTATATATATATGTGTGTGTGTATGTGTGTGTGTGTGTTTGGAAAACACCTTTTTGTGGGTTTTTGGGAATAGTCCCACATTGGAAAAAGAGAAGAAGAAAAAGTGGTTTAAATGATAATAGTGGAGTACTATAATATTTGCTTACCTAGTCCGTAGACTATAGGACTTGCGTGTTCCAATGCGAAGCACTGGAACACCGCGCTCGCGCTTGAGCTCGGGCTCGGGCTCGGTATCGGTCTCGGTCTCGGTCACGGGCTCGGTGCGAGGGCATGGGCATGTGAGGTAGTGTGGCTGTAGAGGCGCTAGTGGCGCACTTCGCACGTGTGCATCGTGTCGCAGAGGGTCGCTCCCTTCGCGAACCGGAGCGAGACGTGTGAGAGTCGCGGTGCGACTAAGTGGCTATGGCGGGTGACTAGTTGGCAGAGAGACTAGAGGACTAAGAGAGAGATCTATCAGTATAAATAGATGGACTGAATAGAGCTGTTGCAGCAGAAACTGTAACAGCTGAGCCATTAAGTGAAGGGTCCAGCTGTAACTATTGCATGGCTAGCCCAACAGCTAGAAAACGGCTAGCTGCTATCTCACAACAGTCAACATGTAGCAGATTAATGACCCATGTACAACAGTAAAAAATGGCCATAAAACGATTAGTTTTCCAACAGCCAGAAATGACTTAATGGAAATTAAGTTTATGGATCATAAACCCCTAGCCACCTTAGCCTATAAAAGGAAAGCCTGGATGGATTTCCAAACCATCTCAACTCACTCCAGGAAAACATACGAATTAAGATAGCCAGCCCCTCTCCACTCATATATTCTAGTGTTTCCAGCAACATAATAAGGCTTGAACCTTAGCTTGAAGAACAGACCAGCGGTGTGTTCTATAACGGTTCAACTGAACCAGTGATTGAAGATTTGAACTGACCAGTGCAGTGGTCGAAACCACTCTTTCTCTTTCTTTTCTTTCTTTTGAAATTTTTTCTCTTACATTGTAATACAGCCAGAAAAGTGTGTAATAGAGTTCCATTTGGTGGGCCTTCGTGTTTGTTGAACACAGACCCATATCAGGCTCGTCGTATTTTAGAAGCTGTTTGCCTATAACCTATCAGCATACTCAATTCAATTGAGTAGGGGTAAATAATGCTTTAAGGACAATATTTTTTCAGACGTGCTTCAGCCTGTCTTTAAGTTCTGATCATAGTGATTTTTGATTTCTACGTTATACAGATATTATCTAAATCTGTATAAATTTTCCTAACACACTAATGTACGCCTTGCTCCATCCATCTTAGGAGGTAAACATACCATGTGCCTTTTCTTTTTTACTTCTGATCCATGTTAAATTTGGATCAACAGCTTTTAAACAACGATTTAAGAGTAGCATTAAAACATAACTACACTACAAAAAAAGTGGTGATTGAATGCCCACCGTTAAAATCTTCTTAGGGCCTACCATAATGTTTATTTGCCATCTAATCTGTTGACAAGGTCATCCGGACCTGGATGAAGAGGAAAAAACAAATATCAACTTGATCCAAAACTTTATGGCCGATAAGAAGTTTTTAATGGTCAATCACCACTGTTTTGAGTTTTTAATAGTCAATCACCACTGTTTCTTGTATCGTGGTGCATCTGAAGTTTGGATCTGTTTCAATTTTGGTTTCCTACCTTAAAATGACCTGGGAGAATGGATGAGCGGCATAGATATACTACACATGTACCAAGGTGGGCCCATGGTCAGGTCGACATCGTTTTGGGTGAGGCCGGGGCTCACGTAAGGGCTCCCTCATGGTGGTGTAGCCATGGGATACAACACCTGCAATATGGGGGGCCAACCCTTTCGTCTGTGTCCACTCCGTCCGTCCATCAGAGTGAGCCCCGTCATGTTCAACGTACATCCAGGCCTATCCAAAACTTAGCTGAGCCACACCACTGGTAACAATGTAAAATCACTCCTGAAACGTTCATGCTCGTTGTGATCCCACCAAAGTTTTGAACATGTCTGATTTTTGTCCCTTCGTACTGGTGACGTGGACCTGATGAACGGGCTGGGTGGCATATGCACCGCGGCAGGCCCCGCGTAGCATCTTAAAAGTATCCATCGCGTCTCCCCATCTCATGGGAGCGGATTATGCGAGAGCCCAGTTCCACCGAGGTGGGTGGACCCCCCGATGACTATGAGGCCCACTCTAATGTATGTGACTACATCTACACCGTTCATCCATATTGAAAGCTCATCATAGGGCATGCATTTTTTAAATTTTTTTTCTTTTAAAAGAAGGAAAAAAAAGAAGGAAGAAGCAAAGCAGATCCAAATCTCAGATGGACCATAATGCAGGAAACAGTGGTAATCAACCACTAAAAACTTCTCATGCACCACAAAAGTTTTGAATCGAGCTGATATTTGTGTGGTCTCTTCGTCCAGATCTTTGTGACATTATCAATAGGTTGGATGGAAAATAAACATCCTGATGGCTCGCAAGAAATATTTAATGGTAGGGATTCAATTACTATTGTTTCCTGTGGTATGGTCCACATAAGATTTGCATCTTCTTCATTTTGAGGATCTTGCCATAAAATGAGCTTTCAGAATGGTTGGACGGTGTGGATTTAACCACATACATCTCTATGAGCCCCACAGTCAGGGACCCACCCACCCTGGTCCATCCGATTCTCATCTAATCCGCTCCCCCAGCCCATTGTTTCCAGCGGTGCGGCCCACTTGAGTTTGTGGATTGGGCTGCATTTTGCAGCAAGACATAATATCAACGGGTGCACCTGATGGACAGAATGGATTTCATACGCACACAACACCGTGGACCCCACCTAGATGTTCTTCAGTACTCGGATCCTGTACTGGATGGGCTTCATACGCCGTTTGGCTCATTTAACCCACAGCGCACGTTAGAAGTATGCATGTCCCACCTAATATTTGTACACGAGTCACACGTGTGCCGTTCAAGATCTGGGCCACTGTTCAGTTGGATAACACTTCGAACGTTCCCTGGTGTGAAAAAAAAATCATTTGATCCACCCATCTAGTGGGCCATGCGTGCGCTTTGAATACAGACCGTTGGTCTGTATCCACTTGTTCAATTAGGGTCCTCACTAGTTGGACTACTGTATATCATATTGCCTTTATTTAGGGGACATAACACATCCTCAAAATGGCTCTTTAGATAAATAATACTAAGTTCAAATGTCACGATTTTCTTGGATGGGATGATCTTGTATGCTCCACAAGAGAGTTGATATTTGCGTTGATTAAACGATTTGGTGGCCCTTTTGACCCTTACTATCATTGTATGCAATAGTTAGTCCCACTAGATCATCTGCCCATGCAGACATCTGCTCATCCATTAGATTAATGGTTCTAATCTCATGAACTTATAAGAAGTTCATGACTATGGAGAGTATATTCTAAAATAATGATGGTATGTTTTTGTGTCATTGACAAAAGTGAAGGAAAAGAGCAACTTTTGAAAGTTAAAAAGCAATAAAATAAACTTGCAAGAAATAAGTTACTTTTTCTAAAAAACTATTTATTTAAATTTAATAACCCAACTAACTTAATTAAAAAAAGTAACTTATTAACTTACATTTAAAAAATTCTTATTAACTTACATTTAAAAAACTAAGTATTTGGTAGTATCTTGCCTGGATACCACTCAATAAATAACCTTTTAACTTATGTTAAGTTAATAAGTTAGCTTTTTAGCTTAATTTAACTTGGTTATTTAACTTAAATAAGTAATTCTTAACACAAAGTAATTTATTTCCTTTTTTTTGTTTTTGTGTTTGTTTTGAGAAGTAACTCAAACTAGGCTCACTGTGAGCGTTCATCAAGTGACTTACGATTGGATGTGCTATGTTAAGAAATTCATCGTATGACGTTTTTGAAAAATCCACCTAGTCAACCATTTTATTCATATCATTTTAAAAGTGGGCCTAATAGATCCACCACTCAAGTAGGCCACACATCGTGCAACAGTGGTATTGAATACCCACTGTTGAAATTGAGCCCATTGCTGTATGGCCCATCATGATATTTACAAGGAATGCACTACGTCCATTGATTTTCTCGCTCATTTTAATTAGTGTATCCAAATATAATGAAGATCCAAAACTCAAGTAGGCCAGACAGCTTGGAAAAGAGTTATTAAATCCCCACCTTAGAACAATAGAGGTCAATGAATTGAAGTTTCCCACCATAATGTCTTTGAAAAATCCACCGTATCTTTCATTTTCATTGGCTCATTTTAGGCTGTGGACCCAAATATGAGGCAGATCTAACACTTAAGTGGGCCACACTACTTGGTAGTTGTTGATGTTGAAATTCAGTTAACCTTCACTGGACCTTCGAGTACTTGCACACCAAGATGACAAAGGAGACCCTGATTGTTGCAGGGGACCCTCCGATACCTAAGTCAGAATCAAGCAATCTAGGTCCAGTAGAGTTGAGGGTTTACTGGTGTATATATTTCACTATAGATGAGGCCCCTATTTATAGGCCAAGAGTTGATTACATGGAGAGAAACGTTCCCTAAATCATAGGCGTGCATTTAGTAGCCGTTTCTCAATCGTTTCACGAGATCTTCGATAACGATAAGATCAAGTGGTTGAGCTCTAGAAACATATGAGATTAGTGATCGAGGTCCACCATCCGAGCTAACTTGGTAGTCGAGGTCGACCATCTGAGCTAACTTTAGGAATTAAACCTATGGTCGTTCTGACGACGACCTTTTCGAGCTTGGTGTTTTATATGCTACGGTTGGTTCTTCTTTTAATATATCTTCGACCTCCTGCCGAATTCTTGGGTCGTGGCCAAATATGTGAGTAGTATAGCCGAGCTGCTTTTCATTTGGGACCTTAATGGTGTCTCAAAGGTGCCAAGGATGACCGTCCTATTCGTCTTATTGTACGATGTAGAGACTCCCTTGTAAGTTTTGAGCCGCACAGTCTTGCGTACGGGATCTGTGACGTCCCAAATTTTTTAATATTTTGAATTTTCAAAACCCTTGAAAACCTTTGTTATGACTAACTTACGTTGTCACTTATTGCCCATTAATGCTCGAAGTGAGCCTATACACTGGTGGTACTAGTAAAGAACCGCACAAATCTGATCAATCAACTGTAGGAAATCAACGAATCCGCCTGATCACTTAAATATCGAGTTTAGCCTCAGAATTTTTTCACGTAGGGTTCAAATCTAGCCGACCTATCACTGACTAATCGAGACAACCGTAACTAAATAAAGATATACCTAAAGCCGAGACAAATAGGAGTCAGATCTTAATTAACAAACCAAAATCAATCCAGTTACTCTTTTGACCTAAAAACCAATGATTTAGGGTTATTAAGACCGAATCACCATTTTTATTAATTATAAATTGGCCATACTATAAACTTAACTAATTCAGACCCTAATCATTGCGCACAGAAAATCTCACCACCCAATTCATTCAAAAAATGCCTCAATTACCCGAATAAGCTCTAGATGGCTCGTTAATGGGCTACTAATTTTAAAACTATAGAATAATGTCCGTCTCACTGGGCTTGACGTCCATCGCAGGTAGAAAATCAAGATAGTATCCAGAACTACACAACTTAGACTAGAGGCCAAGTGCTTAAAATGTGCAAATACCTTATGATGAAGCTTAAAACTTAAAGTGAAATAGATTTTCTACTGAAGTTGTGGCTTTCAAACCGTTTGATCACAACCAAACTCGAGGTATGAGTTAAGAATATTTTCATGCTCATATCCGTATAGCTGCAGCCTCGATTGATCACCGATGGTCGTCCATCGTAAGTGGGCCCCCCACGGTTGATCGAAGTGTTTGATAGCCGCCCAATTCTGACAAATTATAAATCCTATAGTAGGGTACCTTTCCCCAGACGCGGATGAGCCAGTGGGCCCCTAGAAAGACCCTATAAGTAGGAAACAACCTCCCTTAGGGTTAATATAATGGATAAAAGGCCATTCGCACCACTTCTAGCACTATATAAGGGCATTGTTTGGGCACCCCCTCCTCCCATATGAATTTCAACAAGAGAATAAGGGAGAAAGGAAGAAGAGAAAGATGAGAAAGGAGAAGAGAGAGAGAGAGAGAGAGAGAGAGAGAGAGAGAGAGAGAGAGAGAGAGAGAGCTTGGGGTGGGAGTATTTGTGCACCTCCACCCTCTCATCCCCTTTTTAGCGGCCTGGTCGTAGCCAGAGTCGTCGTCGGAGCTTTCCTGGTAATGGTTGAATCTCAAATATAATTTAGGGCTTCAATAGTTATTTATCCCTAATCTCATAAGCTTGTATGCTTGTTTAGGTCTTTCAACGATTTTTTCTAAAAAAATAACCCTAGGAGCTCAAAATCAGAGATTCCTTCTTAAAAGTGCAGACCATTATTTTTAGATTATCATTTATCGACCCTCAAGGGTCTTAGTTAATGATTATATGTTTGTAGATAAATTTGTACATGTTAATATGTAAATATTTTGATTTATCTATAATATATGCTATTGGTTGGATACGGATGCTCACATGTTTGATGAAACTTCTAAGTGGTAGAATATGTTATTTTATTGATGCTCACATGCTTGATTAAATGTTTAGATGGTTGTGTTACCTTATACATGCTCATATGTTTAATTTAATGCTTTAGTGGATGCAGCACGCTTGTATGTTCAATAAAATGCTTAGGTAGTTACGTAGTAGAATGTATGCTATAATTGCATGATGTAGTATTTAGTTCATAACGATACTTAGGATTGCTACGATATTGGGTCAGTTGGGTAACTGTCCGAACTAAAGAGGTGGCCCAAGTTAGGGCGACCACCCTAGGCTTGTTCGATTGACGCGGGTTAAACACGGACGATCGACAGTAACTAGATTACATGGAATGTTTGCAACCAATGCCGGTTGTACCGGGATTCTCCCATGTCAATCGAATTAGTCAATTAGCCAATTGATCATGTATGTTCAAAATGTGTAACACGACCAAAGAGAATATAGGATACTCCGTTCCCAATGGATGTATCCATTCATAACCATTAGTGCGATACGATCCCTTTAAGACTCATAAGCCGGACATGATGGTATGGGACACCGTGTCCGAGCTGTCGGCCTACGCTAGGGTGATGAGTCTCCCCATGGTAACCACTGAGTACTAATGGAGGTGATAGACCATTGTTCGAATGACCCCCGTCAAATTACCCTACCGATGGTTGCGTGCAAGAGTACCGTTCGAACGACTCGAGTGTGAATGAAATTAGGTGACGAGCCATTTTCTTGTGGTAATTTGGTTTTATGTGATAAGCTTACACCTTTGTAACACCCCAGCCACTATTCATCCGGGTTGTGGTCCGAGCGTGGGTTGGGGTAAGCCGTTTGATCAGGACCCCTTTTGAAAATAACGCTCTAATTGGTCAGGGCAGCGTATTGTGGGCTGTTACAACCTCAGAATTGAGTGATCATACTTGATTTGTGTGACAACTCATACAGGGTTGATCCTCATGCATTTAGGTATCATACCGTACCTTTGGAGTTATTGATTTGTAAGATAAATGGGTGACACCTAAATTTAGATCAAGGGATACTGGTAAGGAGTCACTACATACGGCAACGAGCCACACGATCCAGATAAGGACTCATGATATAACGTTGGTATCCTAGCTTCGTTAATATGATGGATGAACTGAACTTAATAATTACTCAACTAACATGATCATTTATCACATCACATTAGTTTAGAATGTGGCGAAACAGGCGTTGAAGTTACATGTCGAGGAAGTGTTGTCATTTGCGAACCAGGTGTCAGAGTCGCATGTTGAGGGAGTGTCGAATGGTGAGAGCATATATCATATCATATCTTTATATGCACATTTAACAAGAGTATTTAAGAAATGTTTGATTTCTTATTTTATCATTACTTGCGCTAATTGGGTTGATAACATATGTAACTTAGAACTAATGAAACCACTAAGTTAGCTACTTACTCCTACCTGGGACGGTGTTTTAAAACGCCAACTAGGCAATATTATTGATGCAGATACTAACGAGGCCTCTGGCGGATAGGCTTCGATTGACTTACATTTTCGTCATGATGCATTGAGAGCATCAGACGAAGCTGGAAATCCTTTCATTTACTTAATTTTGTGTATGTATATGTTAAAGTCGTGCTTTATTGATAAGTTTTATTGTATATTTATTGTGGTTTGTATAATCCTTATTTTGGGCGATCGCCAATATTAGAATTATATTTTTAACCATTAGCCCTATATTTATGGATTTTTGTTATCTCTGCTTCACTTTACTTTCGTTAAGATGAATTGTGCAACTCTGATTATCTGTGTATAAAATAAATTTGAATATAAATGAAGATATATGTGCATTTTATTAGGTTAGCTCTTGAGAACTCGAGATCAGAGTCTATATACTTGGGTGCCGATTTTCGGGGCGTTACATGATCATGGCTCGGATGATTCTCAAAGTATCTTAGCAGGAGCTCAAAAATGGATGGGACCCTGAGTGAGCTCGGCGCTCGTCCTCTTTCAAAGGAAGCGGAGGTACTTATCTCTTAGTGGATGAGGCCATCGGGCAGGTGGATCTCCTAGTGGTGGATCATTGCTACTATCTGGCCATTGAGGAGCTCCTTAGTCGTGGCTGACGTCAGTTGACCATGGGACATGCACAGATATTCGAGCCAAACTCATATCTCCGATTAGTTTATTTTTACCCATAATAGTAGCCCTTACTTTCGAGCTGATTGCGTAAACTCGGGAAGTCAATGTAACGAGGTCAGATTTTGTGATATTTTGTGCATGGGAGGTCGAGCTAACTTGCTAGTATCGCAAAGAAGGGCGGTACGCACGGAGATCGAGGAGGATCTGCAATGATGGTATGGCGCGCTCAAGATGGCATGTGCTGGCAAGATGCCTTTTCGGTTTCTGACACATGGGGGGCAGACACGTGGCGTTGCTTCAGAAGTTGAATCGTCCATTCAATAAGAAGTCACCATGTGGCAAGACTTACATGAAGCAACATCTTTTCGGTTGCAGTATCTAATGCAAACATTAATTGCCTGTGGCCAAGGTCCCTATAAAAAGGGGGAAACCTAGTGATTTTGGCCATTTTCTCTGACCACTCCTTCCACACTTTCCAAACTTGGCGATTTCCGGTAAGTCAGAAATCTCTTACCAGGCAAGTTCTGTTTCCTCATATCTTCTTCAATTTTCCTTCTTCTTTCATTTCTTTATTTAACTTATGCTTTCCGATCAGATATGTCAGATGAATGGGATGAGCCCATGGCTTTCCAAGGCGATTTCGGGCTAGAAAGCTGGGATTCTTGGCTAGGGCCCCCCTGTGATCCACCGTCTAAGATTCCACTATAGTGCAATGGCGAAACCATGTCTGCCTTAATAGAGAGGACAATGGACCAATCCTCTATGGAGCAGCCTGCAGACACTGAAGTGGGATCCGCCTCGGCAGAAAGGGCGATAGCTCAATCTTCTGCAAAGCAGCCTGTAGAGATAGGCTTGTTCGGGTTGAGGCTTAGAGAATCTAACCTGGTTCATATCGTATCGGAGTACCACATTCTTGACTTCATGGTGCTCCGAGCTTCTGAACTTAGCGAGATTCCAGGAGACCCTCGCGAGGGCGAGGTGGCCGTATATTTGGTCGCCTTGCAGTGTGACCTTAGACTCCCCTTTCACCGCATTGTTAGGGAAGTCACATCTCGTTTAAGGTTGACCCTTAGCCAAATAATTCTGAAGGCTCTGTTGGGGCCTCTATTCTATGGTTTCAGCTCTGTAATACTAAGCTGACCGTCGACGAGTCCCTCCACCTCTACCAGGCGAAGTCCAACTCTAAAGCATATGAGTTAGTATTATTTCTCGGTTTGGCCATGTCCTTATTACAGATAACCCATCCTCCAACAAAAATTGGAAGGACAAGTGGTTTGGGACATTTAGAGACTAGAAAGCTCTGACGGTTGCTAGGCTACAACCTCAAGTCCCCACTCAGTTTGCCAACCTAGGTTGGATATACCCGAACTATAGATCTTGTAGTTTCATTTTCATTTTGTATTATCTTTCATCGACTATAGTAGTTTTTTGCAGTTGTGCCTAAGAAGCCTACTCTGATAACTGAGTCAGAGCGCAATCGGATCGCCCATGCAAGATTGGTGGATGCTTCTGAGAGAACTTGAAAGTAGTTGATCACTCTGGAACTCATTCACCAATTTGACCTCACTGAGATGAAGTAAACATTAAGGCTTTTTCCAAACTCACGTGACTCTTTCTTTTTTTTCCACTTCCGATGAGTATTAATTTTCCATCAATAGCTTAAAACAACAATTTAAGAGTAGCACTAAAACATGACCTCACATATTTGGGCATTGTCCTGATATCATTGTTTGAGTGCACCTTTGGAGAGCATCCCTAGTGCACATACCAAAGTGATACACCTTGATAGGGCAATCCTAACCATCTGATTAATAGCATGGATGGTGAATGGATAATCCAATTGGATTATAAAGTCTTCATCAATCCAGAATGTCCATCATGTGGTCTAACTTTAATTGCTCATGCTGAAGACTCAATTTAATTAGGTTAATTACAACCATGCAAACATTGGCTAGGAAAATTGTTGGTCCGTATAGATTAACATGGAAAAAATACGATAACTGATCTCGGCCGTCCATCATGTTAGGTCTACCGTTAGTTGTTACCTTTCATTAGTCGGTTTCACATGGCAATTAGAGACATGTAAGGCAGGCAAAATGGACTTTATAATGAAAGAAAGATAAAACAAAGATGGGATCAGTGACCTCTGGACCATTCATCCTTTTGGGTCTACCTTTATCTGCCTGTACCTTTCAAGAATCAATTTCACTTGACAATTTGAGGCGTGATGCCAGAAAAGTAGACATTTCAATGGATTAAAATGGACAAAAAGTCACAATAACATCCATCATGTGGGTCTATCTTTGATTGCCCAATCTTTCCACGAATGACATTGGCGGAACGATCCTAACCATTTGAAAGCATGAACGGTAATGCATGAACATCCACGCCCTATAATACCTACTTTACTAAATACAGATACAAGTTAAAAATAGGATATTACAGCCAAACATACACATATATAGGAAAATGGTTCTATGCGGTATACCTCATGGGATGTGGGCCCCACCGTGATGCTTGTCGAACATCGACACCGTGCATTTGATGGGTCCCCTTTAAATTATGGGACATCCCAAAAATCAATTGTATACGGAACTCAGGTGAGTCATACCATTTAAAATCATGTAAAGACATGCCTAAAACATACAAAATCACTTGGTGAGGCCCACCTAAAATTTGGATGCGTCTGAAACATGGTATGACCTCTCGTTCAACTGGGACACACATAATGGATGGGTTGGATTTGTGAACCACATCTAGGTGGGCCCAACAAATGATTATGAATGTTTTAATGGGAGGGTAACCCCTCTCAACTTTTGTATGTGGTGTGGCCCACACAAGTCATTGATTAACTTGATTTTTAAGTCTGAAGCCCACCATAGATTGGTGCATCTGACTGATGGAGTAGATGTTAGACACGCATGCATCACTGTGGGGCCCACACAGCTTGATCTCATGGGAAGTTTCAGTGAGGTATAGTCCAATTTCCTCGTTGGTGGTCCACCAGCCCACCTGTTGTTGGAGTCACATGCAGAAGCCAGGCAAAAAAAGCTTGGCGAATTTAAGATTGTCTAATGAATATTATTTACTAGACACTGCCAATCTACAGTTATTTCCACTATTTGGACGGTTTGGATTGAGCGGCTTTCACTCACTTTGTGTGTGTGTGTGTGTGTGTGTGTGTGAGATCAAGAACACTTTAAAATCTTTGTGGTCAAGAACATCTTAAACTCTCTGACTCTGAGTTTTTTGCGATGAAGATCATTTTAAACTGTTTGGCCGTGAATTTTGGTTATCCTACTTTCACGTGATTCGATATTTCACGTGTATATGCCAAACGTATGGAGGAGAACTTCCCAGACCTTCGTATGGTCCAGTTAGGTTGTTGGTGGCCAACCAGCCCACCCGTTCTCCGAGTCACATGCCGCAGGCAGGCAGAAAAAAGCTTGCCAAGGAGTATGATTTGACGAATTTTGAATCGTACCCTATTTCCATGGTTTGGATGGAGAATCTTTTACTTACTGTCTTTTTTAAAATTTTTTATATTTTTTTTAACGATCAAGATCATTTTAAACTATTTGGTCCTGATTTTAGACTATTTGGCCGTGAATTCTGGGCATCCAACTTAATTAAAAAGTTTTTTAAAAATAGATTTAAAAAATCTTGAAAAATAATTTTTTATTTTTATCAATCACTTAACTGTATTTAGTTTAATCCCATTTTAAAAAGTTGTTACGAAAATTAAAATTTTATATTAAAACCCTCGTTAATTCTTTATATGGAAAATAATAGTATGTCATGCGAGCAACTTTGTCTGGCTGTTGTATCCGGCCTGATGGTAGATTTTCTGGGTCCAAGTGCACCGATGACATCAGAAAATGTAATTAAAGCCCACCTTATTTCTAGGTAATAGTGCACCGAAGGGTCAAAAAAACTGGAAGTTTTGATTACAAAAGAAAAAATATCAACGTGATGAAAGAAACAAGAAAAACACACTATGAAGAAATGTAGATTACACAATAATTATAAAAAAAGTAGGAGGCTAGGAACATTTTCACGAGAATTCAGCCTTGACTTTTTGACTTTTTGTTTTTTTAATATATATATATATATATATATATATATATATATATATATATATATATATATATATATATTAGCCTATGCATCTAATGTTTGAAGTACATTTCATATACACGTTATGGCAAACGGAGGTTTGGGCGAATGGTTTTTACCATAGGTTTGCTCCCTATATGTCAGGGTTCGATTTCCTTCTTTGACTTTACTTGATACACGTGGTTGGTGTGATTGCATGTATCTGTAGGGATTAGTCTCACTTTAAAAAAGTGGTGGGACACCCTGTGTCTTCAAAAAAAAATTAAAAAAAATGGTGTATGACCATCTCCCAATAGTTCCCACAGGGCTGACATATTGTAAAAGAAGCTCATTGGCCGGATCACAAGTTATAGTCCACCCATATGATAACATCCAAGGTAGTAAGTTCATATCAATGCAGTTCATGCAATTAGCAACTATTATAAAGTTTTTTAAAAGGTGATGCTCATGATGAGAAAGCCTATGACATAGGTGTTGCAAACAGAACAATTCTCAACAATAGGTTGGATGTCATATCCCTGCGAAAGTTTAGAAGTTATTTTCTATTTGGACCTTAACTTATTCTAGAGCTCACAGTTACCAAAAAAGCGTCTTGTATGACGCCGGCCCACTATAATGCGTATCTAAGATCCTAAGATACTCTGTGATCATTAGATATGTAATCCTATATTAGACTTAGAACTAAAATGCTACATCCCGAAATTTGGTACCCGAGTTGGCTAGGCCCGAACTCAAATTTTAGGACTGTGAGTTGACTTTAAACAAAATATACACCACAACCCACATTATTTTCATAAGTTTTACACCAATCAAAGTAACTAAAAGGAGTCAAAGTAATTATCATTAAATAACATCCACAAATTAATTATTAAATGTTTAATTACATTGATATAAATAATAATAATAATAATATACATTGAACTTTAATTAATTTCTAAATAAATAAGGAAAAAAAATATTCAATCTTGCCCAACTAATTCTTCATGTACAAATCCTGCAAAATAATCTATACGGGTGTGAGCGCGATGGCTCGTAGGGTCACATCATTTCCAAAATTGAAAATTCTACGTTAACACCAATACAACTCAATAAACTAAATAAAATCAATTATGAGTATTGAATCAGCATTTTACATGACAAAAATAACAATTTATTTTTAATAATAACAAAATAAGATAATATAGTCATCTAAAATCTTTTCTGGTTCAATCCAGGGAAGAGCACCTGTGTGTGTTGATCCTTTTAGGGAATGACCCTCAGTAGAGTACTCGGTGAATAAAATTTTATGATAAATATCCAGGGCAGAGCACCCGTGTGTGTTGATAATTTTAGGGAATCACCTAGGGCAGAACACCCGTACTATGTCGATCCTTTCAGGAATGACCCTGGGCAGAGCACCTATAAACAAATAACATGGTGATCCTTTTGGGACAGAGCACCCATAAATTGAAATACATTCTTCATCATGTAATAAAAAGAAAATAGTTGTAATTTAAGCACGCTACGATAAATGAAATGAAGTCAATTAATAACTCAAATAAATTATCTCTACAATATGCATCTAAGAAATCAAATAAAATAATATGCAATTAATGACAATGATCAGATAAATTTAATTCATAACAAATAATCAAATCAATCTATATGTTAACATAAAATTTTTAATAGGGAAGATCACCTACCTGATTTAGTGTGACAGATCCCATGTATGATGGCTGGAAATTACGTGTTGACAGTCTGACTCGGTTCTAGTTATATGAAGTTCAAAATACTTCTACAAGAGACGACTCAGTGTATTCGTTGATGTCTTTCAATACTAAGATGTTGGTTGAATATGAGGCTATGAAACGGTAAAGATTAAGAGCCATTATGGAGAAGGAAGGTTGTGCCTGCGAAAACGGAACGAGTTTCCGCTTTGAACGGAACTTGCGTTGGATGCTCAAGTTTTCAGTTTCGATGGCTAGGTTAGATAGAGTCTACTAGTGATGGTTAGAGAGATCGAAGTTGTTCATCAGTTTTGCAAGATAAGGATAGATTGTGAACTTAAAAACGAAGAAGATCTGAATCTTTGGTGGGTCGCATCAAAGGTTTTTAGGGAAAAGATTTCAAGGGCTAGGGTTACTTGAGGGTCCGGATCTATTGGGCAATTTATATTGAGGAGTGAATCCTACTATGATGATGACATGCATGGTGGATGGTTCATGTGCACAACTGTATGACGAATAAGAAGGAAAGAGAGAGACAGTCGTGGAGAAGAGGCTTAGTTGTGGGGTGACGCACGTCACAGGTTATTTTATTTTTTTAATATTTTTTTATATGCATGGTGGGCCCCACAGGGATGACTGACGAATCCACTCCGTCCATTTATTTTTTCAGATCAAGTTAGGGCATTAGCCCAAAAATGAGGCTGATCCAAGTTCAAGTAGGCCACATCATAGGGAACAGTGGAATCCATCGTTTTTTTTTTTTTAAATGGAGTGTTACATTCTACGCCCCTTAACAAAATTTCATCCCTAAAATTTACTAGACTAATGTTTGTCGTCGAATCTCCTGGAGTGTATGCAATTGGCAGTGCTTGCGTTGGCGTTTCCTCTAGTTTTGTCATTCTCTTAAATGGTGGCTGACATACCCGAGTGTTGAAATTTGCTCCTCTTTTGGTGGTGTGGTAATGTATCCTTGGGCTGACGTGAGCGTCGTGAAGGCCTATGATGTTGCCACTATTGTCATTGTTGATGTAGTTGCTGAGATTTTCGACATGGTAATGTATCCTCGTAAAGTTGAATTATATTGTTTAAAAGTGGTGTCGTGGCCAGGTGCATATATGGGTTTGAGGTCGTGGAGCATGGCTTCTTAGATATGTCTGTTGATGCTAGTTAGTCTAACTTGTTGATGTGGCTGCTGAGGTGGTCTTAGAATATCCTGTGGATGACCCTTCCTATTGTAACCACGGTGGAGGTTGTTGATGTAATTGTCGAAATTGTTGTGGCAATCCTTGTAGATAAGATGGAGATGAGCTCAAGGAATGGTTGTGCTGAAGAGTTAAAGTGGAGATTGTCGGTGCATGGATGGTGGCATATGCTATGGAGGTGGTCGGTAGACTTGCTGAGGTGTGGGTTCTTGACTCAGTGGTTAACGGAGATGAGGTGATTGTTGACGTTGATGCACAGATGCTCCTTGAATTCCTAAATATAGCAGTTATCGGGATAAAAATGAAAATAATACTGGTACTAGACTTGCGGCGATCGGCATAAATGTGAAATGTGATCTTCATATCTTTAGTTGTAGTAGGCTAACGTGTGATTTCAGTCAAGTCTAACTCTTTTACTAATTTTGTCGTACCTAATAATCTACCAAGGCTTAAGGATCTCTTAAGGCTTACCGAGTTACTCTTAGCTATTTACTCACATTTTATTTGTTCCTAAGGGTATCGAGTATAAGTGTTTATGATGGAGCGTTGTGACTCGTATCGTTCAGATATAATCTACCATTGATTGGATAAAGATTTATGTATAATAATAATAATAATAATAATAATAATAATAATAATAATAATAATAATAATAATAATAATAATAAGTACGTTGAAAATTTTGTAGAATTGCAAGGAAGATTAGATGGTATAAAAGACTTACACATGAAGATCAAGAGAATAAGAGCTGTGATATGTACTAAGGTTATAGTGTAAAAAAAATCAAATTATGAGGATATTGTTCCTGCTAATGTTTTTGAAATTTGTAAGTATCGGATTGGTCTAAAACTTTTTAAAACGATGTATCTATTAGTCTATTATACCTCTATAAAATTTCGACTGAATCCAAAGTTTATAAAAAAAATCTTAAAATTCGGATAATTGGGTCTGCCTAGAAGTAAACGATTTCTAACTAGTATACATATAAATTAAAATCGGTATAGAAGAAACCTAGATTTATACTTTTGTATTATTTTTCTATAAAACTATACTTGTTAATCTACAACTGATGTTTTGAATCGCCTTAAACGGAGTTATAATTTTTATAATTTAGGTGTTTTATACTTACTATTGATGTCCAACTCATCGTACTAGGCTAAAAATTCTTAAAAATTTCTTAGGGTCCAGTTTTGGGTTGTTAGTTCAATGTCAAACTTAATTAATATCATATTTGATGTTATACAGATGCATAGGGTTTTTTTTTTTTTTTTTTGAAGTTCAAATTTTATTTTTTTATCACAAAAGCAAAAAATCTTATATTTAGATCTCTAATTCAATCTCTATCATAGGTCCTCAAATTGATTCTAACTTAGGCTTAATCTAATCATTAGTATAACATATATTAAAGGTCCTCGTGAGAATTTAAAACCCTAAGTTCTGATACCAATCTGTCACGCCTCGAAATTTGATACCCGAGTTGCTCAGGCCCGAACCTAAATTTCAGGACTGTGAGTTGACTTTAAACAAAATATACACTACAACCCACATTATTTTCATGATTTTTATGGCAATCAGAGTAACTAAAAAGAGTCAAAGTAATTATCATTAAATAACATATACAAATTAATCATTGAATATTTAATTAAATAGATATAAAATAATAATAATAATAATAATATACATTGAACTTTAATTATTTTCTAAAAAAATAAAGAAAAAAAATCTTCAGTCTTGCCCAACTGATTCTTCGTGTACAAACCTTGCAAAATAATCTATACGGGTGTGAGCGCGACGGCTCGTAGGGTCACATCATTCCCAAAATTAAAAATTTTACGTTAACACAACAACTCAATAAAATAAATAGGATTAATTATGAGTATTGAATCATCATTTTACATGACAACAATAACAATTTATTTTTCATAATAACAAAATAAGGCATCTAAAATCCTTTCTGTTTCAATCCAGGGCAAAGCACCTGTATGTGTTGATCCTTTTAGGGAATAACCCTCGGCAGAGCGCCGGTGTTGATCCTCTTAGGGAATGACCCTCGACAGAGCACCTGTTGAATAAACTTTTAGGATAAATACTCAGGGCAGAGCACTCGTGTGTGTTGATCGTTTTAGGGAATTGCCCAGGGCAGAGCACACGTGCCGATCTTTTCGAGTATGACCTTAGGCAGAGCACCCGTACTGTGCCGATCCTTTCGAGAATAACCCTGAGCAGAACACCCATAAACAAAGAACATGGTGATCCTTTTGGGGTAGAGCACCCGTAAATTGAGATACATTCTTAATCATGTAATAATAAGGAAATAATTATAATTTAAGTACGCCACGATAAATGAAATGAAGTCAATTAATAACTCAAATAAATTATCTTTATAATATGCATTCAAGAAATCAAATAAAATAATATGCAATTAATGACAATGATCAGATAAATTTAATTCATAACAAATAATCAAATCAATCTATATGTTAACATAAAATTTTCAACAAGGAAGATCACCTACTTGATTTAGTGTGATAGATTCCATGTATGATGGCTGAAAATTACGTGTAGACAGTCTGACTTTGTTCTAGTTATACGAAGTTCAACATACTTCTATAAGAGGCGACTCAGTGCATCCCTTGTTGTCTTCTAATACTAAGATGTAAGTTGAATATGAGGCTATGAAACGGTGGAGATCAAAAGCCATTATGGAGAAGGAAGTATGTGCCTGTGAAAACGGAATGAGTTTTCGCTTTGAACGGAACTTGTGTTGGATGCTTAAGTTTTCAGTTTTGATGGTTAGGCTAGGCAGGGTCCACTAGTGATGGTTAGAAAGATCTAAGTTGTTCCTCAGTTTTGCAAGATAAGGATAGATTGTGAACTTAAAAACGAAGCAGATCCGAATCTTTGGTGGGCCGCATCAAAGGTTTTTAGGGAAAAGATTTCAAGGGCTAGGGTTACTCAAGGGTCTGGATCTATTGGGTGGTTTAGATTGAGGAGTGAGTCCTACCATGATGATGACATGCATGGTGGATAGGTTTATGTGCACAACTGTATGGCAAAGGAGAAGGAAAGAGAGAGAGAGAGAGTCGTGGAGAAGAGGTTTTGTTGTGGGTGACACACATCACTTGTTGTTTTGTTTTTTGTTTTTTTGAAAAAAATTTATATGCACGGTGGGCCCCACAGGGATGACATGATGAATCCACTCCGTCCATTTATTTTTCCAAATCAAGTTAGAGCATTAGCCTAAAAATGAGGTTGATCCAAGGTTCAAGTGGGCCACATCATAGGGAATAGTGGAACCCACTGTTTAAAAGAAAATGGAGTGTTACACAGATAATCAAATTGACCCATGATTCAGGCGGGGCTAATAAACCAAGGAAGATGGTTAAGAGAGGGACGTAGTCCACCCTTGATTTTTACCTGGCTGACCATGATTATTATGTTGAATCCACTCCAACCTTTAGTTACTACATTACAACTTATACTTGGGTCCCAAAAAGGATCATCACAGGTGGGCCACACCAAGAGAAACAATTTGTATGGTGAGCTTTTCCTTGTACAATGTTTTAATTGTGTGGTTCACATAAATTATGGATGGGGCTGATTTTTAGGCTCTCGGCCTAAAATGTGGTGACGTGCCTAATGGTCAGGGTAGATTTCACATAAATACTATAGTGGGGCTCACCATTTTTCAAAGTGAGTTGAAGTAACTCTGATCTGTAATTTCTAAGCTGCTCGGGCTTAGAGAGTTGCTAATATGCAGGCATAGATGAATTATTTTAATTTTAAAATATTCTCTCACCTTAAAAATTCACGGAAAAGTCCAAGTTCTTGAAAATCTCACTGCGAAACCAATGCCAGATTTTGAAAATGCCGATGATATTTGTAAAGCTGCAATTATGGATGAATGTAAACCACAAAAACCAGGTGATACCGAAATTTGATTGAAAATGCAATGCTTGCATGAGAGTGCATGAAAGTCACTCTAAGTTATGGTGCTACTAGTTGCATTGGAGTAACAAAGTCATACTAAGGATAGATTGAATAACCTCCTTGGTTAGATTTTTGCATGGTAGTCCATGAAATGTGTTCTAGACTTAATAGAGGGTTTATATCGATCGACTGTTTAAATGATTTAATGCTGAACTCTGCATCTCTCGTCATTCATTGCATACTTAATAAATAGGTTTCAAGTCCGAAGGATTGCCTTGTGCAAAAATCAGCCCCATCCCTAAAAATGAGGTAGATCCAAATCTCAGGTAGACCACACCACAAGAAGCAATGGTTATTGATCATTAAAAGCTTCCCGTGGTATACAAGTTTTGGATGAAGTTGATTTGCGTTTTCGCTTCCTTTATTCAGGTGTGTGACCGTATCAATGGGTTGGATAGTAAATAAACATTTGTCATCTAGGAAGTTTTTAATGGTAGGTGTTTAATAACCTGTGGTTTACTTGAGATTTAGATATGTTTTATTTTTGCACTCATGCCCTTAAATGAGCTGGAAAAATGGATGGACAGAGCAGATACATAACACATACATCAAGGTGGGCCCACAGCTGCCTGACCGAACATAGTAACATATGGACAGAATTGGCTCCCATCTCAATGGCATGTGAAGGGGTGGGTCTCAGGGGGTGGCTCCACTATGCCGTGTTTTCAAAATTTACTCCGATCATTAGGTGCATCATCCATTTTTAGGCCTACGATTCAAAAATCAGCCTCATCCGTGACTCAGGTGGACCACAATATTCAAAATAATATATAGGATGATGACCACCCTCTAAACTATTTCCTTGGGTGTGACCTACGGGAATCATGAATTGTCTTGATTTTTGGGTCCTAGCCCTAAATGATTTTGTGACATCTAATGGTTGAAGTGGATCTCTTATAATCATCATGGTGGGCCATGAAAAACAATAAGTGTAGACATCTGTTTCTCAACTCTTTCCTTGATGTGGCCCATATGAATCATGGTACGCTAGATTTTTTTAGCCTTAGGCTTAACAAGGTATTATACATCTAACGGTCAGAATAAATTTCACATAATATCACAGTAGGGTTAAGTGCGTATCTGAGGAAAGCCATTGCCAATTTTTGGCTAGGCCCACTGTAAGGTGCAGGTGAAATCTACTCCGATCATAAGAAGTGATATCCAACATTGGGTCCATGGAAAAAAAACCCTCAAGTTAAGCTGTGATTTAGATGGGCCCACCAAATAAAACAATAGAGAGACACCCACTATTGATTTTTTACAAGCCTACCATGATATTACGTGAAATCAACTCAAACCATTAGATTCCACAGAACATTTAGACCTAGACTGAAAATTTAAAAAAATCCCTTAATTTAGGTGGGCCACACAAAGGAAATCATTTTAATAATCCAGCCCAAGTAGGAAATCAGTGTAATAATCCAGCCCAAGTAGGGGTCAAAGCGTGCCAGGTGTGGAAGCCCATCGGTCTGGCCCGGGCCATCAAAGGCCCTAGCGTGACTTTCTCTTAAAGGGTAAATTCAACTTTCATCATTTCCTGACTTTTTGGGCGGAAATACCATCGAAAAAGGTTATTAATACCTTTTTCTCGTGTTTGAAATTTCAAATGAATTTTTTCTTCGAAATTGGTATGAAAAAGCTGACTTGTATTTGTGGACCCTATTTTGATGTGCATGACATATTCACACCATCCATCTTTTTTATTATAAGATTTTAGGGCCTAAGTTTAAAATTGAGACAAATTCAATGCTCAAGTGACCCATATCACAGGAAATTATGATCTTAAACGTTTGCCATTAAAAGTTATTTTATTTAATTGGCTCATATTAATGTTTTTTTGTCATCCAACTTGTTCATGAGGTCATAAAAACATTGATAAGGAATAAGCACAAATATCAGCTTCAGCCAAAACTTCTACGGGCCACATAAATTTTTATATGGCAAGCATTCAATTTCCACTGTTTCTTGTGGTGTGGTCCATTGGAGCTTTGGATCTGCCTCATTTTTGGATTCATAGCCTAAATCAGGCTGACATATAGGATGAACGGTGTTGATACATCATGTACATCACAGTAAGCCTTATATTCATTTGGCAACCATCCTCGATTTTATTGCCAAAAAGCTAAGCTGTCAACTTATGCACAATAAATGATGGGATAATTCCTGGTAAGTAATTATTACTTATTTATTAAGGAATTACCATTTACTTCAAAAATCAAACAGGCCTAACATTCTCGCAGAAATATTGGACGCGGATTAGAATAGACTCATTATTTCTCGACATTCTGTTGTGGAATATTGGACGCGGATTAGAAAAGACTCTCCACCGAAGTGATGTCATCAAGTTCCGTGGGCCCTACTATGATGTATTTATTGTATGCGTACCATTTATCCATTCGGAGATATCATTTTGAGGAATGGTCTTGAGAATGAGAAGGGTCTAAAGATGGAGTGGACCCTACTAAAAAATTGATGGTGAGGGTGACGCTCGGCGTTGAAACCTTCCTAAGGTCCATCGTGATGTTTATTTAAGATCCAACCCGTTCACGCGCAACACAAACACAAGAGAAGAGAAAAAAACTAATATTAATTTGATCAAAAACCTTTGTGACCCTTGGAAGTTTTTAACGATAGGCATTACTCTCCCCGCTGTTCTCTATGGTGGGGTCCACTAGAGATTTTGATCTGCCTCTTTCATTGATCATGTCTTAATACAGTCTCTCCAAATGGATGGGCTGCGTGGATACAATAAATATATATATATATATATATATATATATATATATATATATATATATATATATAGGAAAAGGTACTATGCGCTGGACCTCACTATAAGAGGTCGAGCTGTGTGGGCCCCACCATAAGGCGTGTTGACCATCAACACTGTGCATTTGATGGGTCGCCTTTAAATTATAAGATATCCCAAAAATCAGCCGTATATGTAACTCAAGTGGGCCATACCATATAAAATCATGTGAAGACACCGTTAAAACATATAAAAGCACTTGGTGGGGCCCATCTGAAATTTGCATGCGTCTGAAACTTGGTCTGAACCCTCATCCAAGTGGGACACACATAATGGATGGGTTGGATTTGCAAACCACATCTCGGTGGGCCCAAAAAATAATTATGAATGCTTTAATGGTGCACAACCCTTCTCCACTTCTGTATGTGGTGTGGCCCAAATAAGTCACAGATTGACTTGATTTTTGAGATCTAGGCCCACGATGGAATGGTGCATCTGACTGATGGAGTAGATGTTCGAAACGCTTCACAGTTGGGCCCACACAGCTCCACCTCATGGGACAGTCCCATCAGCTCGAGTGCATAGTACCTTTTTCATATATATATATATATATATATATATATATATATATAAAAAAAAGGATGGGTCCACACAGCTTAGTGACGTCACTTCAGTATGAAGTCCCGCCACTCAACGTGTCAGTGGCTGTTCCGCGTCCTGGAATAATATATATTCGAGAATTTTAAGGTACTTTTAAAATTTTAAAATAAATCATTAATATATAATAAAATAGTTTTTATTTATACGCGATATATTATTGTAACCTCCCATGAAAGGGAACGGGTTGGCTACTCCCCTCCCAGTAGCCCGTAGCTGGTGGTATGTGGGCCCACCATAATGTTTGTGTTTCACCATGCTGATCATATATTTTTATAGATCATTTTAATGCTCCATCCCAAAAATTAGAGGGATATAAATCTCAGGTGAGCCACACCACAAGCAAATAATAGTGATTTAGTATCCACCATTAAAATCCTCTAAGGCCCAATATACTGTTTATTTGACATCCAATCCGATGATCAGATCTTAAAGATCCATATGAAGGGAAAAAACAAAGATCAGCTTGATCTAAAACTTTTATGGGCTCCAAAAATTTTTCATCGTCGAGATTCATTCAATACTGTTTCTTGCAATGTGGTCCACTTGAGATTGAGATATACTAATTTTTGGTCTTATACCTTAACATAGAAGAATCGATGGACAGCATGGATGAACCACATACGTCTTGGTAGAACCCACAGAGCACCGACCACCAGCCATTGGCTGTGGCAAGGGGAATCCGTTTCCCTCATGAGAACGTCAAATTATTAAAATCTCCCGAGAAGTTCAACCGTTTTAAAATCTCACGAGGCGAATGCACTTAGCGTTTCGTAATCAACGGTAGTAGATGTGTAATTGCGTTATTTGGACGGATAGAAACGTAAGCACGAGATTCAAATATTAGGAATCTAGAATTTTCCACGCATTGGTGTTGTAAGACCAGATTGTTTCCTGTCCTTTTCTGACAAGACAACTGCACCGGGACAAACGTGACAGCTGTGGCCAGATCGAGGGTGGAATCGTATCCTTGGACGATCCTCAGTGATCCATGTCATTTGATTTGTTGGTCATTCATATGAATGGACCACTATCGGATTATCTCATCTATAAGATAATCCTATCCGTTCTAGTTGTGGCTTGGAAATGTATGGTCCACATTCAATAAAAAAAAGGCTTCTAATCGGGTCAGTTTTGGACATCAACCATCCATGGTGGATCCCACATATCAACCCTCTGGATCAATGATACATAGCCCCCACTTATACAAAACGAAAACTCAAGGACACTACACATTAGGGCTGAAAGTCAGGCGGGTTGAGTTGGGTTGGTGCTCAACCCTAATCCAACCTAAGGTTTCTATACTTCTACCCTAACTCAATCCAACCCAATCTCAAGTGGGGAATCCTCAACCCAAGCCCAACCCAAGCGAGCTCGGTCAGGTTGATCGGGTATATACATGTTAATATTTTCATTATTACATTAGTTTATTATATTTCAATATAAAACTTATTTTTTATATTTATAATTTTATTAATTATATATATAATTATTCATTATAAAGAATTTTATCTTTTCTTTAAAAAACAAATTAAAATATAAGACAACTACTTCTTTAAAAGTCATGTAGTATAATATGAAGTTTATTTGAAAGAGAGAAATCTGGCATATCTTATTAGCTTGAGTCCTTAAAATACTGTGGACAAATGAGACTCGACATCACTAGTGTGCCTTTAACACAAACAATCCACACTTAATTATAATTTATAAGTAACTTATATATTGATTGGGTTTAGATTGGATCGAGCAACTCAAGATCTTAATCCAAGTTCAACCCAAGTTTTATCGGGTTGATGTTTGTATAATCCAACCTTAACATCAGACCCCAAATATCCTGTCTGATTCCAACCCAATGTCAGGCCGATGACGGGTCGGTCGGGTTGTAACCGCCCAACTTTCAACCCAACTACACGTACCCTCGACTGACGTCCCGGTCTTTCCAGGAATTGCCGTGTCCTCGACAATGTAACGTTTGGCAGATTTTCAGCACGGAGGAATCGAGGGCGGATTGGGTTTTACCCGAGCAATACGTAAGTGTTTTCTGACCGTGGGGCTTACCTTGATTTATATTTACTATATCCACGCCGTATATCAGAATTTTTATATCATTTTAGGGAATTGTACAAAAAATTAAGGAGCTACGAATTTCAAATGGACCACGCCAGTGGAAACAATTTTCTATAAAAGCCGACCATTAAAAAATTTGTACGGCCCATGAATAATGTTTATTTCCCATGAAAACTGTTTATAAGGCCACACGGATATGGTTGAATGGAGAATATATACATTAACTTCAGCCAAAACTTTTGTGGCCCTCAAAATTTTTTTAACGATGGGATTCAATCCTTATTGCGTGGTTCAATTGAGACTTTTATCTGCTTCATTTTTTGGATCGTGCGATAAAATGATCCGTAAAAATAGATGGACGGAGTAGATATACAGCATATACATCAAGGTAGGTCCCACGGTCTGAAAAACACCTGATCCTCTCCTCTATAAGTCGGACCGGCATAGTGTACTGGAAAGCCAGTCTGCCAGGTCGGTGACCCAACCATGTACGAGTATGACCAGGAATTTACTGACAAGAAGATATTAACCGTCCTATTCTCGTGGTACATGGACCAGTCACTATTTTATCTTTAATCACCGTCCATTTGATAGCATCAGTTGGATGGATAAGATCTTTTGATCAGTTGGTTTTAGACATATGCTCCATCCATGACCTGACCCACCATTTGGATGGTCTGGATATCCACACGTTAGTTCCACATGTGAGTGGGATGAGACACCATCATTTTCAAGGTGTTTTGATAAACTAGCATTGGACTCTTACGCTTTTTGTATATCCATTCCATCCATCTGTTTTTCCAGCCCATTTGGAGACGTAATACTGAAAATTAATTGTATCAAAATCTAAGGTGGCACACACCACATGAAACAGTGGTGATTGAACTCTCATCATTAAAAAGTTTCAAGGGCCCACTGTAAGGAGATCTGTAATGTTTACTTTCCATCAAACCAGTTGACAAGGTCAAACAGATATAGATGAAGATAAAATACAAAAATTAGATTGATCCAAAACTTTTGTGGCTTATAAAGACTTTTTAATTATTATTCACCACCTTTTCCATTGGTGTGGTCCATTAGAGATTTGAATTTTCTTAGTTTTTGAAATAACTTCTTATAATGATCTGAAAACAATGTTGGACGGCGTGGATATATAACAAATTCATCAAGATAGGCCCCAAACGGTATGGATAGCACCCATTAACATATTCCCCTGTAACACCTAATCCGCTCCCGTTTTCCAGTCGTAATTGGCGTCTTGAGAATGGCCACACGTGCAAACAAAAAACACTGAAAATCAACAACTGGCGTTTTGGTTGGACGGTGAGAACACCAAAAGCTTGGCCGCTTAATAGGATGACTCGTGTCATTTTATTTTATTTTGTAACCTTTTTAGCTTTTATCACATAAATGATAGAACAACAAGCGAATCATATACTTCCACGTCTCCAATTTTGTATCATGTGGGCCAACTGACGCTGCCTATTTTGAGTCATAAGATCTAACCAGTGTGGTCCACCTGGTGGGGAAATGGATTGGCTACTCCCCCTTCCACTAGCCCTGTGGCTGATGGTTGGTGCTCTGCTGGCCCTGCCATGATGTATGTGTTTCATCCAAACATTTATGCCGTTCATCCATTTTTACATATCGTTTTAGGGCTTTAACTGCAAAGTGGGAGGAATATAAATCTCAAGTGGGCCACACCATAGGAAAACAATAGTGACCGGATATCCATCATTAAAATCCTCCTAATGCTCACTGTACTTTTTTATTTGAAATTCAATCCGTTAATTAAGTCACACGGATATAGATGAAGGTAAAAATATAAAGATCAGGTTGATTCAAAACTTTCAAGGGCCCAAAAAGTTTTTAATGGTTGACGCTCATTCTGCTCTTTCCTATAATGTGGTCTATTTGAGATTGGGATATACCTCGCTTCTGATCTGATACCTAAAATGATTTATAAAAATATATGGCCAGCATGGATGAAACACATACATTATGGTGGGAGCCACGGAGCACCAACCACCAATCATTGGCTGGTGGGGGAGTATCCAATCCGGTTCACATGGTGGACAGTCAAATTTGACTTTAAGTGTGCAAACTTGTATTTTAAGTACCTTACCTCTTTCGGTAGATTACATGCAATTGAGACGCTCCCCTTCCACGAACGCCGACCAGAGAAATAAAACTACCAACATTACCAACCGATAACACAACATGCTCTGTTACAAAATTATGTGGCTGGTGCACTTCATGGGATGGCCGAAAACTCATTATACTAATAACCTAAAATTAAATGATCAGCTTGCCAGAGTCAATTACCGCCTTCTCATCGTTCAAACTCTTATTTAAACTGATTACTCTTCCACCAATATTGAAATTGAGTGTAGAACTAAAATAAAAGAAAGCTTGACCAGCTTCAATCTATGAAATATTGTGTGCTAAAGTAAAAGACTGGAAGAATTAAGCTTATTCTCGATGATTTTAATTCTGAGTCTAAATTTTTTTTATACATCTATTAAATTCAAGCAAGTTTCTACACATATTTAAAAAATCAAATGCAATGATGACACCATCACAAGAATATATATATATATATATATATATATATATATATATATATATATATATATATATATATATATATATATATATATATAGGGAAAAGGTACAATGCGCTCAAGCTCACGGCTCCGTCTCATGCGGTCGAGCTGTGTGGGCCCCACCATGATGCCTTTCGAACATCTACCCCATCAGTCAGATGCACCATTCCATCGTGGGCCTAGGTCTCAAAAATCAAGTCAATCTGTGACTTTTGTGGGCCACACCACTCATAGAAGTGGAGAGGGGCCGTGCACGATTAAAACATTCATAATTTTTTTTGGGGCCCACAAAAGATGTGGTTTGCAAATCCAGCCCATCCATTATGTGTGTCCCACTTGTATGAGGGTTCAGACCAAGTTTCAGTAGTATTCAAAACTTAGGTGGGCCCCACCAAGTGCTTTTATATGTTTTAATGGTGTTTCACATGATTTTAGATGGTGTGGCCCACCTGAGTTCCGTATACGGCTGATTTTTGGGATATCTCATAATTTAAAGGGTACCCATCAAATGCACGATGTTGATGGTCGACACGCATCACGGTGGGGCCCACACAGCTCGACCTCATGAGAGCTTATCGTGAGGTCGAGCGCATAGTACCTTTTCCCACACACACACACACATATATATATATATATATATATATATATATATATATATATATATATATATATATATATATATATATATATATATAATGTAATTAACTCTACCTAAAGGGATTATCCTCTTATTGATTTTTACCTCTTAGATAATACCCCCAAGCTCTTTGATGAAACTTAGCTTACCATGTAAGACTCTTATCAGGGGAGACACACATGATCATTGGTTTAAATCTATTCGTTGGGTTTTTCGGATTGAGTGATTCAATGGGTCTCACTAAAGTTGTGATTATTACAGATAGGTTTGGGGCGGGACACTTTAACCATGGTCCCTATACACAACTATTAAGTCGGATATAAAAACCAACAATGTAAAGGCCTTAGAGGAGAGAAGTGTGATGAGTAAGTTTCTTTGCCCCTATTTCCTATAAATATATGTCTTGGTCCCCTCACCAACATATAAGAGAAAATCCTAGTCCAATTGAAGGTTCTCCTAAAGGTAAGAGGTGCAAAAGATTAAGATTTCAGTTGGCAATATCAAAGCATAAAAAATGTCTTTCCAATCAAGTATGCCTTCAAGGCTTGTTTGGCCTGGCGGATTAAAAGAGATTGGATGGTATTGGAAGGGATTGGAAGTTAAATCTCAGGATTGGCCGGGCGTGCTAAACAGACAGGGTGATCCGATCCCGGGATATAGCAATCCCATGTATCTTAAGACAATGCACTGATAACACCATCCTTACCTTTAAATCCCATCCAATCCACCCTAATCCATTCAAATTTGCCTGAGATGTGTTTGGTTCGAGGGATTGGAAGGGATGGGAAGGTTTAATCCCGGGATTGGCCGGACGTGCCAAACAGACTCAATATAGAAATCCCGGGATATAGCAATCCCTTGGATCTTAAGATAATCTATTGACAACACCATCATTACCTTGAAATCCATGCCATCCACCCTAATACTATTCAATCCCTTCCAATCCACCTAGCCAAATGGGCCCTAAGATTATTGTGTTGAATCTCAATTATTGATATATAGACGATTCGTTAATTCTGCAATATAAAAATAACATACTAGACCTGTGACCATCCAAGAAATTAAAGCAACTGTCAAATTTGCTAATCCTAATAAAGCCCCAAGTCTAGATGGTTTTAATGCTAACTTTTATAAGATACATTAGCCTATTGTTGCGAAAGACGTTAGTGTTGCAATCATCAATTTCTTTAACTCAGGAAAAATGTTAAAATAGCTCAACAATAACCTTGTGGAGTTGATTTTTAAATTTGACAATATCAAAACTTCTAATGATTTCAGGTTTATTTCTTTGACCAATGAGATTTATAAAATCATATCCCGTATCATGGTCAATGGAATGAAAGTTATTATGACTTCCATTATTAATCAAACCCAATATGCCTTCATTTAATACCGTAATATCTTCAATAATATCCTGCTTATTCATGATCTCATTTGAGGTGTCCAGCTGGAAGGAAGTCCGCCTATAATGTGTGCAAAGATTGATCTCAAGAGGGCTTTTGACTTTATTAGGTGAGACTTGATCATTGAAGTCCTTTGCAATCTAAATTTTCCTACCACTTGGATTAAATGGTTCCAAGCTGTTATCTCTACCTTTCTTTCTCAATTATCATTAATGGGGAGGCTTGCGGATATTTCAAGAGTAATAAAAATATCAAGCAAAGAGACCTGCTATCTCCTTTCCTCTTTACGATTGCCATAGAGATGTGTTCCCAACTTTGATGGATAAATGTTATGATAATGGGTTAATTCATAACCCCCTTCAAAGCTAGGTCTATTTCTATCTCTCATTTCATTTTATTTTTTTGATGATTTAATGATTTTTTCTAGTGTGGATCCTCATTCTATTTATAATTTGTTAAACCTCTTTCATAACTTCCGTGAAAATTTAGGGCTTCAAGTCAACATTCAAAAGAATGCTTTATTTTTTTTCAATCTCTAACTCTTGTACCTGCAAACAAGAAATTAAAAATATTCTTAGTATGGACGAAGGGAAACTCCATATTATATATTTAGGAGTTCCCTTGTTCTCCTCCTGGCTCCATATTTCAGACTGTTAACCGCTACTTGATAGCCCTAATAGAAAGCTTGGTCGATGGACAACGTTCCTCCTCTCATTCACGGGTAGGCTGGAGCTAATAAAATCCACTCTTTCTAGACTATATATCTTTTGGTCCCATGTGTTTTTCTGCCCAAAACTTGTTATAATATTATTTCTAAGCATATCAGATATTTTTATAAGGCTTTTCATCCTTTCATACAATTAGTTGGGAGTAGATTTATAGTCACAAAAACGAAGGTGGCCTTTGGCATAGCCTCTTTGGAAATCTTTGTCAAAGCTTGCCTTATTAAGCAACTCCGAAGAATCATTCTTAAAGATGACAAACTTTGGGTCAAGTGGGTCCATAGAAATATATTAGTTCTAAAACTATATAGAATACCCAATTACCTCATAATGCTTCATAGGCCTGACGCAACATCCTCACTATCTGTGACATTGCTGAGGCTCACACCAAGTTTTTGATGAGAAATGAGTAATCTATAGACTTCTAGTTTGACCCCTAGTTGGGGGATTCCAACATTTTTTATCGCTTGAGTTTCTCTACCATTCAAGACCTGGGGCTAAGAATGATCTTTTCGGTTACTCTCCTAATCTGTGATACTGAGTGACAGTTTTCCTACCCTAATATTCCTATCTTGGTGAATATTTTTCAGGAGATTAAATCGTACCAAAATATCCCAGTGCTGGACCCTTTCCCCAAATGGTGCCCTTAACTTTGCTTCAACTTTGAAAGCATGCAAACCTATTAGTCCAAACCTACCTTAGAGTGATCTTATATGGTTCAATGGTTTTACTCCTAGATAATTTATTGCGACCTGGATGACTTTTCTTGAGAAACTTAAAATGAATGATTTACTTTATTATCTAAATATTATTGATGATATTGTTTGTGGTTTTTTTTTTGTCAGCATGATGTTGAATTCATTAATCACTTATTTTTCTCATATATGTATAGTGGTTGGACATGGAGAAATTTACACTCTAAACTTTTTATTTCTTTTGTCCATCATCCTACTATTCCTTAATTTGTTGCTTATTTTGTGGAAAATACAATTGATTCTATTTTTTCTCTTTGAAAGCTCTCTTTTTCTGCCTTCACATGGTATATTAGAAGAGAAATGAATAACAATATATTTAACAATATTAATTATTCCTTAAAAGATGTCATATTTAGAAATATCACCTTGGAGCTGAGAGCTAGGGCTCCTTTTCTTTTTTGTCCCTCTATTATATCTTAAGGTCCACACATTATTTTTATTGCATGAGACTTTTCCACTACCCTTTTTATTGGGCGGCCTCTAATTCACTAAGAGACATGATGCCCAAATCTACTCCTAGTTTGACCCTAGGCTGCATTTATTTTGTCATATGAAGTTGAGCTTCTCTGTTGCACTCACAATGCTACTCCAATTTGGGGAATTGTCTCTTAATATAACATTTAAGGAATGACAAATAAGTGTTTGCAAACCTTATCATCTGATTTACCTTTCTTTTGTACCGATCAATCTACAGGGACTGACATTTTGGTGAAAAATTGACAAAGTCTTACAGCCATTAAAGACCAATCATCCTCCTCTTTGGAGACGTGCCTGTTTACTAAGAGATTACACTACTTCGCTACTTCTAAAAGCTGTGTCGGGATTATTTCTAATTGTCTATGGGCAATTCTTTTTGTTATTGCACTTATTTATGAATCTATTTATCAATCACGTGAGTCCGTGTGTCAGTGAGTCGGTTGGTCCCTTGGAAGCAAAAGATCGATTTAATAAGAGGGCATAAAGTATCAAGGAGTAAAGAACATGTAAATTATAAGGTGCCTCGATAACCCTAACCTTAAACCTAAAATAACCTTAGTATCTAGATGATCTATTCCCTAATAGTTAAACCTTTGTTTGATCATCAAATAGCCTTATGATCTTAATTTGATCATAATTAGATAGTCATTAAATGTGTAAAGTTGTTATAATCACATAGCCCAAATATCAGTTTTTAAGTGGTTCTCGATCCTATCGACAGGCTGTCGATAGGACTTGATAGAATTGAAGGGCAGTTTGATCCTATTAAAGGACCTTTCTATCATATTGACATAGTTGTTAACTAGCCATTTTATAACTATTGCAACATGATGATAATTTTGTAAAAGTAGAGCCGAGGTGATTCCTCACTCATATCTATCATCCCAGACTCTATCCTAAAGAGTTTCATACTAATCTTCCTGTGATTATTCACTCTGATGAGCATTCCATGCTACATTACAAAGATGTGGATAAACCCTCTCTTTATATGTGTATCTTTGTCTATATCCTCTAGAATATCAATCTAAGTGAATCCTCACTAGGAACCAACTATTACCTTTAGTTGTAAAAGATTTCACCATTCTATCATTATCTTGGCTACTTCATCGGAGCATCATATACATGATGATTGATCATATGAGTTGAAGCATTGATATCAACGATTGTGGGAGAAATTGGAAAGTTGATTGAAGCATGGGAGAGCATTGATCAAGCATATCAAACAAGACATAACAACAAGGCTTAATTAATTCGACAAGAAAGGTTGTCAATTTAGAGTTGAAATATTCTTTCATTATATAACATTGAGTATAGAGTTTGTAACCCAAACTTAAATAGGTTCTTGTGTAAGACATAAGCTCTTATGTAGAGTTGAATGTATCAAACATGGGAGTATTGTTAGCCTCCATGAGGAGCCTCAGGAAGGATTGTACGTAAGGCCTTGGATTAGGATTGCATTCACCTGACACAAATGTGTATGCGTTACTCTCCATAGGGAGCTTCCAGCAGGAGTGTACGTAGAGCCTTAAATTAGGACCGCTAGTGGTTGTTGGTTAGTTGATAGAAAACCAACTAAGTCTCCAAAGGATTCACTGGCACAGGTGAAAACGTGTTCTTATGACATGGGAGTATATGTATAGGTTAGTGGTTAGCATAGATAAACTATTGTAAAGGTTAGATGTGAACATGATTTAAAAAATCTAATATAGTAAAATCTGGTATGCTAAAAAAGAATGTGTCTGCCGGGAGTAAAGTAAGTAAGTAGCTGAATCACAATATATGCTTGTAGTTATGATTGTCATGTGTGTATATTTTTATTCATACTTATGAATTTAATTGATTGAATTATATGAATGCTTAAATAGATTGAAGGCTAGACATCTAATTGATCACACATAGACACAAGATATCTATCTCACCTATAGACTAGTTGCTTACATTGTTGCATATATTGTAATCTTTGTGATTAGGCCTACTTTGGCTTGGAAGCCTAAGTGTTATTTGCCTTGTTACTTTGAATTGGTAAATTAGATTAGTTAGGCAAGAACTTTTAAGTGGTCCTTTTCACCCCCTCTAGGATTTAGCCATAATTTTAAGCTTTACTAAGCTTCCACATGTTGTAATAAACAAACTATGCAATTTCATTTCGCAGGGTGGTCGTCGTTCATATGCATATCCCTTCTAGATCCTTCAATGAAGTTGAGTTTGCTGATATGATTTGATGCTTGGCTTAGGCTGTGGGCCTTCTTCGTCGCTAGTGGTCTCTTCATCTCTTTCCCTCTCTCTCTCTCTCTCCCTCTCTTTTTTCTTTCAGTTTTTCTCTTCTTCCTTACACTCACAGTATGGGTTTGTAAGACCCGTATCTTAGTCTGTACCATTTCATAGACTTTCGCGGTCTTACCAGTCGAATTCCAGCAACCTTCGACCCTAAATCGATATTTGCGCGCGATCCTGATTCGTATGCCGTCAACCCGAGTCGAATCAATCCAAGATCATTACCATAGCAATCGTGCCATCGCTGCGGTTCCGATGCCGCGACTTGCGCGCCAAGGCGATACCCTGGTTAAGAGATGTGGGCCAACGTTCGGTGCGAGAAAAACGCCGCGCGTTGCGAATATCAAAAGAATCTCTACGAGGTGTCACATCAATCCCATCAATCAATCAAATCTTATCACATCACATGTCAAGTACATGTCAAGTATACATCATCTTTCACCCATACCCAAGCAACCACAAAAGTCAAAAAGGTATTACAAGCCCATGCTTTTCTTACACAAAAGGCCACCAAAGTCAAGATTTTCTTACACACCCATCACTCACCACATCCATCACCCATCTATCTCTCTCTCCCTTTACAACTCTCTCCCTCATTTTCAAACTCAAATCCAAGCAAGAAGAATTCCATACGTATGAGCTCTCCAAGCATTCCCAAGCAACAAAGGTGGCCCACTTTCCTACCCCATCATCTCCCATCCTAGCCATCCATTTCTCATCTCACCCATTGAAATCAAAGCTAAGGTGCTAAGGAACCCAGAGGAGAGAGAAGATCGAACGGTGAGTGCTTGATAATATTAGTTTTTCATGTTTTTAAGATGGGCCAAGCGAGACCAACCGATCAATGGTTTGAATCTCATTTGGGACCCTAAGTTGTGGCCGATGGTCCACTTTGATCATCATGATCATCCATGATGTGGCCATTCTCCATGGACCCTATCATGATGTTTATTTCATTACATTTAAAGGTCATCTAGACCGTCCATATTGGTGGGGAAAGGATCTCCACCTTTGATTTCGATTTTGGTGGTCCCATGTGCTAGGGGATTCATTGATGTATGATTTGTTTCACAAGGGAGGGCTCATAGTGGCGGAGCCCTCCATCACAAGCGTGTCCCACTTTCTATCTCTCTCTCTCTCTTCTTTTCTTTTTCTTTCTTTTGTGATGATGTAGCCTAATGGCCCACTTGGATGGACCCCACTTGATGTATGTATTTTTCCCATGCCCTCCAACCCCTTTTGGTGGCCCACATCTATAGGTGGGGCCCACCTCAACGTACTTATTATGGTCCAGGGATGCTGGACGTTCCCTGGACGCTGGATGGAAATCAAAAAGAAAAAGAAAAGGGAGCTTTTGGGGTGAGCCACTTGCATAGGCCTTACCTTGAAGTATGTATTCAATCCACGCCGTCCACCTCTTTCCCTGGATCATTTTAGGCGTTGAGCCAAGAGATGGGGTTAATTGGAAGATCTGGTGGGCCATAGCGTTGGAGATTGCATCATCACCGTTCAAAGATTATTTTTCTATTTTATTTTATTTTCTAAACATAAGAAAATACCCTATATTAGACTCGTTGGATCTGTTACGAGCCAGGAAAGCCAATGGTCGGGGATGATCTAGTTGATGTGGGCCCCAGATATGAAAAACTCCAAAAAAATGGCAAGAGGCAGAGCCTCTGTCTCTGACGCGCTGCAGCAGCAGCATGCGGCTGCGTGCAGCGGGCAGGCGGGCAACCACCCACGACTGCTTCCGTGGGCCCCACCATGATGTATATGTAACATCCACGCCGTTCATTTAGTGGGCCGCTCCCTGAAGCTGGTCCCCTCCAAAAATGAGGTCGATTTGACGCTCAAGTGGCTCACACTATGAGAAACAATGAGATTGAACCTCTACCATTAAGACCCTTTTGTGGGCCCCAGAAGTTTTGGATCAAGGTGAAATTTGTGCTTTCCTTTCATTCAGGTCCGTGTGACCTTGTCAATAGGTTGGATGGAAAATATATATTAGGTGGGCCCTACGTGGGACCCACAATGATGTATGTATTTTGTTCACACCGTCCACTAAGGATGGTGGACTCCACCATGGTGCATGTGTTGGCCATACACCGTCCAGGGTTGGACAGTGGGACCCCTATGTTGCATGTGCCCTCTCTCCATGCTGTCCATTTATATGGACCCCACCATGATGCACGTGTTGCATCCAGTCCGTCCATCCACCTTAAAACTCATCACATGTGCTAAAGAATGAGTCAGATCCTTATCTCATGTGGACCCCCACCGTGATACGTGTATTGCATCCAAACCGTCTATCTATTTTGAGCTAGGGGATGAGCCAGATCTATAGTCCAAGTGGACCCCACCTTGGCATATTTTTGAGGCCCATTTTAATGTAATTGTAGTGGTTCATTGGGGTCCACTTTGATGTGGATCTTAGGCCCATGGAATGGGGCCATTTGGTGTATTATAAGGCCCATGGGAGTGAACCCATTTAATGTGTTCCAAGGCCCATGGGATTAGGCCCATTTAATGTAATTTAAAGCCCATGGGAGTGGACCCATTTAATGTATTCCAAGGTCCATGGGATTGGACCCATTTGATGTATTTCAAAGCCCATGAGATTAGGCCATTTGATGTTTTAGGGGCCCATGGGTTAAGGCCCATTGAGATGTACTAGGGCCTATGGGTTGAGGCCCATTTGACGTACATATGGGGCCCAATTGGTGTGGCCCATTTGTTACATATAAGACCCATAAGATTAGGCCCATTTGATGCAATCTAAGGGCCACGGGTTATGACCCATTACAATGCACATAAGGCCCATTGGTGTGGTCCATTTATGTGGCCCATTTGATGAATAAAAGGCCCATTTGATATACCTAAGGTGTCACTCCCCAAACCCGAAAATCAGATTCATAGGAATCTCGATCGTCGAATCCGGTGCCGACAGCCTCCGTAGTACCCCATTCTCGGCTCCTATCATTCATATGCCAGATTTCGATCATGGGATCCTACAAGGAGGATTTTTTTTTATCAATGTACATTTAACTAGTAATAAGCATAACCACAAGATTACCCAATTCACAAAGGCAACATTATCATCACATATCCACTAATATAATCATTTGATTACAACACTGAAAGGGAAATACATAAATAAAAATTCAAGCTCCAGAAGACCACTGCACGCTCCAAGCGCAACACTGTTGCAACCTAACATCACCTACACGCATCTATCGTGCATAAGCTTATAGAAAGCTTAGAGGGTGGTGTAAGTGTGTGCACAAGGTAAGTGCCAAGTATTCGATACAATGTCATAATAATACAATACCAAAAGAAAATTGGTAATCCATAAACCATACAATGTCTGAATAAGCAGAAAACTAATAAGATCAAGAATTATCAGAGTGAACGAAAATACTGACAAGATCATAAATCATGCGATAACAGAATAAGCGAAAGTATGGACAAGTCCACAAGTCAATCAATATCAGAATACACAATATAGAAAAACTATGCGATAAGGAGTTATAAAGAACCAAATATTAGATGCCGAGGATGCAATGCAATACATAAATCCTACTAAGTCTTTCTAGGCCATATAAGTGCAGAAACATAGCAACCCAAAATGTCATATGCCTGCGGATGTAATACAATATGCGATGCGAATGAAATGACCATGCTTGGAGTGTGAAGTCGGGATGATAGTACGTAGTATCGCAGGCTACGGGGTCCGCCACAATGAACTTCTATCCAAACCAGTCCCATACCTAAATTTGGATAGTCAGACTCAATATGGTAAACTCCTGATCTCAGGTTGGTCGCGCGCCCAACCGAAATCCTTGTCATAACGAATGTACATAATAATTAGTTGTGCACCACTAGCCCGAGTGAATAGTGAATGAATGAATGAATGAGCAGTAACTCCTACTCGATAAGTCCACATATTAGTACGGTTTCTCTCTAGAAAATCACCGGGGTCTATTACACTCCATACCAGATTGCCGCCCCATCGCGTGCAACAAGGCGAGTGGAAGAGACCTCACTATCCGCCTGCCGATATCAGGCCCGACTCGTCAATAGCGGACCCATTTCTTGAGCTGGTCAGACTCAGCCTAGCATTGTCCCCTCCTCTCGGGCAGGTAAGGCGGCACCCCCTTCCAACCGACCACGACACAGTGGAGAGCGCGACCATCTTGTAATCGACACTCGGCGCTTATCTGCCCACTCGGTCTATACGTTGGAGTAACCTCTGAAACCAAGAGGGTTTTGAGACTTTCACCCAAGGATATTTATAACACTCCATGTAGAACAGATTTTCGGTATCCCATCTGGCCATCCACGATATGTCTGTGGTGGCTATAACCCTGATGTCGCTAGGGCATATAGTAATCACAACACACAACACATAATACAAGATGCATGAGTCTTACAATTCAATCATGCATCAATCCTACGCTCATGTGAGATTATCTCCACCTATCAGGGAGTCTCATAACAACCAGCACTATGACATATGCAATGGTCAATCATATCTCATAACAGACATGCAGATGATGCGTATGAGCATATATCATGATGCTATGCGGTCAAATACTCATAATCGGTATCCACAATCGGCCTCGACAATGTGGACATCTAACCAACATTGCCCCCAAGAAATGGCCCACATAGAGTCAAACATATAATGGGCCCACGGCCTCACACAAGGGCCTAATATACAACACAATGGGCCTTACTCTAGGGTTACATGTACACAACAGGTGGGCCCTGCTCATGAGCCTAACATATATCACAATGGGCTCCTTCGCCTGACCCTCAAATGCATCACAATGGGCCTCATCACCTAGGCCTCAATATACATCACACTGGGCCTTAGACATGGGCTGAATGCACATCACGTCGGGCCTCAAATACGGGTCGCATGTACATCACATTGGGCCCCGACAATCGAAATCGGCAATCGGCCACGACAAATAAAAATCAGTAATCGGCCTCGATCGATAATCGGCAATCGGCCACAACAATCAGAATCGGTAATCGACCTTGATCGATAATCAGCCTCGATCGATAATCGACAATCGGCCATCAAAATCGGTAATCGGTCTCGATCGATAATCGACCATCGGCCACGACAAATCAGAATCGGTAATAGGCCTCGATCGATAATCGTTAATCGGTTATGATAAACCAGAATCGGTAATCGGCCTCGACAATCGGCCATGACAAATCAGAATCAGTAATCGGCCTCGATCGATAATCGTTAATCGGTCACGACAAATCAGAATTGGTAATCGGCCTCGACAATCGGCCATGATAAATCAGAATTAGTAATCGGCCTCGATCGATAATGGATAATTGGCCACGATAAATCAGAATCGGTAATCGGCCTCGATCGATAATGGATAATCGGCCACGACAAATCAAAATCGGTAATCGGCCTCGATCGATAATCGGCAATCGGTCATGACAAATCAGAATCGGTAATCAGCCTCAATCGATAATCAACAATCGGCCACGACGAATCAGAATCGATAATCGGCCTCGATCGATAATCGTCAATCGGCCACGACGAATCAAAATTGGTAATCGGCCTCGATCGATAATGAACAATCGGCCACGATAAACCAGAATCAGTCGAACAAGGCCTAAGGGATGGTCACAATATGGACATCTAACCATCATTGCTCCCAAGGAGTTACCCATATAAGGGACTCATACACAACGTGACGGCCACACATACATCACATTGGGCCTCATTCATGGGCCACAAATGTATCACAATGGGCCACACCCATGGGCCTTGAATACAACAAATGGGCCGCATCAATGGACCATACTAATGGGCCTCAAATACACAACAGGCGGGCCATACACAAGGGTTTCATATACATCAAATGGGCTACATATTTGGGCCTCAAATACATCAAATGGGCCGTATCAATGGGCCATAAATACACAACATGTGGGCCCCGCCCATGGCTCAAAGATACATCACGATGGGTCTCATGGATGAGCCACAAATATACTATATTGGGCCCCATTGTATGGGTCCCAAATACATCATTGTGGGCTGCACAAATGGACGACATAGATGTACAATGCATACAATATGGTGGCCGCACGAATGGATGTCATAGATATACAATACACACATCACGGAGGACCGCATACACGGGCCTAATATACCTCACCAAGGGTCACGACCCATGATTCTCAAATGCATGAAAAGGGTTACGACCCATGGGCCTCAACATACATCAAGTAGGCTACGTCAATAGGCCGCACGGATGGGCCATCATATATATTAAGTGGGCTATGTTAATGGGCCGCACAAACGGGCCGCGCCAATGGGCCGTAAATGCATCACCATGGGCCCCATATGTGGGCCTCATGTACAACAGTGGGCCACATATCTGGGCCTAACAATACAAACAGGTCGGCCCCGCCCATGGGCCAAAAATACATCTTGATGGGCCTCATGGATTGGCCGCACCAACAGTCCTCAAGTGGGCTTGAACCACCAAAAATCATATCAATAGTTGCAGGTGTAAAAATGTGTTTCACTGTACACTATCATACCATGGGGTACATGGCTCATCAATGACAATCATCACCGTCCAACATTGGGTGTGCAAATCAGCATCATCCAACCATTGTCCAACACTGTCCAAGCATCATGGACAGTGTGGGTGAAACACATAACACGGTGGAGTGCATAGCACTGTCCAGATATTCTGGATGGTGTGAATGAAACACATACAGCGTGGCAGGTTCCCACGGTTCAGATGAACAGCGAGGATAAAATACATAAATCACGGTGGATCCCACTGTCCCTGATGGACGGTGATGGTGTGGATCAAAACCTATATCATGGTGGGCTCCCACCGCTACTGGACAGCGTGGACAAGACATACATCATGGTGGCCACCACCGTCCAGATGATGGACGGTGTGATAAAACACATACCTTATGGTTGACCCACGTGGGCAGCCTAGATCAGGTGGGTCCCACCATCCTTTGCTGGACGGTGGATAACACTGATGCAACACACAAGTCAGGGCAGGCCCCTAGATTGTGTGAATACAATACATGCATCATGGTGATCCACAACACCGTCCATCCATATTCAGCACAGATGGATGGTGTGGATCCACACGTATAACATGTGGGCCAAGTTAAAGTGGATGGACGGTTTAGATTTAACACGCACCTCATGATCAGGGTCCACACTACGGTCGTCTAAGAGCTACGTGGCCCCAGAGCAATTGCTGACGTCAATGTCACAACAGCATAGCTGCTGTGTAGTCGTGGGACCCACAGAACTTGCTGACCGTCAGCACCGTGGTTAAAAGCTGGACGGTGCAGATTTAAAGCATGTACATCATGGCGGGGTCCACCGTATATGGGCAGAGTGAATACAACCATACATCATGGTCTAGACCCACCGTCCAGAGGTCTGGACGGTGTGGATCTGAAGCACATACATCAAGCTGGAATCCACTGCACCGTCCTGGACAGTGGGGATAAAGTACATTTGGTGGATCCCACAGCTTCTGACGTGTAGGGCAGCACCAGCTGCATGCTACATGGGACCCAACAGATGAATGGCTGGATTACACGTACATGCATCAAGGCCCCACCGTCCACTGCTGGACGGTGTGGCAAGGACACAAACATCAGGGCGGCCACACACGCAGATGGGTGGTCAGGGCTTCACACAAACATCAAGGGTCCACACGTGTGGTCCCACCAGCAATTAAAGGAGCTGGCCAGAGTCTTACCACCGTCCAGACCCCAAAGTCTAGACGGTCTGGATGCAGCACAGACTGTAAGATGGGGGGGGGGGGGGGGGGGGGGGGTGGTCCTCTCCACCGTTAATCAGATGGATGATGCTGATAAAACCCAAACATCATGGTGCGGCCACCATTCAGCACATCTGCACGGTGCAGATTTAATAACTACATCAAGGTGGACAGCTCTCCACCTTCCAGATCTGCTGGACGATGCAGATTTAATACATCTATCAAGGTGGGATCCACGCATGTGGCCCACTCGCTATAGGTTCAAGCTAATATTTATGCTCTCCCTTCAAACAGCCCTGCATGACCAGACGGTCATGCAGGCCCTATGACGGCAGTAAGGTGGTCCCATTAAGTGGATGGCATGGAAAAAATATATACATCAGAGGGAGCTTCACTTAGGTGGGCCACCTAGCTTGAGATCAAGCTGATTTTTGTGTTTTCCCTTCAATAGGGAGTGCCTAAAAACAGGCATCAACTGCTGCCCCTGGACAGTCTAACAAGGCTGTCCCATTTGTGGATAGGTGGATCTCATATATATATATATATATATATATATATATATATATATCCATGGTGGGTCATCAAACCAAAGAGAGAGAGAGAGAGAGAGAGAGAGAGAGAGAGAGAGAGAGAAGAACCCACCTCAAGATCTCTTCTTCCTTCTTCCGCCAATGCGATCTAGAGCTCGAATGGATGGACTTCAACGGTTGAGATCGGACTTGGACAGTGGAAATGGAAGGTAGGAAGGTGGGCCACACTAGTTTCTCTCCCATGAAAGCCATGGATGTTTGCTTGGAGAGAATGAGGGAGATGAGAGAGAGATTGAAAGAGAGAGATGAGTGAGTGATGTGGTGGGTGTACTTTGTGTAAGAGAGAGTTTGACTTTAGGGTTGCTTGGGGATGGGGTTGTACTTTGACATGAGATGTGATGTGGTACTTGATTGATGTGATGTAATACTTGATTTGAAAAATTATCTTGCGTTTGCAAATGCGCGGCGTTTTCTCGAACTGAACACGGGCCCATATCTCATGGCCTGGGTATCGCCTCGGCGCGCGAGACGCGACATCGGAACCTCGGTGACGATGCGGTCGCTAGGGTACAAGTCTCGGGTTGAGTCGACTCGGGTTAATGACGTGTGAATCAGGGTCGCGCGCAAATGCCGGTTAAGGGTCGAGGTTGTTGGGATTCGACCGAGAAGACCGCGGAAGTCTACCGAACGATACGGTCTAGGATAAGGGTCTTACATAAGGTCCATTGCAATGTGTGATCCCAACACAGAGTATGTAACAATGTTTACGACGATCGTGCCTTGGGAGCAATGTTGGTTTGACGTCCACATTGCGAGTTTAATGCTGGTTGGATGTCCACATTACGACTCTCCTTAGGGCCTATTATTAGGCCCGTACTTATTGTGTATAGGCCGTTTGGGTCCATCTGCATTGTAAGGATAATTTATTTCATTATAACATGTTTATTATAATTTCATGACTCATGATCATACGCATCATATGTATGCTTGATATGAGAAGTGACTGATTATAGCATATGCCTTCGGGCAGATTGTTTATGGGACCCCGATTAGACGGTGTTGCCCTACATGAGCGCACGATACCCGCGAAATTTACTGCATGATTGGATAGTGTGATTCATGTATTTCGCATTGTGTGACATGGTTGCTGTACGCCTTAGCGACATCGGGGCCGTAGCCTCCACAGACAGATCGTGGTTGACAGGATTGAATACCGAAAATCTCGTTCTACATGAGGTGCTATAAATATCCCTGGGTGAAAGTCCCTAAACCCTTATGGTACCAAGAGGTTGCTCCAACGTCTAAACTGAGTGGGTAGATGAGCGTTGAGTGCCGATTACCAGATGGTTGCGCTCTCCACTGTGTCGTGGTCGGTTGGAAGGGGGTGCGGCCTTACCCGCTCGAGAATAGAGGGCAATGCTAGGCTGAGTTTGACCAGTTCGAGGAATGGGTCCGTTATCGACGAGTTCAGCCCGATATTGGCAGACGGATAGTAAGGTCTCTTCCACTTACCTTATTGCGCGTGATGTGGCGGCGATCTGGTTTAGAGTGTACTAGACCCCGATGATATTCTAGAATTGAGCTGTATTGACATGTGGACTTAGATGAGGATTGTATGCTTGACTTGCATCTTGCATCGTATAACCTTGATACGGCTTATGATATTTATGGATCCATCTTCATATTCCGTATTACTCTGATATTGCATGATCATATTACTACCTTAAGCACACACTTTTACCACCCTCTAAGCTTTCTATAAGCTTATGCACAACCGTTGCGTGCAGGTGACGTTGGATCGCAGTAGCGCTGAGGCAGGAGCACTTTACAAATCATTTTGGAGTTTTTGTTCTTTACCATTGTATTTTCTTTTATACTCATTGTACTTGTAAAGTTTTTGATCATAGTGAAAATGTAATGGAGTTCTTGGTTGTTGTTTGTGGGTTATGCCTTTGGTTATTCTTATTATGAATCAAACTGACGTTGAAAATCCTCCACGTAGCATCCCAGGATCGGAACCTGGCGAATGAGCGCTATGAACCGAGAATGAGGTTCTACGAAGGCTGTCGGCGCCAGATTCGGCAATCGAAAATTTTGTGATCCCAGTTTCCGAATTTGGAGCGTGATAGGGTTGCTTCTTTTTTCTTTTATTTTCTTGGGACTTGTCCGGTCTATTGTATCTTTTCAGGATTCACCTTAGGTAAGTAATAAGATAGTATTTCTCTCTTGCTTTCAAAAATAAATTTTGGATGCATCTGTTCTCATTCTTCATAGTTCTCATTCGACCTCACATGTGACACACATCTTGGACCATCCAAACTATGGGGAATATGTGGATGGAACATATCTTGAAATTTATTGAAATTAAGCAATCCTGACCTTCCAATTGATATATTTATCAAATTGGATGGTCAAAACTAAATAGTGGTTGTCCAAATTCAAAGCTTCTAAATTTCAGCAATGATGATTCTTTTACGAGAAAAAAAAAAATAACTCGTAGTAATTATATGGTCATTGTCGTAGTAGGTCATGCATCATGCTCCATCTGCAAGTGGCTCAATAGTGGACAGTCCGGATTTCCATACGACTATGCCATGTGTATGTTGTAATGGTGGTAAACTGTCATACACCACTTGGAGCGACTAGTATGATAGTTTACATATTTTTTGGTAAGTTGGGGGCATATAGTGAAAACAACACCAATCAAGATATCCCAACCATCAATTGATGGTTAAAGTAAGATAGTGAATGATTCAAATTCGAAAGGCCAAATTAGATGGTTATTATCATCTTCTTGGTTTTTGTTTTTGCCATGCTTCACTTGTAGTTAGGCAAGCAATTTAGACGGTCTAGATTGTCTTTCAACTTTGCTATGTACTTGTTTGAAAGTCACTTCCATATCTATTTGTTAGATCGCAGTTACTCAGCAATTTCTTGGATCCAACGACAATAAAAGATGGAGGTTTGGCTGTTGGATCTTACCCGATCGAGTATGTCTCACATCGTCGGATGAGAGCCTACACATAAGAAGATGTATAAAGGAACATTCTCCTTCAAACGAGATCCACATTGTAAGTTTAGTAGTAGTGATGTAAAATGACTTTCATCTTGCAATGCCTCTATGTATTCTACGGACTTGTGCTTGAGATTCTTTATCTATTGGTCACGGGTTCCTGCCCTAAATATAGGGATGCAACTATGAATGTCATTAATGACAGGAGATGAACAATTCTAAAACTGTTAGCCTAAAAACTGTATGTGAAAAAAAAGAAGAGAAAAGAAGATGAGCATTTTGGAAACAGCCAGAGCCCATCTTTCTATCTTCCAATGGGGTGGGGCCCACCTTAAAGTTACACCATCCCAAGACTCCCACCCAAGCAATGTATTTACATGCTCAAGAGTAACAATTTTCTAGAGAAATGATTTTTTCCATTTGTTGTTTTATTATTCAAAAGAGAAGGTCACAAGTCCAACCAGTTGGACTATATGTTACAGTCCACCAAGCGGAAAATTTCCAACCTTTTAAGCTCATGCGACATATATCCAACCCTTCCAATAGCTGGGCCTTATAACAAGGATATATAGGCTAGCTTTGCCTAAATATCATTCATATCCACTCAAGGAGGCTACATTTGTATTTTTTGTATTTATCAACGGCTAGATGTTATTTTCTACGGTGTAGCCTCCTTGATGAGTGGATAGAACTATTTTTCGCATGAGGCAGCCCTTACGATGGGGCTAAGCTATTGGATGTGTTGAATTAAGCATGCACTTAACATGATGGAAGAATTCCACTAAGTGGGCCATAACTCATGGTCCAACCGATTCTATTCAATTAATCCAACTCATGGAAGTCATGGTTTAAAGATCAACGTCCATTAATTGGGGGTCATTTTCTGAAATGGTGTGAGACAAAAGATACAAAACGTTGGATTCAATTGATCCAACTACAAATTCAGTTATTATAACCATTTTAAAGGAAGTTTCAAAGGTTGGATCATTTAAATCTGTCCTAGGACCTCTTAGATCCTTAAATATCTATCTTAAATCAATGCTGTTAAGACCATGTATACGGATACTCCTGGGTTTGTATTCCGGAGCTATTTGATACTCTGGCTGTATATGACTCTTTATACACAGGCAATTAAAAATGGTACATGTGTCCTGTGTTAACTCAAATTAAAATGACTACTTTGTGGAACTCACTGTCGACTAAGTCCTAAAAATCAGATTGGTTTTCCAATCCTAACCTCTGAATCCTGGACACTTGTTTACTTAAACAAGACCTTTAGATACTTTTCATTTATAGCCGTCCAATAAATGTCCAGCAATGAATCTAAGTGATTCACCACCATTTAGAAATAGTGGTGACTACTCACCGTACACTACATAGTTTTATGGGCATCCAGACCGTTCAAATAGCTGACCTGATTGTTTATGGTGCATAACCCAATTCCCACTGATCTTATGTTAGTAACCATCCAATCGTCTGGACCATCTATAGTTTTAACATTAAACATACATCTGATAAACACTGTTAGGATTTCTCTACTAGTGTAATTTTTTTAGCTGCATTCAATCCACATTATGCCCACACTTTAGTCAGTCTGAATAGCGGTACAAATGTGGGACACATGTAAGGAAATGAGTCACTGCCATTTTTAAAGTGGTGGTGAACTACTAACGGAGTTTTATCCGGATTGTTGGGGTTCGCATCTCTAGTCTGCACGTGTGGATCCCAGGTGTACGGTATGTTCATGTAGAGCTGGGCATCCGGTCGAACTCGACTGAGTTAGGGCTGGTCAGACTCCATCCAGTTTTAAAATAGACCTAACCAAAACTCGACCTAATTCAACGCCGTGTTCAGCATGCCCAACTCTATTCAAATTTGGGTCTGAACTAATCCCGACCAAATCCAACCCAATCACAAGTACCGAGGTCAAGTCGGCACAAGTCGATGGCGACAGGTATCCACATGCTGAAATCACCACTCAAAACCTCGGTACACTTGTCAAAATTGCAGCCTCTATCACCTACAAGGCGTCTCGTATTTGAAACGTTGGATCTAAGTTTTTTTAAATATATATACGAGTTGAGTTTTAGATTGCCTTGAGTGGAGTTGAATCCTGGTACTAGGTGGCATCAACTTGGTTTGTGGTTGTGTCCTACCCCCGCCCATATCTAGGAAGTAGATTGTGTAGTGAGCAACTCTCTACGCTAAGCGTATTGAGTAAACTTTGTGAGGTTTACTATGATTTATATATTTCATCCGCGACGTCCATCCATTTTAAAAGATAACTTTAGGGACTGAAACCAAAAATGAAACATATATAATCTCTAAATGGATTACATTACAGGAAACAGTTGAATTAAACACCTACAGTTGAAAAATTCTTGAGCGCCACAAGTTTTGGACCGAGCTTATATTTGTTTTTTCCCTTCATCCATGGCTGTATGATCTCATGAACAGGTTGGATGACAAATAAACATCACCATGGGGCCTAGAAAGGTTTCAACAGTGGAAATCATAATCCCCGCTGTTTCATGGAGTATGATCCACTTGATTTTTGAGTATGCTTCAATTTTGAGGTCAACTCCTTAAATTATAAGAAAAAAATAGATAAACAATATAGATAGACAACATACATTCAAGATAGGCCCAACTAAGTTTACTCAATATGATAAGAGCGTATTGAATAACTCATTACACAATCCCATTTCCTGTCTCTAGACTCAAACGGCCAGTTCTGTCGTCAGTCCACCATTATGTATCTGTACATCTAGCTCGTCTAGCCCTTTTCTTGCATCAATTTTAAGGCATAAGCACAAAGATGATGCAGATCCAAAGCTTAAGTAGACCACACTAAATAATAAGCTTAGTTGCATTAAATGCAAGGGCCATATATGATGTGGTCTATTTGAGCGTTTGGTCTTCCTAATTTTGTGCTTATGCATTAAAATGATATGAGAAAAGGTATGGACAGCTTGGATATACAGATACATAATGGTGGGCGTGCCCACCAAGCCGCCCGTTCATGGGCTTGATAGGGGCGGGGGTAAGACGCAATCCGCGTCCCAAGTCTCATGGATTTCCCCTGTCCAAGGATTCTAGGCCTTTTAATAGGCAGCCAGAAAATACACGGCTGAGAAAAAAAATACCAAAAAAGGGGGACGCGGTTTGGCTAGTGATGCAGCCACTGGCTAGCGGCCGGTGCCCTGTGGGCCCTAACATGATGCGTATATTTTATTCACACCATCCATTCATTTTTATATATAATTTTAGGATTTATATTAAAAATTAAGAAGATTTAATTCTCAAGTTGATCACACCGGGGGAAAATAGTAGTAATTGAATGTGCACCATTAAAAGCCTTCCAATGCTCACCATAATGTTTATTTGACATCCAACCTGTTGATAAGGTCATACAGACCTGAATGAAGGGAAAAAACAAATATAAGTGAGATCCGAAACTTTTGTGAGCCCTAAAAAGCTTTTAATGGTAGGCATTCAATCAACACTCCGTGGTCCAATTGAGATTTAGATCCAAAAGCTTTTGGGCTTATACCATAAAAGGATCAGATGGACCGCATGGATGAAGCACATACATCATGGTGGGGCCCAAAGAATGATGGGACCCATTAGATCTAATTAATGTCTTGTGGTAGGATCTTGGATTTTCAGTTTGTGCGAGTAGGGCCGATGGTGTTTTGATCCAGAACATAAGTGGGTGCAATATACGTGCGACCGTTGAAATTTTGTGTAAGATCTCGTCCGTAGACCGGACTCTTCTCTTAACACGCTCTGGCCCCGGACTCTTCTATTAACACCGTGCTCGCCACAGTAGATACGTCAGGTGCATACCTACCATCACGTGAGTTGAGCTTTAATTAGATCCAACCCGTTCATCAGGTACGCTGCCTCTCATTTAGGTTGGAACACAGAAATCATGACGATCGAGAACGCAAGTGGGCCCACCATGAGAAACAATTAGCATGGAACGCTTACCATTAGTTTCATGTACTGTCCACAGGCTGTCTATATTGAATCCAACCTATTAATCTAACTTGCCTCATCAGGATGAAAGTATTTAAAAATCCATGCCATTCAAAAAGTTGACCATAACACGTGAACTTTTAACTATAATTCCCTCTTTGGTGGTCCACCTGAGTGTTCAACCAGGCTGATTATTGGGGACAGGGCTAAAATTAGGGTTTTGTATGTGATGGACGGGGTGGATCTCATGCACGTAAATTCGTTTATAGATCAGAAGATCTAGTCACGCTTCTAAGTTCCTCCCGGTGGCTAGGGGTGTACAGGAACCGAGCTAGCTCGACTCGACTCCACTCGACCCGAAAAAGCTTGATTGGAAGTTGAGTCTGAGCTAATTTTTTAGCTGGAAAGTTCGAGCAAGCCTGAGTTCGACTCGACTCGGATCGAATCCAGTTCGAATTGAACTAGTTTGGTAACTCAGTTACTTTGCCATCAATGTTGCTCACCAACTGTTAGATAAAATGACTCAACAAAACATGACTAGTGGCAAGGAAGGTTTGGCTAGCTGGTGGTAAGGAAGGTATGTACATGAAACAAAAACTTTTTTCTTTTCTTTTTATTTTTGTTTTATTTTGTTTTTTATTTTTATGTTATTTAGAAAGTGTTTGAAAAAATACCAATAAAACCATTGCCTTTCTTTGTAAATTGGTGAGATTTTGATGCTGCGGTTAAGGTGTTTGTGAAAATACCTCAACGGTGAACTCAGCTCGATCTTGGCTCAAACTTGGCTTGAGCTGGCTAGAGCTGCTGACTAAACCGAGTTGAGCTGACCAATCAGGCTTGAGGACCGAGCCGAGCTGAATTCAAGCTGAGGTCAGCGACTGTTCGAGCTGAATCGAGTTGAGGCCAGCTCGACTCGGTTCAACTCGATGTACTCCCTACTGGTCAACACGACTTTTTTCATAATTTAATAATACCATGGATGAAAGGGAAACACAAATATCAACTTAATCCACAACTTCCATGGCTTTCAAGAAGTTTCGTATGGTAGGCATTTGATCTCCAACGTGTGGTTTACTTGAGCCTTGGATCTGCCTAATTTTTGGCTTATACCTTAGAAAGATATTGCAAAATGGATAGACGGCCCTTATAAAACCCGTACATCACGCCTCAAGGTGGCCCCTCAGAGACCATGCGGTTGCGAGAAATCTCCCGATCACTGATGATTCGTATTCACAATCACGGGATCACCCGAGGAAACGTTGAACGTCCATGTGATGGACACGAAACGACGATTTGCAGTTAATGCAGTTGTTGGTTTCTAAGTTCATTTTCATCCCCCTCCGTCGCGACTCACGTTCAAACGTGTGCCTCCACCCACAGGGGCCGTCATTCTAAAATGGTCCGATGATCTCAACCGTCCATATTGTCTTTAATATCATAAAAAATCTAATATTTTCCATGATTGTGTTTTCCTGGTAATCCTAACTTTTGGTTTCTGGAGTGGAATATAAGCCATCGAAAATTTTCTCTCCATTTCTCTAGATTCTTTTATCACGACTGGGCCTTGTAGCATAGAGTGCACTACATGGACGGTTCCGATCAACGGGACACTCAGCATGTGAGCCCCAGTGGAGGGAGAGCACGGTATATCTGGCGTCTCATGGAGTGAAAAAGGGCGAGTTCGGACGAAACTGCAGTTGGGGTAAAGATGTGGACGGTCTTTTTTAGTTTCAAGTGTACAATGGGCAGAAGGGGATGAACCATCGTTCTCTGCCAATGTTCGTGAATGTATATGGACAATCGGTCATGTGGCTGGCTGTTCAACAAGTTGATTGGTCTTATTTGCATGACCGAATGTTGACAGGTCCACCAAATTGATGAATGGTTACGATCTTATATGCATGTTCAACACAACTTTAGGAATTGTGGACATGGATTTACCATGTACTATGTGTTGCATGTTGAGACCATGCACACATAGAGAGAGGGAGAGACGTGTTTGTCTCTCCTCCACCCTCTTGGGAGATCCACCGAGGTGGGTGGGATCCCTGATTCCGGGGCCTACTGTGATGTATGTGACTATATCCAAGCAGTCTATCTATATTGAAAGCTCATTTTAAGGCATCATCCAAAAAATGAAGTAGATCCAAATCTCAGGTGGACCATAATACGGGAAATAGTAGTAATCGACCATTAAAAACTTTTTGTGGGTAACCTGATATTTGTGTGGTCTCTTCGTCTAGATATTTGTGACCCTATCAACAGGTAGGATTGCTTTGGGTCAAGCTGATGTTTTTAGTGGTGGAGAATTAATCAATAATGTTTCTATGGTATGGTCCACATAAGATTTGGATCTGCTTCATTTTTGGGGTCATCCCCTAAAACGAGGTTTCAAAACAGTTGGACGATGTGGATTTAATCAAGGCACATACATGACTGTGAGCTCCACAGTCTGGGTCTCACTAAATCCGCTCTCCTCTCTCTTGGTTTTCCTCACGTTCAGTTAGTGTAGGGAGAGACGTGTTGGTCTTCTCTTCAATACATGTTACGGCTGTGAATCCTAGTATTTTTATTTTTATTTTTATTTTTTTGACACCGTAGTGCATCTTTTTTGCAGTAATTTTTGGTGAGAGAGCGGGAGAGAGGTACGTCATTTATTTTTTCAAATTTATACTGCGTGTTATTGTTGTGTAGATGTAAACATGTTGAACTACAAAAATTTCTCTAGCTCGTCTCTTATTTTTTACTTTGTAATTTAGGTTTTAATATGACCATTCTTCTTTATGGTTTTATTGTGCTAGTGTTGAACGTATATGGGTGTTTTCCACAACAATGAGTATCAAAGTCAAAAATTGAAAAGCCTTTTAGCACAAAATTGGTATTGGTGTTTGTATTGCAATTGTGTTTCAAATGGTTATATTGAGTTCTACTAAATTATAGGTGCCAAAATTCAATAGATTCGATTACATAATATAGAAACTAAAGATGGATAGTGTTGGTGAATGAAGGTTGTGCAATTAAGATAGGAGGAAAAGAAAGAAGCACATAGAAATGAAATATACAATATTTGATAAGAAAAATTAGTTACTTATGACAGATCTTTTTCTTGCACTAGATGACTTGATTTTGTTCAATACTATTAAAGGTTTGTGGGACAAATAGTAAAACCTAATTTGTAATGAAAATTAAAGTTCTAAAAAAAAGAAAGATTTTCCTCTAACAACAGTTGTACAACTTGAAAATAAAAGAATTATTCTTTTTGAAAGAACATTTGAATATGTTTAATATCATGATTAGCATGTTAGTGGTAATTGATGCAAAGATTGATGACAAAGAAAATGTTGCATTTTTACTTTATTTGATGTCAGATTTGTGGGATGGTTTATTATAAATCTCAACAATTATCCATATTCTAATATAGAGTTGATCTTATCTAAGTAGTTTACTGAAATAGTTCAATAGAAAACACATGGAGGATTTATTGGCAATGCTATGATGGTTAGAGAAAAATCTAGTAAGAGAGATACCAATGTGAGACATCAGATGAGATCCGAGTCGAAAGGGCATAAAAATAGCATGTGGTCCTTGCTCATGTCCCAACCACCGGTGTTAGATTGTAACAAATTCTATCTTGACATTAATAAGAATAGCATCAGCAACCATGACATCTCTGATCAATTTATATCAGTTGTATTAGATTCTGTTCCAGATCTAAATGAACCAATATAAACCACCCATCAACTCTCCCTTCGCAACTACCATGATCCCTCTTATAATTTTCAATCAATCATTTTCACTAGAAGATTTATGATCATCTTCATCAAAATTTTCTAATGGAAAAAGACTTTTCCTCAAGTGTAGTATGTGGATTACACCAAAAATTATACGAATGATACCGTTAAATATAGTCATTCTGCTATCCCCAAACTCCACAATTTACATGTGCTATCATCACTTATGTAAATTGTGACATCATCATGTAATCGATGTGTACAAATTATTTCGATAGGATGTTGTATGAAATAAAATACATGAATATATCTAAGATCCATTGATGGTTTAGATTCTCTCATACACTCTTATACAATCATAGCTGACAAAACTTCCCTGCCCTTAATCATCATTTTCTTCTTCTTCTTCTTATTATTTATTTATTTAATTTTAAAAAAACTAGGTTCCTTATGAATCCTTTAAATCTAATACTTGATCATGTGAATCAAGTTTAGAATTTTCTTAATTTTCTTTATTGAGTTTACAATTTCTTTTGCAACTGACCATTCTTTCTATAATTCCAATATTTTCTTGAAGACCCATCATGTGTTTTTCCATGGGACTCTTGATAAGCAACATGGACACAGCTAACTACGTATTGAGATCTGGACAGTTGTGGAGATTCATAACTAAATCATCCAACAAATTTGAATAATGTAAATGTCCAAACTTTTTCCATCACAAATCTTTACATCGACTGCCGCCAATTTACTCATTGAGGTATTAAATACATTTAAGTGTCCTTGCAAAGAGGAAAATTTCTTCATCTTCATGTTATACAATTGACATTTGACAAAAATCTTGTTTTACTTGATTTCCCTTCATATAAATTTTGCAATTTGTTTTACAAACTTTTTGCAGTGGTTTGATTGGATAATATTGAACAAAACTTAATCATTTAATTCCAGGAGAAGATCTATCATAGCTAATTAATTTTCTTTTCAAATACCTCGTCTTTCATCTTTACAAGCTTCTTTTATTTTTTTATTCGTAGCTAATTGCATAGTCTTTCTTCAACAACAATGCATTCTTCTTTAGTTTCCATGACGTGTAATTGGATCAATCGAACTTTGGCACCATAAATCTAATTAAACTCGATCCACCATCTAAAAAACAATTACAACACAAACGCTGACATTGATCTTGTGCTAGAAGGCTTCTTAACCTTTTGCTCTGATATCAATTGTTGCAGTAAACCAACAACACATGATCGATGTTGGCAAAGAAAGACCACAAAAGAAAAAGAGTAAAAAAAGATCCAAAAGACAAAGGGAAAAATAAGAGACGAGGTAAAAGATTTCATGGTTTAACAATATGCCTATATCTATGAGATAATAATATAGAGTTTTCTTCTTTACTAAAATAAGAAAAATTAAAATTACGAGACTTTGCTGTCTCCCCCTCTTCCTTTGTATAATAACTCTCTTATTAAGGAATACACAGGGGAATATATTCACTCTCTACATATGATCCCACATATAGAAACACCACAAGAGAAAGACAACATGCGAGAAAGCCTAAGAGAACTATGTTTCAAATCACACGTGTACATAAGTACATGAGGATTGGGGACATATCCTAATAGGAGACATTGTAACCTCCATACAAGGCATCACTTCAACACATGATACAATGGAATCTGCATTCTATCCATAAGTTTTTATCTTTATCGTCCTTTTCATGAATGTCTCCCTCCCATTATTTATTTTACTTCTACCCACTTGAGTTGTGGATCAAGCTGGATTTTGAGATCTAAGTGTAACATGGGGGAAGAACTTAATGGATGTGTTTGATGGGCTCACTCATCATGGTGGACCCAACATGAAATTGACTTAGAAAAGTTAAAAAAGTTAGGAGAATAACGTGGTTGGGCCAAATTGGACACTCGCTATTTTTAGCCAAAAGCCATGAAATCTAGTAGGAATAGAGGTCGTTTATAAATAATAAGTAACGTTTTTGGGGTGTTTGAGTTGGAGTCTAAGTCTAAAACTCCATCCTAGGTTTGAATTCCTTATTTAAAGAGTTGTAATTTCATTTTTTAAAAATCATTAATTAAGTTATTTCAAATATATTAGGAATTATTTATGCTTTTATCCCTCATAGATTCGAGGAAGCTCTGTAAGGAGTCCAGAAAGCTCTGTGAATTCGAAGTAGTTCTTCCTTGAGGAAGATGGTAATTGACCTCATCACGTCCCTCCCTATGCTATGAGGGTTCCTCTATAAATGTGTTGGTTGCTAGGGAAAGAGCTTCTGAGCAGAATAAGGGAAATTTGTGATCTAGTTACAAGTTTAACGGCAAATGGAAGATGAAGTGTTGTAACTGTGGAATGTTGGGGCATATAAAGAAGGATTATAGGAATCTTAAAGCCCATAAATAAGAGAAATCAAATGAATCGCCGATGGAGGCCAATTCAACGGAATTCGATGTATGTACTAGTGGTTGTGATGTGTTGTCGATGTCCAAGGTTGAACACTTATACGATGAACATAAGAATAAGTGGACTTTCGATATGGGGCATCGTATTACATGTATCCTCATCGTGAATTGGTTCAACACATACAATGAGTATGATTGTGGCCTGATTCTCATGTGCAATGATCATGCCTATAAAATGGTTGGAATTGGATCCGTTTGCATCAGGATGTTTACTGGGGATAGAGCGTACTCTGCCAGATGTGAGGCACGTTTCAAATTTGAAGAAAAATTTGATCTCTCCATGTGCCCACATTGCACTTGAGTGTAAGTTTACCGAATTTAATCATTTCCTAAAAGTTTCAAAGGGAGCACTATGGACATTGGAGGGCAGAATTCCCAGGGTATAGGAGATTGACTCTCTTTTTCCATTGGTTGCCTCGCTTGAGGGCTTTAGTTTGGGGGTAAATTAAAGAGTGTTATATTTGACGAGAATCACCACCAACCAATTATTATGATCTTACAATTGGTTAGACCTTATAAAAAAGCTAAGGATTGAGAACCCGATGATCCTTAACCCTAAGATGACTTGTGAGTTTGTGTTTTAGAGATTCCAAGTAAGGGACCGTGGTTATAGAGAGGGAATGTGTTAGGCACCCACTTTGCTTGTAAAGATGTATGGTCTTTACTTCACAATATCTGACTAATTTTCGAGGAATATAATTAGTTCTTGTATGCAAAAAATGTAATGCAATGACAATGATAACTAATCAATCCAAATTTCTTATGGGTAGGATTTGATTATATTTACAAGTCAAAAAGTATACATTTGAATGATCTTGTATAGGGAATAAATTATGTAAAAATGTATGTATAGGATGCTTGATGCTGTATTGATGCTTATGATAGGTTTATGGTGGGCCAGTTCCAATTAAATCGGCAAGCCATAGATGTAAGAAAATGATGAAATGCAATGTATATGACAATATATATGGCAAGCAAGGGGGTTGAGAAGGGAATAAGTGTTGCACGATGCTAAAGCTCTACTTTGATGAAACAGATTGAAGCTTAAACGGTTGGATGAATGGTAGTATCATAAGACTAGATCGAGTGGCTCGGATTTGAACTTAGATGGCTTAGGAGGCTCAGACTTTGGCTAGGCTAGGTTAGACTAGAGCTGATCTCTCTCTCACTCTCACTCTCCTTGGTAGAGGAGTGGTAGATGGCTAAAGCTAAATGATCTATGAGATCTTATAAATGTAATGGATGCTTGAAATGAGAAGAGGATGAGACTATTTATAGCCTTCAAACTTTTTTTTTTTTTTTTTTTTTGTAATTCAGGGTAATCATAGGGGCAAAAGGTTGTTGAAGGGTTATGATTGGAGATTGTCACATGACATCATCTAATGGGTTGGATAAAGTGGTAAAAAGATAATTTTGTATAAGGAAATAGGCATTAGAATAAATATACATCAAGCTGGTTGTCGTTGATCCCCACTTGGCCTCCCTACTTTGGCAGACAAATTCTTGCAAGCATGTGGAGGCTTTGCTGTAAAGGTCATTGCTTTGAGGTTTTGCATATTTCTCTGATTGGGCTTGCTTTTGGGCTTTGATTCGAGCTTGATTTTGGGCTTAACTAGGTAAGTCGACTATGTTATTTGATTAGGTAGGTTGACCGGGTGAGTTGACTCATCGAACCGATTCAAGGTTCTAGGGTTTTAGGTTCATAGGGTTTAGGGTTAGGCTAATTGGGTTGATTGGGTTTACTAGATTGAATGGGTTTACTGGGTTGAATGGGCTTGAATGGGTTTATTGGGTTGAATGGGCTGATTGGGTTTACGGGGTTAAATGGGCTGAGTGGGTTGAGTTTAGGGTTTAGGATTGGATTTCCTAGGGTTTAGGCTTATAGGGTTTTAGGGTTTAGGACTGGGGTTTGGTTGATCATCCATTAGTTTAAACTCAATCAACTTATCAGCCTGGAGTGGGGTGCCTACAGGAACTCAATGTTATGAAGACACAGAGGAACAACAATCTCTACATGTTGATAAGGAATATTGTATCGAGTGAAGCGACGACATTTGTAGGGGAATCCACGTTGGCACGTTTGTGGTATGCATGTCTAGGCCACATAAGCGAGAGCAGTATGAAGGTATTACTCAATTATCACTTGATTCTTGTATTTAAAAGTTTTGATATAGATATATGTGAGCATTGTATATATGGTAAACAATTAAGATTATCTTTTAAAAGTTTTGATTTGGATATATGTGAGCATTGCATAGAAAGAATTGCTTCGTTATGTGCACTCGGATGTGTGGGGGTTGTCGCCAGTTGTTTTTGGGGGAGGATCATCATTTTTTGTCACATTCATTGAAGATATCTCCAGAAAGGTGTGGGTTTATTTTTTGAAAAATAAATACAATATTTTCACCACTTTCATAATGTGGAAGTTGATAGTAGAAAAACAGTCAAGGTGAAAGTTGAAAGTGTTGATGACAAACAATGGTGGATAATTCACTTTTTAGAAATTTCATTGGTTTTACAAAGATGAATAGATCGGAAGGCACAATACCATAAAGTATACGCCGGAGCAGAATGGTGTGGCGGAATAAATGAATTAGACTCTTTTGGAAAGAGCCCAAAGCATGTTAAGCAACGCTGCATTGGGTGAAGAATTATGGACTGAAGCCGTTGATACTGCTTGTTACTTAGTGAATTGGTCCTTGTTTACGCCCATTAGTTATAAAATTTCAGAAGAAGTGTGGAGTGGTCATGATTTAGACTACTTAGGGTTTCGGGTATTTGGTTGTGATGATTACTCTCATGTATCGTCAATTAAGATAGACAAGTTATACTAAATGAACGAAAAGTATACCTTTTGGGGGCTATGATGATGGTGTGAAGGGATACAGACTATATGATCGAGTCACACGGAAAATCACGATTAGCCGTAATGTTAGGTTTGATGAGGATTCCTTGTTCTGCAAGAATGAACACAAGGAAATGGAAAAGTCAATGTTAATTGATGTTGAAATCTACAATGGTGAGACACTGGTAGAAGTTGAATTGTAAGAAAAGGTACAAGAGTAGGTGGAGTAGCCATTTGTGAAGAAAAATTCACTGAGAGATTGCATATTATCAGCGAGATGAAGAGATGATTCGAATGTTGTATTTGCTCTCATTACGGATGATGGAGATTCGTCTATATTTTTGGAAGCATTGGATGACAAAGATGCAGAGAAGTTGATAACGATGATGCTTGTCGAGATGAACTCATTGCACAAGAATGACACGTGAGAGCTTAGTGAGCTTCCCGTTGAACGGAAAGTGATCAGGTATAAGTAGATTTATAGAAAAAGACATGATAGATACAAGGCCAGACTATTAGTAAATAGTTGTGTAGAGGGAGGGTGTTGACTTCAGCGAGATTTTTATACTTGTATTCGAGTAGGTATCTATCAGATTTATGTTAACGTTGGTTGCTCAGTACAAACAATTGTAAAGATTGCTTTTCTAAATGGGAAACTAGAAGAGTAGATATACATGAAGTAATCAGAAGGGGCGATAAATGTAACAAAGGATAAAGTTTGTATGTTGAGGATGTCATTATATGGCCTAAAACAATCGCCTAGACAATAATATAAAAGATTTGATTCTTTCATGGTGAGTCAGCGGTTCACTAGAAGTAAGTATGATTATTGTATTTACTTCAAGGCACTGAGCGATGGAGAATTCATTATACTAGTATTATATATTGATAACATGCTTATTGCCAGCCATAACATATCTGAGATCAATATATCAATTATCAGAGACATTTGAAATGAAATATTTGGGGGTTGCAAAGAGAATTCTCTGCATTATATATACAGAGATAAGGAGATAAGTATGTTACAGTTGTCTCATGTAGAATACATTGAGAAGGTGTTCGGCAAGTTTGGGATGGACAATGTTAAACCGGTTAACACACCTTATGTTACTCACTTTCAGCTTTCTTCAGAGTAATGTCTTACTATAGATAAAGAAAAACGGTTTATGTCTCGCGTGCCTTACTCGAGCACAGTTATTAGTTTTATGTATGTCATGGTCTCTATGAGACTGGATATTTCACATGTAGTGGGTGTTGTGAGAAGATATATGTTAAATTTCTACAAGTAATACTGAGAGGCAGTGAAATGGCTACTTCGGTATATTGAAGGTACGAAGGACTATGTCTTGACATCTGAAAAATCTAAGGATAAACTTATAGGCTATGTGGATTCTAATTACATAGGAAATGTTGACAATAGAAGTTTGACTTCTGATTACTCATTTGTGCTAGTGAGTGAAGCGATCGGTTGAATGTCGAAGCTTCAGTCTGTGTTACTCTTTCCACAACTGAAGTTGAATATATGTCAGTGACAACGATATCAATTTGACAAAGAAATTGATTTACCATTTAAAAACTAAACATATTGATATTTGTTATCATTTTATCTGACATGTGCTTGAGAAAGGCAGTGTCACTCATGAGAAGATCTACACGAGCATGAATCCGATGGATATGCTTACGAAGATGGTTCCTTCAGATAACTTCAGATTTTGTTATACTTCTCTGAGCTTGGAAAATGTTTGATGAATACGGAGTGTCTATGAAAAGTGACAACGGTAGAGATATGATTGACAAGATTAGAGACGGTGCTTATTGCCGTGGTTCATGATGATTGAAGCCATGGTGGAGATTGTTATCTAGATGGCTTCAATCTGTGCAGAAAGAGAGGATTTTGATCGATCGAACAAACTGCTCGATCAATTGAGAGAATCCCGAATTAAACAGATTGATCTCTAAACAGTTTTGGACAGGTTCGATCGATCGACCTTAGAGGTTCGAGTGATTAACATAATTTGAAAAATTCATGTTATTCCTTGGACACTTTCAAGCATGTTCGATTGAACATGGGGGGCTAGATCAATGATGCACAAAATTTTGAGTAATTGCGCGGATTTATTTCATATTCCAGATGTAATACTATTTCTTACAAAGTGTAATACAAGATTAGGGTAAAACAAAGAGAACTAAATCGTTTTTAGAGTTTAGAAGGGAGTAAAGTTGGATTTTTACATCTGTAAGTGTAACTATCTCTTGTATTTTTATTTTCATAGTGGATTGTTGATTGCTTTTTGCTGTGATTTTTTTTCATAAGAGTTTTTTCACATAAATTTATGTGATCTCTATGTCACTTTGTTTGCGTTTATTTTTCATTTACATAATTCAATTCAGAATTTGCTTCCACAACTCCCAACATGAACAAGTGGGTCCTATCCTCGAGTCTTGAAAAGGTGGAGTAGATGTAACATGCTTAACAACCGTGCCCAAACCAAAGATGTAGGCGTTCCTAATTACTGATTTTGGTATAGTGTCCATTTCATCTTTTTTACCTCTCATTTGCATCTCCTCATTTTGTAGACTTCATCTAATGCAAATCCCGGTAGAATAAGCTTAATCCACAGGCCCTGCAGCCTACAAGGTTTCCCCCGCCATGAAAGGTCTTTGAAATCAGGCCAATCCATCCATCAAAGTCTTTTGGATGGTTGTCTACAAGGTTTCACCCACCATCTCATCTTTTCTACAGTTTGGACCATCTAAAGATTGTATTAATTTTTGGGGCATCCATCACCACCGTAGGGATCACTAAGTCACAGGTTGAAAGGCATACGAAATTGCCCACTATAGAAAACAATGTACAACCATCCATAAGCCTCCGCGTCCTTATGTTGACCATGTGATCGGATAGCCTGGCACCTGAGGTGTCCAAATCTCATGTGGGATGACCTGTACGAAGGTGGAATGTTATACACTAATCCCAGCGGGCCCTGCCCGCAGCCACTGTAGAATAACTTCTAAAGTGACTCGAGGACCGGCGTCCTTGACTTTTATGAAATCACCAAAATATTCAGTGCATTGCCAAGCCAGAAAAACAATGGTACTCCCCAATGCTTTTAGGTGACACCTGAAATGTCATATCATTAATCCAGACCGTTCATTCCTTCAAACAATTAGGGACAATCCATAAGGCAAAAATCACGCCAATTAGCCTATCCTAAGCATACGTTATGTAGCATGGAATGGACAGTTAAGATTGAAGGGAGAAAAAATATGCCCAATCATCATCTTAACCATCGATTCCATAGATCATAATTATATTGCTTATGATTCTAAAATAACATTTTGGTTTGGAGAGCAGATTAGGTAAAACCCAGGCCTCACTCAAGACGGTATGGCCCTTACCTTAGGGGGCTGCCTTGATGTGTGTTTATTATGTTCATCCATTTTTTCAGACCATTGTAGGTAAGTAACAAAAAATGAAGTGATACAATTATAAGGTGTACCATACCCTAGGAAACCGTAGTGATTGGCCATTAATGCACTATTGAAGTTTTGAATCAAGCTGATATTTATTTTTTTCCATCGTTGTATCGATGACCTTCCACTAAAGGCAAATAAATATTTCCAAAACATTAAGGTGCGCCTAAGGAAGTTTTTAACGGTAAGGTCTTGAATCACCACTAATCCCTGGGTTCCTATACTTACCCGGGTGGTAGACACCGGGTAGTTTCAACATGGGGTCTTGGGTTCGAGACCCATAGGTGGTTAAAAGAAAGGATGGGCAGGATGGACATAGAGTACATGCATCAAGGTGGGCCCACGGTAAGGGCTCCACTGTCTTCGATGAGGCCCCAGTCTCACTTAATCTACTCTCTTTGTCCGATGATCCTAACAACACGGTTTATTCTGGTAAAAAACAGATGGTTAGAATAGATTCGCCTTATTCATGGCGCTAGGATCAATCAATCGGTATGATTCTTGCACATGGATATCTCCCAATGGTATTATTGAATGAACGATCCTACACCAGGTATATAAAACAAAAATTCAAAATAAGCTGTCCAAAGTTACTGTAGAGGTGACAAAAATAAAAAATTAAAAAACGCTTATATGATTATCAAACCACGGGGTTTGTGGGATTTTTAATTAGACGATGGATGGAGAAAATATTTAATGGTCTGTTTCAACAAACAAGTGCCCAGGACAAGATTATAAAGGCAATCTGATAAATATACAGGGAAGCTGATTAGGTGTGGCCCTCACCATGAGCCACTTTGATAAATATATTGTATAACTGTGTTGTGTATCTATTTTGACGGCTCATCTTATGGAATGACAAAAATAATGAAGCAGATCAAAATCTCAGGTGGACCACACCACAGGAAACTGCAGAGACTGATCATTAAAGACTTCTTATGAGTTGGATCATTAAAGACTTCTTATGAGTTGGATCAAGCTGATATTTGTTTTTTCCGTTCTTCCAGGTCTTCCAGGTCTGATGACCTTATCTTATCACCATCTTAAATGATAAATAAATATTACAGTGGGCATTATGTTGGCCTGCCTCAGTTTCGGGCTCACGCCCTAGAATGAGCTAGCAATATGGAAGGGCAGTATGGATATACAAAATATACATTAAAGGTATGCTCTTGGTCAGGCCGCACTTAATCAGCTCCTGACTGCATCCTATCCCGCATGTGTACCACCAGTGGTCATGTCTGCCTGGCCCACTGGTGTATGTGGTTATCGAGGCTGTCCATCCCTTTTCTTATATCATATAAATGTACGAGTGTGATGTTGGAGTGGACCGCAACAAATAGTAAGCCATTAAATGCATTAAATGCAAGAGTCTTATATGCTGTGGTCCATTTGTACGTTGAATCTGCTCATTTTTGGGCTTATACCTTAAAATGATATGAAAAAAGAGATGAACACCGTGGATTAAAAAAAATGATCCGAGAAAAAGAATAAACGGCGTGAATAGACAGATACGTCATGGTGGGCCCCACACAGATCTGCCCGTTCATGGGTAGAGACAGCGAGGGTAGGACGCATCCGCATCCGAAGAAGAGATCGCTGGAGAGTTAATGTAAACTGCGAGGAGTGCCTGCGTATCAGTATTTCCACTCCGCCAGAGTATCAAATAACTCCCGTTCCTTTTTGTTTTTTCCACGCAATGAACAAGTGCGGCGACTCAACTTCTCCATCTGAGACGCGCGATTATCGCTTACCGTCTCGGTTCCTCTTTTTGGTCTACTAACCTTTAGAGATAGTTCAGCATCATTTAAAAAATAGCGGTGATGTGTGGAAAATCTCGACCGTTGAAACTTAGGATCTGATCGAGGATGAACCTAATGAAATAAAAATACTGAGATTAGGTGGGCTACCGTGATGTTTGTAAGAAATTCAATTCATCCGTCTGTTTTTTGAGCTCATGTTGCTTATATTAAGACGTGGAAAATTGAGCCAGACGAAGATTCAACGCGCATACACGTCTCATTGGAATTTCAACACCAATGAGTACTCGAACCCTTGAGACCACGTGTTGAAACTCACGAGAGTCTACCACGCGAGTAAGATAAGGACACCACAGATATTTTGGATCAGCCTAATATTTGTGTTTCCTATCGCATGAAATCGCTTCCTATTTGAATGGCTCTGATTAGGTGGTTAGGATTTCCCTAGTAGTACCAACACGTGCAAAAGTTGTATCACCTTTCACTTATTCACGAGCATGTGTAAGCTGAGTCAAGTGTCAATTCATTTTCTCCTTGGTGTGGGCTACCTAACAAGTGGGCCTGCATGACTTTTCAAGAAGGGCCATCTTCTGAGATGGGTGCAAGGTTTCCACACATTGGCCGTAATGATATGTCGTCATGCGACCGGCTTTGGGTGATGAAAATCCTTTACAACACATGCTGTAAGAAGTACGTTCAACACCATGGCTTTATGGGACCCACTTAATGTCTGTCTGATATCTACTCCGTCCATTAGTTGAGACACCTTATTTTTACTTTCCATAATAAATATCAGATGGATCCAAAACCCATTTGGTCCACACCATAGAAAAATGCATAACACTTAAAGCCGTTAAATTCACTTCATCTTTATGGGGAACACCAGATTAACAGCTCGGATTTCATATAAATAATACAGTTGATTAAGCAAGCTTTCTATGGTGGGCATAATCCAGATGTAGCCTAACTGATCTCGTGAGTTGTCTTGTTTTCTATTTTTGAGCCATGATATAAGGTTAAATAGAGTGGCTATCACACATACATCAGATGTAGCCTAACTGATTTCTATTGTTGACCCATGACATAAGGTGTCACACATATATCAGATGTAGCCTAACTGATCTCTTGAATTATCTTGTTTTCTATTTTTGAGCCATGATATGAGGTTTTAAATAGAGTGGCTGTCACACACATATCATGGTAGGCTTGTAGAGCTGGCGTGCCCCCACGTTCTTCCTGCAACAGGGGCGGTAGGCAGGGAGCAGATTGGGTGCGGCCCAGCCTCACCCAGGACAGTACTACCCTTAATGTGGGGCCCACTTTAATATATGTATTTTATATCTACGCTGTCCATTAGTTTTGCCGGTTCATTAGAGGCATGGGCCCAAGAATGAAGGGGATCCGTTAAAAGCTTCCTGGGACCCGCTAATATTTTTGTAATGTTTATTTGCCATTCAACCTGCTGACAAGGTCACATAAATTTGAATTAAAGGTAAGAAAACAAATATTTTATGACTCGTAAGAAGTTTTCACTGTTCATTAACCAATTTTTCCTATGGTATGGTCCACCTGAGATTTGTATCGGCTTCAATTTTGAAATCAGGCCTTAAATTGATATGAAAAAAATGGATGGATGGAGTGGATGTAGAATGCACACATCAAGGTGGGCCCCACTGTAAGGACCGCACCTGATCGGCTCCCCTGTAGACGATTCCGTTCTGTCCAGATGGTACAACGACGGCCACCCAAAATCGGGCAGAATCGGGCGGTACGTTCAACCGATGCAACGAATCCCATCTCTCCACGTGTCGCGCTTACAAAGGGCTTTCCGTACTGTGAAATCGGTCAGCGGGGACCACCACGACTACGCGTGGTTTTAAGGAAACGGATCGGCTACGCACCCTGCCACTAGCCAATGGCTAGTGGTCGGTGCTCTGTAGGACCCATCATGATGTTTGTGTTTCATCCATTCCGTCCACCCATTCTTTCAGATCATTTTATGGTATGAGCACAAAAATGAGGTGGATCCAAATCTCAAGTGGACTGCACGGTGTTGATTGAACGACCACCATTAAAAACTTATTGGGGAACCCAGAAATTTTGGATCAAGCTGATATATATTTTTTCCCTTTATCCAAGTCTGTATGACCTAATAAACAGGTTAGATTTCAAATAACCATTACAGTGAGCCATTGGAGGTTTTTAACGGGGACATTCAATCACAACTGTTTTCCCATGGTGTGGTCTACCTGAGATTTATATCTACCTCATACTTACTATAGATCCCTAGAATTATCTTTCAAAATGTATGGACGGCGTGGATAAAACACATACATCGTATAGGGGTCCACATAACACCGACCACTAACCAGCTGGCTGCTGGCAGCGTCACTAGCCAAACCGCTTCCAGCTTTTAAATAGACTCTCTTCTCTCCCGCTTCAACAGGAAAAAAAAAAACACAAAGCAGAGAGTGGGAGAGGGGAAGCAAAGAGAAGAGAAGAGAAGAGAAAAGCGAGAGAAATAGATTCTTCCTGATTTTCCGGCGGGAAGAGAGATTGAGATCTAACACACTAGGCCATTTTTCTACAGTTCTGTCCAAAACAAAAAATTCGAAATCTAAATACATTCTCTTTTCATTTCTTCTTCATGCAATGAAATGGTAGTCTGACCTAAAGAACTCTCGCTTCTCCTTTCTTTCCGACAGGCACGGTCTCCGTCGTCGAAGATCCAGGTCCTCATCTTCTCTAATTCTGATTTATTTTTGAAAATTTTGTAAATTTCATCACGACAACTTTCCGTTCTGTTTTCGAGATTTCTCGTGCCTGGAATCTTCAAATGGTTTTATTTTCACTGACGTTTTATTAGTGATTAGATTAATATGAATTTGATGTAGAAGACGTGTTCTTCGTTATAGTTCTTCATGTTCTTATTTAGTTATTAGGATTTTTTGTGTTGCTTGATTTTTGTTTTTATTTTAGGATTTTTGATTTATCGTTCCTTTTATTCTTGAAGAATCCGGAAGATGAGCTCTCTGTTTTTCTTGCAAGTAACAATTTTTTTTTGGGCTGCAGACGAAGGAATCTTTGTTGAATTCTTTGAAGCCATGAGATTGAATTTTGTTTCCTGTTTTTCTTTTCTTTTTTTCATTAGCATCATTATATATCTCTTTTTGCAATTTTTTTTTTCTTTTTTTGATTTCACGAGAATAAAGGTTACTGAATTTTCAAGAATCTGTCTTGCGATGCTTTGAGTAATCCAATATTAAAAAAAAGAAAAAAAAGAATTTAGATATAGTTTTTTGTTGAGTATAGTCTATGTCCATTTTTCCACAAGTCGAGAAAAATGATTTGTGATTTTGGAAGTTATATTCTTAGTAGAATTTCCAAGATTTGTGAACTGGGGATTTTGCTGTTACTGTTGTAACGGAAAGAAAGAACTATTTCATCCACTTAAGCATGGTTTCATGATTTTTCGAAATTTGCAGCTTAAATTCTTGAGAAAATTGAATTTAGGTTCATTCATTTTTTTAATCTGCAAAATGAATTTAGTGAAACTGCTTTTCTTATTTTGGTGGTTTGTATTTGAAATTCTGAAGGAATTTGATTGAGTTTTGTCTTCTTTTCTATCTCTGAAAGTATCTTTCACTGGCGATGATGTGACGGGTTGTTTTGATTTCATTAGAAAACTCTGTTTGCACTTTCTTTTCCTATTATTTTAACACTACCATGGCTGATATTTTCAATTTCTTGTATTCAGCAATGGACCATTTTAAATATCCATTCAGAGGGATCATCAAGGACGTCAAAGGGAGAGCACTGTGCTATAAGCAAGATTGGATTGGCGGACTGCGTTCAGGCCTCGGGTATATTCCAAAAAAAACCTTGATTTTCTTTTGCCCTTTTCACTTTGTTTTTAAATCGGATTTTTCATGATTTTGTTAACTCGTTCGTTATTGTCAGGATATTTGCTCCGACTACATATATCTTCTTCGCTTCTGCACTTCCAGTTATTGCCTTTGGAGAGCAATTGAGTCGCGAAACAGGTCAGTGTTCTCCTTTAATAACGGTGCATTTGGGTGTAACCTGAATTGCAATTGGAACTGATACTTAGGTAGAACATCAGTTCCAATTCCCATTTGGAGTGGTACTGAACGGGAAACGCATTATGTCAGATTCTGTTTTGCCTTCCTATCTGGCCCAAATCAATATCCAATACAATTTCGGTCCTACCTGAATATAAGGATAAGAATTTCACTGGAAAAGCATCCAACCCACCTCACCTTTCAAATGGACAGCCGACCATACCCAAAAACACTTGACAAATTGCTATTGCTGTGTGTTTCAAAGAACCCAAAAACAAGTCTCGGCGCGAGAAAAAATGTTTCAAAGAACCCAAAAACAAGCCTCAGCGCTTTAAAAAATTGAACCAATGAAGGAATTTTGCTCATTATATATTATTTCGAGTTAATACTAGTCCCAAGGATGAGTTCGGGAAGTTTATGATGTGAGTATATTTGAAATTGTGTGTAGATGGAGCCTTGAGCACCGTAGAAACTCTGGTCTCGACTGCTATCTGCGGTGTTATACATGCAATACTTGGCGGGCAGCCCATGTTGATTCTAGGAGTTGCGGAGCCCACTGTTATAATGTACTCTTATTTGTACAATTTCTGCAAAGGAAGGGAACAGCTGGGGGGCCGCCTGTTCCTGGCATGGGCAGGATGGTAATAACAACCAGCTTCTTAAAATCTGGCTTTTATGAAGTTCTTATTTTGAAATATTTTGATTTTGTTCACATCATTGTTTGCAGGGTTTGTATTTGGACAGCTTTCCTGCTATTTCTTCTTGCAATATTCAATGCCTGTGCTATCATCAGTAGATTTACGAGGGTTGCAGGGGAGCTTTTTGGCATGTTGATTACAGTTCTTTTCATCCAGGAAGCAATTAAGGTATGTTCTCAATTCAAGATTTTTTTTTTCTTTTTTTAATAGAAGAAGTACGAGCCTGTAAATCAGGCCAGGAAGATGATCCTAACTGCGTTCTGGGTCCTGTTCTGGTCAAGCACGTTTCGATTGTTTGATAGACCTTTTAAAAAATGCATGCGTTAGCAACCATCCTGTGAATTTAGCCCCCTGAACAGAAGAAAAGTGTGGTTGATCTTCGAACCATTCAAATCACAGGGATTAGTGAGCGAATTCAACAAGCCGGAAGGTGAAGATCCAAGTTCTGCATCGTACCAGTTCCAATGGCTTTATACAAATGGATTGCTAGGTGTCATATTCTCCTTCGGCCTACTCTTCACAGCACTAAAGAGTAGGAGGGCAAGGTCATGGCGATATGGCACAGGTTTGTATACAACCTTAGTTTCATTATCTTCATTTGAAAGATTGCCTGTGTATGGGAACCTGATGACTCAATGAATGCAGGTTGGCTGAGAAGTTTCATTGCAGACTACGGGGTCCCGTTGATGGTCTTGGCGTGGACTGCGTTATCATATGGTGTACCGAGCAAGGTTCCTTCTGGAGTTCCAAGAAGGCTCTTTAGTCCACTTCCTTGGGAATCTGGATCTTTGCACCATTGGACCGTTGCCAAGGTAATAAAATGGATTCTGAAAAATCATTAGCCTTCTCTATATCATCTCATTTCTGGTTATCGACTCACGTTTTAGTCCTAGTTAGGAAGTTGTATCTTGGGAGTGTTATATGATAGTTGACTGGAAGAATCAGCATGTTCTCATCCAATCCAGTAATTGCAGAGGTGGGGGTCATTATTTTGGTCTTGTAAGCAGTTTCTTGGGTGTTCCCCATCATAAGATGGGCCATGCTGTAATATCTCTCCTATCATGTGATCCTAGCAATCCATTCCCTTGAAAATGGACAATCACTGACAATGGTCCATAGTTAATGGGGAATTTGTTGAACGGTTAGGATCAATCTGATTTGGGGTGTGGGGTGGTATCTCTCATGCAATATGTTCAGCCAACTGATTGAGGTCTGGATCACCAAATGGTGGGCCCCCACAAATGATATGACGGACCGTACCAATCCGATTATCATTTTTCAGCTAAACTAGACCAGAAAAAAATTATGTTTTTTTTTTCCTTTCCTTGGCCAGTCTTATAATTACAAATCTGTGTGTTTTTACTCTTGACCAAACAACACAACTTCATATTCTTGTAGAAAATGTGCTTCTATGCAAGCATTTGTTGCTGTTTTACTAAATTGTTTGCTTCATGTGCTGAAACTGCAGGGTCTGATGCAAGTTCCGCCGGTTTACATCTTTGCTGCCATAATACCGGCTGTGATGGTTGCAGGCCTTTACTTTTTCGATCACAGCGTAGCTTCACAGCTGGCCCAGCAGAAGGAGTTCAATCTGAAAAACCCGTCCGCTTATCATTATGACATTTTGTTACTTGGGTTCATGGTATGTCTGGTTTTGAATATTGCCCATTCATTTATGTAAATTCCGTCCTTCTGTCATTATTTTATCAATGGCTCAGTTCTTTCAAAATCGTGATTTCAGGTTTTGCTTTGTGGTTTGCTTGGAATTCCTCCTTCGAATGGGGTCCTCCCACAATCCCCCATGCACACCAAAAGCCTTGCTGTTTTAGAGAGACAGGTTAACTGAAGGATTTCTAAGGATTTTGCTGCTGCATTGTTGATTAAAAGACTGACGTAGTTTTTTGCTGATGTAATTGGATATTGGCGATGTGCAGCTAATTCGCAAGAAGATGGTAAAGACTGCAAAGGAAGGCATAAAACAGCAAGACAGCAACTCGGAAATCTATGGCAAGATGCAAGCAGTGTTCATAGAAATGGACAAAAGCCCTGCTGTAAGTTTTCTGCTCATGAAAGAACTAGTACTAATAATACTCTGAATGCTCCTGATTTCTGCATATTTAAGAAAATTACAGAAATTCAAGATCACAGTCATGTTTTCCAGTCATTGTCAATTTACCCTTTACCATGCAAAGATTTCCAATGCCTGTCACACTAAATTTTAAGTATTACCAAAGAAATTTGAAAATTCCATGTGACCAAGATTGGAATCCAAGGGCCTGTTTGGGCACTCCCACTTTCTGCAATGGATGGGATGTGTTTGGCCAGCTGAAAGGAATCCTAGGGCAGTAGAATTTGGAAGATAGAACCTTTAGTTGTAGCTTCACTTTCTGCTCTGCCCCAAACATTTAATAGATGGGGTTATACTCAAAATGCGTAACCAATCCCGACCTGTTGGTAATCCCAAATGGGCTGAATTGCCTTATTATTGTTTTATAATATTCATGGCATGGAAACCAGACCCTTTTCTTATATGCTCTAAAACAGGCTATCCTTAGCCTTCTGTAACTAACTGTATCCATTCTGTTATGTAGACAAACTCAGTAGTGAAAGAGCTGAAGGACTTGAAGGAGGCAGTCATTGGGAGTGGCGGAGACGATGCAAAGGATGCATTTGATCCTGAGAAGCACATAGATGCCTATTTACCTGTACGGGTTAACGAGCAGAGGCTGAGCAACCTTTTGCAGTCCCTCCTGGTGGGTGCTAGCCTTGGCGCCATGCCTGTCATCAAGAGGATTCCAACGTCAGTGCTTTGGGGTTACTTTGCCTACATGGCCATTGACAGCCTCCCTGGGAATCAGTTCTGGGAAAGGATATTGCTACTCTTCGTCACTCCTGGACGACGATACAAGTAAGATTTCTTACAGTGAGTCATCTAAATTAGTCTGTCATTTGGATGTCCCGATTTTTCCAAGAAGTGCGGGATGCTTTTCCACCCAAATCAATGTGAGCTACATTTCAGATCTGACCTGAAAGGTTCCAAGCATTGATTTGTGGAGGAATGGGCAGAAAAATGGGATCCTGCATAGTGGAGTTCTATGAATTCAAACCGCCCAAACTGCAGTGTAATTGATAACCCTCTGTTTCGCTGAAGTGTCCATCTGCTAGCGATTCGGGGTACATCCAAACACAAAACAATCGGATAAGGAGGTAGCATATGATGCTTGATCAAAAGAAAATGTGTTTCTGTTTTTGTTGGAACTAATAACTGTAGTAGTGGAATACATTTTGGTAAGTGGGCCTCACCAAGGGATATATCATGTCTAATATCCTCCCTATCAGATGATCCTAGCCATCTAATGAAAATGGACAATTACAGACACAGGGTCAGGATCTTCAAATGAGGGAGATTTACAAGGTGTCTTCCATCCTTATGATCTGGATAATAAAAAGAAGTCCCCACATGTACAGTTTATTGAGCCAAGCAAACATTTTTCCATCAAATTGCTTGTATTCAGTCAATTGACTCAGAACTAAGTCGGACTGGTCACCCGAGTGCCATATTTTCCATCAAATTGCATGTATTCAGTCAATTGTAAGGTAGGGAAATCTACTGATAATTTCTGGGACTGTATGTATGGTGTGTTCAGGGTTCTGGAAGGGGTCCATGCTTCCTTTGTGGAAGCAGTACCGTACAAGTACATCGCCTTCTTTACTCTCTTCCAGTTCATATATCTGCTGGTCTGTTTCGGGGTGACATGGATACCAATAGCAGGGATTCTTTTCCCTTTACCGTTCTTCCTGCTCATATCCATAAGACAGCATATCCTCCCCAAGTTGTTCCAACCATTTCATTTGCGGGAACTGGACGCAGCTGAGTACGAGGAGATCACAGGGACCCCACGTCACAGTCGTAGCTTATCATGCAAGGTATGTATGCTATTGAGTAGATAATTTGACTGTATAGTAAGGAGGTGAGAATTCTGAGACTGTTTTTCTACTGATGATAATCATAGTATAGCTGTCCTTTTAACCAGAATTTGGCATGTAAGGATTACACCAAGCATGGATCTATAGAGTCTAAAATGCCATCAACTTCTTAAATTATGTTGTCACTTCATTGGAATGACTGAAAGTCATCGCACAGGATAACTCAAGGATGTGGATGCATGATCAAATTGGGTCACAATTGTTAGTCTATGCTGTGGTTGTCTCCAATAAATTTCATGAAATATCATGAAAATTTGCACCAAATTTGAATGATGAATCATGAAATTTCATGATATTTGGTGCAAGCAAACGCACCCCTAATAAAGTGGAAATAACCAAAATTTATCTCCTTCTCCATCATTCACATTGACGGCATGGGATCCAAATTGCAATTACCTTCTAAGTTGGTCTCGAAAGAGGACCATCCACAATTTGAGAGCTACTGCCTTGTTATGAAGAACAGGCAATGCCATTGGTTTCTGTCATTTTCTCTTTGGTTAAGTCAAACATTCACAATTCGATTTATGTGTGCATCCAAACGCAACTAAAGTGTTACTCGAAACGATCAACCTGTGAAATTACCATCATCTGTTTTTGTCCTAGAAAGTAATGAGCCGAGATGAGACATTGACAACCTATTCCAACCCCGGTTCAAGTTCAGTTTGACTAAATTGTCTGAAAAATTGACTCAGCGAGTTGTACTCGACTCTACTGGAACCAAGATGAGTTGACACATTTCTTCTGTTTGTATCTCTTTTGGGCTTTTGCCCTGGGTAAGTAATAAGAGAGTCATTTCTTTGTTGGTTTACAAAAAAAAAGAAAGAAAAGAGAGTTCGCATATAGATTTTATCTTTGCTCAAAGCTCGGGGATAGCCAATCTGATGCATTCAAGGTAAATGTTTGCTTTTACTTAGATTGAACAATGTCATCAAGAGGGGTGTGAACATTCATAGCAAGGCTAAGTCGAGCTCACCCATGCTTTTGATCCTTGAGTTGATGTAACCATGGTTTAAGACCCAAGACAATCATTAGGTCCTTTGTTGGGGTCATTCTCTTAGTTGATACTCTAGTGCATACTTTAACGAGTTTGCAACTGTCACTGAATTCACAGGAGAGGGAATCGATTCAGTTGGACGGTGATGGGAGTGTGGAAGTCTGTGATGCTGAGATATTGGATGAACTCACAACCAGCAGAGGGGAGATTAAGCTTAGATCTTCGAGCTTCAACGATGAGAGGCATTCTCAGGCAAGAAAGCTACATTTCCTTTCATTTTAATTTGGGTGATTTACTGCCTATATACAAGCATGTATTAAGTTTCAGGTCCATTGATGAATAATTGCTTCTTCTTTTTTTCTTTTGCAGGTTTACCCAGATCAAGCGGGGTCCTGAATTGAGCGAGATCTTTGAACTGATTGTATTGGGAAACTGGTGGTGTGAGATCTTTGAACTGATCGTAATGGGAAACTGGTGGTGTGATATCTTCTTTGGAAACAACATTGGGAAGAAAACAAATGTAGTCAGAATGTGTAATTTCGCATTGGTTTTTTTTTTTTTTTTTTTTGGTTAGAGCCATTAATATGGTTAGAGCCATTAATAGAATGTGCATAAGGACATTTAAGAGTTCACCAATCATTTCTTCTATTTTTACATTGATAATGGGAAAACAGAGAAAAATTGTGCATGGGCATTTGGGTGTCTTCTTGAGGAGGGCTTGATGAGGAATCTAACTTGTTTCCAAGAATATTTTACACAAACTTCCTAACCAATCCGTCCATCTCTTATTATTTCCAACAATAACAGAGCTCTTTGTGAATCGGACAAGTACAATTTCAATTTGATGTAAATGGGCATAGAGAATTTGGACAAATACACAAATATCAGAAGAGCTGATAGTTGGGATAGTCTAGTTGAGAACTTCCATAAATCTCTGAAATAAGGGATGACAATCCCTCCAACAGTGCAGACAACAAACTCGCGATGATACTATGATTTTTTGCCAATGGTCCATTCAATCTATTCAGAAAATCTGTTCTTTCCTGTCTCAGTATGGAAGTGTTTCTAGCCAGAAAATTACTAACTCAACAAGTTGTTTCTTTCCCTCAGAGGTCTCCTCTTCCCCCTTCTTTTATTTCGACATCTATTGAGATTTATCAGAAAAGATTTCCTGTCAGGTATTCAGGAGCTCCTCTTTATCTTGGGCGTCCAAAAATTGCTTATTCTAATCCTTTGATTGAGAATATTTTTTGTTAGGTAGTGGGCTGGAAATCAAAGCTTCTGTCCTTTGGAGGAAAGACCATCTTGCTTACTCATGTCTTGTCTAGTATCCTTCACATAACTTGATATGATTATCCTTGATTGCTCCATGTGGTGGAAGTTGTTTGGGGTACAAATTGACAGGCTTAGTGTATGTGTGCCTAAAATGTATGCTCTGCATCCACATACATTAGCTTATGGCAGTGATTTGGTCATGCAATGAAAAATGTCAAAGTTAAATATTATTATCTGAGATCATTACCTTTGAGAAGATAGTGGGAAAGAAAATTTTAAATTGGTCTCAAAAGATGGAACTTAAACTCACCTTAGAGTGAGTGTTATATGTAATTCACGAGCGACCCCTGCTTCTCCTAGTGGAGATGATGAGGACCTTTGTTATCTCTTCAAACTATTCTAAATGGGAGAGGGACGATAATGTAGCCAATGTGTACATACTAGCTTCTATCTCTGATGTTCTCTGCAATCAATTGCAGAGTGTGATCAATGTAAAGGACATCTATCTTCATTCAAAAGGGTTACATTCAATTCCGCAATTGCTGCCCAGTTTCAAGTTTTGAGAAGAAAGTTGTACAATATAATACTAGAATTGGCACTTCTATAAGAGATCATGTCCTAAAGATATTCAAGATTGCAATGACCTGAATTTTATAGGAGCCGCTAAAGAAGAAGTCACAATAGTGAACGCGGTTCTCACATCATTAACTCCCATGTAAAATAGGTTCATGGATAACTATAACAAAACAGGATTAAATATTCAAAGATGGAATTGAAAACCCAGTTGGTGCTCTATGAGGACCACAACAAGATTGAGAAACTGCGTGTCACTCATTTGACCGAGGGGTCCTTTGGCAATAAGCCCAATTTCAGAAAGCATAAGAGGGGTGGGCAAAAGGATAACTGGTCACATAACCTGAAGAGCCAAGGAGGTAATACGCAGAAGATAAGGAGAAATTAAGGGGGAATAACAAGAAAGATAAGGATGATTGTTGGCATGGTAGGAAATGTGTTCATCTTAAGAGTGAGTGTTTTGCACTCAATAAGTGTTGGTAAGCAAGTAGACCATTTTAGTTCTTCTTGTTTACTTGTCCTATGTAAACTTGGCCATCATGCTTGAATGATTGGTTTCTGACACCTGTTATCTTCATGTGTTAATGAAGGTCATAGTGGACAAGAAAAGTGAGAAAAAAGCACTTGAGGATGCTGTTCTGATGAAGCGTGTAGCATAGGAACCAATAAAAGCTGTTAGAGGATATTTTGGGTCTTGAACTTGATTCTTTTATGGGTCTTGAACTTTATTCTTTTAATTGTTCGACGTTGAACCAGTTGAATTAGCTATGATATTGGTTAATGCTTTGTTCCTCCATGTGGCTTTGTGTTGGAGACTTTGCTTCCTGTCTTATGATATTTGTGATTCATGGTGTTGATGTGATGGTAGTTGAATCATTCTTTCTAAGATGCATCTTGCATTAGGGATTGATCCTGATAGTCCATCCATCTATAGATCTTAGAGAGGAGTGAAGCAACATCACATAATTCCATCTCAAGATATCCAAGAACAAACGTCTTAAGGTATAATGAAAGACCTGCATTGGTACCTCATAGGGATGTTTGAGGTGATGGAATTACATGTAAATGCTCATCTTATTAATCATGATTTAATCACCATACATATCATGATCCATAGGAAGGATGGTTGTTGCTACTCATATGCTAGATGGTGGTGATGTGGAGCTATGCCCTATCATGGCAGAAGCTCTAGTTAAATTATGGTGTGATGCTCTATGAATCATTAAAGAGACCCATTCCCACATCATAATAATCATTGAAAAAATATGGCATGGTTGAATACCATGTTTGTCTCGTTTTGATCATGAGGATAAGGAGCTCAGACGTTAGTCACATTGGATGCAATGGAGGGTTGCATTACTGGTATATCTTTCTTTCTCCTTGTCATAGGTTGGTTCTGAGGGTTACTCAAATGACACCAACCTGGTCAATTAACTTTAGGGATGGATGAGTTGAGGCATGTCATAATTTACTTTTAGTGCATCCTTATGACAAAGTGAACTATTCCTTGCCTCTAATTTGAAGGGAACTTGATGCACCTTATGCATCGGATAAAATAAGAGGTAGGATGTCTCAATCAGTGGGCGGAGGTTTATGACATACTGAAATCACCCTAGTTTAGAGTTCATGTTAGAGGACATTCATTTCTGAACAACCTCGAATAAATGACTTTAGATCCACTTGTGTGGATGTGAGACTTCTCGCTCATGGTAGTGTCTAAGGTATCAGATTACTCTCGTCACTCTTATGGTAATACCATTGTTCACTCCCAAGTATAGGGTTGTGATGTAGTAATAAACTCGGTGAGACCGAGGTCGAATCTCAAGGAACTGATACCTATACCTTATCTGAAACTAAGTAGAAATAAAACTAGACTAAGACGAATTCTAAAATAAAGGGATTTTAAGGGAATAAAGGTGAATAGATTAATTAAAAACTAATAAATATAAAGGCGGTGACTAGGGTGCCAAGGATTCACTTGTAGCAATTGGGAAGTTACTTAGCAATGATTCAAGGACACAACTGAAATCAGAGTCATATCCTATCCAGTTGGTAAGAAGAGATTTGTCAGGTCTCTGAACTTCTCATGAATCCAATCATCAATAGATAAAAATGGTGAAGATTTGAAAGTGATTCCGTCACCAAACCATGCCCAGAAGACCATGACAAACAACAACAATTTACCAATCTCACAGCCAATCATAAGAGAATTATGAAAGTTAGGAAGGATTCCGTCACCCAACCATGCCCAGAGGACAATGGTGAATAACAGGGCTTCATAAGTCCACAATATAATAATAAAAAGATCATACTCAAAACTATTGCAGATCTACTATAATTTGAGAATATAATAATGAAAAGATCATACTCAAAGCTATTGCAGTTCTACTATAAATAATTTGAGTCGTAATAAATCATTAAAAACTAAAAACATTCGTTATAATCAAACTAGAATCTATGAGAGTTCAATAAACATAAATCAAAGCAAAGCTACCATCCTAATCATGCTAAAACTCTAGGGCGGCGTCGCCTTCTCGCCTCCACGGCTGCCCAGATCTCATCCAAAAGTGGATCCCTCTCTTTTCTCTTTTTCTTTCTTTTATAGGCCAAAAAGGACGTCGGCTGGGAGAGAGCGTACGCTCCTTACGCACGTAGCTGCGTATTGTTCTGTTTCTGCCTAAGCCTGCTTGCGTTTGATCAGAATCTGCGATAAAAGATTTTCCTTCTTTCCAGATCCGATTTCTTGGACAGAGTCAACGCTCCCTTCTGGATCTTCTGAACGGTTCAGATCTTGTATCTGATCACATACAAGGTCGCACAATGGGCCGTAAAAACCGGAAGGCGTCCAGACGTTTCCATGCGCACGAACCTGCGCTGCGATGCTCGATGGGCATGACAATGATGTTTTCGGAAAGATCCACCCCGTTCATTAGATTTCTGGCGAAAAACCAGTTGCAAAGGAGTGGCTTTTATCGGATTTGGTCCGGTAAATATATAAAATCAATTTACCGTCCATCCTGCATTTTTCGACGATCCACGTGTGTATCTATGTATTGGGCCAAAAAGACACATATAAAAAGGTCAAGCCCCTCCTCTGGTAACATTGGACGGATCTGATCGTTGATTAGGACTACTAGTGGGGCCCACTATGATCAAACGGCGGTCGCAGTGCGGACGCTGATGCATTTTGAGATTTTTTAAAGAAATCCTCGGTCAGCAATCGCTGACCGAGTTCTTGAATTGTGATGCACGGCAGGACCACGTGCACTGTGTACATGGGCTTCAAGCGTGGGGTCCAATGAGATGAATCCGGAAAATCTGATCCGTTCAACCTATTTATCATATAATTTAAAGGGTTGAGACCAAAATTGAAACATTTTCAGATACCACGTGGGCCGCAAATAAGGATTTTAGGAGAAAATCTATCCATTGGGATACTTATACAAGGATTCAATGGATGAAATTTTACATGTACGGTTAATTTATGGTCCTAAGGCTATATATGAAGTTTCGAGCCAAATGGATGGTGGAAAACCTATGATCTTGCATTCTGGCTGACTTTCAGGCCACTTGAGCTTCGGTTTCTCGATTTTCTCGGATCTCTGGCATATAAATCCGTTGTTCTTGGTCCCCTAGGGTCCATCCCTTGCCTTGGTGAATTCTAATCGATAAATCTATGCTTTTAGTACCTTTTTCAGTCCAACCCTGTAAATTCACCTTGCAGTACAAACACGATTAAAATGGGCTATTAAACAGTATCATGTTCGTAAGCCCAGGTAATAACTAGGGTCTGATATGCAATATTCGACCCTCAACAAGTATCTAGTTCAACATGATAATATAAGTCGTTTCCATTACAATGGTGGGATGCATAAGTTTACTCTCTCATATCATAGTATTCTTAAATGAATTGGAAATTGTAGGATGATTGGGTCATGATCATGGTTCAAAAGCATGCTAAATGCATGAAAATTATGGAATATATATTTTATGCAGTGTTTCAAATAGCACCCGTAGTGTAGCAGTAGCGAGCTACGTAGCGCGTAGTATACGTAGCGTAAGCTACAATGTATTTTTCTACTATTTTATTTTTTTTATTACTTTTTTTATGTTTTCTTTGTATCTAATGTTGAGAAATGTGATACTTGTATTGTACTTAATACTTTTAACCTATGAGATTTTTATTTCTTTTCATAATTGTGACTTATGGTTTTAATTAGACATTATTAGTTAAAATGGTCTGCTTAGAAAATTGTTGATATGATAATTATTTGATTTGGCTCATATATGTAGAGTGGCTTTTGATAAATGATAACTAATAAATCATTTAAACATGCTTATAATTGATAATATGAATAATCTTTTAGGCATTTTTATATTTTTCTTTTCATTTTTTCCACTATTTATCATATTTGTCCTATTTTTAAATTAAAAAAATAGAAGTATCATGTAGCTTACACTACACGCTACGTATTTACACTACACACTATAGAGGGCTCAGTGCTACACATCACGCTACCCTATTTAAAACACTGATTTTACGTAGTAAAGTCCTATACTATGATTAAACTACACATGGTAGGCAATGAGAATTACCATTAAAGGGACTATGGACTTTCATGAGAGAAGCAATATGACTATTTAAATATCTTGCTTGTTGTTATGATGTCACATTCGACATGTGTACTTAAGGTTCTTGATCATGATTGCTTTTAGGAAAAGTGGAAGATTGTTGAAGGTGTGCCCTAAAAAAATGTAGAACATGTTCATACATGGATGTGATATTGATGATCTTATCTATAGATCATGATGACCATAGGTCTGAGATGGACAGGTTCCAATGCCATACATATGTATGTATATATATATGTGTGTGAAGGGTGGGGGGGGGGGGGGACACCTTAAAAGTATACGAACATGGGTTAAAGAAGAGGGATTCCTTCAGTTATCCTTGAAAATTTGCGAGTGGACACAATGGTTAGTGACCAAGGGAGAGTTGTGGGCATGGGTCACCATACCCTGTTTTGCCATGACCACCTAGCAGGTTATAGGATATACCTGTGTTTACTATCATTATTATGTGGTCGTCCTTTGTGAGGGGACTGATGACAATTTAGGATGAAAGGTCTCCATCATCGAGCTCGTTGACAAGTCGGTGTGCCTTTACCCTACCCCACATAAAAGTGTGTGCGCGTGCCATAGAAATAAGCTCCTTTTTATGAACTTTCATCAGTGGATTGACTTCAAGTCTCTAGATTGGGAGGCCCATCATGCCTCGGTTCTTAAAAATAAGGTTCACCAACAAGGTTTTGAGTCACGGACTTGCCATATGGGGGTACTGGATGGTGTGGAGCTCCAAAATGCTTGAAATTACAAATATTGGGATGGGTGAAAGGTTCACAATGACAAAAAAAAAGTCCTGATCCACTGCATGTATGTATCATGGGAGAAAAATGAGCAAACAGAAAGAATTGCATTTGTAAAACTAATTTACTACATGTCAGGAATCACATAAATACTAGGAAAAGACAGTGTATTCATTTTACTATAACAAACATAGGAAAAGTTAGATTTACTTCTATTTTGCAAAGAATTCAATGAATTTTGCCAAAGCACATTGCAGAATCCATGACAGCCAATGTAAAGGTATTGATACAGACATGGGGAGGGATACGACTCCGCATCCTATACAAAATTCTTAAGTATGATTAGAAGATTGCTAGGATATTCAAATACTATCATCATAATCATAACCTGGTCCCAGCTGTTTGGGGTTGCTTCATGATTCTTATTTCATGAGGCCTGTAACAAGAATTCCTATGATTGCTAGGTAAAAGTTCTACATCTAGCTACTGACCTGACATCAATCTGTTGTGATACTTGTATTTTTGTTGAGATGCGGAGCAACATCTAGGGCCGTCCTCGACCGGTCGTGGGGTATGCTCGATCGGTCGTAGGGGCCCGCTCGACTGGTCGTGGACCGGCTTGACTCAAAGTCCAGCGAGCATCATTTTTTAGTCCCGAGGTGCTCGACCGGTCGTGGCCCATTCACGACCAGTCGTGGGACCCGCTTGACTGGTCGTAGTTATGCAGATTTGTTTCCGAATTCGATGCGGACTGCGGATTTTGGTGTCGCCTTTAAGAGTGCAAAAGGGAGGTTGCTTAAATTATAAGTAAGGGTTCTTAGGATTTTTTATTTGGATTGAAAAGCAATAGGAAATATTTCTAAGTTGTGGGCAAAGGATTTTCTCTGTACTTTCAAGGGAGAGGTTAATATTTTGCCTTGTAATCTTCGTTCTTCTTCATAGTGGAAGTTTGCATCCGTAGTTTGTTACCCTAGTTTGGAATTTTTTCACGTATTTCTTGTCTTGTGGTTTGTTTAGATTGCTTGATCTATTTCTAGTTTATATTTCTTCCTTTTTATCGTTTGTGGGTGAGGCCTGATATTGGATCTCGGCTCACTGCGTTGTTAGCGTGATGCGCAATAACTGGTATCAAAGCTATAAGTTTAGTTCTATTGGGAGCGATGGCGGAAGAAGGAAAAATTAGAATTGAAAAGTTTGATGGTTCAAACTTTTCCTTCTGGAAGATGCAGATGGAGGATTATCTGTATCAGAAGGACCTCTATATTCCTCTATGAGGAAAAGAGAAAAAACTAGAAAAGATGACAGATGATGAATGGTTTTTACTAGATAAGAAGGCTTTAGGAACGATTCGACTCTCTTTGTCTAAGAGCATCGCCTTTAACATATCCAAGATGAAAACGATAAAAAAATTAATAGAATCCCTAGCCACCATGTATGAAAAACCCTCAGCGTCTAACAAGGTTCATCTTATGAAATAGCTATTCAACATGAAGATGTCAGATGGTGGGAGCGTGGCTGAACATCTAAATGAGTTCAATACAGTCACGAGCCAGTTGGAATCCGTTAACATCATTTTTGAGGATGAGGTCAGGGCACTATTGATCTTATCCAGTCTGCCAGACAGTTGGGATGGTTTGGTGATTGCTGTGAGCAAGTCTTCAGGGTCGACAAAGCTGAAATTTGATGATGTGGGCGGTCTAATTCTCAGTGAAAAATCTAAAAGGAAGGCATTAGGAGTTTCAGGGGACTCAGGGAATGCTCTAAATGTTGAAGGAAGAGGAAGATCGCTGAACAAAGGATGCAATAAACACGGGCATTCTAAGTCAAGGAATAAGTCCAAGGGACTGAAAGACAAAGACGAGTGTTGGCATTGCGGCAAGAAGGGACATATAAAACGTGATTGCAGGGCGCTTAAAAAACAAGATGGAAGCTCTCAAGGCAGGAAGGATTCAGTGAATCTGTTTGAGGAGAGCAACATAAAGGCGTTGATCTTGTCTCTTGATGCGAGGAATGAGTCTTGGGTTATAGACTCGGGTGCTTCATACCACTTCATGTAAGGAAGTTCTGCATGATTATGTGTCAGGTGACTTCGGGAGAGTCTACCTAGGTGATGATGAGCCGTGCAGTATCGTTGAAAAGGGAGACGTTAAGGTCAATTAGAAAGACGGAAAGGTTTTGAAATTGAAGGATGTCAGACATGTACCAAGTTTAAGAAGGAATCTGATCTCAGTGGGGCAGTTGGCCGATACCGGTTATGTGATGACATTCACCAGTGATTCTCGGAAGATCACAAAAGGTGCCTTAGTGATATCTCGAGGTAAAAAGGAACGTACTTTGTATGTGACTTCAGGATCGTATAGTTCACTCGCAGTCACATCAACTGGAGTGAATGGGCAGTTATGACATCAGAGGTTGAGACATATGAGTGAGAAATAGATGAAAGTGCTATTGTCAAAAGGGAAGCTACTAGGGCTGAAGTTTATTGACTTGGAATTCTGTGAGGATTGCATGTATGACAAGCAGAAGAGGGTGAGCTTCAAGAAGGCAGGACGCGCTCCAAAGACGCATCTATTAGAGCTTGTACACACTGATATGTGGGGACCGACATAGGTATCATCTCTTGGTGGCTTACGTTATTTTGTTTCCTTTATTGATGATGCTAGTAGAAAACTGTGGATTTATTTTTTAAAGCATAAATCTGATGTATTTGATACATTTAAGAAGTGAAAAGTTATGATAAAAAACGATACAAGTAAAACAGTAAAGTGTCTCAGATCTGATAATGGGGGAGAGTATTGTGATAAGAGGTTTGAGGAGTATTGTGCAACAAGTGGAATCAAACATCAGAAAATGATTCCAGGGACACCACAGCAGACTGGTGTGGCTGAGCGCATTAAAAGGACCATTCTTGAGCGTGCCAAGAGCATGAGGTTACATGCAGGGTTTCCCAAGACCTTTTGGGTAGATACTGTGAATACTGCCGTATATCTTATCAATAGAAGTCCCTAGCACCATTGAATGGTGAGTTACCAGAAGAAGCATGGACTGGGAAAGAAGTGAACCTTGCACATCTTAGAGTGTTTGGTTGCACTTTATATGTTCACATTGATGCTCAGAGCACAGAAATAAGCTGGATGTGAAATTCAAGAGCTGCATGTTTATAGGCTACGGGCAGCATGATTTTGGCTACAGGTTTTGGGATGCAGAAAACAGAAAAATCATCAGAAGCAAGAATGTAGTCTTCAATGAAAAAGTGATGCATAAGGATAGTGTGCAAGAAAATAAGGCCGAGGAAAAAGAATTCGTAGATTTAGAAGAGTTATCGGACATGGGTGTTACAGTGCCACAGGATGATCATGTACAGGAACATTATGAGGCAGAGCCACAAACACTGGTTGTGATGAGGTCTACTCGGGAGAGGAGACCCATGGTCCGATATTCACCCTCCTTATATTATCTACTGCTGATAGATAATGGTGAGCCAAAGTGTTTTGAAGAGGTGTTACAATCAGATACACGGGTTAAGTGAGAGCAAGTCATAGATGAGGAGATGGACTCTCTTGAGTCTAATCGTACATGGGAGCTAGTCACTCTACCTAAGGGTAAGAAAGCACTTCATAACAAGTGGGTTTATAAACTGAAGGAGGAGCATGATGGTTCGAAACGGTATAAGGCTAGATTAATTGTGAAAAGGTTTCAACAGAAGGCAGGTATAGATTTCACTAAAATATTTTCACCTGGGGTGAAAATGTCTATGATTCGTATGGTCTTGAGTATAGTGGCTACAGAGGACTTACATCTAGAGTAGCTATATGTTAAGATAGTCTTTCTTCATGGGGACCTTGAAGAAGAGATATATACACATCAGCCGACAGGATACGTGGCACCAGGAAAGGAGAACAAAGTGTGCAGACTGAAGAAGAGTCTATATGGCCTGAAGAAGGCCCCTAGGTAGTGGTGCAAGAAGTTCGACAATTTCATGTCAGAAAACGGTTTTAGGAGATGTCATGCAGACTATTGCTGTTATTTGAAGAAGTTTGATACGTCGTACATCATCCTTCTTCTGTACGTTGATGATATGCTTGTGGCCGGTTCAAGCATGAAGGACATCTCAGATCTCAAAAGACAAATGTCTAGAAAATTTACCATGAAGGATTTAGGAGCTGCAAAACAAATCCTAAGCATAAGGATAAAGCGTGACAGGAAAAATAAGAAACTGATTTTGTCACAGACAGAGTACATAGCCAAGGTACTTGATCGATTCAATATGGGAGGTGGTAAGTCAGTTAGCACTCCATTAGCCAACCACTTCAAGCTATGTAAGGAGCAAGGGGCAAAGGCACGGGAGGAACGAGACTATATACCTAAAGTCCCATACACGTTAGCCATTGGGAGTCTCATGTATGTTATGGTGAGCACGAGGCCAAACATTGCTCAAGCAATGAGAGTTGTTAGCAGGTTCATGAGCAACCTTGGGAAGGAACATTGGGAAGCTATGAAGTGGATCCTCAGATACCTAGTAGGTACTAAGGATGTAGGGCTGTGTTATGGTAGATCGAAAATCGAGCTACAAGGCTACATGGAATCAGATTTTACAGGAGATATCGACAACAGAAGAAGCACTACGGGTTATGTTTTTACGCTGGGCAGTGTTGCAGTCAGTTAGGTCTCTCAGTTACAGAAGATAGTATCTATCAGTACAACAAAAACAGAATATGTTGTGGCTACAGAAGCATACAAAGAGATGGTGTGGATGCAAGGTTTTATGGAAGAGTTGGGTAAAGCAAGTAGATTGCAAGCTGTCCAGTGCAGTGACAGTCAGAGTGCAATACACTTGGTTAAGAATTCAACCTTTCATTCAAGGACCAAGCATATTGCCATCAGATATTACTTCATACGTTCGTTACTAGAAGATGGATCGATTGCTCTAGAGAAGATTCATACAAGTAAAAATCCTGTGGATATGCTAACCAAGACGGTCACACGGGAGAAGCTGAAGCTCTGTTCAGCTTTGATTGGTCTTCAAGCTTGAAGACGGGGAGATGATGCACTCCAGATGAGAAAGACAAAGGTTTATGACGATGTATCTCCAAGTGGGAGATTTTTGAGATGTGGAGCCACATCTGGGGCCATCCTCGACCAGTCATGGGGTATGCTCGACTGGTCGTGGACCAGCTCAACTCAAAGTCCAGCGAGCATCATTTTTTGATCCCAAGGTGCTCGACCGGTCGTGACCCATTCACGACTAGTTATGGGACCCGCTCGACCAGTCGTGCAATCTGCTCGACCGGTCATCGTTACGCAGATTCGTCTCCGAATCTGATGCGGACTGCGGATTTTGATGTCGCCTTTCGTAAGAGTGCGAAAGGCAAGTTGCCTAAATTATAAATAGGGATTCCTAGGGTTTTTTATTTGGATTGGAAAACAATAGAAAATATTTCTAAGGTGTGGGCAAGAGATTTTCTCTGTACTTCTAAGGAAGAGGTTAGTATTTTGCCTTGTAATCTTCATTCTTCTTCATAGTGGAAGTTTGCATCCGTGGTTTTTTACCTTAGTTTGGGGTTTTTTCACGTATATCTTGTCTTGTGGTTTGTTTGAATTGCTTGATCTATTTCTAGTTTATATTTCTTCCTGTTTATCGTTTGTGGGTGAGGCCTGAGATTGGATCTCAGCTCATTGCGTTGTTGGCATGCTGCTCAACAATTTTTGCATTGGAGTGTGTTTATAATTCAGTGCTTAACTACAATAAAATGAGTTGGAGAGAGGAGCAACTCTCTCTCTCTCTCTCTCTCTCTCTCTCTCTCTCATCTCTTCTTTTACCACAGATTGAACACAACCCTCATTTATTCAAGCTATGGAGAGAGCTCGGCGCATTGCTTCCAAGCAGAGTTTGGGAGTAGCCTAAATACAATAGGAGATTGTTCAACCATATCTTGCACATGTCCATGCAGTATCTGGTACCAATGTCCTTGTCAAAATGATAAGATACTAAAACTCTCAATATGAAATATACAAGAATTTGGGTCTCCTAGCTAGATTTGAACTTCTCTCAAGAGCTAAGATCACAAGTTGAGTTCATGAATCATCATTTTCTTAATAGTTGTGACTGTCTTCCAATCTTACAAACAAAAGAATATTGAGGAACATAAGCATCAATACTTTTATAGGAGTCAGACAATTATGGTGGCATACTGCCAAATCATTACTCTCCCTCTCTCTGTGTACATCATCTTCTTTTATGGGAGCCTATCACATCCTTCAAATTCAAGAAACCCATTCTTCTATTTTTGGTATTAGAATAGAATCCTTGTAATGCTACTCTAATAACATAAAGTAGAGAAACACGGTGTATATGGTTTGAACAAGTGTAAGTTGTCATCCATGCCCCACTTTCCACTGGCTTCCTCCAAGATACCCAAAAGATCAATCAAAACAAAAGAGAGGCCCATCAGCTTCTGGTCCATATCAAGCGTGCTATGCCGCATGGCGATCACCAAATGGCAAAAAGATGAGCTTTGGTTTGAACAAATGAAGTTATCATCCATACGACATCCTGCCCTTATCTCCACATTTTGTTTCTTGATCTTGGTCCAGGTCATCATCACCAACAAGAATAAGATGATCACCATCCCTTATCACTCCCACATCATCAATTTCAGCTCCATCTTTGGTAAGGACTCTGTTGGGCATGAACCCAAATTTCTGAGCACCAATGTGAAGCAGCTCCTGAAGTGATGAAGGTATGAGTATAAGCTTTCCAGGCGTTTCGCTCTTTCCAGCGCAACTGATCATCACTCTAGGATGCTGGCCCACCCACATCCCCTGGCCCACCATGCTGTCCACGAGCGATCGTGGGCTCATCTCGCTTGCACGTGGGCTCATCTCACTTGCAAAAGCAGCTGACATGATCCCGAAGAGTGAGTTGTGAAAGTTGCTAGCCTTACGTCTACGAAGGCCACTACGCGGAGAGGATACGCTGTTTGTGTGGGGCATGCTTTCAACGGAGAGATGGGGGACTGGAAGCTCATTCCTGAACTTCAGACTGAGTGGGACACTTGTCTCAGTGACTGTGATGGCGGCGTGGTTGCCGCAATCCTTCTTGGCTTGGAAGAGAGCTTTTATCTCTTCATTGTCTTGATGATCCGCAAGGCTCCTTGGAGTACAACCGTTGGCATCAGGCTTGTCAATGTTGGCTCCATGGTCTAACAGGAACTGGACTATTTTCGGATTCCCTTGATTAACCGCAATATGGAGTGCAGTCGTCCCATCGCTCCTAGGGACCGTTGGATCGCCTCCACAAACGAAAATGTCATTAAGGATTTCTAAGCTGTTCTTCTCGACAGCCATGCATGCAAACTGACCCACATTGCTGGAAATGATATCTGCGCCATTGTCTATCAGAAGTTTGATCATCGATTTGTGCCTTTCAAGTATTGCTTCCCAAAGAGGAACACGTCCCTCTGAATCTGTATCCATTAAATAAACCGAAATCAAATTCAGAATCTAACAAACAGATAATCATTCTAGAACAAAGAAAACATAACAATTAGTAATTTGGTATACGACACAGGGTGCGGTCAGTAATATAAGCCATTCATCTGGTGTGCTCCATCACTGCAAGGACCATGACCCCACTCGCCTCTGTAGGATGATAATAGCCATCTAATTGGTGCCACATAGGCAGGGTAATTATGGCCAATAGTATACAGTCTCTGGGGAATGCATCAAATGTCTACAGTTATTTAGTGGGAGATTCTTGGGTTGTCTCCCATCAGCAATGGATGCCCACCTTATGAAAAATTTGGATCATCGAAAGCGTGATCCACATGTACATTTTTCTGGGAACAAAACTGCTTCATAGAATCTTGGTGTGGTTAAATATGAAAACAATCAAAGGTTCAAAATTTAACAAGCAAATGTCCAGATAGCCAGGACTTCCGAATCCAAGTGAGTTTCCGTTTATATCCCACCTAAAGTGGGCCCTTGATTTTGATGGTCTGGATTGAGGCATCTGCATGGCACATGTAAAAACCAGTATTTACGATCAGATGATATGATCAAAGATTTTTGAAACATTGGAATGTACCTCTGCAATTGGGGTCTGCCCCATAATCTAGTAGGATGAGAGCACAATTCTCACTTCCTTTTGATGCTGATATGTGCTGATCACACATTTAAAAAAATAAAATCAAAAACTGAATTAGGTACTGCCCCAGAACAGATACTATCAATGTATAAAAGAGGAATGATCAGATACAACTATAGCATGCTAAGCTTACCATGCTACACTGTATTTCCTGCAAATGATGACCCATCCAAAAGGTGGGCCCAATAACAAAGATCAGGTTAATCAACTCATTAGATAGGGCATATCATCAAAATCGATGGACGACTAGTGATATCCTCCTGTTGAGTGGATGAGACCAATTAGTAACCCGGGCAATCTTCATGATGGGGTCCCACATTTGGACTGCTCGGATGTCTTACACGTGACACATTGGTGGGGAATTCAGTGTATCGTGGTAAGCTTAGCATGCTATTGTTGTATGTGTTCATTACTCAATGATGAACCACATGGATGAATTTTCACACACCAGTGCAGTCCGGCCACTGTTATCTGATTCATTGGGGTCCAAACCACGCTTCAATAGCTGTTGCAGCAAACTCTCATCTCCTCTACTTGCAGCAAAGCATAGAGTGAGAGGCAAGTCCATTCTACCGCGGGCCAGAATCTTTTCTGTATCTGCTAGAACTGCTTCCATCACTGGATCGTTCATCCCTTTCAAATGCTGCATGATGGAATAAAAAAGACTAATGTTCAGCACAATATTACAATTTAACCTACATTTTGAGATTGTATTGAAGCAGATTTACCATATCTTGTGTCCCATTTTTCAATCTTTTTTCAAAGACTACGAACATAACAATGCAGTTGGATTTAATGAAGAGAATAGAAGAGGTGTGTTTGGATGCTCAGCTGACTTGAACTGTGAACATTCACCTCAATCAAGGGAAATGATCAAATTGTAATAATGTTTCCTAGAACTCAAAATAGTATTTCCCAAATTGAAATTACATTCTTTTTAAGTCTTAACTTGAAAGGAACGTAATTGGTGGTTAGGAACCTAGCGACTCCATAGCAGAGAAGCTGATTACAACTTGGTCATTTCCACATTATCGAATTATGTATTGCGATTCAATTCAATAGTGATTTCCAAACATAGCATAAAAGAACTCTTTTGAATAGCTTCACTTGATAGTTCCCTTCTCAAGAGATGAGTTGTTTGTGACTGGTGGAATGGAACAATCCTCATATACAACGGACATGGACATGTGTGCTGGTGACATGAAAATGGGTTGTTAAATTCATGGACTGTAGAAAACTGACACGTCTACACGTCCGTACTAGCACAATCATAATGGAATATGCATATTATGTATTGTATGTTTTCAGTCCACATATGCATGGGTCATGATCTGGTGCAAATGTTTTCACTATAATTATAGTGCAAACGAGTTGTGTGGGCCCCACCACAATGTGTTCATGAAAAAAACTCCATGCACGCCCTCCCTTGTTTGGCCCTGGGCCCAAAAATCATGCCAATCCATGACTCAGGTGGGCCAGACAAGCATGAACAACTGGGAGTGGGAGGGCATGCATGATGGTCGGAGTGGGTGTCATGAACACATCACGATGCGTCCCACACAACTAATTTGCACCACGTTTGTGGTGAAAACATTTGCATTTGATCATTTTCCTATATGCATTAGCTAGAAAGAAAAAGGATCTACTGATCTATACATATCTAAGAACTAGGTTAATTGTGTAAAAAAATGCAAGCATAAAGGATTAATTAAGGTTTTCTTAGTTTTGTTGACATGTGTCCAAACACTTTTTTTTTGGGGGGTTAAAAAATGGGCCATTCGTTGTTACATGGAACAAACCGAACTGACATTGTAGCAGCACATTATTTCATATTAGTGTAAAATCTCTAAAACAGTGTTACAAACCTCAAGGAAATTATTCATGATTATGGTCCCATCACCAACATTGGACTGAACAAGGTTCAGGAAGGAATTACGACTCAACCGCAGGAGCTGGCTCAACCGCTTGGTGCGGGCGGTGAACAGTTGTGGCCTGTAACAGAGCACTCCAATCTCTCCAACAAGATTCCCCATCTTTGTCTCTCTAACAACCTGCAATGGTTCATAGGCTCGTGTTATACTAATGCTATTTGAGAAACCGAGTGCTCTGTAGAAGCTATGATGCGTAAACTCAATCTTGCCTGTTCTTTTCCATTTTTATATTCCAGCAGCTCCTGAAAAGTGAAGTGAAAATGAGAAAGCATCAATTGCAATGATTACGAGAAAGAATGGAGATAAATGGTAAATTGCATAATTTTGATTGAGATTTAGAATGGCGATAGTCCAAAACTCTCAAGCCTTCAAGCTTCGGAGATGGGAATGTTAGCAATGCTCCCTAAAATTTGTCATGTCCAAACATCAATCCGGATAGTCCATCATTCATAACACTATGGGAAAGCCATTGTGGAAACATCACCCTGATTAGATTATCGTAATAATCCAATTGATAGCACGAGAAGTGGACAGTCAAGATGGTGTGGAGAAAAACATAATTAGGTCCAATTATCATCTCAAAACATCTATTTGATATGCCCCACCATTGAATGCATATGATTCCAAAGAACAACCTTTGTATGGTGATGCTAACAATCAAAACTATGGCTCATGAGAAATGAGTGGTTGTAACAAAATGGCCCACATTCAAATGATCAGGAATTAGGATCATCTAACCTCTGTGATCTTCTGCACAATGGCTTTCCCTAGTGGTCTGAATGAATGGATAGCCAGGGTCGATGATTGGCCATCCCAGATATTTAAAAGATTGGGGATGTTGCTAACATCCCCACGAAGGTGGGTAGAATTTCCCATGTAAATTGCAATAATTCACACCTATGTGCCAAATGTGTGGTGACACATACTGTCATGTATAGGTTATGGCCGACCAATGCCAGCTCCAAATATTAATATTTTCAACCTTGGTTTGGATGCACAATAAAATTGCACTTGTTACTTGTATTTAACTTCCTTAGCATTCATATTGAAGTTTGGCCTCGAATTGCAATTACATCACTTCCAAGTTGAGCTTGAATGGAATGTAACTGCAATTTTTGGGGCTAATTAGCCATTATTCAATACTAGGAAGCTAATATAAAAGAAAGAAAAAAAATGAATATAGAGGAGATTCTACCAAGACTATAGCCTAGGATTTAGTAGAATTATCTTAATGAGTTGGAATTATCTGTTAGTTTCCTAATTCATAACCAATTATATCTATAGAACTACTATTAACACAATCTCTTTTCCAAGCTTTTCTGTATCTTGTATGAATCACACATACTTATATGGAAACTCTCTCTCTCTCTCCCTCTCTCTCTCTCTCTCTCTCACACACACACACACACACAAAACTTGAGAAGAGAAGGGATTGTACTAATAATAGTTGTATAGATACAGGTGGTTTTGGACACGCAAATTAATAGATAATTTACGGCCCATTAAGAGATTATTATTTGAGACCAACTATATCTGTACATCTATTATTGATACAATCCTCCTATTTTCTCTTCTCACTACTCTTCTCAAGTTAGAGAGAGAGAGAGAGAGAGAGAGAGAAAAGAAGGGGATTGTATTAATAACAGTTGCATAGATACAGTTGGTTTCTATTAGGAAACTAAAAGATAATTTACGGCTTATTGAGAGATAATTACAACTCAATCCTAGCTTATAATATTGATCTAACCACCTCTCTATCAGAATCATCATTAATTTCTGTTGTTCTCCCCCCTTGGGTTAAACTGGATGTTTGCAATTCGATTCGCTTGTGAATCCAAACGCAACCGCAATTCAATTCAAGAAACAGGAAAGTTAGCAATTACCACAGAACCAGTCACCAACATGTAGAAATCGGTCGGTGCTTCATTCTGCAGGATCACGTCTTCCTTGGGAGGAAAATACTCCGCTCTCATTTCGGAGACCTTTCAAAGCAGAACAAAAGAGGTTCAAGGTAAAAACCTAGTGTTTAGATTTAAGTACTTGATAGGACCATAGCTCAGACTACTGGCCACTGCATATCACATCAGTTGAATGTTCCAGTTTTCCATAGGAAGAAGCGGAACATAAAAAAATAAAAAAATAAAAAAATAAAAATACCAATGTAGCCATTACACCCTGGCACATCACAATGATAACAAATGTTTTAAAACAGTGGATGACACAAGCGTCTATGGTGTCCTACCAGCTGAAAAAGCAAATCATGTGACACCCCTTGGAACAAGTAGACCTTGTCAACGATGGAGTAAAAGAGGTGATGTGAAATGCTGGATCGGATGGCTTTCGGAAGGGCGTCGAGAGTCTCTTGCTGGTGCAACCCCTCCGAGTCTGTCCTGAACTTCAAACTTAGGTGTGCAAGCATCTGATCTTGCAGGCGGACCGGAAGCTGGTGTCTTCGCGCAAAAGCTGAAGCTGCTTGAATTGTTTCCCTCTACAATTCCACAAAAGAAGGGGAAAAATCCATGCAAAAGAAATCAGAACCAAATGGAACTCTAAAAAAGTTAGTGGGTGCCAATGCATCATCGTATATGGGTGTGCTTGGTTGCACCAAATTTCATGATATCATGAAATTTGGTGCAACCAAATGCACCTGATACCACAATGGGATGACCAAAAGCAAGAAAAAAAAAAAAAAAAAACTCACAAATCTTCTTGTTCGACTAGTGCCGTGGACGATCAAATTAGTCATGTTCCCGGTCAAATATGATGTCATTCCAAGATTGAAGAGCATGTAGAAGCTGTCGAAAATCATCTCAGCCGGATTCATAGCATGTAAATCACCATACCCGACGGTTGCAAGGGTGGTGATTGACCAGTACATTGAAATAACATAACGCTTCCAGACGTTAATCTCATGGAAGTTGTTCCAAAAAGCTCCGATCCATGTTTGAAGTGGGTCATGGTACCTTGCAGCGATAAGATGAAAGAAGCACCCTCCACAATGAACTGCAAGTAGAGTCACCTATAAGAAAACAATCTTATAAGACAGCTAATGCTGACGAGTCCCACTGCAAGAACAGAAGGAAAAAACAAGTTCCAAGATTCTTACACAGATGAGCTTTGCGCATCTGACCCAAAAGTAGTTGAAGTTCCTATCTTTCTCTAATCTGTCGAATCGCAGAACAAAAGTGTATGTGTATTTCACTGATCTGAATTTGTAAATAGTTGCAAAAACTGCAAGATGTGGATCTTTACAGTCAAAACATTAGATCCATAGTTCCACGGAAACTGAAAAAGTACACTGCTGGAAACCGAAACCTTAAGTAGGTCAAATTCTTTCGTTTTGCAACCTGAACAAGGGTGAGAAATGGATTCCAGTTGGAATCCAATTTCAGGAAAAGACCCATTCTTGCAAATTCCAGGTGAATGAATTCCCTCTCAACAGTCATATTTTTTAAATTTGTTTCATAAATAGACCTTTGAATGGAATGAATTCCCAGTACCCAAACACAGTTTATGGATGCCACAGAATTACATTCCTGGTTGCCAAACATGATTGACAGAGTCATTTTCCAAGGGAATTTCTTTCATGGAAACAAACTCTTTAGTTAACTTGTGAATTCCAGGTTGCCAAACAATCGAAATGACTGCTTCCCATTTCCAAGATTTGCAATTATACAATCCTTGACCTGATTGTTAGGATTTCAGTTATACAGATCATTGATCCGGTGGCTCCATGGATGGACTGTGGCCCACAAAAGTTTCCTAGTTTGAAAGACGGCCTTCTTTTCGTTGAACAAGGATTCATTGCTGCACTTTTACTTTACTGTCTATTTGTTTCATGGAGGAGATTTCAGCACAAGAGCCTAGATCACCATTGGACCCCACTTGTGCAAAATATACAAATCATGACCATTGATCCCGTAACATCTCTTTCAAGATTCTTGAATCCCTCATCCTAATTCTGAACTTCAAACCAGTTAGTTCAGACATTCAGGTTGCTTTCAGCTCACAGCCATTTCAGGAGCAGAGAAAATTAACTTGTTCTGTTGGAATGTCTACTCCAAATAGAATTTCCAAAAAAACAAATTGAGGCTCTTCTGAATCTGTGTGGTATTCGAAAGAAAGAGCAGTTTCACATTGACATGAGTATTGTTTTATGATTTTTGGAAATCCCAAAGTTGCAGAAATCCCAAAAGATTGTGAATTACTCTTCTCAAGGTCCAAGCCAAATGCAACCTATCATCAATACATGGGGAATTGGAACCAGTTGTACCTGGCAAAAAGGCGGCTGACTCTTCGGAGACGCCAAAGCCGGAGCATGTTAAAGAAGCCATACCAATGGATATTCTGTGGCAAGATCGAATGGACCAACTCTATGGGAATGGTGGAGAGAAGATCTAGAATCAACCAGGTCCTTGCATACCTCCAAGTGATCTTCTTCGGATCATCAACAAGCAGATACGTCGCTTTATCAAGATAGGCTACAAAGAAGGTCAGGACTATGTCTACGGCAAAGAATGAATTGACAACATTGTCGGTGAAAGCTAGGCCTCCAATGTCTTGCTCTTGGAACCCAAATTCGAACGGAGCTACCCAAGCCGAATAGATAACCAGAATGATCAGAAAAGTCTCCCATATTCTACACACAAGGAATTCACATCGATGTGAATTCGAGCAAATTTTCTTTTGTCATGTTCAGTGGGTAAAGCTCCTAAGTAATTGAACTATAGTCAAATTCATGCATTTTTTTAAAACTTATTCAACCAATTTAAAGTACAAAACTCTATAAGGAAGACATTGAAATATCAGTAATTCAAACCACATGAAATGTTCCTTTTCTTCTTTTTTTTTCAAATGACTAGAAAATGGGTCATAAAAACATCTTATTTCTAAGCATATAACTATTATATACCACAGCAAACACCTGATTTTGAGCTCTTAATCCAGACTTCAAACTAAAAGAGATTTATTAAAGTTACCATTCATTGGAAGATTCTATAATAATGGCTCTGCAATAAGAAGAAAAGGATTGGATTAATTTGATAAATGAAATTTTTACAATTTTCTTTTTATTGGATTTTTATCTAAATAATATAGCCTACAAGTTGGGTGCCCCAGCGCATCTTTTCTACATGTCATACATGCACACCAAACTACACCATCCAAATGGTGGGCCACGTACCTTGCCTAACCATGGTTCCAGCATTGTCCAAAATAGCATCATCCATACAAATTGAGGTGCCTGATCATTGAAACTATACATAAGTTAATGAAATGTATTATTGATGAAGGACCATTCCTCACAAAGTTCTATTGTTCATGTCCAGGTACCTCCTAGCCATGAATAAGATTACTTTTTGAGCATGCGAAAGGATTATAAGCAAAACACAAATGGCCAACACCCAAGTAGAAAAGCCCTCCAAGTGATAGTTAGGATATATCCTGATCAGCTTTTTATCACAGCGTAAACAATGATAGGAGCCCAGTGGTAGAATCAGCTGGATCACTTTGAACTAGCCACACTAGTGATATCTGCACTCGTGCCTTTTGTAAATTGCAAATTTTTTTATTTTTTTTGGAAAATAAATCTTATTCTTGGAAAAGGAGGTGTACAACCCTATTACATTCGGGCAGGGCCACCGCACAAAAAAAAAAAAAAACTTAGGGCCCGCCTATCATATACCCCACAAGCTACTCTATAAATAAGCCATACACTCTCTCAAGGAACCCACTCCAACTCTATCTAGTAGTAAATTCCCTCTAATGGGAGGCGGCAAATCTGATAGCAAATAAAGGAGTCCCTTAGCCTGAGACTCGCTGCCCCATCTTGCCAAGCTGTCCGCCACAATGTTAGCTTCCCTCGGTGCTACGGAGATCCTAATGTCGGTCTCTGAACAAGTCAACCTGACTCCCACAATACCACATCCTCAATAGGGACCTCTTGTTGAGCATAATCATGGAATCACTCTTCACTTCTACTTTCAAGAAGCCCTGGTTTGCACAAAGAGGCAGCCCTTCAACCAATGCTTTGACTTCGGCCTGAGTATTGGAACCGATCACATAACTTAAGGAGAAAGTGAAGAGAAAGTTCCCATCTCGGTCCTTGCAAACTCCCCCACCCCTAGAAAGCCCTGGGTTACCCCGGGAGGACCCGTCAACATTAACTTTTACCCAGCCCTCGCTAGGCCTCATCCATTTAACCACAGACAGGCTTTGGTGGACTTCACGCCCCATGCTAATACCAATGGCCTGGAAGGCCAGCTGCCTTGAAAACTTGGCAGATTTCGGGGCTGGGAAAGGAAGACTTATCAATTTCATCCATTTATAATTTCGTGAGATTACGTTGACGACCTTAACTATGTTCGCCTGAAAGCTGAAACTGGTTCCGTTTCTTTCATAAGTCATTCCACACCTCCCAAAATATCAAATAAAGGGGTAAGGCCCCGTAAAATATAAAAACAATCAGAGTTGGAAGCTGCCAGCCACCATTGGTTGGCCCTCCCCATCACAGCTTGGCCCACCCCAAAAAGCAATCTCGAAAATACAGCTGAAATAGCTCCATACATGTGACGCCAAATCCGCAACAACATTTTGATAGCATATGTATGCCTTTATCTTCCACTCTCCCATCGACCGGTATTGCTCTTTGCAGAACTTTCCAGCTGAATAATGCAATCTTCAGTGACAGCTTCACATGACACACCTCCTCTACAGGTATATTGATGTTCCACGCAGAGTTCACTGCAAATTCACTAGATGGGGAACCAATCTGTTATGGGTCAAATATTATATATTAGACCCCAGTTATTACCTTGATTTACGAACATGGTATCGTTTAATGACTCAATTTAATCGTGTTTGTAATGTAAGGTACATTTGCGAGCTTGGACTGAAACAGGGTGTTAAAAGCATAGATTTGATGCTAAAAATGTACCAAGGCAAGGGACAGACCTCAGGGGACCAAGATTGACGGATTTACACGTAACAGATCTGAGAAAATCGAGAAACTGAAGCTCAAGTGGCTTGAAAGTCGTCCAGAATGCAAGATCGTAGGATTCCCACCATTTGTTCAACTTAAAAATTCATATATGGCCTGAGGACCACAAACAAACCGTACACGTCGAATTTTAGCTCCTGGATCTCTGTGGAAGTAGCCCACTGGATAAATCAGCCCACAATTCACTAATTTGGGGCCCACCTGCAAGCTAGATATGCCTCAATTTTTGTTTCAACTGTTAAAATGATACAACAGATCTAATTGACAGAGTGGATTTCTCACAAGTATCACAGTGGACCCTACATATACAGTTCGTGTACATAGTGTACACACACCGACTGTGCACCGGATGGTCAGCCCAGTCAAAGACGGGCTGACCCGTCTTCTTCTTGGGCAGGAACAGCGAACGGACGTTGTCCATCCATTTTTTGATAGTGGACCCCACCCATTATCCAATCGGATGATCCGAACCGTCCATTCACTCCAGGGGATGGCCAAGACCTTCATCAAGGTGAAATTTTACTCTCATGTATGTGTACGCATGAAATTAAAGTCTCAAAGTAAGATGAACGGTGTAACGTCAAGTCTTGTGGGCCACACCGGTATCGCCCTTCCCCAACAATTTTTTGAGAGAATCCCAATGGGCGGATTGGATTTTCCTGAATACACTAATCATTGGCCCACCGACTTTCACAGCATTGACGCGGAAGCTCTGTTTCGCAATAGAGCTTACGATTTTTCTTTGTGGGCCACCATCGTGATGCGATGATTTGATTCGGACCGTCTATTAGAATTCCACAGGTCAGTTGGCCAAGGCCTAGGTGTCAAGTTTCTAAGAATAGTAAGGATATGATTTCAGCCCTTCAAACGAAGGATGAACGATGTAATGAAAAACTCCATGGGCCACACTAAATTTAAGCCATAAGACGTCATTTCTGATTGGTTTTTCGACTGAACTCAAGAATGGGCCCCACTAGGAAATCAGCGTAAGAGGTCTATTCTTGCTGCGTAAAGAGCTGCGAAAGCTCTCCCAGACACTGCCTCTGGCATGCACGCCTCCACCGACTTTGCTGCCTATAAAAGGAGAGGGAGAAGTGGAGATCAAATCATCCAATCTTGGCCTGGACGTGGAGCAGGAAGACAGAGATAGTAGAGTTTGTTTTTTTTTTTCTTTCTTTTTCTTTTTATTTTGTTTTGTTTTGTTTAAGGGATCCAGCCTATTCATGTTGGGCTAAACCTCTTAGCTAGGGCTAAGAGGTGAAGCTTGTAGTGTGATGAGGGACTTTCTACTATGCCTTTTGTTTATACTGAACTGATGTTGATTTTAGTTTAATTAAGGGAATATTTTTAGTTTTTAATGGTATGATCAGGGTTTGCGATGACTTTGAGCATGTTCCTTTCCTTTTTATGTTTATGATGTCAGGAAGCCCTGTTGTTCACCATCGTCTCATGGGCATGGTCGGATAACAGTACCCTTCCTAACCTTCATACATTGTTGATTGGTTGGTAATTAGTTTAATTCTAATTCATAAACCTTCATACATTGTTCACCATTGTCTCCTTGGCATGGTTTAGTGATGGAATCCATTCTAATTCGTATACCTTTCATCTCTTTGAAAACTATATCAAAGGAAGTTCAATGTGATTTTCATGATTATACTCTTCAACTGGATGAAGATGGGACTCTCAGTCCAGTTGAGTTCTTGAAATAGGTATAAGATCTCTCTCATCTCTACAAGTGGATCCTCTGAATCCCTAGTTTCTTTTCCCTGAATTCTTTAAGTTTTTTTATTAATAATATTTCACCATTATTCCTTCAATTCTATTCGATTTAGATTACATCTTAATCTAGTTCTAGTTCTACTTAATTTCATATTACGTACAAGCTCGAATCCCTTGGGATTTGTTCTAGTAAAAGCTTGTTCACTCCCTAAGCACAGGGTTGTGATGTAGTAACAAAACTCGGTGAGACCGAGGTCGAATCCCAAGGGACTGGAACCTGGTTGATTCTACACCCAAGGGACTGGAACCTGGTTTCAGATTACATACAGGTTCCAGTCCCTTGGGATTCAACCTTGGTCTCACCGAGTTTTATTACTACATCAAAGTCCTGCACTTGGGGAGTGAACAAGTTTTTACTAAAACGAATCCCAAGGGATTGGAACCTGTACATAATCTGAAATTAAGTAGAACTACAACTAGACTAAGATGTAATCTAAATCGAATAGAATTGAAAGAATAATGGTGAAATATTAATAAAAATAACTTAAAGAATTCAGGGAAAAGAAACTAGGAATTCAAAGGATCCACTTGTAGAGATCAGGAAGATCTTATGCCAATTTCAAGAACTCAACTAGACTGAGAGTCCTATCTTCATCCAGCTGAAGAGTATAATCATGAAAATCACACTGAACTTTCTTTGATATAGTTTTCAAAGAGATGAAAGGTATATGAATTAGAATGGATTTCATCACCAAACCATACCTAGGAGACAAAGTAAACAATAAAATTAAACTAATTACCAACCAATCAACAATGTATGAAGGTTAGGAAGGGTACCGTCATCCAACCATGCCTAGGAGACGATGGTGAACAACAGGATTTCCTAACATCATAAACATAAAAAAGAAAGAAACATGCTCAAAGCCATCGCAGACCCATTATAATTTTAGTCATGACAGACCATTAAAAAATAAAAATATTTCCTTAATTAAACTAAAATCAACATCAGTTCAGTATAAATAAAAGGCATAGCAGAAAGTCCCCTATAGCGCTACGAGCTTCACCTCTTAGCCCTAGCTAAGAGGTTCTGCCCAACATGAATGGGCTGGATCCCTTAAAAAAGAAAAAAAAAAAGAAAAAAAAAAAACAAACTTTTCTATCTCTCTGTCTCCCTGCTCCACGACCAGGTTAAGATTGGATGATTTAATCTCCACTTCTCCCTCTCCTTTTATAGGTAGGAAAGTCGGTGAAGGCGTGCATGCCAGAGGCGGTGGCTGGGAGAGCTTTCGTAGCTCTTTATGCAGCAAGAATAGACCTCTTATGCTGATTTCCTAGTGGGGCCCATTCTTGAGTTCAGACAGGAGATCCACTCCGTCCAACAACTTCTCCTCGAAAAACCAATCGGAAATGACGTGTTATAGCTTAAATTTAGTCTGGCCCACGGAGTTTTTCATTACACCGTCCATCCTTCGTTTGAAAGGTTGAAATCATATCCTTACTATTCTTGGAAACTTAACACCTAGGCCTTGGCCAACTAACCCGTGGAATTCTAATAGACGTCCCAGAACAGATCATCGCATCACGATGGTGGCCCACAAAGAAAAATCGCAAGCTCTGTTGCAAAAGAGAGCTTCCGCGTAAACGCTATGAAAGTCGATGGGCCCATGATCAGTGTATTCAGGAAAATCCAATCCGCCCATTGGAATTCTCTCGAAAAACCGTTGGGGAAGAGTGAGACCGGTTTGATTTCGGTGTGGGCTACAAGACTTGACGTTACACCGTTCATCTTGCGTTGGGACTTTAATTTCGTGCGTACACATGCATGGGAGTAAAAGTTCACCTTAATGAGCGTCTTGGCCATCCCCTGGAATGAATGGACGGTTCGGATCATCCGATCAGGTGATGGGTGGGGTCCACTATCAAAAAATGGACGGACATCATCTATTCGTTGTTCCTGCGCAAGAAGAAGACGGGTCAGCCCGTCTTGGACCGGGCTGACCGTCCGTTGCACGGCCGGTGCATGTACACTATGTACACGCACTGTACATGTAGGGTCCACTGTGATGTTTGTGAGAAATCCGCTCCATCAACCAGATTTGTCGTATCATTTTAACAGTTGGAACCAAAATTGAGGCATATCCAGCTTGCAAGTGACCCCCAAATCAGTGAATTGTGGGCTGATTTGTCCAGTGGGCTACTTCCACAGAGATCCAGGAGCTGAAATTCGATGTGTATGGTTTATTGTGGTCCTCAGGCCATGTATGAAGTTTCGAGTTGAACAGATGGTGGGAATCCTACGATCTTGCATTCTTGACGACTTTCAGGCCACTTGAGTTTTAGTTTTTCGATTTTCTTAGATCTCTGGCATGTAAATCCGTCAATCTTGGTATCCTGGGATCTACCCCTTGCCTTAGTGCATTCTAAGCGTCAAATCTATGCTTTTAACACCCTGTTTCAGTCCAAGCCCACAAATGTACCTTACATCACAAACACAATTAAATTGAGTCTTTAAACGATACCATGTTTGTAAATCCAGGCAATAACTAGGGTCTAATATGCAATATTTGACCCACAACACAATCCACACGCACCTGTCTTTGCACGAAATAGTACACAGCCTCTCGTCCCTAATATGGTCAAGAACAATCTGCGAGAGAATTGAGTTTAATTGAACCTGTTGCAGTATACCTTCCGGTCTGTGAACATCCTCCACACGAATGTTTTGGAGACTCACCGGGGGCTGCCCTAACCTCCAAGCTGCCGACGGACCATGTCTGTCTAGTCCTTATTCCAAAAGTCACATTGCCTGCTTCCTATCGGCCAGTGCAAGTTAGCTTCGATAGTCTAGAAGTTCTTTCTTAAACCAATCCATAAAGGAGAGAAGTGGTATTTAGGTTGCTCATTGCCTGAGGATAAGTTACTGTTGTATTTCAGACGCATGAAAGAAGTCTAGGCGTTGCTTCTGGTCGCAAACCTTACTTCCCACATTAGCTTGAGCCTAAAGTACTTCAACACTCCTCTGAGCGGTCTAACACCTAACCCTCTCTCAGACTTTGGCAGAGAGGTCCATTTCCAGTTGGTCCAGTGACATTTCTTCTTCCTTTCCTCACAGCCCCAGAAAAAATTAGCAAGTATTTTCTCTAAAAGTTTCAACATTCCCCTAAGGACATCTGCCGCTGCAAGGGTATTCACTGGGAGGCTATAAAGAACTTGGTTGATCAGCACCAATCTGCCTTCTTGTGCGAGAAACCTGGAGTTCCAACGTGCAACCCGGTTTTGTATCTTTTCTACCAAAGGAAGAAAATACTCGTCGACTTTCCCTTGTAAATGGGGACTCAAAGATAATAGGAGTTGGGCCACCGTATGGGCAATGCCCAACACTCTCTCTATAGCTCTAATTCTCACTATCGACTGATAAGAGGAAGTAATAAAGCTGTTCTTCTATTTTTTTTATCTTCAGCCCAGAGATATTCTCGTACTTGTTCAAGAACACCACAACAACTTTCAGCGAAATACTGCTACCATTGGTAAAAACCATCATGTCATTTGCATAAAGCAATTGTGAAACCAACAGGAACCCTCGATGGAGCTTGAACGGTTGACAAAAACCTGTCTCTACTAGCCTTCTTAATAATCTGCTAAAGGCCTCAACAACCAAAATAAACGAGTAGGGGAATATAGAGTACCCTTGGTGGAGGCCGCAAGACGACTTGAAGAAGCCACATGCTTCACCATTCAACAAAACAGAAAGCAGCAAGTGCCCAACACTTCTCAACAAGAGAAATCTATTGATTGTAGAAGCCGAATTTCCTTAGCACCGTAATCAGAAAATTCCAATCTACCTTATTGTACGCGTTCTCCATATCAATCTTAAGAAGGACGTTGTCACCTTGAACTTTCCTGTTGACATCTCTAAAGACTTCCTGGGCTAAGGCAACACTTTCTATAATCGAACTACTTTGAACAAAAGTGCTTTGCTTCGCGGAAATGGTTATGTGGAGAAGACTATTCAGCGTTTTAGCGATCACTTTAGAAAATTGTTATAAATGCAGTTGGACGATTTTAGGATGGGGCATATGAGAGAAGTTGTGAACTCTCAAGGGATGTCTCCTCCTCGGAAAAGAGCCTGAACCACCTTCAAGATATCCAGACCAACTGTTTCCCAACAAGTGATAAAAAACACCCCTGAAAAACCAACCGGCCCAGAGCCCCATCTTTGGGCAAAGCCTCTACTGCATTCCTCACATCCTCTAAAGATTGTGGAGATAAAAAGGGCTTTGTTGTCTACAATAGGGATCAATCCTAGGATAATGACACAGGGAAGTATGCGATGAGGTCGATCACTCTTCCTCGGGGAATAACTACTCTGAATCCACGAAGCTCTCTAGACTCCTTACAGAGCTACCTCGAATTCACGATGGATAAAAATAGAAATAATTTCTAATAAATTTGAAATAAATTGATTGATGATTTTTTTTTTTTTTTTTTTTTTTAAAACAAACGAAATTATAATCCTTTACATAATGGGATCAAACCTAGGATGGAGTTTTAGGCACGAACTCCCTAAAAACATGACTTACTATAAATAGTAAACTTACAATTTATATACTGTCACCATTGTTACTACACTTCATGGTTTTTGGCCAAAAATAATAAGTGTCCAATTTAGTCTAACCACGTTATTCTCCTAACTTTTCTAAGCCCTTTTCATGTTGGGCACAACTCCTACCTACAATCATATATGATATGTCGAAAAACTCATCCTGGTTTGCAAGATATGATTGTTTTAAGGCTTAACGGTCCAAATCATTTCCAACTCTAATCGCGCCTTCTCTAGTTCATCTTTGCCATGAAAGTATTTACGACCTGCTCTGCATCAGATAACATCCAAAAGATCCCCAATAATTTTGGTTGTTTCAGTCTGTAGTAGCTTGGCGAAGAAATTGACCACCTCTTCTTTAATAGTCGACTAATCTATTGTTTTTCCCCTGAATCCAGCTCTATTTCCATAATTGTAGCTTTCGGGCTATTTCATTTGCCTTGCAAGGGAAGAACTTCATGTTGCGATCTCCCTCTTTAAGCCGTCTATTCATCGATTTCTTCTTCCAGAAAACCTCCTCTATAAGCTCTAGGGCAGAAAGGTGGTTTTTCGTGGCCTTCAATCTCTCCTGCTTTGGCAAATTTAGACAGTCTTGTGCTAAAGCTTCTACCCAAGAAATTTTCTCCTCCACTTCCTTGATCTTATGAAAAGCATTGCTAAACACTTTCTTATTTCAAACTTCCAGCGCCATCTTCACTCTTCAGTTTTCTTTGGAGAATAATCATAGGCTGCCCAGTCACGTCCAAAATCTACGCTTCCTTTACTAATTATTAGAATGATTCATGCAATAATAACATAGGCTGAAATCTAAAAGGCTTAGGGTATGTAAATGGGACAATCTGACAAGAGAGGAATAAGGGAGCATAATCTGATCCACCTGGGGCGTCTCACCTAGAAGGACGAAACGTGTTGTACCACTCAGCGTCGCCCAAGCATTCCCACGTGCATGGTAAATTTTAAAATGGTAATTTTTAAGTTGCAAATTTAAAAATGCATGCTCCAAGCATTCCCACATGCATGGTAAGTTCATTTACAAGTAGTACTTGAAATTCAAATAGTATTTGGTAAAACTGCAGGTTGAGATGCTACTCTAGTTAAATTTGAAAAGAAAAAAGAAGTGAAATGGTGTTTTTAGGAAGTTGAAAAAAATAAAAAAATAAAAATCAATGGAGACAGGTTTTTATAGAAACACCGATCTACTTCTCATTCAACGATTCAAATGCACCATTATTGAATTGTATGCCTTACTCTCCCTCTCTTTCTAATATTTTTCTTATTACAGCCTACATAGTAAGCATAAAAAATCAGATTTCTGTATCTATCTATACTATAAATTCTAAGCATAACTTGTAAGATGCAATTGAACACATAATGGTGGGCACTAAAACCTTTTAATGGGCATGAAAGCAACCTCCAAATGAATCAAATAAGCAATAGAGAAAAAAAAAACACACAGAGAGAGAGAGAGAACAAGCAAACACAAAGAATACATATTTTACATGGAAAACCCTTACAGGAGAAAAACTATGACACAAAGCGATGATCAATCCACTATACAAGAAGTATTATAAGAGAGGGAATAACTTACATATGAAAACCCTAGTTTCCTCCCTTCAAAACCCTCTTTGCGTTCTAAGCTCTTTCGTAATTACCCTAATTCCCAATTAGGAGTCATATTTATAAACTTCATATAAAATTAAAAATAAAACTTGCACTTACGTAGAACTTGTACATATTGTTGATCTGATAGTCGATCGAATCGATAGGACTTGACAAACCATTGATCGAATCGATACCTCTGTTGATCGAATCGACAACATCCAAAAATGTCTAGTGACCAAACTAAAATTTCTGAAAATATTTCGATCGAATCGAAAACTCTGTTCTAGTACTAAGATTAAAGGTACTCAATCAACAATCTCCGATGTGGCTTTAATTCTCTAAATCCATTGCTCCAAGCTGCTATTACCATCTCTAATCTTCAATAGTAACACTATCATCATCGCTTCTCGTGCACACTCCGTCTTTATCTCTTCTTTGCCATGCCTAGCAAAGTTGAGCAAAACCTGAACTTTTCTACAGGAACAACCTTCATAAGCAAGTCTACCAAATTCTCACTATTGTGAATCTTCTCAAAAGTAACACCGTTATCTTCTAATATTTTCTAGATAAAATGATGACGAACATTAATGTGTTTAGTTTAGTAGTGATACACTAAATTCTTTGTCAGATTGATAGTATTCTCGCTGTCACAATGCACAAGTACGACTTCTTGCTAAAGCACTAACTCATTCATCATTCATTTGAACTAAATATCTTCCTTGAATACTTCCATCGTTGCCATATATTCAACTTCGGTTGTGGAAAGTACAATAAAAAAAAACTAAAGCTTCAACATTCAACTGATTACTTTACCCACTTACATAAACGAGTAACCGAAAGTCGGCATTCTATTATTCACATTCACTGCATAATTTACATCCACATAGTTTGTAAGTTTCTCATTAGAATTTTCAAATATCAGGACGTACTACATCGCTCCTCGTATGTAACAAAATAACCATTTCACTGCTTTTCAATGTTGTTTATCAGGGTTTGAAATGTATCTTCTCACAACAGTTACTGCATGTGAAATATCCAATCTAATATATACCATGACATACATAAGATTTCCAATCATTCTCAAGTGGGGCATACAAAACATATGCAACTTTTCTTCATCTGACGTAAGACATTGCTCTGAAGAAAACTTAAAGGAAGCAACGTAGGGTATGCTAATTGGTTTAGCTTTTTAAGTCCAAACTTGACCAAGACCTTCTCAGCATACTTCTCTTAAGACAACTATAACCTATTCTTTTCCTAAATCTTTCATCTTAAATATCTTGGATAATCTAGCCTTTAATATGCTGATTTCAGATATGTTACAACTAACAATAAGCATATTATCAACATATAACACCAAAATAATGAATTCCCCATCACTTAATGATCTAAAATAAACACAATAATCCAATTCACTTATGATAAACTGCCAACTCAATATGAAAGAATCAAACCTTCTTGTACCACTGCCTAAGCGACAATTTCAGGCCGTACAACGACCTCTTTAACCTACAAACTATATTCTCCTTTCTCTGCATCTTGAACCATTCAGGTTGTTTAATGTAGATCTGTTCTTCTAGTTCCCCTTATAAAAGCGTGGCATTCACATCTACCTATTCTAGTTTCAAATTGTACTGGCAACCAACACCAATATAAATCTGATAGATATTTATTTTATAACTAGTATGAATATCTCGCCAAAGTCGACACCCTCCTTCTAATCATATCCATCGATACCAGTCTAGCCTTGTACTTATCCAATTTCTTCTGATAAATCCAATTGTAACAGATCGCTTTCGGCCTAATGGGAAGCTCCACTAACCTCATGTTTCATTCTTATACAATGAGTTTATCTCATCATGAATCGTTGTCATCAACTTCTCTACATCTCTATATTCCAAAGCTTCTTGAAAAGTATATGATCTCCCTCATTTGAAATGGAAGCAAATGCAATGTTTGAGTCATCCCTATATCTCAATGGTAATCTATAATCCCTTAGTGGATTTCTCTTAACAGGTAGTGGCACCAACTCTTCATGTATATTTGTATACGGCTCAGCTTCTTCAAGTGTTTCACCTTTGTCTGTTTCAACATCAATTGCTATTTTTTTTTCATTTCTTCTTGCTTATCCTTCCAAAACTAGGAACCTTCACTGAACTTGATGTCCTGATTAAATATAATTTTTCATGAAACCTAGTCATGCAATTTGTATCCTTTCATCCTCATCACCATAGTCGACAAAAGTACACTACTTTGCCCTTTGGTCTAGTTTATCTCACTCAATTGATGATACATGAGAATAAGCATCATAACCAAATATGTACAATCGTAAATAATTAATTACCTAACCACTTCATACTTCTTCTAAAATTTTTCAATTAATGACTATAAATAAGGATCAATTCATTAAATAGAGCTGTAGAAATGTCCTCAACCCACATTTCCTTGCGTAACTCAAAATTACTCAACATATTTTGGGCCCTTTCCAAAAGAGTCTAGTTCATACATTTAGAAACATCATTCTACTTTGGTGTGTGCCTCACTATGTTGTGGCTCATTATTACTTCGTTCTTACAATATTGATTAAACTCATTTGAATTAAATTCTTTACTGTTATCTGTCCTTAGAATTTTCACCTTTCGTCATGTCCATTTTTCAACCATTGTCTTTCAGGCCTTGAAAGTTTCAAGCACATTGGATTTATGCTTTATAAAATAAACCTAAGCATTTCTATAAAAATCGTCAATAAATGTAACAAAAAAATGATGACACTCCTCTAGAAACAATGGGCGACGACCCCCTGACATCCAAATACACATAATCTAGTTGACCTTTAATAACATATTTTTAGTTTTAAAGCTTAATCTTGATTATTTTTTGTACATGCAATGCTCATATATATATATATATATATATATATATATATATATATATATATATATATATATATATATATATATATATATATATATATATATATATATATATATATATATAAACTTTTAAAATGAGAAATTAAGCAACGATTAAGAAGTACCTTCATACTACACTCACTCATGTGGCTTAGGTAAGTATGCCACAAACGTGCTAACATGGACTTCACTGTAGACGTTGCTATTCCACCTGATATAGTATTCTCAATCAACTGATAAAGATTTCCACTCTCATATACCTTCATAATTGTGAGTGTCCCTTTTGAAACCCTTTAGGATACCTTCATAACCAGCAAACTTACTAGAAGTGGTGTACACGAGTCGAACAGAGTCGAGCTTGGCAGAGCCCGACTCGGCTTAGCCACTAGCTCACCTCAACTCGAACTCGGCTTAATCCTCAAGCCTGATTAGCCAGCTCGGCTTAGCTCGATTATCAACTTAGGCCATTTCAAGTCAAGTTTGAGCCAAGATCGAGCCAAGTTCACCTGTGCAACATTTTCACAAACACATGCATTGCACCTTCAAATTCTCACTGTATATAAAACATCAGTAATGGTTTTACAAGTGTTTCATCAAACACCTTGTAGGCAACATCAAATCAAGAAAAAATAGTATTTGTTTGACGAAACATACCTTCCTTGCCACCAGTCGACACTTCGTTGAGTTATTTCATCAAACACTTAGTGAGCAACATCAATATCAAAGTAATCGAGTCACTGAACTGGTTCGATCCAAGTTCGACTTGAGTTAGGTTCGATCCTAGTCGAGTCAAACTTAAGGAAGATTGAACTCATATTGAAATTTTTTCGAGCTCAAAAAATCAGCTCGAACTCAGTTTCTTATCGAGCTTTTTCGAGTCGAGCGAGCTAACCGAGATAACTTGGTTAATGTACAGTCCTAGAACTTACACCCGAGTGCATCTAGAGCACCTAGATAGATAAGATTTTTTTAAAAAAAATATATGGAACATGCCTCACATCGGTCATAATACACTTCACCTCATCAAGTATCCTGATATGAACCAAATCAATTTTGATCATCTTACATGCATGATCATTGCCCATAAGAACCAGGCAACCATCATACTCACTATATGTGGTGAACCAGGATACATATGGTACGATGCCCCCATATCCAAAATCCACACATTGTATAAGTGATTGACCTTAGACACTGACAACACGTCATAACCACTTATTCCTTCACCAGATTCCGCTGAATTGGCTTCCTTCGGTGAATAATCTAATTTATCCTCATTCTGAGTTTGAAATTTTTGATAGTCCTCTTCGTATATTGCATCTTCCTACAATTCTGACACTTTAACTTTCCTTTACCCTTTAACTTGGATCTAAATCCTAACTTTTCATTTTTTTACTCAAACGTTCTTCCCTGAGTAAACAATGCATTCGTAGAAGAACCTTCGCCTCTTCTTTTCCTTCTTAACTGCTTCGACTAAAGGGCTAAGATAATGGTATTGATGTCCAAGGTATCCCTTCCATAACATAAAGTATCAACCATATACTCATAAGACTTCAACAAAGACGTCAAAAAAATTAAAGCTTTGTCTTTTTAATCAATCTCTACCCCCACACTTGTCAACTTACAAATCAATTTGTCAAAGACATTAATTTGCTCAAAAAGATCTAACCCATCCGTCATCTTTAGAGTATAGAAATATCTCTTCAGATATAAGTGATTGTTGAACGACTTCATCATGTAGATGCTCTTTAACTTTGTTTATAATTCTGTGGTAGTCGTTTCATTAATAACATTATAAAGGACTTCATCAACCAAGTACAATTAATTGTACTAATTGTCCTTTGATCAAGTTCATCCCAATCATCTTTCTTCATAGATTTTAAACATTTTATTTTTCTAAAGAGTGTATGTTGCAGAGGGCTTTCATCTTCAACATCCATAGGTCAAAGTTATTTTTACCTGTGAACATTATCGTCTCAAACTTCACATTCGATCCTATTGATGTCATGTTTTCAGATTCAATCTGATAACCCAACATACATTATGATACCATTTGTTGGGCATGGAAACCAATTAATAGGTGCAAAAGCAACCTCAAAATGAATTAAATAAGCAATAGAGAATGAAAAAGAATAAGCAAAAACAGAGAACACATATTTTATATGGAAAACCTTAGCGGGAAAAAACCATAGCACAAAGCAACAATCAATCCACCATATTAAAAGTATTAGAAGTGATGAAACAACTTATAGATGAAAACCCTAGTTTCCTCCCTTTAGAACTCTCTTTATGTGTTAAGATCTTTTGTATTAACCATAATCCCCAATTAGGAGTCATATTTATACACTTCGTATAGGATTAGAAATGAAACCCACAGTAACGCAGAATTTGCATGCACTATCGATCGAATCAACACCTTTGTCAATAGAATTGACAACGTCTAAAAACGTCCAGCGAGCAAACTAAAATTTTCAAAATATTTCAATCGAATCGAAAACTCAATTGTAGTACTAGGATTGAAGGCACTTGATCAACATATATTCCCACATAGTAATCATGCTACATTACTTGATAAAATAGTAATCCAGATCTTGGCTAAAGTGGATACCCATTAGCTTTCAAAGGCAAAAAAGTAACATAGACAGTTGGATGTCATGGACATTTCAAAGGTGTTGAGAGGTTTAAACTAATGACCACCATGTTTAGAGTGGGTTCCTTGTAATGTACCTATGATGTCCTACTCATGCGACTAGCCGGTGAGCAAGACATGCAATGTTGGATTTTTTTCAAAAAAGAAAAACGAAATAAAAAAAAACCTTGTAGTAGCTTTTGGTGTCAGTTGATTGTTGTTTGTGAGACTCTTAGTGAGAAGTTATGTCTTTTCATGAACTTGAAATTCAAATGGCCGTGGAAAGATGACATTAATGAAAAGATCCCACCATAAAGAAGGCATGAAAGGAACACTTAGAGTAATTCTAGATCACACTATTTTTTACTGATAATCTCCTCTTTCTCCACTTTTAAAAAAAGAAAAGAAAAAAAAAATTTTGGGGGCACGGGGGCGGATGGCGGGGAGGATTAATTTGAAAAGTTGTAAAAGTTTTAGGGGATAAACTGCAAATTTTAAAGAAGTCACGATATAAATTGCAACAAAAAATAAAATAAAATTAGAGTCAAGGGAAATAAACGTGTGATTTTCCAGCCTTGCAGGTTAAAGCCTACATTTCTCCATAAGTGAAAAATAAAAATAATAATAATAAAAAGCTTATTGTATCCTTGAAAGATAACAAACTATAGCATATCTTATGCCTATCTTTTAGTGTATTTTCTTTTGTTTTCACCTTTTTCATACTCTCACCTCTTTCACGCAATTTGGATTCAATTGTCAACTGCTCCAATCGGATATACGATTTGACTACAAATTGGAGACATAGCACGTGTTTCACAAAATCCGTACAATTTTTTCGATATAAATCGATCAAGCTTTATAGGAAAAAGATTTTGTCAAGCATGTTCTATTCGATATTGGTGGAAGAAGAACATGATAGGGTATTGTTAAAAAGAAAAAAGAAAAAAGAGAGAAAGCATAACCAAGTCAAGATGATATATAAGGATCAACCCCTTCTTGTTACGCCAAAGATCTTATCATTTCCAAAGGCATTGGAACTACATCTCATTTCAATTTCCATTTAAGAATTTTTATATGTTTCTATATGCTTTTGAGACCGCGAAAAATGGACACATTCCATTCTTAGGAACACGTATACAAAATTTGTCATTACAAAAATGATAATGGTAACTCAACCGTTAACTATTTCATTAATTAATTTAATAGTAATAAAAATACATGATTCATGGATATAAGAGAAAATTGGGAGGAAGAGAGCCAAGGTAAGCCAAATTGATCTAGACGGTTGATCATGTAGAAGAATTACATCTAGACGTCCATGGTTCAACATGTGTATGGATTTTAATACATCTTTCCTTTTGGATTTGCCAGATTGAATTTGTATAAGTTCAAGATCGTGGGACCATGATTATTCTAAAACGGAATTAAATGTGATTGCATTTTCAACATGAAATCTATAACAAAACAAGAAAAACTAACCATTTAAATAAATAAATAAATAAATCTCTAAAACTAGTGTACGAAACAAGAACATCCCATTTCAGGAATTCAAAATAATAATAATATTATTATTAACAATGAATGCTATGAAGAAATGAACCTGTATTGACTATTGTAAGGAGATATGATAAAGCTCCGGAGCTTTATTTTGTTAACACCACGGACGCCGAGAGATGGAAGAATTCCATCTGAAAAGCTCGAAAGGGTGTCGTCTCTCGATCGTGCTTCTTCTTCTTCTTCTTGATTACCACATATAGCCTTCTTGAGGAATTTCATATTCGTCTCTTCCATTACAGTAACAAATCCAAGCTCTTTCTCTCTCTCTGAATTCGTCCCTTATGTCCTATTTCTTCTCCTCCCGTCTTTTCTCCGCATTTTTGGACCACGAACTGAAATACGAAGGACGTTAGAATGACTGATTTGCCCTTATTAATTATTGTTGGACGGAAAACTCCTGTACCCTTTTCTTTTGAAGTTGCCGCGTCGGAAGATTCTGTCTGAATTCGTCTTTTCCTCTGGCGAGAGTGGCGGGAACTGTCGTACAACCACGGCCACCTGTCACACAGGGGACCGTTACAACGTGGGGTGGCACACGTGTGATCGATCTGGGAACATGGGTAGGATAATCATCGTACGTGCCACGCGTGTTCCTCCAATTTGAACGTTGGATGTCATCAGAGGACCGTTCCAACGTGGGACGGTATACATGTGATTGATGTATTCATCGGAAGCGGATTGCGTCCTACCCCCTCCCGGACAATAATCCGTCCAGGTAAGGCTCCGTTGGGCCCATCGTGTTTGAAAGATTTAATCCATGCCGTCCATCCATATTTACAGATGATTTTAGGATATAAAACGAAAAAGGAGGTAGAACCAAGGCTTAAGTGGACCACAAAGTGGGGATTGAACGGTCACCATTAAAAACTTCTTGTGTGCTGCAAAAGTTTCGGACCAAGCTGGTACTTTTGGTTTCACTTCATCCAGGTCTACATGACCTTATGAATAGGTTTGATGGTAAATAAAACATCACGTTGGCCACTAGAACTGTTTCAACGGTGGGTGTCATTATCACCGCTGCTTCCTTTGGTGTGGTCTACTGGAGATGTGTATGTAGCTTATTTTAGCCTTTTGATGTAAAATTATCTGATAAAATGGATGAACGGCGTGGATAATACCCTTACGTTAAGGTGGGCCTCACAGAGCACTGTCCGGACGCATTATCGTCCGGGCAGGGTGGGACGCAATCTGCTTCCGGCATGGAGATATGCCTGTGCCTGGGGCTGTGTGGGGTCCACGGGCATGTCCGTGACAAATCCACTCCGTCTATCTGTTTTGAAAGACCACAATAATATGTGATTTTAAGAATCAGGCATGACCAAAACTCAGACGGACCACAGAAAACGAAACAGTTGGAACGGAGACGTCCACCGTTGAAACATTTGTGGAGCTGACCATGACGTTTATATGGTTATTACCCACTCAGATAAAATGTGGACAAAAATATCATCCTGATACAAAACTTTTGTTACCCCATTCAATCCCCATTCTGTGTGTGGTATGGACCACATGAATTTTGGATGTAACTGATTTTAGACTCCTGTCCTACCGTAGTATTGCAAATCAGATGGACGCGAGTGGATTCCTCACCGACATCTTTGTGTGCCTTACACAGCCCCGGCAGGCGAGGCAGTTTGGGTAGTGATGTCTGCCACTAGACAGGTGGCCAGTGGTCGGTTCTCTGTAGGCCCACCATTGTGGATGTGTTGTATCCACGCCGTTCATCCATTTTTACAGGTTATTTTAGATGTTGAACCCAAAAATGAGACAAATCTATATCTCAGGTGAACCATACCATGGGAAAATAGAAGTGATTGAATGTATACTATTAAAAACATCCCAAGTCCTGCTGTAATATTTATTTGACATCCAACACGCATATTAGGTTATACAAACCCAGATGAAGAAAAAAATATCATCTTGATCCAAAAATTTTGTGGCCCTTAATAAGTTTTTAATGATGGAAGTTTAACTAATACCGTGTGGTTTATATGAGACTTAGATCTACTTCATTTTTAGGCTCACGTTGTATCATAAAATGATATGAAAAAATGTATGGAAGTTGTTATCTCCATTCTCGCAGATTCCTGCTAAAGCCAATCAGAGTGAATAATGTTGATATGGATAGATTTGCGTGGTATATTTGAAGATCTTTACAGGATATACGAAGATGATTCTATAATAATATAACTCGAGTGCATCCAACAATGTCACATCATCACTAAGTGGTCGATTTAAGAGTGATCATGTAGAAGCAATTACTAGAACAGATCGATGGTAGGATTATAATTAAGCAAGAAGAGTTAAGACCTACAAAAGTGATTGAATGTTACAACAACCGTCAAAATGTGATTAGTGTCTAGAAAAGTGGATTAAGGCTATAAATAGCAAAGAAATTTAGTAGGAAGATTTGTCTCATACCAACCCAATCAAACCCAATATATCTTTTAATTACTCGTCCTGTATATTCCTTAGTGTAATGATCACTTTACGTTTTTGCCAATCAATTATATTTTCTAGTGTACTCCTTTACTTTTCGTCTGTTGTTTATATTTTATAGTGTAATCCATATCATTATTCAAGTAGCTAATAATTTTAATTGTAATTTGGGTCTATGCTCATATGTTAGATTCAATACTCTATCTAGGAATGTGTTTTGCAGCTGCTCACCATGATCAGTTTTAAGGTTTATTTTTCCCTTTTTGTTTGTATTAAAAAATCTTTTTGTATGGAAAGTAAAGTTGTAACCCATTATCAGATAACAAACTCTATCCTATGAATATCGCCTAATCTTATTCACATACTGAGAGAGTGACTAAATAAGCAACCAATCTCCTTCGATCTCGGTCATAGTTGTTTAGTTTGAATTGCACGGCAAATTCAATTTTAGTACTCCCACACTTGTCACGTGATAGAAATCAAAAATCGAACGTCGACATCTCTTGGCATGCCTGGTACGACTACGACTGAAAAAAAAAAAAAAAACTACTTAGCGGTTAAAAATATTCATTTTGCACTAGCCGTGCAGCATCAACACTCACCTATCATATAAGACCCTTTAAAAAACCCAACTGAAAACTATAAGAAGGCAGAGAAGCAAGCGACCCTCAAAATATACTTTAACTCATGGCTTTAGAAAGTCATATTTATTTAAGGACTTCCGGTGATTTATTTGTCGGATTCAAATTGTAAATTGGTTTTTTTTTACCAGGTGTATTCACCTGAATCATGTGCCAAGTGATCACCATGGTGAGGCCCATGTTATCTGTGCACATCATCCATAGCATGAACATCCACTGTAAATGTAGGAACTTGTTGTCTATGCATATATATGTTTAGGGTGGGCCCATAATGTCAATGATCTATAACATCCCTGAATTTTGGGTCACATAAAATCCTGAGCTAATTGGGTTAAAATTTTAATTTTGTAATTAATAACCAATAAAAAAAAAAACCACTTAGCACTTTGGCAGAGGCACTCTTAGTCATAGGTGAGGCTAAAGGATTGATTTTTTTCACCATTGTAAATAGAGAGGAGAGGGGAGGGGGGCGGCCTATGAGGAAGAGCTCTGATTAATAGATTCTTAAAACTTTTTTATTATTATTATTTTCTTATGCTTTTAACAAATAATCACCGGATCTATGTTATGAACAGGGCAGATTGGCCTCACGTTCATCAAATTGACTAGTGGGAGGATTTAATAATAAGACTAAGGTTTTGTGCGAGATTTTTTGTAGTAGAAATAGGCATGGGACCATCCAATGGTGTCAACTCAGATCCATGCGGTTCATGTGATTCTTAAAGCCAAAACACATCAAGATCCAAAATTCTAAAATGATATGGCCACTAGGTTGGCCACACCGATCAGATTAGATCTCGGATCTTATTTACATATTTGTTGATTTGAAAGATTGTTAGATGCGTTAGATTTGATCTACCATTCATATTGACTATCGGTTAGGCCTGCGATGTTATTCAAAATCTTAGATGGATCTATCCATTGGATGGTCCACAACGATCAGAAGATACTAATAATGACAAAACATACTATATGATGATTGTGGATCTTGAATAGTTCAGATCTGTACAATACACTTAACCTTTTCCAAACTTGATGGTGCGGGAATCTATGATAGATCCATAATAATCTTATAAATAAGGAAAATCTTTAAATTTTGCAAAATCGGATCATGTACAGAACTAACTGGACCTCTGTCGATTCGATCGATCCAAGTAGGTCAAAATATGTCTAGGGACTTAAACTGCAAAATTCTAAATTTTTCGATTCGATCGATGGAGCATTGATTAGACTCGATCGATCAAAGGGTTCAATCAAAGATGTTGAAAATGGTCTAGTGACCAAAATGTTTTAATTTGGATTTTCTTGATACGATTGATCGGAAATTGATTCAATGAACGGACCTTCAATTTGACTCGAGCAATCAACAGGTTTCATCGGCATACTCCTGGGCTTATCTGTTGGGATATAAAAGAAGATAATTAGATTAATAAGTTATAATGCGTATAATTCACCTTGGACTAATTGCAAATTATTGAATGAAGGTGGACTACCTTGATTTGATCAAAGGTGGGCCCCATGGGATGGAATAATTGGATCAATTTATAATTTTATTTAAATAATTTATTAGGGGTCTTAAATTTAAACATATTTGATTGTCCTACAGATTTATCTCTACCAAGTAAAGGTGAGTAAATCTCAACATGTCTCTTCTCAATTATAATTAAGATGAATTTGATTTCTATGTTTGGTATATTGTGATGCTAAATTCGTTTGGTGATGTATTAATGGTGTTATTGAATGGCTATTATTATGAATTGCTTATATTGAGATGTTATATCATTACCATCATAAAATCAAAGTTTCCTCTCATATGCAGAGATATATACAACAACTTGTGTATTTTGTTGCATTGGGCATTGAGCATGCATCATTCGCATTGCTTAGCACTCTAGTGCTGATCATTCTTACAGGCCTGCTTTAGATGACTTTCATGCACACTTCATGCTTGGTTCATAGGGGATTTTCTTGGATGGTTTTTCTAATAGAATCGTTACCAGATGCCCACTATACTAGTGGAAGCCTACTCAAGGTGTAGATGCGTGTCTTACCCATGCCTACCCAATATGGTAAAAGCCTGCCAAGTTCAGATGCGTGTTGACGGATATCCAACCCAAAAAAGTGGACAATTTTCCCACTTGATGCATCATGATTGCATCACACATCATTCCTACATTCATACACATTTTTGCATTTCTATATTTTAATTGTTGTTTGCATTATCTTAATTGTATTGTGCATGAATCATCACGGGTACACTCATTGGGCCTAACAGTTGATTTTTGTTGAATGATAACTATATAAAGGTGATCAAAATTAGAAATGTAAATCAAGTACCAGAGAATGAAACCAAATTGGTGAGCGACCCACGAGATTAACAGTCATATTTATCTAAAGACGAACTTGTTGTAATGACTTAATTGGATGAATCATTAATTAAAAGGAACTGTTGTTTATAATATTCTAATATCTTTATTTTATTCATGGATGATTAGCCAATGTTATAGTACTTGTTACTAGACATTTTGTGTCGAATGGTTATTAATAGTTATAATTAAATGAAGTCCCAAATGAGTGGACTAAGTTGAGTTTGTAGTTAAAATGATGTGATTGGAGGAGATGATAGTTGTGGTTAATGGAAATGTATGGAATTGTATGATATGTGTAGATGGGTGATTGTTAGAATTTAGAATGAACTTAGAAAGCATTTAAGCTATGCCTCTAGGCAGCTGTATGATTAATTTATCAATTTAAGTACACTTTGTGTATGAGTCGTGGACCGTAACTCGGGTCTGAGGGCGCGCACACTCTGTATCCTAGTTACGGGGTGTGACAAAATGGTATTAGATAGAGGTTTTGTTCAAAAATAGAGTGACCTGTAGGTTATGTTCCCTACATGCTTACATAATGGGTAGATCCCTGATATTAGAAGCCCCATGCTTAGGATTTACTTCTTGTTTGTGATGCCTAACAAAATTTAGAAATTTAGTTTAGATGCTACTTGTACTCTAGTTTGTGTATATTAAGGGGCATAAATGAAATTTGAACTTTTAGTCCACAAAGTTCTGCTAAAGGAAAATAGACAGCAGAGACCACCTTTACTAAATTTAAAGTTCCCTTTTCTTATAGGACTCTGTGGCTTCAAAAAAAGATGCGCAACATATGTGATATCATTTCATCAACTAGTGTTACTATTCCCCTTGAACTGGTAGTGGATATCCTGATAGTGTCGGAAATGGCATTTAAAGATAAAGACGAGAATATTGTTGAAGGGAATGAGACACAAAGTCCTACACCTTCCTCTCCAGCAGCTAATTCGGGTGGTGGTAGGCCAAGTATACAGCTTCCGTTATCACCGAATGCAATGCATACTAATTTCACTGGATCTAGGGATGCCACACTCAGGATTGTCAATCAGATTGTGGCTATGATGAAGTTGTTGTCAGAGAGATGTCTTCACATCTTTCACGCTGCTCGATCGGTCGAGGCCATCTCGACTCGAAGTCTAACAAGCACAAGTTTTGGGTGTTCGAGTTGCTCAACCATCAAGGGTGCCCTTTGACCAGTCGAGGTTACGCAGATTCTTGTGTAGATTTGGTGCGGACTGTGTAAATTTGATGCGGTTTCGCAAAAGTGCAAAAGGAAAGTTTTCTAAACTATAAATAGGTGTCCCTATAGCTATTTTAAAGTATTCTAAGATTTTCTAAAGGAGTTTCAAGGGTTCCTAAAAGGATTTTAAAGTTTCTAAAGGGTGTAGCAAGGGTGAAATTCAAGGTTGTTCGAATCGGGTAAGTCCTCTCTTCGTAATTTCTATTTTCATAGTGAAGATCTGTCGCTTTGTGTCGTGATTTTTTTCCAAAAGGGTTTTCCACATCAAATCTCTTTGTTCTCTTGTGTGCTTGGTATCATTGGATTGCGATCCTAGATTTAGATCTATGTGATTCCACAGCACAAATCCCCAACAAGTGGTATCAAAGCAATCGTTGGGGCACAGATCTGAATCTGAGGGATTAGTAATAATAGAAAGCACTAGGTATGAGATTGAAAAGTACTCAGAAAAAAATAATTTTAAGTTATGGAAGATCAAGATGATGAGTTCCTTAATCAAGCAAGGCCAAAATAGTGCTCTTGAGGAGCGAAAGTCTACTATGACTGATGATGATTGGAAAACTCTTGATACGAAGGCTTTATCATCGATTCATTTATGTCTCACAGATGAGGTTTTCTACAATGTCATGAGGCAGAAAACTGCGGCTAAGTTATGGGCGAAGTTAGAGGATGTCTATGCGAAAAAGTCCTCTTAAAATCGCTTACACTTGAAGCGGCAGTGGTATAACTTTAAGATAGCAGAGGGTGGAGATTTAGAGGGTCATATCAGCAACTTTAATAGATTAATTTACAAATTGCTGGATATGGAGGAAATGATGAAAGATGAAAAACAAGCATGTATGTTGTTGAATTCTCTCCACAGGGAGATGAATTGTGAGAAGAAAAAACTCAAATGCAAAACAAACTAAGTAATAAAAACTAAATCAATTATTTAATTTTAAAATTTTTGAATGGATATAATTCAATGAATTAAAACAACACCCAAGCTTCAAAGTTCCACACATAGGTTAATGTTCCAAAATCATGATGACTTGGATAACAGAACTAAGATCTGAGCACTATGGTCAGCCTAGTCAGAAAATAAGACAGTTTAAATATTAAAAAGTGATATAAAATATTAAAAAATAATGGATCTGCATCATTGACATATATTCTCAAGCGCCAGTGATTCGTATTCAAGATCTATAGGATAATGAATATCAAAGAAATATGAATATCAAAGAAATATAACAGGTTGAGAACCTCTCCTATATAGGAAATCTGATTGATCTAGGTTAAGCCTATCCATCAATGTGAATCTCATATGATGAAAACATATGGATCTCACATGAAGATAAAAAAAAAATCTAAATAATAGATAACATGCATATACCATTCTTCTCATCATAAAAATAATCAATCATCATAATCTTAAAGAAATATTAAACCCACGTGCTTCCCTTCTAGCTTGGGTTAGAAGGAACTTAGAAAAACATAATTAAATTGTAGAAATAAAAAGTAACGAGAAGAAAAAATAAAAATAGAAAAGATCTAAAATAAAAAGAACAACTTAAAAGCTTTAATAAAACTAAAAAACTCTTTAAAAATCCTAAACTTTGCTTTGAGATGGCTTAAATCGTGTTTTAGAATGCCCTAAGAAGCCGTATTTATAAGTAGGGAACTCCAATTTTCGTAAAAAGTTGAAAACCTTAGAAACCGCATCAAATATATGTATTTTCCTAAAATATACTCCTCGCTGCCTAGTTCGTTTAAAACAGACTTCCTGCAGCGTAGTTTTCCAAAATAAACTTCACAGCTTCAAAATACACTTTTTCAGGACGATTTCAGAATTCTTCACTTCAACTCGTCGATTCTCTTCATTCGTCACTTGATTTTCTTGGATATTTGACATGTGAATGCTTTAATCTTAGTCTCCTAAAATTCATCCATTTCCTTGATAAATCTTGAACATCAAATTCATGCTTTTTAGCACCCTTTCAATCCAAGCACTTAAATTTATCTTGCAACACATGCATGAGTAAAATAGAATATTAAGATGATTTATATTCATAAAATTAAGAGATAAATGGGGAAATTATACAATATTTGAGTCTCAACACACCGTCCAACCAGCATTTTGCTAGTCCCGAGCAAAATAAGCGAAGAAAAATAAAAATAAGAATAAAAATTAATTCTAGAAATAAAAATAAAATTCTAACTACACCACTTTCGTAGGTAATCTCGATTGCATTTAGCATATGCAACAAACCTTTAAACCCCTAGGTTTTGACGAGTTATAGTCCCATAAGGGTTTCCAGAAATGTTATCCACAAACATTGACAACATGAAAAATAGTTCAACTCTCAGAAATTTATACAATTATGCCTTCATTCATCATATGAATTTCAAAATAAACTAATACTTACCCTACGTCTGAAGTTAGTTAGAATCTCAATTTTCTAATCCATTACATCCTTGAGTTCAGAGACCTAATCAAAATTTAGAATAGTTATGATCCAATATCCTTAGGTGCTCCGTGACACTAATCTAACTTTGAGAAATATGTATGTTCTCTAACATAACTCCTTTCAATCATTCCAAGAATATGAAATCTCTAGTTATCTCATTTTTTTCATGTCATTTCTTCTTTTATCATCATATCCTCATTTTTATAAACCACACTTAGATGAAGATTCCCATGGGTTTGCTTCATAATCTAAGGTATCGTACTTGTAATGGTAACAGTAATAGATACTTAGGTATCCTTACTCCAGATTACTGACACGATTGTTATGGTCATTACATTCATGCTCTATAATAATAAAAAAAATCACTATTTTTTTCCTTTATTATTCTCTCTTTTAAGCATATATCAATAATACTAGTTCATTCAACCTTGTATGAATCAAAAATTGTTATTCTAATTCACATATCATATTCCTCACTTAGTTAGCTAGGGTGTATTGTGAATTCAGTACATCAAATTACAACTTACTTTAAACTAGTGATTAGATAATTGAACTCAAGTCTATAATTTTTTTCGCTGTGAGATTTCTGACTACTATCAACCTAGAGTAAATATTAGCTTTGCCTTTGGAATTCGCATAATATCATGATTACATTTTTGTATATAAAAATATTATTTTGAAAATGTTGAAAAAAAATTTCATAAACCTAAAGAAAATAAAAACTAAAACCTAAAAATAATAATAAAATAAATTGAAACTCAAAAAAAATAATAATAATAAAAATCACATGGATGAGTATCCACACCCCCCAACCTAAAATCAACATTGTCCCCAATGTAATGATAATGTAATGCAGAGAACAATAAAAATAAAAGAAAGGGTGGATAGTATCTACTATGAAAAACTCACCTGCTATATGACACTAAAAAGAATTGAATATGATATAGATCTACAATTGCTCCGTCAGACTAGGAGTATCATTCTGAATATTCTGGCTCATGAAGAGGGACGGACTCCTCTCCCAAATGAAAGTTTTCCACATAAGGCTTCAATCTCTGACTATTAACCTTATACACATTGTCATTACGTGGATTCTCAATTTCAACAGCCCCATGAGTATAAACATTCTTCACAATGAAGGGGCTTGTCCATCTTGATCTTAACTTTTTCAGAAAGAATTGGAGACGGAAATTGTACAATAGGACCTTTTGCTGAGGTTCAAAATTTTTTCTCAAGATATTTTTATCATGAAAAGATTTGGTCTTCTCTTTGCAGATTTTAGAATTTTCATAGAAGTCTCTCCTCAGCTCCTCTAATTCATTCAATTCTAATTTTCTTTGTCCACTTGCTTGGTCCATATCAAAATTTAATTTCTTTGTTGCCCAGTAGGCTCTATGTTCCAATTTCACGGGTCAATGGCAAGCCATCCCATACACCAATCTGTATGGAGACATTCCAATCAGGATTTTATAAGCAGTCCTATAAGCTCATAAAGCGTCGGATAGTCTGAGAGACCAATCCTTCCTATCTGACCTTATAGTTTTCTCTAAAATGTGTTTGATTTTCCGATTACAAAACTCAGCTTGTCCACACGTTTGTGGATGGTATGGGGTGCTCACTTTATGCTTGATACCATATTTCTTTATCAAAGCCTCAAATGTCCTATTGCAAAAGTGAGACCCGCCATCACTAATGATGGCCTTTGGAGTTCCAAATCTAGAAAAAATATTTTCCTTTAAGAATCGTATGACCACTTTGTTGTCATTGGTCCTACTTGGAACTGCCTCAATCCACTTTGAAACATAGTCCACACCAACCAATATATAAAGAAATCCAAAAGAAGATAGAAATGGGCCCATAAAATCAATACCCCAACAATCAAAAATCTCTAATGGTAAAATTGGGGATAAAGGCATCATGTTTCGCCGGGACACTCTTCCCAACCTTTGACATCTATCACAAGCAACACAAAAAGCATGGATGTCTTTAAACATGGTGTGCCAGTAAAAACCATACTACAGAATTTTTACAGTGATTTTCTTAGCAGAAAAATGGCCACCACATGCTTTCATGTGACAAAAGGAAATAACACTTTAAACTTCATCCTCTGGGACACAACATATAAAAATTTGATCAGTCCCATATTTATATAAATACGGATCATTCCAGAAGAAGTTCTTAACCTCGGTTTCAAAACGCTTCCTATCTTCCGACTTCCAATGATATGACATTTTTTCCGTTGCAAGATAGTTCACTATATCCGCATACCAAGGCAATTTGGAGATCGCAAATAATTGTTCATCAGAAAAAGTGTCCTAGATATGCATCTCCTCAGTGGAATCATCTAACACTAATCTGAAAAGGTGATCGGCCACTACATTTTCTACTCCCTTCTTATCTTTTATCTCTAAGTTAAATTCTTAAAGTAGGAGGATCCATCTCAAAAGTCTCGGCTTTGCATCCTTCTTAGATAACAAATATTTTAAAGCCGAGTGGTCCGTGAAAATGACCACTTTAGATCCCAGCAAGTAGGACCTAAACTTATCCAAAGCAAAAACTACTGCAAGTAACTCTTTTTCAGTTGTTGAGTAGTTCACTTGGGCCGAGTTTAGAGTTCTACTCGCATAGTGAATAACGTATGGCCGTTTATCTTTCCTTTGGCCCAAAACATCCCCTATGGCATAATCACTTGCATCGCACATTAGTTCAAAAGGAAGTGTCCAATCTGGTGGACGCATGATAGGTGCAGTGGTAAGGGATGATTTAATTTTATTAAAAGTACTTGCACACTCATCTATCCACTTAAATGGAACATCCTTTTGAAGAAGATTAGTCAAGGGTCTAGTAATGGAACTAAAGTCCTTGATGAATCTTCTATAAAATTCAGCATGCCCTATAAGTGATCTAATATCTCAATAGTTTGGGAGATAGGTAAATTAGCTATAATGTCGAGTTTTGAGCGATCTACCTCGATTCCATTTTTGGAGATAACATGGCCCAAAATAATTCCCTTTTGAACCATGAAATGACATTTCTCCCAATTTAAGATAAGGAGTTTCTCTTCACACTTAGACAAGACAAGAGATAAATTGTTGAGGCATTCCTCAAAACTACTCTCAAATACAGAGAAGTCATCCATGAAAACCTCAATAAACTTCTCAACCATATTTAAAAAAATACTTAACATACACCGTTGAAAAGTTGCTGGAGCGTTACATAATCCAAATGGCATCCGTTTGAAAGCAAACGTGCCAAATGGACAAGTGAACGTGGTTTTCTCTTGGTCTTCTAGGGCTATCTTTATTTGGTTATATCCGGAATATCCATCAAGAAAACTATATAATGAGTGACCTGCTACCCTCTTTAAAACTTAATCAATGAATAGTAGAGGGAAATGGTCCTTCTTTATGACCTGGTTTAATTTTCTATAATCAATGCAAACATGTCAACCTGTGGTGGTACGTATTGGTATGAGTTCATTATTAAAATTCTACACAATAGTTATTCCAGATTTCTTTGGGACTACTTGAGTTGGACTTACCCAAACACTATCGGATATTGGGTAGATGATTCCCACATCTAACAATTTGATCACCTCATTTTTTATAACTTCCATCATGTTTGGATTGAGACACCTTTGAGGTTGTCTAATTGGTTTGGCGTCCTCATCGAGGTGGATCCGATGAGTGCATATGGAAGGGCTTATACCCTTGATGCCAGAAATGGTCCACCCCAAGGCTCCTTTGTGGTCCCTTAGAACTTTCAACAATTTAATCTCTTGATCGTTGTCTAAAAATGAAGAGATCACCATAAGATAAGTTTTATTTTTACCTAAGTATACATACTTAAGCTCATTTGGTAGTGGTTTTAAATCAAGCTTTGAAAAATTGGTTGGTGATGGTAAAGATCCCGAGTCCTCGATAGATAGGATTTGAGGGCGTGGTCTCCATTGGTACATACCAATGTCCTGGGTGGTAGTGCTCTCATTATCATCACAAATTTCAGCAAGCACTTTTTCTAACTCAAAATTTTTTAAGTCGCCAATGACTTGAATCAATTCCTCAGTCAGACTAAGTTCTAATTCCTCTTCTTCTATTAAGCAGTCCATGAAATTCAGCTCATGGATTTCATTATTATCAATGGGCTGCTTATATAGATTGAAAATATTTAACTCTAAAGTCATGTTACCAAAAGATAAGTTCATCATTCCATTCCTGCAATTTATGATTGCATTTGAAGTTGCTAGGAATGGACGGCATAAAATGATGGGAACTTGAGCACTAGCATTTACACATGGTTCGGTGTCTAGTACAATAAAATCCACGGGGAAGTAAAATTTCTCCACTTGGACTAGTACGTCCTCTAAAATTCTCCTTGTTACCTTAATGGAGCGGTCAGTGAGTTGGAGTGTAATCGTGGTTGGTTTAAGCTCGCCTAACCCCATTTGTTTGTAAACTGAATAAGGTACTAAGTTGACACTTACACCCAAATCTAGTAAAGCATGCTCAATTTGAAAATTTTCAATAATACAAGGAATAGTGGGACTTCCCGGGTCTTTGTATTTGGGTACAGCCCTTTGTTGAATGATAGCGCTCACTTTCTCGGTAAGGAAGGCCTTTTTGCGCACATTTAATTTCCTCTTTACAGTGCACAAGTCCTGGAGATATTTAGCATATGATGGAATTTGTCTAATGGCATCAAGTAAAGGAATATTAACAGTAACATTTTGAAGCACATCCAAGACCTCTTGATCTTTCATAGGGACAGTCGGATTCCGAAGTCTAGATGGGAATGGAACTGGAGGCTCATATGACTTAGTCTCTTTATCCTTTTGCTGTTGTGGCTCTTGACCATAGCCGGTTCATCATTTTCTTAAGATAGTGGCTCATCCTTCAGTATTTTTACCGGTTGCATTATCTTGTTATCAACCTCTTTTTCACTTCTCAAGGTAATGATGGCCTTAGCTTGTTCATGATGTAGCTCATTTGAATTTGAGTCTCCAATGAAATGTGTATTTCTAGGGTTTGGCACAGGTTGAGAAGGAAGGGTGCCTTTTTCCCTAGCATTTAGTTGAGTCTCAATCCTAACCACAGCTGTCTTTAATTCCTGATTTGATTGGATTAGAGACTAATTCATTTGAGTTTGAGAGTTTATGAATGCGGTCAATGCATCCTCCACAGATGATCGCTTTGGTGGGGACACGTATGGTGCATTGTTAGGTGCCCCAAAAACGTATTTTGTGGAGGCATTTGAGGTGCATTGGGCGCATTAATTTATGGTTCATTCCTCCAAATAAGATTGGGATGGTTACGCCAATTTAGATTATACGTGTTTCCCATTGGTTGCATAACTGACCTTTGGTAGTTATTTATAGCATTTGCTTGATCATGCTCATGCGTAATATTTTGTACAACTGAGATTATTAGACAATCCTTTGTGTCATGGTCTGTACCACCGCAAATGCTACAAAAATTACCTAAGGAAGTATTTGCTTTAACCATATCAACCTTCCTAATTTCTAAGGCTTCGACCTTTCTAGCCAATGCAGTGAACTTTGCATTAAGGTGATCTTCCTCTCTTAGGACATACATCCCCGCTCTATCTCTAGGACTGGGTCTAGTTTGGTTTGATTTAGCAGAGACATCCCATGTCTGCGTATTCTCTGCTAACATATCTAGAAAATCTCAAGCCTCATTATGATCTTTGTCAAGAAAGGTTCCACCACACATCATCTCTATAAACTGACGGGTATCCATGGTGAGCCCCCTTTCGGAAAGCATCAATCACGTGTCATGGTTCATAACCATGATGTGGACAAGTAATTAGAAGGTCTTTGAAGTGCTCCCAAGATTAGAAAAATAATTCATTCCTCTTTTGGGAGAATGACATGATTTCTTATTTTAATGCATTTGTTTTGTACTCGGGAAAGAACTTTTTCAAAAACTCTCTACTTAAGGCTTGCCATGAAGTGATGGTAATAGGTCTTAAAGAGTTGAGCCATGCTTTGGCCCCATCCTTTAGAGAAAATGAGAATAACCTAAGCTTAAGTACATCTCTATTGCCATTATTTACTTGTAACGTTGCAATTACTTCCTCAAAATCCTTGAGGTGCAAGTAGGGGCTTTCAAAATCCAAGCTATGAAATTTAGGAATTAATTGAATCACACCTGGTTTAAAATCAATGTTCCCTATGTGAGCAGGGAACACTATGCAAGATGGTAAAGTTGATCTCTCAGGGTGTAAATATTCACGTAAAGTCCGTAGTTGGTTTAACACATTCCTATGAACCTCATTTTCATCCTCAAGAGGAGGATTAGGTTAATTTATAATTGGATCTAGCAGATTTGGATTTGGTTTATCAACTGGGTCTGCCATAAAATTCAAGTGATGTTGAGTACCTCTTCTAAGTAAATGATCAAGGCCTGGAACTAGTCCGCCTTCGAAGGAGAGTCGATTATTTTGATCCCTACTCCAACGGGACATAAACCATCCACACCACACAATAAATACCACTAATTTAAATAACAAGTATGTAACATACAATAAAAATAAAAACTTAATCAATAATCCAAGTGGCAGGGCCGACCATGAGGGTTCAGTCCACAAAGCAAAAATAAATCAACAACCCAGGCGGCAGGGCCGACCATGAGGGTTCAGTCCATAAAAATAAAAAAAATAAAAAAAAATTAATTAAAGGAAAACTACTGCAGAAATTAAACTATGCTAATCTGGAAAATAGATTCAGCGGATGATCTGTGTGATCAAACAGCAACTGTAGGACAACCGTAGCACTTGGGTGATGAAATCCCAAGCAAGACAACCTTATGTCACAGTTAGTGCTTGAAAGACCCAACTGAATTTATTTTCAAAGAAAAAGAAAAAAAGAAAAAAAATCTACAAAAAAATTGGAGGGTTTAGAAGAGAACTTACCTTAGAAAAAACTTACCTTAGCTATCTTGCACAGATCTGATCTATCTCAGTCTCTCCCCGGCAACGGCACTAAAAACTTGATTGCTTGCCTCCAAGTGTAAAGGTTCGTAAGTAGTATCCCGTGAATACGGGGTCGATCCCATAGGGAGATGAATTGTGAGAAGAAAAAAATCAAATGCAAAACAAACTAAGTAATAAAAACTAAACTAATTATTTGATTTTGAAATTTTTGAATGGATGTAATTCAATGAATTAAAACAACACCCAAGCTTCAAAGTTCCACACATAGGTTAATGTTTCAAAATCATGATGACTTGGATAACACAACTAGGATCTGAGCACTATGGTCAGCCTAGTCAGAAAATAAGACAGTTTAAATATTAAAAAGCGATATAAAATATTAAAAAATAATAGATCTGCATCATTGACATATATTCTCAAGCGCCAGTGATTCTAAGTATTCAAGATCTATAGGATAATGAATATCAAAGAAATATAACAGGTTGAGAACCTCTCCTATCTAAAAAATCTGATTAATCTAGGATAAGCCTATCCATCAATGTGAATCTCATATGATGGAAACATATGGATCTCACATGAGGATAAAAAAATAAAATCTAAATAATAGATAACATGCATATACCATTCTTCTCATCATTAAAACAATCAATCATCATAATCTTAAAGAAATATTAAACTCGTGTGCTTCCCTTCTAGCTTGGGTTAGAAGGAACTTAGAAAAACATAATTAAATTGTAAAAATAAAAAGTAACAAGAAGAAAAAATGAAAATAGAAAAGATCTAAAATAAAAAGAACAACTTAAAAGCTTTAATAAAACTAAAAAACTCTTTAAAAACTCTAAACTTTGCTTTGGGATGGCTTGAATCATGTTTTGGAATGCCCTAGGAAGCCCTATTTATAAGTAGGGAACTCCAATTTTCATAAAAAGTTGAAAACCCTAGAAACTGCATCAAATATACGTATTTTGTCAAAATAGACTCCTCGCTGCCTAGTTCATTTAAAACAGACTTCCTGCAGCGTAGTTTTTTAGAATAAACTTCGCAGCTTCAAAATACACTTTTTCAAGACGATTTCAGAATTCTTCACTTCAACTCGTCGATTCTCTTCATTCGTCACTTGATTTTCTTGGATATTTGACATGTGAATGCTTCAATCTTAGTCTCCTAAAATCCATTCCTTTCCTTGGTAAATCTTGAGCATCAAATCCATACTTTTTAGCACCCTTTCAATCCAAGCACTTAAATTTACCTTGCAACACATGTATGAGTAAAATAGAATATTAAGATGATTTATATTCATAAAATCAAGAGATAAATGGAGAAAATTATAAAATATTTGAGTCTCAATAAGGATCGACTTTGGTTATCTCAAGCAGAATACCTTAGATAGGTATTGATCAAGGAGGTGATGGACCATGTAAAGCCGAAGAGCGTTACTTACACATCTCTCCTCAAAGTTTTCCTTAAGACATGTCCCAAAACAGATGAGGAAAAGCAGGATATCTCATGAGCCTTATTTGAATGTCGTTGGCAGTGTATGCCATGGTTCAGATTAGACCGGTTATTTTACAGGCTATCAATATTGTGAGCAAGTACCCCGACAAGCAATATTGGATAGGGGTGAGATGGTAAGAAGACTATATCTTTCCTTTTGAAAAATAGGAGCAAAGGTGATTGGGCACGTGGATTTGAATCCGGCAGACATGCTCACCTAGAACGTTCCTGTAGAGAAGTTTAAGTTCTGTATAACTTCTCTGGGATTGGCGATGGAGAAAAAGAAGGATGGAGTGTACACGAGAAACGTTGATTGAAGCTATGATACAATACAGAAATAAGAGAAGAGGCCAAGAAGCTACACGGTTGAAGATTGAAGACATGGTGGAGATTATTGTCAAAGAGATGTCTTCACATCTTTTACGCTACTCGACCGGTCGAGAGGACCGCTCGACTAGTCGAGGGTCCACTCGACTGGTCGAGGCCATCTCGACTCAAAGTCCAACGAACACAGGTTTTGAGTGTCCGAGCTGCTCGACCAGTCGAGGGTCAAGCTCGACCGGTCGAGGCCTTGGCTCAACTAGTTGAGGTTACGCAAATTCTTGCACAGATTTGGTGCGGACTGCATAAATTTGAGAGGGTTTCGCAAGAGTGCGAAAGGGAAGTTTCCTAAACTATAAGTAGGGGTCCTTAAAGCTATTTTAAAGTATTTTAAGGCTTTCTAAAAGAGTTCCAAGGGTTCCTAAAAAGATTTTAAGGTTTTTAAAGGGTATAGAAAAGGTAAGACTCAAGGTTATTCGAATCGGGTAAGTCCTCTCTTTTTATAATTTCTATTTTCATAGTGGAGATCTGTCACTTCGTGCCGTGGTTTTTTCCCATAAGGATTTTTCACATTAAATTTTTGTATTCTCTTATGTATGCTTGGTGCCATTGGATTGCTATCCTAGATCTATATCTGTGTAATTCCGCCGCACAAATCCCCAATAAAAGCAACAATAAAATTAGTTCACAGCCCAGTAGAAAATGTTGATGCAAACCTAAGTCAAGCACCCCAGCACATTGCCAGAAGCTGCAATTGGCGAAGATCAAATCCTACATTGATGAAGAATTCTAACCTCAATTTAACACATGCATAGTAATGGTGACGTTGGTGACGACAGCCACCTTTGCAGCAAATTTCACAATGCAGGGAGGGTCCAATAGCAGCAGCACCGAAAATGGAGTTTTTGGCACCGCAACGCTCGTGAACCACGGACCATTTTCAAAGCTTTCTTGATTTCCAACACCCTTGCAATGACCTGCTCCCTCTCCGCCATCGTTTGCTACCCACGGGCATGGGCGCCATCGCCATTTTTCGGTAAAGTTCCAGCCATATGTGGGAGTGACATACTGATGCAGGTTGCACTCCTTAAAATGTTGGTCTCAATAATAATAAGTACATTTACACTCTCATTGGACTTGGGAGCCTGTGGCTCCATTTCGGCCAGCCTCATCAGCTATACCCCTCTCTTCTTCAATGGCCTCGTCCCTTTGGTAGGTATAAAATACATACGAAATTTATATTTTGAACTTTTTATTTTACATTTTTTTACCATGCTAGATTCTAAATAATCAAATGCCTGATTTCAACTAATTGGATTGGGCTACACAAACCCTGTCTCAACATTTTATTCTATGATGCAAACCATATTCTTAGTTAAACCATAGATCCTTCTTTATATGTGTGTGTGTGTGTGTGTGTGTGTGTGTGTGTGTGTGTGTGAAGTTTGATTGAGTTGCTTGTATGTGGGGCTTTTGTAGGGGGGGCCTTCAGTTGCCTGATGCCTCCTAAGATATCTACTCTCAGATGGTCTTCATAGTACATGATCAATCTAATGTACTAGAATGATGTCCACATGACTTTTCCTCTCTTGAATTTCTTAGATTTTATGATACAAACCATCCTATTGGTGCTTAGAGAAATGAGTACTGGTACAAGTTCTTATTGCCAAAAAAAAAAAAAAAAAGAAAAGAAAAACTACCCTTCTCATGGGCCACACTTCAGATTGTGCATGCGTTTAGATCAATCAAGATTGTCGACCGCACATTGGGTTGTCGATTTGTCTCATGAATTACATTGTGATCAATGCCTGAAGAAATGAATGACCGAAGTTGATTATTTAAAAAAGGAGGTCCAAATATTAATCTGTCAGTCATTTTGTGGAATCTAGCGACTGCCAATGACTGTCAAGAATGGAATTCATTGCCCAATCCCAAGCGTTGATCAACAGCATGCGAAATAGATGGTCATGAATGATTAAAAAAAGAAATACAATATCTCAATCATCAATCTAGATCAATCATTACGAGGGCCCCACTCATGCCTCTCAAGAATCCCTTTGATAGGGATGATCACAAGCATCGGTGAAATGATCATTATAATATTTTGTTCAAATGGATTATAATTAAAAGAAAAGCACGACAAGCAATTTGGACAAGCGTTTCTATTGGCACACCATCAATTGCACGTGCTTCTTAAGAATCATTTAGGACAATCCCAGCCAGCAAATCCGTAATAAGACCGGAATAACTATATTAAGAATGTCCAACCATCGATCTTGACCATTCAACCCGCCCTATCTACTTGGATTATCCATTTCTCTTCGGACCACATTGATAGGCCAATCCTAACCTTCCATAAATAACTTGCAATACAGTCATTTAAGATTGATTAGAATTGAAGTTCCAACCATTGATTTGGACCGTCCATCTATACACACACACACACACCTCTGGTTGTTTACCACTCTAACTCAAGGTGTCGGAGTTTAGACACCATCGTCCGAGGAGACCGTAAGGTGGAGTTGAGACAACATCACGGCATTGTGCCAAAGAGAGCGGATTAGCTTACACAGGGACTCACACAAGATGATGCAGCCCTATCATGGGCCCACCTTGATGTATGTATTCTCCATCCACCCTATTTTTTTCATATCATTTTAGGGCATTATCCCAAAAATGAAGTAGATCCCGTTATCAAATGGACCATACCAAAGGAAATTAAGAGTGGTGATTGACCATTAATGGGCCACAGAAGTTTTGGATCAAGCTGATATTTGTTTTCTCCTTTCATCCAAGCTTATGTGACCATTATCAATCGGATTAGATGGAAAATAAACACCATGTAAACATTAAGGTCCGTCCTAAGAAGATTTTAATGATAAGGCGTTTAATCACCATTGGTTCCTATGATATGGTCCACCGGATCATTACACCTACTTCACTTTTGAGATAATGCTGTAAAATTATATGGAAAACGATGGTGACTTAACAGCCAAAATTAAAAACCTCTGAGGCCACAAAAGTTTTGGATCAAGCTAATATTTGTGTTGTACCTTAATTCACGCTCGTAACCTAATCAAAAAGTTGGATGGAAAATAAACACTATAAAGTTGGATGGAAAATAAATATTATAATAGGTTTTAGGAAGTTTCTTACGTTAGGGTTTAATTTTCATTTTCCTTTATTACGGTACACTTGAGATTTGAATCTACCTTATTTTCTTGCCATGCCTTAAAATAACCTGGGAAAATGGGTGGATAGCATAAGAGTTAAGACACACATGAAGCTTTTCAAGCGCCACCGACCCGCATCGCGTGTTGGAGGGGTCCTGTCCAAGCGGTGTCATGTGCTGAAAGGATCGGATTGCCTGTGAGAGATATTCTAGGGGCTGTGTGGGACCCACAGGGATGTCCTTGACAGATCCACTCCATCCATCTGTTTTAAAAGACCACAAAAGAACATGAATTTAAAAATCAGGTCCTGTGTGCCCCAACGAATGAAACAGTAGGAACGGAAACATCCATGATTGAAACCCCTCTGGAGCTGACCATGATGTTTATATTCCATCCAAACCGTTCATGGGGTTATTACCACTCAGATAAACGGTAGTCACAAATATAATCGAGATACAAAACTTCTTTCAGCCCCAGACGTTCAATCCAAAATATTTTGTTTGGTATGGCCCACTTGAGTATTGGAGCTGACTGTTTTTTAGATTAATGTCCTACTGTTTTTTAGATTCCTATCCTATTGTAATCTTACAAAACAGATGGACGGAGTAGATTTATCAGGGACATCACAGGAAATCAGCTTCGTGTGCCGAAACTCACTTCTGCAGTAATACGGAGGTCTTACAGGACCGAAACTAACGTTCAATAGGCGATGATATGCGTGCGTTACAAAATTACATTCCTACATACTTCACCTATTTTAACATCCAGACTCAGATGATCTTATCCATCACTTTTAGCCATATTTCTAAATGTAGATTAACCTTTTTTGTTGTCCACCATTAATTAAACGGTTGATCATTGAATTGAAATGATAGTTGTTGATGTTCAAATCTAGTTAGCCCTCCCCTTCCAACTCCCACACGCTTGTATCCACGTCTTTAACTGCACAGTGAAAACAGGTAAAGGTGACTCTGGCTAAGCAAGGGGACCCTCCGATGCTTAAGTAAGGTCAAGGGAATCTAAATCTGCATACGGAATGGAGGAGAGAGTGTTCGAGATCGCGTACCTGTGGTGATAGGGTCTCATGTATTTATATCTGTCAGTAGGATGGTCTGGGTCCGCCATTATCGGCATGAGTTGCTCAATCAGCGCGATTCCCAGATCGTGGGATATCGAGCATAATCTATGGATCATATAGCGTATCAGGCGGATAGTGCGTATCTGCGAGCGAAGTAACCGGCTACGTTTGGTTATGGCAGTTTCCCTATTTGGCAGATGGAACACTCGCATGTATCGCCTCGGCTCGGCTTGATTGCCTCAGGTCGGCTCGCTCAGTTGTCGTCTGCATTAGCTATCATCAATAACAGCATCTCGATCCGAACAGCCTCCCGATCCGAGCCGAACTTACGGACCCACCCCGAAGTGGTGGACCTGTCTGTAAGCAAAGACTCTCTTTGCTTCGGACCTCGGCGCTGGACATCAGATCTGCCTCGTCAAATCGAACTTATTGTAATTAATGATGTCGGTGGGCAGACCGCTCGTGCATGAGGTGTAAAGTATGTAACTCTTAATATCCGATCAGGTTGCGGGAACTGTTTCGACCCGTAATTCAGACCCACAACCCTGTGGGGAAGGCGTTCCCACACTACTCATTTTCTTACAGGGATACTTGTTGAAGTCAAAATCTGGTCGGCCCTCTCTCCACGTCACCCTTTACGTATCGTCCCTGAAGCCTGTACCAAGAAAACGGGCAAAGGTGACCCTGGTTAAGTCGGGGGACCCTCCGATGCCTAAGTCAGGACAAGAAAATCGGGGTCTAAGTAGAGAATAGAGGAGAGCGAGAGCTTGATGGCGTCGGGTAATATTTATACTTGCCTGTGGAATGGTGTGGGTCCGATAATCTCGGCACGATCAGAGGGATTCTAGGATCATGGAGATACTGCCCGCAATCTACTTATTGCGCAGCATATCTGGTGAATCGTGGGCATCTGCGAGCAAAGTTATCGGCCACGTTCAGATATAGCAGTTTCCATGTCAGCCAGATGAGATGTGCGCCTCGTAGTATCGCCTCGGCCCGACTCAACTGGCGGTCTGTCTCTATGCCTGCTCGGTCAAACAAGGACGGCTCCCAAATCTGAGTGAACTTCGTAACCGGCCAAGTCCGAGCTGATCTCACAAGTCTGACCAGTCCGAACCGAAGTGAGAGGCTTTCTCCAAGGCGGTTGTCGTTTTCGACTATTCACGTGTTTATACGTCGTGGTAGCGAGTTGGTTCGGACTGGCGCCTTGCCACGGGCTCGGATCTCCCCATAACAAAAGCCCCCTACTCTTCGAGTTTGCTTGCAGGCTCGGAGAGTACTCTTGTAAGAGATTTTTCACCCATACTGCAAGGATGACGGATTTCAAATTACGCGCAAGCTGATCGCTTCGGTTGACGCATGGCGACGGTTACGATTTCAAATTTTCTTCCATCTTATGAGAGGTTGTCACGCAGGCCTGAGGAGGCATGTATGTGACGGTTCTGACTGTTCAGGCGTCGCTTCGGATATCGAGGTACGCTGCCCGATGTCAGAGTCGTACCGACGATTCAGTATTCCTCCAATGAGGTGCGGCCATGTGTGCTCGGAGATCACCTCGTGCCTATTCGGCTGCGGCCATTAACGCTCGCCATCAATGCAGAATTCTTTCGTTGTCTATATAAGGCACTCTGAATTTTCGTTCATCACTTTACATTCTGAATCAGAAGAGCATACCGGAGGAGGCGATTTCCGACGAGGCAAGTCCGATCGAATTCGAAGTTTTCGGTAGAAGGCGATTTTCGGCAGTCACCCGGTGAGTCTTGTGGATCTTCATTCTTCTTTCTACCATGTCTTCCGACCTCGAGATGGTTCGTAAATACGCCAATGACTCCGAGCCGGGGAGTTCTAAAAGTGAGAGTGGGGCTTCCGAAGGCCCTTTCGAGATCACTCTCCCATACCCCCCGCCTCGGAGGTAAAAGATGTTGGGCTCTAAAACCAAGCAGCTCAGCAAGAAGAGCGTCACCCGAGCCCTCCGAGTCGAGACCACTGCCACCACCGAAATGCTCGCGAGTTTACACGTCGCGGAGGTAGTCCCAGGAGGTTCTGTTATGTCAGAATCTCAGATAGAGTGGATCCATTTGGAGTTCCAAATTCCTAACTCCGTTCAGATAAGGGCCCCTGGGCCTATGGACGTAGCTGGTGCTCCTTCCAAGGGGGAAGTTGTCATCTTCCTTTGTGCGCTGAAGTACAGGGTCCGACTCCCACTACACCCCTTTATCAGGAAGGTTGCGGCTAATCTTGGATTGGATCCCAGGCAATTTACTCCGAATGCCTAGAGGGTGATGATTTCTACCTACATTATTTAGAGACAAGTTGGAAACTCCGAATTGACCCCAGAGGAACTGCTGAGTCTGTACCTGGTCAAGCATGACAGCAACGATCCATGTTACTATTTTGTGACTCGAGGGAGCAAGGGGTCGAGATTGGTGATGCACCTGCCGTCCTCAAACAAGAACTGGAAAAATAAGTAGTTTTGGACGGTAGGTGAATAAGAGGCACCAGCAGCTAAGCTTAAAACCTCAACGGCTCGTATTCCGATCCATTTTATGAAACCAGGTCGGACTTCATCTACCATCCGGATCCCTGCCTTAGTTTTCACCTGTTTCAATTGAAGTGAAATTTCTCCTTTTCCTTTTGTAGCTTTTTCAAAGGGATTACCGCTCCTCGACTCATACCAGAAAAATCGTATTGCAAAGGCCAGAGCGCAATCGGAGACGCTTCGCTCATGGGCTGATTTGATCACTGTGGTCAATCTTCACTGGTCTAGGTTTTGCAAGTCTCATCCTTTGCCCACGTCCCTCAGTAAGCGGCCCTAATCTCTTCGATAGACTTCCTTTCGGTCACTTAGTAGCTGATACCGTCTTTTCTTTCGGAGGCATGACTGAGGCGTCCGACGCTCGGAAGAGAAGCGGTTCTAACAGCGGCGGAGTTGCTGAAGGAAGCCCTCCGAGTGAAGATCACTCGGAAGAAGTCAGTCCACCCTCGCACAGGGGAATCTTCCGCTGCGCCGACCTTAGCACCCCCAGCTCCGAGACCAGTCGGCTCTGCCCCGCGGTGCCGACCTCATCACGCCCTAGTACTGCCGCGGCTCTTTCGATAGTTTTGCACCCGGTGGTATCTCCTCCTCTAGAGTTCGTCCGAACAACCGTAACCGACACCCCAGTCATTTCGAGCCATGTTGCTCCTTTTGCTCCTGCTATCGCCGTTCCCCCCACCGCGGAGGCTCCTGCCGTATCTCCCGAGCCCCCCATCACTATCCTTTCTTCCTCCGAATGAGAGGAGGCCATTAGAATGAACGAAAATATGATTCCCCCCCCCCCCCCCAAGGTCGGAGGAGATGTCTGCCCCTAGGGTCCAAACTCTGCCGGCAGTAGGGTAGGGGCCGAGGAGGCTGTGGCCTCGCCCCAGGCGGGCACAAGTGGTGAGAGATTCGAGCCGGGCTATCACATGGCCTGCTTGGCTCCGTGGGCCACCAAGCATGCCCCCGAGGAGGACATTACTCGGAACATTGGCAGATCGGAAGCCGGCTTTCTAAACGACCTAGCCCCCGTATGCTACACGGTACGTCTCCGATAGGATTCTCCCTTTTCCTCTGTGTTGTATAATTATTAAGTTCTGATCCTTGTTTCCTATTCAGGCTGTCTCAGTGTTGCTTTCAATTTGGGAGAGAGCACGGGAACACCGGAGAAGGGAGATGGAGTTCAAGACTCTCCAGGCCGAGACGGCGACTCTAAGTGATGAATCTGCCCTTTTGAAGTCCGATCAGGGTGAGCTGCGCTGACAGCTTTCGGACGAGAAGGCCAGAGTGATTCGACTGCAGGAAGTCATCGTCGACCTGGAGGCCAGGGAGCTATAGCTGCAGGAGAGGGCGGATAATCTCAAGGCCAGCGGCGATGCAGCGATCGCCGAGCTGACCCCCGCCAGGGCTCACGCGGATTCTTTTGCCATGGAAACTACTCGACTAGGTGAAGCCCTGAAACCCGCCAAGGCTGAGGCGGCTGAAGAGCGGACCCGAGCTATGGATCAGGCCATGGAGGCTCAGCGGGCTAAAGATGAAGCCTCTCTTACCGCAGCGGTTGCCGCCCGGTTGAAGATTTCAAGACCTCCAAGGACACGGATGCCGAAGCTGCGACATTCTACAACTGCGGCTTCAATGCTTGTCTCGAGGCAATCCTGGGTTTGTACCCAAACCTCGATCTTGACTCTCTTCTGCCTGAGGATCCTAAAGATGCCCCTGCTGAAGTTGTCAGCTCGGACCAAGCCCCTGACACCCAGGCTCCTCCAGCATGAAGACATGTTTTACCATTTTTTTTATACTGTAAATGTATTTTTTATCCCTCTGAGGGGATTCAATGAAAAATATTTCTTTGGTATTGTGTTAACTCGTTCTGAGATGTAGTCATATTGTCGAGCCGAGTACTCCAATGGAGAGTCGGGTCATTATTAGGCTTTTTTCCTCGAGGGGATGCCTTGTCGATCTTTCATAAGATTAAGTTCCGATCCCTTAAAGGATCAGACCATTTAATTCATGCTTGTATTGATAAGACAATTGGATAAGCATCCAAGGTGAAATTGAACTTTTATTAAGAGCCTTAAAGGTTAGTCGCTCAGAGGCGTACAGTTTATTATGAGCCTTAAAGGCTAGTTCCTCATGGGTAGTAAACCTTCAGGTACTCGGCGTTTCAAGGATGAGGGAGCTGACGGCCTTCAAGGTCTTCCAGGTGATACGAGCCTGTTTTGGCAGACCTGACCACACGATATGGTCCTTCCCAGTTGGGTCCGAGTGCTCCTGTCCCTGGCTCAGCCGTGTTCTGGAAGACCCATCTAAAGACTGAGTCCCATGGACGGAAGCGCCTGACTTTGACATTTGAATTATAGAAACGCGCTACCTGCTGATGCCGAGCCACCGTTCGGAGCTTGGAAACATCTTTGAGTTCTTCGAGAAAATACAGATTATCAGCGATCTGCTCAGAGTTTTGATTTTTTTTTAAGCTTCTTACTCGCGTCGTTGGGAGTTCGATTTCCACTGGCACCATTCCCTTCGAGCCATAGGATAATGAAAATGAAGTTTCACCCATTGACGTTTGGACTGTGGTCCTGTAAGCCAAAAGCACGAAGGAGAGCTCTTCAGCCCAATTTCTCTTTGCTTTTTCCAGCTTTGTCTTGAGATAGTGCTTGATGATGTTATTGACCGCCTCTACCTGCCCATTCGACTGCGGGTACCGAGGCGATGAGTAAGCGTTCACAATGTCAAGCCCTTAACACACACTACGGAACTTGTCACCGAACCGGCAGATGATATTTTTCCACACAAAGTCGATTACTTTTTGCTCAGTGATTTTCACAACTGGCTCGGCCTCGGCCCACTTAGTGAAATAGTCGACTGCAACTATAGCGAACTTGACTTGTCCCTTCCCAGTGGACAAAGGACCGATGATGTTGATCCCCCATTGGGCGAACGGCCACGGCCCACTCATGGGGGTCATTTCTTCTGTCGCTTACCTAGGCACAGCAGTAAAACGCTGACACTTGTTACACTTGCGAACAAAGTCCTTTGAGTCTTGCTTAAGAGTCGGTCAGAAATACCCTTGACGAAGTATCTTCATGGCTAAGGCACGACTGTCAAAATGGTTCTCGCAGATTCCCTCGTGAATCTCTCGAATCACGTAGTCGGCCTCGTCCGGTCGGAGGCATCTAAGGTAAGGCTGAGAATGCCTCTTCTTGTACAACACTCCATCCAATATAGCGTATTGGGCCGCTCTGACCCTAAGTCACCTCACCTCTAGCTTGTCTGAGGGAATTTCACTGGTTGACAGGTAATTAAAAATCAGGTCCATCCAACTTGGAATGGACTGGACAGGATTAACCTTCTCTGACTGGCCAATACTTAGGTGCTAAACAAACTCGATGGGAACAAAGCGCGGGATCTTTCCCTCTGAGGACGAGGCGAGTCTTGCCAAGACATCGGCCCATGAGTTCTAGGATCTGGGGATCTGCCTGATGGTGCAACTCCAAAATTTCTCAATCAATTTCCTCGCCTCTTCGAGGTAGGCGATCACTCTGACTTCTTTAGCCTCATACTCTGAACAGATGTGGTTCACTATCAGCTGCGAGTCACAACAGATTTGCAAGGTTTGAATACCTAGGCTCGCTGTCAGCCTGAGCCCAGCTAAGAACTCTTCATACTCGACTTCATTGTTCGAAGCTTTGAATCCGAGTCTGATTGCATATTGGATTGTCGTTGAGTCAGGTGCAACTATGACAACACCGGCTCCTGCTCCTCTAATGCTGGAAGACCCATCAACATAAAGACCCATCAACAACGTTGCCTCCTGGTCGCTTAACGGGATGGGTGGTGTCATCTCGACTTCCTTACTGATTTGCTCCTCATTCGGATTTGTGAACTCGGCGATGAAGTCGGATACAGCTTAACCATTGATTGCCGTCCTGGGGCGAAACTGAATGTCAACCTCTCCGAGCTCTACAGCCCATTTGGTCATCCGACCCGAGACTTCGGGTCTCTAGAGGACCTGTCTTAAAGGAGAGTCGGTCAGTTCGACTATGGAATGGGCCTGGAAGTATGGCCACAGTCTTCTTGCCGAGACGACGAGGCAGAGCGCCAGTTTCTCCAAGGATTGGTATCTTGTTTCAGCTGGTACCATGGATTTGCTTACATAGTACACGGGATACTGCTTGCTTCCGACTTCTCTAAGCAGAGCCGAACTGACAGCTGAAGCCGAAACTGAGAGGTAGAGGAGCAAGGGCTCCCCTTCTTCAGGCTTGAACAAGAGAGGCGGCGAACCCAAGTACTGTTTTAATTGCTAGAAGGCTTGCTCGCATTCTAGCGTCTGGCCCTTCAACTGCTGGAAGAAAGGAAGGCATTTATCTGTAGCCCTAGATATGAAGCGTCCGAGGGCGGCAACTCTTCCCATAAGACACTGTATCTCATTAAGAGTCCGAGGCGAGTTCATGTCGAGGAGAGCCTTGATCTTATCCGAGTTGGCCTCGATACCTCGCTGACTGACTTGAAAGCTAAGAAACTTTCCTAACCCAACTCCGAATGCATACTTAGCGGGATTCAATTTCATCTGATATTCTCGGAGGACGCTGAATGTTTCTTCGAGGTTGGCAAGGTGGTCGGAGGCTCGAGTACTTTTCACTAACATGTCGTCCACGTACACCTCCATGGTGCGCCCGATCTAACTGGCGAACATCTGATTCACCAGCCTATGATATGTTGTCCCAGCATTTTTCAGGCCAAATGGCATGACCCGGTAACAGTAAAGTCTTCTGTCCGTGACAAAGGTAGTCTTCTACCTATCTGGGGGATACATGGCGATCTGGTTGTACCTAGAATAAGCGTCTAGAAATGAGAGTAATTCATGTCCGGCCGTGCTGTCCACTAGTTGGTCGATCCGAGGTAATGGGAAGCTATCTTTGGGACATGCCTTATTCGGATCAGAGTAGTCTACACAGACCCGCCACTTCCCGTTGGATTTCTTGACGAGCACAACATTTGTTATCCAGTCAGGATAGTATACTTCTTTTATGAAACCCGCATCGATCAGGATAGAGACCTCCTCGACAATGGCTTCACATCGTTCAGCATCGAACGGTCTTCTTTTTTGCTTAACTGGCCGGTGATCTGGGTCCACGTTCAACCTGTGAACCAGCACATCAGGTGAGATCCCCAGCATATCTACGTGCGACCATGCGAAGATGTCTCGGTGCTGCTTCAAGAAGGCCAATAACTCGTTCCTCCGATCAGGATTCAACGATGATCCAAGCTGAACAGTTTTGCTCGAGTCTGATTCATCGAGTGGCACTCTTACCAGATCTTCGACTGAGGAACTTTCCAACGATCCTCGAGGATCTAAGACGTCCATTACAAGCGTTTGTTTGGCAGGTCCTTTTCTCACGGCTATCGCATAACATCTTCGGGCCTCACGTTGATCGCCTCGGAGATAACCAATCCTACCTTCAACCGGGAACTTCATCATCAGATGGTAAGTTGAGACGACCGCTCTCATCGCGTTGAGGGAGGGTCAGCCCAGGATCACGTTGTGGACAGATGGAACATTGACAACTAAAAAGTCCACCAAAAGTGTGACTTGATGTTGCCCTTCTCCAGCTGTTACTGGGAGGGAGATGGCTCCTTCGGAGATGACTCTCTCTCCGGCAAAGCCATGCAAGGGAGTCCACAGGTCGGAGCTAGGACCGTGGAATTTCTATCTTTTCAAATGCTTCAGAATACATAACATCAGCCAAACTCCCTGTGTCGACCAAGATGCAGTACACTTTGTGATTTGCTATGATCATGATAACCACTAGCGCGTCATCATGCGGATGTTGGATCCCGCGCGCATCATCTTTCATGAAAGTCAGGCTGCACGGAGTGACTCGGAGTTCCTTACTGGGACGTTCCGCCAGGTGAACGTGGTGTTCCGGCTCGGATCTCCGGGAATGGGCTTTTCGAGCCCTGTTTAAATTTTCTCCCCAAAATGAACCCCCGAATATGATGGGAATTTCGGCGGGTTCCTCTAGGGAGTTGTTTAGCTGTTCTCGCTGTCGTTCCTCTCTCCGATCAGACTTCTCTTTTTTAGTGTAACGACGTAGATGTCTCATACGGATGAGGGACTCGATCTCGTCTTTTAGGTACACGCAGTCGTCCGTGTTGTGACCATGGTCCCAGTGGAAACGGCAGAATTTTCACTTGTCCCGGTGCTTTAGGTCAGCCCTCATGAAGACCGGCCAATTAAGTAGTTTGTCTCCTCGGATATCCAGTAAAATCTGCTCGGCAGACATATTAAGTGGGGTATAGGAACGGAATTTTCCTTCCGGCCTGCGGCTCGGTCAACGATCGTGGGAAGCGCGGTCATCCGCCCCTTTGCCAGTCGGCTGGGAGTCTTCGTTCCGAAGTCTCTTCCTTTTGTTCGTCGAGTCGGATACTTGTGTGCCTTTTCGAGCGTTAGTGAACTCCTCGGCGTTGGTATACTTCTGGGCTTTCACCATGAAGTCCGCTAGCGTCTTTGGAGAATTCTTTTCGATAGAGAAGGCGAATTTTCCTTCCTTCAATCCGCTCAGAATGGCAGCGAGAGCCATCTTATCATCGTAGTCCTCGACATGCAATACTTCTTCATTAAAGCGGTCAATGTAATCCTTCAACGACTCTTTCGGGGCCAGCTTGATGGTGAGCAAGTGAGTGTTGGGTTTCTAACTTCTCTTACCGCTTATAAACTGCGTAAGGAATAGTCGACTTAATTCCGCGAAAGAACCCACGGAGTTGGGTTTGAGTTAGCGATACCAAATCCGAGCAAATCCCGTGAGGGTGATAGAAAATCCTCTACACATCATTGCGTCCATTGCAGTCTGGATCTACATCCACGATCGGTAGGACTCCAGGTGTTCGGATGGGTCCCCAGATCGTGAATACTGGATGACGGGAGGCATCCGAAACCTCTGCGACATCACTTCAGTCATGATGGCTGGGGTGAAGGGAGGCTCGGTCTTTTCTATCATCGCTTGGATCGTGGCTGGAACTGTCAATTGTTGCTGATTTTTCTCCAATGTCAGTAACCGGTCTTTCAGCTCCGCAAAATCGTGCCTCCCATGAATCCTTATTTTCTGCGACGACCTCTAGGGCATCCTCGACCTCCGGCGTTCTCCTTTCTCTCCTCCGTTCAAACTGATGACGGAGGTCCGTGGGCAGCAGGGCAGATGTGGCTGAATGAATGGTTGTGGAGGCCCGAGTGGTGGCATTCCGCGTGGATACCTCGGCGTGTACCACAGGAGGATTTTGACTCGAATGTGGCACCCCCGAGTGTTGGGGGGCTTCAGGTCTCACACTCCTCGGTTCAGAGCGAGTCTCCACGAACAACCCCACCGGCTCGAGAATGGGTCGTTCCTGAGCCGGACGTGGCTCTGGCTCTCTCTGTTATTTCATTCGGTTTATCTCGTCGCACAGAGCCTGAATCTCATTGTGCATGGCGCGATACTTACTCGACCGATTGCGTGAACGTTGGGAAGGTCCTGGTGCGGACTCAGCATGAAGCGGTGATGACGACCGAGTCTGCTCATTAGGTTGCGGCTGCACCACTGCAACTTTCTTCTTCCTTGTCATTGCTTGAAAAAATGAAAACCTGACTTCTAGTTTCAGGTTCCTACAGACGGCGCCAAAAAATGTTGAGGTCAAATCTGGTCGGCCCCCTCTCCACGTCGCCCTCTACGTATCGTCCTTGAAGCCTGCACCAAGAAAACGTGCAAAGGTGACCCTGGCTAAGCAGGGGGACCCTCCGATGTCTAAGTCAGGACAAGGGAATCGGGGTCTAGGTAGAGAATAGAGGAAAGCGAGAGCTTGATATCACGTACATATAGATATGGCATCGGGTAATATTTATATTTGTTTGTGGAATGGTCTGGGTCCGATAATCTCGGCACGATCAGAGAGATTCTAGGATCATGGAGATACTGCCCGCAATTTACTGATTGCGCAGCGTATCTGGTGAATCGTGTGCATCTGTGAGCGAAGTTATTGGCCACGTTCAGATATGGCAGTTTCCATGTCAGCCAGATGGGATGTGCGCCTCGGAGTATCGCCTCGGCCCAACTCAACTGGCGGTCTGTCTCTATGCCTGCTCGGTCAAATAAGGACGGCTCCCAGATCTGAGTGAACTTCGTAACCGGTTAAGTCCGAGCTGATCTCACAAGTCTGACCAGTCCGAACCGTAGTGAGAGGCTTTCTCCAAGGCGCTTGTCGCTTCGGACTGTTCACGTGTTTAGACGTCGTGGTAGCGAGTTGGTTCGGACCAGCACTCGGACTGGCTCCTTGCCATGGGCTCGAATCTCCCCATAACAGTACTTACATCAGATCGGACGGGCATTGTCTCGGGCGTTCATCCGCCTGCTTGTCTCAGCTCGGTGTTTTACTCTCGGATCTCGTATGGTCTCGGATCTTCCCATAATAATAGTAATCAATACAATTTTGAACTCTTGACAACCTACTGTACTCCCGGAAGGATCCGACGGTTTGGATCGAGGTAGATATATACAACGTGTACAACAGTTATCTGCATGTGTATAGATATACGTACGATGTCAGCGTATCAAGTTACTTTTACAAGATTCGGACATTTTTGTTCTTTCCCTTGCTCGTTCCGCCCGCCAGGGGCGGAATCGGACGGTCGCGGACCAGCTAGCTGGCTGCCGTAGGGGTCACGAGCCAGTCCTCCGTGTCCAATTCGGACCAACGGTACCGACGTCGGTGCTGTGGAAGGTCTGTGGGCCCACCATGATTCATGTGTTCTATCAACGCCATCCATCCATTTTACCAGATCATTTTAGGTTAAGAATTATCAGGTGATGCAGATCCAAAGCCCAAGTGGACCACAAAGTGGGGATTGAACATCCACCGTTAAAATCTTCTTTAGGGTTATAAAAGTTTTGGACCAAGGCGATATTTGTGTTTTCTACTCAAAAGGTTTACGTGACTTTATGAAGCGGTTGGATGGCAAATAAACATTGCGTTGGGCCTTAGGAAGGTTTCAACGGTGGGGGCGTCATTATACCACTTTTTTTATGTGCTGTGATACATTTGAGCATTGGATCTACCTTATGTTTTGTTTCATATTACAAAATTATCTCACAAAATGATTGGACGGCGTGGATAAAACACATACATCATGGTGGAGCCCATCGAGGTTTTCCAGCACGGACGTCGTACTGGACAGTTGAATGACGAATTGGAGTCAGCTAAGGGCAGCGGCTTTCGTGCTGCAGCTCATACGCGGTTTCCAGATGAGGACAGAACCGTCAATATAGATTAATCGGCACATGTCACTATTCAATTTCGCCACAGGAAGAGCTCAAAAAGTATCGGAGTTTCTTCGCCAAAGTAAGAAAAACGTGATTATTGGAAGCGAAAATATCTCATTATGAGGTCGACCTCACTGGAGCTTCTCATGAGGCTCCAGCGTGATTTATATCCGACATCAAAACCGTGCATTTGGTGGGACTATTCTAGGTTAAGGTATTTTTCAAAAATCATCCGTACCAGAAATTTAGATGATTCACACCATTTAAAATCACGTGAAAACATGGCTAAAACATCTAAAAAAACTTGTTGGGCCTATACGGCTGAAACTTGGTTTTCCCCTCGTCCAAGTGGGACACAAAAATTGATGGGAATTTGTAGATGAACGGTCTGGATCATCGGCTGGAGGACCAATATGGTGGGACCTTGTCCATAAGCTCGTTGTGGCCGGGCACTGCCGAAACTTGTAATGATCACGTATCCTAGCCGTTGAGGTGGGCGACTTTCGATGATGATGGATGGAGAATTATGAAAGAAGTAGAATGAGATTCATAACCTATTGGTCCACATTCGTCGGCCGTCCTTCAATTGATTGGTTATAACTGGTGAAAAGTGCATGAATGGTATAAATTTGAAGTATGACCCATCTATGGTTGGGCCACTCGATGAAAGGTCCAGATCTCATACATGTGTAGAGCGCGTGTGCGGATTTTAACTCCCAAGTAGAAGGCCATTAACTTGCTGTTGGCAGGATGGAATTAGGTGCCCCCTTACCCCACCTTAATGTTTTTACTCTATATCCACACCATTCATCTGTTTTTCCATATCATTTTAAAACATGAGCCCAAAAATGAAAAAGGTCCACATCTCAGGTGGACCATACTATAGGAAACAGTGGTGATTGAACATCCTACCGTTTAGAACTTTCTAGGGCCTACCATAATGTTTTTCCTCTTTAATGTTAGAACCACTAGGTTGTGGATGGGTGGGCCAATCATGGTTCATTAGTCTGGACAAGATGGATTATTAAATAGACTAGGCCAGTGATTTCCCAAAATCAATCCAATGTTAGACCCAAGCACATTTTAAAAAAGGGTTTGATTTATCAAATTTGGGGTACTTCTAGGGCCTATTTGGATTCGCGTATAGTATAGTATTGTATTGTATTTGGGTATTATTTATGTATATATTGGACAGTTTTCAGAATACATCCAAATCAATTAGATACTAATCGATGTTTGAATAAGAGATATTGTTTGGCATAGTATACAATACATTATACAGATCAATGTTTGGATAGGATGTATTATGTCTGCATAATGTACAATCTTAATTGGATCAAGTGGCCTGTTTGATGTATAGAACTTTTTTATCTCTAGCCGAGATGATTTTCACGTTGAAATGTATCAAATGAACGATCTCGATCTTACACTGCATAGGTACTAGATATCTTGTAATCGTACAAATTTCAAGCTTTCATTCATTGCTAAATATAGCATAATGAATACAAAGTATTGATGACAACAAAACTCACTGACAATACTATACCGTCGGTTCAAAAATTTAGTTAGAGTTTGTATTCGCATGCATGAGATTCAACTCCTATTTACTCCAATCCAAACACGGTAAACGTCAAATCATAACTTTTAATATGATATAATACATCTCAAAATGCATATCCAAACAAGCCCCTAAAATTTATTTGACCTGACCTAACTTAAAATAAAAAAATTTTAAAAAAAAGTAAAAAACAAAAAAAAAAAAAACAGTTAATTACTATATCTATGGAAAGTGGAAACTAGAAAAGCAGATAATTATTGAGTTTAATTAGAGAGTGGCGATTGAAGAATCTTAGCTAATTAATTAAATTGTAGATAGATGTGAAAGTTCAATTTGATCAAATATAATCATATGAAAGATTTTTAGAAAGAAATTAATGGATGTGAAGGCTCATATGAAACTGGTGCATGTGATCATTTCTTATATAGCTAGGGAATTGAAAAGCGGTGAAAAGAATTAGTAATGAAAGGGCAGTTGGATGGTCACAGGATCTAAGGATTATTTGCAGCAATAAACACACATACAAAGTATATACGATCTATTGTATTGTGGTCAAACTAATGAATGCCTTCACCTAAACTAGGCCTTTTTCTTTTCACTTTTCTTTTTAACCAGAAACACTAAAAAAGTAGAATGATTTAAAATTTCCTAGGAACACATTTACCTTGAATGTATAACCACAATCATTTTCTTCATTATAATAAAAAGCATGCATAGTAATAAGAGAATTTCATTAGGGAGATGATTCTCAACTACTAGGGAAGAAAATAAAATAAACACTATAATTTCTAAATTCGGTGGAAGAGAGTGTGCTTGGGTTTCTAAGAATAATATATATATATATATATATATATATATATATATATATATATATATATATATATATATATATATAGGGAAAAGGTACAATGCACTCGAGCTCATGGCTCCGTCCCATGCGGTCGAGCTGTGTGGGCCCCACCGTGATGCCTTTCGAACATCTACCCCATCAGTCAGATGCGCCATTCCATCATGGGCCTAGGTCTCAAAAAATCAAGTCAATTCGTGACTTGTGTGGGCCACATCACTTATAGAAGTGGAGAGGGGCCGTGCACCATTAAAACATTCATAATCATTTTTAGGGCCCACAAAAGATGTGGTTTGCAAATCCAGCTCATCCATTATGTGTGTCCCACTTGTATGAGGGTTCAGACCAAGTTTCAGCAGCATTCAAAACTCAGGTGAGCCCACCAAGTGCTTTTATATGTTTTAACAGTGTTTCACATGATTTTAGATGGTATGGCCCACTTGAGTTCCGTATACGTTGATTTTTGGGATATCTCATAATTTAAAGGATACCCATCAAATGCACAGTGTTGATGGTCGACATGCATCACGGTGGGACCCACACAGCACATAGTACCTTTATACATATATATAGGATTGGAACTAAAGAAGAGAGATAAAAGTATTTAAAACCAAAGCCCTATACTTATTTGTATACTTCATAAACCTCAATAAGATACTAACTCTAATATCTATTATGTCATGATGGAAATGAAGTGTGCCAAACTACTATACACTCACAATAAGAAAAATAAAATTTACACCCTCTAATAAAATGGATTCAATATGACATCTAAGACTATAATCCTCCCTGGGAGAATAACATCGCACTAAAGCCACAAATGCATCTAAAACGATTCATCCCAATTTTCAACTATTCGTAATAAATTATTGATTTGATCATATTCAAATTGGGCACATTTAATTCTATATGTGCATGTGCATAAATCTCAATACTCTTATCATGATGCACACTTATTTGCTTTTAAAATCAAACAAATTTTATCATGGAAAATTAGATTGACCAAAGCCCATTGAAAATATTAATATAATAATATAAATGACATTTTTCAAAAATTATTTTGTAATAAAATTCACTCTCCATTTGATGTACAATCTCTCTCACTCATCTCCATGGGCTAGTGTTCATTTGGCAACTATCCCACTGTACTTTTGAACCAATCAAATTTATGTGCATGACCTTCTAAATAGGCAATAAAGTACCGTCACTCCATTGCAACTTTGTAAGGACACAGGAGTTACGAAACTAACATACTCACGTAGTAACTGAAATAGAATTTACCATTAATGGCACGTTTGGCCGGTTGGATTGGAAGGGATTGGAAGTCAAATCCCGAGAATAGCCGGGCGTGCCAAACAGAGTCGGTGATCTGATCCCAATCCCATGGATCTTAAGACAATCCACTAACAACACCATCATTACATTTAAATCCCATCCAATCCATCCTAATTCATTCAAATTTGCCTGAGACATGTTTAGTTAGTGGGATTGGATGGGATGGGAAGGTTTAATCCTCGGATTGGCTAGATTTAGCAATCAAGGGATATGGCAATCCTATGCATATCAAGACAATCCACTGACAACACCATCATTACCTAAAAATCCATGTCATTCACCCTAATATCATTCAATCCCTTCCAATCCCCCCGGCCAAACAGGCCCTAATTGTAGATAATTGGTCTTACAACACATGTAGTTCAATTCACACATTCATAAATTATCAAGCATTTATTATCCATGCGATCGACATATAAGGTTCATCCAATCAAGCAATGATCTATCATTGCTATAAAATATAGGATTATGCACTCTTTTTTTATTAAAAAGCTCGTTCTACTAATTTGTGTAAGATCACATACCAATCATCTCATAAATTAGGTGAAGGTACATTTTTTATGTACATGCATCTTAATATACATTACTCTTATTGTGCATAGTACATTATGATTATAATGTGTAAGAAACAAATCAAACCTTTAATTGATGAATATAAGCTGCATCTCATTATGATAGTGAATTCTAATATATCATGTGCATACATTTTCAAGAAATAGTCACATCCATACACACAGTCACATGATAGTCCTGCTTCCGGATGAGCATGTTATAAAGCAAGTAGCCCCTTCAAGGAAGCATGAGTCATCATACCACATATATAAATGATTTAGATTTAGAAATCCCTTAGATAATGGCTTGTTTTTGCCTTCCCAAGCACACTTCTTGATCAATGTTATATAGTATGTGGGCCTTTAATAGGTAGTATGAATCATCGACCACATACAAACGGATTAGATTTAGAAATCTTAGAGAATGGCTTGATGTTGTACCAAACACGCAATACTCACACAATGAGAAGCAATCATTTCGTTTTATGGAAATATTTAAGACATATGTTAAGTTAACTGGAGTCTTGGAAGCACTGAAATGCTTTGCTTAATCAATGATTTAAATAGTCCCAAGAGGAGGACAATAGATTAGGACTTCATGCATAATTTACATATCTCTATTCTATACTATATATTATATTAATTTACTTTGATTTTTATCTTTTTAATAATAAAAAATAATTTCTAGAGAATGTAATTAAGGTAAGAAATTTAAGTGAATGATACTTTTCTTGTGCCTTCTCATAGAACCTGGATTACCACTAATTTTTAGAAGGTGTTTTGGTGACGCCTTATCTATCAAATGATGTACATGTATATCAACCTGAACCGTCCAACGCAGGGCTTTTTAATGTACGTGTATAAATCAAACTGAGTGAAATCTATTGATTGAACAATTGAACAGATGAAGTATGATTATCGATGAATGGTCCGGATTGATCAAGAGTGTGAGATGGTTTAATGGCACGACTATGATGTGTGTGACTTACATGCATACAATTCATCCGTTTTAACAACTCATTTACTGCATGATTTGAAAAATGATGTACATACGACCACACCATGAGAAACAGTGGTGATGAAACACCCACTATTTTAAAAATAAAATAAAATAAATAAATAATTGAGGGCTACCGAAATGTTTATTTGCCTTCCAACCTGTTTGATAAGGTTAAAAAACCTGTCTGAATGGATCACACAAATACTAGCTTGATCCAAAACCTTTGTAGCCTATGGGAAGTTTTTAGTGGTCGACTGTTTTATTTGCTGCGGTTCACCGAATATTTGGAGCCAGCGATCCACCAAACGGAGCCCATGGTTTTTAAGCGTTCTTTCGGTGTCGCCACTGCCTCGTGATACATGCACGATATGGACTGCTATTTGACAGTCCTGATATCCGTACACCTAAGTCCACGTGGAAATGGGATGAGTACAGACCGGGAGCGGATTAGATACGGCCGGAACACACCAAACACAGTGCAGCCCTGTGGGGCCACCTTGATGTATACGTGGTATATCCATCCGGTCCATCCGTTTTGTCAGCTCATTTTAGAGCACGATACCAAAAATGAAGCTGATATAAATCAAAAGGTGGACCACACTGCAGGAAAGAGTGGTAATTGAGTGCGCACCGTTAAAAACTTTTCAGGGCACCCCGTGATGTTTATTCGCCATAAAATTGGATTGGGTAGTACACTTATATCATACTAAGAAAACTTTGTTGTGCCTACCTATGATCTGTTTTTCTAACTTATTTTAGGTTCAGCCCAAAATTGAAGCATATCTAAAGCTCATGTGAGTTATACCGCAGTGATGTTTGCTTGTCATCCAAACCTGTATGTACGATCATGCATTCATGGTAAAGTTGTTTTCTTTGGTTTGGTACGCTTGAGCTCTAGGTATATTTTATTTTTACATTAAAGCTTTAAAAATATTTGATAAAATTGATGAATGAAGGCTTTTAAATTGTTAGATAAAATTGATAGATGAAGGACAAAAACAATACCACCTTTATACAAAACTTTTGTGGCTAATAAGAAGTCTGAAAATTGACAATTGCTACTGTTTCTTGTAATGTGGGCCACTTAAAATTTAAATATACTTGGTTTTATATTTTATAGCAAAACATATAAATGGCATGGATGTAAAGCAAATACATAAATGTGGGCCCCATAGTTAGTGCCACACACAATGGACTTCATCTTTACCATTTTGAGAAAAATGGTCTACTATCATTGAACTCTTACAAGGAGTAGGTCACTTTCATCTTTTGGCATTCCAAGTAGGGCTCCTGACGGAGCAGGTCATATCCAAAATTCATTTTACCCTAAACTCATATAATGCGGAGTTAAATTTTAAAATAAGTCTGATTAATTAAAATAGACTCAATTTGAGTTCGAAAAAACAATTTCAAGTCTCCAATCATTTTGACTTCCACGGCAGTGAATTTTGTGCGGCATCTGGACTTCTACTTTTCATACTTCAAAACTCCTATGTGATTTAAATTTAAAATATTTGAACATTATTATTGTATTATTAAATTAAATATATTATCTTATATATATATATATATATATATATATTTTAAATTTGTGATACGATCCGACAGCTATGTCAATTTTCGGATCAAAAATAGATGGGATATGGATATTACCTTCTGGATTCAAGTGAATTCGAATCCAATTTTCAGAATTGGAACCGGATCCAACGGGACCCGACTCAGTGAGAGACCTAATTCCAAATGGTTATTTTGGCATGCTCGTCTCGCTTATTATCAGGTCTCTCTTCCAAGACACGGCAGACATGGGAGATAGTTTACCAGCAGTTACTGATGTGGGGTCTCATCCATGACAGGAATGCAACAGGAACGATTGCTAAACCGACGAAATGGTGGGCCCCATTTTGCATCAAGCTTATTGTGATATTCAGCCTTATCTAAAATACTAAGCCATCCTTAACTGCTTTTTTTGGACGGCCAAAAGTATCATTTCGTATCATACATTTTTATAAGTAGTATTAGTTTCGGTCGTTCAATTTCATTTATTTCCATTCCAAATTCCACCGATAAGAGGCCCTAATATTTGAACGGTTTTGATGGACATTGATGTATCACCGTTATAGGAGAAAACAAAACTTATAACTGGTGGTGAACTACCACCAAAAGCCTTCGCTTCTTTATGAAGGAAAAGCAAAAGCGCGGAGGATGCGTATAAAAAAGTGAAAAAGCTCCAAAACACCTCCAATCAGAAAGTGACACGCGTCCATCTTCCATGGCAACCTTATCCTCTTGACCAGAACCCTTATAAAAAAACTCTCCTCTACCCCTTCTCTCCCGAAAATCCTCTTTTCTCTCTCTCACTCTCCAATGGCAACGATTCTCTCTTTCCGTCCCACCGGAATCCGGCCAAACGCCTCCTCCGACCACCGGAAACCCGACACACAGCGCCGGAAATCCTCATCCGCCAGCTGGTGGACCCCACTCTTCGGATGGCCCTCGGATCCGGACTACATTGACGGAACCCCCACCGTAGAGCCGCAGAACATGCTGGATCTGGATCCGGAGGCCACACGTGTCAGATCACGATTTTCTCCCGGATGCTTCACGGAGGAGAAGGCGAAGCAGCTGAGGAAGAAGACGATGGAGACCGCGACGTTCCACGACATCATGTACCACTCGGCGATCGCGTCGAGGCTTGCGTCAGATCTGCCGGACCGGTCATCCGGCCGGTAGGTGCCGTCAGATCTCGGTGCCGGAGCTTCATTTATCTAGAAGGTTGGGATTAGGGTTAGGGTTAGGGTTAGGGCTTTGATTTTTGGAAGCTCCACTTTCCTACTACAAATCTGTCGACTTCACTTGGAAGAAATACCTCTAAAGGTGTTTTTTCCCTTTATAGTTTATATAAATAAATAGAAATTTCTTTTTTTTTCCTTTTTTTTCTGTTTTGGATCGGTTGCTTGAAATGAAAAACGCTACGTATCGGAACCGGAATCGGTTGCTGGAAATGAAAACGGATACTTGTCGGAGAGTGTTTCGTTTCGGTTACTTGAAATGAAAACCGATACGTGTGGGAGAATGTTTCGGATCGGTTTCTTTGAATGAGAACCGATACGTTATGTTTCGGAAGAGGGTGCTTGAAATGAACACGTGGCGTAATTGTAATTCGGAGCGATCTCGTCCGTTCGACCGAGTCTTCTTGGTAACGTCTTGCTCCGGATATTCCTTTCCAGTCAACCTTCAAATGAAAGATATTCGTTTTGAGTCACCCTTTAAAAAAAGATATTCCTTTTGAGTGGGACCATTGTTGAGAGTGATCCAAACCGTTGAATTTTATGGGCCCCACTGTAGTTAGTCCATGCCCTGAAAATATCAAGAAACGAAACAATCTGAACCTTTCAATTGCCGGTCAACAAACCAAAATTGCCGTAACAGTTCCCTCTCTCTGCCATCAAAAGTCCGAAAATTCTCTAGTTTGAATCTTGGATTTTTGGTGCGGATGCCATCTAAGGCGTCTCAGCGTATCAGCGTTTCGGAGGCCTCCTCGATCTGGGTATTACCCCCGCAGGACGTTGCTAGAGACGGACGATCCTGACAGGGGTTATGTGGGCGCACCATGATGTATGTGTTTTATCCATCCCATCATCCTTCCATTTTGATATATCATTTTAGGGCATGAGACCAAATGCCTACCGTTGAAAACTTATATGGAGCTACGGAAGTTTTGGATATTCCATTTGACATTATGATTGCAAGTAAACATCACGGTGAGACAATAGGAAACTTTCAATGGGGCATCATTTTCACCATTACTTTATGTAGTGTGGTCCAGCCGGACGCGGATTGCATCCTACCGTCGGTCTCGAGCTTATGACGGAGAGGAGATTTGAGTGGCCACCGTGGTGTATGGGTCTTATCTACACCGTTCATTATTTTTTTTTTCATATCAATTTAGGCTATAAGCTCAAAAATGGGTCAGATCTAGGCTCAAGTGGACCACACCACGGGAAGCAGAGGTGATAATGATTCTCACCATTAGAACTTTTCTAGGGCCCACCGTGATGTTTATTTGCCATCGAACCTATTCATGAAGTTACATGTGCCCGGGATAAAGAGAAAACACAAATATCAGCTCCATCCAAAACTCTTGTACCCTCCAGGAAGTTTTGGATGGTAAGAGTATAACCCGATTTTGTACTCCACTTGAGCCTTGGATCTGCCTTAAATGATACCGAAAAATGAATAGACGGTGTGGATAAGACCCATACATCACAGTAGCCACTCAAAGCTCCTTCCCGGTCCCGGCTGGAGGAGGAGGCTGGGACGCAATCCGCATCCCTATGACGACCGCCGCTAGGTACTAGTGGGAGGCGGACTGGGTACTACCTCCATCTATTGGGAGCTCAGGATAGGCAAAGGCTAGGAGGGTCACATATGGGTCAACATAATGTTTGAATTTTATCCACGCCGTCCATTCATTTTTCCATGTCATTTTAAATTATAACTCTTAAAATGGATAAGATCCAAAAGCTTAAATGGACCACATAGTAGGAGATTAAATTCCTACCGTTGAAAAACTTAGGGACAACAGGAGCTTTGGATCTAAGATATATCTGTTTATTTTTATCAATTCACCCAATTGTATATTACGATATCAATAATTTGGATGGCAAATAAAAAACCCAATGCACCCTAAGAAAGTTTCAATGGTGGGCTTCCTACACAATAAGAAAGTTTTAATGGTGGGCGTACTTACTATTATGGGAAAATCTGTACAAGGACAATTAGGGTCAGCCTAAATTACACAAATCAAATAACAAGATCTCGGAAGGAGGATACAACGTTAGGAGCTAACTCTTAAGGCCAACTCGAATCCCGTCCTCGGCCAAGAGAGAATGGTTGAGCTGAGTCCTAATTTTCATTCTCAGCTTTGATAGGCGAACTCCGACCTTAGTGATCCATCGATAGATATTGATTATTAGTACTCAGCTTCACAACTGTTTGATCTGAGACCAAGTCAAAGTACAAATATTTCGTATATTGAGGCTGAGGCCGAGTCAGGGCATGTATATACCATGCATGAAGGCCGAGGCCGAGTCCAGGCATGGACGTATCGCGTGCCGAGGCTGAGGATGAGAACGTGATGATACTTCGTATGCCAAGTCCGGAGATCAACTTAAGTGCAGACATAACCGACGATCTCGTTCAAAAATACGTGCCATTAAGACACGATACACCGCGCGATTCAAAGAATACGGATAATATTTCCACGATCATAATATCTCAATGATTGGATAAATCTTGCCGAGATTAACGGACGTGGATCGTCTAACCCATAAGTATAAATACCAGGGGACTCCATTGCTATAGGTATGCAATATCTCACACCCTCTTTCTACACTTGAATTAAACTCAAATTCCCTACCCTGACTTAGACATTGGAGGGTCTCCCAACTTAACCAAAGTCTCCTTTGTTCACTCTTTTATATAGGACGAAGGTTTGTCGAAGGTTCCACTGCATTGAGCAGGGGTGGACCGGATTTTGACATCAACACTTACCACCGATGTTTCCAGTGGTGTGGTCGACGTGGGCATTGTATCTACTCTATTTTTGATCCGGTACTCTAAACTAAAATAAAATAATTAAAAAAGAAAAAAATGATTGGAAAATATAAATAAAATTCATAGGTAACGGTGACCCCTCGTAGCCCTCGGAGTATCTGCCTGTCTTAGAGATCGGAACAAGCGGGGATAGTACGTAATCCCCACCCATCCTGATGGGATAGTGTCCAAACCGCGTCCGGATTCAGAAAACGGAAACATGGGCGACTTGTCTTGTCAGACATACAGCGGATGGAGAGATGGAAATCGGATTGCGTACTTAGTTACTCAGCTGGCTTTTATCGTGTTAAGTAAACTCTGTTCTGCTCACCTTGAATGTATGTGGTTTATCCACACCGTCCATCCATCTTTACAGATCATTTTAAGGGTTGAGATCAAAATTGAAGTATATCCAAATCTCAATTGGGCCGTAACACATGAAACAGTGTAAGTATTGATTTCCACCATTGAAACCTTTCTAAGCTGCAGTGATGTTTATTTGTCATCAACCTGTTCATGAAATCACACAGACAGGGATAAAGAAAAAACACAAATATTATCTTGATCTAACACTTCTGTGGCCCCCAAGAACTGTTCAACGGTAGACGTTCAATTCACACACATGTACGAAGTGGATAAAATGCATGAATAACAGTGGGCCCACAGAGTTTACTCAGTACCCTTTGTCCGTAATCCGCTTCTGGAGAGATGACCCAAGACTAGTTAGGAATGGAAGATCCTAGCCGTCAAATGTTTCTCCTGTGCTACGGACCGTTGCTGTTTTCTTTTTCTCTTGACTGACTATTCAAGGACACTGAAGGAAGCTTTTGGACCTTGGAAACCTCTGATCTGAGCTAATCAACAATTCTAGTAGCAAGATTTGAGCGTTGAACTTGGACCATTCACCGAATCCTTTCGGTCCTTTTATTTTTTCACGGGCAAAATTTCTATTACTACTAGCCAACGGCAAGAACCAAAATGAATATAAAGGATATATCAAGAACTAAAGCCCTTAATCAGATAGAAAAAAAAAACAAAACTTCAAATAAAGATCAACTAGTTTTTATTTCCAAACATTTATTCAATTCAATCTAACCTTTTGTAGAATCAAAGGGTTGAAATATTAAATCTAAGAGACTTTTGTGTAATACTCTGGCCGCATGAGAGACTTGATACTCATGTGCTTAGAAAAGGTAGATGTAGTAAACATTATCTCCAATCAAACCAAGTGAATTGTGAAAATCACTTTCGTTGAGTCGTACTAGTAAAATAAATTTGATTGGACAATCCTAATCTCTGATTTGTGGACGGTGCTTTGTTAAGAAAAGACCATTGGATATTTTCATTTCTAACCATGCAATAAATTTTTATCAACCCAATACTTAGACAATTAAATATAGCTTGAATTTTTGTTCATGATACATCTAAATCATTAGAGAGTGCTTTGAATTGTTTAATTTGAATCACTTTTCTTTCGCCTATGCAGTTTTTGAGTAATATCAATTCTTATAAGAGTTTCAACATGAGGTCATGGGTTTTGGGTATGCAATGTAGTGAAAAAACCACTGATGTGTGAGGGTGCGGGTGTGTGTGGGTTGTAAGTGTGTGTAACCCAAAAAAAAAAAAGCGTCTATCACCCGTCAATCACACTATCACACTTAGCAAAAGTACTAGAGATTTTCTCAACAGAAAACTAAAGGATGTGGATGTTGGGGGCCTTGCACAAAACCTTAGGATCTACCCCTCCAAAACAAACCAGAATTATGGGATAATAATAGTAATGAAAACAATCAAAGCACAATCACACACCACACAAGAAATTTTTTACGTGAAAAATCCTCAAAGAGATAAAAACCACGGGACCTTGTCCAGATCAATAATGCGCTACGGAGTAGAACATTTACAACTTTCGTCACTCACGCAGGAGTGGATGAACAATAAGAAAATTAAAAAAAACAGAGAGATCTCACCGATCACGAGGACGTAGAAGCGCAGAGGCGACGGCTCCCTTCCACAAGTTTTCTCTCTCTCTTATTTCTTTTTTTCTCACACCCTAAGCCCTTTAGGAAACCCTCTTGTGCTTTTCTCATACCCTAGAAAAACCCTAGAGATCCTTTTTTATAGTTTTAGGAAATTCTCATCCGCATCCCAATTGCGAAAGGACTTGCGACACGAAATCCGCGCAAAATCGAAGAACGAAACTGCGTAACCATGACCGATCGAGTGCCACCCACGACTGGTCGACCGCCACCTACGACAGGTCGAGCACCTCCTTCGACCGGTCGACCACCCCTGAAAAAAATAGTCCGAACTCGCTGGACTTTGAGTCGTGCAACCCATGACTGGTCGAACACTGACCCACAACCGGTCGAGAAAGACTCTCCACTGGTCGAAGACAGGTAAAAAAATTCATCAAATCTCTCCCTTTTTGACCCAGGAAGGATCTACCTTCTTCAAGTCAGGCAGGTTTCTACAAATCTCAAACTTGCCTTTGAGCAAAGCCTTGGTCATCATGTCTAACACATTATCATCCGTGTGGACTTTTTCAAGCTGTAACACCTTCTGTTCCAAAGTATCCATGATCCAGTGATATCGAATCTCTATGTGTTTCGACTTGGAATGTTGACTTGAATTCTTGCTCAAGTGTATAGCACTCTGACTATCGCAATAGACCACGTGCTCCTCCTGCTTCAGGCTAAGTTTCTGTAGGAACCTCTTCGCATCTCTATACATGCCTCTATGACTGTAATGTACTCAGCCTCTGTCATCAACAATGTTACGACCTTCTACAACTTACTTTGCCAAAAAACTGTTCCCCCTGTAAACGTAAACATGAACCCCAATGTGGACTTCCTGTAGTCTATGTCACCTGTCATATCTGTATCTGTGTAGCACTCTAGCACAGGTTTACCGTCACCATAGCATAGGCTCAACATAGATGAGCCTCTTAGGTACCGCAGTATATACTTCACCACTGCCCAATGTTCTTTGCCGGGATTGGCAAGATACCGGCTGACAACACCAACCGCATATGCTATGTCTAGGCGTGTACACACCATAACATACGTTAAACTTCCTACAGAAAATGCGTAGAGCATCTTCTACATCTCTTCCACCTCTGCCTTCGTCTTGGGACACTGTCTGTCGCTCAATCTGAAGTAACCATTAAGTGGAGTACTAACCGGCTTCGCTGCATTCATATTGAACCGCTCTAGGACTTTCTCAATATACCGCTCTTATGACAGCCAAAGCTTTTTGCTACTTTTGTCACAGGTTATCTCCATTCCTGAGATCTGTTTAGCCGGGCCCAAGTCTTTCATCGCAAATGACTTGTCTAACTCCTGTTTCAGCTTTTCGATCTTCTTATCTTCTTGATGTCCTTTCCCATGATGAGCATGTCATCAACATATAAAAGCAGAACTATGAAATCAACATCTGAGAACTTGCTCGTGAACACACAGTGGTTCGACTCCGTTCTGTCATACCCGTGCTGTAACATGAACAAATCAAACTTCTTGTACCATTGTCGTGGAGCTTGTTTCAACCCATACAATCTTTTCCTCAGCCTACACACCATATGCTCATTGCCCTTAACTTTGAACCCCTCTGGTTGGTATATGTAGATCTCCTCTTACAGGTCATCATGGAGAAAAGCAGTTTTAATGTTCAACTGCTCCATCTCCATATCCATGCTAGCTGCCAACCCAAGCAACACCCCTATGGATGTCATCTTCACCACTGGTGAGAATATCTCCTCGAAGTCTATGCTTTTCCTCTGACTGAACCCTTTTACCACAAGTCTGGCCTTGAACCTCCTCTGTGAATTATTCTGCTAAACCTTCTTTCTGAACACTCACTTGTTGCTCACAGCTTTCTTGTCCTTAGGTAGTTTCACCATATCATAGGTATGGTTCTTATGGAAAGATTTCATCTCCTCTTGCATAGCTTTCAATCACTCCTCCTTATGCTTATCGGCTAGGGCCTCAGAATAATCTTCTGACTCTCTCCCATCAGTCAGCATAATGTACTCATGCGGTGAGTACCTCTTAGACGGCTGTCTGTCCGTAGATGACCTCCTCACCTCCTCACTTGTGACTCAACATGTGAATCAAGTGGGAGCTGCTCCCCTGATCCATCTTCTGAAGGAACTCTCTCGTCCTCTGCGTGTTGTTGTACTCTCCCGTTATCAGGCACCACAGGAGGAATAACTGGATTCATGTCCTCTATCTCACCTAAAGTACGTCGATTCTTCTCTGGCTTACCAATGTCTTCTATATACTGATCTTCAAAGAAAAAACCACATCTCTGCTCCGGACAAGCTTCTTCTCAGTCGGATCCCACAATCTGTACCCAAACTTTTCATCACCGTACCCCAGGAACACACACTGCCTGATCTTTATGTCGAGCTTGGACCTCTCGTCCCTTGGTATGTGAACGGATGCCTTGCATCCAAACACCCTGAGATGACTGTACGATGAATCCTATCCAGTACACACCTTCTCAGGTACTTCTCCATTCAATGGGGCTAATGGAGACCTGTTTATCAGATACACCGCCGTGTGCATTGCTTCTCCCCAGAACGTCTTGGGCAACTTCGCATGTGATATCATGCATCTGATTGTCACAATAATGGTGCGATTCATTCGCTCAGCTACACTATTTTGTTGGGGGTCTTGGAAACCGTCTGTTCATGCCGTATACCCATGGACTTGCAGTACTCATGAAAGTCGCCAATGTATTCACCACCATTATCAGTACGGATGCACTTCAATGATCTACCTATCTCTCTCTCGACCATAGCATGAAACAACTTAAACATACCAAAGACCTCGTCCTTAGATTTCAAAGCATAAACCCAAACCCTCCTAGATGCATCATCTATAAAAGTAACAAAATACAATGCCCACCAAAGGTTTTTATCCTCATAGGACCACACACATCAAAATAAGTCAAATCTAATGCATGCACTTTATTAACATGAGAAACAGTTTTAACAAATGAAACTCTATGTTGTTTCTCTGATAAACAATTAAGACAGGTTTTGAGAGGTATACCTGTCACGTTTGGAAGGAGCCGCTTCCTCGCTAGTAGCTGAAGCCGTTTTTCACTCATGTGGCCTAGACGCTTGTGCCACATGTTAATAGCTGAATCTTCCACTGCATTCAACCCACCCTTGCATACACTAATACTTGTCTTGTAAAGGGTGCAACACTTCTTTCCTCTGGCTGCGATCAATGAATCCTTGATGAGCTTCCAGCGCCGACCAGCTAACCGTCTTTCATAGCCATCATCATCAAACCATCCCGTCGACATCAAGTTGAGGCGAAAGTCTGGGATATGTCTCACATCTCTAAGAACCAATGTGCAACCCACATCGGTCTTCACACAAATATCACCGACCCCTACGATCTTCGATACGCTAGAATTTCTCATCTTCACGGTCCTATAGTTACCTGACTTGAACTAGAGATTCACAAGTCGCCTTATCAAAAAAAATTTATTATCGGCTGTCTTCCTCTCATACAGCCCTTGTAGTTTCAGTCATTGGCTAGCGGCTGAGGTTTCCGTAAACACATGGTGGAATACAGAATCATCCAGCCATTGTCTAATAAACCCCGCCGCCTTTCAGTCCAACTTCTTCTAGTCATCATCAGACATATCCTTGAATTTTGCTGATATGCCTAAAATTGGAGAATATAGATCCTTACAATAAAGCAAGTCCTCCATCTTAGCCTTCCATATGGTCCAGTTAGAACCATTGAGGCTGATCATCCTTGATGAGCCACCTTCCATAATTCCAAATCGATCCTACCTGTTCAATGAACTTAGCGCTCTGATACCACTTTGTTGGGGGCCTTGCACAAAACCTTAGGATCTAGCCCTCCAGAACAAACCAGAATTATGGGATAATAATAGCAATGAAAACAATCAAAGCACAATCACACACCACACAAGAAATTTTTTACGTGAAAAACCCTCAAAGAGATAAAAACTACGGGACCTCGTCTAGATCAACAATCCGCTATGGAGTAGAACGTTTACAACCTTCGTCACTCACGTAGGAGTGGATGAACAATAAGAGAATAAAGAAAAACAGAGAGATCTCACCGATCACGAGGACATAGAAGCGTTGAGGCGACGGCTCCCTTCCACAAGCTTTCTCTCTCTTATTTCTTTCTTTTTCACACCCTAAGCCCTTTAGGAAACCCTCTTGTGCTTTTCTCATACCCTAGAAAAACCCTATAGACCCCTTTTTATAGTTTTAGGAAACTCTCATCCGCATCCCAGTTGCGAAAGGACTTGCGACACGAAATCCGTACAAAATCACATAACGAAATTGCGTAACCACGACCGGTCGAGTGTCACCCACAACCGATCGACCGCCACCTACGACCGATCGAGCACCTCCTTCGACCGGTCGACCACCCCTGAAAAAAACAGTCCGAACTCGCTGGACTTTGAGTCGTGCAACCCACGACCGGTCGAGCAACGCTCTCGACTGGTCGAAGACAGGTTAAAAAAACTCATCAGTGTATTTATCTTTTAAAGCCCTTTTGGAAAACTCCCATAAATTCACCCTATCTAAAAATTTCTTCATCTCATGCCAAGAACATAAGCTTAAAAATGAGGCAAATTCAAAACTTATATAAAACTTGCCATGTAGGACATAATGAGGATGGAATGGCGTCCAACGTTGAAACTCATATTTTCACTTTACTGTTTCTTGTCTCAGTACTTGAGTTTTGGATCTGTTTCATTTTTTGGACATGAATTTGAAAAATTGATAAATGGATTATATTGTGATGGTAATGCAGGAGTATTTTTACACCGGACTTGAGTGGGGTTGTCTGTAAGACATGCAGAGACATATTTGAAGTGGGTGGCCTGTGTAAAGTGGGTGGCTGGTGTGAAGCGGCCCCACCCACGTGATGCAGGTGGCTTATGTGAAGTAGAATCCATGTGAAGGAGGTTCCATGATGGAGTTTACCTGTAGTCCTAAACTATACAATCTGGAGCTTGGGCTATGATATAAAGGGATTGATTTACATTGCCCTGTCTCTTTTAACTTCTTTTAATTTGAGCTTTTAAAGTAATTGTTTAATCGATGTACATCAAGTGGGTTCCAAAGAGCTCCAACTAGGGGTAGGCTTGACATTCTCAATCCAAAAATGGTCTTTTCAGCGTCACTTATGTCATCCTTTGTTAAAAGGTTATTGACTTTTTGTGAGAAGCCATTTTAATAAAATAGTATTAGAAAAATGATAAATGAGTGATTATCTAGGCTACAAAGGTATTTTAATAAAATAGACTGTTGTATTATGGAGGGATTTGACAGTTTTCCCTGTATAAAAAGAAAGTTAATAATACTCGGAAACCTATCACGCTTGATACACAATCACTCAGAAATTGCACGCGTGGATTACATTAACTAAAACGGCCTGTTGCCTAATCCACAGTCCCCAAATTCGATGGGTCGAATAATCCTAAACTCTTAACGCATATGGCGATGCCTCACGTAAGCAAATTCTATCCAAACCACCCAAATTGCCTATGCCACTGTGGATGGAACAAAATCTAGAATCGTGTCTATCAAGCATCCTAGCCGTCCAATTAAGGACTGCCTACCATTTCTGTGAGTGGGGGACGAGTTTATTCACATGAGATCCCTTGTTTGGCCTTGATCCCTAAAAACAAGCTGATTCAACGTTCAGGTGGCCCACCCCATGGGGAATGATTAAAGTAAAATGAATGGATTGTGGACCGCTTGATTTTTGGATCTGTCTCATTTTTTGAATCATGTCTTAAAATAATGTGTCAAAAGGTATGAATGAAGTAGATTTCTCATAAACATCAATGTGGGCCTGCTTAGCTTTTGATAGTAGAAACTTCTCCATTGATTAAACAGTTCAAAATACAAATATTAGACAATCCTGACCGTTAAACCAGGCAAAAGTTACAGATAAATTTGGCTCACAGATAAAATGGGTGTGGGTTTTGGTGAATGATAAGCCACATGCCACGTGTACTGCTTACAAATGGCTCTGCATATTCCGTTTGAAAGTCGATGGGTAGTGACCCCAAAGCCACCCAGCTAGGTTGTCTCGGGGCTTCGGGGCCACCATGATGTTTGTGTTTTATACCTATGTCATTCATTCGTCTAGTTTGTCGGTTCATTTTAAGGTATGAGCTGATCCTAAGTCAAATGGGATCAATCAAAAGAAACAATCGAGCTAATAACACCCGCAATTGAAAATTTCTTAAAATATATTGTAATGTCCTATAAAATTGGATGAAGGAAAAACACAAATATCATCTTCATCTCAAAATTTTGTAGTCCTTTGGAAGTTTTTATTGGTGGTCGTTCAATCATCATTGTTTTATGTGATGAGGTACACTTGAGTTTTTGATCGGCTTTATTTTTTAGCTTGTATTTTAAATAATCTGTAAAAACAGATGAACAGCATGGATAAAACACATGCATTCCAGTGCCAAAAAGACCACCTATCCAGGTAGTGTTGGAGTATTATATAAAAATGTCAACATGGTTAGCCAGTTGAGAGGCTCTTCGCGATGTTCTAGGGTTGAGTTCGTTTTTTCCCTACCACGACTCAGGATCCAACGTGCGTGGCAACTCATTGGGGCTCACATGCTGAGTGGACCCATGACATAGGCATTTAAATTCTAAAATCTATGTTATATTCCAACTATGTGTGGGACGTACATGATGGACGGTTGGTATTATTGACTGGATCGTTCATAGCATGACTATTACCTCATGTGGTTTCTGACTATATTGAAACAAATGAATATATTCCAAGTCGTGGAAATCATGATAACATGCTGAAACATCTTAGGTTATTCAATGCCCCCATCTAATCCAAATGTCCTGTCTGCAGATGAATGTATGACAAAAGAAAGAATTTTCAATGCCTCGATCCGATTCTACGCGCGGGGGCTTGCTGGGTCCTTACTCATGCCTTAGTGATAGACTGCAAGAGTTCCTACACGTGAGTAAGATCAAAATTAGGAATATCTAATCAGCTCCTCCATTGTCCATAAAAGAAGTATTGAATCATCTCATTTTCCTCTCACATCCCAAAATAATAAGATGCATTTATTTTTCCATAACATTTCTTTTACTTACTCATTCCAGGCAATGATCCGGATCAACGTTGAGCATCCCGTCTCCATGATCATAGTCAGTCTTCTATTTTGGTCTTTACTCTTGTTATTTCAAGGCTTTGATTTGATATTGAGCACTCCGTTGTCGTAGTTTCAGCTTCGATTGTAATAACACTATAGAGCTTAGTATATGTTGGGAGAAAAATTCTTTATTGACCACATGCACAACACTATCGGAATCAAAAGATAAGAGAAAAAAAAAAAGAGCAAACCATAGCACAAATTTATCTCATTCTTTTTCAATACGTCCGTGGATTCATGTCAATCCATTATACTTAATAACAAAAAATGACAAAACGGCTCTCAATACAGTAATGACTCTCTCTCTCTCTCTCTCTCTCTCTCTCTCTCTCTCTCTCTCTCTCTCTCATTACAGAATGCATATTACTACTAACAAACTAGGATTTATATAAAACTCTAAGTGAAATTATGAAATTACCCTCTGCACTGAGGGCATGCTCACAGACACCCAAGCAAGGGGGCGTTGCCCCCTTGCAAGCTCAGCGCAGATCCCAACTCATGAAAGTGTTGGCTGGATGAATAGTGTACCTCTAATAATCTAGCTCCATAAATCCTAACAATCTCTCACTTAGATACTGATCACAAGCAACTCTCATTGAATCTGTTGCATCTAAAAAATTCATCTCTTCGTAGAGAACTTGGTCTAAATTTCCTTTTAGTCTTCAAGGTCAAAATTTCCTTTTAGTCTTCAAGGTCTAAATTTCCTTTTAGTCTTCAAGCTTGAAGACTAATAGAAGCCAAGCATAATTTCAATTTCTTTATAGTAACTTCCTTGGTCAATATGTATGCATGATTTTGACTAGTATGAATCTTCTCCAAAGTAAATTCTCTATCTTATAAAAGTGATCCTATGAAATGATATTTGATGTATATATGTTTGGTTCTTAACTAAAAGGTTAAGTTCTTTACTAGATGAATTGCAATTTAATTGTCACTATACAACTTACAACTTTCTCACTTCTTATTCAACACTTTCATGAGACCCTTTAACCATATTATTTCATTGCAAGCTTCTGTTGCAACAACATAATTTGTTATTGTTGTCAATATGATAACAATCTTTTGTAACTGGGAAATCCAACTAACTGTTGCACTAAACAAAATGAATACATACCATGTAGTGCTCTTTCTACTATCAATATCCAATATTAGGTCCTAATGAACATATTCATGCAATCTTATTTCTAACCCTCAATAGCACAATGCTACATCAATAATACCTCTCAAGTATTTAAGCATCTATTTTGCAACTTCCTAATGCTCCTTTCCTAGATTATTTACAAACATGCTGATAACTCTCACTGCATTAGTAATATCTAGTCTCGTGCAAATCATGCTTACATTGAGCTGCCAACAATTAAGGTATATGGAACCTTAGTCATATAGTAATGTTCTTCTTATGTTGCTACACCCTCTTCCTTTAAGAGTTTGAAGTGGCTTACATAGGGAGTGCTAACTAGCTTAAAACTTCCATGTTAAATCGCTTGAGTAATTGGACAATATATTCAATTTGTGATAATTTAAACTTCATGTTTCTTTTGTCACTGTTAATTCCCATATCTAGGATTTATTTTACAGCCTCCAAATCTTTCATTACAAACTCCTTAGATAATTGTTCCTTGAGATTTGAAATCTCATTCATGCTTGACCCTACAAAAAGCAGATCATGTATGAGATACAAATTTTTAAGTTCTTGAAATAACAATATTGATAAGCACAACATCTTTTAAATCTATTAATAGACATAAAACAATCAATCTTCATATACCACTGTCCTAGGGCCTGTTTCAAACCATATATACTCTTTTTTAATTTACATACCATGCTCTCCTTGTCCGGTAACATATCCCTATGAGTGAAAAATATGTCTTTTTTAAGATCAATATGAAGTTAAAGCCATCAAGGCATAGAGCTTTGTTAGAATTAGCACATCTAATAGCATCTTTTATTTCTAAGATGGCAAGGGGATTACAAAGATCCTTTGTTTGCTTGAGAGAAAGCCTTTTGAGATTGTCAAGTAAACTCAAATCAATATGAGGGTCATTTCTATCATTGGAGTTAAGAATTCGCTTGCACAGGTAACCCCATTTGTGTCTTTAATTTTTCAAATTCTAGATGCTTTGATTGAGTAGATGTATTTTGAGTTTATATCTCCCAAGTTTAGTTTCTGCTTTAGCATGGATAATTCCAGGCTTTGCAGGCAATCAAGTTCCATTAATATTAGAACTAGAGGGGTCTTCTTGGACCACGATTTGAGCAAGGTCAAGCTTCTTATTAGCGTTATAGGTTTGAGTGGATAACCTAGGTTTATTTGCAACCCAAAGTTTAACGGCTAATTTAACTCGCGTAAGCTTCACAGCGCTACTATAAATATAGGAGATCCTTCCATTTAGACAAACCAAGCTTATGAAAAATCCATCCTTTTACACTATTAGTTAAAAGAAATGAAAGGGGCTTTTGCAGGTTAAAACGAAAAGGGATTTTTCAACCCTAAACAATATCTAGATTTAAAATAAAAAAGTAGTCAGATAAATCAAAATGAAGATAAGCAATTGTATAAGAGGCAAAATAATCAATCAAAGTAGAGTTGGCAAGAAGCTTATCCAACCTTTTTTTATTTTTTTAATACTTAAATTTTATTTTATTTTTAGCTTGTTAGTACACCCATTGTCAAATCACTACGTTCCATTCTTTATTTCCATCATTTACACCACGAAAAGTCATTATCTAAGATAATAAAAATTCAGCAATTTACAGCATATTAGGGTCAGGTCCACTTTACTTTTCTTTGCGAAAACGAATGCAGTTGAATTCAAGGATCGGATATTCTAATGCTAATTTGGTGATGCTCTCACACTAGGATAATTGTCCATTGGAAACTTGGGTAAAAGTAAATAGCAATATCTGAAAATAAGATCGATACCTTACTGTATCGATCCCTAGTGCGGGTGGCTAACAATGAGTGTGTGTACTGACATGGGTATATACTAACCAGCTAAGCCCAAAAAAAAAAAAAAAAAAAACAAGTAAAACGTTGCAGTAGTTACAAAATCCATAAAGCGCTTCCAAGTATACATCACTGTGTGTGGTTGAATGAATGGTAATTACCATGATACGAGCTGTGTTGGGCCACCGTGAAGTATCAGTGCCATCTAACCCGTCCATTAGATATGCCCACATGTGAGACGTAGATTTCGAAATCCAGCCTGATATAAAATCATGTGGGCCACACGAAAAGGTGGCGGACAATGGGGAGACGGACGTTCACCATAGAAACTTCCAATGGAACATTGGGTTAAACGTTTTGTTTATATGACATCCGAGCCATTCATCTAGTGGACCAAAACATGGATAAGGAACGGAAAGAAACAAAAGCCATCCCTTTCCGAAGGCTAACTTCTGACAAAAAAAATTAATATGTTTTAGGAGTGACTATACCACTGATCCAAGCCGTTTATATGACGAGTGTCTGTAAAGTGGAAATAGCGGCTTTGATAATTTTATTGTTTTTCTTTGATCATGAAAGGTCAGTGTAACCTTTGTGTGATCTGTGGGCTGAAATATTTAATCTAGGAGCGGTTTCGGGCATCCCCCAAATCCAGTTAATATAGTCTCGACGTATACATCGAGATATAGCCGAGCAAACCTCGTGAAAAACAGATCTTTCGACCGACTTTCTTTGATTATGATTTGAAGTGAGCGGTTTGGTACAGTACATCGCGATGTACTGGGATATTATGAAGCCTTGAAACTAGCTCATCTTTCAATGATCCAGACCGTTTATATGACAAATCTCACTTAAAATATTGACAGAAAACAAATAATACCTTAATGTTGGATTATTTCAATACTTTGGAAATTTGTTCCGTTTGCTTTGAACATGAACGGTCATCGTTACCTTGTATGACCAATGGGTTGAAATATTCAATCGGATAGTTTTTATTTTAATTTTTCCAGTGAATCCCCCATTGCAGTGCAGCCCTATCAGATAAACGGTTTGTGCCGTTAAAAAAAGGCCCAGATCTAACGGATAGATTCCCGATGTACCATTATCTTATAAGACAGCGGGATGTATGGAAGCAATCCCCCTGGAGGGATAGCTGTTGAAATTCACGTGGAGTGACAAGAGATAAGGTTGGTAGTTCGCACGGTGGTTCTGGTAGAACCGAAACGATGTTGAGCCCTCTCTCCATCGGACACGTGGCAGAGTGGCATGTTAATAGGAACCATCCATTTATTGGACCGATCATGGTTGGGAAGTCTTCCAAATTTGAGAAATGCTCCTAGATCCATTGGAACACTTGACTGCTCAATCCATCAATCCAGACCGTTCATTAGGTCCAGTGCATATTCCATGAGTTACAAGCAAAAATCCACATTGATGTGACAAATATAACCATTTGATTAATAGGTCCACTGACCAATTTCATTTCATCACAGAATACTTATGATTCTAAAGAAATAGTTTTGATAGTAAATTGTAACCAGCCATCTTGGTAAATGAATGGCTATAAAAATTTGGATTACCAGATCATTGCGGATCTGTCTGTGGGCCTCACCTTGATGCATGAATAATATATCCACGCCATTCATCCGTTTTGCCAGATCATTTTAAGGTCACGAGCTCAAAAGTGAAGCAGATACAGATCTTAGGTGGACCACACTACATGAAACAGTGGTAGTGGCGAATGAATGCTCACCGTTAAAAACATGCTAAGCCCGCCTAATCTTTATTTTCCATCCAACTGGTTGATAAGATCCTACACATTTGGATGAAGGGAAAACGCTAATATCAACTTGATCCAAAACTTTTGTGACCCAGAGAGGTTTTTAATTGCCAATCATGTAGCGTGGAATACCTTAGATTATATTATTTTTTCTTTATTTTTAAATTTTGTTACACACGCACACATCACACCACTAATGCATACTCGAACCCTTGACCGGATGTTGAAACTCCTGAGGGTCTACCACCGGAGCAAAAGTAAGGATCCTGGTATACCTTAGATATGGATCAGTTCCATTTTTTATTTTTTTTTATTTTTTTTTTGAGTCTCTTGCCATGGAATGATCCAGAGGAACAGACAAACGGCATAAATATACTACATATGCATTAAGGGCGTGTGTTTGGCTGGACCGATCCGATAGGATTAGGTGGTATGGAATGGTTTTTAAGGTAATGATGGTGGTGTCAGTGTTCTTCGGTTGATCTCATGATTAGGTGGGATGGAATGGTTTTTATGGTAACGATGGTAATGTCAATGTTTGTCTGTTGATCCCATGTGATTGGGATAGCCCATAAGATGTCTAGCAGGATATTTGGATGGTCACAAATGACTGAGTTTGTATCTCCACTGCTTCTCATGATGTGCCTCACTCATTGCTTTATAGCTGCCTCAAAATAATTTCATGGCTGAACGTAGGCAGGTGACAATGAGAGAAGGAATAGATATAATTGGTATCTTAGTGGGCCTTAAACAGTCATAAAAACTTATATTTTAAGATTGGCAGAATCCAGGCATTATTTACGAGGGTGCAGTAGAATGGTTTTTATCCCACCGTCTCAAATAAAAAAGAGGATGGAATGTAAACAGCATAACCCTATGAAACATCCTAGTCACATATCCAGTGCCCAGCCAAGCCAAACAAGTCCTAAGGTGAGCCTGACCCTCACGGCCGCACGCTATTAGGTGAGGCCAGGGCTGTACCTAATCCACTCCTATAATTTAAGTGGACGCGGATTACTACTGAATTGGACATTAGCAACTCTCTCTACTGACGTGACGTCACCACGTTCTCTTTATGAGATTTGTCATGAAATGTGTGTTGTATCCACACTGTCCATACATTTATAGAGATCATTTTAGAGTATGATACAAAGAATAAGGCAAATTCAAAGCTGAAGTCGACCCCACCACAGAAAAAAGTGGAGATTGAACACCTATCGTTAAAAACTTCTTTGGGCTACAACGGTTTTCGATCAAGCTGATATTTATGTTTTAACTTATTCCATGTCTGTTTTAACTTATAAACAGGTTGGATCTCAAACAAACACCATGATGGGCCCCAAGAAGGTTTCGATGGTGTGCGTCATTGTCCCACTGTTTTCTGTGGTGGGTCCAGTTGAACATTAGATCTTCTGTGGTGGGTCCAGTTGAACATTAGATCTGCCTAATTCTTTGTATAATACACTAAAATGATCTATCTAAATGGATGGATGGTGTAACTACGACTCATACATCACTGTGGGGCCCAAAGAACATGATGACGTCACTTCAGTAGCCACTCGCTACTGTCGGGTTCGGTAGCTAATCCGCGTGGAATTTAAGTACGCGGAGTACTACGTATGCCCGCCTGTTCGGAGCCTAGGACAGGCGGAGGCTCCCAGTGCCGCGGCCACCCGTGTTATGCGAATTTCATCCACACCGTCCATCCATTTTTTCATATCATTTTAGATTATGGACCCTTCTTAAGCTCAAACTGGTAGGCGTACACTGCTACTTTCTATGGTGTGGTCCACTCGAGCCTTGGATTGCCATATTTTTGGTCCAGTATTATAAAATAATATGAAAAAAAATGGGTGGACAGCCTAGATAAAATTCATACAACACGGTGGTCCCTCAACGGCCCTCTCAGGCTCCGAACAGGCGGAGGGTAGTATCTAATCCGCGCCCATGATTTATCTTGATTCTGACATCAGATAAGTTGAGGTGAGCTGGTCGCAGAGAGTATATGCTCATGCGAGGGCAGACGGCTAGCCAACTGGGACCAGGTCCAACTGATCATGACAGGGACAGGGACAACATATAGGAGAAGGTTACTTAGACAACTGATGTGCAGCTGCCATTGATGGAAATGGCTATCTGGAAAAGATTCCTGGATGAATGCTACCATATATTGGGTCGCCGTGAATGACGGCTGTGGAGGATGGTGGAATTGAAATGTTAGGATCTCATTAATTTAATGGCTTAACTAAACATGTTAAATTAGTCATTGAGATTTTGGCATATTAGTTAATTGCCCTAAATGGAGAGAGTTATAGGGACAACCAAAGTGCAGCTACCATTGAAATGAATACTTATTTAGAAAATAAGCCAGAGTGAGTACTATCATAAAGTAGGCCGCCATAAATAACTACAGATCTAGGTAGAATTGAAATGCCAGGATCTTAATAAGGTAATAACCTAACTTGACATGTTCCATTAATTTTGGGGCTTTTGGCATATTGGTCATGCTTTATTTGAAAAAGTTGTCAAATAGTGAGTGTTGTCACGGAGTAAGTAATCATGGACGTTAGCTGCGGAACATGATGGGCTTGGAATGTGGGGATCACAATAATTTATTAGTCTAACTTGAAGAGTTCCGTTAGTTTAGGGCTTTCGACATATTAGTTAAGTTCTTAACACTTTTTTTTATTTTTTTATTTTTTTAATGTTAGCTTGTTAGTACACCCACTTTTAGTTTACACTTCATTGTTAGCCACCCCCACTAGGGAAACGATACCAAGACCTCAGTGTCCAAATTAGGTATCTTTCACTGAGTCTACCACTTGAGCTATAGACTTAGTTTTAAGTTCTTAACACTTGCACATGAGAATTTTGGGGCATGGACCATCCATAGTGTGGCCCATTGGATCAACGTTTGGATCACTAAGTCATGGCCCCACCCATATGCTGAAAGTGGAGTTCTTCACAAAAGGACCACTTGCATCTTGAATAACAAAAAACGGAAGGTGGGGATTTTTTTTCACGACCCTTTAACATCCACTTGTAGTCCACCAGTCAAGGGACGCGATTGGATGGTGACCTTGAAACCAGTCAGCTAAGTGGTGCCAAAGCTCCTTGGACCACCACGATGTATGTGTTTTATCCATGCTTCACTCATTTCGAAATCCAAAGCTAAAGTGAATTTCACCGCATGAAAGGGTGGGAATTGAACCCTTACGTTGAAAGCTCTTAGAGCCCACCACAGTGTTTGTTTGTCATCCCACTTATTCATAAAGATGAAGCGAAAACATAAATATCAGCTTGATCCAAACCTTCTGCGGTCTTAATAAACTGTCAACAGTAGGCATTCAATCCCCACTGTTTATGTTTTGGGTTTAAACCATAATTTTATAAGCTGGAAAATAGATGGACGGCGTGGATAAAATATATTCACGATGGTGAGGGCCACAGAGCTTTGAGACCAGTTAGTTGGCTGGTGTTGGGATCAAAGCGGTTGAGAGCATCTGATAAAGCAAACATTGCGCTGAAGAATTCCACAATGTGTCCCATCTGTCGATTTGCTGCCACGTCATACGAAAAATGGCCAAACCGTATCTCTGCAGTGTGAGCAACGCGCGTGTGTAGATTATCCAAGCCTGTCCACGTGTAGATGACCCGGCCTGAAAATCAAGCAGGTCCGTTCATCAGGCGGGGTACCATGCCAAAGTATCTGGGCCAAGGGTCTGTATTCAACGCGGAAGTGGAGCTCATCTGACGAGTAAACTGACCTGATTTTTGGAGCGAGTTGTGGTGGGGCCCACATGTCACATGGCTTCAATAACCTGGGCTGGTGCCAGGCTGGCCTTGATAGGCACATTTAGATGGACACGGGTTTCGCGCGGAAGGGACGCGGATTTCCTGCGAAAAGCCTTTCGAAAGTTGCTGCGCAAGAATTTTGGGTGGGGATGTTTGTAAGAAATCAAACACCATCCGTTCTTCGAGCTCTACGTGATATTAAAAAGTTAATAAAAATAAAAATAAAAATAATCAGAAAATTCAAAACTTTTATAAGTTCATTTTCACTAAGATGAAGCCAAAACACTCGAAGACATTTTTTCATCACCCATGGATACTCAACCCTTGACCACGTGTTGAAACTCCTAGGAGTCTACCACCGGACCGAGAGTAAGGACCAAAACACCAAAAAAACTTACACTGATATAAAACTTTTGGTCATATAAATGTTTCATCAGTGGTCACTAAATCTTCATTGTTTCCTCTTGTGTGGCTCCTTTTGAGTCTTGGATCAACTTTATTTTTGGTCTCATGTCCTCAAATAAGCTCGCAGAAAGAATGAACAGATTGGATTTCTTACAAACATCACAGTGGCCCAACCCAGACACTGTTATTTGGGAGAAATCCACTTCATATATCCGTTTTTAGAGATAATTTTAGGACATGCAACAAAAAATGCGGCATCTCCAAAACTCACCGTAAGAGAGGAAGCAATGGAGATTCAATAACCACCGTTGAGACATCCATACCCCTGCAAAGTTTCAACATTGGACGTCACTATCTCCACTGTTTCATGCGGTGTGGTCCGCTTGAGCTTTGGATATGCTTCAATTTTGGATGTGGATTGCGTCCTACCTCCTCCCGCGGAACGGACAGGAGAATGGAAACATTCCTTCCTTTTTCTTTTTTTTTGAAGGCCAAATGATGGGCCTATGATGGGCTTGGCCCCAGGATTTAAAAGGAGGGCCAACGATGGCCGTTAAATCCATAAAAGGGCCTATACTTTGCCCTGTGTGCCTTAATAGTAAAATCTTTAAAATATGGGCCTGCCTGGTGAGCTTTTAATGATCAATTGAAGATAAGGATGAGAGCCTGTCCATGGGCCTGAAATCGAAAGCAGTCGCATCACCCGCGTAAGTGGGCTAGAAAGCCCAACTTACAGCCCATTTTTGAACCTCTGGTCCTTGGGGCCCACTCTCTATTAGGCCCATCTTACCTTCTTTCTCATTCGAATCTCCTCTCCAATTTCAACACAGTACATGGTATCAGCATGCTGATGTGGGGCCCACTTTCACCATGGATAAAGGAGAGTTCCTTGAAGATGCCTCCCAAAATCGAGGGCTACTTCGCCTATTTTTGTACCAGACTTCACACTCACAACTAATACCATGAACAGCCTCCGCCGTTCTGATGCCATGTTGAACAATCAATTACTATAAAAGCTCGAGTCATTAGTGTAAACCTTAATGCGGAATTGCAAAGGACTGTGCTAAGCATCGAATATGTAAATCAAATAAACTAATTCTTCCACACCTTACAACCTTAGGGAAGCACCGTAATGCAATAGAAAGCTTCAGTCATATTTTGGGCTGGGGATAGAATCCTATTTATATAGTTCAGATAGGTAGCTTGAGGACTTAGCCCTGTTTATATAGTTTAGAGGGGTGGCTTGTGGACCCAGCCCTATTTATATAGTTTAGAAGGATGCTACCTTATAGATTTCTTACCATTAGAGGATGACATACCAATGTACATCAATACTCGCAGGGTTTGAATACAAGACCTTCCTCTATGATGCCATGTCAAGCAACTACTTGCTCTAAAAGCCCGAGCCTTTAGAAGATGCCATATCAATTAATATCAAGGGAATATAATAGTTATTAAGGAAGAAAAGGTAAATACAACACTTTCTACAATATCTGTCACTTGTAAAATGAGCGCAAATGTCTTGTTGATGCAAATTGGTTATAAACCGCGGTCCGCGTTCTACTCATATGAGCTTTAATTCGATAGGTTGTCTAAGTGTGTAGAGATCTAGCAAAGCCGATCGAGTTGACTGGATTCAATTAGATTTTTGTTTCACCAAACATTAACTTAGTTTGATTAAATTTTAGTACTACCAACCGTGTGGAGGACCTGTTTGGACAACCATATTAAATAAGACGGAATTTTCTAAGATGGATTAACATTATTTATTGTGTAATGATTACATGTGGTACTTTCACCGCCCAATCTCATGTTTAGAATCACATTCTTCCTTAACTTTGGTCGACCACAGAATTGTAATCAACCGGCCGCATTTCACAACTGAGGCCGGTTATCTATGTGCATACGTAGCATGAATGTCACATGTAAAGAGTACATATGGATAGCGTATATAAAACACTTGCATCAATGTCGGGCCACAACTGTTAGTGGATTTCAAAATCTACCTAGAATTATGCAGTATTCACTATTGACATTAGAATATGTGATACTGGGATTAATGCAATCCTTTTTGTTGTTATCAAGCATTAGATGAAATTTTTATGTGACCAAATGCAATTCCAATCTACCTAATCCAATCTAATACCATGCACCAAACAGCCTAAACTTATTTAAGGGCTTTCATGAATTTTATATTAAAATTTCACCTTTAAAAAGTGAGATTTTGAATAGGGATGTCAACGGGCTAGGCCTGAGGTAGGTCATCGCCCCAGTTTTTATTCATAATTCTGATTTTATAGGCCCGAGCCCAGCCCATTTAAACCTCTAAATTTGACTACGAAAACATGTTTTCAACATGTTATCTCCTCCATATGGGATGCAACAGCATTTCATTTTCTTTTGAGTATGTGCTATGCTGAGTAATTAAATTCTATAGGTTTGTTTTGGTACATCCAGACATTTTACAATATCCTGTATCCGTTGGATCAATGGTTGCCTTTGCAATCCAAGCTGTCGATTAGACGAAGTACAACACTAAGGGCCCGTTTGGACGGGCGTATAAAGGTGGATTACACAGCATTCGGTTGGAGTCCACATTAAAGGAAGCAATTTAATGTATGCCAGTGGATTGTCTCCTATCCAATTGGAGAGACGATCCAACGCTCATCCAGTGTGCACGTTTGGACGGGCCACTAGCCCACAAGTTGTAGATGCGGAGGCGTGTTTGGCCGGGCATGGGATTGCATTCAATCCCATGCAATCCAACGGGCGGAGTGTTTGGACGGTCTACGGATGCTCATCTCCAAAACACGCTTGATGTGCAGGTAGGGGGAAACTGTATACGTGGCATGCATGAGCTCAAGTTAAACAGGAAAGGATTGGCTACTCCCACTGACACCAGCCTCGTGGCTGGCTGTCGGTGCTCTGTGGAGCCCACCATGATGTACGTGTTTCATCCATTCCGTTCTACCATGTCATAAAATGATATATAAAAATAGATGGACGGCATGGATGACACACATACAACATGGTGAGCCCCACAGAGCACCAACCACCCTAACGTTGGCTGGTGTCAGGGGGAGTAGCCAATCCGTTCCCAAGTTAAACAGACTAAACTGTGGAGCCTACTGTTTGACTGTGACAGTCCCAAATTCATATTGGTGAGAAAATTATAAGCCCATATTTTTGGACATTTTTCCACAGAAACAGGACCGTGGGATATTTTTAATTTTTAACCGTCTAATATAGCTTAATCCAGATGTTCATGCTACATCTAGACTAGGAATCATAATTTCGATGGCTTAATTTGACTATCTGAACCTATTAGAATGCAATTTCTTGAGTACTTGTGTATTATCCATCATTGTTCAAAATGGACATTGGTTGAAAACTAATAACTTCTGATTTCACTACGGGCCGCACATCTATGGATGTGTTCCATCCATTCCGCTCATATGGTTATTCGAAATAATTAGGAGATCCAGCGTCAAAATAAAATTAGAGATGTAAAGAGATATCAATGGCACAAAGAAAATACAAAATACTACACGCAAAATTTGGTTAAGAAGAAATGTCAATTGTATGCATATTGAAGAAAGATCATATGAGAAATTGCACAAAATATAAATACCAGATAATCTGAAAGTTCAGTCGATGCAAGATTCGAAGATAGTCAGAGAAATGTACCATCGGATATGATGAGATTGCAAAGAATAAAAAAAAATAGAACTAGATAAGGAATGCCAATACCATCAATTGCAGGGAAAATATTAGAGTATCAGAGATGCGACCTTGATGCATTATGAAGCAAAACAGTATGACAACATATTCGAAGATGGCATTAGAACCCAAACTTGAAATGTGAAGCTGAAATTTCACATAATCTAACAAACAGAAACCATATACCCACATCAATTTGATACAATACAACAAAATGGGTGGGAGTAACCGTACCAAAGATCGGTCTCAAGTCCAATAGATGAAATCAATATACTTCAAGTCAATGAAACCATGTTGCGATTGACCAACAGATATCCAAAGAAACCTCACAAAATTATTTTTTTAGAAGCAACGAAAGAAAAATGCATTAAAAGACAAAAAAAAAAGAGAAACAAAGCAAAACAGGAAAAAAAAAAAAAAAAAAGAACAAAACAAGGACTTGAGGACCAACTGTAAGATTTCTAAAGAAACCTTACAGCATTAGGTTTATTAAGTTAGCAAATTTGGAGTATGAAGAAGGAACCCAACTACACATGTCTGGATTGAATCCAAAGGATATACCAAACCCCAAATGGAAACCAATTATCATAACAGGGGAACAAAAGTAGATCACATGGGCATATTTCAGGAAATGAATGTTAGCTCAAGAATCAGCAAAGATTAATAGCCCTTATTACATAAGATTTCATAACTAGCATCCAGCTCATACCAGTACTAGTATATCCAATAGAAATCACTGGTAACAAGAAGAGAAGGCAGAATTTGAAGACAAATGGATAGACACATGAGATCTACCAAATAACTCTCCAAGGAAAGAAAGAGAAATACACGAGGCACAATCCATGCTAAAACTGAACAAATTCTGAGAAATTACTGGAATATATGACATTCTGAGTAACAATAAAGAAACATAGATTGCAGTAATTATACTAGATATCTGTCTATAATCCAAGAGATGAGATCAGTGACCTTCAAATTCTGGTGAAACCATGCTGCGAGTAACCATCAGATTTTTCACAGAAGGGTTATAGCATTAGGTATATAAAGTCAGTATATCTAAAGTATGAAGAAGGAAACCATCTGCACATATCTATCTCAGTATGCAAATGATAGACGAAACCAACAAATTAGATTAGAGTAACCATACCAGAGATCCATAGAGAACAAATAAGCAACAAATTCCTTTAGAAACCCGTTTTTAAAACGGCTATGCTCCACCAGAATTTGGATAGAATAATTAATGATTCAGAAAGAATAAAGGACCCTCCCAATCAAACAGATATCGGAAACAACCTCTCTAGCATCCACCATTTTTTGTAAATGGTGGATACCTCTAGGCAGGTAGCAAATAGAAACCATCATCCAGGCTACCAAACATGCAACTAGAAGAAAGAGTAGTACTTGTAGTCCAATGAATCGACATACGCCATCTTTATGAAATAAGGCCTGAATGAACTTAACAGAAATCAGGAAAAGCAGTTCACAAAAAACGCACAAGGCCAGGAGCCACGAATTTTTTGAGATTACGCAAAACCCTCAATTTTTAGACATGGCATAGAATGTAAGAACCAATATAGGAAACCCTCAAATATGCGAAACATGCACACCTACCGACCATTGACCTACCGAAAGATTATAGCATATGGCGAAAAAAAGAGACAGTATATATAATGTGTGATATAGAGATCCAATATGCTGGCCTATTTGATTCATAAACTGAAAGCCATGGCATCTTCCCAGACAGCACAGATGCATCTCGGAGGGTCATGGCTCAGGGATAATAGAGGTACATCACAGATAGCTAAAAACCCCTATTTCTCAACTCAAAAACAACGAAAATCAAACAATACAGAATATGCAGGACCAATCCACAGGAACAGCAGGGCGTTTTCATGCCCAGGGTGAGGAAGATAACCTACCTCAGACCTCAGACCTACTGACCAGCTCGCGATGGCTCTGACGGGTAGATGAATATGGCCACACAGACCTGAAGGCACCGATCTTATAGGAGGATTTCGCGCTAAAACCCTTCTCGCACCATGACTTCCGCCAGCAACTGATGTCCTCCAATCCCATCGGGAGTCCGTACGCTAGACTGAGGTAGATCCAGGGATGGGCTCGAGAAGATATCACCTGCAGAGAGTAAAGCGGGAATGGATTTGCGAATCCCTCGTCTGCACGCCTCAATCCAGCGCATTACCCAATCCACCTGGCGTCAACAGCCGCCCAAACAAGCAGTAATACAGCTCTGCTGGATTTGACAATCCAATCCCTCTTAATACGGGCGAATCCGCCCGTCCGAACGGGCCCTAAAGGTGGCTACCTAAAAAAATCTTCAAGATCAATGATCTTAGATTTCTATATCAATGTCCATTGAAATACTGGTCAAGGTGACTATGCAAATATATATATATATATATATATATATATATATATATATATATATATATATATATATATATATATACACTAAAGGTAATCATCCGTTCCAAGCATAGATTTACTTAATTGGTTGTCCACTATTTAAGTTGAGGTTAGAGATGGGCATCTAGTCGAGTCAGACCGAGTTAGGGTTGATCCAACTTGATCGGGTTTTGAAATAGGCCCGACCTGAACTCAACACAACTCGGTACCGAGTCCAACATACCTGACCCGATCCAAGTTCAAGTCTGGCCTGGACTAATTTAAACTGAGTTCGATTCAGTCACAAGTATTGAGTTGGGCTGAGTCAGCACACGGCATCTCCAATCTGAAACATCATATCTGAGTTTTTTTAATATATATGTACAAGTCGAGTTTCGAATCAAGTCGAGTCAATACCGAGTTGGATTTCTGATCAAGTTGAGTCAAGTTAGTGGGTGATTCAAACTCGACTCGATTTGAGTTCGGATTGGACAAAGTCAACTTGATTCACATCAACTCACCCACTCGGTTTGGATCGAGTCTGATCTGAACGAGTCAACGAGTCAAGTCATCCCGTGCCCAGCTCTAGTTGAAGCCAATCTTGCAAACAGTTTAGATCGCGAAACAGTACCCAACATACAATGGATATACTCACGCCATACCATATTATTCCATCAAACCTCATAAATTTTTTTCCATGGAATTTATATTGACAACAGCTAGAATTAATAATGCATTACAGGTTAAACATTTTGCAATTAATCTATTTTCACGTTTTTATTAATTTGTGCACCACATGGGCCCATGGTTGCTTTATCCAAGCTATCGATTTAATGGACCTATAATGGGTGGGCCACGCCCAAAGAATCTGTCCAACTTGTTGAGTCTAACCTTTCCATTTTGAAATTAATGGTTAGGAAGAAATGCACCAACATGCCACATTCAATGGCTGGGATCTTCCTGTGTGGGAGATCAAATCAATGGTTTGGATAAACCAACCATGGACCCCACATGGACAACTGGATGCTGAACAGAGGAGCTCCCAGTTAATTGTAAATAGGGACGAATGTCTCTATTTTTATCTAAAATCAGGAGATTAGCCAATTCCGCATGCATGTAAGGCTGAATTGCATTGCTGTCTGCACATGTGTGAATATGAAACACGTGTGTGAGATACGAGCTTATGATAAGGTTGCAAATGATGTTCGGATCTTCTGCTGAAAACTGGGATAATTTCAATCTTCAAGTGGGCCACAACATAAAATGTAAATTGATAATTAAAACTTTTTAGCCATTTATTTGTTTTGACACTTTGTAAACGTGCATGAGATCTAAATTCAATAAGGTAGAAATTATTCTCCTCTCTTTTGGTAGGCCACAGCCTATAAAATAAAAATAGTTAAAGAATTTTAGTTATTCATTTGTTTTGATATTTTGTGGCCCCCATGTATTTAAAATGACTTCATTCTCATGATAAGGTGCGAATGTGTAGGACTTTCTTTTTTTACCCACAATCCAGTATCTAAAACTTCAATGCTGAAATTCACTATGTCATATTTGTGTTAACATCCATACAAGTATAATGTATAAGACTCTTATCAAGTGGGCTACACATGATTATTAGTTTAGATCTAACCATTGGATAACCATTGGATTATTCAGATCGAATGATTTAGTGAGCCCCACTATAATTTTGATCATTGTAAATAAGTTTAGGGCGGGATACTTGAACCGTGGTCCCTATACACAGCTATTAAGCTGGATATGGAAACCTACGATATGAAAACCGTAGAGGAGAGAAGTAAGCTTCTAGCTTTCTTTTTCAATAAATAGATGTCTTAGTCCCCTTACTAACACATGTGAGAAAACTTTAGTTCCATTGAGAGGTTTTTCTAAAGGTGTGAGGTGCAGAAGATCAGAATTCTCATCCACTATCTCGAATAATTGAGAATGTCTTCCCAATCAAATATGTCTTAAGGCTATTGTGTTAAATCTTCATTATTAATGCATAAACGATCCATCAATTCAACAATTAAAATCTAACAATTGATATACTACTATCAAAGATAAGATTTATATAAAGCTTGTTTGAAAGTTACTCGGTTATATGGAGTAGGTGCTCAGACATGGGCCCACCCAAAGCATATTTGCAAGTTGTTCAATTGAGTGGGTGGAGTAAATACTTAAGACGTCCCATATCTTACAACGGGCCGTTGTTTAATTAATGCTCTCTGCATCGCTGATGGTGTTACAAGGTGGGGAAAGTACCCTATCGACGTTCATATCATGAGATTTTAGGTGGCATTTATATTAAAGTGACGTGGTACTGTGCACATTTTCCTTCCACCTAAATATGACAAATGATCACATGCAGCTGTATGTTAACATAGTGTTTTCATTTTCTGCTTATATGCCACTTCAGTAAGACATCTGATCCATTAATTAAAAAGGTGGTCCATATATCCAAGATTATCTAGAGCAAAAATCAGAATATTTCACTCAATGGGGGGACCACACAGATGCATTGAGTCACAGCATTAGCTGCACATTGATTTCAACGGTCCAGCCTGCCTAATGAATCGATCATCCTGTTTTTTTTCTTTTTTCTTTTTCTTTTTTTTTCTTTTTTTTTGGTCCCATGTTATCAATGTCCATTGCACATGTAAGTCAGTGAATGTATCCCCTTCAATGAAAATGGGCAAAAATATCTTTAGCTTTTAGAAATCTTTGATTTTAAGATGTGTGAACCGTTCACATGGCACTTTTTCGTTTGAATCACGATTACTACTCCACAAGATACATGTTGTATATTGTGGTTCACTATATATGTCCTTTACCATTTGGCTGCCTTTTTCATGAAATTGGATTTGAGGTGACCCCACATTGTGGGGCCCAGCATGATGTATGTGTTTTATTCCTACATGTGTACATCTATTTTGCCAAATAATTCCAAAGCTTGAGTGGACCACATGAAGGAAACAACGCGGGAATTGATAGCCACAGGTGAAACCTTCCATAGGCCTGTCATCATGTTTATTTGCCATCCAACTTGTTTATAACGGCACAGACATGAAAAAGAGAGAACACAAATTAGCAGTTTGGTCCAAAACTTCTGCTGCCCCATATAACTTTTCAATGGTGGGCATTCAATCACTACTATTTCTTGTGGTGTAGATTACTTAAGCTTTGAATTTACTTTATTACTTGGTTCATTCTTAAAATTAGCGGGCAAAAATAAATGAACAACATGGATAGAAAATTGTACATCATGGTGGGCCCACAGAACCTGACACAAGGGTTTCTCTTTTTCAGGTTGGTGTAAAATAAAAATGGGGTATGTTTTGGGTGATTTTGATTCCAAAGAAAGGGGTTGGAACACTGCCTATAGCAAACTTGTCATCAATCCGAGCCATGCATAAAAGAAAGAGTACCGAAGTCATTAGTAAGCCAAATTGTTGTAATGTACTGTGATGTAGAGCGAGTTGCCAACACTTTCATGGCAAAGATGGACTAGAAAGAGCCCAATCGGAAGGCAAAATGATCCAGTCCATCAAAATCTTAAAAACGTCATATCTCACAAATTAGAATTAGTTTTTTCAACGTATCATTTATGATTTTGGGTAGGGAAAGCTACTTTAGCTAACCAATCCTGCTACACCGGGTTGCCCACACTGGATTTGTGAGATTCCATCAGATTGACAGTCAAAAGTTCATTTTATTTTGTTTTTACTATAAATAAAAAGTTTTATTTCAATTATAAATTTTGATCCTTTGAGTTTTAGATGTCGTGCCCAACCAAAAAAGGGAAAAGTTGCGAGATTAACATTGTTAGGCTAAATTAGACACTTATTAATTTTGGCCGAAAACCATGAAGTCTATTCGGAATGGAGACCGTCTATAAATAATAAGTTTACAATTTATAGTAAATCACATTTTTAGTGTGTTTGAGTTGGAGTTGGAGTTTGAGTTTAAAATTCTCAAATTTCATCCTAGGTTTGAGCTCATTGTTTAAATTTTTTTTTCATCAATCAGTTTTTTTAACTTGATTAGAAATTATTTATATTTTTATCCCTAGTGGATCAGAGGAAGTTCTGTGAGGAATCCGGAAAGCTCCATAGATTTGGATTAGAAATCCCAAAGGAAGACGGTCATCAACCTGATCACATCCTTCCCTGCGTCACGCTGTCTACCATTGAGCCATGGATTAGAACCCTTGTAAGAGTAAGATGCCCAAAACATTCATGGCACATCTAATCTAAGACCCATAATTTGGACAGCCTAATTTGATTTTTCTATCCCATGCATACTACATGATTTAATCATATCCCCCGCATCGATACCGTACAGTGGGCCACACCAAATCCAACAATAGGAGGGGACAACAACATAGTTTTGTGCATGGGCCTAGTATAATGTAATGGACAATCAAGATTGGATAATTTGCAAATATTGTCAAAATTGTACACGTGGGGCACGTGTAACTCAGGATCATAAAGACAGAATTATGGGCATCATTTGAGTTGTGATAAAAACAATGACGACAGTGATCCGATGGGCCAGCGGGGAGGAATTACAAGATCTTATGCATCTGCAAACCTACTGTTTACTTTGCACAGTACTTTCTACTTTTGGTAGGGTTCTCAATAGGTCCCTGGTTAAAGAACTTGAAAGATAACGAGGAAGATCCTCATATACCTGAAGTGTGGAAGCCTTTAATCCACAAGGTGTGATGACTCTTGAATCCATAGGAAATTAAGAAAAAAATTGAAATAATTTTATTAATATGTTTAAAATGGAATTACAATGCTTTATATAATAAAATGTAAATCCTAATTAAGAGATATAATTCAACCTAATCAAAATTTACCTGAAATAGTAAAATTTACTAAAAATAGAACATTCTAATTTAATTTTGCCCAATGATTTCTGGTATGATAAGAAACAAGTCCTAAAAAGACATCACATACTGAAATTTTAAGATGAAAGAGATACGTCAAACCTAAAAATTATTAAAAATAATAAATGCTTCTATAAAACTATAATATTAAATAGGCATGAGTCATTTTTTACAAAAACAGAGCTACATAACCCACTTACGAGATCAATTGTATATCATTAAACAGTATCCAGATCAAAAGTTATAACTGATTTATGGTTCACACTTCAAATGACGATTTCTCTCGATCCAAAATAAATTTCTTCGATCCGGACACGCCTAAGGCCTAGTTACATCATGTCCCGTATGACTAGGCCTAGATCTAACAGACTGCGTCTGCTTCCGTTCGTGCCAAAAATAAATCTGCAACCCACTCCACATCACTGGTCCTGCTAGTTCCCAATGGACCTGACCAGATTTAATGGATATGGGTCCCATTTTTGCATCTTTTAAGAAATTAAGTTACCTTTTGGATCGGCTAAATTTTGGTATGGTATCCAATTAAATTCAATTTGGGTTTGGCTTGGGACATAGTTAAGTTTCAATAGTACTTTTATTTAACTCTCCTATAATTTTGGACAATTTTACACTTTTAATTAGTTTTTAACAGAGGCCTAAACCTTAACATTTGAAAGGAGATTTAAGGGTATTTAAGGCATTTTTAAAAAGTGAGTCGTTAACTTAGCCCAGTTTTGCATTTCAAAAGGCCTCTGACGCCTACTCTCTCTCCAGTAATCTCCCATCCTTCTCTCCATGTGCAACTTAGGTGCCACAACCCTAATATTGATAATACTCACAAAAAAGTAAGGTTTCCATGGTCACATGCATGAAAGATTCCCTATTTCACACCATGAATGTGTCAAAGTGGCACAAGCCTATGTGATCTAATCCATCCGTTGGGGTGGGCCTGACCATATAAATGCTCATGTTTGCCCCTAACCTGACTTGAAACCCACATCCAAAGCTCCAATTAGTACATGATGTCTACCAAAACTTACTTGGATATGGATGTGGGTCTTTAAGAACGAGCTTGGATTAGGCAACCTGGTTAGTTAGGGTGTGAGTACTATGTGACCAGACCCGAACCGGACACATTGACAAGCCTAACTTCCACAGAAAACGACACAAAGCATTTATATAATGGGACATGGGACAGCCAGATTGAAATATTTCAAACCTTTTAAATTATGAAACTTTCAATATGAAATCCAAAGTGAAAGCTTGAATTACGTGTAAAAGCTTTCCAAGAGTTGTATGTGCAATATATGTGTCATTAGGCAATTAATATATTGGTCACAAGGTCAACTGATGATGTCCCAAAGCAACCAATTATCATTAATACGATGATATGCACCATCCGAACATTGTCCATGTAAATCAACAGTTAAAAATCATTGGATAATGACTCAGGCATCTTTTGCTTGCGGCCCATCTGAGACTTGGAATTTCATCATTATTGGACAATGTATATATTTCAATAAGCTTATTACAACCTAACATCAAAAATTATGTACGCACACTAATTAAAGATATTAAAATTGATTCAATAATTAAATTCAAACCCCTGTAAATATATTATGCATAGTTACCTTTGGATTACAAAGGATTCTAAATTCAGGGTGCCAAACACAACAGAAAGATTTCAAATTGATGGGGTTCAAAATCCACGCTCCCAAACGGACCCTTGGGATTTTCTAGTTCGATCCCCAAAGTAAAAGATAGGAAAAGTGAAAGGTGGGTGGTAAATATCCATTTATCCAGTACCATAGATTCCTCGTTATATATCCTTGGAATCAGTACTATGGGATGCAACAGAACCTAACACTTAGGCCTTCTTGGTGGGCCCCACAAAGCTTTAGTGTTGTGCACATAACTATAGTTGTTGTAGCACTAATCACTTAACCTTCTTGGCATTTACCTAGCATGTTTCCGGAAAATCAATTTTGTGTAAGCTATTGTATAGAAATGTTTGTGGAGAAGCAATTCCACATGCACCATTGTATATGATCATTTCTCATTAAATTATTTTTCCACTAAATTAAATGCTCCCTCTGCTGGATTCACATGGACCACATGTAGTGGGCCACATATGGGGATGTCGACGGTGCCGTGTCACCTTTACAACTTAGATAAATAAGTATCCGGTCGAATATAGCGTGGATGTCTTCGATTTCGACCGTCCATTTTTTTTTACCTAATTTTCATGGGACATCATGAAGAAACAAACACCAATAAGTGGAACTTCTCCATCTGTTACGATCATGGGATCATAATGAGATCTCTATCATCTATCAATAGTGTAATGGGCTACCAAGATTAGATAATTTGCAAATATTGTCAAAATTACGCAAGCGTTAATTCATGATTACAATGATAGAATTATGGGCATCATTTGAGTGGTGATAAAACAACGACAGTGATCCGGTGGGCCCGCGCGAGGAATTACAGGACCACATCCATTAGCAAACCTACTGTTTACTGCACACACAACTATCTACTTCTGGTAGGGCTCTCATTGGGTACCTGGTCCTGCCAGTCCCTACTGACCCAACCAGGTTTTAATGGACATGGGTCCCATTTTTGGGCCTCTTAAGAAATTGGTATTGGGTGTCACTTTTTTGGCTGGTTAAAAATTAGTCTAGCATCAGGTTAAAATTAGGGCTGAACGTCGGGCAGGTTCAACCTAATCAACCCGTGACCGATCTGACATTGAGTTGGGCTTGGGCAGGAAGTATTGAAGTATAGTAGATTAATGTAATAACGAAAATATTAGCATATATCCACCCTACCAACCCTACTAAACCCAATTGGGTTAGGATTGGGTTGAGAATTCCTAACTCAAGGTTGGGTTGAATTGGGTTAGGGTTGAGCTATGGGAACCTTGTGTTGGTCTAGGGTTGAGCACCAACCCAACCCAACTTGACCCGACCCGACCCGCCCGACTTTCAGCCCTACTCGTCATGGCCAGGAGACAACGAAAAAATTTCACAAATTGGATTATTTCAAACCTTTGGTCATTAACTACTTAACTCTCAATATGAACTCCTGGATTTTTTTAGTTTAATTTCCAAAGTGAGGTTGGTGGTAAATATTAATTTATCTAGTACTATAGATATTTAATCAGCTTGGGTATGAGTACTATAGGAACCAACCCAAACCTGAAACATTGACAGCCCTAACTTTTAGGGACAACGACCCAAAGCATTTATATGATGGGCCTTGTCACGGATAATTTATACGAAGGACAACCAAAAAAATTTGTAGATTGAAATATTTGAAACCTTTGGTTATTTTGACTCTTTTTTTTAGTTCAATTCCCAAAGCAAAAGATTGGGTAAGCAAAAGGTTGATGGTAAATATCAATTTACTACCATAAATCTCTAGTTAGTAAGAAAAATGAGTACGATAGGACCACCCAACACATTGACAGCCCTAACTTTTAAAGATAACGAAACAAGGCATTTATATGATGGGCCTCGTCGTGGACAGGGAACCGCCAAAACATTTTGCGGATTGAAATCTTTCAAAATTTTGATCACCAACTATTTAACTCCCAATATGAACCCTTGGATTTTTCAGTTCAACTCCCGAAGTGAAAGATAGGGTAAGCAAAAGGTTGGTGGTAAATATCAACTTATCCACTATTATAAATACCTTGTCATAGCCGAGGGTCAAAGGCCAAAAAAATTTTACATGCAAGAGATAATTCAAACCTTTGATCATTTAACTATTTAACTCTCAATATGAACCTTTGGATTTTTTAGTTCAATTCCCGAAGTGAAAGATAAGGTAAGCGAAAGGTTGGTGGTAGACATAAATTTATCTTGCATGCTCACACACACACACACACACACACACACACACACGCATATATATATATATATGAAGAAAGCCGCATGAGACTCAGATTGTATTTTAGTTTGTCCAAAAGAGAGCCTCCAAGACTCTCTCACACTCCACGACTCTCTCTTTCACCTGGTTCTCTCCCTCTTTCTTATTCATTCACTTGTGTGTTGACATCACTAAGTTTTATGGGCCCTACCATGATCTCTATGTTATATTCAACCTGTCCATCTATTTGGTGAGATCGTTTTAGGCATGAGCAGAAATTTGAGGTGAATCAAACAAAATCAAAGAATCCTAATAGCTTAAGAAGCATGATAAGGATTTTAAATTGTGACTTTTTAAAACTCGAATACAAAATGCATCTTAAAATTCCTTACCAATGAGAAATATGTGGTTTATGCATGCAGCAGGGTTTGGTATGGTTAAAGGGAAGCTAAGTTCAAACCCAACCTCCAGAGTAGTCTACCCAAGACTAACCTAATCCCAACCCAAAGTACTGAATACTCAGCACTAAGTGAAATTGGGCTGGGTCCAAAGAATACATAGCTCTTGCTAATCAAGACAGTCCACATAAAATGCTACATTGGATCGTATTCAATCCTTTGCCACATTATTTCATTGTTCTCCATCGAGTCTGAGTTGAGTTAGGTCTTCGGGTCTCGACGAAAACCTGCTTAACACGACCCAAATCTAACCACAACCTGACTCAACCTGATCAGACCTAAAGTTTAGATTAAGCCAATTGGGTTTGGACTTGGCTAACCCAAGATGCATCTATAAGCTCCCTTAAAATACAACTTATGTTTTGAAGTTAATTTATTAAAATGTATTATGTTATCATATTTAGAATTGGCCCTACCGGGTTTGGGTGAGTGGCCTGTTGGATAATATGTTGAATTAAATAGACTATAAAATCGAGAACCAAAAAGGAAAATAAATTTAAAGAAAGAAAAACTTATTGAATTGAGTCGAGGCGTGACTGAGTCACTCGGCTTGAAATCGAATTTGCTCCCCTTGGACAGCGTCCCAAGTGCAACAGGTTTCCAGAGCAATCGACCTCCAGGATACAACGACTATGACCCGGTCCCAGCGGTGACTCACTGTACACGGGCTCGAACCACTTGCAGTTTAATCCGAAAGTGCTGAGTTGACTCAGCAATGAACTCAGTAACAATGGTAAAACTGTATCAGAGAGAGTTTTATAAGACAGTATTTTTTCGTATTTTGAAACTGGAATCGGAAGTCTTTATATAGACTCCGAAATGGTGCATAAGCACCCTTTACAAAAGGTTATGTCCGTTAGGTTTAAACCCAACAGGGGCGAACATCCGGAAGGGAAGCATCTCTCTAGTTTAAAACGAAAAGGCGCAAGTGCGAGTACACTCTCGCACATACAGTCCTGCGAGTACCCATATACACACACCCACACGAGTACACTTACACCGCACCCGCACCCGCGCCCAGCCCAGCCCGTCCCGTCCCGTCGCGCACGCGGACTCGGACTCGGCTCGGCACGGCACGGCTCGGCTCGGCTCGGCGCGCGCGCGCGCGTGTGTGGTTAATGGCATAGATTAGAGCTATTGGCATAGCCCCCCTCACAGAATCAAATTCACATGCCCCTTGAAAGGGGCTCAAGCCCTAGGCAAAAAGTCTATCATATAAACAAGAGAATTTCTCTTGTCAAATCCGATGTGGGACAAGACCAACACCTCAAAAACACCAAAATTTAAATGTGGAGGGAAAATATCGAAATTTAAAAATTCAAAAATTTAATATTATTTTAAAATAAATACAACAATCCCCCACATGTTTTAAAATAAAATACTTTCGGATTAAAGCGAAATAGTTGTGCAATGGTGCCGGTGTCACCATAGACTTGAACCGACATTAGAGTAAGCAAGACAGGTCTACAGGAATCAGGTGACACCATAATCTTGAACCTGAATCCTTTTAATGTAGATCACAAGTACATGCCACTCACACAACTCTTCCTCTGCAAGTGATTCTGTGGTTCGGTGCGTTTCGGTCATACACCATTACCTGAATTTCATGAGTGCTCTAGAGAATTCGCCTAGATTCTCATATGAAGCGGCCTCCACCTCCACACCCATATAGGTGAATTCCATCAAGTGTATGCAGCAACTGTGTATACCACCAAATATATGGCTATGGATCCATTAAGAGTTCTAAAAACTCATCCTTCTGCGTTGCTGCTCGCACTGTACACCATAGAAGGGGCTCATATAACTCAGTGCAATCGTCTACCTCGTGTCTTGTTGTTTACCCATTGAACCTATCTCATGGAATCTCTACTTATATAGGTTGGGTTACCGACACTGGCAGCTCATATATTAGGCTCAGCCCCATTCCCTTCGATGTATCATTGACTAACTTTTTAGATAGTCCTTTAGTCAGAGGATCTGCTAGATTCTTTTCTGACCTCACAAAGTCAATAGATATGACTCTATCACGCAACATATGTTTCACTATGTTGTGTCTGAGTCTAATATGCCTGCTTTTTCCATTATATATTTTACTTTTTGCTTTCGCTATAGCTGCTTGACAGTCACAATGAATAGACACGGCCGATACAGGCTTTGGCCACAATGGTATATCAGCTAAGAGATTTCTAAGCCATTCTGCTTCCGATCCAGCCTTTTCTAAGGCAATAAACTCGGATTCCATAGTCGACCGAGCAATACATGTCTGCTTGGTGGACTTCCAAGAGACTGCTCCTCCACCCAAAGTGAAGACATATCCACTAGTGGATTTTGTCTCATCTGAATCACTGATCCAGTTAGCATCACTATATCCTTCTAATACAGTAGGATAACCATTATAATGTAAACCATATGTCATATTACCTTTTAGGTATCGCAAAATTCTAGATAATGCATTCCAATGTTCTTTTCCAGGGTTATGTGTATATCTACTTAGCCTTCCTACTGCAAAAGCTATGTCAGGTCTAGTGCAGTTTGTTAGATACATGAGGCTACCAATTATTTTGAAATATTTCAATTGAGACACACTATTTTCTGTATTCTTCATGAGAGTCACACTATAATCATAAGGAGTACTGACAGGTAAACAGTCAAAATGGTTAAACTTTCTCAATATCTTCTCAATATAATGAGATTGTGATAATATAATAACACCATTTTTTCTGGTTACTTCAATACCCAAGATTACACTTACCTCTCTTAAGTCTTTCATGTCAAACTTAGATGACAAGAATTTCTTAGTTGCATTAACTAATTTAATATTAGTTCCAAAAATAAGCATGTCATCAACATAAAGACATATAATAACATAATTATTTTCAGAAATTTTACTATATACACATCTATCTACATTATTTATATGATAACCATTTGATTTTAAAACACCATCAAATTTTTCATGCCATTGTTTAGGAGCCTGTTTTAAACCATATAGTGATTTAATTAATATACATACTTTATTTTCTTTACCTAATATCTTATAACCCTCAGGTTGCTCCATATATATTTCTTCTTCTAAGTCTCCATTTAGGAAAGCTGTCTTAACATCCATCTGGTGTACCACTAGTTTATATATGGAGGCTATCGTTATTAAGACTCTAATAGTTGTAATCCTAGTTACAGGGGAATATGTATCAAAATAATCTATTCCTTCCTTTTGTTTAAAGCCTTTCGCTACCAACCTAGCCTTAAACTTATCGATAGTTCCATCTGGTTTTAGTTTCTTTCTAAACACTCATTTGCAGCCTATTGGTTTGTTACCAGGTGGTAGATCTATAAGTTCCCAAGTATTATTAGATATAATAGATTCTAACTCATCATTTATTGCTTCCTTCCAAAAGGTTGCATCTAGAGAGTTAATAGCTTCTATATAAGTCGTAGGATCATCTTCTACTAAGAATGTGAAAAAACCATCTCCTAGGTTAGTTTCTCTTCTAACTCTAATACTTTTTCTTGGTTGTATCTCTTCTGCTACTTTCTCGTAAGCATTTTTACTAGTAGACGCAATACCTGATTCATTAACTTTTTCTATTCCTATAGATTTAGATTTCATAGGGAATACGTTCTCAAAGAACTCTGCATCCCTAGCTTCTATAATTGTATTAGGATCTAGAATATTATCCTTAGTTTTTAAAACTAGAAACCTATAGGCCGCACTGTTTTGTGCATACCCTATAAATACACAATCGGTCGTTTTAGGACCTAATTTTCTTTTCTTAGTTTCAGGCAATCCTACTTTAGCAAGACACCCCCACACTTTAATATATTTATAACTAGGAATATGATTCTTCCAAAGTTCATACGGTGTTTGTTCAGAAGATTTAGATGGAATCCTGTTTAGGATATAACAAGCAGACAAAATTGCTTCTCCCCACATATTTGAGGGTAAGCCTGAACTATTTAACATGGCATTCATCATCTCTTTTAAAGTTCTGTTCTTACGTTCTGCTATTCCATTTTGTTCTGGTGTATAAGGAGCTGTAGTTTCGTGAATTATTCCATTCTTTTCACATAATTCTCTAAATTGAGAAGATTCAAATTCACCTCCTCTATCTGTTCTAAGTCTTTTAATTTTTATATTTAATTGATTTTCAACTTCAATTTTGTATTTATAAAAAGCATCTAAAGCTTCATCTTTGTTCCTTAATAGATATACTCTAGTGAACCTAGAGTAGTCATCTACAAAAATTATATAATATCTTTTTCCTCCTCTAGACATGTGATTTCTAAAATTACCTAAATCACTATGTATCAACTCTAATAGAACAGATGATCTTTCTATTTGTTTAAAGGGTTTTCTAATAAATTTTGATTCTACACATGTTTCACATTTTTCAAACTCTTCATTAGATATATTAGGTAATAAACCTAATCTTTTCATTTTCTTTAAAGATGCCACATTCACATGACCTAATCTATTATACTATAGATAAAAAGGTTCAACGATATAAACAGAACTAGATGTTTTCTTATTATCATTGGATACATTTACAATGAATAAACCATCGCTACAGTACCCCTTACCAACAAAGGTTCCATTTTTAGTCATTACAAGCTTATCTGAATTAAATACTAATTTGACACCAGCCTTATTGAGGAGCGAACCAGAGACCAAGTTTCTTCTAATGTCAGGCACATGGAGGACATCATTTAACATTAGAGTCTTTCCAGAAGTGAGTTTCAGAAGTACTTTCCCTTTCCCTACAACTGGAGACGTTCTAGCATTTCTCATGAACACCTGTTCATCATCTCCTGATACTTGGTAGGAGGTAAACATGCTACGATCCTTGCACACGTGTCTAGTTGCACCAGTATCTAGCACCCACTCCAAGTTGTTTACAAGGAAGACTTCTGACACCACAGCCACTACTATGTCAGACTCATTGCCTATTTCTGTAAGATTAGCTTGCGGCTTATCTTTATTTTTCTTAAGCATGCAGGTTTTAACATGATGCCCGGGCTTTCCACAGTTGTAGCAGTTTCCCTTTTTCTTGAATTGATTGTTTGCATTCTTCTTTTTGAGCCTGCATTCATTTGCATAATGTCCAGGTTTGCCACAGTTATGACAGTTGCCCTTTTTCTTATTATTTATCCGACTTGATTCCACAAGATTCGCTTTTGAATCTATCTCATTTTTATTTCCTTTTTGGTCCCTGATTCTATTGGCCTCCTCTATTCGTATGTGTACGATAGTGGTTTCCAAAGAAACACAGTTCTTCTTATGTTTCATTCTATTTTTATATTCTTTCCAGAAGGGCGGTAACTTTTCTATTAACGCTCCTAACAGAAACACCTCATCCAACTTAATTCCTTCTGTCGATAGTTCGTGAATTAGACTTTGAAAGTCATGAATCTGATTTGTGACAGATTTATCGTCTGTCATTTCATAGTGAAGGAAATTAGCAATTGCATGTTTCTTAGCGCCTGCATATTCTAATATGTATTTCTTTTCTAAAGCAATCCATATGTCTTTAGCAGAGGCGTAAGAAGCATACACATCATATAATTCGTTGGATAAAGAGTTTAGAATATAATTTTTACAATTATTTTCATCTGTTACTTCATTTTGATTTGCTAGATCTATAATAAATGATTCAGATAAAATGTATGAAACTTTTAAGGTGGTAAGAGCGAACATCAATTTCTGTTTCCACTGTTTAAAGGATTGTCCAGCGAACGGTTCGATTTTGGCTAACTCAGTAGAAGCATTTACTATTACTGTAGCCATAGTCTATGTAATTCAACAAAATTCGATTTCAAGATTGTTGGATAATATGTTGAATTAAATAGACTATAAAATCGAGAACCAAAAAGGAAAATAAATTTAGAGAAAGAAAAACTTATTGAATTGAGTCGAGGCGTGACTGAGTCACTCGGCTTGAAATCGAATTTGCTCCCCTTGGACAGCGTCCCAAGTGCAACAGGTTTCCAGAGCAATCGACCTCCAGGATACAACGACTATGACCCGGTCCCAGCGGTGACTCACTGTACGCGGACTCGAACCACTTGCAGTTTAATCTGAAAGTGCTGAGTTGACTCAGCAATGAACTCAGTAACAATGGTAAAACCGTATCAGAGAGAGTTTTATAAGACAGTATTTTTTCGTATTTTGAAACTGGAATCGGAAGTCTTTATATAGACTCCGAAATGGTGCATAAGCACCCTTTACAAAAGGTTATGTCCGTTGGGTTTAAACCCAACAGGGGCGACCATCCGAAAGGGAAGCATCTCTCTGGTTTAAAACGAAAAGGCGCAAGTGCAAGTACACTCTCGCACATATAGTCCTGCGAGTACCCATACACACACACCCACACGAGTACACTTACACCGCACCCGCACCCGCACCCGCGCCCAGCCCAGCCCAGCCCGTCCCGTCCCGTCGTGCACGCGCACGCGCACGCGGACTCGGACTCGGACTCGGCTCGGCACGCGCGCGCGTGTGTGGTTAATGGCATAGATTAGAGCTATTGGCATAGCCCTCCCCCCACAGGACCAAATTCACATGCCCCCTGAAAGGAGCTCAAGCCCTAGGCAAAAAGTCTATCATATAAACAAGAGAATTTCTCTTGTCAAATCCGATGTGGGACAAGACCAACACCTCAAAAACACCAAAATTTAAATGTGAAGGAAAAATATCGAAATTTGAAAATTCAAAAATTTAATATTATTTTAAAATAAATACAACATGGTCAGCACGTGAGTTTGTTCCCTACTAGTGTGGGTTTGACTCTCTTCATCGGCATTACAGGATACACATGATTGCAGGTAATTGCATGCATTTGTAAGAATAGTCTCACCTCAAAAATGAACGATGATATCCTACGTTGTAAAAACATTTATATTTAAAATCTAAACAATGTATCCAATTTTAAATAAATTATGTATGCAATTAATTCTATGTATAATGTATTCGAATTATAATCATATCTAGCATTCCAAGCACCATTTCTTAGCATAAGTATGTTATGATAGATTATTGTGTCAATCTATCATCTTATTCACAACTAGCCGTCCAAAGGGTTCGAGTATCCATAGGTGGTGAAATTCCACTGGCATGAGTGTGTGGGGTGTGCGTGTGTAAAAATTAAAAATAAAAATAAAATAATAATAATAACTAGCCGTCCAAAGGGACTTTTCCTGGGACGCAGATTGCCTACATCACAATGGACGGAGCTCTATGGGCCCACCATGGTGTCTGCATTTATCCAAGCTGTCCATCCATTTGCCATCTCTTTTTAGGATATAAGCCCAAAAATAAGGCTGATTAAGATCTCAGGTCGACCATCCCACGTGAAACAGTGGTGATAGAACGCCCACCATTAAAAACTTCTTGGGTCTACAAAAGCTTTGAATCAAGCGTATATTTGTATTTTCCCTTCATCAAGGTCTTTATGATCTAATCAGCAAGTTGATCGGCAAATAAACATTACAGTGGTCCATAGGGGTTTTTAATGGTGAATGTTCAATCACCATGTTTTCCTGTGGTGTGGTCCACATGAGATTTGGATCTGCCTCATTTTTTAAGATCATGCCCTAAAATAATTATCCAAAATGGATGGATGGTGTGGATAAAATACATACATCATTGTGGGGTCCACTGAGCGCTGTTAAGTATGCAATTGGCATCCCTTTACTGTGGGTACCGACATTCTGCACAGTGAGCGCACACATTTTTTTAAAGGAAAAGAAAAAGGTTCTTCTGACTCAAATAAAAATAAAAAATAAAGGTGTTTGTGGTTGGAATTGAAGTAGGCTAAGGTATGTCTTGGATTTGGGTGTTTGGAAATCAATTCATCTAATAATTCCCTATCTACTATACGACATTCCATGTGATCACACGAGGGCAAGGGCGTTCCATTTAATTTTTGTGAAAGCTGGGTGCAAGATCCGGACCAGTCATTTGGTGGGCCCCACAAATCATGTGGCCTTTTCCCAAAATCAGTACACACATGCGTGGTGAAAATGGATAGCGAGAGAAATAAATGACAGAAGGGTTATGTTCAAGATACATGTGTATCCACCTGATTCTTTGGTAAGGCCATGATCCTAGCCGGCCCTGCATGATGAACGGTCCAGATCTTGCACAAGATTGGTGATTTGTTCATCCCGTGGCATTTGCCTGATTAGAATTGGGGAAAAAATCAGATCACATGGGGTGTATGAGTTGCCAGTACATCGGTTTAGGTGTCGCTTTCCATGCCCTGACTTTTTTATGGATTGGGATACCTTTTCATGTGGAATTGAATTGCAGCCACTCATTCATATCCTCATTTTTTATCCACCGTCGGATGACGTGGCCTCTTTCGTAAATTGGGAAGCCATTACATTCTCCCGAGAGAAAAGACATATTTCCCCTTTAGTGCAAATACGACAACACCCATGTGGGCAATGTGGCACAAGTGTGTGATCTGAGCCGCTCATCTGCTGGCTCCACGGTGTAGATGAACAGGAATCCTCTACAACACCTTTTTCAGGCAATGCCTAAAAGACCCTAGTATGTAGGACCCACCATTTTGTAAATACAAAATCCACTCCGTCCATCAGGCCCTCCCCTCGATGTTGGAGAATACAAAAAAAATTCAGTTAGATCCACAGTTCATATGGACCACACCACATGGAAAATGAGGATGAGATGCTGACCATAGGTTTGTGTGGGGACACTGCGGTGCTAATGGTTCATCAAAACCGTTAATCAAGTATAACTCGCCCAGAGACAAAAATCATCCTTATAATAAAATCAGTTGGGCCACATCATATGAACATATCCGTTTGGATAGAAATTTTAGCTTGTTCCCATTGGTGTGGTCTACATTTGTTTTGAATGGGGTTTATCTTTTGTATACGTACAGTTTAAATAATGATTCTCACCTGATGGACGGGGTCGATTTCGTACAATCAAGATTCTGGACACCATGGAGGGTGAGTGTTTGATCCACACGTGTATGAAATGGACGGTGGATCGCTACGTGGATTTCCAGCCAAAGGAAGTTACTGTGCTGGAAACCAAAGCAGGGCCCACCGTGATGTTTATGGGAAATCCACCCCGTTCATTCATTTTTTGAGTTCATTTTAGGAGGATCAAGGCTAAAGTGGGCTGAACTAAAGTAAAAAGTGGGTAAGGAAATTTTTACCGTTGAAACCTCTTTGAGGTCGAAAGTGATGTTTACATGCTATTCATGCCGTCCATAACGTGAATTAGGATGAATTGAAAAAATAAATATTAGACTGATTCAAAATTTCTGTGGCCTCAAGAATATTTCAACTATAGACATATAATCCTCGTATTTTCGACCCACTTAAGTATCTGAGCCAGCTCATTTTAGTCCCAAATTCTAAAATGAGCTTAAAAAACTGATGTACGGAGTTGAATTTCTTACAAACATCATGATAAGCCCACCTAAGTTTCCAGTGCACTTCCTGTGAAAGGATTTCGCGTGAAATCCGTGTCCGGTGGAGGCTGGAGAGTGGACCGACGAACTAAAATAGCCAGTGCACATTGCACATGGGAGATGTGACTGCACCCGATCAAGTTCGGGTTTTCTTCACGTGCGTTGCAACGCACAATAAGCTATCGTGCGTTGGAGCTGTTTGGGTCCCGCTGTAATGCCTATGTAGAATCCAAACTGTGCATCTAGTGGGCCCAGCCATATTAATGTTAACCTGGCTTACAAACTCCATCCTGATTAGTAATTCATGTGGGCCACTCCGAAGAGAACAGAGAACATTGGGAAGCGTGATGCCTACCATAGAAACTTCCAGATGAAATATGGTGTCCAATATATTTTTAAAATAACATCCAAACCATTCATCAGCTGAGAACCATCATTGTTAAGGGAAATACAAAATATCCGATCATTCAAAAACTCAGGGGTGCTACACGGCGTGAATATATAGGTCTTAACAGTGATTGTACATCCCTGTAGCGTGTCCCACCTGAATTTTGGATCAGGATTATTTCCTAAGTTTACCATGAAAATGGGTATCTCACCAGATAGACGGTTTAGATTCCCTATATAAATCACGGCAGGGCCCCATACTGATCGAAACAATAACTTATCTAGGGTTCGAACGCATGTGACCTAAACGTAGTTGGGCCTCAAGTTCACTCGGCGATCGGCATTCCTCTTTTTTGAACGGTAGTAACTCGTCCAACTCATACATGGCATGCATGCACGTCAATTCGGACCATCCAAATTGTGGGTCCTGTTGCTGTATTTTTATGGGACGGCTTCTTTGGGACAGACCTTCCTCTACCTGCATAATCAAAAATGTCAAGGTGACCCTGGCTAGAGCCGGGGAACCTCCGATGCTTAAGTCAGTCGTCTGATCAATAGCAAAGGGTTTTTTTTTTAGTTCAGTATTGCATACCTCCCTCTGTCCAAAGCTTGGAGATTTATAAGGTTTGTGAATCCTCATCATCCGAGGATCCTTTTCCTGATTATCTGGAGATTTACTCCTTTCCACAGATTGCTCTCAATCCCGAGAATCTCGGGATTGAATACCCGTATCCCTTAATTTTCGGAACAGTATCCGTTTTCATTCCGCCACCTGTTGTCCCGGCCATGCCGTTACCGACCCTGGGAGAGTCTCGGTCGACTTAGGAAGATAAGTTCTCTACCTTTTCACGGACGGAATAGTCTCGGTGTCTGTCCGTCATCATTCCTTATTCCGTGGCCGATAGAACCAACTCATTGAGTCGGTTTTGTTCTACCGGCTGAGTGGCTTGAACACACTCAGCGTTTGGTAGGCTTCCGCAGACGACGTTATCACTCCCACAGAGTGACTTTAATCATCTTTTGCTCATGCCTCCTGGCCTATCCTCTGTTCCATCGGCGTTGTCTCGGACTCTTCAGGTAGTGTCAGCAGAGCCGACCCACTTAAATCCGAGTCTCAGGACTTAACATATTTCTCCCCAACAGTGAGCCCCCTTACTCCTTGTGTCGTCCGTGGCATCAAGGAGTAATGAGTTTCTACGTCGGTTCGTATTAGAATCCGAGACAATGATGAGGCGTTTAATGTCTTTAAGTCGTTTCCGGCATACGACGCTGCGTCTCTTGAGGCCGCACGTGCGACCAGCCGTCGATTCGTTTCATCCGCGTATGACATTCGGACGCGTGGCCACAACGTTAGCGCTGTCAGTCAGCGTACGCCACGTGTCGAGCAGGGGAGTTAAGACGATCGACGATTCGCATTTGCCATAAATGCCCTGCCTCGTGGCACGGTTATAAAAGAGCCGGGCGGGAGGACTGTGCAAATTTTATTTTCACTCTTTCTCCTCCCGCCTGTGTCCGCTTCCGAGTTCTCTTTTTCTTCTTCTTCCCCTCCTCCGCTGTCGCTTCTTTCTTCGTCAACTTCCTTTGCATTCACTGTCATTTTCCCGGTGAGTTCTTTCCTCCTTCTTTTATAAGCTTTAATGGCTGCGCACGGCTCTCAAAGCCTCCGGGAGGAGATGTCCGAAGATGAGGGTACGTCTCAACATCTCTGGGATGTTACGGAACCACCCTCACTGTTGACAGAGTTTGTCGTTGGCGCCGACGCCGCATTCCGGCTTGTAAGAGAAGCCGGCGACTCATCGACTGAGCGTCCTACTCAGGCCGGTCCATCCAGAGGTGGAATGTCTCTGGTGACCCATCCAAGGAGACCTAACCTCGGGATGGATCAGCTGGAGGATGAAGAAGGAGAGGACGAATTAGTTATATGCGAAGGGGCAATCATTCCAGGCCCTGTGAAACAAACTATGGAAGCCTCTGAGTCCTCTTCGAAGGGGGAAGAAGACGAGCCGAGTGGTCTCGTCGCCTCCATTTTGACTGAATCTGACCTCAACCGGATCAGGGCTGGATATCATGTCCCTGACTCGGTCGTCCTCCATCTCCCTCGCTGGGAGATTTGCCCGACCATCCCCCTGTGGGGATGGTCGCAATTTTCCAAGTCGCGATGCAATGTGGTCTGCGGTTGCCACTCCAGTCCATTACTCGTGATTTTCTGTCCCGAGTCAAAATAGCTCCCAGCCAAATCATTCCGAACGCGTGGAGGAATTTGTTCGGCTGTGCCATACTGTGGTCCGAGTTAGAGCAGCCTTCGCTTACGGTCAACGAGTTCCTTTATCTCTACCAAGTCAGACCAAATCCAAACTTCTCTGGTCTCTACTTCCTGAGCGCGTGGAGAGACAAAGGAGGGTCTTTAATAACCGACCCACCCACTTCTAACAAGTATTGAAAGGAGAGGTGGTTCTGGGCCTGCGGTTAGTGGAAGTCGGCCGATACATGGTCGTATAAGCCTAAAGTCTCTCGCACGTTTCGAAGAGCAGGTGACTCGGTGACCCGGCCCAATAATCTCTCTCTGTCTTCTTATCTTTTACACTGTTTCGTGCTGATCTGACCTCATAATGCCTTGCAGATATTCAGAAGAAGAGGGAAAAACTCGAGTCCGGGGCTCTAACTCGGATACGAGAACTGAGGAAGCTGAGTGCAGATGAACGATCCTAGAAGTTGCTATTGCAACCTGAGCGCCTACATCTTGCGGGTCTAGACTCATTCGTCTCAGATAACTCGTCCTATTTTGCTTCATTCTTTCGGTCTCTTGTCTAACTCGTCTTCGTACTTCTTTTCAAACCTTCCCGAGGCTCGCCCCATTCTCAGGTCTGTGCCTGACAGCATGGCCGAGTCTCGCCCTGCCTTGAAGCCGATTTTTAAGGTGAAGGCCCCCCCAAGATTGGCTCTGTTGTCCGGGTCTCGGCCTTCGAAGCAGCAGAAGACCGCTGCTAAGGCTAAGGAGACGGCTGCTCCGCCTGCTCCTAGCTCTGCTGCCCCTCAAGTGGTCGTCCTCTCCGACCCTGATGAAAGGGTGGAAGAAGCGGAACCGAGTTTCCCTATGACTCAGTCGAATCCCGAGCCGGGACCTGTTGCAGAAGAGGTCCCGAGGCCGAGAGATATCCCAAGCGGGGAACCCTCCAGAGGAGAGATGACTCAACAGGAGTCTCCCCTTGCCAAGGTCATCACGGGGACGATCCCTTGGGCCCTCGCTCATGGGGGCGAGAAGGACTTTGCCAGCTACTATAATGCTCCGGCCGTCCAGACCCTCGGGCATACGGCGAGGTTGCTCTTCGAGGTAAAATCCTTTCTCTCTACTTCTCTGATTTTTTTTATTTTCGACTTAGTCCTTTTGCAAAGCTTACTGCCTCTCGTTCGCAGCTGGCACCTTACCTCGTCAAAGCGTGCTCAGAGCTAACCGCTGCCCAGAAACTCGCGGCTGAGACAGAGACTGCGAGGAGGATCGCTGCCGAGGCTGAGGGTCGCAGAGAGATCGCCGAAAGTCGGATCGGCATCATGACTGGCGATCTGTCAATTGCTCGGAAGGCGGCCGAGGACGCCCGTGCGGTTCTTGAAGGGATTAAGGCTGATAATGCTCATCTGACTTTGCTCCTTCAAGATGTTAAGGAGAGGCGACAGCACCTTCTTCAAGCCCACGACAGGTGCGAGAGTAATCTCGCTCGGGCGAGGGCCGAGGCTACCGGTCTTATCCAGAAAGCCCAAGAGGAGGTGCGCCAGGCCAAAGAAGAACAAGGACGAGTCGTAGACGCCTTCCTTGAGTCTTCCGAGTTTGAAGAGAAAAGGGACCGCCTTTATCAAGGTGGTTACAAGGCCTGCGTCTTAGAGATGAGGGCGGCTTTTTCCAATCTCGACCTCTCCGACTTTGAAGTTGACAGTCCTGCTGCCGAGGCTCTGAGGGCGAAGCCGCCGAAGGAGAGGCCCCTGCCGCGGACGCTGCTTCTGGCAAAGCCGGTCCTTCGGGCACTGTATAGGGGATGGATTCCGACCGAGTGGGGCATTCACTCTGTCGGATATTGTACTATCTTTTATCATTTTTTTTTGTAACCCGACATTGAACACTTGGATAAAATAGAACTTTTCATTGAGTCGTCTTCAATTACATTTCTATTTTATCTCACGGGTAATAAATCTTGAGATGCTCGGCATTCCAAGGATGAGGCAATAGTTGTCCATTTAGGTCTTTTAGTTGATAGGTTCCCGGGCGAATGGTGCCCGAGATGATGTAGGGACCTTCCTTGTAAGACCCGTATCTTGGTCCGTACCTTTCCGTACACTTTCGCGGTCTTACCGGTCGAATTCCGGCAACCTTCGACCCTTGAACAATATCGACGCGCGACCCTGATTCATGTACCGACAACCCGAGTCGACTCAACCCGGGACCAATACCATAGCGACCGCGCCGTCGTTGCGGTTCCGATACCGCGACTCGCGTGCCGAGGCGATACCCTGGTCAAGAGATATGGGCCAACGTTCGGTGCGAGAAAACGCCGCGCATTGGGAAACCCAAGAGAATCTCTACGATGTGTCACATCAATCACATCAATCTCATCAATCAATCACCCATCAATCCATCACATGTCAAGTACACATCACTTTATTCCATTTTCCCAAGCAACCACAAAAGTCTTCATCTCCCATACCTCTCTTACACAAAAAGCCATAAAAGTCTTCATCTCTCATACCTCTCTTACACAAAAGCCTCAAAAGTCAAGCTTTTCTTACACAACCATCACTCACCACATCCATCCATCACTCTCTCTCTCTCCCTTTACATCACTTTCTCTCTTTCTCTCTTTCTCATTTGCAAAACTCCAAGCAAAGGAACTCCATACGTATGAAATTTTGCAAAGCCTCCTAAGCTCCAAGTGGCCCACCTCTTCATCCCAAAATCTCCCATCTCAACCTTCCATTCTTCATATCATCCATTGAAGTTGAAGCTAAGGTGCCAAGGAACCCCTAGGAGCAAGAAGATCGGACGGTGGGTGCTTCTATAGGGTAGATTTTCTTTTTTTTTTATGGTGGACCAAGTGAGGCCCACCGATCAATGGTGTGGATCTCACTTGGGACCCTAAAATGTGGCCGATGGACCACTTGGATCATCATGATCGTTCCATGATGGGGCCATTCTCCATGGACCCCATCATGATGTTTATTTCATTGCAAAAGGTCATCTAGACCGTCCATATCGGTGGGGAATGGATCTCCACCGTTGATTTACATTTTTGATGGTCCCATGTTCAACGGGATCCGTTTATTGTATGATTCATTGCAAGGGAGGGCCCATAATGTCGGGGTCCCTCCATCATAAGGCGTGTCCCACTCTCAATGTCTCTCTCCCTCTTTTATTCCCTTTATTTTATTTTATTTTATTATTTATTTTTTTTTGGATTGTGTGGCCCACTTGAATGGACCCCACCACGAGTCCATTATATTTTTTTTTAATCACCAATGTGGCCCCAATGTGGCCCACCTTATGTGTGGGATATCCACCCTATTTTCCATGTGGTGAAGGAGGCCCACCGTCCAGCGTCTGGGACGCTGGACGTCCCTGGTCAAAAAAAAAAAAAAAAAAAAAGGGAAAAAGGAGAGGCTTGTGGGGTAGTTCTCTTGTGTAGGCCCCACCTTGATGTATATATTCGATCCAAGCCGCCCATTTCCTTACCCACAACATTTTAACCGTTGAGCCAAAGAATGAGGTTAACGTGATCATCCAGTGGGCCGTAATATCAGAAACTTGGGTGGTTACCCTTGTAAATACTTCCTGATGATTCTATGCGTCCAAAATTCGTGAACTTTGGACTCATTTTGTTCATCTCGAGTTGTAAAGTCCCGTGGTCGGGATGGATCTTCCAAACTTGGGTCCCACCTGTGAAAAACTATAGGAAATCAAAAAAAAAAAAATTAATTTTTTTCACAGCAGCAGCAAGGCTGCTGCTGCCAGTGCAGACGCGCGTCCTGCGTCATGGAGAGGGCAGACGGCATGGACCCACGGCCTCCAGCTGTGGGCCCCACCTTGATGTTTATATGCCATTCAAACCGTTCATCGGATGGGCCACCCTCTAAAGTGGCCCCCCTCCAAGAATGGGACAGATCCAAAACTCAGGTGGCCCACACCACGTGAAACAGTAGAATTGAGTGTTTGCCATTGAAAATTTTCCTGGGGCCCACAGAAGTTTTGGATTAAGCTGAAAATTTTTGTGTCCCTTCAAACAGGTTTGAGTGACCTTATGAACGGGTTGGATTTCAAGTAAATATTACGGTGGGCCACATTTGTGGGACCCACGTTAATGTATGTATTCCATTTGCACTGTCCACAGCCCGTGGACGGTGAGACTCACCATGATTTACTGTTGCATGTATTTTACACACGCCGTCCATCTGTCTTTGATGATGGGCCCCACTGCCAGCTGCCTATATTGATTTCTGTGGGACCCACCATTATATATAATTATGTATATTTTATAATATGAATAATTATGTATGTTATATAATTTATAATGTATATTTTAATATGAAAATTGTAGTGTGCCCTAGACCATGTGTCCCTATGAATAGTTTGGATGGAAATAAATATTTTGTAAGGTCCATGAGTTGGGACCCATTTAATTTCAAAAAGCCTATGGGATAGGCCCATTTGATTCATATAAGGCCTATGGACTTAGGCCCATTTGATGTACTTCAAGGCCCATGAAATTGGACCCATTATTGCATTCTTAAAGCCCATGGAAGTGGACCCATTTGATATATTGTAAGGCCCATGGGACTAAACCCATTTGATTATAAAAAGGGTCCATGGGATTAGGCCCATTGGATTTATTTGAGACCCATGAGTTAGGCCCATTTTATTTGAGTAAGGCCTAGGGGTTTAGGCCCATTTGACTCATGTTAGGTCTATGGGTTGAGGACCACTTGATCTACATGTGGGGCCCAATTGGTGTGGCCCATTGGTCATGTATTAGACTCATGAGACTAAGCTCATTTGATGCAATCTTAGGCCCACGGGTTTTGACCCATTGCAATGAACATAAGACCCATTGGTGTGACTCATTTATATGGCCCATCTGATGAATAAAAGGCCCATAAGATATGGCCCATTTCATATATAAGTAAGGCCCAATGGGATGAACCTAAGATCCATTGCAATGTGTAATCCCAATACAGGTTATGTAGCGACGTTTAAGAAGATCGTGCCTGGGAAGCAATGTTGGTTTGACGTCCACATTACGAGTATAATGCTGGTTGGATGTCCACATTACGACTCTCCTTAGGGCCCATTACTGGGCTGTATTTATTATGTATAGGCCGTCTAGGCCCATCCGCGTTGTATGAATGGTCCCTCACTCATATACATGTTTAGTATAGTTTCATGACTCATGATCATACGCACCATATGTATGCTTGATATGAGGATTGACTGATCATAGCATATGCCTTCAGACAAGTTGTTTATGGGTTCCTGGTTAGGCAGTGTTGCCCTACATGAGCGCACGATATGTGCACGATTTGTTGCATGACTGGATAGCGTGAATCATGCATTTCACATTTGTGTGACATGAGTATTGTACGCCCTAGCGACATCAGGGCTGTAGCCTCCACAGACGATCGTGGTTGGCAGGATTGGATACCGAAAATTTTATTTTTACATGGGGTACTATAGATATCCCTGGGTGAAAGTCCCTAAACCCTTATGGTACCAAGAGGTTGCTCCAACGTCTAAACCGAGTGGGTAGATGAGCGCTGAGTGCTGAATACCAGTTGGTTGTGCTCTCCACTGTGTCGTGGTCGGTTGGAAGGGGGTGCGGCCTTATCCGCCCGAGTGTAGGGGGCAATGCTAGGCTGAGTCTGACCAGCTCGAGGAATGGGTCCGCTATCGACGAGTCGCGCCCGATATTGACAAACGGATAGTGAGGTCTCTTCCACTTACCTTATTGCGCGCGATGTGGCGGCAATCTGGTTTAGAGTGTACTAGACCCCGATGATATCCCATATTTTGAGCCGTATTGATGTGTGGATATAGATGAGGATCTGTATGCTTGAGTTGCATTGCACATCACATGGCCTTGGGATGACCGATATCATTCATGTCTTGCATCGCATAAGCCTTGATACGGCTCACGATATCATGGTTCTATCTGTATATTCCGCATTACTCTGACATTGCATATTCATTTACTACCTTGCGCACACACTTTCACCACCCTCTAAGCTTTCTGTAAGCTTATGCACGACCGTTGCGTGCAGGTGACGTTGGATCGCAGCAGCGCTGAGGCAGGAGCACGTTGCTGAGCATTTTGGAGTTTTAGTTCTTTACCATTGTATTTCCCTTTATGCTCATTGTACTTGTAAAGTTTTTGATCATAGTGGAAATGTAATGGATTTCTTTGTTGTTGTTTGTGGGTTATGCCTTTGGTTATGCTTATTAGTAATCAAAATGATGTTGAAAATCCTCCTCGTAGCATCCCAGGATCGGAACCTGGCGAATGTGAGCTAGGAGCCGAGAATGGGGTTCTACAGAGGCTGTCGACGCCGGATTCGGTGATCGAAAATTTTGTGAGCCCGGTTTCCGAGTTTGGGGCGTGACATTCCTAATTCGGTCTCAGTGTGCCCGACCCAACTTCCTTAATATTTGGGAATGTCTTTCGGAGGACCATATCCCCATCTCAGAATCGTATGACTTTGACTCGGCGACTGTAGAACCGAGACACCTGTCTTTGTCGAGCCATCATCCTCAATCGAGATCTTTCTCTTTTCTCTTCCAGCGAATCGAGCTCGAGTGAAAGTAGTTCGTCATTCTCTTGATCACTGTACATGTTGACTCGGGCGGAGCCAACACCGATCTCAACTGGTGCAACCGCTTTCGTGCCGTAACAAAGGAAAAAGGGGGTTTCTCCAGTGGCAGTCTGTGCTGTAGTTCGATGGGCCCACAGTATATTTGAAAGTTCCTCGGCCCACGCTCTTTTTACTTCATCGAGCCTCGTTCGGAGATGCCGCTTTATAATTTTGTTAACCGCCTCAACCTGTCCATTCGTTTGAGGATGATGAGGCGAGGCGTAAACGTTTCGAATCCCGAGATTGATGCACATCTCCCAGAAATGTTTGTTATCGAACTGCCTTCCATTGTCAGTAATGATAGTCCAAGGTATCCCGAACCGACAGACGATATTCTTTCAAACAAAGCCCGTGATCCTTTGCTCGGTGATTTTCACCAATGGCTCTGCTTCAGCCCACTTTGTGAAATAGTCCACCGCAACCACAGCGAATTTAGTCTGACCCTTCTCCAGAGGAAAGGGCCCGTTGATGTCGATCCCCCATTGCGCGAAGGGCCATGGTCCCGACATCGGAGTCAGTTCCTCGGGGGGTTATCTCCGTATTACCTCGAACCGTTAACATTTGTCGCACCTTTGAACGAATCGCTTAGAATCATGCTGTATAGTCGGCCAGTAGTACCCCTGCCGTAACACTTTGTTGGCGAGCGAACGTCCTCCTGAATGGTTTTCACATATCCCTTCGTGTATCTCCCATAAGACATAATCGGCTTCTAGGGAGTCGACACACCTTAGTAAAGGATCATAAAAGCCTTTTTTGTATAGAATCCCGTTCAAGATGGTGTAGCGTGAGGCTCGAGCCTTTAACCACCGCGTCTTGGTGTGGTCTTCCGGCAGTTATCCATCGTTGAGATAACGGACGATTGGGTTGAACCAAGTGGTTTCTGAGTTGATAGGCAGTGAAGTCGAGCCTATCGGCTCATTTATACTCGGTTCAGCTACATATTCGATCGGGACCGACTGAGGTATGTCTTCTTCGTCGGCTGAGGCGAGCTTTGCTAACAAGTCGACTTTGACATTGTCGGTCCTGGGTATTCGAAATACTTCACATTTCTGGAATCCACCGATCAATTCTTTGGCTTTTTCCATATATGCTTTCAGTTGCTCTTTCCGAGTTTGATAAACACCGAAAACTTGGTTAACGACCAACTGCGAGTCACTGAAGACGTTCAGATGGGTCGCGCCTAAACTCGCGGCGAGTCTAAGGCTAAGTAATAAAGCCTCATACTCTGCTGTATTGTTGGATGCTTGGAATCAAAGTCGCAAGGCATACTGCATACAAGTTTGATCGGGAGTTTCTAATACCACCCCGGCCCTGCTTGCCTTGGAGTTGGATGAACCGTCGACGAATAGCTTCCAGGGAGCCAGGTCGGGCAAAGAACCGAGAGAAGAAGAGGCCCCGAGCTCAGTGACCTGCTCAGAAGCGGGTATTCCGCTATGATTGGGGGCCACTTCCACAAGAAAATCGGTGACGGTTTGCCCTTTTATGGCTATTCTCGGCCTGTACTGTATGTCGAATTCGATCAACTCGACTGCCCACTTTGTGAGTCGGCCGGAAGCCTCCGACTTTTGAAGAATCTGGCGTAGTGGTAAGTCGGTCACAACGATAACGGTATGGGCCTGAAAGTATGGCCGGAGTCGTCGTGATGATACCACTAGAGTTAAGGTGACTTTTTCGAGCTGAGGATACCTTGTCTCAGCTGGTAATAAGGCTTTGCTGACGTAGTACACTGGTAGCTGCCTCCCTTCGCTCTCTCGTATTAAGGCCGAGCCGAATGCTGCATCAGATATGGCCAGATACAATAACAACGCTTCACCTGACTTGGGCTTAGATAGCAGCGGTGGGGATCCGAGGTAAGCCTTCAGGTATTGAAACGCTTTCTCACATTCGTCCGTCCACTCCATCGTCTGTCGTCCCTTCAGTTGCTTGAAGAACGGGAGACATTTGTCTGTGGCTCGGGACAAGAAACGATTAAGCGCGGCAACTCTCCCTGTCAGCCTTTGAATGTCTTTGATTGTTTTCGGAGATTCCATTTTAAGTAAAGTTTTAATTTTCTTGGGATTCGCTTCGATTCCTCACTGATTAACGAGGAAACCGAGAAATTTTTCCGAGCTTACTCCAAAAGCGCACTTGTTGGGATTCAACTTCATTTTATATTTTCGTAGAGTCAGGAACATCTCTTCCAGGTCCGCCACATGGTCAGCTGCCCGTATACTTTTGACGAGCATATCATCAATGTATACTTCCATCATTCGGCCGATCTGCCGAGCGAACTTTTTATTCACTAACCGTTGATATGTTGCTCCAGCATTCTTCAAGCCAAATGGCATCACTCGATAACAACAAAGGCCTTTGTCGGTGACAAAGGTGGTTTTTAATTTATCAATTTTGTGCATTACAATCTGATTATAGCCTGAGTAGGCGTCCATAAAACTAAGCAATTCATGACCCGCGGTACTGTCTACCAGCTGATCAATGCGAGGAAGAGGAAAGCTGTCCTTGGGGCAGGCTTTGTTCAAATCTGTATAGTCTATACAGACTCGCCACTTTCCATTGGCTTTCTTTACGAGTACGACATTGGCGAAGATATCGGCATACTGTCGGAGTAAGATAATCAAATTCTCTCTTAGGTGTGAACTCAGAGACGAGCCAATTTGCACTACTTTGGACTTGTCTGTCTCGGTTAGCAGCTCCGAGATGAGTTCTTTCATTGGCTCTCCCCGTTCATGAGATCCGATACGGGGGTTCAGCGATTCGATCATCGACACTTTCGTCGGTGCCTTGACTGCGTTGGCATAGCATTTTCGGGAATCTTGTTGATCTCCTTTTACAATTCTTACTCCCGACTCAGTCGAAAATTTCATGAAAAGGTGGTAAGTGGATACCACGGCTTGAAGGAGGCTTAGAGATGGTCGGCCGAGTATAGCGTTATACACCGACGGTTGGTCCACGATCAGGAAGTCAACCATCGTAGTCATTTGGTGAGGCGCGGTTCCAGCAGTAAGTGGTAGTGAAACGACTCTCTCGAGAAGTACCTGTCCACCTGAAAATCCTATGAGCGGAGTTAGGACCGGTCGTAAGACTGACCGCCCTATGCTCATCTTGTCGAATGCTTGGGTGAATAGCACATCCGCTGATGATCCTGTGTCCACTAGTATCCGGAACACTTTCCTATTGGCGATGGTAAAGGCAACCACAAGCGCATCATCATGAGGATGATGAATGCCTCGAGCATCTTTCTCAGTGAACGAGATACAATATTTTTCTCTTTTCTTTTGCTTGGGAGGCCGAGACAACAGAAGAACTTCAGACTCCAGGCGATCGATGCTCGTAGCATGATTTTTTCGAGCGTTATTGGAGTCCCCACCGCTTTGATGCCCTCCAACAATCGTCCGGATTTCTTCTTGGGGCCGCTCTTCACTCTGTCCTACTAGAGCGTCGGACCCTTCTGTATGTTCTCTGAGCCGGCCTTCTTTAATTAGCCGCTCGATCTTGTCCTTCAAGTGATAACAATCACTTGTGTTGTGACCATGGTCACGATGATAGTGGCAATACTTGTTCTTATTGCGACGATTCGGATTTTCTCAGAATTTTCTAGGCCAGTTGATGAAGCCTTCGTTCTTAATTTTCATTAACACTTATTCCTGAGATTTGTTCAGGGGGGTGTATGTGGAAAATCTTCTGTCGGGTCACTTTTTCGACCTTCCGTCGTCTCGTGCCCGGTCATCTTTTCGCTTTTTCCCTCCGGCTGAGTCGGCTTCTTTCTTGGCCGACTCTTTGGCCGATGGTTTTGCATTCTGGACCTTCTCCCGTAGGAGTCGGGTCTTTTCCGCATCAGCATATTTGTCCGACCGAACCATAAACTCGCCCAGAGTATCAGGCGGATTTTATCCAGTGACGTCAAAAAGGGTTTATCTCTTACCCCTTGCATGAGAGCGTTGAGAGCTGTCTCCTCAGAATGCTTTCGAACCTGCAAGGATTCGAAGTTGAAGCGCTTGATGTAATCTTTCAATAGCTCTCCTTCCCTCTGAACTATGTTGTCAGATGTGCGGGCGGCTTTAACTTCTTCTTTCCACTGAAAAAATTACTGAGAAAGGCGTCGCTGAGTTCGGCGAATGACTTAATTGACTTGGGTTTTAATTGCTTAAACCAAATTCGGGCCACATCGGTCAAGGTAAGAGAGAAGGCTCGGCACATAACAGCATCCGAGGCGTCGTGCAACTCCATATAGGTCTTGAAGCATTCAAGATGCTCTGTCGAATCAGTTTTTTCGGAGAAGGGAGTAATCTGAGGTAGGCGAAACCTCTCCAGCAACCCCGTCCGCATTACTTCGTCCACAAATGGAGAAGCTTTTTCCTCGAATTTGGTCGGATTTGGGTTCCGACCGTGCTTCATATCTTCCATCTCTCTTTCCATCTTTTTCCGGACCTCGTTCTTGAAATCTTGCATATCTGCTTTTCAGGGCTTCGTACTTTTCGCCGTTTCTTCTACGGGGAGCCGACTTCGCCTCCTCTGATCTATTCTATGTCTCAGATTAGAGGGAGGCAGAACAGTCGTTGTAGAGCGAGCCTGCGCTGGCTGACTCGATCCTTGATGCTGACTCGGTCCCTGGGGTTGAGTCGACTGCCGAGGCGGCTGTGGAGCAGCAGGCTGCTCTATAGATGTTGGCGGGAGAACCTGTGCTGACTCATGACGCTGCTGCACCTGCTGGTTACACAGCTGTTCCAGCATGTGTTTCATAACAGCCATCTCTTGGACTTCTTGATCCAAGTGCGCGTTCACTTGATTAGGCTGGCTGGCAGTCGCAGGCGGCGCTGTTAGCAGAGCCCCCTGAGCTGTGCTAGCAGCAGCCTCTCACACTTCATCTGGATCCGTCCTCCTAGTTCTTGTCATTCAACAAATTGGAGAAAACAGCTTTTTGTCCGAATCCCACAGACGGCGCCAAACTGTTGCTGTATTTTTATGGGACGGCTTCTCTGGGACGAACCTTCCTCTACCTGCACAATCAACAATGTCAAGGTAACACTGGCTAGAGCCGGGGAATCTCCGATGCTTAAGTCAGTCGTCTGATCAATAGCAAAGGATTTTTTTTTAGTTCAGTATTGCGTACCTCCCTCTGTCCAAAGCTTAGAGATTTATAAGGTTTGTGAATCCTCATCCTCTTAGGATCCTTCTCCTGATTATCTGGAGATTTACTCCTTTCCACAGATTGCTCTCAATCCCGAGAATCTCGGGATTGAATACCCGTATCCCTGGATTTTCGGAACAGTATCTGTTCTCATTCCGCTACCTGTTGTCTCGGCCATACCGTTACCGACCCTGAGAGAGTCTCGGCCGACTTAGGAAGATAAGTTCTCTACCTTTTCACGGACGGAATAGTCTCGGTGTCTGTCCGTCATCATTCCTTATTCCGTGTCCGATAGAACCAACTCATTGAGTCGGTTTTGTTCTACCGGCTGAGTGGCTTGAACACACTCAGCGTTTGGTAGGCTTCCGCAGACGACGTTATCACTCCGACAGAGTGACTTTAATCGTCTTTTGCTCATGCCTCCTGATCTATCCTCTGTTCCATCGGCGTTGTCTCGGACTCTTCAAGTAGTGTCAGTAGAGCCGACCCACTTAAATCCGAGTCTCAGGACTTGACATATTTCTCCCCAACAAGTCCTACCATGGATAGAGCCGAGCTCTAAAATAATTTTCATCAATCGCAGAGACATACGTCCCTTTGTACCTAAATATCTATCAATGATTCAACATATTGAAAATACCTCTCAATGTTTGGCTAGTGACCCCAGCATCAGCCAGCTGGTGTCAAAGTTGTGTGGGCCTCACCATGATGTGTGTATTTTATCCACGCCGTCCATTCATTTTTTCAGCTCATTTTAAGCCATGAATCCAAAAATTAGACATATCCAAAAATCAAGTAGACCACACCACAGCAAACAGCGGGGACAATGACATCCACCGTTGAAACCTACCTAGGACCCACAGTAATGTTTATTTGTAATCCAAGCTGTTCATAAGGTCACACAGACCTGGATGAAGGTAAAATATAAATATTAGCTTGATCAAAAACTTATGTGGGCCCAAGAAGTTTTCAATGGTAAGAGTTCAATCCGCACTCTTTCCTATGGTGTGGTCCACGTGATTTTTGGATTTGTCTTATTTTTTAGGGTCATGCCCTAAAATGAGCTTGCAAAATGGATGGAGGGGCATGGATAAAATAGATACATCATGGTGGGGCCGACAGAGCTTTGAAACTAGCTAGCTTGCTGGTGTTGGGTCTTGACTCTTGAGAGAAGGAAAGAAACCTGCCGCCATCATGCCCTATTGGTGACTCGGATCGAGTCTTGGTTCGAATCGGGCATGTTTGGGCTGAGTCCAGGCCCTGTCTAGTCGTGAGAAAGAGTGAAGGAAGCAGCATGAGAAATAAGAAAGGAGAGGGAGAGTGAGTTTGCATCTTGTGTCGCTACGGGTGACTCGCCCGAGTTGCGGGCTCAGTCTGTTCGAGTCTAGGTCTGTTTAGATCTTTCCTGAAGTGTGCAAGAAAGAAGATGGAGACACACACACACACACAGAGGGTGGAAGCCGTGATTGAGTTCCGCTGCTACCCCACCAATCATCCCTGTGTTTGCCAAGTTGTGCGGCAAGTCGCGCACCTGAACTGAATGAGTTTGTCCACACTGGAGGTGGTTTTCATTTAGTTTGTTGCTAAACACTCCAACTGTGGTTTAGGAAGAAGAAAAGGGTGAGTAAAGGAGTCCCACCTTCGTTGTGGGTTAAGCTCGGATCAATCCGAGTGGGGTCGGGTTCCCATTCGTTATTGTTTGGCCGACTCAGCAGACCTGATGGGTTTTTTTTGACCCGTCTTCGACCAGTCGAGAGCCCTGCTCGACCGGTCGTGGGTCGGTGTTCGACCAGTCGTGGGTTGCACGACTCAAAGTCCAGCGAATTCGAACTATTTTTTTCGGGGTGATCGACCGGTCGAAGGAGGTGTTCGACGAGTTGTAGGTGGCGGTCTACCGATTGTGGGTGGCACTCAACCGGTCGTGGTTACGCAATTTCGTTCCGCGATTTTGCACGGATTTCGTGTTGCAAGTCCTTTCACAACCGAGATGCGGAAGGGAGTTTCCTAAAACTATAAATTGGAGTTTTTTAGAGTTTTTCAAATATAGAAAAATTAAAAGAGGGTTTCCTAAAGGCTTTGCAAGGGTTTGCTAAAGGGTTTAGGGTGTGAGAGAGAGAGAGAAAAGAGAGAGAGGAAGCTTGTGGAAAGGAGCCATCGTCTCAGCGCTTTTACATCCTCGTGATCGGTGAGATCTCTCTATTTTTTCTTTATTCTCTTATTGTTCATCCACTCCTGCGTGAGTGACGAATGTTGTAAACGTTCTACTTCATAGTGAATTGTTGATCTGGACGAGGTCCTGTAGTTTTTACCTCTTTGAGGATTTTTCACGTAAAAATTTCTTATGTGGTGTGTGATTGTTGCTTTGATTTATTTCATTGCATTGTTATTCCATAATTCTAGTTTGTTCTGAAGGGCCAGATCCTAAGGTTTTGTGCAAGGCCCCCAACAAAGTAGTATCAGAGCGCTAAGTTTGTTGAACGGGTAGGATCGGTTTGGAATTATAGAAGGTGGTTCATCAAGGATGATCAGCCTCAATGGTTCTAACTGGACCATATGGAAGGCTAAGATGGAGGACTTGCTTTATTGCAAGGATCTATATTCTCCAATTTTTGACATATCAGCAAAATCCAAGGATATGTTTGATGATGAATGGAAGAAGTTGGACCGGAAGGCGGTGAGATTTATTAGACAAGGGTTGGATGATTCTGCATTCCACCATGTGTCTACGGAAACCTCAGTCGCTAGCCTATAGCTGAAACTACAAGGGCTGTATGAGAGGAAGACAGCCGGTAATAAGATTTTTCTTATAAGGCGACTTGTGAATCTTAAGTTCAAAGATGGTGGTTCTGTGGCTGAGCACACGAATGAGGCTTGCAATATAGTGAACCAACTCTCCTCTATGAAGATGGTCCTGGATGATGAATTACAGGCTTTACTATTGCTTAGTTCGTTGCCTGACAGTTGGGAAACATTGGTAGTGTCTCTAAGTAACTCCGCGCCAGACGGAAAGATATTCATGGAACAGGTTACTAGCTGTCTCTTCAATGACGAGACAAGGAGGAAGTCTCAGGGGTCTACTCAACAAGAGGCACTTGTGACACAGGAACGAGGAAGAGGAAAGAAAAAGGAAGGGCGAAAAGGCCCGAGATAAATCAAGAGGCAAGTCGAGTAACAGAAAAGGTATTCAATGCTGGAATTGTGGCAAAAAGGGTCACTATAAGCATGAATGTCATAAGGCTAAAAACGATAAGAAAGAAAAAGGAAAGGAGAATGAAGATGAATCTGATTCTACTGCGGTCGCTTCAAATGGCGACATTAGGGCGTACTCAGGAAAAATCATGCATGAGGGCGTACTCACCCCCGCCGGTTGTAAATAATCTCGTAAAGTACGAGGCGGGGGTGCCTGATGCACCTCATTCTCATCATGTACTTCCTCAACCCCTGGTTGGGGTAGTGCTTGAGGTTGATTTTCAGCCATAACGTCTTCTAACTCAGGAGAATTCAAGTGGTGTCTAGTCCTGCGATGGACAGTCAACCCCTCAACTAATCCTCCTTCAGTCACGAGACGTCGAGTGTTGTCGCGTGCCCAATGGGGCATAAAACACACTCAGCCCTCAAATTCTAACTTAAAAAAAAAAGGAAGAAGAAATCTAGAAAATAAAGGGGAAAGATGGAAAGAGGTTACCAAAGTTGGAGTCCTAGGTTAAGAATCTGCAAAACAAAACAAAATAAGTTAGTTTCTAAGAATAAAAAGTTCTAATTAAAAGTAAACTAATTTCTAGAGAAAAGAAAAAAATTCTAAAAAAAATAAATAAATAAATAAATAAATAATAATAAAAATTAGAAAGAGCTTACTAAATTAGAAGTTTCCTACAAAACAGAAAAATTAAGTTAGTTCTAAAAATCAGATAGAAGGAAGAATAGCAAATTTCTTAAGTTAGGAAAAAGTTCTAATAAGAAAAATAATCAAGCTTCTAAACCTAGAATTAAAAATTTCTAAAAAGAAAATCTAATCCTAAACTAATACTAAAACTAATTAATTTCAAAAAAACGTAGCCGACAATCCCCGGCAACGGCGCCAAAAACTTGTTCACTCCCCAAGTGCAGGGTTGTGATGTAGTTATAACTCGGTAAGACCGAGGTCGAATCCCAAGGGATTGAAACTTGTACGTTATCTAAAATTAACTGGAACTAGAACTAGAATAAGATGGAATCTAAATTAAATGTAATTTGATGAATAATTATAGGTTAATTAATCTAAAACTTGGGAGATATCAGAGAAGGATAACTAGGGATTCAGAGGATCCACTTGTAGAGATCAGGGAGATCTTATGCATGTTTCATGGAAATTAACTGAACTGACATTGATCTAGTTTTCAAAGAGATGAAAGGAAGATAAATTAGAATGGATTCCATCACCAAACCATGCCCACAGACTATGGCAAACAACAGAATCAAACTAATTACCACCCAATCACATGTATGTAAGTTAGGAAGGGTACCGACATCCAACCATGCCCAGGAGACTATGGTGGACAACAGGACGTCCTGACGTCATAAACATGAAAAGAAAATAGAAATATTCAAAGCATTGCAGACCTATTGTAATTTCAGTCACAACAGACCATTAAGAACTAAAAATATTCCCATAATAATTAACTAAAATCAACGTCGATTCATGAATTAAAATTAAAATAAAATAAAATCTCCCATCTCACTACAAGCTTCACCTCTTAGCCCTAGCTAGGAGGATTTAGCCTGCCATGGATGGGCTCAATCCAAATAAATAAAGAGAAAAAGAAAAGGAAAAGAAAAGGGAAAGAAAAAAACCAAGCTCCTCTCTCTCTCCTCTGCCCACGTTGAAACCGAAGCTCGAGCCCTCTGTTCTTCCTCCCAAGACCTTGAATGAATCTCCCCACGTCCAAAAACCTCCTTTTATAGCTGCTGGAAGGCTGGAGTCAGTGACAGAGTTGTAGCAGGACACGGAGTGCAATTTTCGCAGCCAAGTTCGGTACCATGAAACACGCCACTTTTCTCGCTCAAATTCTAAAGAAACACCATCCCTTAGTACTTTCTTGGGTCCTCTACATGATAGACGGTTCAGATCTGCCATATGATCAAAGATGGTGGGCCAAAACTGTCCGAAAAAGTCAGTTTTCGTGGATGTGCGAAACCTTTCGCACCATTTCACTGTTGTAGTCGGTGGGCCCCACAGAAGCATTTTCTGGAAAATTTACCCCGTCCATTGGATTCAGAACGAAATTTCAGTCAAGAATGGGTAGTTTTGAACGTCCATTGACGTGTCCCAGAGAAGAAATAACTAAAAGATCAAATTTGAACGCTACCGGGCAGCCCTTTTGTGGCCCCTGTATCGCTCATGTGTGTATGCATGGGTACAAAAAGTCAGCATGTTTTTGTAGTATTCGAGCCCCTCTACACGGTGGACGGATCAGATTGGCCATACGAGCAATGAGTGGGGCCCACTACAGTTCGCAAAAACGGCCAGCGGCCGTGCGTCCGCTGCGAAAATTTTTTTTTTTTTTTTTTTTTTTCTTTCTTTCGGTCACAGACGGTCAAACCGTCTCTGACACTTGCCATGCATGGCGAGTGCACATGTGCACTGTACACGCTCATCTCATATGGGGTCCATTGCAATGTTTTGGAGAAATCTGCACCGTCCATCTGTTTTGACTCCTCATTTAAGGCGTCAATAATAATTTTGAGGCAGTTCCAGATATCAGGTGGGCCCAGAATCAACGGTTTATGGGCTGATCTGTCAGTTGGGGCACTTTTCGAGATCTTCAATGGCTGAAATTTTATATGTACGGTTAATTTATGGTCCTCAGGCGACGTATGAAGTTTCAAGGTGAACGGATGGTGGGAACCTCGTGATCTTGCATTCTGGACGTCCTTCAGGCCACTTGAGCTTCAATTTCTAACTTTTCTCGAATTTCTGACCGTGTATATTTGTCAATCTTGGTCCCCTGGAGTGTGTCCCTTGACTTTGGCGTCATCAGATCGTTAAATCTCAACTTTTAACGTCCCTTTTCCATCCATGCTCATAAAATCACTTTGCCACACAAGAATGAGAAAACGAGCCATTAAACAGCATTATATTCGTAAATCTAGACAATATCTGGGGTCTAATATGCAATATTTGACCCTCAACACAACCCCCAACCAGCATTTTGCTAGTCCCAAGCAAAGTATACGAAAAATAAGTTGAGAATTATAGGAGAACTTTTTATGAAATCGAGTGAGATTTTGAACAAAATATGAGAAATTTAATATTCATGAATGTTAGAAATTGTATTCTCCTGAGCTCAAGCGCACCGTAGACTTTATAATCAAGTGTAAAACATTAATCCATCAATTAGAAAAATTTTAAACATTGAGATCCATGGATGTATAGTGTAATCTCAGCTAATCATATTAAGATTGAATTTGTTATTTCAGGATCTCATTGGGAACCAGCAAGAGAATTCATGATAACCAAACTTGCCTCATAAATTTCATCTTTTGATCTTTTCAACTTTTTATTTTTTCATTAATAGTCATGCCAAAAAGAGGAATCAAATCCTTACCAATAGGGAGCAAACCTATGGCAAAAGACCAATTACCTAAAATTTTTTTTTTTTTTTTTTTTTGAATGTTTAAACTTGGGGAATCAAACCTTCACCTGTAGGGAGCAAACCCATGGTGAAGATTAATTGCCCAACCTGTTCAATTTTTATACCCTGATGGCAAGATATTTCAGACTGGTTCCCTTCGTGCTTAGTGATTACCAAGTTAATCCTTCGATATGGAACTGAAATCTTAATGTGTAAGCAAGACGTGTCCTGCAATCATGATTCAATCAATGTTTACAACTTCTAATCATGGATTAATAATTTACTTAACTATGAAATCTAACAGATACGGAATTCAAGAGTCATAAATCCAACATTATTTATCTTGAACTTCTAAATCAAGGGTATCCATCAAAATCACTTTGAATTCATAAAAATTTTCAGAAAAATTTTAAAATTTTTCACAATTGTTGCTCAAGACCAAGAAAATACGGATTAGGAAGCCTAATCTCCCACCCCCAACCTAAAATCTACATTGTCCTCAATGTAAAAGATATGAGCATGCAATGCACATGGGACAATGAAAGTAAATGAGAAGTGATGGGAAGATAATACCTGAATAACGAATCAAGAGAGTTTCCAATAGATCACGGCATGGAAGCTTGTCAGTATGAGAGAGAAAGCAGAACAAAAATAACAAAAATAAAATCCTACCTATACCACTTTCGCAGGTGCTCTCGATTGCATTTAGCGTATGCAACAAGCCTTTAAACCCCTACGTTACCCCTAGTGGACGAGTTGTAGTCTCGTGAGGGTTTGCAGTAATGTTACCCACAAACATTGAACTAACTAACCTATGAAAGCGACTATCCTAAACCTATGAAAGCGATAAACCAACCTATACCTCCATCAGACTAGGAGATCAGTCCTGGTAAACAGGAGCAATCAGAGGCATGGACATGTCCTCTGAATCAAATGTCTCAACAAATGGCTTTAATCGATGTCCATTAACTTTAAACTCCTTGCCATTGTCGGGATCTCTTATCTCGACGGCCCCATGAGGATAAGCAGTAACAACAATATAAGGGCCGGTCCAACGAGATCGAAGCTTACCCGGAAAGAGATGTAGTCGAGAGTCATACAAGAGGACTTTCTGACCTGGCGTAAATGATTTTCGTAGAATATGATGATCATGAAACGCCTTCATCTTGTCCTTGTAAATTCTCGAGTTTTCGTACGCATCGTTCCGGATTTCTTCAAGTTCATTTAACTGAAGTTTGCGTAGCGAGCCAGCATTGTCCAGATTGAAATTCAGATTTTTGATCGCCCAGTATACTTTATGTTCCAATTCCACAGGCAAGTGACAGGCTTTCCCATAGACAAGTCTAAAGGGAGATGTTCCAATAGGAGTTTTGAAAGCAGTACGGTACGCCCATAAGGCATCGGTCAATCGGATTGACCAGTCCTTACGATCAGGGTTAACCGTTTTCTCTAGGATATGTTTGATCTCTCTATTGGAAATCTCAGCTTGTCCACTTGTTTGTGGATGGTATGGGGTGCTCACCTTATGCGAGATACCGTATTTCTTCATTAAACTCTCGAATGGTCTATTACAGAAGTGTGAGCCCCCGTCACTAATGATGGCTCGAGGTGTTCCGAACCGCGATAGGATATTATCTTTCAAAAATTTAATGACCGTGCGATGGTCATTTTTGCGGCACGAAATTGCTTCGACCCATTTAGTGACATAGTCTACGGCGAGCAAAATATACAGATTTCCAAATGATTGGGGGAATGGTCCCATGAAATCAATGCCCCAACAATCAAATGCTTCTATAATAAGGATGGGATTCAAGGGCATCATATTTCGACGGGACAATCCTCCCAATTTCTGACAACGCTCACAAGCCTTGCAAAACTCATGAGTGTCCCTGAACATAGTGGGCCAGTAGAAGCCACACTGTAAAATCTTGGCCGTGGTCTTTTTAGCAGAAAAGTGACCACCACAGGCCTGTGAATGACAGAAGGAGATGACACTCTGATGCTCATCGTCTGGTACGCATCTCCTTAAGATTTGGTCTGGGCAATATTTAAACAAATATGGATCGTCCCAGAAAAAGTTACGCACCTTGGTAAAGAATTTCTTCTTATCTTGTGACGTCCAATGTGTCGGTATGGCACCTGTAGCAAGATAATTAGCAATATTAGCGAACCAAGGTGAATGGGAGACTCTAAACAGTTGTTCATCAGGGAACATGTCATTGATATGGGTCGCCTTAAGGGAATCAGAGGTATTAAGGCGAGAAAGATGATCGGCCACTACGTTCTCTACTCCCTTTTTATCTTTAATTTCCAAATCAAATTCTTGGAGTAGAAGGATCCATCGTATCAGGCGGGGCTTAGAATCATTCTTAGAAAGAAGATACTTAAGTGCCGCGTGATCTGTGTAGATGATGATCTTAGATCCGATTAGGTAGGACCTAAATTTGTCCAAAGCGAACACTACGGCTAAGAGTTCCTTTTCCGTAGTCGAGTAGTTCACTTGGGCAGGATTTAGAGTCCTACTTGCATAGTGAATAACGTAAGGCCGCTTATCTTTTCTCTGGCCTAGAACCGCTCCAAGAGCATAATCAGAGGCGTCACACATAAGTTCAAAAGGAAGACTCCAGCCAGGTGGCTGCATGATAGGTGCAGTGGTTAGCATGTCCTTAAGCTTAGTGAAAGCTTCTTGGCACTGTTCAGTCCACTCGTATGGTGTATCCTTTTGAAGAAGATTACATAAAGGACGAGAGAGGAGACTAAAATCCTTTATGAATCGTCTGTAAAAGCCTGCGTGTCCTAAGAAGGATCGCACATCTCTGATGTTCTTGGGTGGAGGTAGGTTAGAGAAAAGATCGATTTTTACCTTATCTACCTCGATTCCTTTGGACGAGATGATATGCCCAAGGACAATTCCCTTTTGAACCATAAAATGGCACTTCTCCCAGTTAAGTACCAAATTTTTTTCTTCACATCTTTTCAGCACGCATTTAAGACTTGCTAAGCATTCACCGAAAGATGAACCAAAAACAGAGAAATCGTCCATGAAGACCTCTAGATATTTCCCCACCATGTCAGAAAAGATACTCGTCATGCATCGCTGAAAGGTGGCAAGGGCATTACATAACCCGAATGGCATCCTTCTGTAAGCAAAGGTGCCATAGGGACATGTAAATGTGGTCTTTTCCTGATCCTCAGGGGCGATTTCAATCTGATTATAACCTGAATACCCGTCAAGGAAACAATAATAGGAATGACCAGCTAGCCTTTCCAGGATTTGATCAATGAAGGGCAAAGGAAAGTGGTCTTTCCTTGTGACGGTATTCAGCTTTCTGTAGTCAATGCACATTCTCCAACCAGTAGTAACTCTGGTCGGCACGAGTTCATTATTGGCATTGGCTACGATGGTGATCCCGGACTTCTTAGGAACTACCTGAGTTGGACTCACCCATTGACTATCGGATATGGGATATATGATCCCCACATCCAATAGTTTGAGAACCTCGGCCTTAACCACTTCCTTCATGTTTGGATTTAATCTACGTTGTGATTGCCGAACAGCCTTTGCATTGTCCTCAAGATATATACGGTGAGTACAAATCGATGGGTTAATTCCCTTGAGGTCCGCTATCGTCCATCCAAGAGCTCCCTTATGCTCAATGAGAGTAGATATTAGCGTACTCTCCTGTTCTTTCTCCAGGTGGGCAGAGATCACCACCGGGTATGTCTCATCTTGACCTAAATAGACATATTTTAAATCAGAGGGCAAAGGTTTTAGGTCAAGCTTCGGTGGCTTGAGGTTAGACGGTAGAGGCACTACATCAGTTTGGGGCAACTCTTCAATTTGTGGCCTCCACCGGTTAACTTCAAGTACCGGTGCAGTATCAAGCATGGCACACGTCTCCCTAATTATATCATCATCAAGATCATGAGAGTGGGCCAGGAACGTCTCTAGAGGATCAGAGGATAAGGTGAGAGGTGTTCTATCTTCCACAAAAGAATCAATCATGTTAACATCGTGGAAATCATCATCATCCTCTGAGTTGCTGCCGTTGTTGAAAAAGATATTTGATTCCAATGTCAAATTTCCAAAGGACATAGTCATGACACCATTCCTGCAATTGATAATTGCATTTGAAGTGGACAGGAATGGGCGACCAAGAATGACGGGAATCTGAGTGCTCGTGTCATTGATGGGTTCGGTGTCCAAGATGATAAAATCAACAGGGTAGTAGAATCTATCCACCTGGACCAACACATCCTTGATGATCCCTCTTGGTATACGAACAGAACGATCAGCAAGTTGTAGTGTGGTTCGAGTGGGTTTTAATTCACCCAACCCTAACTGTTGGTATACCGAATAGGGAATCAGATTGACGCTCGCTCCTAAGTCAAGAAGTGCGTGATCAATTCGATAGTTCCCGATTATGTATGATATGGTTGGGCAACCGGGATCTTTGAACTTTTGCGGCATATCTTGTTTTAGGATGGCACTCACTTTCTCAGTCAAGGAGATTTTCTTTTGAACACTTTTCCGTCATTTGGTAGTACATAAGTCCTTTAAAAATTTAGCATATAAAGGTATCTGTTTTACAACATCAAGCAGAGGAATATTGACTTTTACTTGTTTCAACACCTCTAGGATATCCTGAGAGTTAGATAGACGTTTTGGTTCAACCAACCGTTGGGGAAACGGAGCAACTGGCTTTTCTAGAGGTTCCGGTTCAAATTTTTATGGGGCGCCACTAGATCCATCATTATTGTCCTCTTCTATTTCTTGAGGCTTTTCGGGCCTAACCGGAAGGGTTTTATCAATAACCTTCTCACTCCTAAGAGTGGTGATGGATTTAGCGTGCCCCATTTGATTCGAAGAGCTGGGATCACCTGTCTCGTATTGCGGTTTCGGATTAGGGAGTGATTGTGCAGGGAGCATCCCTTTTTCCATAGCCGTCATACGTGAATCTATTTTTTGCATAAAATCTGAAATTCCTTGCATTGTCCGAGCCAGCTCTTGTATGGAAAATTGAACCGATTCTTCTTGAGGTTTCCCCTGATTTGGATTTTGATTAAAGAAACCTTGAGGGGTAGCAGTTTGTCCGTTCCTCCAACTAAAATTCGGATGATTTTTCCAGCCAGGATTGTATGTATTAGAGGGTGGTCCATTGAAAGGTCTTTGATAGTTATTTACGGCATTAGATTGTTCATTCAATACATCTCGAAAGGCAGGTATTGAAGGACAATTTTCAGTAGTATGAATGTTGCAATCACAGATACCGCAAACACTTTCATTAACCTTTTCCTTCCTTCCTTCCATGGCCTCAAATTTTCTGGTGAGATTGGCCACCTTAGCGTTAAGATCATTATCCTCTTTCAGGAGATATATTCCTCCTTTTTCCCTTGAATGAGTCGGCCTAGACGTAGTGTTCGTCCTTGGGTAATAGTCTCATGATTGTGTTTTTTCAGCGAGACTATCGAGGTAATCCCATACCTCGTCGACATTTTTATTTATGAATTCTCCGTTACACATTGTCTCGACCATTTGGCGCATGGAAGATGTTAGCCCATCATAGAAAAAATTCGTAATGCGCCATATTTCAAAGCCATGTTGTGGGCATGCATTAACCAGATCCTTGAACCTTTCCCAACATTGGAAGAATGTTTCATCTTCCTTTTGGGCAAAGTTCATGATTGCTCTCCTGAGGGTAATTGTCTTATGATGTGCGAAAATTTTCTTTATAAATTCCCTCTGCAAATCATTCCATGTGCCAATGGATCTAGGACGCAGTGAATGTAACCAAGTCTTAGCTTTTTCTTTCAAGGAAAATGGAAAGAGTTTCAGCCTAATAGTATCCTCAGATACATTAGGAAAGTATAAGGTGCCTATGATTTCATCGAACTCTTTCAGATGCAAGTATGGTTCTTCAGACTCAAGCCCATGGAACTTAGGAAGGAGTTGGATAACCCCTAACTTGATGTCCATATGTCCTGTATTCTCAGGAAAAATCATGCATGAGGGCGTACTCACCCCCGCCGGTTGTAAATAATCTCGTAAAGTACGAGGCGGGGGTGCCTGATGCACCTCATTCTCATCATGTACTTCCTCAACCCCTGGTTGGGGTAGTGCTTGAGGTTGATTTTCAGCCATAACGTCTTCTAACTCAGGAGAATTCAAGTGGTGTCTAGTCCTGCGATGGACAGTCAACCCCTCAACTAATCCTCCTTCAGTCACGAGACGTCGAGTGTTGTCGCGTGCCCAATGGGGCATAAAACACACTCAGCCCTCAAATTCTAACTTAAAAAAAAAAGGAAGAAGAAATCTAGAAAATAAAGGGGAAAGATGGAAAGAGGTTACCAAAGTTGGAGTCCTAGGTTAAGAATCTGCAAAACAAAACAAAATAAGTTAGTTTCTAAGAATAAAAAGTTCTAATTAAAAGTAAACTAATTTCTAGAGAAAAGAAAAAAATTCTAAAAAAAATAAATAAATAAATAAATAAATAATAATAAAAATTAGAAAGAGCTTACTAAATTAGAAGTTTCCTACAAAACAGAAAAATTAAGTTAGTTCTAAAAATCAGATAGAAGGAAGAATAGCAAATTTCTTAAGTTAGGAAAAAGTTCTAATAAGAAAAATAATCAAGCTTCTAAACCTAGAATTAAAAATTTCTAAAAAGAAAATCTAATCCTAAACTAATACTAAAACTAATTAATTTCAAAAAAACGTAGCCGACAATCCCCGGCAACGGCGCCAAAAACTTGTTCACTCCCCAAGTGCAGGGTTGTGATGTAGTTATAACTCGGTAAGACCGAGGTCGAATCCCAAGGGATTGAAACTTGTACGTTATCTAAAATTAACTGGAACTAGAACTAGAATAAGATGGAATCTAAATTAAATGTAATTTGATGAATAATTATAGGTTAATTAATCTAAAACTTGGGAGATATCAGAGAAGGATAACTAGGGATTCAGAGGATCCACTTGTAGAGATCAGGGAGATCTTATGCATGTTTCATGGAAATTAACTGAACTGACATTGATCTAGTTTTCAAAGAGATGAAAGGAAGATAAATTAGAATGGATTCCATCACCAAACCATGCCCACAGACTATGGCAAACAACAGAATCAAACTAATTACCACCCAATCACATGTATGTAAGTTAGGAAGGGTACCGACATCCAACCATGCCCAGGAGACTATGGTGGACAACAGGACGTCCTGACGTCATAAACATGAAAAGAAAATAGAAATATTCAAAGCATTGCAGACCTATTGTAATTTCAGTCACAACAGACCATTAAGAACTAAAAATATTCCCATAATAATTAACTAAAATCAACGTCGATTCATGAATTAAAATTAAAATAAAATAAAATCTCCCATCTCACTACAAGCTTCACCTCTTAGCCCTAGCTAGGAGGATTTAGCCTGCCATGGATGGGCTCAATCCAAATAAATAAAGAGAAAAAGAAAAGGAAAAGAAAAGGGAAAGAAAAAAACCAAGCTCCTCTCTCTCCTCTGCCCACGTTGAAACCGAAGCTCGAGCCCTCTGTTCTTCCTCCCAAGACCTTGAATGAATCTCCCCACGTCCAAAAACCTCCTTTTATAGCTGCTGGAAGGCTGGAGTCAGTGACAGAGTTGTAGCAGGACACGGAGTGCAATTTTCGCAGCCAAGTTCGGTACCATGAAACACGCCACTTTTCTCGCTCAAATTCTAAAGAAACACCGTCCCTTAGTACTTTCTTGGGTCCTCTACATGATAGACGGTTCAGATCTGCCATATGATCAAAGATGGTGGGCCAAAACTGTCCGAAAAAGTCAGTTTTCGCGGATGTGCGAAACCTTTCGCACCATTTCGCTGTTGTAGTCGGTGGGCCCCACAGAAGCATTTTTTGGAAAATTCACCCCGTCTATTGGATTCAGAACGAAATTTCAGTCAAGAATGGGTAGTTTTGAACGTCCATTGACTTGTCCCAGAGAAGAAATAACTAAAAGATCAGATTTGAACGCTACCGGGCAGCCCTTTTGTGGCCCCTGTATCGCTCACGTGTGTATGCATGGGTACAAAAAGTTAGCATATTTTTGTAGTATTCGAGCCCCTCTACATGGTGGACGGATCAGATTGGCCATACGAGCAATGAGTGGGGCCCATTACCGTTCGCAAAAACGGCCAGTGGCCGTGCGTCCGCTGCGAAAAATTTTTTTTTTTTTTTTTTTTTTCTTTCTTTCGGTCAGAGACGGTCAAGCCGTCTCTGACACTTGCCATGCACGGCGAGTGCACATGTGCACTGTACACGCTCATCTCATATGGGGTCCATTGCAATGTTTTGGAGAAATCTGCACCGTCCATCTGTTTTGACTCCTCATTTAAGGCGTCAATAATAATTTTGAGGCAGTTCCAGATATCAGGTGGGCCCAGAATCAACGGTTTATGGGCTGATCTGTCAGTTGGGGTACTTTCCGAGATCTTCAATGGCTGAAATTTTATATGTACGGTTAATTTATGGTCCTCAGGCGACGTATGAAGTTTCAAGGCGAACGGATGGTGGGAACCTCGTGATCTTGCATTCTGGACGTCCTTCAGGCCACTTGAGCTTCAATTTCTAACTTTTCTCGGATTTCTGACCGTGTATATTTGTCAATCTTGGTCCCCTGGAGTGTGTCCCTTGACTTTGGCGTCATCAGATCATTAAATCTCAACTTTTAACGTCCCTTTTCCATCCATGCTCATAAAATCACTTTGCCACACAAGAATGAGAAAACGAGCCATTAGACAGCATTATATTCGTAAATCTAGACAATATCTGGGGTCTAATATGCAATATTTGACCCTCAACAGTTCTTAGGGTACGGTGATGAAAAGTTCAGGTACAGATTGTGGGATCCGACCGAGAAGAAGCTTGTCAGGAGCAGAGATGTAGTTTTCTTTGAAAATTAGTGTATTGAAGACATTGGTAAGCCAGAGAAGAATCAACCTAGTTCAGGTGAGCTAGAGGACATGGATCTGGTTATTTCTCCCGTGGTGCCTGATGACGGGAGAGTACAGCGAGGTGCAAAGGACGAGGGGGTTCCTACAAAAGATGGACCGGGGGAGCAGCCTCCACTTAATCCACCTGTTGAGCCACAGGTGAGGAGGTCATCTAAGGACAGACAACCGTCCAGGAGGTACTCACCGCATGAGTACATTATGTTGACTGATGGGGGAGAGTCAAAAGATTATTCTGAGGCCCTAGCCGATAAGCATAAGGAGGAGTGGTTGAAAGCTATGCAAGAGGAGATGGAATCCTTGTATAAGAATCACACCTATGACATGGCGAAACTGCCTAAGGGCAAGAAAGCTCTGAGCAACAAGTGGGTGTTCAGAAAGAAGGTTAAGCAGAAGAATTCACAGACGATGTTCAAAGCCAGACTTGTGGTGAAAGGATTTAGTCAGAAGAAAGGCATAGACTTTAAGGAGATATTCTCACCAGTGGTAAAGATGACATCCATACGGGTGTTGCTTGGGTTGGCGGCTAGCATGGATTTAGAGATAGAGCAGTTAGATGTTAAAATTGTCTTTCTCCATGATGACCTGGAAGAAGAGATCTACATGCAACAACCAGAGATGATCGAAGTCAAGGGCAAGGAGCATATGGTGTGTAAACTGAGAAAGAGCTTGCATGGGTTGAAACAAACTTTACGGCAATTGTACAAGAAGTTCGATTCGTTCATGTTACAGCATAGGTATGACAGAACAGAGTCGGACCACTGTGTGTTCACGCGCAAGTTCTCAGATGGTGATTTCTTAGTTCTGCTATTATATATTGATGACATGCTCATCATGGGTGCTCATCATGGGAAAAGACATCAAGAAGATCGACAGGCTAAAATAGGAGTTGGGCAAGTCTTTTGCGATGAAAGACTTGAGCCCGGCTAAACAGATCTTAAGAATGAAAATAACCCGTGACAGAAGCAGCAGAAAGCTTTAGCTGTCACAAGAGCAGTATATTGAGAAAGTCCTAGAGCAGTTCAATATGAATGCAGCGAAGCCGGTCAGTACTCCACTGGATGGTCACTTCAGATTGAGCGACAAACAGTGTCCCAAGATGAAGGCAGAGGTGAAAGAGATGTAAAAGATACCCTACGTGTCAGTTGTAGGAAGTTTGATGTATGCTATGGTGTGTACACGCCTGGACATAGCATATGCGGTTGGTGTTGTCAGCCGGTATCTTGCCAATCCTGGCAAAGAGCATTGGGCAGTGGTGAAATGGATACTGCGGTATCTTAGAGACTCATCCAGGTTGAGCCTATGCTATGGTGACTGTAAACCTGTGCTAGAGGGCTATACAGATGCAGATATGGTAGGCAACATAGACTCCAGGAAGTCTACATCGGGGTTCATGTTTACGTTTGCAAGGGGAGCAGTTTCTTGGCAAAGCAAGCTACAGAGGGTCGTAACATTGTCGACGACAGAAGCCGAGTACATTATAATCACCGAGGCATGTAAAGAGGTACTTTGGATGAAGAGGTTCCTACAGGAACTTAACCTAAAGCAGGAGGAGCACGTGGTCTATTGCGATAGTCAGAGTACTATACACTTGAGCAAGAATTCAAGTCAGCATTCCAAGTCGAAGCACATAGAGATTAGGTATCACTGGATCAGGGATACTTTGGAACAAAAACTGTTACAGCTTGAGAAAGTCCACACGAACGATAATGGGTCAGACATGATGACCAAGGCTTTGCTCAAAGGCAAGTTTGAGGTTTGTAAAAACCAAGCTGGCTTAAAGAAGATGGATCCCTCCTGAGTCAAAAAAGGAGAGATTTGATGGGTTTTTTTTACCCGTCTTTGACCAGTCGAGAGCCCTGCTCGACCGGTCATGGGTCAGTGTTCGACCAGTCGTGGCTTGCACGACTCAAAGTCGTTCTACTTCATAGTGAATTGTTGATCTGGATGATGTCCCGTGGTTTTTACCTCTTTTAGGTTTTTTCATGTAAAAATCTCTTGTGTGGTGTGTGATTGTTGCTTTGATATTGTTATTCCATAATTCTAGTTTGTTCTAGAGGGCTAGATCCTAAGGTTTTGTGCAAGGCCCCTAACAAGACCCACTAAAGGGAGGCGGCCATTGAAGCTGGGGTGAGGCTCAACCCTTGCTGGCCTAGTAGTGGTTGCAAGGGAAGAAAAAAAAAGAAGAAAGAGGAAGAGAGAGAGAGAGCCATCGATTGAGTCGACTTAGGGCCGAGTTGACTCACTAAGTTGCATTGTATTGGAATCTGGTTGGATCCATATTTCCTTGCTGGCCTATCTATAGAGAAAGAGAACAATGACGAAGGAGAAGAAGAAGGAGAAGAGCAAGTAGAGAGTCTAGTTGTTGAGTCGACTCAATCCAAAACCGAGTCAAGTTGTTGACTTGCTGACTTATGGCAAGTATAACTGAGTTCTATGGGTTTCATTGTCCCTACTGGACATGGGTTGAGCGAGAAGAAAGAGAGAGAGAGAGAGAGAGAAGAAAGAAGAAGAAATGAAGAACGAGAGAATGAGAAGTCATCATTGGGTCGAGTCAGTTCACTGAATCACCAAGACAATCTAAAATCTTGGGTCTAATGTCAGTTTAGACACCGCTGGGACGACTCGGTCTAGGTTCAACTAAGTTCAACCAAGTCCAACTAACTTCAGTGAAGTAACATTAGCATATGGAGTTCAAGTCTTTTCACCGAGTTGACTCAGTAAGTCTCACTAAGTCTGATGATTTTAAAGAGTTGGTTGTTGGCATTTTATGTGCCTTTTGATTTTCCTACAAGTTAGGGCCACTCAGGGATCAAGTTGAAACTAGTCGACCTAGTCGAGTTAGCTTAGATGGGCTAGATGAGTTGGCTAGGTGGGTCTTAGTTTCTTTTTCTTTTTTTTAAATTAACTCAATATTGGTCCTTAATAGTCCTTATCAGATTGAGATCCTATGTGGACCAAGCCAATTGAGTTTATTAGGACAGGATCATGTTGACATCAAGTTTCGCCTAATCTACCAATTGTGCAAGCTTAAGGATTCAATTCTAAGAGCGCAGACACTGCCTAACGACACCATAAACGATTCGACTCGTGAGGTGATGACCCTTCCCATTGGGCTTTCCACTTTCATGTTAGCTCAAGTGATAGTTTCTATTTTAATATTGAATGATAATTGATATCTCTATTTTCATGATTATGTGCGTTATTTATTAGAATTAATCATCGAATCATACGTTCAACATTTATCTAGTATGAATACTTACATGTTGCACTTGAATATCTTCTCATACTTATGGATTGTCTATGAACTTAAATTGCTATATTAATTTGTAGAAAACTTCACTTATACATTTATATCCATATTGGGATGTAACTCGATGGATTGTTATTATGATGAATCCTTGATTTAATGGTCATTTTGTGTATTGGACTAAATGGAATTTTATTGTGGACTTATTATCTTATGGATCATTTACACCTTTGTCTTTTAGGGATAACCAATTTTTATCGCATCCTCTGATGGACTATTTGTCCTATGTGGCTTTAATTTAACATTTTTCATATGCGACTTTGATTTAATATTTGGCTCATGTGACTTTAATTAAATATTTACTTTACATGGCTTGATAAATTATTTTTGTATAAGCCTGCAATATTAAGTTCTACTTGTGCAAATATGATTAAGCATTAATTGAAGAGGTTGCCAGTAAACATCGTAGTGTTAGAGTCTCATGAGTCAGGGATGGTGGTATGGGACATTATATCTGAGTTGTCGGCCTATGCTGGGTAACGAGCCCCCCATAGTGATCTTTGAGCTTTCTTAAAATGACTGTTTGCAATTGGAATAATAATGATTTGGCTAATCATGCATTTCATGGCATACAGACTTTACCGGATGGTCAATATAAGACGCGAAATTTTCTTACGTTACTATGGGTTGTACCGTAGAGTATTTTACCAAGTGATCATAAGTTATCATCATGTGCATTCGACTAATATGAGTTATCATTTTCGCATGGACTTTTTCGAGTGCATAGTTCTCATTGGACATATCATAGAAAACTATTATGAGAGGCTAGATCGCCTTATGTATCTTCATTGCACGATCTTTTCCGAATGGCTAGTTCTTATTGGGCTTACCTTTGAGTACTCTTTCGGGTGATCAATTCTCTTTGGGCGAATTTTTGCGAGTTGGATGTGCATCCCCAGGTCATGAGCATGTGCATACATTTATACATTTAAACAAGACCTATCAAATGTTTCATGGAATGTGAATTACTATTTCGACTTGTTTAAACTATACTTAACTAATGCGACAATGTGAAATTTTAAAGGAAATTCACAATGAGCTTGTCACTCATTCTTTGAATATATAATCATAAAAGTAGTGCAAGTGGTTTAAATAATAGTCACGTTTAGATTGATGAGGAGTTGTGCACAAATATCAAGGATGCATAGCTATATCTACTCAAGAGAACCTACATGATCGTGCAATATAGATGCATTTTGTTCTACTTCATATGTTAAATTATTTATTTCTTGTATTTGTTAGTATTGAAATATTGGTTTATATAATCCTTCAGGAAGCCGCTTGAATAATTTGATATGCATATTTGGACTTTCCTTTCATTCTTGATTTTCTTCTCTCCTACTTAAATGTTCACTAAGAAAAAAAAAGAAGAAGATATATACGTGAAATTGGGCTATCTTTAAATGTTAATACCCGAGTTTTTGAAAAAAAGAGGGTAGTATACTTGGGTTTCAAGGACCGATGTGTCACATGAGTAACGAGGCAATGTAGTTATATATAGTGGCACTAGTTGGCACACATGTCCATCGTGTCACAAGAGTGGTCGCTCCCTTACGACCTTATGGGAACCATCGCAAGTTGCGGTGTGAGAGCAAAAAGAGATTGCCAAGTGTAACTAAGAGTAGTATATAAGATGGATTTTTTCTACTATTGCAAAGATGACCGTTGTGCATGAAACAGTCCTGCAACGGTCACAACCATGTAGAAATTGTTGTATTAAACAACAAGCATGCAATGGTTATGATAATGCAACAATAAACTGGTGGTGAAATCCCAATATGGCGTGAGTGTGTGGGGGTGTGTGTGCATGTGTAAAAAATAAATAAATAATAATAAAATGCAACAATAAACAGTAATGACCATGCAACAGTAAATGGTCATAAACAGCTAGTTTCAACCATAAAAAAACAGCATTGAATGACTAGTTTTACGATACTTAAAAAATGACTGTAAATGACTAGTTTTTCAATGGCCAAAAAATGGTCATATTATTTTTGACCTGAGCCATAATCCCCAATCCCATGTGCCTGTATAAGCAAGGCTTGCTGGGATCATTTCATAAATAGTAGAAGCAAATACGTCTCCCCTTCTCTCTAGCTCTAAACACATTTCACCAGGAGGTTCAGTTCATGACTCAGTGAGTCAACTCAATATACGACTCAGTTAGTTAACTCAGCATCCAACTCAGTGAGTCAAATCAAAACCTTAACTAATTGAATTTATAAACTCGGCGAAAAACCCAAAAATTTACTTTTTTCCAACAAGTTATGACTACATATCAAAATCTAATAAATAGGTTACATTTACCGGGTTCCTACTAGAGTTTCTTCATTATTGTTACACATAAAACTTATTAGGCTTGTTATTTCCTGGAAGAGATTTGACTGATAGTCCGTCGGTGATCTTAAATAAAAGGGGAAAATTACTCTTTAATGACAACATATCCAATATATGATTCAGCCAAAATGAATCAAACTTCTAATCTGTTTTTATTCTGATTATTATTTAAGAATATATTTCAACATGGAGCTGCTTAATTTTAGGCTTATGTCTTCAAATGGACGGCTTGGATAAAAAAAACAAACATTATGGTGGGGCCCACAGTGCACCGCCGTGTATGCAATGTTGGGAAACTTATACAGATTAATGTAGTTTCTGTATAATATGGAAACCGAAAATAATATGGACAGGCTGAAGCACGTCTGAAAACGCTGTCCTTAAAGCGTTATTTGCCCCAACTCAAGTAAATTGAGTATGCTGATAGGTTACAGGCAAATTGCTTCTAAGATACGACGAGCCTGGTGTGGGTCTGTGTTCAGCAAACACGAAGGTCCACCAAATGGAACTCAATTTCACTATTTCTGGCAGTATTACAATATAAAGAAAAATCCCAAAAATAAGAAAAGAAGAAAATAGAAAAGTGGTTTGCTCGATTAAGTTCTAATCTTCAGCCTGCTGGTTCGGTTGAACCGTCCTAGACCACACCGCTGGTCTGTTCTTCAAGCTAAGGTTGACACCTTGCTGTATTGCTGAATAACACTTAGAATATATGAGTGGAGAGGCTGTTTTTCTAGAATTCGTATGGAGTTGCTGGAGTGAGTTGAGATTGTTTTGAAACCTATCCAGGCCCTCCTTTTATAGGCTATGGTGGCTGGGGGTTATGGTCCAGGGAAATAAATTCCATGACCGTTTTCTGGCTGTTGAGAAAACTAGCCGTTTTATGGCCGTTTTCTGACTGTTGTGCATGGGCATTAAGCTGCTGCATGCTGACCGTTGTGAGACAGCAGCTAGCCGTTTTATAGCTGTTGGGGCTAGCCATGCAGCAGTTTCAGCTGGACCCTGCACTTATTGCACAGCTGTTACAGAATTTCTGCAACAGCTCTTTTTCAACCCTCTATATATTCTAAGGGACTCTCATTCAGTCCTTTAGATTTTCGTCCAACCAACCATCTGCCTTAGCCACTAGTCGCACCGCGACTTGCACACGTCTCGCTCCAGTTCGCGAAGGGAGCGACCCTCTGCGACACGATGCGCACGTGCAAAGTGCAAAGTGCGCCACTAGCGCCTCTACAACCACACTGCCTCACATGCCCACGCCCTCGCACCGAGCCCGAGACCGAGCCCGAGCGCGTGCGCAGTGTTCCAGTGTGAAGCACTGGAACACGCAAGTCCCATGGTCCACGGACTAGGTAGGCAAATATTATGGTACTCCACTATTATCATTTAAACCACTTTTCTTTCTCTTCTCTTTCCCATGTGGGACTATTCCCAAAGCTCCAAAAGTTTTTCAAAAAAAAAACTTTTTATTATTAAAATATTTTTTATTAAAATCAATATTTTACAACATGCAATCCGTGACCATTGAAGCGACCCAACCAGTAGTCCTCAAACGTACAGTACAACGCAGAAATAGTTGATGGATGACGACCGAAAAGGCTCGCAATGTAGGATCGTCTGGCTGTATGGAACTTTAAAATGAGTTTTTTTTCTGGCTAAACATGCGTGTTGAGCCTACACATTCACACGCGAGCACAGGTGCTAAGGAAAAAAACGTGTGCGTGAGATCTGAGCTTTCCAAAACCTTGGAGATAATGCTTAGATCTTCTGCGTACAAAACAATCAGACAATTCACTTTACAGGGGTGAAACAACATACAGAGAAAATTGACGGTTACAATTTTCTGTCTACTTTTTCACTCCTTTTGATATGGTGTGGCCCAAGGGAGGTTTCAAATGACCCGATTTTTATGCCATAACATCTAAAGAACGCAGTTCACCTAATGCAAAGCTCAGATCCCACACACGTGTTCCTTTATGACACATGCACCGGCGTATGTATGTGCGTGGCTCCAACACGCGTGTCGAATTGGCAGTCCTTTTTTTACGTGTAAAAGTGGGACCCACATTTCAATGATTCAGACCGTTGGTCTGATAGGCTTCACGAAGGATTGATTGCGACCCCAAAATCTTACAGATTGTTAGATCCAATACACACGATCTTTTGCCGCTTTGTAGTAGACCAACGGCAATCACTACAGCAAACCATTTGCAGAGCGGTGCTTCTCATGTGGGGGAAATCTCTGATCTGAGGCATGGAAGATCGGATGTCGGGCACCTTGAGCAGGAGAATGATCAAATGAGATGTCTGGGGCCCACTCATCAAGTGCATGTGGAATCCAAACCGTGCATCCAGTGCGCCTCCTCATGATAACCGTGCAATCCAATCGTTGCTAACAAAAGCTCAGGTCGGACACACCACGGAGAGTGATGTATAATCACAGCTATAAACTGATGAACGGGTTGGATAACACATATAAACAACACAGTAGAACCCACAATCAATCTACAAGTTTGTATGGTGGGTGTTCCTCTCCTCAATGCCCCTCATTGCTCCCCTTGGTATGGCCCACCTGAGTAATTGATCAGGCTGGGTTTTGGCATCTAGGCCCCCTTGGTATGTCCCACCTGAGTAATTGTTCAAGCTGGGTTTTGGCATCTAGGCCTGAGACGAGGTTTAGATGGGGCACGAATTTAAGGCCTCCTGTTAAGAACTGATTAGGGCGGCAAAAGTTTTGGATGAAGCTGATGTTTATGTTATCCCTTCATCCATGCCTGTGTAACTTTATGAATACGTTGGATGGTAAATAAATATCACTGGTTCGTACTCGTAAAGTTTCAATGTTAGGTATGATTACCCGTAGTGTGGTACACTTGAGCTTTTGCTTTGATTATGATTTAATTTTAAGCCCATGTCCTAAAATGAGGGGATAAAACGGATGGATAGCATGGATAAGATACATACATTAAGGTGGGTCTCACAAAGGTATTGAGTTACTCAGTATGCAATCCATGTAAGATTGGATGGTACTCACATATCATGGTGGGCCCGCACCTTATGTGATCTAAATCGTGAAGCCATGAGGTCCACTCAATTTTTTAAAAAAAATTTTTAAAGTGAAAATTCAAGATGCAGTTTGCTACCTTTTTTTTTAAAAAAAGTTAGCTTGTTAGCAGTAAGTACACCCACTGTCAGATCATACTTCACTGTTAGCCACCCTCCTTAATAATCGATACTAAGACATCAGTGTTGAAACGAAGCTATGGATCTGGGTGTAGTTTGTACACAAGTGTTGTTACTTATATTTCAGGCATTAGAGTTGTACACTAGTCGACCTCATCAGAACTTAGCTCGGTTAAGTTAGTCGCTGACTTCAGCTTGAACTTGAATTCACTTGGTCCTCGAGCTTGATTGGCTAACTTTATCTGATTTGGTCAACAACTCAGGCTAGTTCAAACAAAGTTTGAATCTTTGTGACATTTTCTCAAATAAATAGAATGCATTTTAAATTTTTTACATAATGCAAAACAATAATAATAGTATAGTTATTTCATCAAATACTTATTAAGCAACACTAAATTAATGATTTGATGGCAAATTTATAATATAAAGTTTATATATATATATATATATAAAAGAAATTATTTTGTATCCATTCATTCCTCACCATTAGCTGGTCTCGCAGAGGATGTATGCACTTGCAACAATACTTCATTGAGTCATTTCATCAAATAATTGGCAAGCATCATCAATATCAAAATAACCAAGTTGATTTGTTCTGAGTTCATTCGAGTTGAGCTTCAATCCGAGTCGCGTCAAGCTCAACCAAGTTCGAACTTAGCTTAAAATTTGTACGACATCAAAAAATCAGTCCACTGGGCTCGAAATCAATTTCAAAGAGGCCTTTTTCGAGTCAAATCGAGTGAGTTAACTGAGCTAACTCTATTCGTCTACAGCTCTAGCCAGGCTACTTGCCACTGTCTTTGTGGGCCCCACCATAATGTATGTCTTTCATCCAGGCCATCCATCAATTTTTCCATATCATTTTTTAGTATGAGCCTGAAAATGAGATATATCCTACTCTCAAGCTGACCACATCACAGAAACAGTGTTGAGTGAGCCCACCATCGAAAACTTCTCCAGGCCCACAAACTGATATTTGTCTTTTCGGCCTGTGCTAAACAGGTTGGATATCAAATAAACATTATAGTTGATGAACATTACAGTGGGCCTGTGAGGTTTTTAATGGTGGATATTTAATCACTAATGTTTTCCTGTGGTGTGGTCCACCTGATATTTGCATCTGCCTCACTTTTTTAGGATGAACCCTTGAAATGATCTGAAAAAATGGATGGACGGCATGGATAAAACACGTACATTATGTTATTATGTTGGTGCCCACGGAACACCGACCATTTTCCACTGGCTACGACTACGAGCAGCGTCCGAAAACCCGTGGCTCACATGCATGCCCCCGTGGACAGTCCCAACGCCCAATTACCTTCTGCCACGTGTACGGTTCACAAACGACGAAATTATCAATGTGGGGGTGAAAGTGAAACTAACAACTTTGGCAGGTGGGGAACGATGTAACCCTGAAAAACAGAGAGCGTGAAGGGAATGGAAAGAACAAGGGCTGTTGATTTCCGGCCTCTGTTCGGTCCATCGCACATGCATTTCAAGCGGACCAGGACCACCGCCTATTTTAAGTCGAGTGGGCCCCACATGCCCCTCTAAGGGAGCCCACGAACAGCCATGTGGCAGAGCCAGTTAGGTCAGCTGGATTTTCACAAATCCCAACCTCACCCGTGGGGCCCACCTCCCTCGTGGGCTGTCCCTGCCACCCCCTCATAAATCAATACAGGCCGTGCGTTTCACCGTAGGAGTATTTTTGTCTTTTCTGTATTTCAAATTTTCTACTTGCTTGGGTACAAACAAAACCAGCGTTCCGGTTCTCAGCTACAATGGACACCTATTTAGTTTTTTCTGACAGCCAGTTACGAAAGTGCCCCTAGTTGTAGATAATATAACAAAAAACTCTCTCTATACATATAAGTTTGGACTTGCGACGTATGGAAATTACTGTGCGTTCGTTATGATTGAGGCCCACCGTACTTTTTCAGTACCATCCTACCCGTCCATTAGATTATATATCTCGTGATATGCTTACATCCTAACATTTCTCCTGATCCTCATACGGGGCACAACAAAGGGTAAAATATGGGACGTTGGGGAGGGTGGCGCCCACCATAGACACTTACAGATGGAATGCACGATACATCGGGTTGTATATGTGCCATCCAACACATTCATCAGGTTAGCCCCACGAGGATGGAGGGAAGTACCAAAACTCAGGCCGTTCCTGCAACAGGTAGGACACACCAAGTGAATAGATAAGTTTTAAGCTTGATCGTACATTCTGCAGGTGGTGTGTTCCATCAGCGTTTTCAGTCGGGATGATTCTTGGGTTATATAGTGCACATTAGAACTCTTATCAAATTCACGGTTTGGATTACACATACACATTATAGGTGGGCCCCACACGGCTCGACTGTAGGCTCACCATGGATGGGTCCTAAAGGACGCCGATTGGCTGTCGCTGGAAGTTCCTGCAGCCAGAAGATAGGTGGGCCCACCGTGATGTTTGGAGAAATCCACACTGTTAATCCATTTTTCCGGGTTATATTAGAGTATGAGCTTAGAAATAAGATATCCGAACTCACGTGGGCCGCCCAACAATAAAGAGTAAGGATTAAACGTCTATTGTTGAAACTTTAGTAGGGCTATAGCTTTTCGCGTCACATTGATATTTTTATGTTTTCAGTTCATCCCGGTAAAATGATCTTATGAACGGTTTGGATTGCATATAAACATTATCATGGACCTAGAAAGGTTTCACCTACGGTCTGGGCTCAAGTCCTGCCATGAGCTGGCAAAATGAATGAAAATGAATGGCCTGCGACCCTACCACTCAAGTGGTGGTAGACTCACAAGAGCTTCAGCACAATGTTATGGGCCCACCTAAATTTTTCTGTTACCGGTTGTAGCGAGTCTAAAGTCAAAAATCACAATGACCAGAAGGTCCCGACCGTCTGTCCACTGCCAATCCAACGGACAGCTGAAATGAAAAACATCAGATACACGGTTTGGATTACACATACACATCATGGGTGGGCCCCACAGCTCGAACATACGAGGTGGGCCTACCATGGAGGGGTGGTAAGTAAAAAAATCACAATGACCGTTCATTGCCATTCCAACGGACAGCTGGAATGAAAAACAGTCCGGTCTGTGAACTTGGCGTGAAAATCTCCATTAATTTGACATGTGCAACGGTCCAATTTGAGTTTTACATACTATTAAAAAAATGTCTTATGATGTGTAAGGCGTAGATGCATGCCACGTGTACAGAAGATGCATGAATGTACGTGTTATACTGTTATGCCAATGAACTACAGCCCGCATGCATGATCATGTTTTCGATCATTTCTTAACACAGCTACGACGTTACGTTGACAGTTTGTTAATCAGACATTCATTGTTATGATCCTCGGCTCCTGGATATCCCCAGTATGCTCTGGTTTTCGGCTTTCATAAGTGGGCCCATTATTAAATGATCCAGACCGTTGCTCCATTGGGGTTCACCGTTCGGGACTGATGTGGCAAAAACCTTCCATACTCAACAATCATGACCACCAATCACAGTCCTTTTCTTAGATGAATGTGAACCGTTGATGTATTTCTCTTCTCGCTAATTTAGGTTTTTTTTTTTTTTTGGTTGGTTAAATATATTTAGATATAATTTCATCAACATATATTATATTTCATTTTGCAATATTATTTTAAGACATCCTAAAAAATGAGAAAAATCACTACTAAATTATCTAGAAAGTACGACAAGGTTAAAACTTTCTTAGGGCTAGCTAGGTTGCTTTTTTGTCATCTAACTTACTCGTAATACCAAACGAACTTAGATAGAAAAACATGAATACCAACTCGATCCAACACTTTTGTAAGCCTCACCGAGTTTTCAATGATAGGCATTCGATCCCCACGGCTCCAGGTAGTATATTTTATCCTTACTTTGGATTTGCCACATTCTGTCTTATTCTATAAAAAGCTTATGTAAGATGGACGGACAATGTGAATATAATGTATATATCATAGTAGGGCCCACTAAGGGTTTGTTTGGATAGTGATATAAAGTTGTATTAAATGAAATTGTATTATTAATTTTACTTAAAAATTAGGAATGACATATTTGGAACGTGTGTGAGATAGGATTGAAATAATTAACCTTGTAAACTTTGATAAATGTGTCTTGTGTTGAAAAGTATGAGAAGCAATTATTAACCTTATGATGATAGATTTTTGTTTCATTTAAGTTCAATTCAAGTGCAATTTAAAAATAAATTTTTATATTTATTTTTTAATACATACATTTTAAATATATTATTAGATAACATGGGATATACCCATTCCAAAGACAATATCTTATATATGCATTTATTGTAACCTTTACAATTCCATCTACCTTAATCCTACCTAATGCAGCTAGCTAAACCCTAAAGTATATTAAGTCAACGCACCTCGATAAATCCATGTAATGTGATTTGAAAAGATTATGATAATATAAGAGCAAGCAATATCCAATCAAAAGTTTTAAAAAAAAAAAAAAAAAAACTTAATGATATGAGTTTTACGGTTCTCTAATTCAATCAGGCATGAATGCTCCAAAAAGCACAATTAAAAAATACAACAAACAAAAAAGTTACCTGATTTTACGATCTCCAAGATGTGACAACTGAATGGCAAATTAAATAAAGATATTTAAAAACTTTAGGCCCAATGCTAGGAATTAAAAAGTTTTAGGCATGATTTTACTTCCATTTCCATAGGGTGGTCCACCTGAGTCTTGGATTTGACTAAATTTTCATAAACAAGTGAAAATGTGACTGTACAAGTACCATTATAAGGTGGATCTAATGCATGTTTGTCCCCTTTAGCGACCAGCCAGCGCAAGTCAGCCATCCACATCCTACAGCGCGAGTCGGGATCCTCTGTCAACTGGAAATTCCTGTTATCCTAATAATTTGGCATCCAAAGCTTCTTTTTTTTTTTTTTTTTTGAGTGAGTGGTGACCTGAACCAATGAGGATTACGTTAACAGGGATCCTCTATTGACCAGATAACAGAGGATCCGGACTCTCAGCCAAAACAGGCTTAGTCACCAGTTCAAACGCGGATTGGGGGCCATTCATCCGTTTGAATGTGGATTGAGTAGGCCTATTCACAACTAGGATTGACTAGGGATTCTAAGGGTCCTGCAATGTATATATTTTATCCACACTGTTCATCCATTTTTGTCACATCAATTTATGCTATTAATCCAAAAATAAGTCAAATCCAAGGCTTAAGTGGACCACACCATAGAAATAATGGTGATAATGACATCCACGATTGAAACCTTGCGAGGGCCCGCCATGATGGTTAATTACCATTCAACTTATTCATGAGTTCGTATAGACCTAAATGAAGATAAACCATAAATATCAGCTTGGTTCAAAATTTTAATAAATTTTAAAAGTTCTAAACACAAATAACAAAGTTACAGGCTTTTATCCAAAACAATATGGCAAAATAAATGAACGGTGTGGATAATACGGTGACCCCTCAAAATAGATAGATAGCAAAAGTTCTATAGTCCCAAAACTTTTGCACGTGCAAAACCTCATAACGTTGAAAGCCCGAGTATTAATTAGGTACATGTACACGTACCTGAGAATCTAGTCGGTGTGGACGACTTAACACAGCAACATGGTGTTGGAATTGTAAACGAAAGCATACCTCGTGGCCTGTCCTTCGCCCTCCTTTCCAGCGAGCTACAGCGCTTTCGAGGATTTTTCATCTTTTCCTTTGGCCCCAGATAACACCTGCCTTGTTCTATGCCGGAGAATACACTTGCAAACGTAGCATAGGTCTATAATATAGACGCTTCCTGATGGTGGGTTCCACCGTCAATGGACCACAATCCAAAAATTACACTAGGCAGCAGCTGGTGATACAAGGGTGTACAACCGTCCACATCCAATGCGAATTGGTTACGACATGAAAATCACGATGATAGGATGATCGAGTCCGTCCAAACGTTGGCCTTCATTTTTGCGGCCATCTACTTTTTATAGGCCTTATTTTTTATATAAATGATCTTGACCATCCATTTTTACAGGTTATTGATTGGATGGTTAGAAGTGTCGTACCTGATGTTATATATTAGCTCATGAATGTGTACCAGACATAATGGACGGCACAGATCGCTCAACTGAACTTTCTAGGTCTCTTGATGCAGCTAGGAGCACAGTAACTTCTAGTGCTATGAGAGCACCGAATCATTTTACCTTAGCTAAAATGATTTCGTGCTAATTGAATCTAGACACTTGAAGCTTCCATTTGGTCTATCCAGACCGTACATTAGGTTCAGTATGCATCTCTTCAATTATAAAACCAATTGGACCATATTTCCTTGGCTATTTCACCGTCCGATCAATCTTAACCGTCCCATCTATGAATTTCTTTCTTGGGCATTGCCCATCATTTAGCCAACGGTTCAAAAGCACTCTTTAGTTAAATGGCTATGATTGCTCTGTTCAAATTTTCGGCGATGACCCATGCAAGAGGTGGCCTTTCGACGAGCACGTGCAACGATCAAACATTCAAGAGGTGGCTCAAATGGACAGTGTAAAATGCACATGAATGCTCATCTTCAAATCCTACGATATTTTCTCCTGATGCAACCATATCTGATGAATCTCTGACCACCCATGATCTTCTAATCCATGGGGAGTTATTTGATACTCTGGGAAACCATGATGCTTGATACGCAGGCACTAAGAAACTGTACAAGTCGCATATACTAAATCAAGTTAATCCGTCCAAATTAATCCACCCATTGTGAATGAGCCACCACCCAAAAATCATATTAATTGGACAATTGTAAGCTCTGATTAGTGGACACATGATCACTTAATATTGACCACTGGAAATTTTCCATTTCAAACGTCCACCAATTAGCTAATATAATGATCACATCAGTATGAATTTCATCTACAATCCATCTAACCTGTAGCCTACAATTTCGATAGTTAAATCCGAGTTACTCGCATGCCACATGTAAAGTGCCTAGTGCCCGTGTATCAAGCATCACACTCTACCAGAGCATATAAAACCTTCCTCGATCTCTATTATGGTAGTCAAATTCAAATAAAATAAGGGCACCTTCGGTCTTTTTGCAAGAATCATAGGTCGGTTTTAGTTTATTCAAAGCACGTGATTTACGTATTGTTAACGTTTTAGTTAGTTAAGGTCATTTTGGTCATTTACGATTTTTCAAATTCCGACGAAGTCCTTTTCTAGCAAAACGGTAGGCATATGTCGGCTAAATGACGATAATACCCATCAACTGCATCGGATCGAAGCTGTGGCTAGGATTGTAGGGGGACCCGATACCTTTTGCCGGACAAACGGATTGCTGTCGTAAAGCTTCCGAGGAAGACCCATGTGGCTCGAGCAGCTCTTTTGTCTTTAACTACCTCCGAAAACAGGAAAGGGATAAAATGGTCATTATCCTAAGCCATAAGAAAAGTTAAAGAGTTATATGGTACGTTGCGAAGCATGAATGTATGTATGCATGCACATTGCTAATGTCGTAGTGTAGCTCAATCCAAACCGTTCAAATCTTGAGACAACTTTATATGGAGCAATAAAGAGTCTTTTATTGAAAATAGTAGTGAAATGATGTGAAAATTCTTGGAGTTGTCCAATGAAATGGGCTTTAAAATATTGTCACTCATACCATTCACTCGGTTCGAATTTGGGGAGATTACGACATTTGTAGCGTGCATCATCATTTGAACTGTTCTCATTGAGGATCCTGTGAGATAACTGTGGGAAGGTGATGTGCATGATCACGAAAATCTGTACTCCAGCAGCATATTCAAAAGTTTGAAAGATCACTTTCGGGTGGAGTGCACTTGCATGTGCGTTCTGCACCGCTTCTTAATGAAAATTGAACTGTTTAAACGATCTTAACCATCAACGATGTCGAGTACGGAAGGGGGAAGCTGTATTCAACGCGGACGCGGATTGCGTCCCACCCCTGCCCGTCTCTAGCCCCGAATGGGCAGTTCTGTGGGATGGCCCAGTGTGTGATGTATCGGTTTATCCATGCCGTCAATCCCTCCTCTCGGATCATTTTATAATACGTGGACAAAAATGAGGCAGATCCCAAGTTCAAGTGGACCACACCAAATAATAAGCTTGGTTGCATTAAATGCAGGAGTGATCCGTGGTGTGGTCCACATTAGCATTGGATCTACCTCATTTTTGTTCCACTACTATAAAATAATCGGAGAAGATAGATGGACGGCGGGGATAAACCGATACATCACAGTTAGCCCTCCCACGGATCCGCCATAATCCGTTCATGCAGGACTTCGTGGGGGCCACTCTGATACGTGTGTTTTATTCATGCTCTCCATCCATTTTGAGGGATCATTTTAAGAAATGAACTCAAAAGTGAGCTAGATCAAAGGCTCAAGTGGACCACGTGGTGGGGATTGAACACCCACTATTAAAAACTTCTTGGAACCGCATAAGTTTTGGATTAAACTAATATTTGTGTTTTCCTTATTTAATAACAGATTAGTGGCAAATAAACACCTGTGGGGCCGTGGAAGGTTTTAACCATGATGTGGTTCATTTGAGCCTCAGATTTACCTCATTTTTTCTCAGACCCTAAAATGATCTTTGAAAAATGGATGGGCAGCATGGATAAGATTCATACATCATGGTGGGCCCCACATAATGTTAGAAATTGATGTTTGAATACATCGAAAATAAAAAAATAAATCAAAAAATTATTTCACTGGGCTGAATCACGTATAAATTACGTTGTCCTTAAAGCGTGATTCACTCCCTTATCAATTACTGATGGGTTATAGACGAATTGCTTTTATGATAAGACAAGCCTTATCTAGATCCAGTGTATAGCATTCACGATAGGTCCACTATGGAATAGTTTTAACGCAGCAAATCTCTTCTGGCGAAATCTGACGGTAGAGATTTTCAAAGTATTCAATAATGGAGATTTAGATTATATCTGATTTGATGGGTGAGATGGTGTGTTGAAATGATGAAATCGGACTGGAATAGTCCAATTTATACAGGCATCAGGTAGTAGACTATTGCTAGACGGCTATCAATGGTTCAGAACGTTTGGATTACGTTTCTGACCGTTGAAAATTAATTCCAGCCGTTTCTGGTCGTCGGATCAAAGGATCTGACCGTTGGATCATCATCGTCCGTCCATTTTTGAACGGTTTGGCTTTCATGGCAGAGAGCCGTTTTCAAAAACTGCTGAACTTTTCAGATTTATGATTTGATCATTCTCAGTCTTCTATAAAACTCAAACCATTTCTGACCCCACTGCACTAGCTTTCAAGTGCAAAGTGTGTCATCTAGCGTCAATACAGTCACATTGCCTTATTGCCCACGCCCTCACCCATGCCCGAGCTTAAGCTCGCGTGCGCGCGCGTACGCACTGGAACACACAACCCGAGTATCATCTCCTCAAAAAACTCCAAATAAGAATACTCTTCACAAGATCTCATATAAACCATAAAAATTTTCTTCACATTTTCGATGTGGGACAAAGCACACACACTGCACTTTTTAATTCAAATTTTTCAAAAAACGTTCTGGTGAGAAAATTCTGAAATTTTGAAAAGTTCGAATTTTCTTTTTATTGTTTTTTAAAAACCGCTGATTTTCAACACATAACCCTTATTTGGACAGATCAATCCACTTGATGGAACATGACCTCCCTCTAACCTCAAACCTAAGCTCTGCAAGGCCACCGTTAGTTTGTTTTATATCTTCTCCATCCATCCCTTTACCTGTTTTTTTTTAGATACAATTGAAAATAAATGGAAGATCTAAGACTCAAGTAAACCACATTAAAAAAAAAATAAAAAATGCCAATCATTAAAACCTTCCTAAACTTATATTGGCATATAAACATATTAAGAGGCCCAACCCAGTATCAATGGAGTTTCATTTGTAATACTTCTATTAAGTGGGTCCCATGTATTTAATGTTTTAGATGATCTAACGGTTTGGATGTTTATATGACCCTAGCCACAAAGGTATTCCTGTACCCAAGGCTAAGTGGGGCCCATAGAGATTTGAGGGATCGAAGAAGGAATGCTCCATAGAAAATCTGTCACCCCTAAGTCTTCATCGTGAACCCTAATTCGTACTTAAAATAGCTTAGAACACTCCTTAAAATTAAAAAATCAATACCGACTCGAAACTGACTTTAGATTTACGCACTTTTTTTAAGCTTTGATCGTGCTAACTGTAGCTTTCAATCACACCGAACATTACTTCGATCGCACCGAATAAGTCAATCAGTTGTAGTCGAATTTTTTCAATATTCATCTCAAGTTCATGTGTCCCTCAAGTCACATCGAATTCTCTTTTGGTTGGACTAAATATGGTTTCGATCGCACGTAAGTGCCAAGCTGAATTATTTCTGAAAATCACTATTCTTGATAGACTCTTCTGTATACATTCGGCCAAATTGAATCAACTCTGGGTGGGACAAATAATCTGTTATTTCTGATAATGCACTGTGTGATTTTCTAGTCTATTCTTCATCATTTGTCTCTGATATCTTTGGCATGTGAATCATTCATTAATATCCTCCAAATATCCAATTATCCAGTAATCATTCTTTTAAGCTTTAAATCCTCCTTTAAGTGCGTATTCATATTGAAGTCCAAAATCTCCTCGCGTGAAGAAAACATATATAATTATGTCGAATTAATACTTAATTACATGAAAAGATAATATAATTAAGAAGATAAATATGTAATATTTAGGAGTTATCAAAAATTGCATTAGTAACATATATGTTACTAGGTTATGGTTCTCTTATGCACCTGGCTCATTGATTATATCCCCAAAATAACTACTTTATCAATCGCATCACTAAATTTTCTTCAATAGAATGATATAAGCAATCTAACCATTGTCCATGTAAACCAATAATTAAAATTTATTAGTTAATCACTTTGTTGTAATTCAATGCTTGTGGTTTATTCAAAGATTGGAATTTTATCATTTCGCCCTAAGCATATATTCAATGAGCTCATTATGTAATATTTTTGTCACACATCATATACATACACTAATTAAAAATATTAAATTTAATTCAACATTTTAATTCAAATTATGTAAATACAAAAAAATAATTTAAGTGCACATCTACTTTTTAATTATAGGTTTCCAATCCATGTGCCAAGCACAACCCTAGAATTCCAAAACTAGGGATTTTTAATCCTGGCAATTCAAATCCACAGTGATAAACAGGAAGCATTAAGAGCATTATTAGGTGTGATTTTAGACATGTGCTCACCAGAATGAGAACCACAATTTGAACGGTCTTGATTGATAACCCACGAGTCGTTGGACCTTAAACGATGGTGAACCGACACAACGGTTACGGCTCACCGATATCTTTAATATGTTTCTCTTGTCGTGTGATATATCTCGTACCGCTCATGAAATGACACAAGGTTGGGACGTGGCGCTGCCACATGGTTACAACTGCTCATGTTTTAAAACTAATGGCATTTCCGATATTTGTTACAAATCTGAGGTACTTTTCGTAGTATGGCCAGCATAAAGACCGACAAGCGCCCTCTCAATTCCACCCATCTGCGCTCGCTCTCTTCTCTCATGGCCGCAATACTAACCTACGCTGCGCTGTCTCTGCTATTTTGCGCCGGTGGTCACATCGCATTAGCCTTCACCGACGGTAAACTCGAGCTTCTCTCTTACTGTTTAGCCTCGGCTCGAATGTTATTTCTAGTAATTTTTCCTTTCTTTGTGGGCGTTTCCAATTCGTTGCTGAGGAGTTGTAAGATGCTCAGGCTGCGTATGTCGCTTCATACGCAGGCACTCAGAAATCGTACACGTGGCATATACTAACTCAAATAAAACTGACTTGATTGTGCAGCCACCGTTGACAAGTAACACACCCAAGATCAGATTGTTTACGCAATCCTATGATTCGGGGACACTTGTTTAAGAAAATGGGACCGTTGGATTTTTTCACTTTAACCGTCTAATAAATACCTATTAATCCGATAATTAGAAAATCAAATAAGCTTAGTTTTTTTCTCATGATACATCTATACTAACTACTATGATTTGGACGGTTCATTTTGTCTAATTATGTGCCACGTATACAATCTCAAAGTGCCTGCGTATCATTCATCACAGTCTGCCAGAGTATCAAAGCTTTTCTCCTTATTTCTAGCTTCAAACTGGGTAAGTAAGATGCATCCTGACCGTCGGAAAGTTCTGGGGTAAAAAGTGAGAAATCCCCACGCGCAGTTTTCCACGTAGCACACGTGCCAACCTGGCGAGTGATTCTGACATTGGGCCGTTGAATGAGGTGGCCCACCACATCTGCTTATCTTTTTAAGAAGCTGTGGGCCCCAGCTGAGTGGACCGTCCTGATTTTTTAGTACTGTTTTCTTCAGAGACGGGTTCATCGTACGTACCGCTCAGAAGCCCCACACATGTGACTTGTCGGCGCACATGGTGGGGCCAGCAAACTCCAGAAATTTCGTTTTTAATTACTACAATACCCGTGTTTGCATACTAGTGCTGTCTTACTTCAGGGGCATTTATGGCATTTTATTTAAATTTTCATAATCATAACTTTCCAAAAATACCCACCCTTTGTTTCATGCATTTTCGCGACGGGCGCTGTGCCTGCACGCGCTTTTGTTTGAAAAGAAACGGCTGAAAATGTTATTCGGCTGTCGAGGGCATTGTCGTCATTTCCTATTGGCATTTATTTTCAGAACATGTCCGTAGGTCGGCTCATGTCATGGACACTGATAACATGAAAATGACAGATTCTGCCCTTGTAGCTGTCATCTATTTCGGGGTAGACTCGTAATTACGGCGGGTCGTTTTCAGGTTTAAATGTTTAAGAGGCTATTCGCGCGCGCGAAGGAATTGAAGAGCAATTCACCGTACGTGTACCAATTTGGAACACGTGTGAGAAATAAATCCATTCATTAGCTGTGACTCATCTTGAACGTCCCCTGCTTCACTCTTCCAGATTCAACGTACCTTATTAGACAGTCTGATTTTCTGGACATGGCATATTCCCAGTCGATCCCATCTGATGAATGGCATGGATCGCGTATACGTATCCCACGTGTGCAGGTTTCCTGTGAATGCCTTGCTCCATCTTTACTCGCGTGAATGGCGCCTGCAATACTAGTTAGATCTCGATGCAAATTGCAGCGAGGTAAATTGACAGAAATGCCCATCCAGGGCCCCAGTTTCAAAGTCCCAGGCGCCTGTCTCTGTTCCCTTTGGCATCTAAGGGACAAGGGCATTATCGTCATTTCAGTAAGTTCTCACTATTGATGACGAAAAACCATCAACGTGGCCCAGTAAGACTTCTCCTAATCTTAAGCGTACACCCACACCAGTTGCACGTTCAATGTGGAACACCTGTACGAGATCCAAGCCGTTAATTAGTTGGACCACATCCAATTATGACCTGATCCAAAAATTAGATCGGTCCACCCATCTACTTTCTCACCACGGCTCGCTGAGTCCAGACTGTCCATCTATTATTGGCTCACTTTATCTAATTGCTTGAAATCCGCCCCGTCCATCAGGTACATCGCCCCTTGTTAGACCATGATCCCAGAAATCATTCTAGTTCATCACTTAAGTGGGCCTCTAACATGATACGCTATTGAATACCTGAGTTCTGGAATACTTTGATTCTTGGCTAATTCTTTCATCCTGATGTGGCTCATCATGTGAATGGGTTGGATGGCATATAAACACCAATCTGGGCCCCACACAACTAATGGCTGAACTCTGGATGCTCATGATTTTCGGTTCCAAGATGAATACGAAGCCGCGTGCCTGATGGACGGGTTGGATCTGATGAAAGTTCCACCCACGTGACTCTCGATCCTACTGCTGGTGTAATTTCCAACCGTGGGCCATCAACCGATACCTGGGTAGGATCCACTGGTTGGAAGGTCTGGATCCACCTGCCCATAATTTCAGCTTTTTTAGAATGACGAAAATACCCTCCATTTTGGGAAGTATGTCATCATCTTATTTGGACCCGATCTTGGGTTTGGACGCTTCTCCTTCGCTGTCCGATTTGGTTCTCACATGGCGAGTTTTTGTCGCTTTCCGAATCGTGGCCGTGAATTACGATGGAAGATGCTAGCTAACCTACGCATGTGGACAACGTGACCCACGTAGTATCTGTAACGGACCCGAATCCTCGGCGACCACCGTTCTGGAAAGTGCTGGCACCGTCACAGTTCCATGCGGTTCACCTTGATGCGTGTGTGTGAAATCCTATCCGTCCATCAGTTTATCCACCTTATTTTCGCCATACATGACAAAAATGGGTCCGAAATTCAGGTAGGCTTCATACCACGGGAACAATGTAAAAAGACGGCCGTATTCCGTAATTTATATGGTGTGACCCATTGAGTTTTTGATCAGGATGATTTTTTGTATTTCCATTCATCCTGGTGGGGATCACCGGATGAACGGGTAGGATTGCATATAAATAAGTCGGTGGCTCACAAGGTTTCTATCATTGGCATCCCCTTCTTCACTGTTCCCTTCGATGTGGACAATCTGAGTTTTGGATCTTCCTGATTTTGGGGTTTGGGCAATTGAATGAGGTGTCTCAAATGATGGACGGAGTGGATGTCACATGCATATCACGGTGGGGCCACGTGGATCGGTTGTCGCAGTCTCTTCCTACAGCGGACTCGCACACAGGCCACAGCACCGACTCTGTGCTGGAAAAGCTCTGTGGGACCTACCATGATGTATATGTATTATCCACGCCGTACACCCATTCTGTCAGCCCCATTTTAGACCATGAGCCCAAAAATGAGGCAGACCCAAATCTCAGGTGGACCACACCACAACAAAACAGTGGCGACTCAACGACCACCCTTAAAAACTTCCTAGGGCCCACTGTAATCTTTATTTGCCATCCAACCTGTAGATTAAGTCACACACATCTGGATCAACCGATACCTTGGTAGGACCCGAGCTTTAGAAGGTCTGGATCCACTCCCTAAGGTAGGCCCCACTATGAAATGGCCTAGCTCAAAATCAGTAATACCCACTTATCAACTCCTTCACACGTGCATGAGAAAAAACGAGCCAGTCCAGGATTGCACACGTGGGACACATTGATACGTGTGGACTAAACTGGCATTTTTATTTTTTCATGGATACAACCAAATGCATGAGTTTTGAACCCGACCACTGATTGCATCATACACGTTGGAAATGTAGGGTTACTGCCCAACGGCAACTTCGAGTATGGCCCAAAACCATCACAGATGAAAGGAACGGTCGTGATTGGCTACAACTCCATACCTCAGTGGGAGATCTCAGGCTTCGTTGAGTACATCGAATCAGGCCACAAGCAAGGCGACATGCTGCTGGTGGTGCCGGAAGGAGCCTTCGCCGTCCGGCTGGGGAATGAGGCATCGATCAAACAGAGAGTGAAGGTAGTGAAGGGGATGTACTATTCACTTACATTCAGCGCCGCCCGCACGTGCGCACAAGAGGAGCGGTTGAATGTGTCGGTGGCGCCGGACTCCGGCGTACTGCCCATGCAGACATTGTACAGCAGTAATGGATGGGACTCGTATGCATGGGCTTTTCAGGCAGATTTTGATGTGGCGGAGGTGGTGATCCATAATCCTGGGGTGGAGGAGGATGCGGCATGTGGGCCCCTCATCGATTCGGTGGCGATGAAGGCTCTCTACCCACCCAGATTAACCAACAGTAAGTTTCATGGCCACTTGCTATTGTGATTAGAGCTGAAAATCCGGCTGGTTGGATAGCCCAACCCGAGGTTTCTATACCTCAACCTAACCTCGGGTTTGAAATTCTCAACCCAAGCCCAACCCAAGTAGGCTTGGTCGGATTGGTTGGGTTGGCATGGTGGATACATGCTAATATTTTCATTATTACATTAGTTTATTATATTTCAATACACGTCTTTTTTTTTTTTACCTATAATTTTATTGATTATTTATTATAAAAAAAATTATTTTTTTCTAAATAAATAAGTTAAAATATAGGATAATTATTCCTTTAAAAGTCATGTTGTGTAGCACGTAATCCGTTTGGAAGAGAGAAATCTAGCTTATCTTGTTAGCTTGAGTCAACGGAAATGACACGGACTAATGAGACCCAATGGCATTGGAATTTCCCTAGCCTTAACAGAGACGATCCTTGGGTTGGGTCGGGCAACTGAAGACCTCAACTCGAGCCTTATCCAAGTTTTATTGAGTTGGTGTTTGTATAGCCCAAGCTTGAGACTGAACCCAATACATCCTGCCCGAGCCCAACCCACTATCGGGTCAGTCATGGGTCGGTCAGGTTGAACCCGCCCAACTTTCAGCCTTAATTGTGATGTGATTGACATGTTGATGGGCCGGACCTAGCATTGTTGGGCTTGAATCACAATCGGATCACTAAATAAAGACAATCAATGGTGATCAGAGCTTCATGACCCACTAATGAGTTCCCCACCATTGATTTGGTGATCAGAGACAAAGACCCACCACTAGCTTTCGATTTTTGGTTCCCGCTTAATGAGTTTCATACATTTGATGGATGTTAAGCCCCTGGCCTGGTTTGGGCCCATATGTTGATTTGGGTGGGCTCGGCTTATAAAGCCACTCTATTCAAATTTCTATTTTGCTTGAGCTGGGTCTGGCACATTGACCGTGATTGGTGCCCGGATGGCTGGTAATCCAACACAATACACCATAGTTCGGTGTATAACAGTCAGTGCATATATTTTACTAACACACACACATTTTAATCCAAATCAACAGAGAATTTGCTCAAAAATGGTGATTTTGAAGAAGGCCCATATGTGTTCCCAAACACAACATGGGGTGTCCTGATCCCACCCAACATAGAGGATGATCACTCCCCACTGCCCGGTTGGATGGTTGAATCACTCAAAGCTGTTAAATACATCGATTCAGACCACTTCACAGTTCCACAAGGCAAGAGAGCAGTTGAACTCGTCGGTGGCAAAGAGAGTGCGATCGCTCAGGTGGCTCGCACCATCCCAGGAAAGGTTTACACACTCACATTCGCCGTTGGCGACGGAAGTAGCTCATGTGAAGGGACCATGACTGTAGAGGCATTCGCAGGGAGAGACACCGTCAAGGTCCCGTACATCTCAAACGGCAAGGGCGGCTACAAGCGAGCAGTGCTTAAGTTCACCGCCGTATCCACACGAACCCGGATCATGTTCCTCAGCACATTCTACACCATGAGAACCGACGGGTCCCTCTGCGGGCCGGTGATCGACGACGTCAAGCTGTTGAGTCTTCGTAGGCCCTAAGAACTTGCACAAGTGAGGTATTACTCATGTGAGATGTGTTGTACTTTTTTTTTTTTCTTTGGCTATATACATATATGGTGTGGTGTAATGCTAGTAAGAGGCTTTGCTTAAGCTTATCATGTCATAAGTATATACAGATGTGATAGAGAATGTTGCAAGGAGTGGGATTCTTGTTATAAGTCAATGTAACTTTGGGCAGAGAGGAATGCATAAGAGTGATAGGGAAATTTCTATGAATAACTTCAAATTATTGCTTTGGTGCATCTTTTATACCTTTATAGTGGCCTTTGGGCCCATTCATTGAAGAGGTGTTGTAGTGGTTTTGGGGGACTAGGTCTCATGGCCTTTGGGCCCATTCATTGAAGAGGTGTTGTACAATGATAGGGAAACCATTCAGCAAGGTGGGTTTCTTTTATAACTATTAGGTTTTATCTATTATAGTTCAAAAACCCAAAATCTCGATGCCATTCGATGTTCGGCCGGACCCGACCGAATAGATTAAAACTAGTTTTCTCTTATTCTTTTCTTTGTGTATTTTTCATAATATATTGTTTATGATTGGGATTCCTCAATATCTCCAAATTGGTGGGATATAGTTAACCTTATTACTGCTTTTTCTAATGTGGTCTTGATGAGTTGTGAAAGAAGAGTTGCCTTGTTTAGCCTTTATTCTTTCTAATCTTGTAGCGTTGTTATCTTCTGAATTGGATGCATTAATAGATGTCGTGATGCTTATCTTACTTTATGTTATCTGCTTTGTAATATATATGTGTATGTGTGTGTGTGTGTGTGTGTGTGTTGGGGGGGGGGGGGGGGGGGGGGAGGTACTATGTGCTCGACCTCACAATATGCGCTCGACCTCACAATAAGCTCCCATGAGGTGGAGCTGTGTGGGCCCCACCGTGATGCATGTCGACCATTAACACCGTGCATTTGATGGGTACCCTTTAAATTATGGGAAATCCCAAAAATCAGTCGTATATGGAACTCAGGTGGGGCACACCATCTAAAATCATGTGAAACACCATTAAAACATATAAACGCACTTGGTGGGACCCACCTGAGTTTTGAATACTGCTGAAACTTGGTTTGAACCCTCATACAAGTGGGACACAAATAATGGATGGGCTGGATTTGCAAAAAACATCTTTTGTGGGCCCCAAAAATGATTATGAATGTTTTAATGGTGCACGGCCTCTCTCCACTTCTGTAAGTGGTGTGGCCCATACAAGTCACGGATTGACTTGATTTTTGACACTGAGGCCCACGATGGAATGGCGCATCTGACTGATGGGATAGATGTTTGAAAGGCATCCCTGTGGGGCCCACACAGCTCGACCACATGGGACGGAGCAGTGAGCTAGAGCGCATTGTACATTTTCCACATATATATATATATATATAGAGAGAGAGAGAGAGAGAGAGAAAGTGCGCACCTTTGCACACATGTCATGGGAGTCAAATCCGAACGGTCCATAAGATGCGGAATCTCATGAAACCTTGGGAGGTGAATTTTCACCCCGATCTAAGATTCTTGTGGGCCATAGCAAAGAGAAATACAAATCAAGGGAGGAAACTGTTTCATTTTTTATGGCCCATCAAAGTTTTAGATCGAAGTAAAACTTAGACTCGGGAGGTTTCACGAGGTGCTGCTTCACATGAACGGTTCAGATTTTGGATCCACATCACGTGTGATGGGTTCTCAAAAAAATTTGCACGTAGTACATACAAACTGGTTCATAGGTGAGCGTTTCCATGTGGGTGTGTATATATATATAACAAAAGGCTAACAATGGACTAACCACCAACTTGTACCTTATGTTTGTATTAGAACTCAAAATAACAACAATTTCTAATATCAAAAGGCATAGGGAGAAAGCATTTTAGCCTAACAACTCCCTAAATAATAAGACTCTACACACATCTTATGTGTGAATAACTAGAGGACTTTGCAAGAGACATGGTTTGTTAGTTTTATCATTAGACGCAACGATAAAAGTTTCTTTGCAATTATCAACTACCCTTTTATGCATTGGAGTAAAACATTCAAATTGTATTCGCTATAGTGACCCGTCTATGGTTGCTTCTAACTTCTCAAACTGATTAGCCATCTTATATATATTGAGGATATAATCACTTACAAAAACATCATGTTTAGCTTCAAGTTATACATTTATCTTTTTAAAGTTTAGACTTGGGCAACAATTACCAAATTGAACATTAATAGGTTTACTTTTTAAAATAGAATTTGAAACTTTTAAGAGCTTAAATCATTTGCGAGAGACTAAAATAGTTACTTTAAAATTATTATAATTGGTAGAGGTGATTAATTCACATCAAAAGCCTTCTAAAAATTTTGTAATTGGGAGAATGGAATTGAAATTGTTGAGGTCAAAATCCAGATCACCCTCCACTCAATGCAGTGGACCTTCGACGAACCTTCGTCCTGCATAAAAGGATAAGCAAAGGAGACCCTGACTAAGCCGAGGGACCCTCCGATGCCTAGGTTAAGATAGAGAATCTGGGTCTAAGTCGTATGTAGAAAGAGGGTGTGAGATCTTGCGTACCCTGTAGTAATAGGGTCCCCTGGTATTTATACTTGGGGGTTGAACAATCTACGTCCATCAATCTCGGCATGATTTGCTCGATCAGCAAGATATTGTGATCGTGGAGATATCATCAGTAATCTTTGGGTCATATCGTGTCTTAAGGGCACGTATCCTTGAGTGAGATCTTCGGTCACGTTTGTATTTAGGTTAGTCTTTAGGCTCGGCACACGAAGTATCTTCACCCAAGCTCGGCCTTAGGCTATGTAGACCGGAAACTGAGTAATTAGTAGTTGGAGTTTGCTGAATGAAACGAAGGGCGAGGATCAGAGCTCGACTCAGTCATCCTTCTTCGGATGAGGACAGGGGTTCAAATTGGCCAATTAGGATTGCAGTCCCGAGTCGGGATCCATTAGTGGAGAGCTTATCTCAACTAATCTACAGCCGTAACTTAGGGGTCGGCTCATACTTAAAGTGGTATCCTCCTTCCGAGGCCTTATTAATTGATTCAGGTAGCTCAAGCCGACTTCGATTATCTTTGCGTAAATTTCTCCATAACAGAAATTAAATTACCAAGAACTACACATGAACAAAATAGGTTGGCTGAGAGAGAGAGAGAGAGAGAGAGAGAGAGAGAGAGAGAGAGAGAGAGAGAGAGAGAGAGAGAGAGAACAAATGTGGCAATCATGAAAAGTATATTGAAAGGAAAAAATGTACCTATTTATTTTTTTTTGGCAAAAGTCGTAGCTAGAGCCAAGTGTGTGTTGAACAGGTATCATACGAAAAGCATTCATTCTGAGACACTAGGAGAAGTACAAAGTCAAAGAAAGTCATATTTTTTAATCTCTGTGTTTAATTTAATTAATAGCACATAATCCTTTTTTTTTTTTTAAAGGAAGCTCAATAATAAAGAAATTACGCATGTTTTCAATAATTATTCTAAGAAGGCATAAAAACTCTACAATTCGATTACAAGTAAGGTAATTGTTAGTAAAGATATAAAGTTTGATAACAAAAGTGCTTATAATTGAACCAAGGAAGAGAAGCAACCACTTGGGATACATATAGATTTCGAATATAATGTGGTAGATCAAGGTAATTCGGTAGCCACTTCTCCAAGTTCATCTTATCAGATGCTCCTTAACTGTTGGTATCATCATCTATATTATCTCCACATACAAATATACTTCCATCTACTTATGTCAATTGTAGAAAAAATCTTCTCCATACATCTAACTATCCTCAAATATAAGAGATTTTAAAATTACTTGTAATGATGATGGTGGTTTGATTAATTGTGTTATTCACAAATAATGATTTTATAAGGTTTAAATAAGTGATCAAATGATAGGTGGGTGAAGGTGATGGATGAAGAAAATCAAAGAAAATTAGAAAATATTACACCCGAGAGTTGACTAAACACCCAGAGAAACACAAGGTAATTTGTGTGAGGTGGGTCTATAGGACTAAACATGGGATGGACGGATCTATTGATTGGTGCAAAGCAAGGCTAACAGTGAAAAACCTTAATATTGACTATCATAAGGTATTTATTCCTATTACTTGAATTGAATCAATTTAATTATTAATTACTTTGGCAGCACAAAATCGGTGAAAAGTGCATTAAATGGATGTGAAATTGGTTTTTTAATGACATCCATAGAGAATAAGTTTATATTGAGATGACCGTTTGTTACATAAAAAAGAAATAAGATCGCTTAGTGTACTAACCTAAAAAGGGTGCTTTACAATCTCGAGCAAGCTTTAAGAGTATGGTACACTCGCATCAACTCATATCTTCACCATAGTGGGTTCATGAATGTCCCAATGAGCATGCTATTTATGTCAAGTGCAATCATTGCGATGATGTATTGCTAATATCCGTATACGTTAATGATATAAGTTTCACAAGCAATAATAATGTTATGATTAGTAAATCTAGAAAAACAATGGTTTAGAAATTCAAGATGACGGACATGTGTCTCACAACATATTATCTTGGAATTGATGTCAATTAGGCAATTGATGTGATTTTGATATCTCAATAGAAGTATACTAGTGAAATTCTAGAAAGGTTCGAGATAAATAATTCTAAGCCCGTACACATTCTCGTGAAAATTGAATTGAAATTAAGAGAAAAAAAAAATGTGTTCTAATAAATCCCACATACTTCAAATGATTAATCCAAAGTCTTCGATACTTAATCATAATCGGGCTTAACATCATATGTGGTGTGAGGTTACTTAGTTGTTGCATGATGTCTTCAAGCCAGATTCATTTCTAGACAAAAATAAAATAAAATTATATCCACCACTTTAAAGATACATTTGATCACGGTATACTTTATTCGCATGCTTAGGAATTTAAATTTTTTTCAGTTCACGATTGGTAATTAGACTGGTAATATGAATGGTAAAAAGAGCATGTAAAGCTCCATGTTTTATACTAGAAGTGATGCATTTACATTGTCCTCTCGACTGTTGACAATTAGTTCATTGCGATGGCATTTTATACAAGTCAAGCCATTTTACCTAAGGAGAATGCTTGAGGAGATGTACAATATTAAAGATGGTTTCACAATTATTTGTTGTGATAAGAGTTCCACCACCTCTCTTATGAAAAATATAGTATTCTATGGACAAAGCACGCACCTCAATATTTGTTATTACTTTATTTGAAAATTGTAAAGAATAATAATATTAAGTTTGAGTATTATATGAATAGTAATTAAGTTGTCAACATTTTCATGAAGCTAATGAAGTTTGACACATTTGACAGGTTAAAGAAGAAGTTGAGCATGAATAACTTAAAAAGTCCAATTTAAAGAAAGATGTTTGAAATTTCAATTAGCTATAGTGAACATATTATGATATCCGTAAAAGTTTTAAGGCTTATTCATTTCACTTGATAAATATTATGAATGAGCTAATTAATGCATTTTTCATTTCACTTGATAAATATTATGAATGAGCTAATTAATGCATTTCACTTGCTGAACATCTCCTATTATTGATATGTGGCCCTTGAATGTTGAAGGCATCCTCAATGTGATCTCATAGCTTCCACGGGATAGAAACAATGGAGTTAATCTATGAATTTTCCTTCATTTTACCATATATTTTCCAAAGTCTTGTTTAATAGAAACTTCCAATACTAAACACAATGTAAAGAAAAGTTAGTTGACCCATGGGAACAAAGCTCTACATTAATTATAGTGTGACTAAAATAAATAAATAAATATATATATATATATATATATATATGCACACACACACACACACACACATATCGTTGTTAAAAGGTAAAGTAACCACTCTCCATATTTATAACTTTTGCAAGACAAAAACACACTTAATAATTCAGTATATTCTTTACTATTTGCAAATATTTAGTGACTTACATTTATTCATCACCTACCTATACACAGTGGAGCTCCACCGTGTTGTATGTCATTCAAACTGCACATTAAGTAGAAGCCACTATAATAGAAGGATTACCCACAAATCAGACCTATCCAATAATTATGTTAACTGCACCATAGAAAACAACAACTCCCCTCCCCCAAAGAAACTTCCAAATTCATGTAGTCGTTTTATGATAGTTACATCTGTTGTCGATGTCTTAAATTTGTCAATAACAGGATCAGTTGATGCCATTGACAAACCACTGAATGTCATTGATAGATGCTCAGTCCCATCGAAAAAAATTTGAAAAATTCATGTTGGTTCTGAAACGTTTTAGTATTGCTACTAATGACATCGAAGGAATTCGATGCCATTGTCAAATCCTCGATGTAGTGTCGATGCCATTGAAGGTCCCATGGAAGATGTGCACGGAATTGCGTAAGTACATGAGTTGTTTCCTATTCCAGTTTGAATACTATATATATATCAAGTATAGTCGAATTTAGAGAGAGAGAGAGAGAGAGAGAGAGAGAGAGAGAGAGAGAGAGAGAGAGAGAGAGAGAGAGAGAGAGAGAGAGATGTATTAGGGCTTTCTAATTCGTTTTTAAAGGTTTAAGGGCATAGCTATGACTCTTGAAGTAGATTTGATGCTTGTTCGAATTGGTAAGACTTTATCTCTTGTAATTTATGCTTTCACGGTACATCTCTCGTCGCTCTGTGTCATAAGTTTTTCCTGCAATGATTTTTCACGTAAGGCCAACATGCAGGGTTGGATGGAAGGTTGGATGCCATACATGCTCCACATAAGGCCCACATGCAATCCTTGTAGAATAGGTTTATTTAACTAAAATACCTTTAATAATTAATTTATTTTTAAAATTATTCACCCACTTGCAAATAGTTATTTACGCATGTAATAGTTTTCTATATTCGCCTACTTATACATTGTTGTTTTAATAAATTTAAGGCAACACCAAATATAGTCAAACCATATCACACGTGTTCAAAAGAAGTCATGGCTATCGAAATCTACGACTAAGATTAATCTCATCACATTCACATGGTTAGTGGATTAGGGCGTGCGTTGGTTTTCCAGGGCAAAATACCAACATTACTCGCATCCAATGTGTTAATTTTAGGGCGTGTGTTGCCACCTATTAGGGTCAGCATCATGAGATGGTGTTGTGTGCCCTATAAAGCCAATGTGTTAATTTTAATTGTTGATTTGATTAATTTGATCATGGATCATTGTGATCAAAAGTCTTGCATAGACATATCATTGATGTCATAAGTAAGATATGGGTACATCCTAAATCATGCATGTACATGGGTTTAAAAAGGGGGGTTCCTCTACGTATAAGAATTCTTTCATCCTCACAAGGTACACCAAATTACTAGATTAGATGGCATATAAACACAACTCAATGACATTAAACAAAACCAATGACAGTGTCTCATTCCAACCTTTTATAAGCCTATATGAGTTTCAAATGGTCATGATTTTTGGATTCCAAGCCGAACACGAGGCAACCTACCCAGTGAAAAGGGTGAATCTCACAAAAGCTCCATCCACAGGCTCTTGGTGAGCAAGGTAGAGTACTCTCAGGCTTATTGTGTAGAACATAACATTGACCTCCATGTGTATGCAAAAAAGCCCAAAGAGCCTCACCATGATGTATGTTTTTTTATCCCCATTGTTTATCCATTTTTCCAAATAATTTTAGTATGCAAGCCCAAAAATGAGGCCGAGCCAAAGCTCAAGTGGACCACACTGCAAAAAACAGTAGGGATGAAATTTCTACCATTTAAAGCTTCCTATGGGCTTTGGATCAACTTCATATTTTTGTTTTACTTGCATTTAGGTCTATGCGACTTTATAGACATGGGATGAAAAATAAAACATCAGGTGATTGGCCTTAAAAAGGTTTCAATGGACATCATTATCACAATTGCTTTATGCTGCCTAGGCTATTTTAGTTTTAATTTTGCCTCGTTCTCAAGTGGACCACACCTTACAAAACAGTAGAGATGAAATGTCTACCATTTAAAACTTCCTATTGGCTTTCGATCAACTTGGTATCTTTGTTTTCCCTACATCCAAGTCTACGTGACCTTATCAACTGGTTGGATGAAAAATAAAAATAAGGTGATTAACTTAAAAAGTGTTTTAACAGCGGGCATCATTATCACATTTGCTTTTTTGTTGCATAGGTTATTTTAGTTTTAATTTTGCCTCATTTCCAAGGCTCACACCCTAAAATGATACAGAACCGTTATAATTTTGCCTTGTTTTCTTATCTTGCTCATGCCCTAAAATAATATAAAAAGGTTATTTTAGTTTTGGTTTTGCCTCCTTCACCGGCTCATGCTCTAAAATAATATAGAAAAATAAATATATGCCTTGATAAACGCATATATCATGGTGGAGTCTACTGACCTTTTCGAGTACAAAGGTCGGTTCTACATTCTAACCTTACCAGAAGTCCGGTCCTTTGTTAAAACCCACCCCTGTGGGATGCTGATTGCACGTGGGCCCCACAATAATATGTTTGGGATCCAAAATGGTTGGGAATCAGTCCAATACCAAGGTAGATCCATAAAGGGAATTCCCTTATGGTGAAAAATAGTGGTGATTGAATTACAACTGCTAAATTCTTCTCAGGGATTGCTGTGATTTTTATTTACCATCAAACTTGTCAATTAGGTCACGCCAAACTAGATGAAGGGAAAATATAAATATCAGCTAGGTCTGAAACTTTTATGGGCCTGAAGAAGTTTTTAATGGTGGGCCTTCAATCATCTAATAACTGTTCAAAGGAGATCAAAGTTACATGGCCCCGCAATGATGTATTTATTATATCCACACTGTTTCATCCATTTTTTTGAGATCATTTTAGAGTTTTAGATAAAAAATGAAACGTATCCAAAGTTGTCAAAATTAATAACGAGGGTAATGATTTTCACCATTAAAAAATTTGTAAGGCTACCGTAACATTTATTTTTCCTCCCATCTGTTCATGAGGTCACAAAGACTTAGATGAAGAGAAAAAACATATATCATAATGATCTAAAACTTCTGTAACCCTAAAAGGATTTCAATGGTAGATGTTCAATCTCTCACTACTTTCTTCGATGTGGTCCGCTTGATCCTTAGATCTATTTTATTTTCAACATAAGCCTAAGAGCTCACCAAATAGATGTACGGCTTGGATATAAGACCTACCTCATAATGAGACGCATAAAACTTGCTGACGTCAATATACTGAGTATATACAGCTGGTGTGTGGCATACCATCCAATCCGTTTCCTGGGATCTGCCCCAATTTTATTCTCGTACCCTACACTAGCTGGCAAAGAGAATGGACGGCGTGGATAAAGTACTTACGTCATGGCGGATCACATAGCTCTGTCCAGTGGCGACGCTGTAGTGTCAGGTTGCAATCCCGTCCTCACCTGTTCGATGTGGAAACGGATTGGCTACTCCCCCTGCCACCAGCCATTGGCTGGTGGTCGGTGCTCTGTGGGCCCTACCATGATGTATATGTTTCATCTATTCCGTTCATCTATTTTTATAGATCATTTTATAATATAAAAAATGAGATATATATCAATCTCAAGTGGACTACATTATAGGAAACCGTATTTATTAAATGGTGACCATTGAAAACGTTTTGGAGGCTATAAAAGTTTTAGATAAAGCTGATATTTATAGGAAACGTATTTATGACTTAATATGTTTATTGGATGTCAAATAAACAGTACATTAGGTATCAGGAGGATTTTAATAGTGGATATCCAATCATTATTATTTTCCTGTGGTGTGGTCCACCTAAAATTTATATCTCTATAATTTCTGGAATTAATCACTTAAATGATCTGTAAAAATGGATGAACGGAATGGATGAATACATACATCATGGTGGGCCCCACAGAGCACCGACCATCAGCCACGGGGCTAGTGTCAGGGGGAGTAGCCAAATCCGCCTCCGTTCCATGTAGCAAGTCACCACGCTATATAGCGTATGTCGCGAGTAACTCACCGTGCGAGCGTGGTGAGTAAACTCTGTGGGAACCACCATGATGTTGGTGCTTTATCCACGCCATTCATCAGTTTTTCCGTTGCATTTTAGAGGATAAGCCCAAGCTCAAAGCATATCCAAAGCTCAAGTGGATCACACAATTAAAAAACAGTGGGGATTAAATGCTGACGGTTGAATGCTTCTTGGGCCCACATAAATTTTGAATCAAGATGATTTGTGTTTTCCCTTCATCAATGTCTCTTGACCTTATGAACAGGTTGGATGACAGATAAACATCACTATCGGTCATAGGAAGGTTTCAACGGTGAACATCATTATCCCCACTTTTTTCTACAGTGTGGTTCACTTGAGCTTTCTGCATGCTTTAATTTTAGGATTATATAGTTAAATAAGCTGAAAAAACGGATGGACGGCGTAGATAAGACACATACATCACGGTGGGCCCCACATAGTTTACTGACGACGCTTCAACCTAATGAGTTACCACACAATCCGCGTCCGTGCTAATGTTGCTGGGGCGGCAGCCGAAATTTTCATCCGACGGTCAACAGCGCCGCATCAGAAATGAATCCAACGGCTGAGGTGGTCGCGTCTACTTAAAGCTACATGAAAATCTTAGGGTCTGGAAATGTCTACTATAAGTACTCACCCTCTCTCATTTTGCTTTCTCTCTCACTGGCATTTCCACAGAAATCAGCGGAGCAGAGAGAAAGATCTCATCTGAAAATCGATGGTAGATTCCTTTCTAGGTTTTTTATTTTATTATTATTATTTATAATTATTATTTAATCAATCTTCTTCTCCATGCCATCTTTCGAGCTCGGGTTATGGTTTTGGTCTCACCTCTCTCTGTCTATGTATCTCTTGTGTAGGCATTGCCGAATCAGCAGCAGGTTGACTATCCGAGCTTCAAGCTCGTGATTGTCGGGGATGGAGGAACAGGTATTTTTCTGAAAAATTCGGCATATTTTTCGATTGCTCGTTTTCTGCTTTAAAGTTCGGACTTTTGTTATTTTGTAGATTTAGGGTTGGTTTCGCTATGAATGGTTTCAGTCGTTGTTTTAGGGTTTTTGATTGTTGTTTTCTTATGATTTTGTATGTTTCGGATCTTTTTGTTGATGATGGTGGGGTTGCGGATGGTGGGATTCTCTGGAATTAGAGATATCCTCCAGCTGGGCTAATTGATTTCCAGCTGGCCCACTGCTAGCTAATTGATTCTCCTATGTCTAGAATACATGTATATATACAGCATCCTAATACAGCGAAATACACACAAAAAAGGAGAATAAATTTTACGTATTAGGATGCTGTATATATACATGTATCGTACAATGGGCATGGGAGTCGGGGTCTAAATAGGGATAACTGTATGAGGTGGGGTTGTTGAAAGGAATAGTCATAATGCACATATGAAGATGGGTATAACTCAGGGTGATGTGAGGGTCAGTTGGAATGAAATGGATAAGAAGAATGCGATGGTTATTGATGGGCATGCGAGTCTAAGTAGGGATAATTGTATGAGGTGTATGAACATCCTCCTGTCCACGCTTTAAGAAAGAACATTAAAGAATGTGGGTTGAACTGTAGGCTTAAGTTATAGCTTTAAGGGCTTTGGGGTTTGGGATGGGTTTTAGGGGAGGAAACTTGTGGGGAATAATTCAAAAAAAAAGAAAAAGAAAAAGAAGAAGAAGCTTATGGGGCCGTTTGGTTGCAAGCATACAATCATAAGGTTTAGTATGTTTGGTATAGGTGGGTTTCTTTATGGAAGATTGCATTGTAGATTTCAAGGTCGATTTCCTACGAGAGTAGGAAATGTCTCGTTATGTGTTTACATGTGTGAGTGGGTAGGGGATCTAACTTGTTGGGATATTGATATTAGAATGGATTTTTAGTAAATCTTAGGAGGCCCATTATGGTCTGTTTGGATGCTTATAAAAATTTTAGTTGCAAACACTTTACACATGTAAAGAGTTTCACAAATAAACTGTTTACATTGTCATGTTTGGCTTTTTAGTAGTAAAGTGGTTTACAGGCAAATAGGTTATTGTGCATGGCTAGCTTGTAAAGAGTTTACCATGTAGAAATTGGCATTCACACCATAGAGAGCTTAGAGTGGCATATCCTGCAAAAATATTCAATTGACAAAAAACGTGTTTTTTATTTTTATTTTCTTATGGGCCCTAAGAGAGTGTTAAAGGACACACATGATGGACAGATTGGATGTCCTACGCCCATCATAGTTGGCCCCACACAAATTTGGAATGTTTTTAATGGTGGCATCCAATCCCAATTGTTTCTTTTTGTGCGACGCACCTGCTGAATCAATCAACCTCTTTTTGGGGCCATAGGAGAGCATCAAGGATGAACGTGATGGATGGATCGGATGTACTGTGCAGATCCTGGTGGGCCCCACACACGGTGTGCATGTATCAACCATCATGTTGTGCTATATATCATGTCTTTGCAGGTGTAATCCCCTTCACCTATAATCTAAAACATGGGTTTCTTTCCTGCAAAAAAAGTGGAGGGTTTACCTGTAAATTTATGGGTAAATTTCACCATCCAAACAGTGCTTGTAAACCCTTTGCAACTAAAGGTTTTTATTGGTATATGAATGACCCCTTGGAGATAAACAAGAACAAAGTTCTTGGACTTGCAAAGGAGGAGAAAAATAAACAATTCAGTGCATTTGCATCACGGTGGGCTGTTCACCCTTGAAGTGGGTGATTTGTGTTCTTTTTTCTTCCCATTTGGAATAAGATACTATCATAGAATAAGGATCAATGTTAACATTTTTTTATTTTTGCGACACAGTTTGATCCGTCCCATGCATTCTAGTGGATATGGCATGTGCAATGCACATGGAGAGGAAGTGGTTTGTATGATGTGCAGGAAGGGGAGGAGAAGTGATTATGAAGAGGATTGACTTATGTAGGTCTAGCTGTATAAGGGATGATTTTTACTAATCAAGTGACATGGTGGGGAATTGTGTACGATATCCACCCACTCATCCATCAGGTGCACTGCCTTGTGTTTATGTTCACCTTAGAGCCCCAAATCAAGTCGATCCAAAACTTAAGTGGGCCAGGCCATAGGGTACATACTCTAAATTCATGTGTGGCCCATGGTAGCATTTCCATTGTGAAAAGATCTCTTTTATGAGGGGCTTGCTTCACTTTCTTGGTAATTGCTATTCTTACGCTAGGATTGTAGTTGTTGAATACCTCAAAAAAAAGTTGTTGAATGGAGTTAATGTTTCATCCATTGAAACTATTTACAGGATAGGCCCCCATCATGGGTGGAAGATGCATGAAAAAGAAACTACTAGATTGGAATATTCCAATCCTTGATCACTTAACTCTCTTCCTTTGAATGTAGTATGTCTCCTTGAAATTTCTTTTGTGGGCCATCCATTGGGGATTTTCAATCTTGAAGATTGTTTATCCACCATCCACTATATGCCAATCATATGAATCGGTCATTGCAAAATGTCTACGGGTTCAAGCATCAGATTCCTGAAGTAAAAATAGCATGATCTCATATTAATGAGGGCTTAGTATGAACTTGAGGCCATTTTTGTGCATAAGTTGAATGCTTAAATCTCTGCCATCCTCGTCTTTTAAAGGAGAGTAGGCTAAATCGTAAACATCAACCATATTTTCTGAAACATATGACTAGACTCATTATACATTACACAAATACCCTCTCCTTTGCTAAAAACCCTTCCAAATTTGTAATTTCTCAAATAATTCCAAGTCCTTGCTCTCTCAAAAATTAATTGCGAGCAATTTTTGCCCAATGGCGCTCAATTTATTTGTAGTAGAGATGTAAGGTTTTCTTGATTGCATTAACTGTTTGTGGTAGTTTTTTTGTTCAAGCGACCCTCTTGGACACCTCTCTATGCATGGCTTTCTATTTTGTTGCAATCCAGCTGTTTGGGGTTTTTGTGTTAGATGTTAGTATGCTTGGTTGCATTTGGACACACAATGTTCATAATGAGGACATCATGTTTAATCCACCAAGTCTCTTTATGTTTCTTCAGCTCCAACTTGAAAGTAGAATAATCTAAAATTTGATGATCTCATATGCTGAATACAAATGACGGGGAAGGTCATTGCAATTTACTTGTTCTCATTGACAAATTATTTGTTAGTTAGGTAGTTGCAATTCAATTGATGGTGCATCAGAAACGCAGGCTTCGGCATGCTAGTCTAGGATGTTCACAAAATACCATATGGATATATTGTTGTTTTAGGAAAGATAGAGTGAGATGTATGAGTTTTTTGTTGCATGCTAGTCTAGGATGTTGACAAAATACTATATGGATATATTGTTGCTTTGGGAAAGATGGACTGAGATGTGCGAGTTTTTTGTTACGAACCTGCTTGAAGTTGTGTTATCTATGATTTTCCTTTCGAGACTCATAGAAGTGTCTCTTTTATTGTTCATTGTAGGAATTGTCAATGCTACTCTATTTTAGGGGTTTGTGTTGAGCTGAAAATGTGTTTTTTTTTTTTTTTTTTCCCCTTATGATATAGGGAAGACAACCTTTGTTAAGAGGCATCTTACTGGCGAGTTTGAAAAGAAGTATGAACGTAAGTATTTATTGATTGCTCTCTCTATTCTTTTTGTTTTGTTTGTAGTTGTGCTGATTTTTTTAACATGTAAATGTCACTGTAGCTACAATTGGTGTGGAAGTTCATCCCCTAGACTTCTTCACAAACTGTGGGAAAATCAGATTCTATTGCTGGGATACTGCTGGTCAAGAGAAATTTGGTGGTCTTAGAGATGGATACTAGTAAGTGGCTTATTGGATCATATATGAATGAAATTAGGCTTTATGCATTTGAACTTCATATTGATGTAATAAAATCCTTTCTGGTTTTTTCTATTGCATGGCATTGCTCACCCGGGATCTATCTTTTTTTGATTATTTAATGGGGGTCTGGTTGGAAAATCGTATATATTTTTAGTTTTTAGCTTGTGTAATATTAATCATGCTGTGCTTGCGTAATTTTCCTAACCTAACTAGCTGGTACAATGCTGTGATAATGATTATTATTTAATGGCTCTTGTTGCTATGTTGTCTGCTTACTATCAGTTTTTGGCTTGTGTGGTTGTGTAATTTTAGTTGTGATGAGTTTGTGTAATTTTCCCAATCCCAATAGGGGGCAGTGCTATGATGATCACTACAAGCTTGTGTGATTGTGTCATCTCTATTTGTTTGTACTAGACTAATTGCTTGATGTGTTTGGCTTATTTGTAACCGACATAAATGCAATATCGGACTTGATTTCAGCTTGTATTGCAAATGCATATGTTGTATGTGCCCTGATAGAAATTGTGTGGATACGTTTACTGTGTTGGAGGTATCAAAATTTGCTTTCATGTTCTGAAAATGATAAAGAAGAATCAATGGGGTTATGATCTGATTAATGCCAACCCCAATTAATTGGGATGAGGCTTAGATGATGATGGTGATTGGGGATATTACAAGTGGAGAAAAAGGAAGATTTGGAAAGGTTTCCTTAGAGATCCCTTTCTAATGAATGGGGAATATTGAAAAAGTATTCCTCTCCTTCATATTTTTCAGTAGAAAAATCTAAAGAAAGTCATGTGCACTTCTAGTTTTGATTGTTGATCATACTAACTGGTTAATTTTTAGCTTCCAACTGCTAATCACTTTATGCATACACAGGCATATTAATTTTTAGTTCTAACTGCAAATTATTTTATAATGGCCAAATAACATCAAAACTAACAGTGGTGGAAATGACACTATCTTGTAGCTAAAGCTAAGACCAAATTTGAGGCTATTAATTTTTAATTCTAACTGCTAATTACTTATAATGGCCAAATAACATTTAAAATAACATTAGTGGAGATGTGAAAGATGGAATGTAGCATCATTGAAGTAAAAATGTATCAGTTGTAAATCTCTAAAACACATTCAAAATGAGAACCTATTTGGTGCTAGAAAAATGAATCCAACTCATGTTTTTCCGAGAGCTGCTCCTATAGTTGCTCGCTATGTTGATAATGGTCATGATGTGGTGCACTAGTTTGGCCCCGTTGAAATTCAGGATGGGCTGGATGTTTTAGGTGTATGTCATGGTCCCATCGAAAATGAATTGTAACTCATTTTTCCATGAACATGTGCTAATGTAGTACCGTCTTTTAGGAATAATTAAGATGTGTGGCACTAGTGTGGCTCCCTAAACTCAGGACGAGCTTGATATTTGGTGCATACATCTTGGTGTAGTACATGGACTAATGCAACTATGGGCTGGAAAGTGTATATTAGGAGAAAATCACTTGAATATATGGGCAAAGTTTGGACAATTTGAAAATGAAAAATTGACCGTATTGGCCTCGATGTATGGTCAAATTCCCTAAAGAAATACTACCTTCCAAATATTTCGAGGGTGGCCTTCTGACAACTTTTATAAAATGTTTCGGACGAAAATGCCCTTAGCCTTGGATCTGTAGTTGCACAGTTTTAGAGTGTGGAAGAAGTTACGTGTTATTTCAATCCTGAGAATGTGACATGGATGAAAGCCTTTTTTAGCGTGGCCAGGCCCAACTCGTGGGGCCTACACTGCTGGATGTGTAAAATCCATGCTGCCCATCCTTATTGCCGTGTCATCTTAGGGTTAGGGCCCAAATATCAGCCTGATCCAGAGCTAGTGTGGTCCACATAATAGAAAATAATGGTGATAGTGTCACCCACTGTTGATACTTTTTAGGTTCAATGCGATGTTTGTTAGAAGTGGACACCGCACAAGGCGGGACTTTTTAGGCCCATGGCGAACTGGCCGACAAGCTGGATGGAATGGATCACCCCATTGTGGGCCTTAGGTTATGGTACCAATGGCTATGTATTAAAGAATGTGAACACGTGAAAATCACGACCCATATAACATGACAACCACGACCCATATAACATGACAATTATGACCCATGCAAATCACGACCCATATGGGCCCACATTGATGTATGTGTATAATCCATACCGCCCATCTTTTTTGCCGTGTCATTTGAGGGCCAAGGCCCAAGTATCAACCTGATATAGTGCTCGTGTGGGCCACTTAATAGAAAATAATGGTGATTGCTGAAACTTTCTAGGCTCACTGTGATGTTTATTAGAAGTGGACATTGCCCAAGTTGGGACTTTTTGGGGCCCACAGCGAGCTGACCGACAAGGCGGATGGATCGGATCACCCCATTGTGGGCATTAGGCTATGGTACCAATGGCTAGGTAGTAAAAGAAGTGAACACGTGAAAACCACGATCCATATAACATGACAACCACGACCCATATAACCTGACAATTACGACCCATGCAAACCGCAACCCATATGGGCTCACATTGATGTATATGTATAATCCATGCTTTGTGCCGTGTCATTTTAGGGCTAGGGACCAAATATCACCCTGATCCAGTGCTCATGTGGGGCCACAAAATAGAAAATAATGGTGACTGCTGAAACTTTCCAAGCTCACTGTGATGTTTGTTAGAAGTGGACACTGCCCAAGGCAAGACTTTTTGGGCCCACGACGAGCTGGTCGACAAGGTGGATGGATCGGATCACCCCTTTGTGGGTACCAATGGCTAGGTGGTAAAGGAAGTGAACATGTGAAAACCACGATCCATATAACATGACGACGAGGACCCATATAACATGACAACTACAAGCCATGCAAACCATGACCTATATGGGCCCACATTGATGTATGTGTATAATCCATGCCACCCATCCTTTTGGCCGTGTCATTTTAGGGCTAGGGCCCAAATATCAGCCTGATCCAGTGCTCATGTGGACCACAAAAATAGAAAACAATGGTCTATGCTCACTGTGATGTTTGTCAGAAGTGGACAATGCCCAAGTCAAGACTTTTTGGGCCCATGGCGAGCTGGCTGACAAGGCGGATGGATCGGATCACCCCACTTAGGGCCTTAGGCTATGGTACCAATGGCTAGGTAGTAAATGAAGTAAACACGTGAAAATCACGATCGATATAACATGACAATCATGACCCATGCAAACCACGACCCATATGAGCCCACATTGATGTATGTGTATAAGATCCTCTTGGAGCATCTGATAAAGGTCATAGACAAGCTCACCTCAGCTAGTCAAAGTGTGTTCATCCTAGGGAGATAGATCACCGATTGCGCCCTAGTCGCCAACGAAGTGCTGCATTCTAGTCATCTGTCTGGCCTGAAACATATTTTTTGCAAGCTATATGTGGAAAAAACATACGACCACATTGAATGAGGATTCTTGCAGTACATGATGAAAAGGATGGGATTTAGCGAAAAATGGAGACAGTGGATAGGGGAATGTATTGGTTTTGCGTGTCTGTCGATCCTTCTCAATGGCTCGTTGAGGGGTTTTTTTCGAAGTTTAGAGGGCTGAGGCAAGGGGACCCTCTATCCCTGTTTTTGTTCCTTCTGGTTGGGGAGGCCCTTTCCATGATGTTCCATTAGGGTCAGCGCACAGGTTTTCTTAAAGGAATTGATGTTAAAGGCCTTCCTACCCCTATGTCTTACATTCAGTACGCCAACGATACCCTTGTTTTCAGTGTGGCTTCTCAGGAATATGTCGACAACCTGCGCACGATTCTTCGCTGCTTCGAGGCAGTTTCAGGCCAATCGATCAATCCAAGTCTAAACTCATTGGGATAAACATGAGGCAAGAAGAATCTGAATGTTGGGCCTTCTCTCTCCAATGCGCGGCTGCTAACCTTCCCTCATTCGTTGGCCTCCCCTTATGCATTGGTACTCCCCCTAAGTTTGCCTCGGATAAGGTTTTACTCAGAATAGGTATATATCTGGCCAAATGGAAGTGCAGATTTCTTTCGTTGGGGGGTCACCTCACCCTCATAAAAGCAGCCCTCTCCGACCTCCCCCTCTATATGATGTCTCTTTTTCGCTGCCCCTCCTCAATCGTCAAGTCCATTGACAAGCTGAGAAGGGATTTTCTCTAGCATGGGAAACCCAAGAGATCCAAATTTCACCTGATGAATTGGAAGATTGTCTGCAACCAGATTCAGCATGGGGGTGTGGGGGTAAAAAATCTTCATCTTATGAATCAGGCGCTGTTGGGGAAATGGATCCGGAGGTTAGGGGCAGATGACGGGAGCCTTTGGAACTCTCTTTTCAAGGGCAAATATAGCAGATCGGTCTGCTGCTGGTGGACGAAGGAGTCCTGATTTCGGTCTTTTGCCCTGTGGAGAGGGATCCTCTTCATGAGGGAAAAGGTTCTCTTGGCGTTCAGATTTCAGATCGAAAAAGGTAATTAGACTAGATTTTGGGAGGACACATGGCTGGACGCCCCCCCCCCTCAAAGTCAATTTCCCGAACATCTTTTGGTTGGCTCTCGACAAAAATGTCCTTGTTGCTGACCGTTATTCTATCTCTGCTGATCAAACAGTGTGGCACATGGAGTGCAGGCGCAATCTGCAAGATTGGGAAATCCAGGAATATGCCAATCTCTTGGCATGCGTTCAGAAAGCAGCCCCGGACCCCTTAGCCACAGACTCCATTTTGTGGAACCTGGATAAAACTAGTGTATTCACGGTTAAAACTCTCTACAGGGCTCTGGAGACCCAAGTTTTTGTTCAGGCGCCCCTCTTTAATTAAATTTGGAAATATTTGGCCCCTCCTAAAATCATCGTCTTCGGTTGGCTGGTGGGAAATAAGAAAATTCTGACTGTGGATAACTTGCGCAAAAGGGGGATGGCCCTGCCTAATACTTGTCTGTGCTAGGGGATGACCTCGCCTAATATCTGTATGTGCTGCATGAGGAACGCAGAGTCTGTCGATTATCTCCTCATTCACCGCCCCTTCGTCTACCCAATTTGGACTGAACTTTGTTCTCGCTTTAATGTCAGTTGGTGCTTACCTTCTTCGGTGGATCTCCTTCTCAAGGCCTGGCATGGAGTTCGACTTGACAAAAGCAGAACTTGTCAGTGGAGAATGGTGATTCTTGTTGTGTGGTGGGCGGTGTGGAATGAGAGGAATAGCAGATGTTTTCGGGACATCGTTCTTTCCTCTTCTGTGGTGGCTTCTAAGGCTAAGGGTTTCATTGTAGAATGGGCGGCCCTGGCGCCTGCTTTGAAGGGTTATGATTTTCTTTTTCCTAGGTGTTTAGTTCGGTTGCTGCTCCCCCCCCCCCCCCCCCCCCCCCCCCCCCCCCCCCCCCACAACTATTCTTCTTTTGTATCTTTTTCTTAAATAAAAATCCATACCGCCCATCCTTTTTGCCGTGTCATTCGAGGGCTAGGAACCACATATCAGCCCGATCTAGTGCTCACATGGGCCACAAAATAGAAAATAGTGGTGACTGTTGAAGCTTTCCAGTCTCACTGGATGTTTGTTAGAAGTGGACATTGCCTAAGTCCGGACGTTTTTGGGCCCACGACGAGTTGGCCGACAAGGTGGATGGATTGGATCACCCCACGTTGGACCTTAGTTATGGTACCAATGGCTAGGTAGTAAATGAAGTGAACACGTGAAAATCATGATCCATATAACATGACAACCATAACCCATATAACATGACAACTACGACCCATGCAAACCATGACCCATATGGGCTCACATTGATGTATGTGTATAATCCATGCCACCCATCCTTTTGGCCTTGTCATTTTAGAGCTAGGGCCCCAAATATCAACCTGATCTAGTGCTCATGTGGGCCACAAAATAGAAAACAGTGGTCCATGCTCACTGTGATGTTTGTTAGAAGTGGACACTGCCCAAGTCAGGACTTTTTGAGCCCACAACGAGCTGGCCTACAAGGTCGATGGATCGGATCACCCCACTTTGGGCCTTAGGCTATGGTACCAATGGCTAGGTAGTAAAGGAAGTGAACACGTGAAAATCATGATCCATATAACATGACAATCACAACACATATAATATGACAACTACGACCCATATGGGCCCACATTGATGTATGTGTATAATCCATACCGCTCATCCTTTTTGCTGTGTCATTTGAGGGCTAGGAACCGACTATTAGCCTGATCCAGTGCTCATGTGGGCCACAAAATAGAAAATAGTCGGTGACTGTTGAAGCTTTCCAGGCTCACTGTGATGTTTGTTAGAAGTGGACCCCTGCCTAAGTTAGGACTTTTTGGGCCCACGGCGAGCTGGTCGACAAGGTGGATGGATCAGATCACCCCACTTTGGGCCTTAGGCTATGATACCAATGACTAGGTTAGTAAAGGAAGTTGAACACCTGAAAATCACAATTCATAATAACATGACAACCATGATCCATATAACATGACAACCACGAACCATATAACATGACAACTATAACCCATGCAAACTATGACCCCCTATGGGCCCACATTGATGTATGTGTATAATCCATAATGGCCATCCTTTTTGCCGTGTCATTTTAGGGTTAAGGACCAAATATCACCTTGATCCAATGCTTATGTGGGCCACAAAATAGAAAATAATGGTGACTGTTGAAACTTTCTAGACTCATTATGATGTTTGTTAGAAGTGGACACTGCCCAAGATAAGACTTTTTGGGCCCATGACAGTTGGCTGACAAGGTGGATGGATCATATCACCTCATTCTGGGCCTTAGGTTATGATACCAATGACTAGGTAGTAAATGAGAGTAAACACGTGAAAATCACGATCCATATAATATGACAACCACGACCTATATAACATGACAGCTACAACCCATGCTAAACCACTACCCATATGTGCCCACATTGATGTATGTGTATAATCCATGCTGCTCATCAATTTTTGCCGTGCCATTTTAGGGCTAGGGCCAAAGTATTAGCTTGATCCAGTGCTCGTGTGGGCCATATAAAAGAAAATAATGGTGACTATTGAAACTTTCTAGGCCCACTGTGATGTTTTGTTAGAAGTGGACATTGCCCAAGTGAAGACCCCCATTGTGGGCTTTAGGCTATGATACCAATGGCTAGGTAGTAAAGGAAGTGAACACGTGAAATCCACGATCCATATAACATGACAACTACGACTCATACAACATGACAACTATGACCCATGTAAACCACGACCCATATGGGCCCATATTGATGTTTGTGTATAATCCATATTGGTTCGGTCAAATATGAGTCTCATAAGTAGGACCATCTTGATGTATATATTTGAACTGATCTATCCACTAACTTCTCCAGATCATTTTAGTCCATGGGATAAAATATGAGGTAGATTCGAGAATGGAGTGGAATGCACGGAGGGGAACGATTTTTGGATGTTAAAACGTTCCTAGGCACACAATGGGGTCTCTGTTCATTCAAACCAGTCCCAGTCAAAGCTATTGGCCCCTTCTCAAGCTGGTCTACTTGGTGACCAAAGTAGATTATGTAAGTGGGGCACAAAGTAGATTATGTAAGTGAGGCTCTCTTTAACATTATGACTATGACCCATGACAACCACGACCCATATAACATTGCAACCACGACACATCATAATCACGACCCATATAACATGACAAACACAACCCATAACAACCAGAACCCATATAACACAACAACCATTACCCCATATGGGGTGATTCGTTCGGTCCACCTTGTCAGCCAGCTCGCCATGGGGCCAAAAAGTCCTGACTTGGGCAGTGTCCACTTCTAACAAACATCATAGTGAGCCTGAAAAGTTTCAACAGTCACCATTATTTTCTTTTATGTGGCCCACATGAGCAGTGGATCAGGCTGATACCTAGGCCTAGCACTGAAATGACACGATAAGAAGGATGGGCGGCATGGATTGTACACACATCAATGTGGGTCCATTTGGGTCGTGGTTTGTATGGGTCCCAGTTGTCACGTTATATGAGTCGTGGTTGTCATGTTATATGGATCGTGGATTTCACGTGTTCACTTCCTTTACTTCCTAGCCATTGGTACAATAGCCTAAGACCCATAATGGGGTGATTCGATCCATCCACCTTATCGGCTAGCTCGTCGTGGGCCCAAAAAGTCCCGACTTAGGCAATGTCCACTTCTAACAAATGTCACAGTGAGCCTGGAAAGTTTCAACAATCACCATTATTTTCAATTTTGTGGCCCACATGAGCACTGGATCAGGGTGATATTTGGTTCCTAGCCCTAAAATGACACGACAAAAAGGATGGGCGGCACGGATTATACACATACATCAATATGGGCCCATATGGGTCGTGGTTTGCATGGGTCGTGGTTGTCATGTTATGTGGGTTGTGGTTGTCATGTTATATGGATCGTGGTTTTTACGTGTTCACTTCCTTTACTACCTAGCAACTGGTATCATAGCCTAAGGCCCAGAATGAGGTGATCTGATTCATTTACTGTGTCGGCCAACTCGCCGTGGGCCCAAAAAGTCCTGACTTGGGCAATGTCCACTTCTAACAAATATCACAATGAGCCTGGAAAGTTTCAACAGTCACCATAATTTTTTATTTTGTGGCCCACATGAGCACTGGATCAGGCTGATATTTGGGCCTTAGCCCTAAAATGACACAACAAAAAGGATGGGCGGCATGGATTATACACATACATCAATGTGGGCCCATATGGGTTGTGGTTTGCATTAGTCGTAATTGTCATGTTATATTGGTCGTGGTTGTCATGTTATATGGATCGTGGGTTTCACGTGTTTACTTCCTTTAGTACCTAGCCATTGGTACCATAACCTAAGGCCCAGAATGGGGTGATCCGATCTATCCACCTTGTTGGCCAGCTTGCTGTGGGCCCAAAAAGTCTTGACTTGGGCAATGTCAACTTCTAACAAACATCACAGTGAGCCTGGAAAGCTTCAACAGTCACCACTATTTCTATTTTGTGGCCCACATGAGCATGGATTATACACATACATCAGCGTGGGCCCCACGAGTTGGACCTTGCGCATGCCCCAAAAAAAGGGTTCCGTACACGTCATTAAATACGATGTAATTTCTTATTCACCGAAAAACCGTACAACTACTTAACCAAGGACAAAGGGCATTTTGGTCTAAGTAATTTTCGGAGGCTTGTCAGAAGGCCACCGTTGGAATATGTGAAAGGTTGAATCTCTTTAGGGAATTTGACCATACATCGAGGCCAGTATGGTCAATTTCCCTTTGAAAACTTTAACTTTGTGGTGCAAGTCAACCCTTTGACCATTGGCCAAGTAGTCATATGGGCAATATTAGTCTCATTTGATAGGCCATGTAATATGTGCTCCCTATCTATTTTTATTTTCTAATTTGGATATGTAATTTAATAATTATGAGTGTTTTAGTGTTAGTTTTATTGCGAGGGGTATTTATGTAATTATGGGGAAGTAGGGCATCTCTTGGTGTGTGGGTTTTCATTGTCTATAAATGATATTATTTTAGCTTGCTATTTTTTTTTTTCTCTCAGTAAGAGAACTTCAAGTTCTGAATCTTCGTATGCTTGACTGTGTAATATCTCAGCACAAGAAGGGTGCTAATCTTTGGGTGAGTAACATCCTAGAGGAATATTTACTATTTGCTGTTTTTTTTTTTTTTTTTTTTTTTGCTGGTTATTTCCAAGACGCTCATCTAGAACTGCACCAATTGCTACCAAAGCCCAGGTTTACCCAACAATGACTACTAGAAGCAGGAGATCCTTCAAAAAGCAAATTGATGAGGGCCGGTTGGAGAATTTGTTGTTTGAGATTGCAGCTGGATAACATCAATGGACGATTGGCTGATGTGGAATCTAGATTATCGGGCACGTCAAAACAACTAGGAATAGATGAAGGGGGGCCCTCGCACAATCCTGACTCTAACAAAGAGCCACCTGAAAATCAGGGTTTGCGGGACAATGATGAGCATCCTCAACGTTGAGGAGAGACATCCTGGGGTGCATAGATCACCAACTCCTTGCAATGAACATAGAGGGCCATATGTTCCAAGGGAAGGAATGCAAGATTGGGTACACAATGTTTTCAGCCACATTACTGGTGGTTACCATTTTCATGCTGATGATATCATGCGAAAGGTGGAGGTAGATGTTCCGGACTTTGAAGGCAATCTCAATCCAAATCTTTCTTGACTTGTAATTTGGTATAGAATATTATTTTGATTGGTATGATCAGTGTTCGAATTGTCGGTATCGCTACACGTTTCGTTAGCCAGGGATACAAAAACAATATCGATATCGCTGATAACCGGAAATGCGGGAAAACATGGGAAAAATGTTGGAAGTTTTCAATGCAACTTCATTCGAGGTTAAAATACACATATTTGCATATTTAGGAATAAAAAACTTGCAAAAAGAATGCATACATTTCCATTATTAGGGGCCTAAAAGCATGTGTTTTGAAGAAATCTGTCCAACCATCTCATCCATCCCATTTATCCATCCAACCTCCAACCTTCCATCTAAACATGTATTGATATTTCAGAATATCGGCAGCACATGATATTACCCAACAAATTGTTGATAACTGGAAAAGAAACGAAAGATTGTGGTCTGGATATCAACATGTAGTGATAATGATCATATCGTGATATTATCAATATTATCGTTGACAAATTGAATATTGCATACAACCATGTGCTCACAATATATATATATATATATATATATATATATATATATATATATATATATATATATATATATATATATATATGAAATGGGATTTTTTTTAAAGATATAGATTTTTGTTGATATTTATACATTGCGATATTATCGAAATATCGCATATACATTGGCGATACAAGCGACATCTGGAATTTACACAGTTGAAAATATTAATAATATCGATACATTAACAATATTTAGTGATACATCGCCGATACTTAGAATTTCTGATACTAGCATTGTTATTGATATCGCTACCAGTGTTATCAGTATCGCCGAGCTAGAGATACAGATAATATTGGGGATATTCCGATAATATCGGAGATAATTCAAACAGTGGGTATGATATGGAGGATGAGAAGAGTATTATAGGTTTGCGAAGATGAAGCTCAAAAGCCATACTTAAATATGTTGGAGGGGTGTTGAGGGGAGAATAAACTTACTATAGGGCATTGGGATGAGATGAAAACAAGGTCGAAAGAAAAATACCTCCCCATGGATTATAGAGAGATGTTGTATGACCAACTTCTTACTTTGAAGCAAGGTGGGCTGAGTGTAGAATACATGTAGAAATTCAACGAGGCCACTGTTAGATGTCATCTCACAGGATGAAGGCAAACCATCTCCCAATTTAAAAAAGGGTCTAAGATACAACATCTGATTTGAAATCAACACTTATCGGGTTGACAGCCTAGAGGGAGAGTGCTATCACCCATCTCTAAAGGTGGAACAAAAGTTGAAGGGATAACGTCCTGTATGTCTTTTTCTCAAGCTGGGGAGAGTGGGCAACGGAAAGTTGTTTAATATAATAGGCCGCCCAGCCCAGTTATAACCCTAGCTTTCAGCCTAGAATCAATAACAATAAGCCCACACTATCCACTGATCCAAAAGGCAAATCCACCAACCCCAATACAAACAAAAGAACAAATGTCTTTTTCTCAAGCTGGGGAGAGTGGGCAACGGAAAGTTGCCGCCCAAACCCAGTTATAACTTTCCCTTTCAGCCTAGAATCAATAACAATAAGCCCTCACTATCCACTGATCCAAAAGGCAAATCCACCAACCCAAATACAAATAAAAGAACAAATAAGGTTGTTAGTAATGAATCAATAACAATATTGCCACTTAAAGAATAATGAAGAGGAGGCTGAAACTAAGAATATGAATCAACTTTTGTTTTTGCTCTAGTTTGAGGCTGAAGTACAGGGTGAAGATTTATTATTTGCTCATGTTTCTAAGGAAGCAAAGGATGGACAACAAGCGGATCATCTTCTTGAAGTGCAAAAATTAGTCTGATTTTTCTAACTTAGTTCCATAATAACTTCCAAATGAATTACCTCCCATGAGGGATGTGCGGCATGCCATTGATTTGATTGTGGGTGCATCTTTACCAAACCATCCGGCATATCGTTTGAATCCTACGAAAGCAGCTGAACTCAAGGTAGGTTGATGAGTTACTAAGGAAAGGCTTCATTAGGGAGAGCCTAAGTTTGTGCGTAGTTCCAGCTCTCTTGAACTCCTAAGAAGGATGAGGGTTGGGATGATGTGTGTTGACAATTGAGCTATCAACAATATCACTATCAAATATAGGTTTTCCATACATAGATTAGAAAATATGGTTGACATGTTGGTCGGATCGAGTGTCTTTTCCAAGATTGATCTTAGAAGCGGTTGCCACCAAATTCGAATAAGATTAGGAGACGAGTGTAAGACAACTTTTAAGACCAAAGATGGTATATAGGAGTTGGTTATTGCCTTTTGGGTTGACAAATGCTCCAAGCACTTTCGTGTGGGTTATGACCCAAGTACTCCAACCATTCCTTGGCAAATTGTCGTGTTTATTTTGATGATATTTTGATATATAGTTGGCAATATGAGGATCATTTATGACAACTAAGGCTTGTTATTCATCCTTGTTTGGTAGCGTGGATTTGAAATACTCTGTATTCGAAATACTCTGTTGTGTTTGGCACCGTGGATTTGGAGATTTTTTTTTTTTTTTGGTAACGACAGGGTATCCACACCCTTTAAGGCGAGACTATTCCCTACAGATGCACGCAATTGCCTGCCAGCCACATGCATTGGGTAATCCATGGGGAAGGGAATCAAACTTGTGTCTGTGAGGAGCAAACAAACGACCAAAGTCATTTGCCCTAACTCGTGATGAGTATTTTAAATAATCTATTAGGCCGTAGATTTGGAATCCATTCGATTTTTATGGTCTTTTCGCATAGATCTTTAGGAGTCATTCGGCACTGTGGATTTGAGGGCATTGGAGGGTTGTTTGGCTTTGTAGATTAGGGTGGGATTTCGAATCTAGGGGGTTTGAAATCCCCTTGAAGAAAGGATTTGCAATCCTTAATGGTAGCTAAGGTTCGCATTTTAAATCCCTTACAATGGTTCAAAATCTGTTCCCTACTGCCATCTCTAACTTTTAAAATATTCTCCAAGCTTTTACAAAGGTAACTTTCAAACAATGAAAAACTTATTATTATTTTTAAATGTATAACATTAATGCTAGGCGAAAAAAAAAAAAAAAAAAATAAAAAAAAAAAAACAAAAAAAAAAAAAAAAAAAAAAAAAAAAAAAAAAAAAAAAAAAAAAAAAAAAAAAAATTTGCTGCTGATCTGGGCTTTAGGTGGAGCCATGCCAAATAAAACAGTGAAAGAAAATATGTCTACCCTTTATTTTTACATTTGCCTACTGTAATGCTTGTATGAAATTTAGTCCAACCATGCCCAACAAAGCTTGTGTCGGAAAAAAATAGGCCCAACTGTCATTCAGATGGGCTACACGAATGGAAACAATTTTGATAGGTAGGGTTGTTGTGTACACTGTTTTCAATCGTGTGATCCAGTCAAGTCATTGTTGGGCTTGGAATTTAGGCCATTGGCTTGAAGGGTACACCTGCTACCTGGTTAAGTGGGTAGCTCCTAACCTATAAAGGATTACTTGGTACACTATAGCATATTGAGTAATCTCTGTGGGGTCCACCATGATGTATGCGTCTTAGCCATGCCGTCCATCCTTTTTTGCCAGTTCATTTTAGGGCATGAGTCATGTACATTGATTTCAACCATGTGATCCACTTGATTCATGGTTGGGCCTAGAATTTAGGCCCTTGGCCTAAAGGATACACCTACTACCTGGTTAAGCGGGTAACACCTAACCTATAACGGATTATTTAGTAGTTAGTTCACTTTAGCATATATCCACTCCGTCCATCCTTTTTTGCCAGTTCATTTTAGGGCATGAGTCGTGTGCACTGTTTTCAATCGTGTGATCCACTTGATTCATGGTTGGGCCTGGAATTTACGCCCCTGGCCTAAAGGGCACACCCGCTACTTGGTTAAGTGGGTAGCACCTAATCTATTAAGGATTACTTAGTACGCTATAGCATATCGAGTAACCTCTGTGGGGTCCATCCTTTTTTGCCAATTCATTTTAGGGCATGAGCCCAAAATTGAAGCATATCGTGGAGCACACCACAGGAAACAATGGGGATAATGATTAATGACGTCCATCGTTGAAACTTTCCTAGGGCCCACAGTGATGTTTATTTGTCATCTAACCTATTCATGAGGTCACACAGACATGAATGAAGGGAAAACAAATATCAACTCGATCCAAAACTTGTCGCCCCCAAGAAGTTTTCAACAGTTTTGGATCAAGCTCTTTGGGGGCCACAAAAGTTTTTAACGGTAACCCTAACCATCGAAATTGTTTCTGTTCATGTGGCCTAACTAAATGACGGTTGGGCCTTTTTTTTTTTTTTTTTTTTTTGACGCATGAGTTTTAGTGGGCTATGTAATGTTTGTACTAGATTTCATATAACTATCACGGTGGGTCATCTAAGAATAAATGGTGGACGTCTTTCCTTTCATTGTTTCATTTGGTGTGACCCACTTGAAGCCCATATTAGCCTAATCTTTTGGCCGTATATATAGCTTTGGATGACTCATCGTATGGGTGGAGTGGATTTCACATAAACATTATAGTAGGCCACCTGAGCTCGGCCCAACATCAATGTCATACTTTTTTTTTTTAAAATAAAAAAAGTGAGTTTTCCATTGGGAGTGGGAAGACAAATTTTGCCACCAGTTCTTTGCTGATTCTCTTGCAGCTCCACCAAAAATAGATAGGGAGAGGAACTCCGAAATAGATGGGAAACGGCATGGAGAGAGGGAATTGCAAGAGAAGAAATGAGGAGAGGTGTGAATACTGTTTATAAAGGAGTTCCTTCTAACGGTCGGATTTCGAACTGTTGGAAGGATTTGAAATGTGAATTTTATCTACCACCGAGAATTGCAAATCCTCTCTCGAAGGGGATTTAAAACCCCATAGATTTGGAATTCCTACCTTAATCTACACTGCCAAACAACCCTTGAATTTGGAATACCATCCAATGCCCTCAAATCCACAATGCCAAATGACCCATAAGAAGTGCAGTTTCATGTTTTCAAAAGTCTTCTCTGGTTTTGTTGTCACTTCGCAAGTAGTAGAAGCTGACTCGTCTAAGGTCCAGGCGATATTGGAGTTGCTAGTTCTAAAACCGTGAATGATGTTTGTAGTTTTCACGGCTTGGTGATGTTTTATAGGTGGTTTATTCGAAATTATAGTGTCATCCAATGTTATCAAAATTGTTATCGTATCGCAAATCGTGACATGGGTTGAATCGTATTGAATCGCAAATCGAGTCATAAATCATAGGATTTTTAATGAGTTTCTTAAAAATATGAAAAATATAAATAAATGAGTAAAAAGTGAAGTCTCAGCAATCACCTTGTTGCCATCAATATTCACCAAGTAATACCATGTCATGGTAGTGTTAAAGGATTCTTATCTTCCATTTTTTCTGTTAAGAAATCTTCCATAAAAACATACAAGGATCCATGTACTGTGTGTGTGTGTCTTTATATATATATATATATATATATATATTGGGAATAAAAAAAACTTTACTCTGGCTTGATGAAGAGAAAGTGATAGAAGGATCTATGTAACCGAGTTCTCCCACATTCGAAAGCTCCGGCTTTGCAGAATCCTTCCATGTGCCACTTGAAATCCCCACTTCCGACTCTTATTGTCATTCCTGCTTCCCACCTATTTATAGTTGTTTACATTTTGAAGGAGATGCTTCCCTGCTTCCGCAGCGGAATTTGTTGCTGCTTCATGCTTTGTACAAGAACAATAGAATCTGGTTGAGAGAGATTTAAAGTTGTGAAAGTGGGGCTGTTTTTGGTTAGAGGAGGAATGCTTTGGTGTGTACTTCTGCTTGTATTTTGTTGGGGGTTTTGGAAGGAGAGAAATAGCTGCATGTTTAACATTCTGTGCCCTCCTATGATAGTGATGAGAGAATCAGAAGCAACCTCAGCTGAAAATGGTCACTCATAAAAAAGGAATGCACTGAATCATGGTATTGGACATGCTTAGGGGGTGGGATGTTGTTTTCAATGGTGGGTTGGGAAGAGAGATGATTGTTCGCTACTGGACTATCCCTTCTAATTGAACGGTGAGGATCAAGGGTAGAGTATTAATTACAAAGGTGTTGTTATTAAAGGAATTCTTCCCTGCTTTGATAATTTATTTAATAAAAGTTTAGCTATTACTGCAACATTCTAATGGAAATAAGTAAATTAGTCAACTAAATCAAGTATTAGAGAACTTCACTTGAGCTGATTTTATTTCCTTTTAATTGATGGGTGGCAATTATTTCTTAAGCATGTGCATTCTTTTACATATGTATATGCCAAGCATCTGTTGGAGCCCAACCCTCGTGAAATATACCTAATAACTAGCCCAAGGAGCCCCGTAGGCTTGTAGGTTGGGCCCAGTTTTATATATATATATATATATATATATATATATATATATATATATATATATATATATATATATATATATATATATATTTCCATGTTGATTTCCAAAAGTACCCAGATGAAAGTTCAAATGGTTTTTACTCAGGTTTTCAGTAAATCCAAGGCCAACTACAATGCATTTAATCATCAATCAACTATCATTTCCACTTGGGATTTAATTGTCAATCAAATGTTGGCCATCCACGTGGAACTTTTAGAAGATGTCGTTTCTGGAAATTCACATGTTTTCAAATTTTTCTTCTTTTTTTTTTTAAAATTTTAAAACGACTTGGGAATAATTGTGAATCAAAGCCATGGGAGTAACCTCATGTGCTAAGTTTCCATAGTAGAACTGTAGAAGAACTTTGCTTGATTCCAACACTTTGATATAGTTGCTGCCAAACGATTGAAACTTGGGCATTGAAAAGTCAGTTGCGGTGAACAACTCTCAAGAAATCTTTGCTGACCATGTTGTCTACTTTGACCTAATTTATCATATTAAGCCTCCTGTTTTGCTCCACTTGGAAGTACTGGATGGTTCCTAAGACCAGTCCTAATATCAACAGTGTTATTATCTCATACTGTTTCATATGTTTGTGATGATGCTCTTCTGCCCTGATCTAATTCTGAAGCTTACAAGATTTGTTATTAATTACTCTAGTTTAATACTGGTTGCCTGTCTTGGGTGTATTCTCTATGTTCTTTGTAAAGCACAATTCTTTTGACATGCAGTTCATGCTTTTGGGTGGTACATAATGCCTAATTTTCATGCTTGTATTTCTAGAAATTCGATGCATCTCCTTGCATGTTTAGATGTGTAAGTCATGAAAATCACCTTGCATGGGGGAGCATGGGGGAGACTGTCTCACTCAAAATGTATCATGTGTAGTAATTTTACTGCAATAGGAAAATTTACTGGATTGTGTCTTTTTTTCCTGTCAGTTTCTTATATCGAAACTGAGTTCCACTGAAACTGGACTTATTTCCTGCAGTATTCATGGCCAATGTGCGATCATCATGTTCGATGTCACCGCCCGTTTAACATACAAAAATGTTCCTACATGGCATCGGGATCTCTGCCGGTGTGTTTTGTTGAATCCCCAAGAAAACCCAACTTCCTTTCTTATTCTTTTTTCCTTTAGCCTTTCCATTCCAATATTATCATCAGTATGCTTTGTTAGCACATCTAACATTGTCGCATGGTTTACACAATCAGGGTTTGTGAGAATATCCCCATTGTTCTATGTGGCAACAAGGTTGATGTCAAGAACAGGCAGGTGAAAGCAAAGCAGGTTACTTTCCACAGAAAGAAGAATCTCCAATATTATGAGATTTCTGCCAAGAGCAATTACAATTTTGAGAAGCCTTTCCTTTATCTTGCTAGGAAGCTTGCTGGGTAATGGAAAATCTTTTCCTTCTATCAGTCAATTGCTATTTAAGAAAACCGGTTTTCTCATAATATTGAATGGATGCTAATATGAAAATCGGTTTTGTCAGAGACCCCAATCTTCACTTCGTTGAATCACCTGCTCTTGCCCCTCCGGAAGTACATATCGACATGGTTGCACAACAACAGTAAGTATTTCATTCTTTTTTATTTCGAAAGTGCATTTCATGCTCTTCCTTATTTGTTGTAATTGAGCAGGGCATTCCTCTTCTTGGGAATTTCCTCCTTATTTCAAAATTTTTCCCCATGAGCAAATGACTCGGTCATTTTTGTTGAGTCATTTGTCCTTGGGGGCATCAATGGCCCAGTTCCAGGCTGAGAAAAAGAACACACACACAGGCTGATCTTACAAACCCTGGCAGTGTGTTTCTTTAGTATTTTTATGTTTGTGAATCGTCCATCTTCTATTAGTACAATATTTATATTAGATGATTTCCTTAAAATCTTAATTGCCTTTCCTGTATTGAGAGTTCCTATCCTGTTTCTTCCTTTCTGGTTTTTTGGCTATCTAGTGATTTCCACGAACATTGTGTGTTTGGATTTTCTACAGGCATGAGGCAGAGCTTGTTGCAGCTGCTGCACAGCCATTGCCAGATGATGATGATGATGCTTTTGATTAGAAAGAGAGAGAGGGGACTTCTACTGGAAGTCCATGGTTTTCCTCCTTTTTTCTGATTTCTTCCTTTTTCCTTACAAATTTTCTGCTGCATACTAAAAAGATTTTCTTAAAACCAAGTCAGTGTTGTCGCGTGTTACGGTTTGAACCATTTGGTATATTACTTGTAAACATTGTGGTTTCTTCTTCTTCTTTGTATTGGCGAATCTGAGTTTGGTGTTTTTGATGAAAAACCTAATTTGGTATTCTTATGTAGGATTAGAATTACTTGGGGTGTCCTTATGTGTCCATATTCCTTTGTCGTTACAAATGGGGTCCATGTTTTGGTGATCTATAGACAATAGCTTTTGTTTGGGCTGCTGCATCTGCAGTATCCCACCCTCCTTTGGAGTTTCTGAACCTTCTATCAGTTGCCCTCTGGATACACCTGTGATCTGCTGGCATTGATGGTTATTGTCTAATATTGGCGATTTCTTGGATCATTACCTGTCTCTCAATTGAACTGTATAGATCTGTGCCAAATGGGCCAGTCCGTACTAAATGTGCAGACACTGTCTATATGTTGATAGCTTTCTCTTCAGTTATTGTGGCTGGCCTGTGAGTGGGAACTGTTTGATGTGCTAGGGCATGGCATAGTTCAATTGTTGGGTGCCTAGGGCTGGGTGGTTTTAAGGTCTAGACAAGGGATATGGTAAGATTGAGGAATGCATGCTTGTTAAAACCTCTCCACACCATAAATGGCCTGCTGCCCCAATATTATTGGGGTGTAGGAGAGATGCTTCTGGGTGGCGATTCGGATTTCCAGTCTGTGGATTTTTGGTGCATGGGCCAATTCAGCAAGACCGCCACTGTACTGATGATCGGTTTGGATGATTGAAGCAAGGGCGCATTTGTACAAACCGACAACCTCAATGCATAGTAGAATTTAGCACGGCCATGACCATTTTGAAAGCAAGCAATCATCTGGTGTTACGATATACAGTTGGACAGTTGGAAAGCTAGGTGAGCTCCATGCCTCTCGGCTAATACCAAAGTTTCATTGACTAAAGTCAATCATTTTCAGTGGTTAAATTGGGTGTTGTAAGTTGAAACTTGTAATTATGGTGAGTTTTGATTTTTAGTATTTATAGGGAAATACTTAGTTATAGCCCATGAATCCCTGTGAGGAACGTTACATCCCCAACCAGGTATGTTGATTTGAAGCAATAAAGTGATGTGACATCAGAGTCAAGGTGGGGCTTACTCACCAACAAATATAACTAGAGTAGAACAAGTGGTGCTTGGATAAGATGGGATTTTGATGGCATATGTTAGAGCTTGTTGAGACAAGGAGGGAAATTAATGCACGAGTTGTGTTGAAATGTGGAAGAGCTTGGCAGCTAAAGTTGAAGGCCCAACTAAGCTAAGAGCATTCGTGTCTCTGATGTTAATGGGGGGCGCTTGCAGTTAATGGTCTGGGATTAATAATCAGGCCCAAACCGCGCAGCTACCATCCCACTAATGGTGGCACTATAATGGGTTACCCGTCTGGCCTGATGAGCCCAACCTAGCTTTGGACCTATTAGCTTGGACCGTGGGCTGTCCTTAGGGCCTAGCATTCATGGCCTGATCAATTGCTGGTTGAGCCTGGATCAAGTAATTTTGGTCTGGCCCAGCCCCCCCCCCCCCCCCCCCCCCCCCCGACTTCACATGGACATGTCTTATGACCTGCAAATACGCCTCTTTAATCCTTCGTTACGCAATCCATGCATGTTAAATTTAGAGTTTGGCCCACTTTTTCAACGGATGGATTAGGAATATTCAATTGGAAATTAGGGATTTGACCGAATGTCGGACCTGGGGGTCTCTGCTTCGCAGGACCATGATGTGATTAGGCCTTGGACTTTAACTGATGGGCTGGGTTCCGGTCCAGCCTGGCTGACATAAACCTGACCCATTGCTACGTTGGACTCCACTACGGCGTGAGAACGCGTAGAAGAGAATAAGGAATTTCCCAGGGTCAGAAACGTGTGGATTATAGTTATATAACAAAGTGGGCCCACCCCAAGTATTCAAGGCCCACCATGCTGTACAGGTAGCCAATGTGTTCCACCATGTTGTACAGGTAACTAAAGTCTTTGTGGTCCACAATGCTGTACAGGTTGAATCCCGTCCGTCCATCAGGTTCTTTCCTCGATTTTAGGACCTGAGACAAAAAATCAGCCAGATACAAAGCTCAGATGTGCCACGTCAAATGGAGTAGTGTAGATGGAATGCCGAACATAGGTTTGTCTGAGTGGCCACCGTGGTGTCTATCTTTCATCATGCTCGTTAATCAGGCGCAAATTGCAAGATAATACACAAAAATCAGCCCGGTACAGAATTCCGGTGGGCCAAAATATCCGAACTTGGCGATTTTGGGAGCAATTTTACATTGTTCCAATTGGTGTGACCCACTTGAGTTTTTAATTTGTGGTGACTTTTGTATGTACGGTCCGAAAAGTGGTTATCACCTGATGGACAGAGTGGATTTCACATATAGAAAAAGGTGGGCCCCACATGGCACGTGTGTTTTAGTTGTCGTAGACTAACGATTCCGGTTCGGTGATGCAGAAGATTCCAGTCCCAGGGCCAAGCATTGTCATTTCACAACGTGGCAGACCAGAGGTGACTTACTCTGTTACGCTACCCAGATGCAACTAGCGTGGAACGGACACGCGGATTGCGTGGGTGGCCCTCCCACCACATACTCGTAATTTGACGCGGCTGAATTTGGCTGGGCCGCTGTTGGAGGTGGGCCCACTTAATGCATGTTTGAAAGTTGTCAAATCAGGGCGGGTCTTTTGAGGGTCCACCATGATCTTTTTGTTAGATCCACATGGTCCATCCGTTTCCTAAGCTGGTCTTAGAACATCGGCCTCAGCATTAGGTTTAGGTTGATTTGAAACTCAAGTGAGCCATATTACAAGAAACAATAAGAACGGAGACACCGACCGTTGAAACCTTCATTAAGGTCGACTATGATGTTTAAATGCCATGCAACCCATTCATTAGGCAATTCCTCCCTGATTAAGGAAAACGCAAATATAACTGACTCTACTGAAAAACTTTTCTAATCCCGCTAAGGTTTCAACGGCCGGTGTTCAATCCTCACTCATATTCCCCACTTGTATCTTGAATTTCATTACAGAAATTGCAGTTGGCCCACTTAGCTTTGGTTTACAAAAGCAGATTCTGTGGGCCGATAGAGATGTCTGTGACAAATCTAGTACGTTCATCTGTTTTGAAAGACATGATAGGATAGGATTCTAAAACTCAGGTGGAACATGTTTGGTAACAAAAATGCCACCATTGAAACCTTCCCGTCAGCGGTTATTACCACTCAGACAAACTGTAGGAACAAATATCAATACAAAACTTCTGTCCACCCCAGGCCTTGAATTCCCATTCTTTCGTATGGCATTGCCCACAAGAGTTTTGGATCTGCCTAAAATTTAAAATCCTATCCCATTATGGTCTTTCAAACCAGATGGACGGATTAGATTGGTCACGGACATCTCTATGGGCCCACGCAGCCCCTCCCCACAGGAATCTCTCTCTGCCGGGTTCACAGGCAATCCACCTCGTGACCCCGGTTCACACGCAAGTCGCGTCCACGCGACGCCGTTGCCCATGGCTTATGCCTCCGCCTCTTTTGCTACTCAAGTCCAGCATGTTCCGCCACCTAGTGGGCCTACATCCGAGATGATCAGATGATCTGAACCATCTATATTCTCTTTGCTATCATAGAAAGGCTATTATTATCTTGCTTCATTAATGGTCCAAAACTTTGATTCTTAGATTGAAGCCATTGAGATGTTCTTATCATTGTTCTTAATTAATCCCTGTGTACATCGTCAAAGTAATCCAATCAGCTGAATATTCAAAATTTAGTCCTTAAATGATAGATTACACAACATGAACGGTTGAGATCATCATACCATCTCACAAAGTTGCCACCAATGGACCGCGACGCAAGCTGCCTCTGTGTCTCGATGGAGGCAGAAACCGCCGGGGTACTTTGGGAATTCAAAAAAATTAAACCTACACGTGCTACCATTCCGGGGGCGGGAGCCGAAATTTTCATCCGACGGCCAACAGCGGCGCATCTGAGCTGAATCCAACGGCCGAGGTAGTCGCGTCAACTTGAAGCTACGAGAAAATCTTAGGGCCCGGAAATGTTTTATATAAATACCCAACAACTTCCCTCTCATTCGCATTCCTACGGAAATCCTCGTAGCAGAGAAAGATCTCTCCCGAATATCGATGGTAGATTCCTCCCTCTTTCGTTTTTCTTCTATCATTTCCTTGTATTCTTAGGGTTTTTGATCGATCTTCTTCTCGATTCCAGCTTTCAGCTAAGGTTAGGGTTTTGATCTCATCGCTCTCTCTTTCTCTCTCTCTTTCTCAATCTATGTATGTCGTGTAGGCCTTGCCGAATCAGCAGCAAGTTGACTATCCGAGCTTCAAGCTCGTGATCGTCGGGGATGGAGGAACAGGTAATTTTTATTTATTTTTTATATTTTACTTATTATTATTATTTTTTGTAATTTTCTATGTGATTTTGGATTGGTTCATTTTCTGCTATAAGTTTCGAATTTTTCTGCTGTATTTTTTTTTTTTTTTGTAGATTTAGGGTTTGACTTGCAAAGATTGGTTTTAGTCGGTGTTTGAATTCTGTTTGTTTGTTTTTGATCTTGTTAATTTTTTTTACTTTTGTTGATGTTTGTGGACCATCTTTTCACGCATTACCCTTTCTTGATTCCGATCTGATTGGATAATCTGAGACTGGTTCCAAATCTGGTGGGTCATGCCGAACTCGGTGGATTGCTGTTTGCTAGATTGGCATGGTGTCCGCCTTCCCATGCATAAGAAGACTCTTTGGAGAATGACCCTGCTTGTGTTATGGTGGGTGATTTGGGAAGAGCGGAATGCTAAGTGCTTCAACAATTCCAGTGAGTTGGCGGAGGGTGTTTCTCATTGGATTAGATGCTAGTTTGTGAATGGGTTGTAGCTGCTCCCAATTAATAGGGATGCAATTTGGCTTTCTTTGGGGAATAGTTGGGTCTCCGTCTTGCGCCCTTGCTTTCCATGTTTTTTGTTGTTTTGTCTTTTGCGTTTTTGCTTTTTAATGAAATTCGTCATCTTTGAAAAAAAGTGGTGAGGTTAGGGTTGGTTGGGGGGGGGGGGGGGGGGGGGGTGTGTTTGGGGTTTGAATCTTTTCCTTTGGCTGGGTTTTGTAAAATTGGATACTTTTGTTGATCTGATGGATTGAGCTCATCTGTCGACAATAGTTTGGATGCGATTGTGCCACATCCCACATGAGCACTCCCGACACTTAATTTCCCTTTCTTTCATATTTCTATTTTAGGAAGACATCTTTATGTTAGGAAATATGTATTGTTAGATTTTCATGTTTAAGGGTGTTCTTGTTTTAGAGATATTGGCTTGCAAGGAATTCTAATTTTAGGTTCCTTAATAGTATGTTAGAGATTTCTCAAGGTGGAAACCTTGTCAACACTAATTATAAATAAGGCATAGGTCCCATGGAATAAAGACAATTGAATGATATTTTCTCTGTTTCTCTATGGTAGTGTGTTGATGGGGGAGTGGTGATCTCTAGTACAAGACAAGAGGACTGTTGAGGTTGCTCACTATCATTGCATCTTTTCTCTTGTGTGATTCAAACTTTCATTCTAGTATGCTGAACTTCATTGCAATTAGCTTATTCCTTGATCTAGCTGCATTATCTTGTTATTAGAGCATGTTCTGCTATTTTGAAGTTTTTTATCCTCTTCCTCATCTTCTTTCCACAAATTCTGCCCCAGTATTCAACCCAAACTCACCTTCAATTCTTATTTTAGCCCTTGACCATATGCCATATGCGGGTTGCACCTTACGTAAATCATCGACCAATTTCTATTCAAAATAATACCAAAATCTGCCTGTTGTTCAATCAGTAAACAACTCATAATCTACCATACACAACCTTCCCAAAACATTTCCATTTCTAATATAAAAGAAATCTATCCAACTCTACCAAAGTCATCCTCATTCCAAAAAGAAAAGCATTAAATTCAAACCATTTCATTTTTTTCCTTAAAAGAAAAAATAAATTCAAGCCATTCATTCTCATATGTTTTATGTAGATATGTTGTCATATCCGTACTAGAAGAGAAACGACTTGCAATTGTCGGATGACTACTGAACCTCATAATGGGACTATCAACTTTGCAGCAATTGTTTGATTTGATCACGGAATGATTGGATGATATGGAGGCTTGTTTCACAACTAGAGTAAATACTTTGTATGGGTTGCTGTTCTTGAATAAGTAAGAAAAGGGACCTAATTTGAACTTTTCAAGCATTTACGGATGACCTTGAGGGAGATTTAGAATTTAAGGATGTTGACCCAAGGTGTCTTGGTTGAAATGATGATTTCCATGAGTATGAGCTGGACTATAGTATCCAACAATAACACTACATATAGTCGGGAACAAGAGAAATGAACAACCTTCTATAGGATTGCCCAAATTATCCTGAAGGAGGGCAGAATGGTTGCATTGGATCCCGCTATGCATGTGAAGAATGAGATTTTGGATTATGATGGTAATTTGGATCTTAAGATTTTCAATGATTGGATAAGGTCAAATGCTATATTTTTGCTGGTACAAAATTGAAGTAGCTATGAAGCTATGTTTTGCTATCCGTTGGTATGATGTTGAAGAAGACTTGCAACAAATTTGCTTTCTTCTTGTAGGCAATTGATAGGAAATAAGCAATTATTTCTATTATTTGATTATGAGACGACTTTTGTTCAGGAGCTCTTCACATTGTGGCAAGACAATCTGGCTGGGAATACACATGATGTTATTATGAATTGGTGATATGTTGTTCTCCTAATGGAGACAAAAAAGCAACAAGTGATGCGTTACTATAATGGATTACAGTTGGACATTTAAAGAGAATTGGTGACTGCTTGGCTCAATGGTTTACTATGCATATTATATGGCTTGAAAAGTACAGGAGCAAAGTTGATGGCAAGACGCAACAATCTTGATGTTGGGGGCTATACGTCCACCTGTCCTATTTCCAGTGACTCTACATTGTGTTTGCAACTAGTTATGCTTCATAGTAATTTTCTTCAGGATTACAAAAATGGCTAGAATTCTACTTTCGCTCCCTTTTCCTGAAATGTTAATGCAAGAGGATACTTTATTGCGGCAACCTAGGGGAGGTTTATTAACACTTGTTTCAAGTGTGGTGGTCATGAACATTATACAAGGAGGGTGAATAGTACAAAGAGAACTTAATTGAAGATCGAGAGGAAGGTTATGGCGTAAATTATATGGCCACTTATAGGCAAGTTTGTTGTCATGTATTTTTACAACATCTTTGTCTATAGCCTTTCACAAGGAGATGATTTGATCCATCCTTTTATGGGAATTTGATCCATCTTTATTAGGTGATGAATGTAATATGCCATGGGAAACTCTACATCAATTTGAAGAAATGTACTTTTATAAGTTCTAACATGAGTCTTTTGTGGGGTTCTTTGTTTTAACAAAAGGTGTGGGGGTCAAAGTCGTACACAAGTCGAGTTACCTTAGTTAGCTCGCTTGACTCGACTCACCTCGGCTCAAAATTGGATTCGGACCGAGTCGAGTTGGATTTTAGAGTTCAAAAAAATTTTGAGCCGAGTTCAAGCTTGCTCAAGCTCATCTTGACTTGGATCGAACCTCAACTCGAATTGAATTAGCTTAGTGACTTGGTTATTTTGATATTGATGCTGCTCGCCGAGTGTTTGATGAAATGACTCAATGTGCTTACATTCTCCACAAGATCAACTGGTGGCAAGGAAGGAATGGATACGAAACAAATTACTACAAAAAAAAAACTTTACATCATAAGACCATCCTCATATCTTGATTTTGATGTTGCTTGCCAAGTGTTTGATGAAATACGTGTAAAGTGTTGTTACTGTTTTGCATTCTGTGAGAAATTAAACATGCATTCTATGTATTTGAGAAAATTTTGCATATGCTCGAACTTGGCTCGAACTGGCCCAAGCTACTGGCCGAACCAAGCCGAGTTGGCCAGACAGGCTTGAGGACCGAGCCGAGCTGAGTTTGTGCTGGGGTTAGCTAGTTGAGTTGAGCCAAGCCATGCCAAGCTTGACTCGATTCGATTCGTGTACAACTCTAGTGGGGGTTGATCCTGAAAAGATAAGAGCTATTTTTAATTGGCCTAGTAATGAGTATTCATGATGTTCATAGTTTTTGTGAGTTAGCAATGTTTTATCAAGGTTTGTCCCAAACTTTAGTTTTGTTAGGACATCTAATAGTAAATATATAAAGGCCAATCCATTTGAGTGGACAAAAGTAGTAGCAAAGGCATTTTGAGAAATTAAGTGAATAATGACAAAAGTTCCAGTTCTGAGGCTTGCTAATTTTGCTGAAGTATTTGAATTTGTTTATGATGCATCCTTCATAGTTGTAGTTTATGATGCATCCTTCATAGTTGTAGGATGTGTCTTTAGTTAGGAAGGACATTTAGTCATCGTCTTTAAAAAAAATCAATGAGGCACAAAAGAAGTATTCTACAAGCAATGTGGAGTTTTATGCTGTTTGTACAGGCCTTTTGAAACATTGGTATCATTACCTTATCCATTAGGAGTTTTTGTAGCATTTTAATCATGACGTGTTGTGTTATTTGAATTCTTAGGAGCTGAGCACAAAGGCATGTTAAGCAGAGTGTTTATATTCAAGAGTTCATATTTAACCTGAAGCATTAGGACAACCTAGAGAATAGGTAGTAGATACAATCGTTGAAAATGACCGAGCCGAGCTGAGTTTGTGCTGGGGTTAGCTAGTTGAGTTGAGCCAAGCCATGCCAAGCTTGACTCGATTCGATTCGTGTACAACTCTAGTGGGGGTTGATCCTGAAAAGATAAGAGCTATTTTTAATTGGCCTAGTAATGAGTATTCATGATGTTCATAGTTTTTGTGAGTTAGCAATGTTTTATCAAGGTTTGTCCCAAACTTTAGTTTTGTTAGGACATCTAATAGTAAATATATAAAGGCCAATCCATTTGAGTGGACAAAAGTAGTAGCAAAGGCATTTTGAGAAATTAAGTGAATAATGACAAAAGTTCCAGTTCTGAGGCTTGCTAATTTTGCTGAAGTATTTGAATTTGTTTATGATGCATCCTTCATAGTTGTAGTTTATGATGCATCCTTCATAGTTGTAGGATGTGTCTTTAGTTAGGAAGGACATTTAGTCATCGTCTTTAAAAAAAATCAATGAGGCACAAAAGAAGTATTCTACAAGCAATGTGGAGTTTTATGCTGTTTGTACAGGCCTTTTGAAACATTGGTATCATTACCTTATCCATTAGGAGTTTTTGTAGCATTTTAATCATGACGTGTTGTGTTATTTGAATTCTTAGGAGCTGAGCACAAAGGCATGTTAAGCAGAGTGTTTATATTCAAGAGTTCATATTTAACCTGAAGCATTAGGACAACCTAGAGAATAGGTAGTAGATACAATCGTTGAAAATGACATCGATTGTCTACTTATTACTCTCCATTGTTGGATTCGAGGAACTTAGTAGAGTAAAAAATGATGGTTTGGAAAGGTATTTTTAACACTTTGCTGGGTTAGGCATCGAGTACATTCGATATAGCTTGCATGATATGTATTTGTTCTATGATATGAGGTTGTGTCTTATTAAAAGCTTTGTGAGAGCTCCTTAAAGTGGCCTTGGTGGTCACTTTGGAATCCACAAAACTATAGTCCTAGTTAAGGACTTTTTATTAGTCGGGTATGTGGAAAGATGGTGGAATCGACATTTAATAGAATTGAGTGTGCAATCTAGGAAAGTTTAGCACGTGGAATACTAGTCTTTATGCTCCATTTCTTGTGCTAGATACTCCATAAGGGAACATCTACATGTATTTCATTCTATGATTACGTAAGACTCAATGTGATTTTGACTCCATTTACATTGTGGTTGACAAATTTTATAAGATGGCCCAATTCATCCTTTGTAATAAGAAATTGGATGCTCTCTACATTGTCAATGTTTTCTTCAACAAGGTGGTTTGTCCACACAGTGTACTAAAGATAATTGTGTTTGATTATGATGTTAAGTTTATGAGCTACTTTTAATGAACTTTGTGGGTTAAGGTGGACATATTGAGATTGTCAACCGTAGTCTTGGGAATGTGCTTCGTTGTTTGGTTGTTGATAATATCAATTCATGGTACATTGTATTATTACAACTTGAATTTGTGTATATTGGTTTTGTGAACCGTGCTATGAGACTCCTGTTGAAATCACAACAATTATGACCTTGACAACTTATCAGTTTAGTCCCACTCCTATTGCGACTTGAGTCAGCTAGGATGTTGAAGCTTTTGCACATCATATTAATGAAATGCATGAAGAAGTCTGACAGAAGATTATCTTTAGTAATGAAAATTACAAGGCGCATGCGGATGTTTGACGATGCTTGGCAGAATTTCAAGAAGGGGATAGGGTCTTGGGGTGGCTCAAGCCCCGAATGGGTTCTAGCAAGCTATTATACTAAGCTTCTATGCAGAAGGGTGGGTCCTTGTCATATTTTGTGTTAGGCGATAATGCATACCTGATCGAGCTTCCACTTGAAATAAAGATCAACCTCATTTTTAATGTGGAAGACTTTATATTGTTTATGTTAGGCACCATGAAGATAAGAGCACAAAAGAATGAGCTGTCCAGATATTTGAGGTATCATGCTAATTGGAAGAGATTATTGAAGATGTGTTTGATGATCAAATAGTTTTCACACGCCAAGAGAGTATCCGAAGTTTTTTGTAAAGTGGAAGGGCCAATGGATATTCTATAGTACATGGATCTCATTGAATGATTTCAAGTGCAATACTCGAAGCTCTATGAGTATATTGCATCCTTAATACAAACTTAAAAGGACTGTTGAATTTGCTCGTGGTCATTGTTGTTTTTCTCATGTGATTTGAACTTTCATTCAAGTACGCTGAACTTCATTGTGTCTTTTCTCTTGCATTAGGTTTGTTAGTTGTTGATCTCTACTATAAGATCAAAGGATTGTTGAGCTTGCTTACTCTCATGGCATCTTTTCTCTTGTGATTATAACTTTCAATCCGGTATGTGGAACTTCATTGCAATTAGTTTCTTCCTTGATCAAGTTGCACCAGGTTTGTTGGTTGTTTTTTGTTTTGATCTTTTTCTTTATTGAGGTGTGGATTTTAGATTGTGATTTTAATGGTACCATTGTGATTTTAGTTGGGGGTTTTGTTGGATTACTATTTTGATTTTGATAGTCTGGTCCTTCCGGATGTTATCCTTCTATGATTGTGGAGTGCATGTAAGAGAAAAAAAATGTCCTGATGTGTTGTGATTGGTCAAGTAGGTTGAGTAGAAAGGTTGATTAAGCTTGGTATAGGTGGGTTTCTCTTTCTTTAAGGGGTTGTTTGGTACCGTGGATTTTGAGGGATTTGTGGGGATTTCAATTTTAAGGGATTTGTGCTTGGTACAAGGATTTTGATTTTGATTTTGATTCTCCCAACATCCCTCAAAAGAGGCCCCCCACCCTTTTTTTTTTTTTATTGCATTTACACCCCGAAATTGATTTGCAAATTCCATTTGCTTCTGCAGTTTTCAAATCCACTAGGTTCCACAGGATTTTAAATCCACATGACTAATGACCCTTAATACTTTGATGGTTATGGATGATTGCATTTTAGATTTCAAGTTAGTTTTTGCCATAAGAGTAGGAAATGTTCCATTGCATGTATTTACATGTGTAAGTGTATGATTTTTGTGCTGAATAAGGATTTATGTTAACATTTTTTAATGGATTCAACACAATTGCATCTTTATATGCATTCTAGTGGATATGGCATGTGTGGGGTGGGGGAGAGGGAGAGGGAGGGATGGATGGGATGAATAAGGATTTATATTTATATTTATATCATTATTATTATTATTTTTTTATGGCATGTTGAGGACTATCCTCAGTCTCATGGGGGGTGACTTTCACTAACTGAGTGCCACGTTGGGGAAACGCGTGAGAGACCCACCCTCTAAATACACGTGTTGTGGCCCACTTGAGTTTTGGAATGACATGATTTTTGGTGTATGCATTCATCCTTGTGGGGTGTGTGTCATCATCTGATTGGATGGCACACCATGGCGGATCCCACAAACATTGTGGGATTTTCATGTGCATCCTCATCCCATTGTTCTTTGTGGTGTAGGCCATATGAGTTAATCAGCCTAATTTTTTTGGTCTCAAGGCCGGGCATAGGGCGGTGCACCTAACTATGTTAGCGCAAGTCACCCATATGCTTAAGCTTGTCGTGGATGCATTTCCTTTGTGAAAAAAAAAGGTCTTGTTGATGAGGGGTTTGCTACAACATGTCGGCCATTTTTGTGCTTAAGTTAATCAGGTAAAATTTCTTCCATCCTTGTCTTTTAAGGGATAGCAAGCAAAATGTCAACTGTGTTGTGAAACATTTGGCTAGACTCACTATAAATTACATAGATACCCTTTCCTTCAGCTAAAAATCTTTTCATATTATCAAATAATTCTATTTTTTAGCTATATCAATTGTTACGCCCAATTTCTCCGATGGTCATCTCTTTGTTAATATAGCAGAGATTTTAAGGTAATCATTTTTCTTGCTTGAATGATTGTTTGTGGTTGCATTTTCATTAAAGCTAGCCTCTTGGACACCTCTCCTGTGTATGCTTTCTATTTTGAGCTGATGAGGGTGGTTTTGGGTTAGATGCTGGGTTGCATTTGGATGCACAAGTGACCTGAATTGTGAAAGTCCTGTTGATAACAATGAAGAACATTGACAATAATTATTTATATTTCCACAATATCTATCATGACGATTTGTGATTTGAATGCACATCAAATACACTCCCCAAATGCATCAATTGCCACTGATTGCATGCTCCCAAACAACCCCATAGGTTGCATTTGGATGCACAAGTGAACTGAATTGTGAACATCCTGTTGATAATAATGAAGAACCATTCAAAACAATTATATATATTTTGTTTAAATGCTTTCCCCATTAAAAAATGTAGATATTTCCACAATATTTGTAAATGAGGAATTGCCATCAAATTGTAGTTGGGTTTCTTCTACATCTCAGTTTTGATGATCCCAGATCTTGAATACGAGTGGGAGGGAAATTGCTATTTCCTTTTTCTTTTTTCTTTTATTTTTGGAAAGGTAACGATAGTTTATTAAAAGATGTGCCAAGATAGAGCAAAGATTACACCCCAAGAAACAATTTTCTTTTTTCTCATTGACAAATTAGGAAAAAAATGCTAATTCCAATTTGTTAGTTTGGTAATTGCAATTCAATTGATGGTGCATCACAAATGCATCCTCGCGCATGCTCTTTAGGATCGATGCATATAGTCTATTTAGGAAAAGATAGTCAGATGTGAGAGTTTTTGCCATGAAGCTTGCTTAGGTGGTTTTAGTGAGGATTTTTCTTTTTAAGGCTCATAGAAGCATCTCTTTTTAATGTTTATTGTAGGAATTGTCAATGATAATCTTAGGGGTTTGTGTTGAGCTGAGAAATGTTTTTTCATGATATATAGGGAAGACAACCTTTGTTAAGAGGCATCTTACAGGAGAGTTCGAAAAGAAGTATGAACGTAAGTATTTATTGATTGCTCTCTCTATCCTTTTTATTTTGTTTGTAGTTGTGCTGATTTTTTTAACGTGAAAATGTCACTGTAGCTACAATTGGTGTGGAAGTTCATCCCCTGGACTTCTTCACAAACTGTGGGAAAATCAGATTCTATTGCTGGGATACTGCTGGTCAAGAGAAATTTGGTGGCCTTAGAGATGGATACTAGTAAGTGGTTTATTGGATTATGTGATGAAATTAGGGATTGTGCATCTTAACTTCATGTTGATATTAGAAAATCCTTTTTGGCTTATTTGATTTCTCATGGCATTGCTTATTGTCATCTTTTGCTGATTATTTAATGGGGATCTAGTTGGCAAATCATATTGCTGTTTTTGGATTGTAGCTTGTGTAATTTTAATTATGCTGAGCTTGTGTAATATTTCCATCCCCCACTGGCTAGTACAATGATATGATTATTTATTATTATTTAACTGGTCTAGTTGCTATGTTTTGTAGGTATTTTCAGTTTTTAGCTTGTGTAGTTGTAATTTTAATTGTGTGATGAGCTTGTATGTTTCTTGAAAACCCCAAATAGCCAAGGGAATTCTATGTGATAAGATTGTGTGACAGCTCTGTTCATTCAGACCAGACTATTACTTACTAGTTAATGTGTCTGGCTTATTAATAATCAACAGGAATTCAATGTCTAGAATAACACTAGCCGATAAGTCACTTTGTTTTTGCTGAACTTAAGACCAAGACTGAGGATTTGAAAGATAGAGTGCATCCATTTATAGCAAACTATTGGATGGTTAAAGTTGTTGGATTACTGTAATTTTCGTCACTCCATTATGATCTAGCAAGTTAAAAAAAAGAAGCAAAGTCTGGGAAAGGTTTCTTAGAGATAAGTATCCTCTCCCTTATATATTTTCAATGTCTACTAGTTTTGGTTGTTGATGCTATTATTATTATTATTATTTTTTTTGAAAGATAACTGTGATATATTAAGAGGAAAAGAAAAAGAGAAACAAAAAGGGTGGAGAGAGAGATCGTCGAGAGAGCAATCAACTAACTACCCTCCTAGAAAAATGAAATCTACCTCCTTTAAACCCAATACATTGACCGCCCACTCTACAATATGTCGTTTAGCCTTGCTGGCCACTTCCGCTTCTGATTTAGAAACATTCCTGAAACATCTATTGTTTCTTTCTTCCCACATCAACCACCAAATGGCTATGATAGCCATACACCAAAGATGCGTTCTAACCTTGCCTAGAGAAACCCCATGCCAAGCTTTTAGCAGAAGATCAATGGAGCCGGGGAAGCACCACTGGATGTTGAAGCTAAAGAGAAAATCTGACCAAATCCAAGAAATGAAGGGGCAAAACATTAGAAGATGGTCTATGGTTTCTTCATTCTTCATGCGACAAAGACATGTTTACTAGGGGCATTCCTCTTTTCCTCAGGTTGTCCATTTTGAGAATTCTTTTTGAGCCTACCAGCCAGGCGCAACAAGTTTGGGAGGGACTGAGTACTTCCAAAATTTGAAAGGGGGAAGATCAACAGGAGGAGACGTCGAGTGACACATCCTCGAGTAGAGGGATCTGACTGTGAACTTACTGGATTTGTCTGGCTTCCAAGCTAATGAATCAGCAATTTGGGGGACTGGCGTGGTCCTGTAGATGCGCTCCAGCAGACCAACAAACTCCTCGACTTCCCAATCCTGTAGGTTCCTCTTACAGACGATGTTCCATTTTGGCTTGCCTGCTACAATCAAGAAGTAATCAACAACCAAAACGGCCGGGTTGGGAGCGAGACGGAAGATATTTGGGAAAGCGGCTTTGAGGATGTCATCTCCCACCCATCGGTCTTCCCAAAACTGAATCTTGGCACCATTGCCCAGGATATAATCTATGTCTGAGATCATCTCCTTCTTCAGGCACACAAAATCCCTTTCCAAAGAGGGGAGGCCTTACGGTGAGCGGGATCTTTGGTCCACCAGCCCCCATTAGATTTGCTATATTTACCTTTTATTATAATGTTCCACAAAGTATCATCCTCGGTCCCATGACGCCAAATCCACTTCCCTAAGAGCGCTTTGTTCATACTTTTGAGGTTTTTTTTATGCCTGCTCCTTCTAATGTTTGCTTGCATACTTGTTGCTAGTTAACCAAATGAAACTTCTTTTTGTCTTCCTTCCCAAACTAGAGAAAGTCTCTTCTTAGTCTTTGAAGCTTGGGCAACATGGTTGCAGGGCATTTGAAGAGGGACATGAAGTACACTGGGAGGTTAGAAAGAGCTGCTTTAATAAGAGTGATCCATCCGCCTAAAGAGAGATATCTGCATTTCCATCTTGCAAGGTAGCTTTTGAACCTGTTGATGACTTTGTCTCACATGGAGATAGGGGGAGAGCCCAAACACAAAGGGAGACCCACAAAGAAAGCCGGAAGCGAGGCCGAAGAACAATCGAAAGAGCTTGCATAGCTCGAAATTTCATCTTCCTTCAGATTGACCCCGTATATTTTGGATTTAGATAGATTAATCCTTAGACCCGAGACTGCTTCAAAGCAATGAATCGTGGTGCGAAGATTATCAACCTTGGTTTGGTCAACTTCATTGAAGATCAACGTATCATATGCGTATTGAATATGGGAGATCGGGAATGAAAGACCTCTCATTCTAATACCAGCTAGAATCCCTTCTTGTTGCTCGGCCTGAAGCATTCTAGAGAGGGCTTCTCCCACAATGATGAAGAGGAAAGGGGACAGCAGATTGCCTTGGCGGATGCCTTTTGAAGTCGTGAAAAAGCCCTTGGGGGATCCATTAAGGAGGATGGAAAAGTGGGCCGATCATAAGCATTCTCCAATCCAGCCGCACCATTTGGGACAGAAACCCATGCGCTGCATCATGTATTAGAGGAAATTCCAATTCACATGATCGTAAGCTTTTTCAATATCCAATTTGTAAAGAATAGCTTTTGCCCCACTCTTGTGACTGGAATCCAGACATTCATTAGCTATTAGCGCTCTCTCCGAAATGAAAGCGCTCTGATGGAAAGAGATGATTTTCCCGATGGAAGCCTTCGAGCGGGAAGCCAAAACCTTAGCTAGAATTTTGTAGGGGCCTCCTAACAGACTAATGGGCTGAAAATCTTTGAATGCAGAAGCTCCCGGAATCTTTGGGATGAGGGAGATGAACGTCGAACTGAGCCCTTTGGATAGTTTACCCCTGCTGTGGAATTCTTGGAGGAAGAGCATGAGATCCTCATTGATCACATCCCAGAAATGGATGAAGAAAAAGATGGGGAAACCGTCAGGGCCCGGGGCCTTATCGCTGCCTAGGGAAAGCACAGCTGCACACACCTCTTCCATGGAGAAGGGGGCCTCCCCGATTGTTGATGCTATTAACCTGCTAATTTTTTAGTTTGAACTGGCAATTGCTTCATTTTTTTTCTTTTTGTTTCCAGCTGCCGCCTACTTTATAATGGCCAAATAACATCTAGAATAACACTGGTGGATTGGTCACTGTGTTGTTGCTGAACTTAAGATTCTCGTAGATAACCCACTGTGTTGTTGCTGAACTTAAGATTCTTGTAGAGAACCCACTGTGTTGTGTATGTGTCATCCAATCCTTTGATATCAAACATTTGCTCTAAATGATGGACCTCAAAAAGCATGCCATTCTGAAACTTGGGTGTGCCCCAGCGGAAATCAATTGTGGGCGTCTCCCTCCCAACTATTCTTGCTTGTGTGGCCCACCTGAGTCATGGATTGGCCTTATTTGTGGGCCTGTGGCCAAATGAGGCATGTCATGCAAGAGAGTAAAGCATATTCTTTGTTCAACCCTGCTCCATGAGCAACTGTGGTACAGAGAGAGGGATTAAATAATGTCCTCTGGTCACTCTTGCTCTGTGAGCAACTGTGGTATAGCGAGGTGGGGGTTTTGGGAGTGACCTTAGCCTTCATGTCCTCTGATCACTTCTGCTCCATGAGCAATTGTGGTATAGGTGGGGACCTGAGATGATATGGTAGTCATCTGCACTTCTTAGTTTTTGTCGCCATTCGTCTGGTGAGGCATGTGTTTGGACGGCCTGGATTCCTGGATTCCGTATACACATGATGGGCTTCCCCTCTCAAATTGTCCTCTCAACTTGTCCCCCTGTTATGTGATCCACATGAGTTTTCTTTTAGGGCCCTGGGGGTAATGTGAGGCGACACATCTGATGGACGTGTCAGATGTTATGAGTACATCATGTTGGCCCCACTTCTGCCCAGTACCACTGTAGCTTACAGTAGCACCAGTACCACCACAGCGAACCCCTTTCCAGAACCCCCTTTCGACCATTGACAACTTTGACCTAATTTGGCATGGTTTAGAACAAGGAATCTAATTATTTTTATGAAATCAGACCACTAAATATTGTAGTTTGTGTAGTTGTAGCCGTTCCAATGTTATAGGAATTTTGAGTTTCACCTGTCAAAACCTCATTTAACTAGTAACAGCTGTTGATAATATTCTTAAACCTCCCTCAGCATAGACTGCACTTTTTGCTCAAATGTTCATCCTTCCAGTCGATATGCCTAGTGTTGTCACTATAATTTGCATGTAATCCTTTGATGGCAGAAAGACAATGTATCTAGTTTAGGAAGAGCACACTGTACCATAGGGAGTATCTGATACACGCATGTGGTTTTGTTTACTCTCTGTCTCTTCCAACACTTGAGAAGCAGCTTTGTCTACCCTCTCCTTACTCATCAGGGCCCTAAAAGAAATGCGTGGCTAGAGCTGTACATGATTTGAACCGAGTCGAGCTTTGCCCAGCTCGGCTTGGCTCGGCCAGCAGGAAAGACGGAGAGCGATAATGCATGGGAGAGAGTTGGATCATGCCTGTAGAAAGAGAGAAGGGAACAGGGTGGGCAGCTTGAAAAAATCTAGCCTAATCGATCTTTTATTGGAGGAAAATGCACGGAGAGGGAGAGGGAGGGAGGGAATGGTGAAAAATGTGCAGGAAGAGGGAGAGGGAAAGTGTGTGGGAGAGAGTTGGATTATGCCTGTAGAAAGAGACGAGGGAAGGGGGTGGGCATCCCAAAAAATCAGCGTGTCTATCTGTGTTGGCTTCATATATTGTTGACATGGTCATTGCGAACCTCGCTTCTGACAGTGATTCAGGCTGAGTATGTAAGCATTCATGTATGTTATTTTTTCAGATCACTGGGTGTGTGATGTTGTAGTCATATTCATAGTTGTAGAACTCACCATCTCAACATGAAACACTACTGGGTCAACTCGAGCTGGGTGAGATTTTGAGTCGATTCATTGCGAACCTCGCTTCTGACAGTGATTCAGGCTGAGTCACACCTGGTTGAAATGTTCTCTTGTAAACGTGAAAAGGTGGTGGAGGGAGATGTCTGTCATATCCATAGTTGTAGAAGTCACTAACTTGACATGAAACTACGCTGAATCAAGTCAAGTTGCTCGAGAATTCGAGCCGAGTCATTGTGAAACTCCTCCCGAACGGTGATTCAGGCTGAGTCGCACCTGGTTAAAATGTTCTCTCATAAAAGTGGATAGGTGGGAGATGGAGATTTGACCTGATAACCTCTACTACCAAAGGCAAATGGCCTTCACAACTGTTCCAATTGTCTGACACTGTTAAATACAGACATTTTTTTCTTTATGCTTATGTATACAAGTGTAACCATTTTAAATTTTGATTACTAACATTTATAAAATTTTAAATTTACCATGTAATATGAAGTAAATTTACCATGTATGCCTCTTGTTTCATGCCACTTGGAATAGCTGGGTGATTCCTGAGACTAGTCCAATTATCGACAAGCTTGTTATCCCATATTGATTCACATGTTTGTGCTGATGCTCTTCTGTAATCTAACCAGGAAACTTGCAAGCTTTGTTGTTAAGTTTTTTTTTTTTTTTTGGGGTGTATTCACTATATTTTTCATTAAGGTCAATTCTTTTGTCATGTAGTTCGTGCTTTTGGTACATAATGCTTGTTCTCTTGCTTGCATTTCTAGAAATTTGATGCATTATCGTGATTAAAAATAACCTTGCATGAATGAGCATGGAGTCTCTCAAATGTATCATGTGAATTAATTTTACTGCATTAGGAAAATTTAGTGGATTCTTTTGTTTCTTCCATTGAATCTGGACTTGTTTTGTGCAGTATCCATGGCCAATGTGCGATCATCATGTTTGATGTCACTGCCCGATTAACATACAAAAATGTTCCTACATGGCACCGTGATCTCTGCCGGTGCGTTTTCTTTGAAATGTCAACTTACTTTTTTAAAGCGTTTCCGGTGATTATCACCAACATGCTTTGATAGCACATCTGACATTGAGGCATGGTTTGCAATCAGGGTTTGTGAGAACATCCCCATTGTTCTATGTGGCAACAAGGTTGACGTCAAGAACAGGCAGGTGAAAGCAAAGCAGGTTACTTTCCACAGAAAGAAGAATCTCCAATATTATGAGATTTCTGCTAAGAGCAATTACAATTTCGAGAAGCCTTTCCTTTATCTTGCTAGGAAGCTTGCAGGGTAAAGAAGAAAAATCTATCCCTTGATTTCCTTCTTTTAGTTGATTGCTAATATGGAAATTGGTTTTCTCATGATATTCAAAAGGAATGCTAATGCGAAAATCTGTTTTGTCAGAGATCCTAATCTTCACTTTGTTGAATCGCCTGCTCTTGCGCCTCCGGAAGTGCATATTGACATGGCTGTACAACAACAGTAAGTATTTCATTCTCTTATTTTGAAAAAGCGTTTTGTTCTGCCTTTCCTTGGCTGATATATTTGAGAGGGGCATGCATCTTATTGGGAAATTCCCTTTTTTCTCTCTGCCAAATAACCGAGTGGCTTGTCCTTGCATTCCTTTGGGCATCCACGATGCAGGTCCAGGCTGACAAAAAGAAGATAAATATATTTTCAAAGTTAATATCAAGTCCTGTACAACCTCTTGGTCAAAATTTGGGCCCAAACCAACCTGGGTCTGGCCTCTTGATAGCCCATTGGTCAGCCCTGAAAAATAAAATTCTGAGTGCACTTCAGCCTGTAGTAATAGGAATCATCTAGCTATGTTGCTTTCAAAAGGAGGAAAAGAAGTTTAACATCTCCCTCATTCGAATTATCTCATTCTGAATTATAAGTTGATTGAGGTAATTTTGAGAGATCATAATTTCAAGTGAAATAAGAACTGTTTCAAAAAAGGAACAAAGAAATGAGTTGCATTTACATTTCCAAATCTTCCATGTTTTATCAGTACAATATTTAGATCGGGTAATTTAATTGCTCCCCCTTATTTTTTCATCTTAATGATTTCCACAAACATTGTGTTTGGCTTTCCTACAGGCATGAGGCAGAGCTTGCTGCCGCAGCTGCCCAGCCACTGCCAGATGAGGATGATGATGCATTTGATTAGAGAGAGAGAACTAGGATTACTAGTGGAGGTTCATGGTTTTCCTCTCTTTTTTTCCGCCCCAGATTTCTTCCTTCTCACAAATTTTCTGCCGTATACTTGAGATTTTCTTAGAACCAAATCATGTCAAGGTTATTCTGTTATGATTTGAACCATTTGTTCAATTTGCTTGTAAACATTGTGGAATTTTATTGGAGAATGAGTTTGGTCTTATGATTAAAAACCTAACGTATCTTACTCGTGGAAATAGAATTACAGTGTCCTTGTGAGGATGTTAATAATGCACCCTTAAGCAACTGTCGGTACAAGTGGGGTCCATGGTTTGGTGACATTGACAATGTGCGTGAGTCCCAACTTGTTTGGGCTGCATCCAAAGTATTCCACCCTTATATTGGAAGTCCCTGAACCCTTTGATCAGCAATCTTGTTAGTACGCCAATAATCAGTGCGTATTGTCAGTTGTCACCTAATACTGTCGATTTCTTTGTCATTCCCTATTGGCTATCCGTGGTTGTGGACACTTTGAATCAACTTTCTAGATTTAGCTAAAGGGCAAGCTTGTACTAAATGTGCTTATTTGGCTTGAACGTGTCTATATGTGGATAACCTAGAGCCCATATCTGTTACTGTTGCTATGGCTAAGGGCTGGATGCATTTGGGTTCTATACATGAATGGGCCACGGATTGGGGCAGATGTTTCCCTGGTGAAACCTGTGCACATCAATAGACAGCTTGCCATTTCAAGGGCCTGTGTTTGGTATGGATGGTAATGGCCCTTTATCCTGGAATGTGGAAGTGCTGGCCTGGTTGCAACTATCTGTGATGGTTGCTCATCCTGCTAAATTTTCTTTTACCTTATTAGAAGGAACAAAATGTTCTTTGATAATCTTTTGAAACTCGTGTGATTTTAGAGAATAAAAACAGAAACGCAATATCATGAATTTTGGGATATTTTAGAAATATTAAAAGAGGGTTTTAAAGACTTTTTGAGATGTGATTTGTTCCACACGTTTGGGGAATCTACCCAGTCTTCACAAGATGGGTTTTACTACTTAACTCGTGGTAGACGCAACGGACGAGTTCTCTTAAAATTCGATTATTTCAACCATTTGAGTTTGGCTCTTTTGAAAATGGACCGTCAATGAAACCTTTGTCTAATTGAAGGTAATGATAGATATTCCATCTGATAAATATGTTATACACCTCCTGCAGGAGCCACTGGAAATAACCCGACCTGGTGATTTTTGGGTTAACTCGAATCTCCAGCCTGGTGATTTTTGGGGGGCAGGGCCCATGGGCCATCCACAATGACTCATGTTGTACGGATGGTTTAGATCATTGTAGCATGGCCCCATTGTACAAACCGACAACCTCAGGGCACAGCATTGCATAATTAATACATCTGGGACCACCTTGAAAGCAAGCAGTTATGTGGGTTTGATGGCTGCCCAGGGTCTGGGCCAGTCTGGAACAGTTTAGCCTGAAATTCTGGCCTTTCCCTGGGCCAAGGCAAACTCATGACAGCCAAAAGTGGGTCAGTTCCGGCTGGTCTGTCTGTCCTCTATGGGCTGACGCCTGGCCAATTTTTATGTCGGCCTTGAAAATGGGCTTTACTACGAGCCATGGCCCCCTACGTGGGACTGGTAGACTCATAAGAACCATATATATGCAGGGGCCGGAGCGGTCTTTGTTGTCTTATTGCCAGGACCTAGCTAGAAGTTGGAAGGTGGGGTCGGCATGCCGATGGTCGAAAGATAGGTAGCTGGTTTGAAATCTGTGATGACTCTTGCCAGGATTGAAATGTCCTCTCTGATACCGCTACCGCTTCTTTCGGGCTGTCTGGGGTTGGCTAGTCCAAGATTTTTGAACTTGTCGGACTTGCCCTGTTGGGCTGACTGGGACAGGCCCACTGACATCCTTTCGCTTGTCAGAATATGCACATGAAACTCATAGAATGGTCAATTGATTACGTGGGTCACATGGCTTAACGGTCCCTCCCCCACCCTTTTTTATTTTTTTTTTTAATTTTTATTTTATTTTCATATGCGTGTGGTCCATTTTGTGTTTGGACTGTCCTATCTTCTCTCAGGCCACGGGTTGGGACTGCTCATATGATGGACCCAACAATGAACAGGTGCGTGCATATGGATAGTTATAAACTAAAGATCTATTCCACGTTCAGTATCGAAGGATTAGATTATTTTTCATAGGATGACCCACCCATGATGCCACCTTCTACATGAATGGTTGGGATCATTGTCACGTCTCTGAACCAATTCTCGTGTCAGGGCTCTTTCCAATGTCATATATAAGGTGTAACCACCAATTCATGTGATCCTCAGTCCCATCTTTATGCTTGATTTTCGTGGGTGCAAATGCACGCTGTTCGACTAGCTGGTGGAAAAGCTCTGTGGACGCCACGATGGTGTTTGTGCTTTCTCCACGCCGTCCATCCATTTATCAAAATCATTTTAGGTCATAAGCCTAAAAATGAGGCAGATCCAAAGCTTAAGTGGACCACACCAAAGAAGTTTTCATTTACCGTTCAATCCCCCACTGTTTACTGTGGTGTGGTCTCACTTGAGTTTTTAATCTACCTCATTTTTAAGTTCCATGTCCTAAAATGAATTGCAAAAAAAAAAAATGGATGGAGGGTGTGGATAAAACACATACAGCATCATGGGGCCAGAGACTCTTCCACCAGCGAAAGCTCCAGGGTGCTTTAGGACGTGTCTGGACTGAAGGTGTAGGTCCTAGGCATGTCCTTGAGAACCTAATCGAGTCCGGGTCTGGAGTTATGATTGCACAAGGGCTCGACAGGAAGGTGTGGCCGAATCCGACATATGTACCAATCGTGGGTCCCATACATGCTCCATGGCCTTCTATGGCAAACTGGGCTCGACTCAACTTAACTTCCCTTCCCTACCCTTCCCTCCTCTCCTCATTTAACCTTATCAACTGGCCCTTCCACCCTATCTTGGGTTTGACTTAGGCCACGACTCTTAGACCTGTCGTATTCGGTCAGGTCTAAAATTTAGGGCAGAATCAGGGCGGGTTCGGGTCCAAGCTCGTTCGTGGCCGGTATATGTTATTGTCTTGGGTCGGCCATAGGCTGAATCTAATGCGGTAAGGTCAAACCCATTTACATCATTTGGCTGATAGGTGTGGTCCACCACCTTTTGAAGCTGGGCTTTCTAACGGATCCAGTCCATTTGTACCCCATCTGTTCAAACGTTTCAAGCTTAGGCCCACTTGCAAACGTCTATGTGGAATCCGAACCGTGTATTTGGTACGAAGCCTCATTTTCATCGTACAGATCAAGAATAATCTATATCCAAAACTTAGGTGAGCCACACGTACAATAACGCCTGTGGTGTGGCCCGACTGAGTTTTGGAATGGTTTGAGGAGTTTGTGGCCCTTCATCCAGCTAGGAGGCACATGATGAATGAGTTGGATGGCACATACACAACATGTTAGACCGCGCATTTCACCTGGATTATTATTATTATTATTATTTTTTATGGTCGCCAATCCCTCCCCATATGAGTTATATAGATAGGGATGATTGTGGCCAATAAACCTATCATCTGGGGACGAATCTAATAGACGGTTTGGATGGCACTCGTACATTCCATCGCGCCCTATTCTTATTTCCTGATCTAAACTCTCCAGAATAGGCTGAGGACGCCTACTCCCTGTGTCCCACCACTTGATGATCTACTCCGTACATGAAACGGTTCATGGCTGGATGTAATATAATAATGGTCCGGATCATTAATATATGGGCCCCACTCTCATAAAATCAAACCCTGACACACCTAGGCGGCCAGGTAATTACTCTAGAGAGATATTGCTCTTGGGCCCACAAACCATAGGACCCCTTTTGTTCACATGTATACCAAAACCCAATGTCCCTCTTGGACTGAAACAAGTACTGGGCCCACCCAGCTCAACATTACTTCCTTACATTGACAACTCAGATCGTCGTCGGCAACCATAGCCGTAGGATGATGCATGTGAATGTGGTGTCCGTCCAAATGGACACATCCCTCGACCAGACCTTCTGTGTCTGTGCTTTCTAGCATGCATATGGTTGTACGTTAATGACCATTTGTTTCATATGCATGCTAAAACCCCCCCTCGTCTCCCTTATTTGACAAGGACACAACCCAGGAGTGGGCCATTGAAATTTAATCATGGAACCACATTCATATCCATACCAACAACCGAAAACATCTCGGTGGCCCACCCATAGCATCCGTCTAGGGCTGGCATTGTGCCGAGCTGGCCTATCTGGCTTCCGGGTGCGACCCGTGATTTGTCGGTTTTGATTTTATCTAGAGGGGCAAATGGGACTGGCCCAGGATTCATAAATGGGCCCTAAATAGTCATGGGCCCATTTACGACACGTATGCGGTATTCAGGTGGGCCAGGCCTCTGATTAAAAATTGGGCTGATCAAGTGTCTGGACACACTGGATCAGGTACAGTCTATGGCTAGGATCGATCGCCGACAGCCACGGATGGACCAACACATTCTTTCGGTAGAGTCAAGAGACCCAACTGGCACAGTGGCCGATCATGGTGGACCTGTCGGCCTGGAACGACATTTGTGGGCCCAGTTGTCGTAGGTCGCGGGCACTGCAAAATGTACACAGTACAGCCCACTGAGAACCCACAACAACCCCAACAAGGGGGTAGGAAAGCTGGGTTTGGTCAGTGCCACCATTACAAGGTGGTGGGTGGGGGCCCACCTCTTGGATGGGATACGATCCAAAAGCCATTACAAAGATGGGGTGGGGCCCAGTAAAGGACACTATCCCACAGGGCAACAGCCTCCTAACCCTGAGGACCCCATGTAGGGTTAGCCAATTTAAATCTATGATTGAGATTGAAAGTGGCATTTTTAGTAGAGCCAAAGGTCAGGGTGATTGTCACTGTCGGTGGGTGGTCGGGGTCTGCAGTCCTCACCATAAATAAGGGCCATGCCAAAACCATCCGACCATGGGCCCATCTATTCATTTTTTTCATTTTTTCATTTTTTAATTTTTTTACAGCCGTCCACTTCGTTTTCATGGCCATGTTTTCCGCACCAAAATATCACATGTGAGATGGGCCTGCAATAAAAGCAATGTATACACTTTTCTCCCGCACCATGCTTTGTATGCATGCATTCATGCATGTGTTTCATTTATGCCCCCAAGAAGTTTTTAATGGTGGGAGTTCAATCACTACTGTTTCCTATAGTGTGGTCCACTTGAGCTTTTGATCTGCTTCATTTTTGGGCTCATGATGTAATATGAGCTGGAAAAACGGATAGACGGTGTGGATAAAACATATACATCACGGTGGGCCCCACGGCCTCACCACTCAATCCGCTTCCATGTGTATCTACATTGGTGGGTGGGTATGTTATGTACATGGGATATTTGCTAATTCCTTACACGTACGGGAGCTTTACATCCACACGCAGGCGCATGTGTCGTAATGTGACGCTTGTGTGATCTGAGCTTTCCATCCTGTGGACTACACTGTCTAGATCCTGTGGTATAAAAATTAGACCTTTTCACACCCCAGGTAGTTTATAGTACATCAAAACAAATGAACGGCTGACAAAATTTAAGAGTCAATGTACTCAGTATTTTGTGGACCACCTCAAGATTGAAGTGTCTTATTTTCTGGCGGAAGATCTAAACATTATTTCCAACCTTATCAGGAACTCAGATCTCACACATGTTTCATATCTGCACGTGTGGCGATGTGCGTGGCTCTACACGCGTGGAAACTACACGGTCCTTTAACTTTAGAAAGGGCTTAATGGTCATTAAGGATCATGTATTTGGTGTATCATCAAGCATGTGAGTCGTATATACTACGTCTGCATGTATCTATATACGTATGTACGCTAGCAAATCTGTACGCACGCGTTTATCTTTTTTCCCCAGATTGATAAGAGCATTTATCTGATCCTGCGCCACATGACGTGTACAGAGTCCTGTGGTTCTGACATACACCTCATCCATGCAAGTGGGGTTACAGTTCAGTGATCCAGACTGTCAATCTGATGGACCCCACTGTTTTTACACATCTCCCAGATTAGAAGATCCTAGCCCTTAAATCAGTGGCTTAACACAAGTTAGAACCCATAGACAGTGGTCCACGGAGAAAAAGTCCCAATATTGGATGGCCAGGATCTCTGAATATGATAGATTTTTTGTGTCTCTCCATCCTTGATGTGGCCATCAGATCAACGGTCCCGATTACTGCATCATGAAGTCCTTATCTACCGACTGGAGTGACACATGACACTGTAAAAACATCCATCAGATAACTGATAATTCCTCAATACAACCTTTTGCTTTCTAATAGCGACATAAGCGCCCACGTGTCATGCACGTGACATACCCGTGCCACCCACCCGCGTATATAAAATTCCAGAGCAGATAAAAAGTTCGAAGGAGACATGCACCATCGCGGTACGGAATCACATTCCCCTTAATATTCTGTCAGAGCGTTATGGTCGTCCATAAGCATACACACGGAATTTGCACACGTGTCACACATTCAACTAAAATCAACCGTCCAAATCGTGGCCCTGACTTTACAAGGGTCAAAAACGAAAGTTTGAAGTGAACTAATATCCCAAACGTCAGATTTGCGCACAATAAACGAACGGTCAAGTGGAAAAGATTAAAAAAATCCCATCCATCAGAAGTTAAAATCCTCCAACCAATATGAATTTCGGGATATGAACAATCTACAGTAGGCCCCACGAATTGGACGGTTTATTTTGAGTTATAAGCATAGAAAGACAGGCAATATCTTAGTGCATGTGTATGGATCTCTATGCTCTGCTGAAAAAGAGAGAGATAGTAGAGAACGGCAGAGATCTTTTTTGGGTTAGAAGACAATGGCCGTTGGACAGAAAACATGCAGACAAGGCTGGTTTTAAAGGGACAAAACATTAGGCATGAGATGAATATATTGTTGTTATTACTTTTCTGTGCTTTTTAATTTAAAATATAAAATTTACACATTGGGAAGGTAAAAAAGGGATAGAACCCTTGATGCTGATGGCCCACCTTAATAAAATAAGGATCTTTTAACCCTAAAAAGTTAAAAAAAGGCCCCTCCATTCACGAGGGAGAAAAGAGGGTACTTGTGGCAGCAGAGGTTGTTATCTTTGTATCAAGGACCTCGAAACCACAGTTTTTTCCCCATTCTCTTCCAAAGTTGCCCTCCTCTTTTGTTCCAAATAAAAAAATAAATAATTTTTTTTTAATATTTCAAAAAAGATAAATATCCTCCTTTGGTCCATGGTTTAAGGGTGCAAATTAGGTGAGACCCCAGCCTCACCCAAGAGGGTGCCCTACTTACCGTGGGGCCCACCTTAGTATATGTATTCGAGTCACATGGTCCATCCCGGATCATTTTATGGCATTATCTTGAAAATGAAGTAGATATGAAACAATGATGATTGAACGCTCTACCATTAAAAACTTCTTAGGGTCCGCCTTAATATTGTCATAGTTTTTATTTGTCATCTAATTTGTTGATAAGGTCGCATAACCTTAAATGAAGGGCAAAAATAAATATCAACTTAATCCAAAACTTTTATAACATTATCCTAAAAATGAAGTAGATCTGAAACAATGGTGACTAATCGCTCTATCATTAGAAACTTCTTAGGGTCCACCTTAATAGTTTTTATTTACCATCCAAATTGTTAATAAGGCTACATAACCATGTATGAAGGGAAAAAATAAATATCAGCTTGATCCAAAACTTTTATGGCCTACTACTGTTTCCTAGGTATGGTCCACCTGTTAATTGGATCTGTTTTATTTTAGGGCACCTGATAATTGGACCAATTTCATTTTTGGGAAAATGCCTTGAAATAATTTGGAAAAATAAATGGGCAATGTTGATACATGATACATATATGAAGGTGGGCCCATGATAAGGGCTGCACCGTCTTGAGTGAGAATGGGGTCTCACCTAATCCACTCCCATGGTTTAAAGTCTCAGTGAGTCAACCCCATTCAATCGGCCCTGATTGGAGTCACAACTCACCTGAGCAAGTGGTTGAATTGGTTTTACCAAGCCTTAGGCCCCGTTCGTTAAATCTGAAGTATAAAGACTGAATTCGTAATATGAAGCAATCTGGATAATTCAGCGTTAACAAACAGACCCTTAGTTGACTAAAATGAGTTATATGAAACCCATCCTAGTCTTCAAATCATGCTTTTTAACTGCTCGGAAACTTACCTAATTACTGCTATTTTTGTGGTCATGACATCCTCATCATTCATTATATTCTACATTTTATTGAGCATTATAATTTTTAAAAATATTCTAATTTGTCTTATTTTGGGATTAAAAAAAAATTTAGAAAAGAAAACCCAGGATGAATTATTATTATATATATATATATATATATATATATATTCTTAAAGTAATAATAATATTATTATTTGATCAAGGAACTGACATTTACAGCCACCTTTTTGAAACATACCCCCTTTCTTTCTACATTTATGCTTAGAGTAGCACATGTACGCATTGGTGCCGCTTTTAACATCAAAAGTAGTTAGTCAAGTGCATATATGAGAGCTAGAACTGATCATGTACATGCAATCAATTACCACAACTTAGGGCACTGAAACATCATTCTTGCCACTATGTCGCTTGTGTAAAATATATCTGTACCATGAAAATGGTAGACCACACCATGAAGGCCACTTGGAATAGAAATCAGGCCATTCTGTCAATAAGGTGGGCCACACCATCGAAATCAATGGACAACCAATGGTCTAGATCAAGAAATAGGTCTAGCTCACCTAGTGAGCATAGATCAACTTAACATTTTAAAATGGTGATCTTCATGGTGGGGCCTACTATTTTCATGGAACTAATGTTCCTATATATATCCCATATGACTGGGAGAATGGTTTAGTACCACAAATTACAATACCATTACCTTAGCATTAATAAAGAGAGTTAGGTCATCTCCAAATTAAAATTACATCAATTTCAATAGAGCTTGTTTGGACGCAACTTTCGTAATTAGGGTTATTGTACAAAAGTAAGTCTATAGCCCTTATATGAGTAGATTTTTTTGAATGTTACACGCCTACTTCAATGAGTTGGGGATCAAACAAGGTCGTTTGTGAATGTCTATCAAACAAGGTTTTAAATGCACCATTTGAAGATGCTTCCAAAAAGCTCTTTCAATTTGACTCTTACTAGTATTTTCCTGGTCCTTCATTCTTCTGATTGTGATATCTAATAGGTATGGTTGTCAGCCTTAAAACCTAGTAATAGAAGTTTGCTAATCCCACGCCGGCACGTCAAACATATGAAAATCATGTGTGATATATGATCGTTTCGATCAGGTTGGAAATAATGGTTATCTTTTAGGCCTAAAAGAATAGATGATTTCACTCTTTTGGTGGTCCAAATGTAGAATGTGAATTAATGGTAAGATTTCTTTTTTAGCCATTCATTTTTTAATATGACGTGGGCCACTTGATCTAGAAGACATAGAAAGTCTTTCTCACTTGACAATAAGTCCATATTGTAGGACCTCTATTAGATGGACCCCACGTGATCATCAAACTAGATCATACTGCTGTATTACTGTGATGAACATACCAGTGGGTCTATTATGCATGATTGTGATTGTTACAAATGGTCCAGGTGGTATGTACGAAACCTTAGCCTCATTGAAAGGATTTCCTAAAGCGTGTAAGATGCAAGATCCAAGAAACCCTTGTTCATACACATCAAGAATAGCCTCCAATCAAGTATTTTTATTGATTTAAAAATTATTATTATTTAATCTCTATTATTGATGCATAAATCAGTCATTTTAGTTTGCAATTTAATCTAACAAGTATCCACGCAAGCGTCTAACAATTTAATCAGTCTATTCTACACACTTCTAATATACTTTAGTTGCAAGTGAATTTAAGGCTATTTATTTGATGTTTCTTTGATCTGATCCTACCTATGGCCGGCATATTTTTACTTTTGTCATTTAATGGCTTTAACTTAGTTTACCTGTAAGCTTCTAATATCGATTCACCCTCCCATTGATGTGGACCGTCCAACCAACTGCTTGTGGGAATTTGTCATGGATATGTGACACATCAAGATGGTCCCTCCACTCTTCTTCACCTGTGTTTCGCAGTATCTAACTGTGGAATTTATGGGAATGGATTGCTGGAATGAAGAGTTAAAGCATCAACCCAAAATGGTGTGTGCCATCTAATACATATATACCCGGTTTTAATGGTGAATGATATGCGTGAATCAGGGCCGTACAACATGATATGGGGTGATGGCCTGATGTTGGTGGTGACTGATGTTGGCACTTAGATTGAGAGAGATCACTGTTCTCTTATAAGACATTCACCGAGAGATTGAAACCCAAAAAGCCTATGTTAAATAAATAGTGTTGGGGCATTGTCTATGATTACGGTTCTTAGGAGAAGATGATCCTAGATTTTTTTTATTTTTTTTTTAAAATACAATGTATACAAGTGAGAGCTCCAAAAAAACCCCTTGTTGATATGTGCCGTCCATACCATGTAATTAAAAGACCATCTCGTGGGTGAACCAAAAGCTGACAATGCCATGCTTAGAGGTGGGTATCGAGTCGAGTCGGACCGGATTGGGTCCAACTCGACTCGATCTGATTTTTCCAAGAACTTGATCCGAACTTGACCCCATTCTAGACCGAGTCCAGCAGGTCTGACTCGATCTGATCTGAATCCTTGCTAACCTAACCCAAACCGAGTCTAACTTGGTCAGGAAAATCGAGTCGGATCGAATTGAGTCTGTTCGATTGATTCGGAATGGGCTGAGTCAAGCCAAGTCGGAGACTCTCGTGCTAGGAAGGAAATGAGAAGGAAATCGGGAGAGAGAAATGAGGAGAGAAAGAAGGAGAGAAAGGAAATCGGGAGAGAAAGGAGGAGATAAAATAGGACCTTGTGCGGCGCCACTCGGGTAGGGATAGAGTTGGCAATCTTAACCCAATCCGGCGAATCCGACCTGATCTGAACCGATCCAACGGCCTGGATCGGTGCGGATCGAGTAGGGCAGTCCATATCTGAAAGGTTTTTGGGTCAAATTTGGATCCATACCTACCTGGACCAATTCGATTTAGAATTCGACTCGATCCGGAGTGGATAAATCACATGCATTTTTACGGTGGGCCCTAACAGAGTTTACTCAGCAGGATAAAAGCCAGGAGTGGATTTCCTATTGTACCACACACCAGCTATATAGCTGTTGTAGGTACGTGTCATGTGTGAAGATGGACGTGAATTGCTTATTGACAACGTAGTAGCAAAATGGCTACTGACCGTGATTTTGTGGGCCCCAACATGATGTATGTATCCTATCCATGCCATCCATCCATTTTTTCATAATATTTTATAGTATTATAACAAAGCTGAGTTAGATAAAAGTCTCATATGGACCACACCACAGTAAAGAGTAGTGATTGAACACTCATCGTTAAAAACTTCCAAGGAGCCAGTTTTAGATTAAGCTGATATTTGTGTTTTTTCTTTGTCCAGGTGTGCTTGATCTAATCAATAGGTTGGATGACAAATAAACATTACAGTGAGCCCTACAAAGTTTTTAATGGTGGGCATTCAATCTGTATTGTTTTCCTAGGGTGTGGTCCACTCTATAGTTGGATCTCCCTCATTTTTGGGCTCATACCCTATAATGATCTATAAAAATAGATGGTCGGTTAGGATAAAACCTATATATATCATTCTGAGCCCGTAGAGCATTGTCAATAGCCACCTCACTACTGGCTCTATAAGTACGCAATCTGTGTTCGTGCGAAGATGAGTATTGGCGCTCCTCGCCTTGAGCTTCGAGCGATCCTCGAGCTTCAAGTTGTATGAACGGTTCAAAGGAGATCAAAGTTATATGGCCTTACAGTGATGTATTTATTATATCTACACTGTTCATATATTTTTAGAGATCATTATAGAGCATTATCCAAAAAATGAATAATATCAGAAGATCATCTGGACACCACAAATAGGAGCAGAGAATGATTTTACCGTTAAACAATTCGGGTGGTCCACTTTATAGTTAAATCTGTCTTATTTTTCGTCTTAAGCCTTAAGACAATCTAGCCAAATGGATGGACGGTTTGGATATAACACATACATAGTGATCAGACCCACAAAACTTGCTAACGTCAAATGTCAATGCAGCAAGTCACACTTGTGTGCTTTTCACGTCACTGCACTCTCGAGCAGTGCACATCAACAGACTTAACACTAAGCATGTGTTTGGTAAAAACGCGTATACAGTAGATGGATCGTTCTTTCAGAGCCATGTGGGGCCTGCCTTGATGTATATGTTTTATCTAAGCCGTTCATCCATTTTGACATATCATTTTAGGCTTTGAGCACAAAAAGGCGGTATATTAAATGCTGAAATGGACCACACCACATAAAACAATTGGATTAAATTCATACGATCCGAATCGTACTCAACCTGATCCGACTCGGTTTCCCTAACCGAGTCGGACTTGGTTTGGGTCAGGCCAATCATGCATCAGATCGGTCTGAGTCAGGTAGCCTGAACTCGGTCTCGGATTGAATTGAGTTCAGATCAGGCTATTGAGATTTTGGATCGGATCGAGTTGGACCCACTCTGACCTAATCTGACCGATGATCGGCTCTAAGTAAGGATGAGTTAGGGTTTGACATTTGGGTAAAAGTAAAAGTAAAAAAAATTTATTTATACTACTCGACTAGATCGGATGGAATTGGCTACTAACCCAAACTCGACTCGATGTGTGGTCGGATTTGAGTGGGTCTACTCGATCCGACCCGATCCTAGCTTTTGGTTCGGGTCGGATCGGATCCGACCGATTCGAACAAGTCGGGTCCATCGGTTTGGGTTGGATTCTGCCCAGCTCTAGCCATGCTGATTAGATCTTGTATGTTTTTTTATCCTTCACTTATTTTTTATGGTTAGGATAATTTTAGAGTCATGATATAGAAATAGTTTGTGATCTTATGGACAAAAACAATGAATTGCTACAATATTTTGTGATTGGCCCATTCATGAAGTGGCCTATTTGGGTTGATTAAGACATTCACTAATCTCACCAGTTGTAGAGTTTGATACCATTTACTAAAGAGAATTAATCACATATATCTAGTCACGTGCTAACTCATCATGCAACGCCTTTATTCTCTCTCCAAAGTATCATTTATTGACTACATCCAATGCATTTGTGGTCTTTACATTGAAGATTACCCATAGAAAAATAAGCCAATCCACTCATCAAATGTGGACCACTTTGAGAGTATTCGTCTTAATCTCAAGTCGAGATCTTTTGGGTGGAAGATAATTATGTGCTAACTGTAAGACTCTTAGTAGGTAGGTTACACATGATTATCGGTTTTAATCTAACTATTAGATTATTCAAATTGAGTGATTTGGTAAACTTTTTTTTGATTGTGATCATTATAGATAGGTTTAGACAGGAAGCTTGAACAATGGTTCTTATATGCGATTATTAAGATGGATGTGGAAACTTATATTGTGGGGATTACAAAGGAGATAAGTATGATGGGTAAGTTTATTTAACTTTTTTTTTAAATTTTTTTTATAAGTACATATTGTAGGTATCTCACTAACATAAATTAAAAAAAATCCTACTTTCATTCAGAAGTTTTAATAAGGGTGTAAGGTGCGGAAGATTAAGCATCTTTTCTCAACGAGACTACGATATTGGAAATGTCTTCCGACATAGGAACCGGTTTAAAATTACAGTTGGGAGTCTCCATTGTTAATGCATAAATGATCCATTTATTATACTATTCAGATTATACTAACTTAGAATACAAGATTCGGAAGGGATAAGTGTTAGAAACAATAGTACTTAAGAGTATTCAAAATAAAATTATTTTTCTTTATTTTTTGAAATATCCCAACAATAAATACTCTTTACCTAGGACTTATCTATAGCAAGCAAGGGTGGGGTTTAGATTGTTTGATTAGGTTAATTTAACCTTGGCATTTTATCATAAGAATTGTTTATCAAACACTTATGTATATATTCAGCCTCTTATGAAATGAATTGCAGGTTATATATATATATATATATATATATATATATATATATATATATAACACCTGGAATAAGAATCACCAAATATGCACGTACGTGACATAAGTGGTCCTTGTGTGAGAATCTTGAATATGGACGATGGAACATGCAGTGGCACATGTGCATGTTGGAACATGTGAGAAGCTTGACTCAGGTGACACATGCGAGGTGTTTAAAGATGCACACATGATATTAGCAATTGATGTAACGTTACAAAAGAATAGACTTTTGTATCGTTTTCATTAGATAAGATATACTCATATTAGTAATTAGTCATTCATTTTAATTTCAATTTTTGTGAAAAGAATTAGACCCTCAAATGAACTCTTACTATAAATAATTTATAACTTTTTTAGATTTATTTTTTTAAAATTTTCTTCTCTAAATTTTCTTAGGTTAATTTTTAACATTTTTTACACTCATTATTATTAATTTTTAAGTTAAAAGGTCAAGCTCTAATCTTTTGATATTAGTCTAAAATTATTTAATATGTAATGCAATTTTCCTTTACTATTTATCATAATTTATATTTATATTTTCATTAATTTCAAGATTTATACTGCAAATTTTCTACTAATTACAGGATATGTATTTATATACTAATAAAACAAAAATATGAAAAAAAGACAGTTCACATATTTCTCCACTCTCAAAATCGAAGGGCATTTTCGTCATTGTAGAATTTCACGCGGATACGTTTATTTTGTAATTGTCGGAAAACGACAAAAGCGAGTTTGGGTAGAGAGAGAATACGCTGACTTGGAGTTGATATAACGGACGGTTGTGTGTTTGTGGTGAAGATAGAAAGCGTAAATGATTGGATGCCACGTGGCATTCCTTGATTTGACCTGCTGTTGCCAGGCGACAGAGCACGACTCGTCACACCGCTGATTGCGTGGACGAAAACTCGTTATATCAACCCCACCTGAGAAATGCTCAAAGGCTATTCGCGGAAGTAGCTACACGCATCGCAAGTCAGGCACGTGCCGAACGTGTCACGTGAGTGCGCATTTCATCCGATCCTGAAATGAGTACGCACTGTTCAACAGGTGGGCCCACGAGTGTGGTTGAAACGGACGGTTGCGATGAGATAGAAACCAACGGTGCACGTTGAACGTACGTGTAGCCTACTTGATGAGTGGGCTTCACTCCATTTTCCAAAGGATACAAACGGGCTGGCACGCGTCACATCCGATGCGTTTAGTACCCGACCCATTTAATAATCGGTAGACAAGAGACCCGATTTGACGGGCATAATGTCTGAATTGGGTCTACGTCTGGATTGAGTTGGATTTGGCTGGATCTGAGCTCGGAGGATTCAGATCCGACTCATTTATCCATGGGTTGGGTCTTAGGACGTCAGTTCCCCTAATCTGTTGTTTGTGGGACCCACCAGGATGTACGTTCCGCATCCAACCGTCCAATAGAGTCGTCCAAAAAAACCAAGCCCATCCATCATCAGGTGGGCCACACCATCAAAGACAATGGGAAAAAAGGCTTAAAATCAATGCAACATGTCATTCACAAACGACTAGACAGAGGTAAATATAAACTCGTATCATAGTACTTTAAATCTTGATCAATAATCCTAAAAATCTCCAAATTTATACAGGGACCCACACCAAAGTCTATAGATATAATTTTTAGAACGTCCAGCTTTTAATTTTCCGATGATTCTTGTACAATTATGAGATGAGTGGCCAGGATTAATTTAGATGTCAGGTTTAACACTTTTGATTATGTTAGCTTTGAGGGATCATAATAGAAAGGGTGTTTTAGATTTTTAGGGTTGTTTGGCGGGGCAAATCCATGGGATTAGGAGGGATGGGATGGATCTTAAGGGTCTGTTTTTTTTTTTTTGTTTTTTTTGTTTTTGTTTACACACGCACACACCCCCACACACTCACGCCACATGTGCACACACCCCACACACACATGCTGTGGGATTTCACCACTATAGGTACTCGAACCCTTGACCTGGTGTTGAAACTCCAAGGAGTCTACCACCCGGGTAAGAGCAAGGCAAGGACCCAGGATTTTAAAGGCTTCTTTGGCCAAGCAAATTGGATGGGATTGGAAGATAGATCTCGAGATTGGCTAGGCATGCCAAACAAATAGAGGATCCTAATCTCGGGATATAGCAATCCCGTGAATTTTTAAGACAATCCACTGACATCACCATCATAACCTTTAAATCTCATCCAATCTACCCTACTCCCTTCAAAATTACCTGGGACGTGTTTGGTTTGAGGGATTGAAGGGGATTGGAAGGTTTAATCCCAGGATTGGCTAGGCATGCTAAATAGACCGGATATAGTAATCTCATAGATCTTCCACCAATCCACTGATGCAGCCATCATTATCTTGAAATCTGTGCAATCCACTCTAATACCATCTAATCTGCCTGGTCAAGCAGGCCCTAAGGTAATGATGGTAGTGTTAGTGGATTGGTTTAAGATCCATGGGATTGCTATATCCCGGGACAAGTTCACTGGGTCTATTTGGCACGCCTGGCATATCCTAAGATTTTACCTTCCAATCCGTCCAACCAAGGGATGGGATCAATTTTAAGGTAATGATGGTGATGTTAGTGGATTGTTTTAAGATCCATGGGATTGCTTATGTCCCGGAACAAGTTCACCGGGTTTGTTTGGCTCATCATGCATATCCCGGGATATTGCGATCCCATCCCCCCTAATACCGTGGGATCGGTCCGGCCAAACAGGCCGTAAACTAAACCAACATGTCCAAATTCATATCAAAATAACTGAACAGTTGAGGCATTAAATGCTGCATAATTTCAAGCTATTACCCCCTAACTTACATGGATAAGTGTGAGAAATCCAAGCCACACATAAAGCAAGAGCCACATATTCATAACATGGGTTATTAATAAAAATCTGAGCTGATGAGCTGGTGGACCTGGTTTTTTGGTTGGGTCATCTGCACAAAGTAGCTTGTACAGTCTGTTGGTGTCCCAAGGAAGTACACTGGTGGAAGAGAACTTAGCAGGGTCTATCCCTGTACATAAACCATGCTGCATGCACTGTATGAGAGAGACAGAGAAAGAGTATTCCTTTTCCTTGAGTTTGCCATTTTTGCAGATTGATGTTACTACTCAAAGAGACTCCAATACCAAGGAGCCCCTATTTCCATGTTTTAGAAATTTATCTTCATTTTATTTTCAATTTCAGAATTCTTGCAACCTAGTTTGATTATGTTCTAATATTCACAAACAAATCAACAAATAGAGTTTATGAGTTGGAAAAGTGAGCCATAAGATCATATTAGAGAGCTAATTAAGGACAATTGGAAACTCTTAATATTAGAAAAATAATATAAATTACTAAAAACTTAGCATGGGGACCAAACTTAGAGACATGAGAGGTAAATACTCTGACAAAGTATGATAATTGATATACGTGCATTTAGAACATAATTCTCTTTTTAATTTTCCGTATTGGAAAAATTGTCACAAATGGACTCATTTAAAATTCCAAACTATCAATTTTTATTTTTATTTTTAACTAAATTGTGGATTAAAAGTCTACCAATCTGACTATTATATAATCACAAAAGTATAATTTTTTATACATGGTCCATCTAAATTATGTCTCACAACTTAAATGGCTGAATTTTAGTTACTTCCATGACATGTGTACAATATAAAATTGGTTGTGTATCAACTATCATACTCTTTTAGAGTATCAAAGGTCTACTCTATTTAAAAATAGCCATTTTGGTAGAGAGAAGATTATATTGATTTGTGAATATTCAATATATATAAACTATGATTTTTAATAGATAATTACTGTTAACTAAAAAAATATGAAATCATTTTTTTAATGCAACCAAACAAGACCTAAGGAAATTGCAATATGCTTATTCCCACTTCATTAGATGAAAGATTGCAATTTTATTTCATAATGCATCCAAACGCGACTCTAGAGCTGGGCAAGAGAAAAGAGTACGGACAATAAAAACGTGACTCATGTTAAAAATGAACAACAAAATCCTATTTCAATTGAAAAGGTGTGTTATCTCATTACCAAAAGTGAAAAGTGGGCCTACCTATCAAATAAGCTGGGTGTGGATGTATGTGGAATTTCACCTTGTTAGCTGGTTTTCAATTCTGATAAGTGGGCCCGTGATTTGATAATCTAGTCCAATGATTGTGCCGCCCAGACATGACATGGATATATTATATCTCAAAAATATTCTCGAACATAGTGAACTTTGCTTACATAAGCAATTAATCTGTAAGGAGGCTCACTAGATGGACGGTTCTGATTGATTCATCACCTTACCACATGTACTAACGGGAGGAGAAAAGCTTTAATACTCTGGAGAGTGTGATGTAATACACAGTCCTTTGGAAATTACTTAAAAATCAGATGCACAATACAAGCAATTCAAATTAAACTGTCCAAAGTTATGCGTCCCAGCTTAGATATATCGTGAACCAAAAATCACACTCATTTAATCACTTGACGACCATATGCTGGACACTTATCGGACGGTTATCAATGATACATATCCAACGGTTTCAACAAACAAGTGTCCTCAAATCAGAGTAAGGATTATTTGATTTACATATGGTGACTCAGATACAGTGAGTTCCACAATTTAGTCAGTCTAATCTGAGTAAATTTATGATTTTTGAGTGTCTGTATATCAAGTGTCATAGCTCGCAGGAGTATCAAATAACACCCTCATATATGGGTTCTTCCCTCTCTACTGCATCATGTTCCCTATAAAAATAAAAATCATGGACGGGGAATGTGGATGTGGTTTTAGCACTATCCAAAATAATAAAAAACAATAAAAATAAATAATGACCTACTTGTTTGCAGAGAGAGAGATGTGGATGGATTTTGAGAACATTTTCAAAAGATTATAATCATTGAAAGGGAAATCAGATTCTTGAGATTGTCTTGTTAGGAAGTACGCAAGCATCAGCCACTTTTCTCTCCTTTTTATATCTCAAATTAAGCTTTCAATCTAAAGCTTTTAAATAATAGTCTTTTGAGAAATTTCCTTTGGCTTTCCTCCAAACATGAAGTTTTCATTAAAAAATAAATAAATAGACTTTATGAATTGGACAACTTGTTAGGTCATGAATTGAGTCGCTACCTTGCCTTAGTTGGAATGACTTGTCTTGGTCGGGTCCAAATTACACATTTTTGGGTGACTGTCGTGTGTCTTAACGGCATTCCACGTATTTGCCGTGGGTCTTAACGGCCGTTGCGTAAGGATAACAGTACAAACCGTTATACATTATGGAATTGTGACAATCATTATGAAAAAAAAATAAAAATAAATCTATAATCATCATTACAGCTTATGTAATGGCCGTTACACTTTTCGTAAATGATATTGCTAAACAAAAATCATTTATGAAATATATTTAGGTTTTTAAATTTCTTTTAATAAAAAAAGAGACTGTAAAAACGGTTTAACCTTATCATAAATGCAATAATTATCACTGTTATCGTTATAAAATACCTCGCATACACCCAAATGCAAGATTACTAACTTGTCTCTAATTGGTATTGGGATCAAATAAATAAATTGGCCACATTTGGACTAACTATTATTAACAAGAATATATCACATTTCAAGGAGTATAATCATGTATGCTCAATAGTATGGTAATCACCATGCTTTGAAGCTATGTGGGGTCCGCTGTGACATTTAGTGCTCTCTGGACCGTCCATTAGTTAGGCTTAGATCCAAAAATCTAGCTTGATATATAGCTCTGGTGGGTCACAGAGAATGAAACAATGAACACTAGGGAGATAGACACCCATAGAAACTTCCAAATGGAACGTGGGATCCAATGTATGGATGTGATCCAACCCATTCATCAGGTGTGCCCCACCAGGACTGAGGGACAGACCTAAACTCAAGCCATTCTAAAACTTAAGTGGGCCACGTCAAGTGAATATCTACGTTCTAGGTGTGATTGTGCATTTCTACCTTCGGTGTGTCCCCATCCGAGTTTACGGTCAGGATTATTCCTGGAATTTAAGGTGAACATCACGAGGTGCACCGAATGCACATCTCAGGTTCAACGTACACGTCACAGGTGGGCCCATACGGGTCGTACGTTTGGACGTATGTGATCATTCCCCACATTTCCATGAATTTCAGTATTTATTTTAATGGGCAGGATAGGACCAAACACGTCATTTCAGTGTCACAATCTTCATGACTTCCGTGACGTATCACCGCTGGACCAGAACTTGTGTAATTTAGTACTCATGCCATGTAATTTTGGGACTCAAAAACCCAAATCCTGCAGATGTGATTTAAGCCGTCCGGACTAGTGGGCCATCTTGCCGGAACCGTCGAAACCTGACTTTAAAGAGTACTTTTCGCTAAGCCATCTGCAAGTCACTCCATGTGCCAGCATGGCATACAGGTACAATATTCAAGCAGGTCATCAGGTGGGTCCCACCTAAAAAAATGTTATTGTCCTAAATTCAGGATGGTCCATTTATTAGGTGGACCACTGATGTTAGAAATACACGGACTGGATGGGTTAGAAAACCTGAGCCAAGTTTTCTCCAAGCTTGTTCCGTAAAGAGCGGCCAGATGATTAATGGACGGATCTGATTCTTGGGTAAAAGCATCTATACAGTGTGACCATACTGATGGATGGATTGGATCTTACAGATATGTGCCATGCTGGGACATACGGTTGCGTGTACATGAGCTGCCTTGTACACGCGTCCAAGGCCTTTTGGATTAAGAAAATAAAGTCCTAATATTTTAAATATTAATCCACACCCGATTTAGTAAATAATATCATCCCTAAGATCGGCCCATGTATCGATCGATCTGGACCGACCATTTAATAGGCCACCTTGGTGATGGGTCAATGGTCAAATACTACACACACTGCCAGTTTCTAACCATTGGAATTTGTGGATTTTTCATAGCCGTTTCTCCAAATTTTCTTGACCGTCGGAAATTAGAACTTTCAATCAACACAATTTTTAGACTGCTGCCCATCCAATAGAGGGTACCATTTATTAAATGGACCCCAAATCAACGGTTCCTATGAAGATCTTAGAAATAACAAAATTGATATCTATAAAGGCAAGGTGTGTCAAACAAGAAGGGTGGATGTAAATATCAACCCCCAAATATTTAAACATTGTTATTGTAAAATCTACCCAAGCAAACCAGAAAATCTCAATTTCTTTTTCTAGTTTTAACGAATAGGAAGAAAACCCTGAAATCCGATTTCTACGTAAAGATGTGAAAAAAGAAAAAGACAAAAAAAGAAGCTATACCATATCATAGAGAGCAACAAAGTACCCCAAACTGCAGCAAGCGAGAAAAGCTGATTTTTATTCCCTTGGGCTTTGAAGCATTTAGTATTTTTCCATTATGAAATCATTGAACAACCATTGACCTGCAGTAAATTTGGTGAGGTTGAGGAAAACGCCATGTTCTATGATGTGGTGAGATTTGATTAAGCTACATGCTATTATCAAAGATGGGTCACCCAAACTATGTTGAGAAGTGATTTAGTCTAATATATGCTTGATCAACCATGTTAAATTATTAGGTGGTGAAATTCCACTGGAGTGAGTGTGTGGGGTGAGTGTGCATGTGTAAAAATAATAATAATAATAAAATAAAATAAAATAAAATAACCATGTTAAATTATGACACCAAAAGTATAATAGGTTTAGCTAATATGACCCATGTTTCACGTGCCAACAAGGACTAAGTGTTAGCGGACCACTGGATGGATATTTTTTTTCTTTCTTGAAAGAGTGACTTTTAAGGTAAGTTATATTAGAGTTGAGAGTTACAATTTTTGTTTTATATATATATATATATAGAGAGAGAGAGAGAGAGAGAGAGAGAGTAATGGTCTCGCAGAGTAACAGTCTCCTGCAAACTATGCCACATGATACCTTATTGCAGTCCAATTCCCACTGCAAGAGAACCTTGTACGGGTACACATTGGCTAGTTGATGTTGAATTTGTGGCCCCACTATGATATATGTTTTGTATCCACGTCATCTATCCATATGGAGAGATCATTTTAGGGTGAAATCCAAAGGATGAGTGACATCCAAAGCTCCAGTGGACCCCACTACAAAAAACAGTGGGGAGAGTGATGCCGCCGTTAAAAATATCTAAAAGCAATAAAAAGTTTTTGATTAAGATTATAATATTTATATTTTCCCTTCTTTAAAAATGGATGAACAGAGTGGATGAAACACATACATCATGGTGGAGCCCATATAGCACCGACTAGCAGCCACGTGAATCTATACAAAAAATCAGATTGCATACTGAGTTACTCATGACGCTCTTATCGTACTGAGTAAACAAAGTTGAGCCATGTTGAATGTATGTTGTCTATCTAGACCGTCCATCTGTTTTTTCATCTAATTTAAGGGGTTGAGCCCAAAATTGATGCATATCCAAAGATCAAGTGGATCATACCACTCGAAATAGTGGCGATACTGATTTCCACCGTTGAAACCTTTCTAGGCCCCACAGTGATGTTTATTTTTCATCCAACTTGTTTATAAGATCATACAAACATAGATGAAGTAAAAAACCAAATATAAGCTTGATCCAAAACTCCTATGGCCCTCCAAGGATTTTTCAATGGTAGACATTCAATTCAATTGTTTTCTTATGGTGTGGTCCATTTGAACATTGGATATACCTCATTTTTTAGTTTAAGTATTAAAATTATCTGTTAAAATGTATGAATGAAATGGATAAAATAAATAAACCATGGTGGACCTCACAGAGTTTACTCAGTACGCTAAGCATAGTGAGTTATCACGCAATCCGCTTCCTAACACGGGACCTCACTCTACGGAAGTGACGTCACCAAGCTCTATGGACCCCACTATGATGCATGGGTTGTATTCACAATGTCCATCCATTTGGAGATATTATTTTAAGTCATGAGCCAGAGAATGAGGCAGATCTAAAGCTTTAGTGGACCCCGACACAAAAACAACGGGAAGATTGATGCCCACCGTTGAAACCTTTCTAAGGCCCACCATAATGTTTTTTTTTTCAAAATCCAACCCGTTCAAAAGTTAACAAAGACATTAAAGAAGGGAAAATATAAATATAGGCTTAATCGAAAACTTTTTGTGGCTTTTAGAAGTTTTTAACGATGACGTCACTCTCCCCACTATGTTTTGTAGTGGGGTATACTGGAGCTTTGGATGTCACTCATTCTTTGGATTTCACCCTAAAATGATCTCTTCATATGGATAGACGGTGTGGATACAAAACATATATCATGGTGCGGCCACAAATTCAGTAGCAGCGTGCTGATGTAAGGGTCTCTTTCCATGCGAATTAGGCTGCACCAATGTATCCTGCGGTATGGTTTGCAGGAGAACATTACTCTCTCTCTCTCTCTCTATATATATATATATATATGGAAAAGGTACTATGCGCTCGACCTCAAGATAATCTTATCGTGAGGTCGAGTTGTGTGGGCCCCACCGTGATGCATGTCGACCATCAACACCATGCATTTGATGGGTCCCCTTTAAATTATGGGATATCCCAAAAATCAGCCGTATACGGAACTCAGGTGGACCATACCTTCTAAAATCATGTGAAGACACTGATAAAACATATAAAAGAACTTGGTGGGGCCCACCTGAGTTTTGAATGCTGTTGAAACTTGGTATGACCCCTAATCCTAGTGGGACACACATAATGGATGGGCTGGATTTACAAACTACATCTTGGTGGAACCCTAAAAATGATTATGAATGTTTTAATGGTGCACGACCCCTCTCCACTTCTGTATGTGGTGTGGCCCACACAAGTCACGGATTGACTTGATTTTTGAGACCTAGGTCCACGATGGAATGATGCATCTGACTGATGGGGTAGATGTTCGAAACGCATCACGGTGGGGCCCACACAGCTCGACCTCATGGGACGGACCTGTGAGGTCGAGTGCATAGTACCTTTTCCCATATATATATATATATATATATATATATATATATATATATATATATATATAAAATTTTTGTGTCTTGAGAGCCTCCAAGGGATGAGGTAAAATTTTTTGCTGTAAGTTTTTCCCATCCCTATAATTTTCTTTGAACAGTAAATTGGTCTTTGCTTTGTCCCGTGGTTTTTTTTTTTTTTTTTTCCTACAAGGTTTTTCCACATAAAAATTACTCTGTATGTGGTTGCTTGGATTTTTAATTTTCTCTGATTTGTTTCAATATAAATTAAGATGCTTTCATAAGGTTGGTTCTCCAACAAGTGGTATCAAAGCGAGGTCGGTTTTTTAGTTTGGATTTGACATATGACGTCAATGGGATCAAATGTGAAGCTCGAGACAAAAATTCACGGGTAAAAATAAATTTGAATAATGAAAATTGAAGATAAAAGCCATCCTAGATCATCAAGGGTTGCAGTATACACTCATTGAAAAAATGCATCATCCAAAATCTATCAAGGAAGAAGAAAGTAATAAACTAAATCAATAGGGAATTAGTACGAAGTCATGCCTACACATTGTGACAGCGAGAGCATGATTAATTTGGCGAAGAACTTTGTATATCATTCCCGGACTCCGCACATTAATGTTCGTCATCACTTTATTTGATAAATGCTAGAAGAATAAGATATTATTCTTGAGAAGATTCACAGTAGTGAGAATCCGACAGGCATGCTTATGAAGGTTGTAACTACAAAGAAGTTCAAGTTTTGCTTGACTTCACTTTACTTCTCTGGGCATGGTAAGAAAGGAATAGAGATGGAGTGCGCACAAAGCAATGTTAGTAATGCATAGAAGAAGATTGACAAGGTAATGAAGTGATTTTGCTAGCAAGGTGAAAATTGACTAAAATTAATATGGGTTTATTCACTTTCATGAGCCCATATAACTCATGTTTCACATGCTAACAAGGCCCAAGTATTCGGGGACGCTTGGAGGGGGCATTTTTGACATTTTCCTCTTAAAATGGTGGCTTTTAGGGTTAATAGAGAGTTGCGATTTTTTGTTTTTTGTTTTTTTTTTTGAGTGTTTTGAGAGCCTCTAAGGGAAGAGACCTAGGATTTTTTTGCCATAAATTCTTTTCATTCTTATAATCTTCTTTGAATAATAGATTGATTGTTGCTTTGTACCATGATTTTTTCCCACAAGGGTTTTCCACATAAAAATTACGTGTTATTCGTGTGTGATTGTTTGGATTTTTTGTTCTCTTGTTTATTTCAATCCATCTAGGTTAAGGTGTTTCTGCAGGGTTGATTCTCCAACAAACATCACATGTCGATTGACTTGATCAAATCTCACCACCTTATGGCCTCATCGAACTTAGTGTTTCTCTAGCCACACCAATTCCGGTTCCATTGATCGGATTGTTAAGATTACATGATCACTATAATTTTATAGAAATGCTAATCCAAAAACCCACAATTTGGATGGTATAGATAATTGTACATCATTGTCGTGTGCAAGGAGGTGAGCCACTATCATTTTTTAAGTGGTGCGGACGTTCAACCCTATAGATACACCTATTATTTTCTACCATTACAACTTTAGACTGTCTTGTTGTCATTAGAAGTCGAAAGAAATGGTGCAACTTCCCAATAAGGTTGAACGTAATATCGACTCCCAAGGGTAAAACATGAAATACTTAACAAACCATAAAAATGTCCTTCGTTTTTTCCATTGCATAAAAAAGAAAACAAAAAGAAAGCTCCTCCCATATTGAAGAAAGCAACAAAATACTCCAAATAATGTTATTAAAATATCTGTTTCCACAAATAAGAAGATTTCTTCTTCTTCTTTTTCCCTTGTATTTTTTACACAGAGGAAGAAAATTCCAAGACCTATTTTGATAAAAATAATAAAAATGCTATTTCCATATCGTACAAATCAACAAAGTACCCTAGACCACAAATGAGAAAAAAAGCTGGTTTTTTTCTTGCATTGAATTTGGGCTACACACTACTTTACCCTAAGGCGTCATTTGGAGCATGGATTTCAAATCATAATTTTCAAATTCTGAATTTAGAATCATGAATTTTCAATTGTCTGGTAAACTAAAATTATTTTAAAATTCTGAAATTAAAAAATTACATTGTGGGCTTAAATTTTGTCTTTGAAGATTCTTAAAATTATTTTATTTGTATTCAAGATAAAATGAGGTGAAGTATAGTGTCTTAAATATTCTTACATGATCTACGGTGTGCAACATGTAGATAATAATCGCATCGAGACCCTTGTGAGACAGCATGAGCCTAAACATAAGATAATTTCAAACATCAGGTGACCAACAAAAGTAGACCAATTAATTTTATAATTCAAATAAAATCCCATATTTTTTTAGGTGGTGGTTAATTTTTTCTGATTGTGTGGCCCACAATCATTTCATTAGCTTGATTTTTTTAGAATCTCGCTATCTTATGGTATCATTACAAGTGAAAATATCTAGAGGTGTGAATGTGTACGACGGCCTTCAAGAGAGGAGGAGATATTAGTAATGACAACCGGAGATGATTGAAAATCTTGAATATTGATTTTTCAAAGTTTTAAAAAAGAGCTCTTTTCATAGATTTAAAATCTATAATTTTTAGGGGTGTTCAACATTACTTCATTTTCAAATCTTAGATTTCAATTCTCAACTGCCCAAAATTTAGGATGTTCTTAGGTGCCATATGGCCCTAATGATGTAAGACGTTCTAGAGATTCACTCTTAACACGGATGGACTAAAAGAAGTTCAAACGAAAGCGGAAGTGGTTTGTCAGAATTAGACCCAATTCTACGAAGGGCATTGATGTAGTACATGTCATAGATACACTGTTCACTCCCCAAGTGCAGGGTTGTGATGTAGTAATAACTCGGTAAGACCGAGGTCGAATCCCAAGGGACTGAAACTTGTACGTTATCTAAAACTAACTAGAACTAGAACTAGAATGAGATGAAATTTAAATCAACTAGAAATTAAGGAATAATTGTAAAACTATTATCTAAAAATTAGGAGATATCAGAGAAGGAAACTAGGGATTCAGAGGATCCACTTGTAGAGATCAGGGAGATCTTATGCTCGCATCAAAAATTATGAAAATTACTGAACTGCCGTTGATCTAGTTTTCAAAGAGATGAAAGGTCTATGAATTAGAATGGATTCCATCACCAAACCATGTCCAAAAAACTATGGCAAACAACAGAATTAAACTAATTACCAACCCATCACATGTATGAAGGTTAGGAAGGGTACCAACATCCAACCATGCCCAGGAGACTATGGTGAACAACAGGGCTTCCTGACGTCATAAACATAAAGGAGAAAAGGACATGCTCGAAGCCATTGCAGACCCATTGTAATTTTAGTCACAACAGACCATTAAAGACTAAACAAAACATGCCATTAATAATCAACTAAAATCAACGTTAATTCAAGAATTAAAATTAAATTAAAGACATAAAATAAAATCTCCCATCTCACCATAAGCTTCACCTCTTAGCCCTAGCTAGGAGGATTTAGCTTGCCATGGATGGGCTCAATCCAAATAAATAAAGAGAAAAAGAAAAGGAAAAGAAAAGGGAAAGAAAAAAACCAAACTCCTTTCTCTCTCCTCTGCCCACGTTGAAATCCAAGCTCGAGCCCTCTGTTCTTCCTCCCGAGACCCTGAATGAATGCTCCCCACGTCCAAAAACCTCTTTTTATAGCTGCTGGAAGGCTGGAGTCAGTGACAGAGTTGTAGCAGGACACGGAGTGCAATTTTCGCAGCCAAGTTCGGTACCATGAAACACGCCACTTTTCTCGCTCAAATTCCAAAGAAACACCGTCCCTTAGTACTTTCTTGGGTCCTCTACATGATAGACGGTTCAGATCTACCATATGATCAAAGATGGTGGGCCAAAACTGTCCGAAAAAGTCAGTTTTCGCAGATGTGCGAAACCTTTCGCACCATTTCGCTGTTGTGATCGGTGGGCCCCACAGAAGCATTTTCTGGAAAATCCACCCCGTCCATTGGATTCAGAACGAAATTTCAGTTAAGAATGGGTAGTTTTAAACGTTCATTGACGTGTCCCAGAGAAGAAATAACTAAAAGATCAGATTTAAACGCTACCGGGCAGCCCTTTTGTGGCCTCTGTATCTCACACGTGTGCACGCATGGGTGCAAAAGGTCAGCATGGTTTTGTAGTTCTCGAAGCCCTCTACACGGTGGACGGATCAAATTGGCCATACGAGCAATGGGTGGGGCCCACTATCGTTCGCAAAAACGGCCTGCGGCCGTACGTCCGCTGTGCGATTTTTTTTTTTTTTTTTTAAGAAGAAAGTCGGTCAGCGTCTTGCTGACCGACTTAACTCGTTTGGTGCACGACGAGTGCACATGTGCACTGTACACACTCATCTCATATGGGGTCCATTGCACTATTTAGGAGAAATCTGCACCGTCCATCTGTTTTGACTCCTCATTTAAGGCGTCAATAATAATTTTGAGACAGTTCCAGATATCAGGTGGGCCCAGAATCAACAGTTTATGGGCTGATCTGTCAGTTGGGGCACTTCTCGAGATCTTCAATGGCTGAAATTTTATATGTACGGTTAATTTATGGTCCTCAGGCGACGTATGAATTTCGAACCGAACGGATGGTGGGAACCTCGTAATCTTGCATTCTGGACGTCCTTCAGGCCACTTGAGCTTCAATTTCTAACTTTTTTCGGATTTCTGACCGTGTATATTTGTCAATCTTGGTCCCCTGGAGTGTGTCCCTTGCCTTTGGCGTCATCAGATCGTTAAATCTTAACTTTTAACGTCCTTTTTCATCCATGCTCATAAAATCACTTTGCCACACAAGAATGAGAAAACGAGCCATTAGACAGCATTATATTCGTAAATCCAGACAATATCTGGGGTCTAACATGCAATATTTGACCCTCAACACAACCCCCAACCAGCATTTTGCTAGTCCCGAGCAAAGTATGCGAAAAATAAGTTGAGAATTATAGGAGAACTTTCTATGAAATCGAGTGAGATTTTGAACAAAATACGAGAAATTTAATATTCATGAATGTTAGAAATTGTATTCTCCTGAGCTCAAGCGCACCGTAGACTTCATAATCAAGTGTAAAGCATTAATCCATCAATTAGAAAAATTTTAAACATTGAGATCCATGGATGTATAGTGTAATCTCAGTTAATCACATTAAGATTGAATTTGTTATTTCAGGATCTCATTGGTAACCAGCAAGAGAATTCATGATAACCAAACTTGCCTCATAAATTTCATCTTTTGATCTTTTCAACTTTTTATTTTTCCATTAATAGTCATGCCAAAAAGAGGAATCAAATCCTTACCAATAGGGAGCAAACCTATGGCAAAAGACCAATTACCTAATAATTTTTTTTTTTTGAATGTTTAACCTTGGGGAATCAAACCTTCACCTGTAGGGAGCAAACCCATGGTGAAGATTAATTGCCCAACCTATTCAATTATTATACCCTGATGGCAAGATATTTCAGACTGGTTCCCTTCGTGCTTAGTGATTACCAAGTTAATCCTTCGATATGGAACTGAAATCTTAATGTGTAAGCAAGACGTGTCCTGAAATCATGATTCAATCAATGTTTACAACTTCTAATCATGGATTAATAATTCACTTAACTATGAAATCTAACAGATACGGAATTCAAGAGTCATAAATCCAACATTATTTATCTTTAACTTCTAAATCAAGGGTATCCATCAAAATCACTTTGAATTCATAAAAATTTTCAGAAAAATTTTAAAATTTTTCACAATTGTTGCTCAAGACTAAGAAAATACGGATTAGGAAGCCTAATCTCCCACCCCCAACCTAAAATCTACATTGTCCTCAATGTAAAAGATATGAACATGCCATACACATGGAACAACGAAAGTAAAGTGATGGGAAGATAGTACCTGGATAACGAATCAAGAGAGAGACTTTCCAAGAGATCACGGCATGAAAGCTTGTCAGCATGAGAGAGAAAGTAGAACAAAAATAACGAAAATAAAATCCTACCTATACCACTTTCGCACGTGCTCTCGATTGCATTTAGCGAATGCAACAAGCCTTTAAACTCCTAGGTTACCCCTAGTGGACGAGTTGTAGTCTCGTGAGGGTTTGCAGTAATGTTACCCACAAACATTGAATCGATCATCCCGCAAGGTTCCCCTTCCGGCCAATATCTTGATAAGTCTCTCAGTAAGCTTCTCAATAGGATCATCCAAAAGCCCTTTTTACAATAGGCTTGGATGCCCTGGAGTTTGACTTTCCAGAGAAACTTATTTACCTCATTAAAAATGTGTTGATGATTCGCCTGAGGTATCCAAAGTATAAATGATTCACCTGTGTCAGAAAAAGTTTCAGAGTTAGTATCCCATGGTGAATCAGAGACTACAGATAAATCAAGTTGAGAAAAATTTTCAGGAAGTGGTGTAGTCTCAACACTTTCCGAAGTATCAGACTTCGGTTCAATTTTCAGCTCCTCCTCCCCTAATGGTAAACATTCAGGATCTGTGGAAGAAAGGGCTTCAGAGTAAGGGTTCTCTCGGTTAGTGCTGACTGCCGAGATGTTGTCTTGCAAGGCATTCACTATGTCTCTTATCATGGGATTATTTGAATCTGCAAAGTATGCCAAGCAATCATCAAAAGAGTTGGGACATTCTTCTGAGAGTGACTTATTTTCCACCTTGGAGCTCGTGATGATCTGCTCAAGGAATCCATCATCCTTAAAAGTGGACGGATGTATGCTCTCTTGCTCCAGCCTTGCACAGACAGATTGAGGGTCAGTATGCGAAACATTGATATGATCACTCTGTTCATTGAAATTACTCAGAAGAACCATTGAATCGTCTACATTCAACAGTTTAGATGGTGGCCTCAACTGGGTGGTTTCAAATTCCAGAGTCGTAGCGCGCAACTCCTCTTTCTCCCGAATCATATCATCATTCAATTCAGGGGAGTGGTCCAAATATGTTTCACAAGAGTTATAAGGGTCGGTCATAAGGGGCTCCTCCACTTTTAGATCAGACATGCCAGGTGAGTGAAGTATCTCATTATGACCGTTCTCTTCGCGTACTTCTTGATCATTAACTTGGACCAAACTTGAGATTAGTTCCAGGGGAATTGTGGTTATACATTCAGGATTGTCATCCCAATACTCATCATATTTTGGTTCAGTGCAGTGCACACTTGGGATGAAATCACTTTCCTCATATTCTTCACCTAGAATGGGTTGAGATTCACATAAACTAACATCTTCATCATCATTAGAATCTAGTGTGTCATGTGATTGAAGTGTATCATTATATTTGAAAGACAGCCATGTCTCTTCCCCATTCTTTTGAACAGTCATAGAAATCGACTCATCGGTAAATTGGACCATATGCTCGTTAATGGAATCCAACTCCTCATTCCAAATTCCAGATTCTTTTAAAAGTGGGTGTGGATCACTTTTTTCGCATTGTTTTTCTAGATTAGGTCGTGGCTGGGATGACCGAGCCTCCTCTATCCTATCAAGACGCGCATCAAGTCCTTTCATTGTTTCCATTACTTTTCTCATTTCCACAAGACAGGCCGAAAGATTACGCTGATACGAATCCTCTTGGATCGTTTCTGGATGGATTTCAAAGGTAGGGGATCCAAGAGCATAATCATTATAACATGTTATTGGTTCATCTTCACAGCTTTGATGTTTCCACTGGTTATAGTCATACTGATCATACATGGGAGAATATGATGGCTGATAATAATCCTCATTCCCATAATTACGATCGTATACAGCCCTATTAACCGATGGAAGATAACGTTCTAGTCGGTTCTCAATGTCTGTTTGTGATGAAGAAAAATCTTGAGGTATACGTTGAATTCCACAACCCTTGGGCTTTCCCCAATATCTCCTATCCATCTCAGCGTATGCATGTACCCACGATTCCATGGTAGAACCCTGACTCTGAGTCTAATCCTAGAACAAAAGAAAAGTCCTATAGAAATATGGAAAGAAAGAGAAGAAGTTAAAAGGGTGTTACCAAATAAGAAGTTCCTATGTTAAGATCCTGCAGAAAAAAAACAAAACAAGTTAGTTTCTAAAACAGTTAGTCTAAGATTATAAAATTTCTAAAAACCCTAATAGAGAAAAAATAAAAAAATTAGAAAAGATATCACCAAATTAGAAGTTTCTATCTCAGAATCCTACAAAACAGGAAAGACAAGTTAGTTAAAAAAAAATCAGAAAAATCTAAACCTAAAACTGAAGTTACTAAAAATCCTAATCTTAAACTAATCCTAAAACTAATTAATTTCAGAAAAACGTAGCCGACAGTCCCCGGCAACGGCGTCAAAAACTTGTTCACTCCCCAAGTGCAGGGTTGTGATGTAGTAATAACTCGGTAAGACCGAGGTCGAATCCCAAGGGACTGAAACTTGTACGTTATCTAAAACTAACTAGAACTAGAACTAGAATGAGATGAAATTTAAATCAACTAGAAATTAAGGAATAATTGTAAAACTATTATCTAAAAATTAGGAGATATCAGAGAAGGAAACTAGAGATTCAGAGGATCCACTTGTAGAGATCAGGGAGATCTTATGCTCGCATCAAAAATTATGGAAATTACTGAACTGCCGTTGATCTAGTTTTCAAAGAGATGAAAGGTCTATGAATTAGAATGGATTCCATCACCAAACCATGCCCAAAAGACTATGGCAAACAACAGAATTAAACTAATTACCAACCCATCACATGTATGAAGGTTAGGAAGGATACCAACATCCAACCATGCCCAGGAGACTATGGTGAACAACAGGGCTTCCTGACGTCATAAACATAAAGGAGAAAAGGACATGCTCGAAGCCATTGCAGACCCATTGTAATTTTAGTCACAACAGACCATTAAAGACTAAACAAAACATGCCATTAATAATCAACTAAAATCAACGTTAATTCAAGAATTAAAATTAAATTAAAGACATAAAATAAAATCTCCCATCTCATCACAAGCTTCACCTCTTAGCCCTAGCTAGGAGGATTTATCCTGCCATGGATGGGCTCAATCCAAATAAATAAAGAGAAAAAGAAAAGGAAAAGAAAAGGGAAAGAAAAAAACCAAACTCCTCTCTCTCTCCTCTGCCCACGTTGAAACCCAAGCTCGAGCCCTCTGTTCTTCCTCCCAAGACCCTGAATGAATGCTCCCCACGTCCAAAAACCTCTTTTTATAGCTGCTGGAAGGCTGGAGTCAGTGACAGAGTTGTAGCAGGACACGGAGTGCAATTTTCGCAGCCAAGTTCGGTACCATGAAACACGCCACTTTTCTCGCTCAAATTCCAAAGAAACACCGTCTCTTAGTACTTTCTTGGGTCCTCTACATGATAGACGGTTCAGATCTGCCATATGATCAAAGATGGTGGGCCAAAACTGTCCGGAAAAGTCAGTTTTCGCGGATGTGCGAAACCTTTCGCACCATTTCGCTGTTGTGATCGGTGGGCCCCACAGAAGCATTTTCTGGAAAATCCACCCCGTCCATTGGATTCAGAACGAAATTTCAGTCAAGAATGAGTAGTTTTAAACGTTCATTGACGTGTCCCAGAGAAGAAATAACTAAAAGATCAGATTTAAACGCTACTGGGCAGCCCTTTTGTGGCCTCTGTATCTTACACGTGTGCACGCATGGGTGCAAAAGGTCAGCATAGTTTTGTAGTTCTCGAAGCCCTCTACACGGTGGACGGATCAGATTGGCCATACGAGTAATGGGTGGGGCCTACTACCGTTCGCAAAAACGGCCAGCGGCCGTGCGTTAGCTGTGCGATTTTTTTTTTTTTTTTTTAAGAAGAAAGTCGGTCAGCGTCTTGCTGACCGACTTAACTCGTTTGGTGCACAACGAGTGCACATGTGCACTGTACACACTCATCTCATATGGGGTTCATTGCACTGTTTAGGAGAAATCTGCACCGTCCATCTGTTTTGACTTCTCATTTAAGGCGTCAATAATAATTTTGAGACAGTTCCAGATATCAGGTGGGCCCAGAATCAACGGTTTATGGGCTGATCTGTCAGTTGGGGCACTTCCCGAGATCTTCAATGGCTGAAATTTTATATGTACGGTTAATTTATGGTCCTCAGGCGACGTATGAAGTTTCGAGCCGAACGAATGGTGGGAACCTCGTGATCTTGCATTCTGGACGTCCTTCAGGCCACTTGAGCTTCAATTTCTAACTTTTCTCGGATTTCTGACCGTGTATATTTGTTAATCTTGGTCCCCTGGAGTGTGTCCCTTGCCTTTGGCGTCATCAGATCGTTAAATCTCAACTTTTAACGTCCTTTTTCCATCCATGCTCATAAAATCACTTTGCCACACAAGAATGAGAAAACGAGCCATTAGACAGCATTATATTCGTAAATCCAGACAATATCTGGGGTCTAACATGCAATATTTGACCCTCAACATACACTCTTAGCACGGTTGGACTAAAAGAAGTCTAAATGAAAGTGGAAGTAGTTTGTCAGCAGTCCTACCTGCGACACAATATAGTTGAGTTCCAAGCATGTCCGTTTCGAAGAGATTCATTTTGAATTTTGAAAAATTCTTAGTTAAAGTGTGTATCGCAAAATAGCCATAACTTTTAATCCGGACATCGTTACGAAATACACGACATATTGATATTTATGTCACAGTGGTTCCAGGGTCAACCAACCTGCATAGCAGGCAATGGATGCCTATTTCACAAGAAACACTTGATTTAAGGGTCACAGTAAGGATTTTAGAATTATTATTTTTTACTACTTTTGATAAATTCTATTTTCATCATATCTTCTTGTTTTTGCAGTTTAAAGATTTTCATCTTTTTTAGGATTTTCGTCTTTTTTAAAAATTACTTATAATAATGCTAGTAATGCTTGGGTAATGTTCATTTGATGTGCCTAGTTTTGTTGCAGGGATGAACGTGATGAGGTCGATCACCGTCTTCCTCAAGGATAACTACTCCTAATCCACGGAGCTTCTCTGGACTCCTCACAGAGACTTCTCGAATCCACGAGGAAAGAAAGTAGAAAAATATAAATAAATTCTAATAAAATTCAAAATTGATTGATCAATGCGTAAAAACAAGTTCATATCCCTTTAAATAAGGGAACCAAGCAATAGGAAATAAATCAAACTCAACCTACAACTAAAACTCCTAGAATCTGCGACTTACTATAAATAGTAAACTTGCTATTTATAGACGATCATGATATCTACTAGTGTGCAAGGTTTTCAACCAAAAATGGTAAGTGTCCTATTTGGCTTCACCAAACCGTTCTCCTAATTATCCTAAGAACTTTTCATGTTAGACACAACTCCTAAAGCCCAATGAATGAAAAGTTATAATCAAACTAAAACTTACTATTTATAGTAAACACGAAAAAAAAAACGGGAAAACAACCGTCGATCAGGGGTTTTCTCGCAAATCTGGCCTGCGCAACCTGGCGTAGAGGGGTTGGTTGGCTAAAGTAGCTCATTCTACCCCAAAATCATATATTTTACGTCAGATAACTCATTCCGGATTGCGAGATACGTCCGATCTAAGGTCCAACGGTCCAGATCACTTCTGTCGTCGACCGGGCCTTTTCTGATCCATCTTGGCCATGAAGGTATCTGCGACCCGCTCTATATCAAGTTTTGATAAATTTAATCTTTTAGGAGATTTTTACTATTTTAAATAATTTTAAACTAAGGTTTTAGATCGTTTATGTAGGTGAGGTAATTGAGCACCTGTAGATCATTATTTAATAAAATATTCAAATTTTCTCTCTTATTATTGTTTGTGAATTCAAGGTCATATTATTTGAGGAAGATGATGATCTTCTTCATTGGTTTTATAGGCTCTTCCCTAAGTCACCTAATGATCCATTTAATAGCCATTAATTGGGTAATTAAATTTTCTACTGTGATTTTAAAGAAATGCTCAACCTACAACTAGATGTGGATTAACTGTTACATAGGTAACAACTTAATGGTGTTACCATTACCATGTGGGGCCCACCTTGATAAATGTGTTTCATATCCATGCTTTCCATCCATTTTTTCAATTAATTTAAGGATATTATTCAAAAATTTAGAAGATTCAAATCAGGTCCTCGCTCTTGCTCCAGTGGTAGACTCTTAGGAGTTTCAACACCTAGTCAAGGGTTCGAGCACCCATAAGTGGTGAAATCCCACTAAGGCATGAGTGTGTGGTGGTGTGTGCATGTGTTAAAAATAATAAAATAATAATAAATTAAAAAAAACCCAAATCTCTGGTGGACCATACCACTGGAAAAGGTGGTGAATGCCCATTAAAAGTTTTTTGGAGGCTACAAAAGTTTTGAATCAAGCTAATATTTGTATTTTTCCTTAATCCATTTTGGTTGACTTTATTAATGGGTTTGATGGCAAATAAACATTACAGATCTACTTATGGTTGGGCTTGGGAAGTTTTTAATGGTGAGCAATCAATCATCGCTATTTCCTATGGTGTGGTCCACCTGAGATTTGGATATGCTTAATTTTTGAATTCTTGTCCTAAATGGGCTTTAAAAATGAATGGATAGAGTGGTAATATAACATATGATCAAGGTGGGCCCTATAGTAAGGGTGACGCTCACTAAGCTGTTACTGGGTAACACGTATACGCATCCACAATTTGGATGATCTAGATACACTTTTGAGTGGTTATATTATTTTAAAAAATAATAATTTAAAAAGTAGAAAGAAAGGGTGTATCAAGCCATAAGGGTGGATGTAAACATCAACTCCTAATAATAAATCATGTAAACGTCCAAACAAACCAGAAAATCTTTTTCATTTTCATTTTCTACTTTTCAACAAGAAAACTCCAAAATTCATTTCTAAAAAATAAAATAAAAAAACATTTTACTATACTGTACTATAGAAAGCAACAAAAGTACACCAAACAATGTTATTGAAAAATCTGCCAAAACAAACAAGAAAATATCAATTTTTGTGTTTTTCATATGAAAGAAGAAAAATCCAAAAACCATTTTGTATTAAAAAATAAATATTTTTCTTTAAAAAATCAACAAAGTAGTACAAATTGCAAATGAAGCAGCTCTACTGACACCATTTCGATGAAAAAAGAGAAAGAAATGGTAGAACACTAACAATAAAGAGAAGATATTGGTCTTATTCCCTTTTTCTTGGTTGAAGATTCTTGGTCATTTTCGAAAACTCCACACTTTCTTTGGTAGTGATTGCATCTTCTCCTTTGTCATTTTAACTCCATTGCATCGCTTTTTAGCTATAACTGACATATACAAGGACCAACACGAATCTTCCTTGAATCATGTTATGTGATGTGTGTTCCTGTCTGTTTTTTCGTACATCTGGCATTCATGGGCCCCACCACTCTGGCAAAAATACCCTGATGGGACAATCTTAACAGCCCAGTAACTGAAGGGGACATTTTTAATAGTGTCCATCTATACACATTGGTTATACGATTAGGACTGTCCAATCAATAGTGTGTTTTTTTTTTTTTTTGGTCCATTTGCCATTGGACATGTTCAGTGTAAGGTTGGATCTGATCACTAGTATCCAATATGGTAATCTGTACTTCTGTATATGTACAATTAGCAAAGTACATGCAACTAATGGGATGATATCCTACCTGCCAGTTTGTGCACTTTGATTATTGGATATGGATGGTTTGAAAATATAAAATGGATGGTTAAATCCCATAAATAAGATGGCATTATTCAGTTGTTGTGATTTTTGGTGTGGGTCCCATCCAATCTAGACAACAATAGATGGACAGTCTGGGGTGACATGGACACTACATTGAGGTTGGAATGATGATTTTAGCATGAATTTTAATTACAAATTATTGAAATAAAAAAGATATTAAGACCAAACATTTCCTTACTTGAGCTTCTATGATTTTGGCATGAATTTGTTCCCAAGTACCCATTTTTGTTATGTGATAATTCACCTCATTTTTAAAATGATGGTGCCTCATCAACCATACATATGTCATAGTTGTACATTGATTTAGACCATTCAAATCGTTAACCTCATCGGGGATACAGAATGACTCATAAAATTACACCAATAATATGATTGTAACTGTTTATTTTTAATTTGTGTTTAGACCACTCATTATTTGACTTTTAACAATCTACTTTGATATCAGTAAAATAAATGGCTAAGGTTAGTTTATTTTAAGACGTATGTTCTGTCCAAAATGCGCCCCAAAAATTAGATGGTAAAGATAGTTGCATGAGTGTGACAAAATCGTCCACCGGCTAGTAAAGCACTCAAACTCTATGGGACCCACCATATTATATATGTTGGATCCACTTCATAATGTGAGAATTTCGTTGTTCAAACAAATATCAGCCCAATACAACAATCACATCAGCCGAATTAGTGTCAACAACTTAAAATTATGCCTAAAATCTCTAGGTTTGTGTGGTGTGACTTGCTTAAATGTTGGATCAGGCTTATATATATATATATATATATATATATATATATATATATATATATATATATATATATATATATATATATTCACTTCATCCTTGTTAGCCACATCTGATGAACAAGTTTGATAGAAAATAAGCACCATTGTGGCCCCATAAACTTATATTCCATGTTTGATCTTTATTGTTCCATATGGTGTGGCCCATCCACGTTGTTTATTTCATTGTTGGCCTAACATCGAGGAGGGCACCTTATGGACGGAGTGGATGTAACACAATTAATGCACTGAGGATTCACTCCTTCTCTCGTGGACCCAACTCATATGTTAGTTTTGCGCTTTTGGAAAATGGTGATGGCTTATCCTCAAACATGGCACTTATGTCTATACTACTAACTAATCATCAAAATATATCCTAGGTAAACAAGTGGATCATGTATTGAATCATATGAGCCTTAATTGGACCCATGCATGCATCAAGTTGTTCACTTCCCAAGTGCAGGGTTGTGATGTAGTAATAAACTCGGTGAGACCGAGGTCGAATCCCAAGGGACTAAAACTTGTACATAATTTGAAATTAAGTAGAAGTAGAACTAGAGTAAGATGAAATCTAAACTTGTAACGCACCGAAAAATTGGGGGTCGTGCATACGCTCGACTCCTGAGTTTTCGAGTGTCACTTATCATCAATTTTATGATTTTAAGATTTAATCAAGTTTAAACGCGCAGCCTGAAATTACTTGGAGCATGAAACACAACCACACAAGTCTATTGAAATGAAAGATATCACGCATATATACAGGTCCAAAAATGTAAATGGGTCGCACAAGGCGTTGCCCAACAAAAACATACAAAAGAATACTATGACCCAAAGAATAAAGCTGAGTCCGCGATTCAGCGATCCAAATCCCGCTTGATCAAGCTGATGGGGAGTCGTCCATCAACTGAAAGTATGACAGCTCCACCTCGTCGAGAGTAACATCACCATGCTCCCCCTACTCCGCATCACCTGTAACTATGAGAGGGTCTGGTTGGTGTTTTAAAACACCGTCCCAGAGTGGGAGTGAGTGATCAACTCAGTGGGTGCTATTAATCTTAAGTTTTAACAGGCATCAATTATAATATGAATTTAATAAAAAACAGATAATCAACAATACCTAGCAACTCTCATTTAAAATGCATGTATGCACAATGATACGATGCATGCCCCCACCACAACACTCCCTCAAGCGACTCCATCTAACGATCGCGTATGTAAGCACTCCCTCATTGCGACCTCAACTTCCGAGTCACCACCCTAACTAATGCGATGCAATGCGATCGTGTTAGCCGAGTTGTTAGTTAAGTCCATTCATCCAGCAAGTTTGAGAATCTGATGCACCCCACATATCAATGCCCTAAGCTGGTTGCGAGGCCAAGACCTTCCAATACGTGAGGCCAAGACCTCGCGGTCCGTGATCCCGTCGGGTTCCTCATTCCTGACTTCAAGCACATGAGGAGTGTCAAGAGAAAGAGATCGCTCGTGGTTACTACGGGGAGGCGCGGCACCCCAGCGTAGGCCGACAGCTTGGACACAGTGTCCCATTCCACCATGCCCGGTTCACGAGGCTGTGGACCAATTTCAAGTGAGTTATTAATGGGCTGCAACGGTTGTAGGGTAGTTCAGGTTCCATCCATATGTGAGCATACAGGGTTAACAAACAGGGTTGGTCAGACAGTGGACTAAACTGCAAGAGTCAGAAGAGCGTGAGATGAGTGACATCGGGCACAAGAGACCCATATAGTCGAACTACAGCCACCCGAACACACCCGCCCAAATTCATAGGTTTAGTCTCAAGGCGGTTCTACCAACGGGACCACCTTCGCTCTCCTCATGTTCCTGACCAACCCAATGGTATGATGATGATCCATAACATGCCAACTATTCAAGTTATCAACTAGCATATCATCCTCATAATTTCATGCAACTCAATCACACGAATCAAATATCCCTAACAAGCAAGCTACCGCTATTATGAAACAAAGTGTATGTGAGTGTGTGGTTTGGTGAGGAAGTTAAACACTTCCTCCATCATAAAAAATCATATGCACAAGAGTAGTGAATCATACATACCATGAAGCAACAACATATGAAAAGAATGAACAAGGCATGAGCATGTAATCAAACATACATAAAATCATGTTAGAGGCAAGAACACATCATGAGAGAGTCAATCATACAATTCCATACCGACATACAATTCCTAGGGTTTCTCTAGATTCTCCAATCATAGCATCCAAACAATCAAAATCATTAAACTTATAATAGAATTGGTGCTAGGCCACCTAAGAGCAATAGTCCGCACCTTCGGGTTCGTTAGAGGCTTGGAAACGACCTAGGGGATGTGAATTTCGGGGTACATCGGCCGGAATCCCTATACAATCAACGGAAACGAATGGGCGATCGTGGTGGAGGATTCGTCGAGAAAAAGGTGAGGAGTTGCAAGCATTGGACTCCCTTAGCCCCACTTTGATCTATGACCCACCTTCACTCTCCCTTCCTCTCTTCTTCTTTTCTTCTTTCTCCCTTTTTTTCTCTTTTCTCTTTCTCTTCTCTAGGGTAAAATTCATATGGGGAGAGGGGTGCCCAAAGGAAACCCTTATATAGTGCCAGATTTGGTGCCAATGGCCCCAAGTGTTGGGTTTTTACCAAACTAACCCTATGAGAGAGTTTTTTAGCCCCTAGGGCCTACTATGGGGTGTACACATCGATGCACACCGTAGGATAGTTAGCCCTAATGCTGATCTACGTATGGATACGATCGGCTCGCCATTTGGATGCACCGATCAACGGATATGATGAGAAGTCTGTTCAACGGTCATCGATAGTTGATCGGGGCCGAGGCTATACAGATATGGGCAGAGAAATATCCTTACTCCACGTGTGAAGTTTGGTCGCAAACCGACAGTTCTAAATCCTCAACTTAGCATAAGAGTGGACGACCCAATTCACTTAAGTTTCAGTTCATTCTTTTAGGGTATTTGCACTTCTCATGCACTCGTCCTTTAGCTCAAGTTGAGCGGTTCTAGATAGCACCCAGGTCTGACTTCCTCGATGGATGTCGAGCCCAGAGAGACGGACATTCTTCTATAGTTTTGGAACTAGTGGCCCTCCAACGAGCGGTATAAATCTTGTTCAGAAATTCGGGACATTTCTGGAATGAATTAGGTATTAAGATTTCTCGTGAGCGATGATTAGGGTTTGGATTAACTATGTTCATGATGTGGCCTATTTATAACTAGTAAAAGTGGAGATTTGGTCGTGCTTACTCTAAACCATCGGTTTTAGGCTAAAAGAGTAACGGAGTTGCTCTGATGGGTCTCTGGTCACAAAATTTATAAGACGGGTGCTCCATGGCCTGATGAGGGGTCATGCAAAGTTTGTGAGCAAATGGATGAACGAATATGGGGTTTGATCATACAGTTCCGATCTTTAAATGGCCCTGCGGGGTCTATTCCAGTGATTGGAGAGGTTCTAGTGGTCCCCTGGCCATGAAACTTATAGGATAGGTGGACCATGACCCGATGAAGGGTCATGCAAAATTTAGAGACGATCGAATATTTGGTTTGATCGTACGGGTCTGATTTGTGATCAACGGTTACTGTGCCATGATCGGGTTCCAGATTTTGTGGACGGGCGTAGGAAAATACATTAGACCTTTGCTGTAAATTTGGAAGAAATCCGACGGCTGAAAGACCAGAGTCTTGGTTTCATTTGCAAGTGCCAGATTCCAATTCTGGCATTGGTGGGGTGCATTTGGCAAGTGCCAGTTCCCAATTCTGGGTGTTCATTGGGTCTGAGGTCCGCGATGGACCTCAAGCCCAGTGAGATCTAGTGTTCCCTAAAGTTTTATAATTTTCTGACCTTCCTGCGTCGCTGTGTGGCCCGCATGGGCTGTTACTAAGTACAAACGGTCATCTGGCTTGTCGGCCCGCACTAGGTCCTATCATAACATGTCTGGTCTACTCTAATGGGATAATTCTAAGTTAATTAACTTGTGGTACCTCACCACGAGTAGTTTAAACGAATGGTCCTGCGACAAATCCTATGTGGATGGCCTAGGACACTATGTTGGTTGGACGGGATGTTACCGGTTCTTTACTGGTTTCACTCCTGTATATATTAACATTGAGTGTTGACGGTCATTAAGTGATATTATAGATTAAATAATAAAAAAAAATTTAAGAATTTTTGAAAATTCGAAACAGTGAAAAATTCAGGATGTTACAAAACTGAATGAAATTGAGGGAATAATTGTGAATAAATTAATTAAAAACTAATAAAAATAAAGATGAGAGCTAGGGTGCCAAGGATCCACTTGTAGCAATTGAGAAGCCACCTTACATTGATTCAAGGACACAACTGGAATTAGAGTCATATCCTATCCAATTGGTAAGAAGAGATTTATCAGATCTATGAAATTCTCATAAATCTAATCATCAACAGATATGATTGATGCAAATTTAGAAGTGATTCCGTCACTTAACCATGCCCAGGAGACTATGACAAACAACGACAATTTACCAATCTTATAGCTAATCGTGAGGGAATTGTGAAAGTTAGGAAAGTTTCCGTCACCCAACCATGCACATGAGACGATGGTGAACAACAAGGTTCCCAAGTGCACAACCTCAATACGTGAAAAGGCAATATCTCAAGCTATTGCAGATCTGTTGGAATTTGAGTCACAACAAACTATTAAAAACTAAAAAATATTTCTTATAATCAAACTAGAATTCATGAGAGTTCAATAAATATAAATCAAAGCAAAACCACCTTCCTAATTACACTATAAGCTTCACCTCTTAGCCCTAGCTAAGAGGTGTAGACCAACATGATTGGACTAGATCTCTAAAAAATAATAATAATTAGGAAAACAGTAATAAAAAATAAAAACTTTAAAATACTCTTCTTTATGCTTCCACGACCGCTCCACACCCTGTCTTGGATCCCCCCATCCTCTCTCTCTCCCTTTTTTTTATAGCTGCTGTAGTCGGTCGGCCGGGAATCATTTACGCACAGCAGAAAGGCGATTGCTCAAAGCCAGAGGTGGTGGAGAATTTTCGCAGCAGCAAGCGATGAGAAACTTACGCAACAATAGTGCCGCGGATCCGGTTACAGACCAATTTTCGTGCACGTGAGGTTTCTTCTGGATGCTAAACAAGTTAGGTTGGGGCCGAATCTGTCCTCTGAATGTGATAGACAAATTAGATTATCCAGTTCGATCACAGGGGTGGGCCACATCAAGTCGCAACGGCGAGGCTGTCCGTTCACGTACGCAATGGGAAATCCCATTGATTTCGGGATTTCTTGCGAAATTACTTTCCATTTTTTTTTCTTTTAAACATTCTCCATGCATGGCCCATTCCCTGCAGATCCTCTAACCTGATGGACGATCTGAATCATCTGTGAGGTCCCACCATCTTGCAAAAAAAGGTCCCGTCCGTCAATGCCGAAGTGTTGATGGTGAGAACACGTACATCTACGCGTAGATGTCCACGAAGGCACACCTAGGGTCTGGTCGGATTCAAACTGAGAGCACTTTGGACGGATCAGATTTCTTCGAATACTCATGAAGGTGGGCCGCATTGAGTTTCAAACGGACGTCGTCCTTTAGTAATGTAGTGTAGAGGCTCTCTTTCTGTCGGGAAATACATGCACCTACATGCGCAGTATCACGTGAAAACTCCTACATTTAGGACAAATGTGTCCCCTAAACCTAATGAACGGTTTGGATCATTGATCATGGTCCATATTGGTGGCCCTCGAAAGTTTCCTGCAGCCCCTGTTTTCGAATTTTGCAACGAGAAGCCGTTGCTGCGTGAGGAGCACGATCAGCGTGCTTTGACTGACTGATGCTGGTTCGGTGTATTGCGAGTGCACAACTACTGCGCACTCCCATTCACATAAGGTGGGTCCCACCTTGATGTATATGTGAAATCTGATCCATCCATCCATTTTTTCACCTCAATTAAGGGGTTAATACCAAAAGTGAAGCATATCCAGATGTCATGTGGGCCCGTCCATTGGGCCACTTTCACATGGATCGAACAGCTGAATTCGACATGTACGGTTAATTTATGGTCCTCAAGCTATGTATAAAGTTTCGAGCCAAGTAAATGATGGAAACCCTGTGATCTTGCATTCTGGACCAATTTCAGGCCACTTGAGCTTCAGTTTCTCAATTTTCTCAGATCTCTGGCATGTAAATCCGTCGATCTCAATCCCCTGAGATCCATCCCTTTCCTTGGTGAATTCGGAACATCAATTCCATGCATTTAACATCATTTTCAATCCAAGCTTCCTAAATTCACCTTGCACTACAAACATGATTAAAATAAGGTATTAAACAACATCATGTTCATAAAAGCAGGTAGTAACTGGGGTCTGATACGTAATATTTGACCCTCAACACCAGTACTACACATATGTCATTACCGATGTAAGCTTTTAAAGTGAGCCAAAGCATGCATCTCAAGTTTAAGGATTAATAGATTTGTCAATGCTAATACCTTTACAAGTCAATCTTACTCATGCATGATGAGTTCCTGGTCTAGAGACTTAAATTGGTCTACCAATGCAAGTGTCCAACATGTCCATCACTAGGAGCCTATTTCCATAACACATTGACTTGTCATCATGCCCAATGGTGATTTTTCATCACAACTTGTCAATGGTCTCCTCACATAAGATACAACATAAAGAATAAATAATCACAAGTTCTTCCAACTTGCTAAGTATTCATGGTAAAAAAACGTAATGGGATCTATGACCCACAACTAGTAAAAAATCATTCTCTTTAACCATATACATGTCACATTATATCAAGTTCCAAACACATTAATGAGAAAATTAAATAAATCATATTAAGATAAAAACGAGGTCTAGCATATGCATAAGTTTTCAAAATACAACACTAACATTAGCTCTATTAATGCCTAAGAAGGATGGTTCCTTATACCACATTTGGATGAAAGAGGTTGGTTATTGATTGATGGAAATAGAGGTAAGGGGTGACTATTATTGGATTAAGATTAGACCCAGTGATAAATGGAAATGGATTTTTAAGACCAAAGACGGCTTATTGAATTGATAATAATGTCATTTGAGCTTTCTAATGCATCTAGTACCTTTATGTGACTGATGAACCAAGTGAATATTTTATAAGTTGATTTAGTAATATATAGCTGTGATGAAGATGAACATGTTGGCCATTTATGGGAAATGCTAATATCTTTAAGGAGAATAAGTTATACACAAATATAAAAAGTTGCTCTGACTAATAACCTTGTGTATTAAGCTATATTGTGAGTGACAAGACATTCGTGTTGATTAATAGAATATAAGAGCCAAGGAGTGGCATAGTCCTAAGACTATCAGTGAATTAAGGAGTTTTCATCGGTTGACAATTTTCTATCATCAATTTATGAAGAATTTCAATTTTATTGTAGCATTCATCCAAGAATACATGAAAAAATGGCATGTTAGGTAGATAGAGGTGGCCTAATAGAGTTTCACATTTGTTTATTTAATTAAAAAAAAGTGTTTATTTCTTTTATTTTAACCTTGATAAAATTTTTAAAACTATTCAAGATTACGTGTGATTCCCTGCATATCGAAATCAAAGCTATTTTATTCCAAGAAGACTGGCCCAAAGTATTCTATAACAAGAAATTGAGTAATGTGCATAACACATGAATTTGAGTTATATGTTGTGTTCTAAGCTTTGTCATTAAAAGCACTACCTTATACAATGTGAGTTCATTTTCTATATAGACCACCTGACCTTTAAAATTGAGTAATAGCTAGACCAACATGAATGACATGCATTCTAAGTGGGTAGTGTTTTTACAAGAACTTATTTTTATGTTGAAGCACAGGTCTTATCAACAAAATAAGGTGATTGATGTGCCAAGTAGGAGGGCTTCTTTATTACTCACCATAAGCAACACAATTGAAGGTTTCGACTACTTGAAAGAATTGTATATTGCAGATGAAGATTTTATGAAGTATAAGGAAAGTCTTGGGCAGGACAACTGTCAAAGTTACATGTATAAGAATGATTTCTCTTCAAAAAGAATCGTTTGTGCCATCAAAATGGACATTTAAGACATGATAAAAGTATCGCTCTTATGAAGTGGTATTATTAGTTGCAATTAAAAACAATATATGAAAAAAATTATGTAAAGATGTCCTGTATGCCAAGCAGTTAAGGGACAATTCCAAAACACTAGTCTTTGCACTCATTTACGAGTAAAGACACATCGTAGGATGATTCATGTATGGATTTCAAGATGGAGCAGTCAATAAGGTATAGGTTCTGTGTTTATTGTAATAGGTTTTCTAAAATGGTGCATTTCATCCCGTATAAGAAGACGATCAATGCCATGCCCCAAAAATTAGATATAGAGTGTGCACCCTTAGACTTGAGTTATGATCCATGACTTGTATACCAAGTGTACATAATTTCATTTATCATATAGTTGATAGGAGACGTAATTTAATGTATTTTAGGTTTCTAGCACATTAGGATTCATTCATCCACATAATCACATATTCATTCTACTTTTAATACTACCACATATACATCCACTCAATATATATTTCTAAAACTAATATATGCCTACCTATTTGAGACTTTATTCAACTAAAATATTAATACTGTTCAACAAAGACATGGATATAAACAATATCAAATTTTAGTCAAAACACCACTAACTATAATGAATAAAAATTAAATCTCTTATCACTCAGCCCTATAAATAATGCATCCATCCAGAGCGGCAAGTTCATCTTTCGCCAAATACGACCATTTGTCCCGAGTATCATCCGCTATCTCGGCCTTATCCTCCAATACCTGATTTGATTGTCCTGCATTGTTCGTCACTGTACAACAATTAAATTTACAATGTTAGCTAGCCAAGCTAGTAAGTGAACCCAATATGGTTCATACATAACACAATATAAGAAAACACAAAGAAAATGAATTGGTAAGGATGCAACATGAGCATGGATGCAGAGATGTCATGCGACGCATGTCAAGTGGGATGATCATCCACTTGCTTGGGTTGGATATCCGTCAATCTAAATCTGTACTCTTCAGCCATCCATCGTAGGGAGGCATGGGCAATCTATACTCATTGGACGTCCACCTAGGTAGGCATAGGCAATGCACACATCTACTCTGTGAGTAGACTTCAACTAACATGGGAATCTACAAGGCATAATCATCCAGTAAGATCCCTAGGAATCCAAGCACAAGGTGTGCATGTATTCACATAGATGCATGTAGTGTATGCTTAATGTTTATGCATCAATATGTATAGTCAACAGATACATCTCTTTCTGAGAGTAACTCATGATATCAATGATTATTAGCATGTTTTCTTATTCAATATATTTAGAAAATTTTCAGGTCATGTATAATAAATAAGAATCATACTAGCACATGAATAATAACATGTCGACCATATCAATCCTAATAATCACAACAACCATATAGTCTATCTTAATTATATATATGTATGAGACATAGTAGGATTCACTCACCTATTTGTGGTGTAATTGAATCCTTCAAAAAATTGGATGCTTTGGAATCGAAACTTCGAATCCTTATTAAGATAGTTTAACAAATTAGAATTAAATTAAACTATTCCAACAAGGAGGGTCCTCCTTTAGTTAAGTCGAGATGACCCACTATTACTCCTTTGAATTAAATTTGAAAATAAAAAAAAAAGAACTGTCGATCAATGTCGATGATCAATTGAGCTAGCTTGATGGCCCCCGATCGATATTTTGATTGATTGGCTAAAGTTCGATGAAATTTGAGATTTAACATCTCAATTTTCTAGACAAATTTTGGTTATCTTCGATCGATCGAACCTTCTAATTGATCAATCCAAATTGATTAGATTTAAATTGATTTAGTTGCTCGACAGATTGAACTATTCTCGATTGGTATCCTCGATTGATCGAACTTGGACTTGATCAATCGAACAATGATGATATTTTCAACTTTATTCACTAAACAAAAATCGACACGTTCAATTGATCTATTAATCGACCGAAGTCATATAAGTGCTTTTACACAAATCGATTTTTTAAAATTTTTAGGGTTTATCTACTTCTTCCTTAGCTTTTGGAAATTCCATTGATCCTGGGATTGGGTCCAACCCATCCAATGATTTTTCTCATTATCAAATTTGAAATAAGCAAAGGATCACTTGTATTCGAAATATACATAATCTAAATCTGTTTATTGAAAATTATTTTTCGACTTGAACTATCTTTATTTATACAATTATATCATTGCGAGAAATCCCTTAGTCAGATCACTCTAGGATTTGAGGCCCTACTATGATTTGGCTTTAGGATCTCTCAATTTAAATATTCCTATACTGATATGGCTAGATTTCTTGAAGTCGATCTCTCATAATGCAAAACATAGTTTCCTAGCGGACTATTGGCCTTGGATTTGTGCCCGAGCATCAAAATGGCCTACCTAATGGATGAGTTAGATCTCTCACGTGTGGTGTAGATGAGATACATGATATATGTTGGGATATGGAGTTTGAAAAACTATTTAAAGAAAATAAATTTAAATTTATAATAAGAAATAACTTATCGGTTTATACAAGTCGAGGTGTGACGTGAGTCACTCGGCTTGAAATCGAATTTGCTCCCCTTGGCCAGCGTCCGAAGTGAAATAGGTTTTTACAGCAATCAACCTTAAGGATACAACGACTGTGACCCAGTCCTTGTGGTGTGTTCACTGTACACGAGCTCGAATAACTTGTAGTCTTAACTCGAACTAGAAAATACTTAAACTATATTTTTAACGTAAAACAAACATTTCATTACACATTAAAACAGATGAGAAAAGGCCTATTTATAGACTTTTTAAAGACACCCTTGAGGGTGTAAAGACACCCTTTCAAAAAGGGTTGTGACTATTGGGTTAAATCTCAATTGGTATGACCCTTAGACTTAAAAAGATACAACTTTTTAAGACAAAATATAAAAGGATGCAACCTTTTAAATTTATGTGAAAAGACACATCCGTACCACACATGCGCACTATGGCCACAGCAATGGCCGGTCCTAAAGGATATTTTGAAACACTAAATTATTTTAAAATAATTTAAAATACAACAAAACACGTACATGACTTAACACGCGACTATTCAATCAATTAAGACATGGTAAGCGCTCCAAATTTGTCTGGCAATATTAGATGGCAAAGATTGTCTGGTCCTCATGATTTTCAAGCCGTGCTTGATCAGAAAATAGGGCCAAAGTGTTGGATGGTCTAGATTGATTTTTATGCATGCCAATTGCCACGTGTGCTGTGGACGAACTGCGATAATTTAGAAGTTGCCTAATCGTAGCCTACCCTGTTGACGTTGCACGGTTCTGCGGTGTCATGCACTTGAGCTTCGGATGTGCTTCAATTTTCAGATCGTAACCTAAAATGAGTTGGAAAAAAGGATGGACGGCATGGATTAAACACATTCATCATGGTGGGCCCCGGATTCTATTCACACAATCCCCGTCCATCCTACCCACCCATCAAAATGCATATAGAAAACGGCATTGGATTAGGTGCGGCCCCCTCCCTCACCCAAGACGGTGAGGTGCTTACCCGTAGGGCCCACCTTGATGTATGTATTCTATATCCACTCCGTTCATCCGTTTTTCCAGATCATTTTATCGTACAAAAATAAAAATGAAGGAGATTTTAATCTCAGGTGGACCATACTGTAGGAAACAGTAGCTATTGAAAGCCCCACCATTAAAAACTTCCTAGGGACCACCATAATATTTATTTTCCATCCAACATGTTGATAAGGTCACATGAACCTGGATGATCTTAAAAAAAATAAAAAAAAAAAAAAAATATATATATATATATATATATATATCATCTTGATCGAAAACTTTTGTAGCCCACGAGGAGTTTTTAATGGCCAATCATCACTCTTTCCTATGGTATGGTCCACACGAGAATTGGATCAGCCTCAGTTTTCGGTTCAGCCCTAAAAATATCTGATAAAACGGACGGACGGAATGGATATAGAATACAAACATAAGGTGGGCCCTGCGGTTATGGCCAAACCGTCCTGGGTGAAGCGTGGGCCGCACCTAATCTCCTCCCATAAACAGAGAGTTTTACCTGAATTGCCGAGGAAATCTGATTCTACCAAACAACCCCTAACTTCTTGGAAGTACGAAACAAGCTCCCTAGGTGTGAAATGACCAAATTGACCCATCTTCTTAAAGAAAAGAAAGTAGTGTTGACATCCAACCCTTCAATCAGGTGTACCCCACCACGATGATCACAGGCACGAACATTCAGGCCAACCAAATCACTAGGTTGGCAACACGCGAATTCTGATGATGAGATCTTCCTTTCCTAGATATCAGATCATCACGTTGGGGTATACCTATTGGAAGGATCAGATGCTAAAAGCACGCCACGACGCCCCACTACTTTCTAGAAAAAAGAACAATGGCAGTTTGGTCATTTAACCCCAAAGGAACCCGTCCTAACACTTCCGAAACGAAAAGACAGTGTTTGGTAAATTCAGAAAACCGGAGACCCTTCTCAGTAAAAGTCCCATTTTTTATTTTTATTTTTAAAAAGGGGGCGTATGAAAGCTGCCATGATTTTCATGCGCCCACTAATTAAGCCATGAGATCCAAGCCCCAACTTATCTTAGAAAAGGCCATTGACCCTACCCGTAGGGTGGGGTGTGGTAGGAGGAAGCAGGTAGGGCCCACCTTGTCTTGGACATATTAGGACAGGATGAGGGAAGGTGGGCCTCTCGTGGGACACCATATGTTTGGGTAGACGGTGGCACACCGTCTGACACACATCGCCCCGCTAAAAACGGAGAAATCTCTCTCTCTCTCTCATTCGTTTAGACAGCCTTGCTCGGTTGCTCCCATGTGCCACTGTTTAAAAGCTCCCTTCCAAATACACGAACCCCACCTTTGTGGCACTTACTGTGTGGGACCCACCTTGATGAATGTACTCTATATCCACGCCGTCTATTCATTTTTTCAGATCGTTTTAGGATATGAGTCCAAAAATGAAGAAGACCCAAGTCTCAGGCGGACCATACTTTAGGAAACAATGGTGATTGAATGCATTACCATTAAAAACTTACTAGGGCCCACCGTAATGTTTACATAATGTTTACTTTCCATCCAAGCTGTTGATAAGGTCACATAAACCTGGATGAATGGGAAAATAACAAATATCAGCTTGATCCAAAACTTTTGTGGCCCATTAATGATCAATCACCACTGTTTCCTATGATATTGTCCACCTGAGATTTGGATCTATTTTATTTTTGGGCATCTGCCTAAAACGACCTGGAAAAGTGGATGGACGGTGTGGATATAGAATATATACACATCAAGGTGGGCCCCAGGGTACGGGACGCACTTAGTCCGCTCCCTCTACGGTGGGCCGTACAACGAGAAAAGTGCCCTGGTGGATGATCCTGTATGGAGAGAGAGAGGATGAGAAACAATCAGCCGTCCAAATTCACGAAAAACAAATGTTCCTTTGACTTGAGATTAGGACCGTCCAATTAATCTGATTTTGGCCTAATTTTAGATGGCCCATCCTGAAAAAAAGAAAAAGAAAAAAAGAAGCAATTCAGATTGGAATGTCCTACCTGCAGGCTACAGAAAAGTGGATGGACCAATTAATCCTAGCCATTCACTTATGGCTTCCAAATAGTTGTTGAAAGTAATATAGTAAGTGGTCCAAATTTAAAGGGGAAAATAGATGGTTAATATTTCTCTCCAGCCTAATTTTTAAGCCATGCTCCTTTCATTAATGGGCCAGAGATTTTGGTGGTCTAGATTTCCCTGCAACTATGCCACGTGTATATTTGAAGAGTCACCTCCATTTTAAAACGGTGTAAAACTAATAAGGGACCCTAGCACAAGTCTTCCACGTGGCGCACGCATAAGCGAAAGTTGCCGGAAGCGGATTGGCTGGTATACCACACACTAGCTATATAGGTGACGTAGGTACGTGTCGTGCCAAGACGATCGCTGACGCACCTCGAGCTGCGAGTTGTACGAACGTTTCAAAGGAGACCAAAGTTACATGGGATTTAAAGTGATGTATTTATTATATCCACACCGTTCATCCATTTTTTGAGATCATTTTAGAGCATTATACATAAAATGAATCATATCCAAGATCAAATGGACCACACCACAAATAGCAGCGGGGATAATGATTTTCACCGTTAAAAAATTCTTAGGCCCACCATAGTGTTTATTTTCCATCCAATCACTTCATAAGGTCACAAAGACCTTGATGAAGAGGTAAAAAAATTTCATATTGATCCAAAACTTCTGTTACCCCAAAATAGTTTCAATGGTACACGTTCAATCCCCTACTGCTTTTTGAAGTGTGGTCCACTTGATAGTTAGATCTATCTTATTTTTATTCTCAAGCCTTACGACGAGCTCTCCAAACGTATGGACGGTTTGGATATAACACATGCCTCATTATGAGACCCACATAACTTGCTGACGTCAATACAGCAGCCATATAGCTGATGTGTGGTACACCAGCCAATCCGCTTCCAAAGTTGCTCAGCCTCCTCAGTCCCCGCTCTTCCAAAACGGGAAATGATCACGAGTGGACCCCACATCAACTTCTGCGTGATCGAGTTCAATCAGCATACTCAGACATTTGAACAACCAATCCGGACTGTCCATTCGGTCAAATATATATTTCTTGGGTTATGATGAAAAAAAATAGCCGGCCGTTCGATTTCCAAGCCATGGATTGGATGATTGGGATGATTAAATGAAAGTGGTTCACAATAAGTAATTTTGATCGCCCCAACAAATAGATGTATTAATTTGTTGATTTGAGCTACTCCAGAAAAATGTTCTGCACCGTAGATTTTTAAGCTGTTGATTGGACGGTAACAGTCGTCCCTTTGGAACCAAGGGCCATCGCCGATGGCGAATGCCCAAATTGAGAGGCCCTGACTTTAGAATATTTGTCATTTTTTTGAAATGTGAGCCACTAATATTTTCTTTCTCTACTAAACTATTTATTTGTTGGACCACTTACATGTTTAGAATTTTCAACCAAAGATATTTATCATCCAGGTCGTCCATGGAGAGTTTTTGTGTTGAGATTTTAAGAATATAAGAGGGTATGAACATATTTGAAAACTTAGGTTTTAGATTTTATACCTCAAAGGATCACCGTTAGGATTTAATTGATCTAAAATCCATCTAATAAATTGTTATTGTCGATGTAAAAATCCGATTCACCCTTCACTAAGCTCTAAGCACTTGGGTCGAGTCCTGTGTGCCTATAAAAGAGAAGGACAAAGAAGACCCTAGCTAGAGGTTTCGAGTGAGAGATTTTACGTACCTGTTCTTGTGTATTCGATGGCTATTTATACCTTTCAACTAGAGTGGACGTGCCCGTCATTCTCTTCACGATCTTAGCCTTTAGCCGTGACCGACGAATGTACAGATATTGGCAGTTATGCGCTTATTCCGAGATCGTGTGTTTCTGAGGGTGGTTTGTAGGCCATGTCTCCATACAGACTAACTCGTTGGTTCTTCCACCCATACTCTTATTGCCCAACTTGGTGAGAAACATCGACGTTGTGCTTCGGGACTGAGTCCGAGCTGACTTCAAGCAGATGGAGTTTAGCCGAGCTAAGTATCATCTCGCCTGACCTCACTAATCGGTAGTCGCTATGACTCAACACCGAGCTGAGTATCGTCTCACCTAACCTCGCTACTCGGAGGTCGCTACGACTCTACTACAACTCCCTCAGATAGGACATGCTCTGGATTTTCCCATAATAAAAGCCCCTACATGTGGAAATGATCCACGACACCTTATGCTGCGAAGAGTCGGCTCAGTTAAAACGTACGGTCGCAATTATGATTCCCCATTATAAAGGTGACGTGTTGTTGCAACTCTTCAGCTACGAGCCCATAGCTGCTGAACATGTGGCGACTATTGTAGATTTGAATCGTCGGGGTAACTGTGGGGTTGTCGTGTGGACTCTAAAGGATGAGTGGAGTCGTTACGGCAACTTGATGTCAGTAGCACGTGGCTCAGTGTTCCTTGGTTAATGTCCTGTCACCACGTATCCTGCAAGCTCGGCTCGAGACGCTTTGGCTTCAGGGACAACTGTTCATCATGATCGCGAATGACAACCTTGGGCTATATAAACTGTCATCCCCTTCCTTGGAGCAACTTGTTTAAAAAAAAAAAAACTTTCTCGAAAGCACTTGTTGTGGAAGTTCTCAGGAGTAGGCGATTTTTTGTGAGTCTTTCCTCCTCTCGGCCTTCTTTTTGCTTTTTTTTCCTCTCATATTGCATTCAATCTACGATGTTGGACGGATCGGGCGAGATTTGGGAAGGATGCGTGTATGAAGGTGATTCCGAGCCGGAGAGCTCAGACTCCAGGCTTGAGGCCTCAGAGGGTCCTTTGGAAGTGATACCCCTCCATCCCCAGCCCAAAAAGGATAAGGGCCCTAAGGTCAGTGTCTGTCCCAAGGGCACAAAAAGGATACCCCGAGACCCGATGGGAAGGGCTATCTCCGAGCCTTTAGGTGGTCGACCCGTAGAGCTTGTCCCTGGGGGCTCGGTGCACGTCGAATCTCAAATGGTTTGGATTCGCGAGGAATTTCGGATCCTTGAGTCTGTACACATACGAGCCCCTGCCTCCCATGACGCCCCTGGTGACCCCACTGAGGGTGACGTTGTCATCTTCATTTGTGCTCTGCAATGTGGGTTTCAGCTTCCGCTACACCCCTTCTTCCGCGTTGTGATAGCACGCCGAAAGTTAACCCCGGGCCAACTTGTTCCCAACGCCTGAAAAATCTTAATGGCATCGTATATGATATGACACCATGCCAAGAACCATGAGCTGACACCCAACGAGTTCTTGTCGTTCTACCAATCCAAACATGATTGTACCAAGTTGTATTGGTACTACTTTACCGTCAGGGCCCATCAGGGTTCAGGCCTCATTCTCAAACTTCCTTTTTCCAACAATGATTGGAAGAACAAGTGGTTCTAGGCTTAGGGGGAATGAGAAGCGCCCGCGGCTGAACTCAGAAATCTGCAGGTCCGAGTACCCACTAGATTCTTCACCCCAGGTCGGATTTCAGAAGATGCTCGTTCCTTGGTTTTTCGACCTATGTGACCTGTGCCATTCTGACCGATCTTTATTCTTCTTTGTAAAATAACTAAAGGGAGCCCCCCAACTCTCCTCTCTTCTCGAGACTCAAGTTGCCCGAGTGAGATTGCTCACGAAAGAGCAACACATCTGGCACTATGTGATCACCGCGGATAATCTTTACTAGTCCGGGCTTTGCAAACTCAAGCCCCTCCCTTCTGCTTTAAGTCAATATCATTTCATCACGTTGAAATTTTATAGGCTCGGAGGTTTCCTCAACTTTTACTACTTGTGTTGGTCTGGCTGAAGCTTCCGGATCAAGAAAGAGGAAGTCCCCCATCACTTAAAGAGATGTTACTTATCGAACCCCGAGTGAAAGTTACCGCTCGGAAGAGGAAGGAGACTCCTCAAGCTGAGGTTTCTATCACCGCGGTTCCCGACATCGCTATGGAGGTTGAGACTGTGGCGGCTTCCGGGGCTAGGGTCGCTCCTACCCTGACAGTCCGACCTAATGTTGTTTCCACCCAAGCCCTCGAGGCACCTCCGACTACCTCTAGACATCCTCCCATCGCGATCCCTTCTTCTTCTGAGCACGAGGGGGCCGGTCAAGGTGTCAGAGGGATGCTCTCCCCCCCCCCCCCCAGGGGACGAAGGCGCCACGATGGTCGAAGCTCAGGTCTCGACTGCCAGTGACATTGGTGAGGCGGCAGGGTCGGCTCCTCTCCCTGAAACTGGAAGACTTCCACCGGGCTATCACATGTCTGGGTTGGTCAATTAGGTGACGAAGCATGCCCCTGAAGAGGAGATTGTTGAACTCCTCACTCATCGACATGAGTCTTTTATCAATGACACTACCTCTGTCTACTACAAGGTAACTGATCCCATATGTGATTTTTCTCTTATCTAGTTTTGGATTGTTCCTAACTCGGGAGAGACTACGGGAAGTGACCAGAAAGGATGAGGAGATTGAGACTCTCCGGGGCGAGGTCGGAGAGCTTCGAGGGGAGCGGGAGGAGCTTCGTGGCTTGTTAGCTGAGGAGAAGGTAAGGGAGATATTGTACCAAGGGGACATTAACTAGCTCCAATCCCGTTGCGATGCTGCCGAGTCTGAGCACGTGAAGATCAAGGCTTATCTCGGCTCGATGGAGGACGATAACGCTCGGTTGGCAGCCGAGTTGGGGCAAGTAAAGATTAATGTTGCTGCAGAGCTGGAGCTCGAGGTCAAGAAAACTAAGGTGGCCTAGCGCGCTGAATTTGAGGCCTCAGTTGCCTCAATGGTCGCCACTGCCGTTGAAGAATACAAGTCTTCAGCGGAAAGAACCGCCGAGGCCAACAAGTTCTAATACTGCGGCTACAACGCTTGCATAGATGATGTTCGTGATTTATATTCGGACCTCAACCTCGATGCTCTCGCCGCTGATGACGCTGGGGGGAAGTGGCCGAAGGCGCTCCATCCAGCCGAGTTCCTAACTCCGAGGTTCCTCCTAGCACTCAACCCCTTGACACTGACCTCCCTCCCGCCAATTAGCCTTTACCCCTCTCCTTTTATTTTCTGGTCGATTTCAGAGGATATTATGACGCATTTGCATCATTTTGGATGCTTTTAAATGTTGATGGTTGGATGATGAATTTTAAATATCAGTGGTTGAATGATGATCAATTACTGTTGTTTTGTCGAATGACGGGTCGACCTCTTCTATAAGAGTCTGCCTGCCGAAGGATTCCGTGTCTACACATGAGAGATGGTCCTTCGTAGCGTATTTCGAAAATGAGTCGACTAGTCTTGTAGGACGGTCGATTCTTCCCCAGGACCTTATTCCCCATGGGGGTCCCCTGTAGATTGCGTAGAACTGGACAATTTTTCGCAGAAAGATGCGACTTTTATTAAAATAGTAGACTTATGACGAGGTGAGCTGATTCTTGCATTGCTCCCTTCAGGAGTAATAAATTTTCAGATGCTCGGCATTCCACAGGTGCAGCAGGGAAAATCCCTTTCTAGCTATCGAGTCGATAAGAACAAGGTTTTGCCAAACTGACAACTTGGTAGGGACCTTCCCAATTAGGTCCCAAAGATCCTATTCCCAGTTCCGATGTGTTTTGGAACACGCAACGCAAGACTAGGTCACCTGGTCGGAAATGACTTATTTTGATCTTCGAGTTGTAGAAGCTGGCGACCTACTGATACCGAGCTGCGATCTATACTCGGCAGTATCCCTCAATTCTTCGACTAGGTCAAGTCTCAACGCCATTTAGTCAACATTCTGCTTGTAGCAATATGATTGCACTCGGACGGTAAGGAGTCCTATCTCGACTGTAATGACTACTTCGGCACCATAGGAAAGAGAGAATGGTGTTTCCCCTGTCGTCATTCGAGCTGTAGTCCTATATACCCAGAACAAAACTGGGAGCTTGTCGATCCATACGCCTTTCGCTTTTTCCCAACTTTGTTTTAAGATGACCTTTTATTATTTTATTCACCACCTCCACCTGACCATTTGATTGAGAGCCCTCGAGACATGCTCCTAAACCTATTGTTGTCAAATTGCTTCCTGTTGTTTGAGAAAATGGTGTGTGGGATGCCAAATTGGCATACAGTATTCTTCTAGATGAAATCTGTTACTTTCTGCTTGGTGATCTTAGCAACAGGCTTAGATTCGGCCCACTTGGTAAAGTAATCCACCGCCACGATCACATACTGGCTCTGACCCTTGCCCTGTGGTAGGGGGCCGATGATATCGATTTCCAACTGAGCGAGTGGCCAGGGTCCACTCATGGGAGCCAATTCTTCTGTCGGTTTCCTGGGAGCGGCTGTGAATCTTTGGCACTTGTCACACTTTCGAGTAAAATCTCTGGAGTCGGCCTAAATCATCGGCTAAAAGTATCCTTGACGAATGATCTTCTACGCCAAAGCTCTTCCCCCAGAATGATTTTCGTATATTCCTTCGTGGATCTCCTTAATCACATACTCTGCCTCGCCAGGTCACAAACACTTCAAATACGGTTGGGAAAACCCCTTCTTGTACAAGGTGTTTCTGATGATAGTGTATCATGCCGATATAATCCTTAGGCGTCGGGCTTCTAACCTGTCCTCGGGAACCTTACCGTCCTTGAGGAACTTGATTATCACATCCATAAAGTATAATAAGATGAGGCATACCTATTAAAAAAATAAGTATAGTGCCAAATAAAACAAAATTGTCAAAAATCAGTTTTATTCATTAAAAATATAAAATATGTACAGAAGATGATTGAAAGACTACATATATAAAATAACGACATCTTAATGACTTAAGTTGGCCAATTTTGCACTGATTCATATCGAAAGTTGCAGTCGGCCAAGGTTGCAACAATCTTAGATAAATCTTTCTTATACAAAACTATTTCAACCCCTTCTTATTCATAGAGGGCAAGTGTTGTTGCAAAGAGCCTTTTTCCTGTGGTTAAGGCTATTTTTGGCTTCTTTGAAAGTTTCGGCCATTAATAGTGCTATGTGTTTGGTTGATAGAAGCCAAGTTCTGACTTCATGAAAGACGACAATCTTCCAGTTTAGCAAAACGACCTTCTCTTCTCATTTGACATCTCAATTCGAGTACAAGGCTAGAGAGTTGTTAAACAGAGCATAAGACATTATGGTAATTCGTGAGGTTAGCATATACGGTGGCTTGAGCAGCATTATTATCTTCATAGATTTGTTTAAATTGTTCCTAATGAGCTTGATGAGTATGAAGCTATTGTGTCATTAGACTTTAAAAGTGTCTAGCCTTGCAGAATCCTTCAAGAATGGCTCGAACCAGTCTTAAAACGATGGCCATTTCTGGCTAATAGTGTCTATAGTTTCAAAGGGTGTGCAACAATCTCTCCATCCCTTTTCGCAAGACACAAAGTCAGCAAATCTTACTCAAAGAAAGAAATCACTAGCCTTGTGAGCAACATAGGAAGCCATAAGAAAAAAAAAAGTGATTAATTTATGCAGGAAGATTAGAAAGTTGATAGACATGATTAGGGAGTGTTTGGATGGTGGGAATAGATGAGAGTAGGTGGGAGTGGCTTTGTGAAACACATGGATTTTAGTTTGGGCCTATTTGGGACTGACGTTGGAAGTGGGTTTGCAGGGTCTTCTTGGAAGCAACACCGACTTACTTTGGGTTTCTTGTGACTAGTGGTCGGAGCTAGGTGGCCCCACCATAATATATGTGTTTTATCTATGCCGTTCATCCATTTTGAAATATAATTTTAGGGCTTGATCCAAAAAATGAGGTAAATACAAATCTCAGGTGGACCACACCATGGGAAAACAATAGTGATTGAATTACACCATTAAAATCCTTCTAAGGCCAACTGTGCGGTCCACTTGAGATTTGGATCAAACTCATTTTTGGGCTCATATCATAAAATGACATGGAAGAATGGGTGGACGGCATAGATGAAACACATACATCATGGTGGGGCCCACAGAGTACCGACTAGGAGTTATTGAAACCCTTCTATCCCATGTCATCCAAACACCATGGCACAGGATCCCATAGACTTACAAAACCCATGGTATTGTAAGACAATTCCCTAACAAAGGCCATCATTACATTTTTTTAAAAAACTCATCCCACCTAATGCCATCTATTCCTACTATCCAAACACCCCCTTAAGGAGGCTTAAGGGTTCAAGAGTATATATAAGTAGAATGACGATCTTTTCATGAAGTACTTTCATCTTTTGATGTTGATCTTTTTGTTTTCCAATGGACACGTTTGGAAGTTGAAGGGTTTGCAGCGCATTTCCATGATAAATATCCGTAATAAAAAATTGATATTGACGATCCTTGGTGTAAATTGGCAATCCACAATGGATATTAGCGATCCACGGTGCACATCGATGATTCACAGTGAATATGGTGATCAATGGTACACATCAACGATCCACAATAAATATCGGTGATCCACGGTGCACATCGGCTATACATAGTGACTATCAGCAATCCACCCTCCCTATCAGCGATCCACGCTCCCTACCTTCTATAGAGGGGCACCACCACAATCTCCTCCCTTTCACATACACGTACTATTCATATCTAAGCAAAAAAAAAAAAACCTACGTCGGTGAGATTGGCCATAAATTTTCAAAAAACCCTTATTTTCCGTTCTACTCAACTACTTTAGAGCTTTACTAGAGATTGTCTTGGTGCCCCAAAGAGTGTGGTGGAACTCCGTACCTGTCAATATAAAAGGAGTTGTAATTTCGTGTTATCGTCTAAAGTTTGAGGGCAAAACTCATCATAAATGGACCGCACCGGATGAAATAATTCAGAATTAACAAACAATGTTAATATCATTATGGGCCACAAAGCGGTCATCTTTGAAAATTGAAAAACACTCTTTTATTATTCACGACTCATCGATTAAAATGAATAGCTTAGATTGGTCAAAAGATATGCTCATTCATGGTTTAGTGGGACCCACAATCACTCATTTCGAAAAATACTTTCATCTTATAAGACAAGAGTCCGCCATATGAGGAGCAGCTGGCACATGGGTATTTTTGTCATGCAACAAATCACAAAGTACACTAAGTACTAAAAAAAACCTAAGATACGAGAGAAGAAGCTAAATCTTTGGCTACATCATACCTTAGGGCTATTGTAAGACCCATATCTTAGACCGTACCGTTCCATAGACTTCCGCGGTCTTACCGGTCAAATTTCGGCAACCTTCGACCCTTAACCGATATTGACGCGCGACCCTGATTCATATACCGACAACCCGAGTCGACTCAACCCAAGACCACTACTATAACAACCGCGCCGTCATTGCGGTTCCAATGACGCGACTCGAGCGCCGAGGCGATACCCTATTCAAGAGATGTGGGCCAACGTTCGGTGCGAGAAAACGCCAGGCGTTGCGAAATTCAAGGAAATCTCTACGATGTCTCACATCAATCCCATCAATCAATCAATCCATCAAGCCATCACATGTCAAGTACACATCACTTTCATCCCTTTTCCCAAGCAACCACAAAAGTTTTCCAAAACCATACCTCTCTTACACAAAAAGCCACAAAAGTCAAGCTTTTCTTACACCTCCCATACCTCTCTTACACAAAAGGCCACAAAAGTCAAGACCTTCTTAAACAACCATCATTCATCCATCCATCCATCTCTCTACAACACTCTCTCTCTTTCTCATTTTCTCATCTCAATCCCAAGCAACAAAGCTCCATACGTATGGAGTTTTCCAAACTCTCCTAAGCTCCAAGTGGCCCACTTTCCTACCCCACCATCTCCCATCTCAACCCTCCATTTTTCATCTCATCCATTGAAGTTGAAGCAAAGGTGCCAAGGAACTCCTAGGAGCAAGAAGATCGGACGGTGGGTACCTCTATAGTGTAGTTTCTTTCTTGTTTTTATAATAGGCCAAGTGAGACCCACCGATCAATGGTGTGGATCTCACTTGGGACCCTAAGTTGTGGCCGATGGACCACTTGGATCATCATGATCATTCCATGATGGGGCCATTCTCCATGGACCCTATCATGATGTTTATTTCTTTAAGAAAGGTCATCTAGACCGTCCATATTGGTGGGGAATGGATCTCCACCGTTGATTTACATTTTTGATGGTCCCATATACAAAGGGATCCGTTTATTGTATAGTTGCTTGCAAGGGAGGGCTCATAGTGGCGAAGCCCTCCATCTCAAGGCGTGCCCCACTCTCCATGTCTCTCTCCCTCCTTATTTCTTTTTATTTTATTTTATTTTATTTTTTTATTTTATGCAATAGGGTTGTGTGGCCCACTTGAATGGACCTCACCTCGAGGTATTCATTTTGTCCAAGGGTCCTTCAAGTGGGACCCACTTTGCATGTTGTACCCCCCCATCATCCATCAGTGGTAGCCCACTTCAAAAGGCCCACCACAATGCATATTTTTTTAAAGGAGGCCCACCGTCCAGCGTCTGGGACGCTGGAGATCCCTATACAAAAAAAAAGAAAAGAAAAAGTGAAGCTTGTGGGGTGGTCCCCTTGTGTAGGCCCCACCTTGATGTATATATTCGATCCAAGCCGTCCATCCCATTACCCACAACATTTTAACCGTTGAGCCAAAGAATGAGGCTGACGTGATCATCCAGTGGGCCATAATATCAGAAACTTGGGTGGTTACCCTTAAAGATACTTCCTGATGATTCTATGCGTCTAAAATTTCCAAACTTTGGACTCATTTTGTTCGTCTCGAGTTGTAGAGTCCCGTGGTCGGGATGGATCTTCCAAACTTGGTCCCACCTGTGAAAAACCACAGGAAAACAATATTTAAAAAAAAAAAATTATTTGTCATCCAACCTGCTCATGAGGTGGGCCACCCCAGTAGTGGGCCCCCCTCCAAAAATGAGACAGATCCAAAACTCAGGTGGTCCACACCATGTGAAACAGTAAAATTGATTATCTACCATGGAAATCTTGCCTTGGGAGCAATGTTGGTTAGATGTCCACATTACGACTCTCCTTAGGGCCTATTACTGGGCCATACTTGCAGTGTATAGGCCGTTTAGGCCCATCCGCATTGTATGAATGGTTCATCACTCATTTACATGTTTAGTATAGTTTCATGACTCATGATCATACACATCATATGTATGCTTGGTATGAGGATTGTCTGATCATAGCATATACCTTCGGACAGGTTGTTATGGGCTCCTGGTTAAGCAGTGTTGCCCTACATGAGCGCACGATATGCGAAGGATTTGTTGTATGACTGGATAGCGTGAATCATGCATTTCGCATTTGTGTGACATGGGTATTGTACGCCCTAGCGACATCAGGGCTGTAGCCTCCACAGACGCATCGTGGTTGGCAGGATTGGATACCGAAAATCTTATTTTACATGGGGTGCTATTGATATCCTAGGGTGAAAGTTCCTAAACCCTTATGGTACCAAGAGGTTGCTCCAACGTCTAGACCGAGTGGGTAGATGAGCGTTGAGTGTCGATTACCAGACGGTTACGCTTTCCACTGTGTCGTGGTCGGTTGGAAGGGGGTGTGGCCTTACCCACTCGAGAGTATGAGGCAATGCTAGGCTGAGTTTGACCAGCTCGAGGAATGGGTCCGCTATCGACAAGTCGTGCCCAATATTGGCAGACGGATAGTGAGGTCTCTTCCACTTACCTTATTGCGCACAATGTGGCGGCAATCTGGTTTAGAGTGTACTAGACCCCGGTGATATCCCATATTTGAGCTGTATTGATGTGTGGGTATAGATGAGGGTCTGTATGCTTGAGTTGCATTGCACATCGCATGGCCTTGGGATGACTGATACCATTCATGTCTTGCATCGCATAAGCCTTGGTATGGCTCATGATATTATAGATCCATCTGCATATTCCGCTTTACTCCGACATTGCATGTTCATATTACTACCTTGCGTACACACTTTCACCACCCTCTAAGCTTTCTGTAAGCTTATGCACGACCGTTGCGTGCAGGTGACGTTGGATAGCAGTAGCACTGAGGCAGGAGCACGTTGCAGAGCGTTTTGGAGTTTTTGTTCTACCATTGTATTTCCCTTTATGCTCATTGTACTTGTAAAGTTTTTGATCATAGTGGAAATGTAATGGAGTTCTTAGTTGTTGTTTGTGGGTTATGCCATTGGTTATGCTTATTACGAATCAAACTGACGTTGAAAATCCTTCTCGTAGCATCCCAGGATCGGAACCTGGCGAATGGGAGATAGGAGCCGAGAATGGGGTTCTACGGAGGCTGTCGGCGCCGGATTCGGCGATCGAAAATTTTGTGAGCTCGGTTTCCGAGTTTGGGGCGTGACAGCTATGCACAAATCGAGTTATCTCGGTTAACTCGCTCAACTCAACACGAAAAAGCTCGTTTCAACTTGGTTTAAAACTGAGTTCGAGCTAAGTCGAGCTGACTTTTGGAGTTTGAAAAAATTTTGAGCTGAGTTTTGAGCTTGTCCGAGCCTGAATCGACTCGGATAGAACCCCATCTCGAATCGAACTCAGATCGAATCAGTTCGATGACTCGTTTATTTTGATATTGCTTTTGCTCACCAAGCATTCCATGAAATGACTCAATGAAGTCTCGGCTAGTAGAGAGGAAGGTATGAATATAAAACAAATACCCTTGTATTTTGATTTTTGTGTTGCCTACTAAGTGTTTGATGAAATACTTGTAAACTATTATTGTTGTTTTATATACTGTGAGAAATTGAAGGTGTACTCTATGTGCTTGAGAAAATGTCACACAAGTTTGAAATTTGGCCGAAGCTACTGATTGAAACGAGCTAATCTAACTAGTCAGGCTTGAGGACCGGGCCTTGCCGAGTTTGAGTTGGGGTCAGCTAATGGCCAGGTAAGTCGAGCTGTGACAAGCTTGACTCGGTTCGTGTGATTATGGGGTGTGTGTGCGTGTGTTATAATAATTTAAAAAAAAAAAACAAAAAAAAAAGGTTGACTCAGTTCGTGTACAGCTCTTTGTAATAAGCAAAAACTTATATTGGAAGCCTACACGCGTGCATAGATATGCAGACATGGCATATATTTGTAAAATCCGAACGGTCCATCTAGTGGAACACACGGTGCAGAATGTCTGATAGGAAATCCAGACATCTTCAATTATCATATTATCAATTATTTTATGGCTGAAACAACGGTTTTCTAGCCATCCAATTGTTTCAGACATGTGACCCACATGATGTATTGACGCAGGGAAGGACGTGAGGTCGAGCACCGTCTTCCTCAAGATGATAAATATTCCGAATCCACGGAACTTCTCTGGACCCCTCACAGAGACTTCTCGAATCCACGAAGAAAGAAAGTAGAAAATAAGAATAATTTCTAATAAATTCGAAATTGATTAATGAATCCCTAAAATCAAGTTCACAACCCTTTAAATAAAGGAACCAAGCAATAAGAAAAAAAATCAGACTCAAACTACAACTAAAACTCCTAGAATTCGCAACTTACTATAAATAGTAAACTTACTATTTATAGACGGTCATGATGTCTACTAGTGCGCAAGGTTTTCAGCCAAAAATAATAAGTGTCCTATTTGGCTTCACCAAACCGTTCTCCTAATTATCCTAAGAACTTTTCATGTTGGACACAACTCCTAAAGCCCAAGGGATGAAAAGTTATACTCAAACTAAAACTTACTATTTATAGTAAAAACAAAATTAAAACGAGGAAACGACCGTCGATCAGGGGGTTTCTCGCAAATCCGGGCTACGCAACCCGACGTAGCCGGGTTGGTTGGCTAAAGTAGCTCGTTCTACCCCAAAATCATATATTTTACTTTGGATAACTCATTCCAGATTGTGAGATACGCCCGATCTAAGGTCCGATAGTCCGGATCACTTCTGTCACCGACCGTGCCTCTTCTGATCCATCTTGGTCATGAAATTGTCCGCGACCCGCTCTACATCATGTATTGACTTACTGATATTTGGATCACGCGATCTTCTAAGTGTAACGAGAAAATGGACGGTTCGGATCTCAAAGACGTGCTCTATTGACACGTGTGCATATGAGCAGGTCCACATACACTTCTAGGCACAACAATTCCATGCTCTTGAAGACGTTTATCGTACATACGGCTGTCAACGGGCCGGGCCTGTGTTGGTTTGGCTCGGATTTTGAACTGTTTGGGGGCGGGCCGTCGGGCCGATCCCATTCAAAATTCTGATTTTACAGGCTCGAGACGGGCCTATTGACACCCCTAATCGTACATTATCCAACTGGAATTCGTATAGATACGCTGGCAGATCATGACGCTTCATGCGCAGGCGATCAGAAATTGTACACCTGTAATAAATTAGCTCAAATAAAACCGTATAAATTATGGAAGTCACTACTGATAAGTCTTAATTCCATAATCAGATTGGTTGAAGAATCCTCACCTCTGATTCGTGGACACTTGTATTAGAAATAGGACCATTGAATATTTTTCACTCTTAACCGTCCATTAAATGTCAACCCATCCGACAGTCAGCTTATCAAATAATCATAATTTTTGGTGAGTAATACATCCAAGCTAGGACCCATAACTTCAACTGTTCAATTTAAATTAATTGTATTCCAAATTTGCAATTTCTGAGCGCCTGTATATCACCCATCACACCTAGCTGGAGTATCAAAGAGTAAGGTGATTTTTTTTCCAACAAAATATTAAAAATAAAAAAATAAAGGGCCACGAAAGGGGCTGGGCTTGACGGCCCAGAAAGAGTCCAGCCTCATGAGTTGGGGTTAACCCTCAAGGCCTAAAGGTCGGACCTGAGGACGATCGTGGTTTTAAGACTCGATGGGTCCTGTTCAACTTAGACCATCCGACCCAATACGATTCAATACAGTGAATCACCCCTGACTTGAGCAAATAAGGCTGATTTACGCCGACTCATCTGAGTCTGACTCAACTCGAGACCAGACGAATCAATCTGGGTCTTAAATCAAAGGGTACAAGACCTGTCCGAGCTGGGTTAATAAGCTCATGTGCTAAGCAGGATCTGACTTAGTCGTAAGTTATCCATGGAACATAAGGTATATATGTACATGCCAATCCAAACCATCCAAATAGTGGGCCTGACTGTGCATCAAACCCATCATATAAATGCACTCCTCAGATGTTCTTAACCATATGATTGTGCCTCTCTTAGTTTTAGACCCCTTCTACTTCTTTTGTAACCATCGAATCTTTTGCTACCTTGGATGGTTAAGATTGTCCAATCAGAGTATGATTTTCAGTCTATCATCCAATGATGAATAGCTCAACTTGTAGGTATTAGTTATGTAGATTATAGAATTCATTTACTTTGTATATGGTAATATAAAGAACTTGGATACTATGGTAGTGTGATGGATGATACACAGGCACCTCTAAACCATCCAAAATTGTGGACCCAACTCTAAATGGTAAATAGTATATTTATACACCTATTTAAGCCCATAGATATGGATGGTATTAGGTGGGGCATATACTTAATTAATAATCTAATTTGACACATGGTGTACTATAGAAAAACCTTTGATTTTTTAGAACAGCTCAATAGTTCGTAGATACATATACTTAAGGCATGTTTGGTCCATTGGAATAAATGGTATGAATTGTATTAAATGGGATTAACACCATTACTGGACAATAATTGCATGTCCAGAAATATGATAAAATTCTTGCTATGGAAAAATATTAAATTAAGCAATATTTAGTTTGGTGGATCATAGAGTCATAATCAATGAACCAAATTTGCAGTGGATGTTGATCACTTGTACACATATATAACTAGAATGTCACATATGAAAGGAGTATATGGTTGGATGGCATGGATAAAACACATGCATCAATTTGGAGCTCACATGTGTAATAGATTTCAAAATCTATGAAAATACCGCAGGACACCAAAGGCAATTCCATCCCACCTACTCTCAACCTCTCCAAAACACGGAATGAGATTTGCAAATAACCAAATGCAATTCCACCCCACTGAATCCTACTTAATTCCATTTTATACCTAATATATATATATAACTTATCTTTAATTTATAGGACCAAACATGATTTTGACCAGTCCAATATTTATACCCCAACTCAACTCAACTCAACTCAGCTCAGGCTCAGGCTAGGGCTAGGTCTTCTTTAGCTAATTAGGGCCTTGGCTAATCTACCTCTATCATTCATGCCACTATTTACGATGCATGAATGAATATAATATTCGATGCACTTATATATCATATATAAAATATTTTATCTAAGTAGATATATATATTGATTGGTTCAGATAGGCGGCCTTCAATCTTGAAGCCTCTTGTGCACATGTGTCAGTTAGTGTGCACGTGTTACAATGCTACGTGTGTCAAAAGAGAAAGGGTCCCACCAATTTTTACCGGTTCCTTATTGAGGTGGTTGCCAAACGATACACCGTACAAATATTCCAACATTGCATGTGAAACAAAGTTTGTAAGCATCGAGACGGGCCGTAAGGTAACCCAAAACACCAACAGGACGCAGTTGCTATTACCAAAATTCCACAAGGTTATTTTCGTCATCTAAGAAATTGCCCCCCATTCGTTGACCCATATAACTCCGATGGCGGCCCCCACGTCGCCGGCCTTGGCCTTATATCCCTTCTCTTTCTATAAAACCCTCCCTCTCTCTCTTTTCCACCTTAACACTCTCTCTCTCTCTCTCTCTCTCTCTCTCTCTCTCTCTCTCTCTCTCACCTTAGTAGTATATTATAAAGAGAGGTTCGAGTTGAAGAACTATAGCTTCTCTATTTATAAATCTCTCTCTCTCTCTCTATAGAGAGAGAACTTGGGAAGCAATATATTAGAAAGAAGAGAAGGTGAAGTAGAAGAAGGAAAGAGAAAGGGTAAGTAGATAGAAAGGAGGATGGAAGAAGGGTACTATTGCACGTATGTGATAGTGGGAGTAGTAATGTGGATGTTGGTATTGAAAGGGATGGTTATTCTGTGGTGGAGGCCTCGCAAAATAGAAGAGCATTTCTCAAAGCAAGGAATAAGAGGCCCACCATATCGTTTCTTCATAGGGAATGTAAAGGAGATAGTGGGGTTGATGGTCAATGCCTCTACTCATCCCATGCCTCTCTCTCACAACATTCTCCCTAGAGTCCTCTCTTTCTACCACCACTGGAAGAAAATCTATGGTACTCTCTCTCTCTCTCTTGTGTTTCTTCTGGTTTTTTTTTTTTTTTAAAAAAAAAAATTTCTGGGTGTTTTTGCATACATGTTTTTGTTTTTATTTTTTTTTCTTTATGTGTTTGAATTTTTATTTTTTTTTGGGAAAGTTGTGTTTTTGAACTTGTGGGTAATGGTGGTTTTATTTTATTTTTATTTTTTTGAATTTTTTTTTCTCATTTGGATTTTGGAAGTTGTGAATGTGTGGGATCCAAATGTTTTTTGTTTCTTGTTTTTCTCATGGGCTATGCATTTTTTTATATCTTTCTTATATAGCCTTCTTTTAAATCTTTTCTAGCTTTTTGAGTTTGGAATTTGCGGGTTCTGTTTTAAACTTGTGTATTTTTATTTTTATTATTTTAATTTTATATTGGGATTCTATGTGCTTTAGTTTTGATTTTTGAAGTTGTGGGTTGTGGTGGTATGTTAATGTTTTCCCATTTGTGTTATTGATGGGTCATGTATCAATGCTCTCATTTGTTATTTTCTTTTGAATCTTCTAAGACCTTCCTTTTGTGCTTGGATTGAGCCTGAGGAAAGCTCTCTCTCTCTCTCTCTCTCTCTCTCTCTCTCTCTCTCTCTCTCTCTCTCTCTCTCTCTCTCTCTCTCTATATATATATATATATATATATATATATATATTCCAAGTTATAGCCTATAGGGTGGTTGTCTCCCTCTTTTTCCCGAATTCACATAACATTGATATTTACCACTTAAGTTGTGGTTGTTTGTTACTTGCTTGCCATTTCATGTTCTTTGAAATTGATATTCACAACTACCGCTAATCCATTTTTCATACACACATATTTTTGAATTGGATAAGTACAAAGGTGTACTACTTCAATTCCAAAAATTCAAAGTGGGTTTGAGTAGCGGCTCTTCTCTCTTTCTTTCTTCTTTTTTAGTTCCATGTTTCGGTATTTGTGGTACAATCGTGATTATTGAAGCTTTGGTGCAGGTGCGACCTTTCTCGTGTGGTTCGGACCCACGGCTCGTCTGATGGTGGCAGACCCGGACCTCATCCGAGAGATCTTTGTGTCCAAATCCGAGTTTTATGAGAAATACGAGTCTCACCCACTTGTTCGACGGCTCGAAGGTGATGGCCTTTTGAGCCTCAAAGGAGAGAAGTGGGCCCACCGAAGAAAGATCATCACACCAACTTTCCACATGGAAAATCTCAAAGTACGAAGACAAATAATCCAACGGTGATCCTGCATTCGGATATTGTACATGCTCATGAGATTCAGGCCATCCATCAAGTGGGCCGCACCAAGAACACGTACGCCCTGTCCAAAACATGTGGCATTTCCACTCATCGAGCTGGCACGCATGTATTTGAAAGATCAACGGCTAGCAAAAATACCTCCATATATTCGTTGCATACATGTGGGCCAGCTGCGGTTTGGGGATTGGATTTTCCACAGGGGCCCACCTGATGAACTGCTTTGATCTCGTACATATTGCCACGTTGGCATGAGTTTTCGGTGCACATGCGTGGAGTAGTGTCCAGTGTCTAGACTGTTGATCTGATGGGCCCCACAGATAGACCATGTCTCAAAAATTCTCCTTGGGAAGGCACTATAGTTTCAATTTCAGGGTCCACTAACGGACGGTTGAGATGAGAAATACAGTAGTGGGACAGAATGGATGGTTGGATCGTCCAATATGGGAGACTTTTGGGATATGGCCAATCTCTGGTGGGACCAACATACCAACGGTTGGTTAACTGAACCATGGGGCCCACTGGTACAATCTGAAAAATCCATCACTGTCATGAGACCGTGGATGTCCTCGGCTCCCGTCGACGCCTGATTCTATCATGGGAGCTGATAATTACAACCCCTTTTTTTAATGCACACACCACTTTGGTTTGGGGGACCTTTTCTCCTTTTTGTCTTTTCTTACCAAAATTAGAAAACAATAAAGAGGCGAATTTACAAACAGAGAAAAGCTTTGATACTCTGGCTTCCGGTGTGGATGATACGCAGGCAGGCAAAAATTACTTAAAATGTTAGCACAAAAGCAGTTCAATTGTGGGTCCTAGATTTAGATTATGATGAACCAAAATTTAAGATAATCAGTGGATATCGGATTTCTAGACATTTATTGGACGTTTATAAATGGAAAGTATCCAATGGTCCTATTTCAACAGATAAGCCCCCACAAATCAGAGGTTACGATTGTTCAACCATCCTAATTTTAAGTTTGTAATTTAGGTGTAGTGGGTTTTACAACTCGGTTGGTTTGATTAATTTCATATATGCCATGTAGATAGTTTCTAAGAGCATGAGCATGAAGTATCACACACCACCAGAGTATCAAACAATCACCCTTGCAACAAACGAAAAATGCAGGGCGCATACAACATTTTTGAAATGGTAACCTTCCATACACACTTAGCTATATATGAGAAGACTAGTACATATAGCTGCATGTTGGGCCCACCATGGTCTTGTATGGGTTCAAACCATCCAAAAAAAGGTCTCTCATACCAGAATGGAATGAAAAATTAGACTAATTCAACCATATTGTAGGCCACCATGGATTTAAGTAGTGGTTTTGGAGTGTGGCCCTGGAGGGGACCAAAATTCGTACAACTCATGTTATATGGGTTGGTTTTGGCCCCATTTCGGCACTGTGGCAGTGGTATAGTTGGAAACTGATATTGACATGACTCTAGCCAGACAATCTCAACACCAACTGTACATGAAACCATGACACCATTGAAGAAAATGTTGAAGATTTTAGGTGGTTGTCAATTATTTTCTATGGTATAGTTTATCTTATACTGAATAAACTTAACATGTACGGTGTCCTATTTTTAAGATAGGGCGATCACATTGATTGGATGTCATTCATAGCACTGTGGCCATACATTCACCTAGTTGCATGAATTTTTCATCCACAGCTAATTACATGCCAGGGATTCTCTTTTTAAGCTTGTTATTAGCTTTGTATCCATTTTTCTTTAATTAAAACATGAGAATGATGTTTTTAAAATTTTCTAATCAATATTTTTTTTATTTTGCGTTAGCTACTTATTCCAGTGATCGGCAAGAGTGTGCTCGACATGGTACAAAAATGGTCAGACATTTCGGAAAATGGTGAGGTAGAGATTGACGTTTCGGATGCATTTCAAAACTTGACGGAAGATGTAATTACCCGAACTACCTTCGGCAGCAGCTACAATGATGGGAAGGCTGTTTCTCAATTGCAAGCACAACAGATGGTTTTCGCTGCTGAAGCTTTTCGGAAGGTTTTCATTCCAGGATACAGGTAAATAAACCATAACACACCATTTTAACATTGAAATTCATTTATCATTTTATTCCTACAAAAATAATAAAATCTTTGCAATTCATGTGTAAATTATCTCCACTTCATGGTAAAAAAAATTTGGTTTTTTCAAAATAATATCACAATCATTTTTATTTAATTTATAGGTAAGGTATGTGAAGCCCGCCCACATGCATGTAGAGCTTCCCCATCCAAGCACAAGTACATGTGTGCTAGATTTAAGCTTTCTATTAAGTGGGCCATGTTGTTAAGATCTCTCAACAATAAATTAAGATCTTTGAAGTGAACCACAATAATAATAAATACATAACCTAGAAAGCCTAATTTTTGCTCCGTAAATTGTGGCCCATGTCATTCGCACTTTGCCAAGCCCAATCATAGAGATGTGTTTTTTTTTTTCCAAAAGATGTAAGATGTCCCCACATCTTTTAAGGTGAGACTATTCTCTATAAATACGCACAATCACTTACAACCACATGTATCAGGTAATATTGAAGAGGGAAGTCAAATCCACATCAATAAAAAATAAATCCACTGAGATGACCGCTCGTCCAAACCTTATTGGGTTTTAATCATTGAGATATTGTTACCCAATAATTATCAATCTCTACATTTATTTTGTAAACTATAGCTCCCTGGCTGGTGGACCATCCTAGCATCCACATAGTAATACTCCCACAACATTTATGAGCCATCCATGCTTTTAAAGACTCTGGTGAATTTCATCCAACTCATCCAAGTCAACTCAGATTCACTCAAACTCAAAGCAAAGAAGACCCAATTGAGAGTCTAAGTCGCCCAGTCTTTTTAACCGAAGTAGGTGAATTTGATACAACCCATCTACTCAACCCAAATTCATTCAAACTCAAGTGAGTCGCAGGCCAATTGAGACCGAACTCAGACTTAGCACAAAAAATAATCAACCAAAGACTTTTGACAATGGTGGATGAATTTGATGCAATTAGTTCAAATAAACCCAAATTCAGTTAGACTAATCAACCAAAGCCTTTGGACTATGGTGGATGAATTTGATGCAATTAGTTCAAATAAACCCAAATTCAGTTAGACTCCGGCTTTTCACCAGACTGACTCAGCACATGTATTAAACATCTTTTAAAAAGTAGAAACAAGAATTTTGCAGTCTTGGGAAGAGTGTCGGAAATCCTTTTGACAGCTAAAAGTAGCTTAACTAAAAAGAGTACTTGTTATGCTTATTATAGCAGTACTGCTACTTTTTTCCAAGCATGCTTATCTTTGAAATAATTATAAAATAAAATAAAATAAATTCTGCTACTTTTTTTACAAGCCTGCTTATCTGCAGAGTTTGAAATAATTATAAAAAATTAAAAAAAATTAAATTTTTTTATATTTTGTAATTTTATTATATTCAGGTTCCTACCAACGAAGAAAAATACAAGTTCATGGAGATTGGATAAAGAAATTAGGAAATCCTTAGTGAAATTAATCCGGCAACGGAATCAGAATTCCAAAGAAAAGGCCGGTGGGCCCGCGAAGGACTTACTGGGCCTTATGATCAATGCGGGTGCGATGAAGCCCAATGATCGAAGATCAGATGGGCCCACGGACCCCTCGACGATCACCGTCCAAGATATTATCGAGGAATGCAAGGCCTTCTTCTTCGCCGGGAAGCAGACGACGTCGAACTTGCTGACGTGGACGACAGTGCTGTTGGCCATGCACCCACGGTGGCAGGAGCAGGCACGTGAGGAGGTGTTGCAGGTGTGCGGATCACGTGATATCCCCACCAGAGACGACATTGCTAAGCTTAAAACGGTATGCAGCTGGGGCGCCACCCTTTTCGCTGTGTTTGGTACTTTTTCTTTGGATTTTTTTGGATGGACGAAAATGACCCTCCTTATCTTCTAGTGTCGTGGGATGGCCCACCTGTCTACAAGAAGACAAGAAACGTTTTCATCCTTTCCAAATATATCCAAAGTGATGATCTGATGGCCTTCTTGGTCATTTTTCCATGTTTTACCTTTATAACGCTGTCGTAACCGGCGTTATAATTATTAAGAGAAATGCTCCATTGCTTGAGGATACTTAATCCAATCCATTAATCTGAACCGTTCATTAAGTCTAGAACATAATTCTAAGGCTAAATGGAAAAAATCGTACTGATTCGATTGTTTAATCCATTCTTGATTTGGCCTTATTTTCCATAGCCATCCTTTTTTTCAGGCCATGGATGGGATGTGTATCATTACCTAACAGAAATGATTCTTTAGAATCATAACCAATCCATGATGATTTCCAACAAATGGATGGTTAAAATTGTTCTTTAAACCGTGTAAATGATCTTGACTGTCCATATTAGAGGCCATTGATCGAACGGTTAGATTTGACATACTTGGTGTGATGACTACATAGTTTCCCATGAAATGGGATTTGGACCCTGTGAACGGTCTAGATTAACGAATTGGATAGTCCAAGTGTCCTAATGCAACTAAGAGCACTAATGCTCTAGAAGCAAAGGAGTATTTCTCTTGAGTAAGAGTTATTAAAATGACAATGATATTTCATATAAATTAAATATAGAAAATGATCAAAATACAAATATTTGGCCCTCATTGTGATGTGTTGATAACATTCACTTTAACTATCATGCAAATACTTCTATGGCTGGCCATGGCTCAAAAATCAAGCCCATCCGATGATACGGTGATCCATACGAGCCTTCACATAAGCCATCAATGTCATGGACCACTTTAAATTTTAAGACTATGGTTAAACAAGGAATGGTGTGCATGATGGTCAAAGTAGATGTTATAAAAATAAAATAAACCCATAAAGCACTTTTTTATTATAATTAAGTAAAAAAAAATCCAACCCATACAACATGTTGAGCCTTCCATGAAATATACATAAAGAAAAAAATCAGGCCGATCCGGTCATCAGATGGGACACACATGTACTTTGCATAAGATGGATGGTTGTCATTTTTTTTAGTTAGCGTGGCCCATATGATGAATGGATTAATTACGTTGATTATTACACCCAGTGATCTGAGTGGTGAGACTAACCTTTTGAATGGGTTGGATTTTTCATACACTTGACATGTTAGCACTTGTGCACTATTTGGGCAGGTCTTCTTTTTTTTTCAAATATCGGCTTGAAATGGCCCACGTATCGGCTGATATCTCAGGCATTGTGTATTGTAACGGTTCCTATCGTCGGAGAGGGTATTTTTGGTCATTAACCAGGGTTTATTATGAAATGATTCGGTTAAAATTACTACTAAAAGGAGAAAGACTTTTATACTCTGGCAGAGCGTGATGGATAATATTCAGGCACTTATGAAAAATAAACTGTCAATATTCTGGTAATACATGCCACGTGTACAATTTCTGAGTGCCTGCGTATCAAGCGTGGTACGCTACCGGAGTATCATATAAAGAGGGGTAAAACTATCATTGAAGAAGATCTGACGGTACAGATTGATTGTTTCGGTTTTTTGCAGCTGGGCATGATCTTGAATGAATCATTGCGCTTGTACCCACCTGCGATCGCGACTATAAGGCGGGCCAAAGCTGACGTGGAGCTCGGAAGCTACAAGATTCCACGTGGGACCGAGCTCCTGATACCAATCCTAGCCGTCCATCACGACCCTATCCTCTGGGGCCGAGACGCAGCCGAATTCAACCCGGCCCGGTTCTCGGAAGGCGTGGCACGTGCGGCCCGCCACCCAATGGCTTTCATACCATTCGGGCTCGGGGCCCGAACTTGTATCGGGCAGAACCTAGCCATCATAGAGGCGAAGCTGGCTCTAGCCATTGTATTGAAACACTTCTCACTCCGACTCGCCCCGAGTTATCGGCACGCACCAACGGTTCTGATGCTCCTCTACCCGCAGTACGGTGCGCCCGTTGTCTTTAGGCGCCTGTCGGATCCGGATACCCGATGTGGAGACCAAGGCTCCTGATATCCGAATATGACCTGGCCCACCACTGTCTCAGCGCGCTTTTGGTTCATTATCTGAATGACCAAAATACCCCCCTATGGACCTTACATGTAGACCTTGTTGTGTTTTCCCAAAATGACTAAAATGCCCCTTGCTTGTTCTCTTGCCTCGATCGGGTCCACTAACCTGCGCAGCCTGTTTCCTCGTTGACGTGTCTAGTTGCCGAAGTGTCCAAGGTAGTCACGGATAGTGCTTGGTGCATTTTCTTGTAATGACCAAATAACCCCTCTCTCTCTCTCTCTCTCTCTCCATCGTTGTGTATGTATGTATACGTTAACCACCTTTGTATACAATTTTTGTAAACCCTACACATTCATGAAATGGTATGTTAACTGTCCACATCTCTAACTCTCTCATATTTCATAAGAAATGAGACATTGGTTTTGGTACTAGAATGGACATGATTTAATCTAGGTCATCAAATCTAATTGCCCATTCTACGACTAATTGATTTGAGCTTACTCACACACAAACCTAAATAGGAACTCGAACTCATGACTTCAGTGTTGAAATGCTCTGTCAACCAAACCCTGCTCGTGCATTAATCTAGCATAACATTCCCATTTGAATGACTCATGTACATCATTAACCACTGCGATCATGGTTAAAAGACTCACGGACTCGAACCAACTTGTTTGATCTCGAGTCGAAGGTGACCCATTCAGGTTGACACATTAATAGTATTGAGCTGAGTCCTAGTTGACTCAGGCATGTCTTAAAACCATTATTAGAAGATTGAAGCATTTCCGTTGAAAGACCCGAAGTAGAAAACACATGCCAATGGCCCCTTAGACGCATGTTAGAGTACAGCCATTTGCATGGAAATTGTTTTATCACCCCAAGCACAAAAAATTCCACCACCCAAGAGAAGCAAACAACCTTTAGAAACATTTTCTACTCTCTCTCATCCACCTTTTAAAGCAATATGGTTGTAACCCAACATGCATTATTCCTACATATTCTCCACCTTTATGGGGTTTGGGGCCCTGCATGTTGTGTGGTACACATGAAAAAAAAAAAAAAAAGTAGCATTTTTCTTTTAGGACTTTTGGGGGATCTCCTAAGGCTCTTGGGAGTCCTGTAGATGGGATGGATAGTCCCCATGAAGCATGTGTTATGGAGGTGGGATTCTTTCTCTATCATGGTTTGAGATTTTCCTGTATATATTAAAGGAAGCATGCCAGAAGTCATGTGCACCATCTCATGGTATAATTGTACACACCCCCTTAAACCTAATTTTCTAATCCTTAACCACCATAGTTAGGCCATTAACTCTCCCTTTCTCCCTCACCCGCCGACAGCTTGGCGGTCTGCATTAATTGTGATCATAACAGGCTTATCCTCGCTTAACCCAATGTTTAATTTTGAGAGGTGTGCATACTGAGAATGACCCCAGGTTTGGTGATCCTTAGTCACCATTTAAAAAATAAGAAAGAAATTTTTTAACCTAATTAGGGTTCCACCTAGCCTAGCTGCATGTTTCATTGAAATTATTGTTTAGTAGTCTGCTAGACCACCTTAAAATATAGTTCATGGTGATTAGAACCACTCATTTGGTGAGACCCACAAAGAACTTATTATTGTTGAATACGAAATATTGGCCTTTTTAGTTTTAACCTTTCATTTAAAGAATTTGTGGTGGACTCAATATTTTCGAATCATTTCTGATTTTTTATTTTATTTTTTTAATGGACCATCCAAGGAGAGCTCTATAGCTTCAACGATTCTGATCATATAGCATGGCTCCATGTTTGATGGAGGACCCAGGATTATTAATCTTGTGGGCTATCTATATTTTCTCTTATAAGGTCATAAGAGAGTTCTTAAATCTAGGTCCAGACAAACCCAATGATTTATTAGGCTTGAATTTAGAATAGTTCCCTACCTAAAATCAAGACACGTATCAAAGCTCGGCCCAAGTTGCGCCACGTGTAACTAGGATTGGGGCCTCCCTGGCCTATAATTCGTAGGTGGATGTTGAGATTTGTGGTGGATGACATCTTTTGGTAGTCTTTTTATTGCATGAATAGTGCATGGCGGAGGCATCAATTGAAAAGGTGAGCTGTGGCGCATGCATGTGAACATGGTCAAGCTACATATTGTTTGGTTGCAACTGTTGGAGTATGATTGTTTTTAATATATATATATATATATATATATATAAAGCTTATTAGAACACCTATTGTCAGTTCACACTTCACTGTTAGCCACTCCACTAGAGAATTGATGTCAAGACTTCAATATTGAAACGATGTATCTTTCACTCGGTCTTGTTGGAGTATGATTTGAATTTTTTTTTTTTTTTTTTTAGCTTGTTAGTACACCTACTGTCAGTTCACACTTCAGTGTTAGCCACCTCCATCAGGGAATCATTACCAAGACCTCACTGTTGAAACGAGGCATCTTTCACTCAGTCTTGTTGGAGTATAATTGTGATATGAGCTTGAAATAGTGTTTATAGAAATCTTTTATATATGAATAGTATGTATTCCAAGCTCTCACATAGACATCAGAACATTCCTTCTTTTTTGTTAACACCCTTAATAAAAATGCCATCCGCAACAACAGTAGAAAAACCATTTAAACCATCCTTTGGTACGAAGGTTTTTGTTTTAAGTGAAGACTTTTTCAAACTTCTAAAAGACCCCTAAATTGGCATATTCAATTTTTCTTTATTGGTATGAATTTGAATTGGTAATGCTATCTTTTTTTCTTATTCTTTGTTAGCTTGTTACTACACAACACTGTCAGTTCACACTTCACCGTTAGCCAACCTCACTAGGGAATCGATACTGAGACCTTAATGTTGAAACAAGGTATCTTTCAATCGGTCTACTACTTGAGCTATGGATCAGGATATATGAAAATGCTTTCTTTAACAATAAATAACAACAGTGACAAAACCCTTTAAACCACCCCTATCATGAAGGTCTTTATTTTAAGTGAAGCTTTTTCATGCTTTTAAAGGGCCTCTAAATTAACCCATTTATAATTTTTTTTACTGGTATCATGAATTTGAATTAGTGTTTAGGGAAATCTTCTATATTTGAATGGTTGCATCCAAGCTACCATATGGTCACCAAAATATTTAATTTTTGTGAACACCCTTAATGAAAAAAAAAAATGCAATCTTCAGTAACAAATGACAACAGTAACAAAACCTTTTAAACCATCTTTTGGCGTAAATGTCTTTGTTTTAAGTGAAGCCTTGTAAAGACCCCTATATTGATTCATTTAGTTTTTCTCTATTGATGTAAATTTGAAATAATGTTTACAAAAATCTTTTATATATGAATAGTTAGTTGCATCCAACCTATCATATAAACATCAGAATATTTAATTTTGTAAACACCTTTTATAAAAATGCAATCTTTAACAACAAATAACAATAGGAGCAAAACACTTTAAGCCATCTTTCGGCATGAACGGCTTTGTTTTAAGTGAAGACTTTTCATGCTTCTAAAAGACCCCTAAATTGACCCATTGTCTTTGTTTTAAGTCAAGACTTTTCATGCTTCCAAAAGACCGCTGAATGGACCCGGCCCATTCAGGTATTCTTTACCGGTATGAATTTAAAATAGTGTTTAGGGAAATGTTTTATATATAGATAATTGCATTTCAAGTTACCACATGGATGCCAAAATATTCAAATTTTGTCAACATTCTTGATAAAAATGCTATCTTCAACAACAAATAACAACCGTAATAAAACTCTTTAAACCACCCTTCATCTGAACATCTTCATTTAAGTGAAGCCTTTTCATTCTTCCAAAAGACTCCTACATTGAACCATCCAATTTTACTTTATCAGTATTGTTAGCGTGATTTTTGGCTATGTGAGATACGTGTACTGCTTTGTGGGCGTGTTAGAACCAATTGGGTCCAATTCAAACCATGATCATTGTTAACTCCAGGTGTAAAGATAAAGAGGTTCTTAGTTGATTAGTCGGCAAGTAAAGTCATCTATTCAACTAATAGTGCACGCACACCTTGATCCATAGCTCAAGTGGTAGACTGAGTGAAAGATACCTTGTTTCAACACTGAGGTCTTAGTATTGATTCCCTAGTGGGGGTGGCTAACAGTGAAGTGTGAACTGACAGTGGAGTATACTAACAAGCTAACCAAAAAAAAAAAAAAAAACTTAATAGTGCACATGCAGGTCAATTAGTTTATTGGCGGAGGTCAGGGCTCTTCCTCCAAATGTACTCTTTTTACCTTGGAAATTAGAGACTTGCAAAAGTGCAACAATTGCATGGTCGGAAGAAAATATAATAAAATGATGAATGTGGGAGTGAATGTAACTTACTACTAAAATAGGATCACTAACTTGGCTGATAGTAGCAAGGTACTTCCTGGAATAGCATGCTAATGAGCGAGATCAAGGCAAAAATCATAAATTACAACTATAATTGACCCAACATATGAGCGTAGGTGGATCGAGCATAAAGTGATGTTCTTCCTTTAAATCCAGCTCGCAGGTGCAGATGGAAGCGAATTACAACTTTTTGCTAGGGCTAATGGTTGGTCTGGTTGTGTAAGAAAACCTTGACTTTTGAGACTTTTTGTGTAAGAAAGGCATGGGAGGTGTAAGAGATTTTTGACTTTTGTGGCCTTTTGTGTAAGAGAAGTATGGGCTTTATAAGAAATCCTTAACTTTTGTGTTTGCTTGGGAATGGGTGAAAGGTGATGTGTATTTGACATGTGATGGATTGATGGATTGATGTGACACATTGTAGAGCGTCGGATAAGGTAGACAGTTTGGATGAAGGCGTTCTTAGCGTGAGCTTTAAAAATTGAGTTTCATTCTCTCGCACGCCTCTTCACCCTCTTTTCGAATGATGCGGCGAAAGCCTTTCACATAAAATTCTTTCACTGGAATACTAGGTGGGTCCCACCAAGATGTTAATGATAAATTCATGTCGTCCATACATTTTTAAAAATAATTTTATAGTATGAACCCAAAACTGAGGTACATCAAAATCTCAAGTGGGCCACAACGCGCGGCGTTTTTCTCATACCGAACGTCGGCCTACAACTCTTGACCAGGGTATCGTCTCGGCGCGCGAGTCACGGCATTGGAACCGCGGCGACGACGCGGTCGCTATGGCAACGATATCAAGTTGAGTCGATATGGGTTGACGACGTATGAATCAGGGTCGCGTGTAACTATCGATTAAGGGTCGAAGGTTGCCGAAATTCGACCGGTAAGACTGCGGAGGTCTATGAAACGGTACGGTCTAGGATACGGGTCTTACAAAATGTATATTTATTTTCAAGGTTTTATCCAAGTCTTTCTACAATAATTTCTTCTTATTTTCAGACATGCCGAGTTTTTTAAGGGTATGGATGCTATGAATGTATAGTTGATTATAAGCATCTTGCAATTTATCCTTTTCAATTTCTTCTTCTTCTTCTTCTTCAGACTCCAATTCCTCATTGTCAGATGGAAATGATTCAGTGGCTTGTTGTTCTTTTTTAAGTTCAGTTGAAATGATCGAAGTAGTAGATACCATGAGTATTTTCAAGGATTTCTGATCTCCATCACTTTCTAAGTCACTGTTTTCTGAGTTTGACTTTTCCGTATCATCCCATGTGGCAGCCATCGCCTTGCCCTTGGTTTTTCTGTTTAAGCATTCAGTAGATAGGTGTCCATACTCATGACAGGCATAATATTGTGGTTCTTTGATTCTTTTCCCAAATTTGCCTGTAGGAGGTTTGTCATATGAGTAGGGAAAGACTGAAACTAACTCTACCCTAAGGGCCCACTGTTAATGAGGTGCATCTATGTTATAATAACAGCAGTCTAGCAACCTTTCATTTAGGAATGTCATAAGTCTATTGATGGCTTCAATTTAAGCACTAGAATGTTCAACTTGTATCCTTCCTTATTTAATTAATTCTCGTTTAAAACTACTTAAGACTCCGTTAGTATCTATGGAGTTGTTTGAGATGATTACCCTACTTCAAAAATGATCAAAAGTGGAGGGTTAAGGATCTCTGGTTCGACCTCCATAAAAAATGCTTTAATGGCCTAATTAACATAATGTTCTTCAATATTTTTATTAACTCGAGTAGACCGCATACTCATATTATTATAATATTCAATCAACAACTGCACACCTGTCTCACTGGGCGTGCCACTTAGGGAATTGGTGTGATTTTTCGACTACACAAGATATATATGTTGGTTTGCGTTCGTACCAATACCGATTGGGTTCGATTCAAACTGTGATCATCGTTGACCCCTAGTAAGAGATAGAGTGGTGCTTAGCCGATCAGTTAGCAGGCAAAGCTGTCTACTCATCCAACAATGCACATACGTGTCAATCAAGTAATTAGTGAAGGTCAGGAATCTTCATCCAAATGAGTTCTTTTTTACCTTAGAAACCAATAACTTACGAAAGTGCAACAGTTGTATGGTCGAACAAAAACAAAACCAAATGATGGATGCGGGAGTGAATGTAACTTACAACTAAAATGGGATTACCAATTTGACTGAGAGCAGCAAGGTACTTCCTAGAGTAGCGTGTTGATGAGAGAAATCAAGACAAAATTTATGGATTACAACTATAGTTGACCTAGTGTATGAGCGTAGGTGGACGAATCCTAAAAGTAAAGTATTCCTTCAAATCCGCTCATAGGCACAGAAGGAATGAATTTACAACTACTGACCATGGCTAATGGTCGGTCTAACATATGCACAAGGATAGACTAAAACCAATCCTACCCTAAGGGCCCACTGCTAATTAGCAATGGAAAAAATAAACTAAGATAATAATGTTACGCTGGATTGAGTATTCGAATCTTTTCTTTATATATACATCTGCTATTTATAGCTTTTCTAGGAGAGATGCGAGGACAATCACTTGTCCACGTAGCACCATTATATATAACCAGTTAGGAAAGAGTGGTTACACCCCCTTGACTATAATCTTACCTTCGTTGGACACTTGACACGTGCTCTAACACTGATGTGGCTACAATGGTCATCCATCCTAATCCAAAGATGACTTAAACATTAAGACGTTTCTAAAAATCTTATCCGATTCTCGTATCTTTAGTGCATGCTCCTCAAATATCCTCTTGACACGTGACTCATCATGCATAGTTGATCTAGTCCACCAGATTTTGATACAATCAAGTATAAATTTGAAATAGTGTATATGAAAATCTTTTATATG